>OX411306.1:74475978-75842398 GCA_948150685.1 Rhaphigaster nebulosa | reverse complement strand
AAATATGTTAGATATTTAATAATATAAAAATATTACAAATTTATTTAAATTATATAAATATAAAACAGTTGATAAATTGTTCATTTTTATGTACACAATTTAAAAAAAATGAAGAACTTATTAGCATAATTAAAAAAAATTATCCTGATAAGTTTTTAAAAACATTCTTATTCCTCATCTTCCACATTCTTATTCCTTAAGAAAACTCGTTCAGCTTCTAGCAACTTTATCCTACGAATTTAATAATCTCTAATAATTTAATAATATCTGGAACTGGAGTTTGTAACATACTAACATCATATTCCATTGATTTTTAACAAGAATATGTTTTATATTTCAGGAAATAATTATTTAAACTTATCATTATTAAAATTAGATTTTGATCATTATAATGAAATTGTCATTTCGTCAAGAAAAAATATACTAATTTGATCAATATATTTTTCAAAGAACTATATAATTAATTTTAAAATATTATTCAATTTTGAACAATATTTATGGGCAGGGAATGTTTACAAAATCAGTAAATATGAAAAATTTTAGATTAAAAAGTAATAATCCTTTTTATTTTTTCCATTGAGGAGAATATTTTCCAAGCAGCTATATGAAGTAAAAGGGTGGGGGGCTAATAATGGGTATAGGACTAGGCTTATGCTGAACGAAGCCAGTTCAAATCCTGGGGCCTTAGTACATGATGTTCCAATGGGATCTTTCTCGCTTTTCGTTGTTTTTTATTAGTTTCTTTTTAATGACTGTATAACATGGCGAGTAATACTAGTATATCATGAGGAAAATAAGTATATCATTACTTAATATTAAAAATTATGAAATGCAATCTGCCGTCTTCACATGATTTTTTTTTTATCTGGAAAAAAATTTAAATATCTTTTCCATATTTTCGTCGAAGCCATAAATGAATTTCATTCATTCTATTAAAATTATTTTGAAACGGCTAACGAAAAAATATTTAAAATGGTGTATGTCTTTTTGAAATAAGTTTAATTTATTAGTTTTCTTTCCCGTAATTTTTTCATGTTTCTATGTGATGCTTACATATTTTTTATAGTTTAATGTTACAGTAATTATCAAATTTTTAATTTTTTTATTGTTTTAATTCTAGGTAAGCACGTGAGAATATAAAAATGAATTTGTCCTCCCATTTCCAAATGAATAAGGTAAGAAATAATTAACGAAAATTTCCTATATCAACAATATTTTATAACTTTAAAGATCATGTTGTCTATTGATGAAAATTTCTATAAATAATTTCTCATTTTTTGTCTCCTCCCTTTTTTCCGTATAGAGGAATTAATTATTCGTTAAAATAAATAAATTTGTTCAACGCTACTCCGCATAATGAATTAATGGCAAGAAATATTTTTCAATATATAAATTGATTACATTTCGCACGTCTAGAATTAAAGAGGTGCAACTCAAAAGTTCTAACGTCAGAAATTTTAATAGTTACACTCCTTTCATTCCAAAGAGCAGCCAGTCCTCAAATATCAGGTGAAACCACTTGGCACAATAGGCGAACTACCTATAGGCGAAATAACACGTGCTGAGGAAACATGCTGGGGGCTCCTTTTTTGAATGGTGCCCCTTTCATTCTGGATGTGCGATTTGTCAGTTTTCTATTTTGTTTTTCTTTTAAGTATTTTCCATTGAAGTAGTATGCTTCCTTAATCTGAATTCCTGAATCTTTGATGATATTTGAAATGTCATCATCCCATTCCTCTCGTAGAACACGTCCATTGAGATATTCTTTATCTTATATTTGTTATCATTTCTCTTTCTCTCTTAGTCTGTTTCGTCTTTTTCTTCCATCTGTTTTCTATCCGTACGCTTCGCTTGGAAATCTTCAAATATTCTTTTAAATGTCCAATTTAGGCAATTTTTCCCTGTCTGTATGTATTATTTCAAGTGAATTCTCAGGGGTTTATATTTTATCCTCCAGTTTATTAAATATATTTCTATGAATGTGCCGTCAGCAGGAAGAAAGATGTCCTGCTCTACTGAAGGATCCTTTACTTGCTGGAAATGGATTGGAAGGTGATGTTAAACTTTGACCGGGCATATCTGAAAACAATAATTAAGTACGCAGAAGAACAATAGAAAGGCCTTTAGATTATATTAACAATGCTTGCAATTTAGTTAGTTATTCAATAAAAATGAATAATGGATATGGTGGAAATGGAAACTTTCTAAAAACATATGAGAAATATAAACAGTCATACATTAAAATCAATCGGTATCCCCAGTTTGGAAACTGTCGAACTTTGGACTTTGATTCGAAATCAGGCATCGAATTTAAATATTGATAGAGATTCAGATGGTTCATGTCGGAACGGTCGGGATTAGCCTCCAATGAGAGGCGGCTCAGCAACTACAGTAGCCAATCAGGTGCCAGTGTTTGCATTCGGCTCTATAATTGTCCTCATCCTCGTCAGAAATTAATCTTCCCCGGCTGATGAAATTAGTTTCTTGGACTGTCCAATCAGAACGGCTTAGGCAGTTTATGTTAGCTTGTACTGTTCATAACCCAAAATCAGTTATCGGTTTGTGGAAGTTAGGACCCCTGGGGATAGCGGAAAAATCACTTTAGTCACCAAATAAATCTTAGTGTTTGATTTTCTAACGCTGAACTTATCGAATGGAAGTATTATCTTAAATAAACTTTGAGTTACTTATATTCAATTATGATTAATTTTAATTTTTATTTGTTGTATAATTTTGTGTTCAACAAGTGATGATTTATTGTTGAGTTTTTTTTTTTTCTGGTTTTTTAACTTTTTATTTTCAGAAATTAAATAACTGTATTTAAATTTTCAAATATTCAAATTAACTTTCAAAAAATGATTATTGTTCCAACAGGTTTAATAAACTTTTTTATCCAACAATTTATTTATTTATTTTTATTTTTTTTTATGATTTACAATAAAAGCCATTGATTCACGATTATCCT
The DNA here is from genome assembly GCA_948150685.1 of Rhaphigaster nebulosa. Lineage (NCBI taxonomy): Eukaryota > Metazoa > Arthropoda > Insecta > Hemiptera > Pentatomidae > Rhaphigaster > Rhaphigaster nebulosa. Next base: position 75,839,433 of record OX411306.1, on the reverse strand, counting down.
CGAATTCAGTTTAGTTGTGACAAAAAAACAAGACGCTTCTAGCCGATGATAAAGACATAACTTTCATGATTGTAGATGGAATATAGTTTCAGTATTTAGAAACAAAAATATGTCCTAAGCTAGTCTTGTCAACTCTTAAATATCGAATATGAAAAAAACGTATCTTCATACTCGTCACATAACAGTTACTAGAGGTACAATCCGTTCGACAGCCAAATGTCGAAAAGGTGATTAGGTGAAAAAAAATGTTACCACCAGAAAGAGAAGATTTTTAGATTTATCAAAAACAGAATAAATATTTCGAAACATAATCCGGTTAATTAAAATTTGAAACAAACACAACTTCAAAAGTCGTTTAAAATCAGTTGTGAATAACTCATTTAATACATTCTCAAAGCTGCATCACTCCCTCGAAAATATTTTCCTTGAAATTCTTTCTACACTTCAAAGTTTTTTTAATATTAGAGCAGATTAATATGAAGAATTAGAGATGAGATTAACATTAAAATGGCATTTTGAAATTAATATGAAAATGTCGAAATCGATTATTATTTATGAGTACAATATAAAAGGCTTAAGACCATGTGTATAGTGTATTATTGGTTACGCTTTCAGGGTGGTACATCATAACCATTTATAGATCTATGTATTATTTATTAAATTAAGCTTATGTAAAAAGCGTTTGTTCTAAAGGAAAATATTTTATCTTGAATTAAAAAATATGTTCACTCGAACTCAGACGAGCCCATACGTGAATTTCATTTACAAAAAGGATGAATGAAATAAAAGTAACTTAAACTCAAGGGAGGAATGTATATGTAAAATCAGCTTTTATCTTTTTTTCAAAAGGGGAGGTGAGAAGTGGGAAGAAATAAAACTAACTTGATAAAATATGAATTCTGCAACAAAACTGGGTCAGCTAAATTATGTTCTCGTAAAATACATATTTTTAGATTACAATTCTATTCCTAACATGATTTTTTTTTTTTGTTGCCAGAATTGAGAAAGAACAGAATTTCCATCATAGACGGGAGATTTTCCCTCTTTTCCTTTTTATCTTCGCATTTGATATGAATAAAACGAAATACTTAATGGTCGGAAAGAAAAGGCAGATCCTAGTATTTAAGTTAATGGCGGAAAACGATTACGAGAGAACTGAAGAACTTTCGATGGTTTTTTTGAACATTAATTTTTATTTTTCTTGCCGAGTCCAAGCGAGGGTCCTCTAACCCGCTTGTTAGGAGAAACGGAGAAGAAATTTAAAGCCTTTATTTCCGAGCTAAGTACTTTTTATATCTCGCTGAATTATAACTTATCCATTATCTGGTTATCTACTTTTACTGTGAAAGAGTGAAATTAAAATTTTTTTCTCTTCTACACATAGAGTGAAGATTGTTTTAAATAAAATATTATTGGTATCTTAAGGGCTAACACGAATCTTATAAATTCCAAAGGGTTTCAAGAAAACTGATAAAAAAAAAAAAAAAATCAACTTGCGTCCTGTGCATAATAATAACACGAACAATAGAACGGTCTAGCAATTTTTGTTGTTTTTTAATGAGAGGAACTACATCCTTCCTGGTACTTTTTGATTAGTTCCTTACTGAGAAATAGAAAAAATTCAATTCGCTTTTTTTTTTAACGGTTTTATCCTGCCCAAACCTTATTCTAAGTGAGCTCACCACTGAAGTAATTTCTCAAGATTGATTCGGCCTAGTAAAAGTTCCTATATGATATATATATTCCTTTTCATGCATGTATTTTTTTAACAGCGAAATTCCGTTTGTTGTACAATATTTTAAGGGATTGTCTCAAAAATAGTTTCAAGTAGATTGATATTGTTTTTAGGTTTTGTTGTAGCTATATAAAGTTAAAATTGAATATCGCCAATTGTTAAGTCTCATCGATATGAGCACCTCGATAGACGAATGGTGAGTTATATACATAAGTTTAGTAATTTCAAAATTATATGATGTATTGTATGTGAAAAAAATAAAAATAAATAAACGTCCTTATTTATCTACCATTAACATTATTATTATTAAACAAAAAATTATATAGTGCTTTAGAATTTGGTTTAATATTTATGAATAACAAAAAATAAAAGTTAAAAAAAAATAAAATGAATGATCAGAGTGATTAAAATTTTAATAAAGAGTAATTAAATGTAATCATTTCGTACAAAAGAAATAGATTTTAAACAATTTTACTTTAAAGAGAAAAACCTATTGACATTACAATTCTTAAATTAGTTAATCAAATGAGTATTGGAAAAAGTGCTTATTCAAGTGATAAAAAATGAGAATTTTCGCATATATTAAAAAATATAAACTTGTTTTACAAGCATGAAAATATGTTTCGTTTAAACTAAAAAGTAAAATATAAATGTGTAAATTTAAAATAAATGAAGAAAAAGCAAAAAATATAGACAAATGCAACGCCTTCTTAATTAGCAAGGCATTGTCGAGCGTAAGTGCAACGCCTTTGAGGTCTGTTGGATCTGAGCCGCCATTTGCAAAGGACCTGTTTTTGACCGTTAACCGGATCAAATGTTTTATGTTAACCAAGTCCAGTTTAAAGTGAATTTGAGTCAGTGCATTAATTTTAGTAAAATTAAATGCATTTAAAATTAATGCAGGTCAGTGAGTAAAGATCAAATTAAGTTGTAACAGCCCGCTAAGGCGCATGCAATAGGTAATCATAGTTAAGCAACATCGAGCGTGTTAGTAGTTGGATGTGTGACCAACTACCGAAGAAAGCCGCATACACCCTCAATTCTTCAAGCGATTACCTCCCCTCCGGGTATGTGAGGTCCGTTAGCCTACTGGAGGTAATTCACACTGACCGGGCGTAGGAGTTATGACCCCTACCTTGTGAACCAAAATTGTGAATCGCGTTGTGGTTTTCCAAATATAAGCCCTCGTGCGCCTGTTGACCCTTAACAGCCATAATCAGTGGGTCTAGACCGATTTTTCATTGTTCTTGAAGCCGAATGAGTCTGTGGGAAGGACACTGCTGAAAAGGTCCCAAAGGGACTGGTTATGGAGCAATGGGCAGTGCCGCTGCACCATGGAAACCATGATCGGTAACAACATGAGGTCGGGTAACGCCTCCGCGCTGCCTATGCTCCCGCAAACGAAAGAATGTCTGTAAGAAGACCACATCGCGTGGCCAAAGTATGGTCTATAGATCCAGCCGTAGGAAAAAAAGTGGATAAGTAGTGACTTATTTTAGTGAAAATTGTGGATGATAATTCAATATAAATGTAAATAATTATATTGAAATAATCATTTCATTCAATTTGTTTTAGAATAAATTGCTTTGTTTAAATTTTCCGTATTAGTAATTTTCTTTGTGCAAAATTTGAATATCTTGAAAATCGAACTTTCACTTATTCGCCGTAATATGCAGCTGGACAGTTGAAACATTTAACATAATAGCCATGATATTCTGATAGTATATTTTCTTAAAAGAGGCTCTATTTTATTCTCATGGCAATACTATCTAATTTTGAATTAAATAATGTGTTATATATATAATAATGTTGGATCAAATTGTTTCTTAAATTGTTTACCTTTCATTTGTAAACTAACCAATATTACTAAAAATTTAGGTTACCTGTGCAATTTTTATTTTCTTTAATTTCCTGTGATATTTCTTATTTTATTTACGTCTTTGAATGTTAAATTATGAATAGTTTGCTTTTAATATTATTGAAACACTTTATACCCATTATCATCAACTGAAGAAATAATTAAGGTAGCATTTTCGCTTTACGGTTCGAATGATTTAACATTGACTCGTTTTATTGTTTAAATATTTTACAACAGCTGCTCTTCACAAAGTTTAAACATCACAAATGAAGCAATGCCAACGAGTCTCTGTTGCAATGCGTCATGCTATGCTGTCAAGGATTGAAACTGGGAACCGCACCATATTTACTTATGACGAGGACGGCAGAACATGGTCGCCTAATTTGTTTTCCATTCCAGCCTACTTTTTATTTTCTAACTATGCACAAAACATAATACAAAAGAGAATTTATTTTCTGTAACGTTAGATATGATTGTCTATATGTATATATATATATATATATATATATATATATATATATACATATATATATATATATATATATATATATATATATAAGCTTCTTTTTTAATAAATCTTAAATATCTATTTTATAGATTCTGACGGAAGCGTGAAGGTATTCAAGATTTACTGTTATTTTTTAGTGTTAGTAAAATTTAAACAAAAATTAAGAGGCTGAATAACTTAAGTAATTTAATGTTTAGTTAATTATCCCAGACAGCTGATGTTGAATTAATCTAACTTGTAAGTCCAATTTTCCAATTGAAGTTTTTAATGACCTTTCAGGAACTAAGCGATACCCTTCCAGCCGCTGCTAGAAATGTTCAACTCTGCAAATACTTCTTACGAGAAGGATTCAGCGTGTGTATAGGTTTCTAGAGTTAATGAAGACTTGGCGTTGTTTGTAAGAGCCCTACCTTTCATTAAGTTGGAAATGAGTAGCTGCAAGAGACAGCTCAAACGCAAGAAGCTCTTGTTTACTTACACACCAGTAAGTGTATTGTAGAAAGCTAGTTGTGAAATAAGTGCAATGCTACTTAGACGAAGTTTGAAAATTATGCCTTCCAATTGGTATTAAAGCCAAATGAAGTTCTTTGTCTTAAGTTTTTTAAGATTATTAGAATTATTTTTTTCAAGGTCTTGACCATTGTCTTCAACTATTAACTTATGTAACATAGTCTCAGGTTTGCAATGAAATATCGCTTTTATTACGTAGGAATTTATATGAACTCTGTATGCCCGTCTTATTTCTATTATACATCCAAAAGCAAAATTTCTTATTACATTTTTTTAACAGTTCATTTTTACAGTCTTCCAAGTGACAATTTTTTTAATAGATATAATACAATAACACAACACAATTATTTGCAGTTGACATCCGCATGATCGTATACAAGGATTAATCTAATTAGGGATTGATAAATTATTTGCCATTTCTGTAAATTTGTTTTATTGAAAACTAGTTTCGAATGCTATACTTTCATCCTCAGTTCTAAAAACACACAAAAAATTCAAAAATAAGCAATTCAAAATATAGTTTGGTATTATTATACATATTAAATTAGATGTAATATAAATCAGTATTATAAAACATTTATGAATTATGAATTTAATTAAGACAACAAATCAAATACATATTGGTACTCACCAAGGTTTAAATGGATTATATCAAACAGAAAAGTTTGTACTGGTTTCTTCTCGCATTGAACTAACAATGAACGAAAGGAAGGTAGGTCAGGGTTTTCCAGTAAAGCTGGTGAGTAATTGGTTTTTCTATTATAGATGGGAATAAATTTAAGATTGGACTATTGTAGACATTTATTTGGTCATTTAAGCAAAAATCTGGATTGGATTTGAAGGATTTTATTATTTCAAGTGCTTCTTATATGTTTAATTTGAGGCTGTTATCAACGTGATGTATTAATTTAAATCCTGAGTCTGATGAATTTATGATTTTTTTTTCATGTAAGTGAATTGCAAAGTTGGAATTCTCTGTCTTATTATTATATGCATATATATGTTCCTTTAATTTCTGATTTAGCGATCTTCCAGTTTTTCCTGTGTAATTGGCTGCACAATCATTACAATTTAGTTCGTATGCTCCACTATTTTGGAAAGAGTCTATTTTGTCTTTAGGAGAAGAGAAATATGAGGATAGAGTTTTTTCTATTTTAAATATGTTAGGCATAATCCTAGTTTTTCAATTAATTTCCGACTTTGGTGGATATAGGGCCGTAATATGGAATCAAAACATAATGTTTCGGGATAGGCCTATCTTCGGGGGTTGTTGAATAGATATCATTAATTGTCATTTTTTGTATTTGTTTTTTAAAATATGATTGATAGTGTTTTTATTGTACCAGTTATTTTTTGCTATGGAACATATTATTTCGATAAATAAATAAATATTAATTAGATAAATTAAAAATTTAATAGAATATTGTAGAAATCTTAAAAACATTAAAATTCTTAATATGATTATGCTTTAAATTCGATATATCTATATATTGGAAACGAGCTATACAGCTATATTCCTGCTAATGTAGCTCTTGCCAAACAAACAATTGATATTGTCGTTCCCGTGGTAAACTTACGAATGTGAAAATCATAACTTTTCAAGAGAACAAAGAAATTATTACATTCTTCTCTGTTTAAGGGCCAATTTCGATTATTTTTAATTTTTTTTTGTTGGTGCTATATTTTTTTTATGCTGTAGATTCGTATTTATGATATTGAACGATTATTACAAATTGTATTTAGTGGTTAACTATTGTATAAATTATATGCTATGCTTGGTTATAAAGTTGTGTTGAAATAGGTTTAAGATTGGGACCTACCGTATTCGGACGTACGCATTAGAATTGTCACTTGTCAGAGCTAAATTACACTTGGTAATAATGTATTTTCCTATCCCGTTTCTAGTTTTCTTGAGTATAAGATAGCAATTAAGCCTATTATTTAATATTTTACTTATATATTATATATATATATATATATATATATTATATATATATATATATATATATATATATATATATATATATATATATATATATATATATACACATACACAAAATACAGACTGCCTTTTCTTGAACGATTAGCAATCCGGCTACATTAGTCCCCATTTAGAAGCAGTTTAACGCCCAGCTTAGCGGAAGGGCTTCCAGTTCCAGCCTAAAGCAAACGGAGTCGGTAATGGACCGAGGAAGTCCCATTTCTGTCGGATTTATGAAAATGGTTATTACTTCGAGTACGAAAGAGTATAAAATGGAGACATTCAGCATCGGGATATTTTATTACAGTTATAATCGTATTTCATTCTCCATTTGTTTTAAGTTTGAACTATAACAACCAATTTTGCCATCTCTCACTCTTTTGCATACAAAGGGTCATCAGGTCAATTGTTAATAACATTTGGATACTAAGTTCAATAATTATTTCGCCTTAATGCGAGTGAAAAGGAAAAATTAATTCCATGAATAAATAAGAAAAAATTGAATCGTGACTCTGCAACTCTTGCAGATCGATATGCCGAATATTTCCCTATGATTCGGTAATCGATCCTATCACACCATGGCTTTTGGTCATATTTAACTTATAAACTTAATTAATTTATGCTGTATAGTGACGGTTAGTATCTTTGAATTTAAGGGTCAAATGGATAAAGGTGATAAGTGATATTTTTGAAAAAACTGAATTATAGTTATGGATAAGGGTCTAAAGTGATAAATTAATATAAATCAATATTTCCTCCTTTCATTGAAATATATTCAATCATAAGTGAGTTGCTAACGGTGGCAAGTTACGATAAAATACTGCCTTATTGTGGATAAAGGTGATGTGAGTTCAGTTTTATCATAATCTGAAAAATGTCACTTGGCTCTTCAATTATAGATCATAGATAAAATTTGTTAAGAATGGTGGATCCGGCCCGATAACTTTCTAGTAGAGATTTCCTTTAATTATAAATAATTATTTTATGGAAGATAGTTCACAGAAAAGGGGCATCTCATGGCCGACAGTACTTCTCTGCAAATATATCTCTGGTAGGATTAATTGGTCTGTGTCAGGTTTCCTCGCAGAATGTTGTACATCCAAGGCATATCTTGATAAGCATAAACTAGTAATGGACTTAGCGGAGGTTTTATATTAAGTGAAACAAGAATGAAACTATTAATTATATTTAATAAAATATAGAGTTTAACATGGTTCATAGAATTTAGAAAGTATGAAGGAAGTCGAAAAAATACGTTCACATATAAAAAATAATGGCGAAGATGACACTTGAAGAGCCTTATTTATTCTTAAATAAATAAATGACGAAGAAAAAAAATTGAAGGTCATTTAAAAAAATTATTCCTAGTTCGTAAATTAGTAAATTCCTAGTAGGTAAATTTTACCTGGAATCGTTGGCGCGTGGGCTGTACGAAAACTTTTAACATTTAATTATTGAAGGCAATCACTTCTTCGATATACCGCATTATAAAATCCTTTTGTTATTCAATCCCAAATTAATTTAAAATACCACTAAGGATAGCAACTTTATTATTTTCGAATCACTTGGTGGAACATTTCACTGTAGCTGCCGAGAGGTCAACATAAACGAAGAATGGTCGCCAAATGATTACAGTTAATTTAGTTGGATTCGAGCAATGCCAGGAAAGTTTGTTAGGAAACTAGACAGAGATAGGATGGTAACTGCAAGTACGAAGACATGCAAATGAGTGAACAGGAACTGAGGTCGATAGGGCGCTGGAGACGGTCCAAGAAGATAAAGGTTCCCTGCCCGCTGCCTTATCATTGCGCAGATCTTGTTGACTAAAGAGCGATTTATAGTAATTACTTTGTTGACAGGTTCTTAACTTTGTTGTGGTCTGAGGGCAGATAGCATTCGGTGTAAATTATGTGGGAAGGTAGATCTTCGAAGAATGATTGTTACATGGACACCGCCGAAGTTTTATTGATATATCCTTTTTATTTTAGATTAATGCAAAATTTCAGTCAAACATTCAATATTAAACTATCATGCTCTTTTTAAATATAACTATTAATGACTTATTCACTCTTAACAAGTTTTTTTTTAACAACATACAATGCTTCACCCTTTTCATTCTCTTATCACCAATAATGCAACGTTTGAAATATGAACTTAAAATCCTCTTTCGTTGTTTTTGCTTAATTGATCTCTTTCGTGTAAACTGATGCTTGTGTCGCATCAACCGTGATTTTTTATTTATATATATATATATATATATATATATATATATATATATATATATATATATATATAATATATATATATAAATATATATATATAAATATATTATATAAATATAATATATATATATATAAAACAAAAAATTTTAAACCTTTGCATTCCACCCTAATGATTCATAGAGTATACCAACAAATTCCAGCACTATATTAGTTACAAGTATATACTTATACTTATATATATGTCGGACAAGGTAGGGACTTTAAAATGCGATAATTAAAAAATGCTATTTGCATATAGGTCACTTTGAAACGAACTAGTTGAGGCATGCATTATGGCAAAGTCTTGAATTCCTAATCCTTAAGTGTTGACTCTTTGTTTCGATTGGGGATTAGGTATTCGAGAATTTGCCACAATACGTTTCTCACCTAATGCATTTCAAAATGAGGAATATGAAAATCACATTTTTTCGCATTCGAAAGTTGGACATGGTAGGGACGATATATATATATATATATATATATATATATATATATATATATATATATATATATATATATATATATATATCGTTATAACAACAACATTATTGTTAAACAATAATTCAATTTATCTGAAAATAGTTTAATATGACATTTGCGATTATTAATATTAATATTTATTATTATGAAGAATGATTTATAAATTTCTGAAATTGATTTACTTCATCAGTAGCTAAGAATAAATTGAATAGCGTTTAGAGAATAGAATTAATTTATACTAGTAATGTTTTATTATTTTAGAATTTTCAGTGATTTATAAATAATAATAAAGCAATCAAAATTTTAATAATATTTATGGTTAATATTTAGTTACATTTAAATTTACTATTTTTATTATAAAATATATTTAATATTTAGTTACATATACTTCGCCTGTATAATGCCATATGAACAGATTATAAAAGTATAATACTGTTATTAATAATATTTACGAGGAAGAGTTATAATTATTAAAAGTATCTTTTAACATTTTTGTACTTTATTATTGTGATTGCTCTCTCTCATACTTTACTCCTTGTTCATCAGTATATACTCATGAAGTATATTTAATCCTCAATCAATTATATTGAAAAATTATTGCTACAATTTTTCTCCATATTTTTCCATTATAGCTACGGTAACCCAGTAAGAGGATCATTTATTTAATTGATTCGTGCATAAATCATAATACATGTATGAAATTAATATTTTTAAGTCCTTTACAGATTGTGGATCACATTGAATGAAAATTAAATAAATAGATACATTAATACAAATGATAGATGAAAATTAAACATAAGGATAACGGATAGTGATTACGTAATATTACTATTGTTGGTCATTTTTTGAATGATAATATCAACTATAACGTTGATACGTAGTAAAACATTTGAAAGGGAGGAATAATAAAAATAACGAACAAAGGAATAAGCAGAATAACAGCAACGAGGGAACTGATAAAGGACAAAGGTCTTCGATTACGGTAGACTGAGACGTCAGAGGAAGGAAAATCAGCGTCAATAAAATCGAATTACGTTCAGCACAGAGGATGCCGAACTAAAAAGAAAAAAAAATCCAGGAAAATTTTAAGATTTTTTTTACGCCTTTTAAAATTGAATAATTAAAATTTAATTTTAACTGTAGTTGAAATTGTGGAAAGATGACTGGTAATTTAATTCGAAATTCATTTGCTCATCCCCGCTCTTCTACGGCTTTTCCATTTTTAGCTATTCATATGGAAAATTGAACTTTTATTGAAAAACCCAATTATAGGCCATGGACAATGATAGATTTCCCTAACATGTAAATACTAAAATTGGCTTCATTTAAATAAGAATTGAAATCTTCATGACTTAATTAAGATATGTTTACATAATTCACAATCTCAATCCGTTCGAATTTATATCAAATTGTCATGTAAATTAGAACTGTGCATCGAACCCGTAAATCAATTTAATTAATATTTAGCAATAAATAAATGATTGATATGCTTTGTTAAATTTTGAATGTTGAAAATATATGTAAGCAGTGAAGATAAAGGAGAACTTAGGAACTTGAATTACTACAAATAAAAACACTAACAAAGGAGAATGGGAAATTCGGAAATAAGTTAAAATAATTAAAGCCTAAAATTATTGTTTTATTAAAAATTTTACTGAAAGGTGTACTTTCATCAATAAATAATATTGTTGGATTTTAGTGAGCTTGGATATTCTTACAAAACGTAGATTCAACAGAAAAAAATATTTATCGAGATCTTGAATCGCATTTTATCTTAGCTCTCTCAAGATCTTAAGTCGGCATTTGAGAATTTTTCGAGTGTGTTGTGATGTAGCTGCATGTTTTGAGGCCAGATAGGAGAAAGGTTTTGTAGGCTGCCAGCTTTAATAAATAAAACTAGGGTTACCCGAATTAATTATTTTTAAAAAATAGTAAGTCAAATACTCGGTTTGGTCAGAAGAAAAGTCCTTTTTTTTATTAAAAATGACTCCATAAAAATATATTCATTCACCAATAACTGACCAGCAGTACACAAACAAAAAATTTTAAACCTTTGCATTCCACCCTAATGATTCATAGAGTATACCAACAAATTCCAGCACTATATTAGTTACAAGTATATACTTATACTTATATATATGTCGGACAAGGTAGGGACTTTAAAATGCGATAATTAAAAAATGCTATTTGCATATAGGTCACTTTGAAACGAACTAGTTGAGGCATGCATTATGGCAAAGTCTTGAATTCCTAATCCTTAAGTGTTGACTCTTTGTTTCGATTGGGGATTAGGTATTCGAGAATTTGCCACAATACGTTTCTCACCTAATGCATTTCAAAATGAGGAATATGAAAATCACATTTTTTCGCATTCGAAAGTTGGACATGGTAGGGACGATATATATATATATATAATATATATATATATATATATATATATATATATATATATATATATATATATATATATATATATATAAGCAATACTTATTTTTTTGAATCTAAAGCAAAAATTACTGTAAATTAGACTAGAAGATATTAGTTGCATAAGAAATACTATAGCTTTCTGTTTGCAGATAGATTATAATTTTTACCTAAATATGATATGATTGATTTTTTTTTTATAATTTTTTTTCATTAAAATTTTTTATATATATTTCTATACTATTTTTAAACACAATACAGTTTTTCATAACTTGTTTTTTTTTGTTTTTTTTTTTACTTTTTTGTTTATCTTTTGAATTTTTTTCATTTATACTCGTTTTAAAAGACTATTTTCTCCTTATAATAGTTTATTGCATTAGCAAATTGAAATTTTTTATTATGGTAAAAAATATTTGGAATTTAAATATTTTTTTTTTATATTTGGAATTGTTATTAAAGAAAGATGCTGAGTTCCCTGTACCCTAACAAATATTGAACTATTGAACTTAAATTACACTTGAGAAATGAAGCTAACTTAAAATTTATTTATTTAAAGTTGATTTATTTTTTGCAAAATTTTAGAAGAAAAATTAGTAAAAATGTTCGTATTTCAAGCAATTTCGTAAAGCAGTTTGGTTATGAAATTATGTCCCATCCACTTTACTTAGATTCAATATTTGTAGTACATATTACACTGAAGAAACAAAAAAATCTTTAGTGATAACATTTTTAAAAATGGCTTTCTAGAATTTATGATTTTTAAACACGCAGGTAATAGTGCAGTGATTGGAATGAAGACAACTTAAATTGCTTAAATCATGCTTTCCCGTTCTTTATTTTAAGCCTATGTTTTTACAGTAATTGTAGTGGAACCCATTACAATTTAAAAATAATAGTTTTCTAATTGGAAAATCGAAATCAAGACCTACAAATCTCAGGAAATTATGGTTAAAGCTAGTTTTTTTAGAACTTGTTTTTTTAATTGTATTTCTTACAACAGTTGACTAGGTCTTCACTATTACTAGAGATCCCCTTAGAAATCTCGTACAAAAGACTACTTCAACATTTCCAAGAGGAACCCTCTCAACTCATAATTCACTATTCAGAAACTCTTTTTCTGTTTATAATGAGGCCTATTTATACATCGAAGTATGAGGGACTGACTGCAACATGGAATTCTTCTTGTAAACCGAACGAGTCCGAACTCTAAGTAATAATCCTTAGAGACGTCACCACGAAGAATGTGATGGTCAAATACGTGTTGGCTCCGGAGTGTCCGCTTCTTAGAGGTGTGGGTTCAACACCCACCTGGCTCAATTAATATTTATGTGGCGATTCCGCGGAATGAAACCTGACACGCCCACTCTGGTTAGAACCGGGCGACAAACTTTAGGTAGCTGTCGGAGATGTCTTCTTGGTGTCACTGCTCTCTCTTCTGATAATTTACTCAAATAACCACAGATTTAATACCAATTCCTTTTAAGTTAAGAAATCGGGATTTTATCCTTTTGTACTTATCAATCTGATGGTTTTACATAGGTCATATTGAATAAATAAAATTTTATTTTTTTTATGAATGAAGAAATTTTCATTGGTGCTGAAGCATCCCAAAACAGTTAAAATTATTAAATTGTAATTTTTCAATGGCGAAAATATATAATTGTGGTAATATGATCTAACCTTACATTCACCTAATTAAGTAATCATATTAATAAATTTAAAAAAATATTAATATAAATACCAGTATTGTGAAATATTAATAGATATTAAAATTATAAAAAAAAATTATAAATAGTTATTAAAATTAATAAATGTATCGTAATAATTTTAGCTTACTAATTATTATAATAAAATTAAGTAGCCCAGTTACTAACACGGCCAGGTTCAAATTTTTTGCAAAATGAGCTAGACGTTGTCTCCATCAGCTGTTTTCATCCTCTATGCAATACTAGAGATATTTCTTTACCAAAACGACTTGAAACGAGTTAAATATGCTTTTGATATTGCTTTCTTTAAAAAAAAGGACAGCATCACAAGCGCTTAGTTTCAAACACAGCCAAATCCCACTGGTACTTCTTCTGGTAGTTCTCCACTCAGACAATCATTGCATTGTATTCGGACCAAGTGACCCCAAATAGCTTTACTACACATTTCTTTGCATGTTTACTATTTGTTTTTTTGGTCATTGTTAAGCATTTTTATTTATGTTATTGTGGTGCAATAATGATACAAAAAATATAATAAAAATATATATTTTTTTTTTTCTGTTGGCACTATAGACCTTACAGATCTTTGGCCTCGCGATGTGGTCTTCCTACAGACATTTCCCTGAAGCAGACCGTCCATGGACCAAACCTCCGGATGGCTATTTGACATCCTGAAAAACCACAACGCGATTCACAATTTAGGTACACGGGATAGGGTCATCACTTCTAAGTCCGGTCTGTGTGAGTTGCCTCCAGTAGAATGACGGGACTCAAATACCTGTGGGGAGAGTGAGTCGCGGGCTGCATGGATTTTCCCCGGTAGACAGTCACCCAAATCTGGTTAGTCAACATGCTCGACGTAGCTTAACTTTACTTATTGCAAGCGCCTTTAATAAAATATATATATATATATATATATATATATATATATATATATATATATATATATATATATATATAATAAATTAATATTTATATAATTATAATAATATAATATAATAAATATTTAAAAAAACGTGCTAAAAGTGGAAAGGCAGGAAGCTAGTTATTAAAAGTATTTATTGAGTATTATTAAGAATATACCAACCTCAAGGAATTAATTTCATTGTTTCATGTCTGCAGTTATTGTTACGAAGTCATTTTGTCATGCTCCTCATTGGTTACAAAACCGGCCACGTTCAGTTTTGTTTTCTGAACAACTAATAAACTGTTAATATAATTATCACATCTGTTACACAATAAATTTTAATTACATTTTGATAGCCATATAAAAAAAATTACAACATTAATGTTTTTTTTCTATAGTAAACGGTTTTTCCATGCTCCTGGAAAATTTTGGACCTGACCATGTGTGTAACTGTGCTACTCAAGTATGCTAAAAATTAATAAAAAAATTGGATTACGTCTATTGAGTGCGTAACTATAGAATATATGGTATGAACTATATCTTTAAAGTAAAAAAAAAAAAATGTTGAGAACCCCTTCGAGAGGTACTGGTACTGGATGGTGGTGGATGATACTGGATGGATGGTACTGGATTTTTCAAGGATGAATGAAAATGAAAATATACTGTTGAAAAAAGCTCATCTTTTATGAAATATCTGAAAATATTTCTATCGTTGGTACATGTTGTTGTTACGAAATTAGTTTCTTTTTTTTTATGTATCGAAACTAGGTAACTATCGATCTACTTCTTACAAAGTTTGAACTTGGCAATAACTTAATCCATTATTGTTTGTAACTTCGTGCTTATTAACTTTACTTCCTAATACTCTATTTGTTGTCAATTAAAAGTTTAACTAGAATCGAGCTCAAAACATACAAGTAGTTGAAGGCCTTTAGCTTTTTATGTTAATTAATTGTGTAAGCATTTATTAATCTGTCCTCGGGATTGTTTCCTGAGTCAGGTAAGCGAAGGTAAGCTACGTCACTTTCAATTAATTAGGCAGAAAATTGAATAAAATGGCTTGTGAAATTGATGTTCCGAATCAAATGTTTCGAGATAGAAGTGAAGCACATTTCAAACACAAAAATAAGAATTAAAAGCAATTGAAATAGACTATTTTCAAATAAAACTGCGATACAGTATACGTAAAAGTATTGTATGCAAATTATTATAAAAATAGAGATTAGGGAAAATAAAAATTAAACATCTATTATTAGAAATTTTCTTCATGCCATAGCTCTACTGTGGTAAATGTTACTGCAAAGTATTTATAAAAGTATTTATCAATGCATTATTTGTTGTCTCTCAGCGTCTCATCTTTGCCCATTTCTTAATGTTAAGTTTACGATTTTAAATGTCTGTTAAAAATCACAGATTAACTGCCGTAGGCGCTGTAACAAACTCCTAACTTCTTAGCATAGCCTGCATCGCCAGTTACCCTTCGCAGCTATGGTTTTCTGAAAAAATAAATGATACCTAAAGTATTTTAATTATTATCGTTATGTTTTGTAGTTTGAAGTTACTGATAAAGCTAATCCCTTTGGGTATTGCTGTCATTTAAAATCAAATACAATCTTCATAAAAATTAGTGATATTTTGGAGAAAACAATACCTAAAAACCTCTTTGACTTCATTTCCTATTTACCCCCAAGATATTTTGCATCATTTACTTTTACCATCCATCAAAATGTACTGCTTCAGTGGGTCCGAAGTTCGCAGAAGATTTTCTTGGACACTTGATTACACTTATTACATGTATGTGGGAGAGATTAAATTTGTTAAATTGAAAAAAAAAATTATTTATTTCAGCTTTGGACTAGCGTCCACCCCGATGTCATAGTACTATTTATAGAAATTCTGATCAACAAAAAATGTTATGTAAGTGGCAATCCTGCAGGAATTAATTTTTATATCAATAGGTAGTAGGCATCGTGTTATTTTGTAACAACTTACTATCTCCCCTGGCCTGAAACTGATAAATAATGAGAAGAAATTAATTATAAATTATTAATACCATAAAAATATCTGTTCCGTCCCTACGATACGGAGATTCAGGTTATAAGCCATACGTGGATATAGTTTGAACGAACTTTGGATAATTTTAGTTATGCCAGTGATAATTAATTAAAATTAATTCTTCATTGATATTTGGTTCTGTAAAAATTTGTAATTATATGATTGATAGCTAAATGTCATTATTAAACTGAATTCAAAGGTGTACTATAAAATAAGAAAAAAAATTGGTTATCCTGTCAAGCGCTATATTCCAGGTAACAAAGGAACCTAAAAATAAAATAAAATGAATGATAATAAAATGGATAGAGTGGGAGGGAGGGTGGAATAGATATTTATGCCATTAACGACTGAATATCTCAAATTTAATAGCAGGTCTTGTTCGCTTGGCAGAAAGAATGGATTGTGGAGAGTGATTTAGTAACCGTTATAATAGAATAAGCTATAAAATCGCTCATATGATGTCGTCAATTCTCTAATAGGACAATAGAATGATCATTGAAAAGAAAAATTATTATATAATATATTAAACATAAGTTGCGTGCTTGAGCCTATGCAACCTCATGGTGGATTCGTTCTTGTGAAGGTTTTAAAAAAATATATTTTGGCTTATTTAGCAGCAATACTCTTCTCAAAGCTTATTTATTCAAATCTGGCCAAAATAGTTTCTCCTACCGCCTGTCAGACAACTATATATTCCATTCTAATTAATCGAAATTATATTTTATATTCCTCTGATACTTGTTTAGATATTGAATAAATCTAATATTAGCCTGTTTAATTGTTTATTTATTTATAAGGTAACTTTTTTTCCGAGTCCAGCCATTTCTTACACGTTTTGCACAGTTTAAAATCAGTGACTCAGGCCTCCTCTGAGTGTTAACATCTCTGGGTTAACTGTGTAACATTTAGTATTTTCCTTATGGTTGCTTCATCCAGTGCACAAATTATAGATGACCCCACACGCCGTACACATGTTATCAGTGGCTGATCTAAATCTTCAGGGAGCCTGGGAAATCCGATATTGTGGGATTCCTCTTGGTTAGGGCGGGGAACTGCTCGGAATTTTGGGCATGGAATAGGAGGAAGGGTGATAAGGGGACTCTCCTCCGGAGTTATTTAAAAATGGTAAGACAAACTGGCGATGATACGTGCTGTTTTAAAGGTATTAGGTTTTAATAAATAGGCCTACGTATTAATTGTTGCTCGTCTGATAGCAAACAATAGCTTATTGTTACTTGTCATACAATTACTGAGGAAGGAACTTGTTCCTCTCTTTCTTGCTAATCGTGATTTGTCCTCATTCCATTTTACATGGCGTGGGGCTCCGCGAGCAATTTTAAATATTAACTAAAAATTCATCTGTATTTTGCAACTCATTTATTTAATTTTTGTACAGCGTGTGGTTCCACGAGGAGACAGTTAGGTGTTAGGCTCTGTTATTTAAACTGTATTTTCCTTTATTTTGTAATTAAATTTAAGTGATAAAGAATATAATAATAACTGAAGTGGTAAAGGCTTAAACACCATAATAAAAGTTTATTTATTAAATGCAATCAATCATTGTTTTATAGATCTGAAGATCTGCAGCTCCATTTCTAGACTATTAATTTAGGCAAAGGCCTAAAATATGCTTCAGTCTCAATTGTCATTTTTTCACTGAAAAAATTTATAATTTTCGTAAACACGATCATTTCTAAAAAAATAAAAGAAATAATATATTGTTAATTTAAATTATTTGTATTTTTTTTGTTTGAACAATAATTATTTATAAATCTTGGAAATGTAGAAAATGTCTGAGGAAGGTCAATTATGAAGATTCATAGTTTTTTCCCCTTTGGATGGCCCTGTACCTAATAAACTGTTTTATCTAAAATAAAGTGAAGAAAGAATTTAGAAACAAAAAAAAATTTAAAGGTCCTTAGGCACCATGTATATTTTTTTCAGTCACACTAATAAAAGACATCCCATGATCATAAATGGAAAAAGAAGTTTTCGTTGATCGTCATTTAATCAAGAGTTACATAATTTTGACCACTAATTCGACAATTTTTATCACTGTGCACCGCGTCTAATGAGGCTTCACGGATACTCTTGGATTGGTCTAAAGCTGCTCATTCATACTTTCTGCGATGTTTATATATCAACTTGACTTTTCGATGAGTATCGCCCATATTGCGATTAGTTTTCGTAATGCTTAATTTGAATACATTTTAGCTCGCTGTTATCCTTTCACACTGATGTCCTTATACATACAATAACTTTACGAGGGCTACCGATTAAGACATAAATGAACATCATACCTTTACCAAGTCAAAATTTATTATGACAGAAATTATAAAAGTCGAGAAAACGTATTCAAAATGGTTATGCTCCTTCCTTCTCTTTTAGTGATGGGTCGCAGTTACTTCATAAGGTAACAATTCTTTGATCCTTTGTCAATTGAGTGTATTGTTGAAAGCGATACATTCGTAGCTTCACTGTGGTAGCAAAGTCAAAGACATAATTACATCCATATAATTTTTTATTTTGGTATAAACTGTAATAATATAATTATTATAGTATTAAATTTTCCTCTATTTTTGGCCTTCCGGCTGACCTGAGAGCGAAATGAGCCTCAACAAGAAATAGATCGGGTAGGAAACCTTTATGATTAGCGGCTCTTGTAGCCTGCCACCTTAATAGCCACTTTAGCCACGGCTCGGCCTCATAACCAAAAACGACCTACAAGCTCGTGAGAGGGAAATTGTTAGTAAAGCTGCCCAAACAAAATGATAATAATAATAAATTTTAAAAAAATAAGCTAATAAGATAACGTAGAGTTATAGACTTGAGAGCGGCTTCTTCATATGAAGGTACTGTATTCGTTAATAATAATATGGGATTATATATCATTCATTATTAGGTTATGTAAATAATTTAGAAAAAATATACATAAGAGATTACAGATCACGAAAATTATTAGTTGCTTATCTTATGTTTTGAGCAAATGACAGAATTCGATTCTATCACACTGCGACTGATGTGCCAACATATTATATTACATTCTGATCAGTACACATTTACGCTTAATTCATCCACAATATTATATATTTTTGAAACCATTTCGCCTTTTTATGAAAATAGATTTTCTTTTTTCCTTCTACAAAACTACTTTTCTGTAATTTTGAGAGGTAACATTGTATAACTTTGGAAATTTCATTTTTCAGTGGGGTGTTAGAATCAGTGATATAGGGGAGGGTCAGTTTTCCGTCTCTCTTGCTTTACCCTTGCATCTTTTATCACAATGTCATGGAAACCAGACCCAGTTTTATTGCTTTGACAGAAATAACAGAGGAAATACGAAGAGGAAGTTTTAGGGTGTATAAAGTAAAAGTTTTTAAATATTTTTAAACAATTTTCTAATTGATCAATATCAGTATCAAATAGATCACACCATATTATGCTGTAAATAAACTGGATTCAAAAGGATATCAGGAGGCTGTCTGAGAGAATTTATCCTCTCACATCTGTCCATATTTAATCATTCAGTAATGCTATTGTAATAGTTTCAATATATACTTAAAATCACAGTAGCTAACCAATAGTTAAGAATGCATTTATGTAATTTTATATTTTCCTTTTTTTTTTATGAATCGATTCATAAAATGTTTTCTTAAACAACACACCTCGAATATTTTTTCAGGATTTGATAGAAATAAGAGAAAAAAAATGACAAAATTCCTAATCTTAAAATTATTAAAAACATATATATATATATATATATATATATATATATATATATATATATATATATATACATATATAAAAACATATATATATATATATATATATATATATATATATATATATATATATATATATATATATATATATATATATATATATATATATATATATATATATATAAAAGAAAGGAATCATTGTATTGGACGTTTGTAGAAAATTAATTGTTTAAAAAAAGGAGTTTTTGTGCTTTGATTGCTACAACTTGAATCTAGTTATACTATAGATTTTTTTTTTTCAGTAGGCATATGTTTTTCTGTCATCTAATAGTTTATGTATGTGTATTAAGTGCAAGTTATTATATTGTCAGTTTTCAGTTATGTTAGGTTTTTAATGATTTAAAATTTAATATTTGAACAGTAATCACATAAAAAAAAATGGATACCATGCTTTCAACTCATAAAAAATGCATTGAAGGGTAGAAGAGCTGAAATTAATCTCGATTCTAGCGGCAACAAAAAAAGTTATTGTTGACTTTTATTTGTAATACAGAGGACCGAAATTTATTTCCGGTCTGCACCATTGCAGGTCCAATACGGTTTTGACAGGGGGTTGCCTGAGAGAATTTAACTTTAATCTGGCAATCTGTCAGTCAGAGCTGTCTATATGCTGGGCGGGAGGGGAAGGGGGATTCGCCTTCACAGAAATTACTGCCTCAATATGAAAAAAAAATCTGAATATAAATAGGTTCTGTGAAAAATTGCCTCAGAGTATAAATTCAGTGCGCTAGTCTCCTGTCTCTGAATGAAAATCGATTTTACTACTCAGACATAAATTTAATACCAGTCAAAATAGATATGCGTGTGCGTTTTATTTATTCCATATATTATTACATATTGCAATCTAATAAAAAATTAGAAGAAAAAAAAAACACTCGTAGCATGAAGGGTCTAGGGAGTATGAACTTGCAGAGATACTGAATTCTCGATCTGATGGTGTTTTTGGTGGGCATTGTGGTCAATATTGTTCTCTAACAGTCCGATTTATTCCATGATTAATATCCTTTTCTCATATTTTAATTTCTATAAAAGGAATCCTAGTTTTCATCCTTGGTTGCCGCCTAAACCGTAAAAATAGCTATGATATAAAAATATATTCATCCGTTTAATAATAAACATGGATTTACTCAAATAAAATATGCGAGATAGGAGACCTTCTAATCTGAAAACTTCCAATAAACTCATTTTTTTTTTAATTGATACCGAATCCAATCAATCTTTTTTAATTTCGAGGAGGATTTTGAGAAACGAGTGAAGCTCTATAGCGGGTGGATTATGAAGGATGGATATGCTCTGATGAAAACTTGGATTGTATTATGTGGAGGGTAGACTACGTGGTATACTGAGGTCATGTTGCAGATTGGTAACATAGCTTGTAGATCAGGTGCGAATGATGTAAAATTTTAATCTTCAAGTTGCATTACGGCCGAAATGTCAAAATAATATGAAATAAAATAAAAATATTTTGACCAATTAGTCTTTCGTTTTATTTATTAAATAACTATATTTTAATGTCGTTCTCTATCATTTTAATCCACTCTAGCTCAAATCGTTCATACTTTTGTCCTAATTTTGCTGTGGATGATAATATTACTATATTTTCAAGTAAGTATAATTTTCAATTAATTCAATTTGTTTAAAATGCCAGTTGGATTATTTTTACTTCCTTGTACGAATTTCAACGGAATTCAGATTTCAACGGAAATATCCATTTTGACCATCCCTGAATCCATATTGACTAGTTTCGTCGTGGCGTCTGTACGTACGTAGGTACGTTCCTACGTTCGTTCGTTCGTTCGTATTTCGCATAACTCAAAAACGGTTAGCCTTAGAAAGTTGACATTTTGTATTTAGGATTATTGCAAAATCTAGTTGTGAACCTCCCTTTTTGGTCACTGCTTCATCACCGGAAGTGGTACTTTACTTGAAGGTCATAATTGATTTTTATCAAAAATTATATTGAAATACAATGCAAAACTTTTCAAATTTACTATTTATAATTTATATATTGATATAAATAACTTACTAGATTTTGGTCTAAAATGGAAAACCGGAAATGGTACTTTACTTGAAGGTCATATTATACTTTCGCCAAAAAATATATTAAAATATAATGTGAAACATCTCAAATATTGTAAATAGATCTTTTATATCGATATAAATGTATTTGATAGATTTTGGTTAAAATCGGTGAGCCGAAAAGGGTACTTTACTTGAAGGTCATAATAAGCTTACATCAAAAATTATATTTAAGTTAGAAGAGAAATCATATGTTTCGGTAATAAAGGTTACAAACCCAATTTGGTTTCCAATCCAATTTAACATTTTCATTACTTGTTTTAAATGTTAAAATTGAATGTAAAATACTGGTTTTCCTCCCCATTTGTGAGATCAACAAGTCTGCAGCAGGAGAATAAGATATTAGTTAAGTGGGTTTTTCCGCTTGAAATGTCGAAACTGTCCATCTTTATCCATGCTTTATCCAGTGATATTGACAGTTTTATTGTTGTCATGGAACATGAACAAATATCTTGGAAACTAGTTACCTACTGAAGGAAAGCGACATATAATAACGGAATGAGACCTCCAGTGACAAGAGTGTGTGTGTGTGTGTAAATAGATGAATGACGGGACGCCGAGTGTCATTTTTATTGCAATCTTCGGAAATTAGTAACCAAATTCAGTATCACTTTTTGAGCCACGGATTTATAATTTAATAGGCGTACAAGGAAGTCATGTGTTGCCCACATCAGATATTTTTATTTTCGGGTTTAGAGATTTTCGGATAATACCGTTTTCTTTTTTTCTGTGTTTAAAGATGAATTTCGAACACAATTGTCTTCTATTAGTTTCAGTTTCATACAGACAACACGCCTTGAGTAACTTTAACGGATTAAGTCTTCGGCAAATAGAGGCATAATTACGGCTGTAATTTTATTTTTACCACCCAAAGATTTAAAACTGAGCAATTCAAAATCCTAAATAATGCAGTTTTGTCAATATAGCCATATTCAATTGTATTGAGTTTTGTTATGTTTTAAGAATGTTTTTTACCATACAATAGACACATTTTTTTTCTCACCTATTAACACTGTGCAAGAGGTCAAAAATGATATACCTTTTTGGTTATGATATTGCATTGCATAAATCTAAAAATTTACCTACAGTTAAATAAATAAAATAAAATATAAAGATCATTTTAGAACGGATTAATAAAATAAGCGACATGATTGTATAAATATGTACATAGAGGAAAATTATAATATTAAAGAGAGATAAAAAAAAATTAAACATTACATTTATACCAAATAATTTAATTTAACTTTTTTTTCTATCGTCCCTTATTTTTTCTTCTGAAAATTTCATGTTATATATTTAAAAAAAATAAAATATTTTGCTACATATATTTACGTGTTTAATTTATATTCAGTGGCAGTTAAGGAAAAAAATTTGGTGAACCAAAGTTATGATTCTCAATCAGTAAAATTAACTATGTATTCTAATCAAATTTAAAAAGCCGATTTTGAATAATATTTATAAACATTATAAAATGCTCTTGACCACAATTTTTCGGTGCCTAATGATTTATTTTTTTTAATGTGCCATCAGTCATATAAATAAATTTGAAGCAATTTATTCAGTAGTATTTACACATATATACCACTGCTGTTATTCGCTTACGTATCGATTTAGTAACTAAGTATAGCCAATTTGAATTTTAAAGTATCTCAGAAAATAAATTTATGTTTTCGTAAAATAATAGCATCTGGAAGACAGCAGCGTGCGGCTTGAGGATTACGAGGTAGAGTTACAAAGGATTGAAAAAGAAAAATATGATTAAATGTTGGAGCGAAGGGAACGTGATCTGAATCCTTGATCGCGAGGATAAGGCAAACAGCTGGTCTCCCTCCCTTCCTCGAGGTGTCGCGGCTCGCGCTTTAAAATTCAAGTACGGCAAAACTTCTCGGGATTCTGAATTCATATCGTGTAAACTAATAAAATAAGGGAGGACTTCTTCAGCCTATAATGTTAATTTTAAATAAAGATTTCTATTTGAATTTCCAAATCGCCCTAAAAACAATGGGGTCTTTATAAGGAGATGATAGCTTTCTACTCATGTTTCTGTCAAGCCAGTACAAAAGTTAACCGGTTACGACAGAATTGTAACACGGATTAATCTAAACTAACCTAAATCACTCATACAGGACATGGCCACTACCAACATGTCTGACAACACTCGCAGAAGGCTGAAAAGGAGCTGGATGAGGGATGTCATTGCCTAACTGTAGACAGTAATCGAGACAGGAAGTGGTGCAGCTGGATATTACTCTCTATCATGGCTATCATGCCACAATGACAAATGATTTGCCAGTAAATTCACTGTTTGTCAACATTTTTGACAGATGTGAATACAAAAATAATGCTAAAAAAATAATAATAATCCAATTAAATCTGTGTGATAAAGTAGACTGAAGGTACATATTAAGTTAAAAATATATGTATTTGCTTTGATTTAATCGAGCTCTCCGACTTTTTAAGTTACCAGGATGGATGTACCTGTTTCTGAGACTAAAAATATCTAGCAATACAGTTTTGTTACCAATGTACTCCAGCCGACTTTCCAAGATTTCCATCACAATATTTAGGTATATCACTTCATGAAACAAGGGAGTTTCAAATTTCTTTTCTGCAAGACAGTATAAAGCTTAATAATCAAAATAAAATTTATTGATCCATCTAATCTTAAGCATATATTTGCGTATGTAAATTATTCATACTGAGCTTGGAGACCCGCGAATCTGGAAACTGCAAGGACATTCAGTATATTCAAGGTTGCTTTTTATTACGGTTTGAACAAACTCGTGTTTAAAAGAAACATTTGTTTTATCTAAATGGCCTTATAACACCGCCCCTATATTTTGTCTCTTCGTCAACTCTGCAAATTTCTGTTAAGTAATATGAAGCTGTAGAGTGCCGCTCCATAATTTTAAGCTTTAAACACTCCCTGCGCATTTTTACACCTTGGGCTTAACAGCGCTTTCTCTTTTTATGTTGCTCCTCACTAAAACTGTAAGACTTTGCTCCTCCTCTGACTTAAGTGGCTACGTTTTGCATTCGTAAAGAACAGTGAAGAGTTAATTGTTTTGCAAGTTATACCTTTACGTTTCTGCAAAGTTGATTATGATTGAAAAATAACAAGTATTTATTGCATTTAACATTCGTTTTATTTTCTCCAGTATACATTTTTTATTTGAACTTCTCAACCTTCCTGAACGATTTCCTCCTTGTATCTACTTCAAATAAATAATCGCCATATCTAATAGAGTAGAATAGAAAAATAAACTTTATTCTTGGACTTTAAGAATAACAAGTTGTGCAAGTAAAAAAAAATGTCTGGCGAAAGACTACATTAATAACAGTCAATTGATATTTACGATAATCTCAATTATAACACAAAGTAAAGAGAGAGAAAAAAAAGGGCATTTTTCTGGTAAAAAAATAAAATAAATAAATATAATTGTACTGATAAAAAAAATTAAAAGAAAAAACAAAAAAAACAATGAAAATTTAAATTTAAAAATAGTGAACCAATCGAGAGTTAAATCAACGTCAAAAACAATTACAACTAAATAGGATTTCATGATCGAAGGATATAAAAATGATATAAATAATGAAATTATTGACGGAGTTGAAATATTGTTTGATAATTGAAACAAATATTTCCTACTAATCAAGATGTTAATCTTGAATTAAAATTTAATGATTGGACAGCGTCTTTTTGGGATGTGAGGAAATGCTGAAAAAGGTGGTATTTGACAGAGGAGAGAGAAGAAGAATGGCGGATATTAGAAGGGAGGGAATTCGAGAGGATACTGGAGCGGACAAGAAAGGAACGTTCGAATGTATTGGTTCTGTAGGAGGGAGTATAGAGCTCAGATAGGCGTGATCTTGTTTCCTGTGAGTGGACAGAGAATTTGAATTGAAGGAGGCTGTAGATGTAGGAAGGATGCTAGGAGTTAATGGTTTGGTACAGTAAAGATCCTAGGAAACATTGTCTGCGAGCGAAGTGGAAGAGCCTCTTTGACTCGCCGTAAAGGTGTGATACGTGAGACCGCCTCGAGGTACCGAAGATGAATTTTAAAAAACAGTTCATTATACGCTTCAATCTGTCTTCGAGTCCAATCGAGAGGCCTCTATATACCACACAGCCATCATCAATGTGGGGCTGACTATATATTTTGTTTAGTCCGTATTTACTTCGAGAATTGATTATTTTAGTCCCCATCAATTTATGTGTAATTTAATAGCTTCCTAATCTTCACATGACAATAAAAAATCATTGGAATGACCAAGCAGAATAGAAACACCAATAATATAGCAGAGTATAATCCACCATGAGTTAAATCTTTTCCTTAATGATTTACTTTACTAATGTATGTATATTCAGTATTGCAGTAAATACTAATATTATATACTAATGCTAATAAATAGAAGTACCTCAAAGTTATTTAATTAATTTATTGATGTTTTTATTTTTGAATTTTTATTTGTTTCGATTCAGACACTATAGATTTTTTCGAGCATAAAAATCCTTACCGGATCACTGAATTCCTTAAGTATCACTCATTCCATCAAAATACAATTCAACTTCTGTAACGAAAACTCTACATTTTTACTAACAGGTCAATTAAATCTAAATATGAATTTAAACGACGCACTTGTACAGAAGTTATTTCTTACAAATGTTAATTGTGTTTGACTATTAAAAAAATAATGAAACAGAGTTTCACAAAACTGGTTAAATATGTGTTTAACTTTTAACAGTCAATTATTTGACGTCCGCATGATGGTATAGAACGACCAATCAGGGATTGATAAATTATTTGCCACTTCTATATATATTTTTTTTATTGAATACTAATTTCGGATGTAATACCTTCAGTTCTAAAAAGCACACAAGAATCAACAATCCAAAATACAGTTTGGTATTATTATACATATTAAATTAAGTTTATCATAAATTAGTATTATAAAACATTTATGAATTATGAATTTAATTAATACAAGAAATCAAATACATGTTGGTACTCAACAAGGTTTAACTAGATTATATCAAACAGAAAAGTTTGTACAGGTTTGTTCTCGCATTGAACTGCCAATGGAAGAAAGGTTAGGGATCGGTTTTTTTCCAGAAGGTAATTCCGGTGAGTAATTGCTTTTTTTCTGTTATTTATATGAATAAATTTAAAATTGGACTATTTATATTTATTTGGTCATTTAAGCAAAAATATGAATTGGATTCGAAGGATTTTTTTATTTCAAGTGCTTCATATATATTTAATTTGAGACTGTTTTCAAACGTGATGTATTAATTTAACTCCCGAGTGATTTTTGAATTTTTGTGTGTTTTTAGAAATGAAGATGAATGTATAACATTCGAAAGTAGTTTTCAATAAAGATAAAATTATAGAAGTGGCAAACAATTTATCAATCCCTAATTAGATTGGTCCTTCTATACCATCATGCGGACGTCAAATGATTGTTTCTCCAGGAACATGAATTCCCTTTATGGATTCCTGCTTTGCCACCCACATGTGTAGAGGGAAAAGCAAAGCATGGTTTGGAGTTCCCTTAGGGCATAATGTTAATATTGCACACTAGTATGAATGTTTTCAAGATGATTTATTTTATTTTTACTTAAGTTTAATTTTCTTTGTCTTGATTGTTTACTTATTTGCTAGGTTTAATTTAGCTATCTATTTATTCTTATGTTTGATGTACATATATTATTTTCATCATTTTTTTTTTTTTACTTCAGTCCTATATTGCCATTGAGTGTGGCTGCTTATTTTATTTTCAATAAAAAAATGTAGTGGAGGCTTCAATTCCTATCTGCTGTGCATTATGTTTTGCATCAAAAAATGCAAAACATAACAGTTTAGTTAGTTTGAAGAGATTTGTATTATATCAATAGCTTTCTGAATAAATAAACCAAAGTTATTAGCTATCAGTTAGAACAGTAGAAAAACGTTAACATTTAGTTTAAAGGTAACGGGCATAGACATCAATGTTGGGAATCAACGTGACGCCACAACCAAGTTTTATTACCAATTATTGCGACCATAAACTAGTCATTCCGTTGCAACAGTAGCGGACGACTTGGCTATAATGCTACAGTACCGAGTCTATTGGCAGAACAATCAGCATAGAGCAAAATCTACTGTTGTAAAGTCTACCGCATTGCGTTCTCTCCTTCCATGATTTAGAATCACAATTTGTTCCTTAGTTTTATACGCATTTTTGATTTTTGTTCATCTTGTGATACAGTAAATACTGTTCAGAGTTTTTTAATATTTGCAGGTTTTTTATAGGGAGTTTTTAATATATAATATATATCAAATCAATATTTGAGATATTTTAAAGTAATATTTTATGAGAAAATAAAATTGAAGTCACTTTATTAGTATTCACTGAGGTTGTAATTTAGCGGATGCCAAAATTATCAGCGAAGGAAATGAAATAACAATATTAAATTAGTAATTACAATAGTAAATATTAAATTCCTTTGAAAGAATTCCTTAAAACCTAATTTAACCCAGTGTAATATATAGATGTAATGTGTGCCTGTGCAACATTGCAAATCTAGGCATAATATCTGATATTATTATTAAATAAAAATTTAAATGTTTTCAATATGGATTGAAACGTGACAATCAGGAGTAAAATGTTTAGTAATGCATAGCTCAACTGAGAAAAATGAATAATGTTTAACAGATCACTTGTATTCCTATGTGTATTCCTGAACCACGGGCATTACTTTCTCCCTCTCTCCCCTCCCCCAAACTTAGATATATACAATGTAAAGAAATATTCTAACATTGAATAATCACTTTTTTTTACTTAGTTAACGTGTAAGTTAACTAAGCCCCCTTTTCAAAACTCTTATGAAATAACTCTCACAAACAAGATACCCCTAGAGAAATTAATTCTATACCTATTTTGAATTGATTTGTCAAGGTGTAAATTAGTGTAAAGTAAATTTACTACCTTGTAATAAATACTTCCTAGTATTTTTTTTCGAATTTCTATAATAAAATTTATTAATTTATGTACATTATCTGATTTACGATATATAGACCTCTCAGTCACTTCGTCCCGTTTATACAATAATTACGTTTTGGTGTGCCTCAATAAGTTGAGACTCGTTAGTCAAACTAAGGCTGGGAAACATCATTCATCTTAATATTTAGTTTTGAGACTTACAAAAACTATTGAGCTAACAGACCCAAAAGCAATTTGTCGTCTTTCAAAATTGACCGCCCCGGCGGTAAACTTAGTCTAACCACTAATTACTTTACTTCCGTCTTGTACATTTCCTCCTTCTCCGTTTCGTCGACATGAAATTTTCAGCAAGGAAAACTGATGGCATTACCTTCTAAAATATCCAAAATCTTATTTATATCTCTGAAAAAGTTTATTTATCATTCAACGCTGTTATACCTTATAATTATTTTTCTTTAATATATGGTATGGAATGGATTCCTACATCATTAACAACCTACTGCCATCGAGTGTGGCTGATTACATTATTTCTCAATAAAAACTTTACATTCAGCGAAAAAAATGCATTTCTTTATATTTCAGTTCATTTCTGATTTACTAAGTCTTGTAAACATTTATGGGATCATTTAAATGTTTCAAGGTTGAGGCTTAATAAATATGGAAACAGCATACGTGCAATGTTAAAAAAATAGGATACCGGTACAAAAATTTATGTTCTGTAATGTATGTGAGCTGATTGGATTGGAGCAGTATCACTAAATGAATAAAGTGTTTATAATTGTTTTCTTCTAGAATATAAATATGGTAAAAAAGAAACTTAAAAAGCTTCTATGAAAAAAAGTCTATAATATAATCTTATTTTTTATAACGGTAAATTTCTTTTCCTGACTGCAAGTTTCTAACGTAATTTGCATTTTTCGGTTGTTATAATTTTCAGGCAAATTAATTTTATATTTCAATAAATACTTGTATCATCAAAATGTATCTCACTTATGTTTTGAATGATTATTATCCATATTCAAATTCGAAACGATTGAACGACGATGGCGTTAATACACTTTGTATTTGAATCCGCTTTCGATTTTTATAAAGCTTAAAATGTTTTCTAATACACGCGCATAACTTGAAAACGATGCCTCCTTTGTAAGTATGGAATCTGTACAGAATTTTAGATTGTTAGATTATTACATTAATCAGTCAAGTCATTCAGACGCATGAACTTACCTCACCGAACCCCTCTCCATGGGAAGGTTAAAGGAGTAATCTCGGAGATCCTAATGCTTCTATCTAGTTGCGACGCTGAAATCAGTGGAGGTCGAGAGGATTGAAATGAATAAGTTTTTAACCAGTGAATTTGGGTGACTGAAAAGGCTATAATGAAATTATGGAAATAAATTCGAAGGCTTGTGAAATTTCAAAGTCACTATATAGTGAATTGTTGGAAACGTAATATGGAGCAGTAACTATCAAATCATATCGTAGCCTATTATAGTTATTATATAGGCCAATTAAAAAATTAAAGTCGGTCTATATGGTTAAGAGCTTTAGCGTTTCCTGATAGTTTCCTTTTGTTCTATACCAAAGCTATATGCTTTTATTAATATACTCGCATTTTTATTTTCAAATATATTAATATATTTATTAATAATTTATTTTCTTTTTGTCAAAACTGTAGTTTTTTAAAACTTTGCTGCATTCACCTTCATTCTTAACCTGGACCAGTTGATAGACATTTAATATGATGTTAATAACCGGTATTAAATATATAAATTGAATAACTGTTGTTTTTGTTTCGGTTGTTATATGCTGTAACATTTTAAGCGATTGATTTATTTATTGAAAATAATTATAATCTTAACCATTGCTTGACCTTCACAAATTCTTTTGCATTTTCATTTCTCGAGCTTAGTTAATCCTCAGCTCAATACCAAACATCTAATGGGACTATGCGCTGTGCAAGAAGTCAGTTGATGAATTCCTGGAACTGGAAATGGAGGAACTTGGGCCATAAACTAAAGCTGCCAGTTGCAATACAACTGTTCTCCGTCTATATTTTATAATCTCAGTTTTGTTCCTTGTTTACCAGCGGAATAAGTCACTTAGTTTGACTTTCCATGATTGTTTATCGAAACAGTTTGGTTTTCCCAATAGTTTCTCCAATTTTCCTGATTTCCCCGGGGATATCATTTCTTCAACAACGGTACCTATTTGTTCTACGTTTATCGGGGAAGTTTATCCCCTAAAGTTTGCTTTAAATCATTTTATCTGAGGACCAATCGGAACTGTATTATAACTAATCTTGCGTGATAATTAAGTATTTTTTTTGTGTTTAGTTTAATGACAATTTCGAATAAAAACAACTGCTTACCCTAAAGTGACCAGATACCACACATTAGGCAGGACTGTCCCACATTTGGATCCTCAGAGACAACATTCCACATTGTCTCCATTGGACAATCATCTGTCTTTTAGACTAAAAAATTTGTTGTTTATTATTGGATTCTTGTATGGATTTAAAAATGTCTGATAAAAACGATGATGAAAATTCTACCACTCCCAGGACTTCCGTAAATTGTATATGGCGGATCTTTCAAAATGGTCGCCGTATATTTTTAGGTTTATAGTCAATAGGTCCAAAAGTATTACAATTAGCTTAAATATTTAAATTAGTAAAATTTAAATAATTAAATTGTGCAGACTTATGAAAAAAATTGTTCTTAGTCTACGAGATAAAAACCAGTACACATCAGGTGCCGATTTTGCACCTCAAGATCAACAAAAAAGTTCATATGAACCATGGTTCGATTCCCCATAGGAAAGCAAGAAATTTAAGTTTTGTGTTTTGGTTTATTATTTAGAATTATGTACCATTGTAATCAAACAAGCTGAAAACAAAATTTAACCACCCTAAAAATTTGAGGTTTTTAGTTCAATGATACATAACCCAAATATTGAATAAAAACAAATCCATTTGTCCGCCATCCGACATCCACGGCTTTTCTCCGAGACTACTGTTCCGATTTTCATGAGATTTGGCCGAATAGAGACTGCATGTTGATGTATTCATTTCGTGTATCTCATTTTATTTTATTTTCTATAAATAATTGATGAAAAAATCGAACATTTTTTTTTTTTGCGCCTGTTCCATCGTAAAATGGATAAAGGTTCACTATACCCTGCAGTGACGAAGCAAAAGAGCTGAATTTTTTTTTTTTTCACTGAAACAGTTGATGATCACGTAACAAAACTTTAGTTTTCAAATGAAAATAACAAATATTGGTAGCGTTTTAATGATCGGTAGTGAAATTTACCGACGCTTATGTTATTTTTAAATCTAATAATTTTTTCAGCAGTTGATTTGAACAATATCTTTGAAAAGTATTAACTAATAGGATATGCATTAGTAAAATATTGATTTTTTTTTATTCATTCAAGATATTGTATGCGCAGTAAAATAAGTAAATTGTTTTAAAAAAGTAGTAATTTAGATTATAGATACTATACTTAATGATTAGTAGCTGTGCGAAGACTGTAGTGAAACAAGCAATTTACGCACAATGTTTTTATGTGGATTTGAAACATAAAATTCTCTGTAAATGAGAATAAAATATATAAGTATCAAACAAATAAATTAGGTTCATTAATACATGTTCATTGAATTTATTTTACGTTTCAAGTATATTTTTTACAAAAGAAGAAAGAAGGAAGACAGAAAATGTATGTTACTTTAAATTTAAGGATAAATAAATTCGTAAAATAAATATTTTTGTTTTAATTGCAAATTTATACATATTGTTTTGTTCTTTCAAGATTTTGTATGCATTTTAATTAATTTATTAATCTTCATTTGTCACCCATATTAAGAAAAACATATAATAATTTATAAAAGCTTATTTGAAACGTAAAAATCTATCTTTTCAGAAAATTATAATTTTATTTTTCAAAGCGTTATTTTTTTTATACTGAAAAATAATAACTCATAATTGAAAAAATATACATTTTAATTACATCTGTTGTGAGAATATAGTGGTAATGATGGATAAAACATAAAAATTAATTAAGGCATATTAATTATATATAATAAAATAAAATATGCCTGCTGATTATTAAATATTTTTAATTTATGTTCTTTCATTAATTGCTTAGAATTTTCTTTTACGTGTTAATTGATTCGATAGAATCAACAATGATTTTACTAAATCTTTTTTTTTTTTTTAAATCAGTACCTACTTTCGATGCTTATCTCTTAAAATATTATATTTGAACATTTCGTGTTAGTCTGAAATAGTAAAGATGTGAATATAATAGTATTTAGCTTTTATCTTCTACCGTACAACTATCCTGGTAGTAATTCTTGACTAGAATGATGGCGACATGTTCATTTGGAAACCTCATTCCTTGTCTTAATTAAACCTTTAATTAACTTAGAACTTTATTTCTTTCTTAAAGGAACTTGTAATTCAGTATGCTAATCTAGTTGTCTGTTATATTCCTGATTTGAATAATACCGAGTCGTGTCATCTGCCGGCAGAAACCACAAGGTTTATTTATCAATAACCAAGTTTTGCTTAATCTTTGTATAATTATAATTCTAGCTGTCTGAATTCCATCAATTGTAAAATTTTTGTTTTTAGTCAATAGAAATAAGAAATTATTTTTATATTGTTATTTCTTTTTTGTTTTAATTATTGCTTTAGACACATAAGCTTGTGGAAATCATATCGAATTTTTTGTTTCACAGGAGTTTAATTTTAAAATAGCCTGGGTACCTTTTCCACCAAATGAGGCGTATGAATTTAATTTTCATTTAAACTGTAATTTATTTTTTTAGTTTTTATGTCTTTCAATTCACTGAGAACTAAAGTGGAAAAAAAAACAAAAAACAAATAAAATCGATATATTGAGATTATTTAAAATCTAGAAAATTATAGATAAACGAAAACAAACTTGTTTTCAGTATTTTTGAAAACTCACAACATTGATGAATAACGTATTGAATTTCAACTAAAAGGTTTCCCTTTCATTCATTCATGACTGGGTACGCTTATCATCATTTTATCAAAAAACTCATTCAATAGCGCATTCATAGACGCTATTGATAGTTCACTGCAAGGTTTAAACATTTTTTTTTAATTATGTAAAATTATTTGAAAAACAGTAAACGTATTCAGAGGTGTTCCTCTTTGTTGTCACACGTTAGTCTTCCCTTTGATAATTTTAATTACGCTTTCTCTTTCTGTTTTTTTTTTTTTTTTATCTTATTCGTTCATATTTAGAGAGTATTCCATTAATCTCGAAGTTTGTTTTAAATATTTTACCTACTAAAAGAAAAATGAATTCATCTTAATTCAAATATTTTGTATTAAATGAAAGGGGAATTGGACCTAATTATAAATTAGGTAATTTATCTAACTGACCAATGTTGAGTGTTTAGTTGATGATGTCACTCGTTCAATTAAACGGTTCGATTTGATGATTTTGATGATTAGCTATTATTTAGTTGTTTACTGTACATAATTCAAATTCAGCTTTCAATGAATAAAATTTATTTCAACCGTAAGATGAATTTTGTTTTCTCCCAAAAATAAACACTGTAAGTTATTCCCGCCTGTAAAATCCGGTGGATGTGTGCCAGACACAGCCTCTATCCGAATGTTTTATTATTTATTTTTGTATGTATTAATTTATGAAAATTTAGTAAAAAAAGAATCAAAAATATAATTAGGTAATTAGAGCTGAATAACTTCAGACAGGTATTTGAATTTTTCGAAGTTTGATGCACTTTTTATTGAGTGTTTTATATAAATCTTAGCATACGCACGAATGTAGTTCGAAATGAGGGATAAACTTTTTAATATATTAAATGTTAATTTTAATAGTAAATGTTAATCATCAAAAATACTAATAGACTTAGTGAGCCCTGAGCTTTGATGCCGACACGACTTACATTTGTTGCCTATTAATCCTACACCCACAAGGCAAAATCTAACATAGTCTTCCCATGTATGTTTCGGTCTACTCCTATCGGTAATTAGTTTTTAAGTGATCCGTTCCTTATCTTTACAACCCCAATTTAAGCGCCGCGATGCTATTTCTTCAATTATATTTAACGAGATCTAAACACAAGATGTGACATTGTATCGCCCTCACACATAAAGAAATGTAAGGAGTTTACAGTCTTGTAATTTCTTACTTTCACCCGGCGCGTTGGCATTGAGCGCGAACTGTGATATTTCGCCAAGGAGAAATGATCAATATTTTCCTTAGTTAATCTTGCTGTAATTGCCTCTTGAGTTTCGTTCCTTTTACTTATTATAGATCCTAGATAATTAAACTTTTCTTAGCATTCACACATATCCCTTTCGCCTTCTCTCATCTAATTTATTTCACCTTTTTTACTTCTAACCGTCTATTTTTTATTATTCTAAGAGTGTATATATTTAATTTAATTGAAGAATGTCATCACCTAGAGTTAAACTTATATTGCTAGGAATCGCTTTTCTATTGAATTTTTAATCAGCGTCATATTTTTAAATTGAAGTGAACTCCTTTTTTTTGCCCTACTTTTGTTGGCAAAACACTGAACTCATCCAACATAAGTTGATCTAGGAACTGTTCAAATGGAAACTAAAATAAAAAAATATCTGATATGGACTTACTTATACTCCTATTAAACTATAAATCGGCGGCTCAAAAAGTGATCCTGAATTTAGTTGCTTGTTTCCGAAGATAGCAGTATCTCAAAAAAGACACTCGGTGTCCTGACCTCCTATCGACATACAAACATACGCCCGCACACATAAGCTCTTGTTTATCAAAGTCTTATTCCGTTATTGTATGTCGTTTTCTGTCTAAGTCACTATACAAAGCATTGGAAATCGGCGGTTTCAACATTTTATGCGGAAGAACCCGCTTAACTTATATGTTATTCTCCTGCTGCAGACTTGTTCAGCTCACAAATGGGGAGGAAAACAAGTATTTTTTACTCAGTTTTAACACATAAAACAAGTAATGCAATTGTTTAATTGGAGTTTTAAAAAAATCGCGTTTATAACCTTTATCACCGATCCATATGATCTCTGTATTACATGCCGATATACCTTTTGATTTAAGTTTCTTATGACCTTCAAGGAAAGTATCCCTTTCGGCTCTTCAATTTCAACCAAAAGTTTATTATATTAATTATATTGATATAAGAGTCTAATTTACCAAATCTGAGATGTTTTACATTATATTTTAATATAATTTTTGATGAAAGTCTAATATGTCCTTCAAGTAAAGTACCACTTTCAGTTTGCCAATTTCAACTAAAATTCATTATGTTATTTATATTAGTATGTAAATCTTAAATATCAAATTTGAGAAGTTTTTCATTATATTTTAATGTAATTTTTTATGGAAATCAATAATGACCATGTATATATATATTGAGGAGTATATAGGTCACTGAGGAGTATATAGCCTATATATATGTAGCTCAGTGGCAAGACACTGCGTTACTATGCTTCCGGTCCCGGGTTCGAGACCGACTCTGGCAGATAAATATTTATTCTGTTATCAGCCGTGGATCGACCCTGTGGGATCGGGAGACCATCCTGGGTCTCACCCAGCCTCTATTATTGGGAAAAAAAAACATGGCGGTTGTGCGTGGTCTCGTCCAAATCACCTCCTTGCAGAACCATTGGCTTAGAAACAGTACGGTCCTTACTAAGTACTGAACCCAAGACCATTCATGCGTTGTAGTGGTACAGCAAAAAAAAAAATTTATATATATATATATATATATATATATATATATATATATATATATATATATATTTATATATAACAGTGAAATAGTATTAGAGGATATTCATAAATTGATAGATTCATGACTACTGTACTCTATTCTAAAGTATAGTAAAAACCATTAAAATAACTGGAAATAATTTATTTTTTTATAATACCCTATTTCGGGTATAATTTTTTTTTTACTTATGAAATACATAGCGATATTCAGAGTTATTTATTATATTAGGAAAACTAAAATTTTAAAATCGAATCTATGTATTAACAGTGAAGCACTTTTTTGCATAGAAATCAATTCTTCTATATACATACATAGTAGGGGCAAAATTGTTTGAATAGGTATTGTCGTGTAGATGTGCACAAAAGAAATTATTTGATTTTGATGAAACTTGCCAAAAATCTTCTCCTTAAACCTCAGCACTTATATTACCTATATATATATATATATATATATATATATATATATATATATATATATATATATATATATATAAACCTCAGCACTAATATTACCTATATATATATATATATATATATATATATATATATATATATATATATATATATATATATATATATATATATATACATATATATATCACATAGTATTTATACCACTACAAATATTAAATCCTCTAAAAATCGATTATATCTTGAACGGGTGGTCTGATTTTTTTTTTGTTTTTGGTTTGAAGTGTTTCGGCTCTTGATGCCTGAGTTCGAGCATGCTGAGCGAAATAACGGCTGCGAAATAGCTGAAAGACGTGTTTTTCTATAGAATGTAGTGCCAAAACGGCTCAAACAATTTTGATGAAACTTTCTTACCTTTTTAGAAAAGGTATAATGTAAAGTATAATAAACAATTGAATTATCCTTCAAATTAACGACTTGAAAGTGCCGGTAGGTTTATTTTTTTCGAATTATTTATTTTGATTTAACCTGAAATAATCTTGTGTTTATAATCGAATTTTGACCACTGGAGAGCCCTGGTAAAAAAATAAATAAAATAAAATAAAAAAATAAATATACGAGGATGAACTATGAGACGCGTGTGGATGGAAGAAGACCAAGAGGAAGGCCTCGGATCTCCTGGGAGGAAGGTGTGCGGGAGGCGTTCAGGAAGGACAGGAACAGAAGGAGAGAGCGAGAACAGAAGATGGAAACTTGGTCTAGTCTCTACAGAAAGAATCATCATACTACCCAGTAGTAGATGAAGACGGGAATATGATAGTGATGTTAGATTTAGCAAATGCTTCTAGCTTCTATGTGCTTAATTGCATTAAAAAAACTGTAAATTAGCAGACTTTTCGCCATGACTTTAATAAAGTATTCCAAAATCTGCGACAAACAGCAATAAGTTTAATTAGGGATTGATAAATTATTCGCCGCTTCTATGATATATGAAATAATTTATCAATCCCTAGTTAGATTGATCCTTCTTTACCATCATGCGGATATCAACTGAGCAAAGAGTTTGTTATCAATTACAATCACGTATCCGCTAGTTGATGTTACAAAAGACAAACACTGGAAAAAGCGTAGCAGTTGATCAATATGAATGATGTTAGCTAACTGACCCGTTGCCTGTGTACGCTGTAGATCCGAACCTGATCCAACCAATCGCATTAATATTCATTGCCTATGATGAATCCTTTCGACAACAAAGTTTCCAATTCTTCTGTCTCGATAGTCCTTATTCATTTATTGCCTATCACAATAATATATGCCAACAATAATGTATGCAATAGGTTTGAAAAAAGAGAAGCATGAACAGAGAACCGATGATATATTGCGCTATATATCAACAGAAATACAGATAGTTATCGTTATCATAATATTTGAATAAAGCTTGAGAGCATAAATTAACAGGAAATGATGATCCTGTGAATGGCCCTGAAATTCATTAACCCCATGACTGTATTTAGATTTTACCTTCTCTCGTACTGAAATAGTCGGTAGGAAAAGTGATTGATTAAGATTTTTTTTTCTAATATTGTATGTTTTATAAATTAAAAAATCACCCAATTTTGAAAATATTTTTACTTCCTTGTACGCAGTAAAGGAAGTATTATAATCGCGAAAATTTTCGGTTTTCAGATTTCAACAGAAATATCCATTTTGACCATCCCTGAATCCGTTTTGACTAGTTTCGTCGTGACGTCTGTCCGTACGTTCGTTCGTACGTACGTTCGTTCGTACGTGTTATACTTCGCATAACTCAAAAACGGTTACCCGTAGAAAGTTAAAATTTTGTATTTAGGATTAT
Organism: Rhaphigaster nebulosa; assembly: GCA_948150685.1. Lineage (NCBI taxonomy): Eukaryota > Metazoa > Arthropoda > Insecta > Hemiptera > Pentatomidae > Rhaphigaster > Rhaphigaster nebulosa. Next base: position 75,800,109 of record OX411306.1, on the reverse strand, counting down.
TGTAAAATATATTTGTAAGCCTCCCTTTTTTGTTATTACATGATTACCGGAAGTGGTACTTTACTTCATGGTCATTATTGATTTCCATCAAAAATTACATTAAAATATAATGAAAAACTTCTCAAATTTGATATTTAAGATTTACATGCTAATATAAATAACATAATGAATTTTAGTTGAAATTGGCAAACTGAAAGTGGTACTTTACTTGAAGGACATATTAGACTTTCATCAAAAATTATATTAAAATATAATGTAAAACATCTCAGATTTGGTAAATTAGACTCTTATATCAATATAAGTAATATAATAAACTTTTGGTTGAAATTGAAGAGCCGAAAGAGATACTTTCCTTGAAGGTCATAAGAAACTTAAATCAAAAGGTATATCGGCATGTAATACAGAGATCATATGGATCGGTGATAAAGGTTATAAACGCGATTTTTTTAAAACTCCAATTAAACAATTGCATTACTTGTTTTATGTGTTAAAACTGAGTACATATATATAGGCTATATACTCCTCATATATATATGTATATATATATATATATATATATATATATATATATATATATATATATAAATTAATTAAACTCTCAAATCTTAGAATACGTTCAGTGCTTGTTTGATCATGAAGCAACAGGAAGCGGCAAATAATGAGGTTGAGTTAGATTACAGCTGGCTAGTCATAACGCTTCATGGAGCATGGGGTTCAGATTACCTATTCGGTGCATTCCATCTATATATTGTGGGTATCAGTTCATGGAAATTACAAATAACATCCATAAATATATAAATTTAAATATACTCATTTAAAATTTTAAACAATTTTTAAACATGTTGAATAGAGGTGTTTGGTATTTCTTGAAGGAGGAACTGCACCTAGGGATGCTGCCCCAATTCACGGGATTTTTATAATAAATCGAATGCTGAATTTAGTCATTTAGAAATTTTTTACCAATTAATTAATAAAATAACAACAACACGCATTTTAATTTTTTTTTTCAGCATGATTTATTTTTTTATCCTCTTACTTCTTTATTTTTATATCTTATAAGTTCCTTTAGCTATTTTGGAGCTATGTTCTGTTTGTATCTTATTTAAATACAAGTTCTTACCGATAGCAATTAAGGACAGAAAAAATTATGACAATTCAATTTAATTTAATTATTCTAATTACATTATATAGAAAATAATTATATACCCCTGTGGGTTCGGGGGTAGAATAGACCCACAGTATTCACCGCTTGTCGTAAAAGGCGACTAAAGGGACAACTGGCCGTTGACATCTTACCTTATCCTATCGTTCCCTTTCCTAATAGCCCCTCTAATCCTGATCCTTCTATTCCTAGAACACCTTCCCCCACTGCCTTATGGGTGAGAACGAAAGTTCATAGGCTAAGGGAGTAAACCCTGATACAAAAATCCCCGCCCTCCAGGCTGGAGGTTGGGCATAGGGTTTACGCCCTTATCCCGGAAAATAGCAACTGTTGTGAAACCAGATACAAAGAAAAGCCGGATGGATTTAATGGTACGACCTAGGCGAGTCAAAGGAATACCAAAATCTGTAATGCTAGCGACGTGGAATTAGAGTTAGAAGATTGGCCCAAGCTGGAACAAGCAAGAACTTGGAGGAAGTGCTGGAGAAGTACAATGTGGACATAGCCGCTCTACAAGAAATAAAATGGGGAAAAACCGAAATAATGGACCTTAATAAGTCGATTATTAAATAGTCGATTATAAACGATCATAAATAGTGGGCACCAACGAAACTACCTGGGAACAGGTTTCATGTTAAAGAAAAGTTTGAAGTTTCTACTTTTGAACTTTAAAATTGTTAATGAAAGACTATGTGTGATCCGTTTAAAAGGTAGGTTCTTTAATACATCTATAATAAGTGTACATGCGCCAATAGAGGATAGCGAAGATGAGGATAAAGACTATTTTTATGATACCCTCTCCAGGGAATATGATCTACTGCCTAGGCATGATGTAAAAATTATTATGGGAGACATGAATGCCAAAGTTGGTAAAGAGATGGTATTTAGGCCAACAATCGGAGCACATAGTAAACATGATGTGTCAAATGACAATGGGCTGAGAATTATCGATTTTGCCATGGAAAAGGGTATGACCATTAGTAGCACGCATTTCCCACACAAAGAGATCCATAAAAAACTTGGAATGGTTTCCAACCGAGGACAAGTGTTAGCAGAGATAGGCAGGGTAATATAGTGGGAGGAAATGCAGAAATATTAGATACATGGCGACAGTATTTCCAGGAACTTTTGAATGGAGATGAAGGTGCAGAGAGAAATGTGTTGCCTGGACGTATACAAGAGGAATTACTGAATGGCGAGATAGAACCTCCATGAAGATTTCTTGGAAGTAGTGGAAGCACTTAAAAATAATAAAAGCCCCGGCTATGATGGTATTGACGCATAAATGCTAAAATATGGTGGAGAGGACCTATAAAAGAAAGTGTACGAATTGTTGATGGAGGTGTGGGTCGAAGAAAAAATGCCGAATGAGTGGACAATAGCTGTTATCTGTCCAGTTTTCAAAAAGGGAGACAGAACTAAATGCGAAAATTATAGAGCTATATCTCTCTTAGGAGTAGTGTATAAGGCATTTTCCATACTCCTAAATAAAAAGTTACAAGTATGGTCCGAACGTATTCTTGGTGAATATCAGTGTGATTTCAGGCCGAATAGATCTACAATGGACCTTATATTTTCCGTCAAACAGATGCTGGAAAAATGTAATGAATATAATGTGGATCTTCATCATCTTTTCATCGATTTTAAACAGGCTTACGACACTGTCAGTAGAAAGGAATTGCTGAAAGTAATGGTAACTTTAGGTGTACCGAAAAAGCTAGTCAGATTAACTAGGAAGACATTGACAGATAGTTGCTGTAAAGTCAAGATACAAGGAGCACTATCGGAAAAGTTTGCAGTAGAAGACGGCCTAAGGCAGGGAGACCCCCTGTCTCCAACTCTTTTCAGCCTGACCCTAGAAAATGCTGTACGTACTATTCGGACAAGCCCTAATGGCACGATATATAATAGATTGACGCAGCATCTGTCCTACGCAGACGATGTAGTAATATCGGCTAGATCAAGAGCAACATTATTAGGGGCATTTGAGGAATTCGAAAAGCCTGAAATTTAATTGGGCCTCCATGTAAACGATGAAAAGACAGTCTATATGAAGTCATCAAGAAACCCACCAAATAATAGAGAAGAAATGGTCAAATTTGGAAGCCACACTTTCAAGATGGTAAACCAATTTAAATATTTGGGTGCTCTTGTCACATCAAAGAATGAACACCAAGAAGAAATTAAGGCAAGAGTAGCTGCTGGAAACAGGTGCTATTATGCTCTTCAAAAGCCCTTATAATTCAGAGGTCTCACCAACAGAGCTAAGGTCATTTTATATAAAACAGTCATTAGACCGGTTGTGTCATAGGGCTGTGAGACTTGGGTACTTTCCAAAGAAAGTGAAAGAATATTAAAAGTTTGGGAAAGGAAAGTACTAAGAAGAATATATGGACCTGTCTGTGAAAACGGCAACTGGAGAATAAGAAAGAATGAGGAGCTGAAAGAAATGTTTCAAGAACCAGATCTGGTTTCCTTTGTCAGAAAGAATCAGTTGAGGTGGCTGGGACATGTGGAGCGGATGCCGGCTAGTAGGATACCTAAAAAGTTGCTAGATGGTATGCCCGGAGGAGAAAGAATGAGGGGACGCCCACGACTAAGATGGTCGGATAGCATGGAGAAGGTATTGAGAGAGATGGGAATCAGAGGATGGAGGAGACTCGCCCAGAATAGAGAAGAGTGGAGTAAGATTGTGGAGGAGGCCCAGGCCCTTCTAGGGCTGTAGCGCCATAGAGTGAGTGAGTGAGAAAATAATTATAACTGTAAGGTATATCCTGAATAATGTTTGTCACCCTTAATTGACTATTTTCGTAATTGTATTACTTTAAAAAATATAAAAATAAAAATATAAAAATTAAATCATATTTTTTTGTCTTTTAGAAATGATGTTACACGAGTTGTTATAGTGTTTGATTGCTAATTGCTTATCTAGCAATAAACTATTTAAATATTTTAAGAATTTTTGGAATAGATCGCTTATTTCGTTATAAACGATAATTTACTATTTTCACTGTAGGCTAAACGGATAAAACATTTCTTAAGAGAATTCTATTCGGGATATTTTTTATTCAAAACCATTTTATACAAAAGACTATTTCAATTATTTATTCTCACTCTTCATTTTATTAAATGAAACAAAAATATTATTTTGAGAAAGCCATATATTTGAGGCGGATTCACCATTTAGGTCGTTACATCGTCGGCTTTTCAGTAACTGCTTTAGGAAATGATAACAATGTAAATGAATGACTGAAGTGTAGATACCCAGTTATTCTGTTTAATGAGTTCCTTGTAGTTTCCTTCAGTTGCTTTTCATAATATTATTCTTCTTTGAAAACTCAGAACTTCACCATTCGTTTGTTTGGTCTATTCCGTTGAAAACCTTTGTTATAATAGAGCTAATTTTTGTCTTTATTAATTTCACTAACATAATAATGTATCATTCTTCATCTTCATGTTCACTCTTATTTAACTATAAATTGTGTAACCTTTTACTAGTGCATAAAATATTTTCATGTTCGGAGGATGTAATAAAATATATATATATATATATATATATATATATATATATATATATATTTTATTACATCCTCCGAACATGAAAATATTTTATGCACTAGTAAATATATATATATATATATATATATATATATATATATATATATATATATATATATATATATATATATATATATAGATATTTAAACAAAATTATTTGCCATAGTCCTAACTCCAGCTGCCAGGAGAACTGATTTATATACTCAACGAATATGCCAGGAATTTATCAAACTGAAGTTTATCAAAATCTTACGAAATCTCTAGGGGCTGGAATCGAACTGGCATTGTTTGTGCTATTCGGCCATCATGGCTTATTAACAAAAAAAATAGTTTACATCTGAAAAAGTAACTACCACCTCTAATTTCAAAAACTTAAGAAGACATAACGTGCAAATGTGCCTGGAATTTCAGTTTCTTTCCTTTCGATGATTTCTTGTTCAATCTTGTTGGTTTCCAGGTTGTATAAGTCGATTGAAAACAGCATGGAAGGATAATATGCGCGATCTCTACGGCGGATGGTCACTATCCATTAAATTTTGGAGCTATTGTTATTCCCAGGAGCACTCTCACTGATGACGACAGACTGGCAGCTGCCGAATCCATCCTCCGGAGGACCCATTAAGGAGGTGCCGACCAGCGAAGGAGTCCTCCCCGCCCACCATTACCTTGCCATTGTCCTATTGTCTCTTTGCCATTACATTGTGTCCGCTCCGCTTTGATCTTGTCCTTCCTAATAATAGGTCTCTGTCTCTCTCCCTCCCTCTCTCGGCCGCTTCGTATCGGCACCGTTATCAACATTATAATGTTTTCTCATCTAATTCTTTATCTGCACTAGTGAATTTTTTCTTCAAACAAAAGGACATTTGGCTGTGGTCAGCAATTACTAGTTATCTATTTTGATTTCTTTTTCAATACAAAAGGATCTCTTCCTCTATGTTTCCCCGTCAAGATCATGATTCTCAACTTCTGTATATTATTGGGAGATAGTGTGGTCAGAAATATGCTCTAACCACCTTATTTATTTCCTGACTGTATAGTTTACCCTTTTGGAAGGAATAGGGGGTTGAACGGACCCATCCTGAGGGCATGGTTTTTCATGATGAAATTCGTAGTGCCTAAAATTTGACCTGGAACACTTATTGGGGTCCTTTACCTATTGCTTAAACATTTACTTAGTTCTGTTTTATTACTTGTTAATAAAAATGTATTAATTACTAACAATTGCATATGAAATTAAATGTTAGCTTGGAAATAGAAGCAATTACATGCAAAGCAGTTACTATGATCATCTTATATCATGTTCGTAAAGATTCATAATAGCACATTATATTCATCTACAAGATGTGTGTAAATTTAACACATTGGTATGTTTACGATATGTTTTCTGCTCACGTATCATTAATCCAGCTGTACTGAATCGATTCATAATCATCTACGTTAAATTCAGTCTTGGTTGAATCATTACAGCTGATCCGCATAGTGATTAAATGGCTGAGATAAGAATGATTTGCAAGGTGCAGGTGGGACAACATAAGCCCACGCAGCGCAGAGCCAAGATGTCAACTCGGATAGTGACTCTGACACAAATTGGCAGCAAGTGGTTTTCATTGCCATCGTAGCCAGCCTGTCTAGATTGACGATAGGTATACTGCCACTGGGTGCCAGATCAGGAAAACGATTGTTTGCCTATTCTGTTGTTTGCATTATTAAAGGATTAGTATCTGTTTAAAATACCGTTTTTAATTGCTTTTCTCCATTCATAATTCCTGATTAAGTTTAGATATTTTGTACTGCTCAATTACCAATAACGTACAAGTATGCAACATAACGTCCAAGAATACTTTATAACATAGCACCGTACTGTGAACTAAGCACACCTTACAGCGCAATAATCTAATTATACCTAAAAATATATGTGAGGCATGAAGAGGATAATTCCATGTTATATGTATATATATATGTATATATATATATATATATATATATATATATATATATATATATATATATATACTGTACCTTAGATAGATAGAGCACTATGTCCATTTTTTACGAATTCAGCATTATTATCCTTTTTTTTTGCTTGGCCTAGAGGTATAGATGAATATGTCCTAAGCCAATTCTATGGGGAGTTACGTGCCTATTAGAAGAGCACTAAGTTCACTTTGATTTGGAGGGAAATATCTGTTCAAACTACTCTAGTTAGGGATATTTGATTTAATGTCCTAGATCTCTGAGGTGCAGATATATGTCTGCCTTACAGGAGTAACCAACTCCACAATGAAAATAAAAATAATAAGGAAAAAAAGAAAAAGTAAAATATACTAAGTTGTATTCCTTCGTCAGGATTTGTTCAGCAGCAGTAAGCGGCAGAATTATGATTAATTTCTGACTGCACTCCCAAACCATCCTCCTTGATTTCAATTAAGATTCAACATTATCTAAAATTTTATTCTATTTCGTTATGCCACAGATCCAATAAGATTTTTTTTACCATTAACATTGAAATTGAACTAATACTTTAATAAGTCAAAAACTTAGAAGCGCGAGAATTTGCTACTGTAAATTCACCATGATAAAATTCACTATGCTTAAATACACCTAATCCTGAACATTCACTATTCCTAATGTGACACTTTCTGAATCCTTCCATTGTCGTAGGATTCTTCAAAAGAATGTCCCACTCTTGTTCCATTTCCATTTAGCTGGAGTTCTCTTGCAGCTCTTTTCCACATTACCTTTTCATTAGGGAAATGTTTTCAACTTTTCGAAAATTTGTCATCATTTATCTTTAAAAATAATTAGTAACCTATCGTATAAATATTTATTTATTGTTCATAGATGTGTTTATATACGTCCAGAATAAGATATTTACCATGCCTTGTTTCTTTAGTTCTTATTCCTATGAAAAATAAAAACATTCTTATTCAGTTCTTCAATTTTTCTTGCTGGTAGGATTTTGGTAAATACTGTATTCTTACATACTTCTTGATAAATTATTATATCTCATGCATTTTATTTTTAAATATTTCAAAAATTATTCATAAGTTGTTGAACATAAATATGTTTTGAAAGTCTTTTTAATTTACAAAATCTATTTAGTTTTCGAGGATGATCTTGATATAATTCAATTATTTCATAAGCTAAAGTGTATAAAGACATGCGCTAATATTTCAATTTTTTTTTAATCTAATAAGCATGGTTCTCTGACCATAATATTTTGGAGAAAATTTGATTTTTAATTATAGATGTTGCCTGTCGTTCACTATAATTGTAATTGTATATATTGAGGTTCGATTCATTTTAATATTTCATTTTAATTAGTGACCTGATAAATATTATTGGAAATAACAGGAAAATATCTCGGTCAGCGATAAAATAGCGGAACGGGCATTAAAAAAGGAGTAAGAGCTGGGATACTGGAAGTTCTGTATCGCTTTTCAATTTCTAAGAGCACTCGATCTGAAGAAAATTGACTGTAACTTTTATGAGCCCTGTGTAGCTAAGGACTTCCTTACAGTCCAAGATACTTCATTGAGGAACCAATTGTGAAGGACACCATTCAGGATTCTGTTATATTTCTAATTTGTTTCAAATATCTATTAAAGAGCATTTCTATCCATTATGTATATATTTCTAAAAGAAAATTCATTACTTTGGAACTTAAAAATTAGACTTAGAAAATATGTAGGGTACATGTTCTTATTAATCTGATAAATTTTAAAGTATATAACCTTTACGAAATAAATTAATTTCTATTAAATAGCAAATATCTATATATGAAATAATAAGATTGTTTCACGAACCCCGTCCATTAAATATCATATCCATTTTCACCTCTTTGAAAGTTAAATCTTTGTTTCCTCATAATGATATAATTTTTAAAAGATTATTTGGTCCTATAAAACTTTTATCTAAGCTTCTTTATTCTGAGAAAAAACTAAACTCAAGAACATCAAAGTATTGGAGCGGAAGTTGAAAGATATTAGAAACCCTTTTAAAATTTAAAAAAAAAATCTTTTTTTTCTTGGAGCCTTCATAGAAAGGTTTTTTGCTGACCTATTTTATTCAATTCCCAGTTCCTGGCGTTTTCGTCTTAAGTTTTTGTATTTTTTATAGTTATTGAAATTTACTTTTTGCTGATCGAGTTACAGAAATATCTATAGTTTATAAAGAGACTGTGGACATGGAATATACAAGTACAATTTCGACAATGTGACTTGGTATTTTCAAGTATAGTTGTAACTTATGGGAGCATAGATATCTAAAGGTGAGCATATATTTCCAAATCGCTTCCACAGTTCATCTGAAGGTTACCAACATTTCTTTAACCATTCACTAGAGAACAATGAAGGACATTGAAGAACCGATGAAAACCTATGGATTAAAACTGGTTAGGACTTGCCTGCAATCTGGGTAAACTTCCCTGTGGCAAGCCGCCCATGGACAGAGAGATAATATCGTAATAGCAGAATTTTACTGCTTGTAAAATTTCTATAATTTTTAATACTTTTTACATATTATCGAAGTAAGTGAAGACAAATTTATTCAGGCTTAAAAAAAAAGACAAAATATGAATCATTTCAGAACAAAATGTATGAGAATTTTTATTATTCAATGCATGTTATGCACTCACATCCATGAATTGTTGTTTTATTGTTAATACGCAATGTATATATGTATATATATGTATATATATATATATATATATATATATATATATATATATATATATATATATATATATATATATATATATATATATTTTCCTTCTATGATAACCCCAAAGAAGTTTATTGAATAATATGTTATATATTTCATTCCTATTACATTATTCACACGGCATGTAATACATGTTACATTCTTGTATTACTTAGTAAAGTTACATTCTAAATTTTATCAGCATGATTATATTGTCATATAAAAAAGAAAAATGAAAATAGTAATAAGCAATATAAGTTACAATGAAAGAGAAAGTACATAAATGGATATAACACATACATACACACATATATATATATATATATATATATATATATATATATATATATATATATATTCATATAAAAGTACATATAGAATACAAACAAAAATTATTAAAGAAAATTGATAAAGCACAACAAGATACGCTAAGCTGTCTTAATTAAACTGGCTTCCTACAATATTCAGTAAGTTGTTTAAAGCCTATTTTTTTAATAAATTCAAAGAAGTAACTTTTAAATTTTGTTATCTCTCTGTTCTGTTTCTGGCCAGGTTCCATGTTTTACTAAAACGTTCTGGACTAGTCTTGCCCGAATGTTGTCATGCGGTCTGCAATCAAAAATTAATTGCTGAAAATTGTGTATTTGTCCGTCGTGTGTGCACTTGGTGTCGTGTGTTATGTTAAAGCGTGTTATATATTGTTTAGTTTGATGGTGCTCAGTAAGATTTTTCAAATACAATTGCCGATTGACAGTAAACTATATTATACGCCGATGATATTCTATTGCTGTTCAAGGGGCGTAATATTGAAATAATATTATCAAGATTAACAAGGTATGCGAACCTAAATAAACTCTCTTTCATTCCTCAAAAAATATAATTCATATTTTTTTCACGGAAACAGACGATACCAAAATTATACATAAGACTAAATTTGACACAAATAAAACAACGCGACACATTAAAATATTTAGGTGTACTTTTTGATCGGAAATTAAATTGGAAAAGACACATAGACTATATGTACAATCAGGCTCTGCAATTAATTTACGGACTGACGTTTGCAGCTAGGGTCTCTTGGGAACTTAAATCGAGGGTCCTCAAGATTATGTATCACGGAGCAATCTTGCCTAAAAACAAATCTCATGAAATTCCAACGGCTACAAAGACTAATGGCAATAAAAATATCTGTCTCATCATGCTATAACTCATGAAGCTGCCTGCGTTTTGGCAGGAATAATTCCAATAGACATGAAAATACACGAAATCATCGAACTAATTAATATTAAAAAACGGCGTACTAACTTCATGAATATACTGCACGAAAATATAGACCTCCCAAACGACTGTAAATACTGGATGGATTCATCCTGCAATATATGCACAACTACTGTCACACGAACAAACTGACGCAAAAACTCAGACAGAAATGTTTTACAACAGATTTTTTTAAAACTCCTCGACTGATTTGCCTTAATATATTTGTTGTATTTTATCATGAGCAAATCGCTAAATTATTCTCAGTTTTATTGATAGTGATAGATCCTTTTGTTATAGCTCCAATCTGGTTAGATTTGATTTCCCCTCCAATTCCCAGGAAGATTCCTTGAGGTCGACAATAAACACGGCAATGGCCCCTTTATTCTAAATGGGGCAGTGTGCACTCGGCTATGATGGCTTCCGTTCCCCGCCCTCACTATTGGAAACCAATTGCTTACAGTTTTAATGGCTTCCTCGCCTTTGGTTGATCGTCTAGATCATAAGAATTCGATAATTCCTTAGTCTCGTCTCTTTTCCAATCCTCCAATGTTTAAATAAAACTTCTTAATTGTTCGTGAATAAGAAATCTCTTCTAACGAAGGCATTAATGCAAGGAAGCTTTGAAATTGTATTTCTGAACTTACTCTAGTCTTACTTCCTTACTAATTTCGTTAAATTTTCTTCTACTTCGTTTGGCTGTTAAAAACGAATGAAAGGAAAAAAAGCGCGATCCGCAGAGCTTCATAGTAATAGCAACTAAAGTACAAATTTGCAAATATTAAAATGGGAGAAAAAAGTTGAGATCTGCTAAAGACACTTCTCCAGTATCAACACAATTCGCATACAAATTTTCAAACCTCTAACTCAATTTGGAGAGACCCTTGAGGTGCACGAAGCCTTAAAAAAACGCAAAAAAACATTTAATAAACCAAAATTTTGACTGAAATTTACTCCTGTTTCTATGATATTGTTCTTACCAGAAAACAAAAGAGCGGTTTTCCTGTAAAACTGATGTTCTAGAGGTTACGAAACGGATTTAAAATACACCACAATGACCTTCGAGTGGTACAAAAGTCTATTATTTTCGAAAAATTCGAATAAAAGCAAAAAAGATATTGTAGAGTATCCTAATCTACGAATGACCCGAAATCAGAGCCGGCCATAGAAATTTCGGGCCCACAAACAGGTTTTAACTCGGGCGTAGAAGTACCAATTCACACAGCCGAGTATTGACTGGTTATTTTCAGAAGTTGTAACTGTCGGTATTATCAATAAATTATTATTTAATATGGGCAATAAAATAAAGAAATGCTGAAATAATTTTGATGAGCCCTCGTTCTCATGTCAGATTATTCAGATAGAACAGTTTCTTGCTGTATTCATATATATCTGTATGTATGTATAGTTTTTTTGTTTATAGTTGTAAATCTTATTAAATAATTGTTTTTTTTTTAATTATGAAGTTGTATTAAATTAAGCCATTTTTACTTCATAATTTCTGAATTATTTTTTATATTTCTTTTTTACCGTAATTGTTACGGCTCCGTCTGTGTTAGGCGAAACACCTCTAGATACACCTGCACTCTCAGAAGTGTGGCTCTGTTGGATAAGCTCCTGCCAAAAGGTGGATGTAATTGTAACGATATATTTGAATATAGGAGTGAGGAGTGAGGGAGGGAGGAGAGAGGAGGGATCGAGGTGCCGACGTGCAGGGACGATATGGAAAGGTGGGACTAGCCGATAGGAGTGAATGGAGGGCTATCGGGTGGGATCCAGCGGACCGCTCCATTGTGTCCTCCCCACAGACTGCTTAATAACCACCGCTCATCTCCTCTTCCTCCTGTATCCAGAGCTTTTTGTGTGCTGAGGTTTGTATCCTGTCCTCGACTCTACATGGCATCTAACAATAGCTGTAACAAAACTCCGGTTTTATAAGTAATAGGTTTTATAATAATTACATAATCTCTCTTTTATAATGAAGGCGTATTATTCTGACTGGGATAGAATATTTCTATTTAAAGTTCATTGGACAGTATTCTTATACATTATGATATCTATAAACTATTTACGCCCGTACCCAATCTTTCCGTAACTAAATCTCTGTCCATTTTGTGATTTATCTATTTGTAATAAATTGTTTTGCTCCAGTTTATGGCTGAATATATTAGAATCTCTGGTTCTAATCGTTAGTGAATTAAATATCGAATATGTTTCACTCAATAAAATTGATGTAATTTAATTTCCAAAAATGAAATAAACACTCGCTACACCGTATTTTTTTTTTGAGACCCTAATTAATATTAGAGTAAATATTAAATATTTTTTTTTATGACACGCATTTCCTCTAACACATGCTGCTGGTAGATCACCTATTATACCTATTAGTTTACCCTGATTTTCGAGCGCAGGCGGTCATTCAATTAAATTAAATTTTCTGATGTTTGAAATTTTGAATTGTGCCTCATTCACTCTTAAGGTGTGATCTTAAGTCAGAATATGTTTTAATTAAGATGTATCAAGATTATCAATTAAAAGACCAAAAGAGAGCGCTTCTTTTTAAAAATTTACTTCTTTTTTTATTTTTTTTAATTAAACAAAACAAGGCTGGATTATTTTATTAATCCCCTTGAATGATCCTCGACTAAAACTTTTACTGGATCCTTCTGATCGCATTCAAACATCATCCAGCATTTAAATATAAAATATTTGATGGCCGAACGCGTTGGGAGACTGTTCCAGAGTGATCAAAAAGTGGAAAAAGAAGTTTAAATCGTAACCGTCCCAAAATACCAGTTTGAGTATATCCTATCATTTTAGAATTGTCCACGGACTCATTTCCAAGTGTACGGACATTGCTATAGTTGTATAAGCTAATCTGAGACTGTTAGGCTACCATCTCTCATATTCTGATGTGGGGAATTTGATAAAAAAAAATTCTGAGTCACTTCATTCCTACTGCTTTATCTATGAATATGCAATGAAACTGTTGGCACCTCTATTTGACATATATGACACTTATGGAAATGCTTTTTTTAAAGTTTTTTTTTTTTTTTTTTGTACTTTATTTAAATGCTTAAATAATTTTTTTTTATAAATTGTACATATTTTGAGTATAGCCGAGCGCAGTATTCTAACTTGTTTCTCTTAAACTATTTTGTTTCTATTTAAGTGAGGAAATAATACCCAGCTGCGTTATTCTATGAAATTTGTTGATATTTTGATTTCAATTCGAAAAAGTATTATTTTGAGCGTTTTCTGAAGGGATCTCGGAATTTGCTCATAGATGTTCATCACTGATTGCAAATTTCTCATAAATTGCTCATAACTTTAAGCCACTAATTTGAATAACTACTTATATTCATAAGTAGTTATAACTACTTATATTCATACATTAAATTAAACAAGAGTAAATTATCTACAATTTTGATTCTAGATATTTTTTTTTTTTTTGGCCGATTTGAAGTGAACGAGAATCTAAATTAGGAAACGCAATGTAGTCCAGACAAGTGAGGACCAGAAAGGTTGTGAAAAGTATTGGCGAAGTTCTAAAAATCTAGTCATTTATGCTTTTGGGAGTGCTGATTATAAATTTCACCTTTCCCACCTCAAATTTTTCCCAGGAACATTTCGGCATTCTGTCTCATAATTTTTTTTTTCCATGAAACTGCTGAACTAAATATACAATCGTATAGCCGGGTATGACATGCCCAATAATGTTCATATAATTTTTATCAACTGTCCCTTTTTTTTACCCATTTTTTTTTCTATATCTTTTCAATTATATCATGAAATGTTTAACTTCTACTGAATCGGGATTTGCTGGATTCAATTCAGCGTTGAAAAATATATTTGAAAAACCTTTTTGTAGCGTAATTCAGCTTAAAACAAGATGTGAGGCTAGTTTTTTTTTTTCTTCGCAAAAAGACCGTTTTCAACCACTATGCGGCATGGATCCGATTCTGACCTGGGCCAGTTAATCTTTATTTGGTGAAGGTCCGGCAAAAGGATTTTGGCACTCCATGTCTAGGATAGGACTGGGTGAAAACATCTAGGTAGCCATCAGAGGTAGGCAATAAGGACCTATAGGTATAGCACAATCAGTACCTTTGTCAGTACAGGATAGATCCTTCAGTCACCTTGTTTCTGAATGTAATGGACTATTAATAGCTTGTTTATCACGCGACAGCTAGTTAACCCATCAGCTAGAAACTGAGGAAGCGGGAGGAGGAACCTTCTACCTTTGATACGCTTGATCTAATTTGGGAAGGTTAGAACCATGATTAACCCCCTCCGGATCAGCCCCTCACTCGAAACATAATTTGCCCCCGGCATCGATATAAACAGCTGCCAACTCTTCGTTCCTACCTCGTGCAACTTCCACCAACTTCCTCTAAGTAACCTCATATCATCTCGAAACTGCCCTTAGTTTATAGCTCGGCCTTATCTGCAAAAACATTTTATTTTAGATTTGGTTTGAGTTGTATCTATTTAATTTAATATGTATATATAATTAATATAGATGCGTTTTTAACAACTAATCAGTCATTTTTCCAATAGTATTTCCATTTGCAGATGTTAAATATTTCTTTGTTTATTGGAATTTAAAGTCCTTATGTTCTTCAAATATGGCAAGAAGGTTAGGCTATCCTACAGGTAACTAACCTATTCTAGCCTGAGTGGGAAGGTCGAGATTTATATTGTAGGTCCTCCACAAAAGAAATTTCAACCCTCTTAGGCTGAATTCGAACCGGCACCTCTTCTGACCCAAAAACGCTAAGGTTTCGCCTTAATGCACTCTTTAACTACGACTTTAAATTTTATTTAGTGTAAAAAATTACGTCTATTAACTATTTTAAATCTATAATAATAATCCTTTATTATCTGCATCTATACATAAAATGTTAATAATAAAAGAAATTATATAACAAACTATGCATAATCAGCTTTTAGCAGAGGATTTTTTGAGTTCGTATGTAGATGATTTGAGATCAATAAAAGGTATAACCTCCACCTTGGGTAATTGTTAATTTTGACTGTTGAGTTACCACATTTGTATGAACTTGCTGCTATGATAGAATTATTTTATCCCGTTTAACCATATATTAGAGTAATGAATCTAGTAATCTATTTCGGAATACTTCTTAAATTATTGCATTTGATGTTGCTGGAATATAGATCAGGAGATTGTCTTCCCGTATTTATTTATTTATTTTACAAATAATGGCATTATTTATTCAAAATTAGCAATAGCAGTTATAACTGCTGATTAACATTGTAGGACCCTTTTTTATATTCATAAAATAAATAAATATCGATTCTTAAAACGTAAAATGTGATATGGAACATAATTCAACAGATTAATACATTTTTTATCTAGAAGTTCGGCAATGAAAGAAATGTATTTTTTCCGGAGTATTGTTTGATGTTTTTTTATTGTTTTTTAACGTCGTTTCCTAAACTTATGTTTGATATTTTATTCCGTTGAATTAACCAATCTGACTAACAGTTAGATGTTAAGAATTTTTATTTAAAGAGTGTCTGTTACATTGTGTCTACAGCAGATTACTGGCTTTTGTCATGCGACTAACGATTGCTTTACTGCTTCGCAGATTACATTAACTCTATAGATATCAATTTTCACAAAGTGGTAGATAGAGATGGAGGATGACGTAAGGATATTTGAGGCAATAAGACGAGACCCTCAAAGTAGCCATAAGCTTTGCAGAAATAAACAGGACGTTTATTAAAAACATTTTACGCGAGTCGATCGAAGATCCGAGTCGATAACTGCATACTAGTTATAAGCTATACAGCTCCAAGTAGGAAAAAATTGTCGTGGGAAAGCAAACAAGGAACGTGAGAAAGACAAGAATAGGAGTTTACCAGGGATATTGCCGAGGCCCCATCTGCACACAGTATCAAAAATGTTTCATTTCATCTTTATTACAGAAATAAGTGTTTTAATTATTCATAAATTTATATTTAAAATCAATAAAATGATTCATAGTTTATAGTTTATCTTTATCTTTACAAAGCCCTTAATTATTATTTGATTTATTTATTTATTATTGTTTAGGAGAAATTTAGCATATCAATAAAAAAAATATCAGGGTTAGAAGTAAAACTGGACGAAAACAGAAAAAATCAAGAAGAGAAAATCAGGGAGATAAAATCACAGGTTGAGGAAATAACATTAAAAATTCTAGGGAAAGAGAGATAAATTTCACTAGAAGGAAAAATATAGTTATATTTCGTTTAAATCCAGAAAAAGCTTCAGTTATAAATAATAGGGTGATGGAAATATGTAAGCACATTTTATCAGACTTCCGCACATATGATATTCTAGAAATAAGGAAAATAAATCCTAAAATAAATAATGGCTCAATGATGGTCAAGCTAAATTCGTTTTTCTTAAAAAATAATATTATGAAAAATAAATGTAAACTGATGAAATCTGAAGACTTTAAAATGATAAAAATAAAAGATGATCTACCCAAAAATGTTAGATAAATTAGAAAAGAATTATTCCCATTTATGAGGGCTCATTAGGAAAAAGGAAACAAGGCATCATTGAGGTATGACAAACTCATGATAAACGACCAAAGTTTTTCTCTAGAAGAACTGCAATCTCAAGAAAATTCAAAGAAAAAAAGGGAAAGGAGTGAAGAAAAAGAAGTAAGTATGACAAATATTTATAAAAAATCAGAGCAAAGTCCTAAATGGGAAAAAAATGAAAGATACTAAAACATATCAAAGGTCTAGACTGGATAAATTTTTGGTGTCTCATAAAGAAGATGATAAATACCTTAACAAAAATGAAGCCCCAAGCACTAGCTCATAGCAAAAAGAGGATCCTAATTTTCAAAGGATAAGTAAATGGTATTAAAAACATTTATCACGGTACAACCGATTAAAATTTTAATTCTTCGAAAATCAGGGAGCTCACACTGAATACTAAAATATAATATAACAAAATTATACTCCAAAAAGAAGTGGTGGGAGTTCGCAAACTCCGCTTCCCAATAGGGCTGGTCATCCAGGGAAGTGTTGAATATTACTCCCTTAAGGGAAGGCCTATGCAAGATAAGGAAAGAAGAAAAAAAAACTGTTAATTTCGATCATTTATATGTATACTCTTTTTGTTAATTTTTACATAGTAACCTTATCATTTAATGGCGTGCATATTCCTTTATTATTTTGAATATAGTAATCTTATCTTATTGTAATCGTTAGCAATCTTATCGTTTATTTACTTGTATAATATTTTGTACATATTAACTTTATTTTTATTGAAATCTTTAGTAACCTTATCGTTTATTTACATGAATATTCTTTTATACATAGCAACCTTAAATTGCATAAATAAAGACTATTTCAATTCATTTCATTATAGTTTGATTAATTATTTTCTAGCCCTTAACTTTTGTTTAAATTCTAAACAAGCCATTAGTTACCGGGATTTTTCTTTGTCTGTATCCAATACATTACATAAATGTTTGTTCACTTATTTTAAGTGGATTTATATCCATTCATTTACAAGTTTTAATTATTGTTTTTCCACATACTCTGCACGATTCCTGGTTGTGGCATTTTTCTGATAGGCGCGAATCTGACCGAAATGAGTAGGGTGACGCACACCTCCCTGACCAATTTAAAAGTTTTAATTTTAGAAACTTCTTTTTCATTTCCAGAGAGGAAAGTTTAGCAAACAACTTGGACATGACACGATCCTTCTGCTCCCTTTTCCCCCTCCAAGGTCTAAACACCAACTTCCCGCTATTAGGAATTATCATGATCAAATTGTTTGATTGAGAAATTAGTTTTTCTATCGGTTTTTCTCAAGGCTATTTGATGTATCCTTCTTATATTTTCTTGTTGGTGTTATATGACCTTGTGATGTTAAGATTATGTTTTCTTCTTTTTCTTGTCAACTATAGCTGATTAGTGAATTTGGAATTCCTTAGGTCCGGTTTCGAGATTTTAAGGTTTTATTTTTTCATTTATGAATTTGAATGCGTCCTCTACTTCACCGCGGGAAGTTGAATTTTCGCATCTGAAATTTTACTTCATAGCCGTGGTGACCCATTACACGTATATTTATAATATATGATCATGCATTTTTTGTTTATATGATTTGTTATTATTTTAGAAATTTATTTATTGATTCATTACTTATGCACAAATCTTGAAAAATCTGGAGCAAATGCGGTGGGGCAGCCGAATTGAATTTGGCGTGAGATGAGTGGGACCGGAGCCTTTAATTAGCAGAGGGCACCTACTCCTCAATTATCGAAACAGAACCGGACCTTCCCCTCCCCCGTCCAATATTGCTTTATCTCTTTCCATGGATAGACCTTTGACAAGGAGGTGGAATTGAATTTGATTGTTTTAGGAAAAAAAAAAAGTTAATCAAATCCTTTGTCTTGCTTACCTTTTCGGAAGGGAATCCAAAATAATTATTTATTTATACAAAAAAAAAAGTTGATATAATTATAACTTCATATGGGTCGTTCTCACAGAACAGGCCAGGATGTGTCCAATTGTCATTGCCACTTCTAATTGAAGTATTCGGAGTTGAAACGAAAATAACAACTTACCAAACATTATCAGTCAAATTCAACTAAATTTTAAATGAAAAATTTATTATGTTGAAAGACAAAGTCTAATGCGCGGATCACACAACTTTTATTAACTTCCTTCTGAAATAAATGTTAAAAGTCTCTTTTACTTCGCTACCGCAAATCACTTTTCAATGAAAACATTTCATGAGTAAAATAGTTTTTTTTAAACCTTCTATTGTATATATTAATTTCAAATAAATGCTTTCAATGCTGTCAGTTTCATTTGTTATTGGTAAAAAAAACATGTACATATTTATTTCTTTATTTGAAAATGAGGTTACAACTACGTAACGATAGTTACTACCAAGTATGTAAACAGTTACAAATAAATCATATGTTCTTATTGAAAAGTGATTTGCGGTAGCGAAGTAAAAAACGCTGCAAATTATTACACAATGGTTTATTATTTACACTTCAATTACACTTCAAAAATATCTATTCTGTCCAAGTAAAAAAAAATAAGCAGTAGGCACTAAAGGAAAAGAAATTTGAAGCTTGTCCCAAGATGATCGTCATGAGAGTGCCGATCTGGGAATATCAAGAAAAAACTGTGTCAATGCAAGTAGGCTGTGGTGGTTAGGACATGTAATTAGAGGGTAAAATGATACAGAGGAAATATTTGATATGCACTTCAATAGGAAAAAAAAAGGAAAGACTAAGGAAACTAAAGGAAGTGCAGAAATAATCCAAGGAAGGATAAAGCAGAGAGATACGAAGAAGTCAGAAGCCCAATAGATAATTCAGGAGGCCCAGGGCCACGATGACCAGCTGCGCCGGAGAATTAGTCTACGAAGTTTATTACGAAATACTGAACTTTCAGTACTACGAAGTTCATCATATCTCAACTAATACTGGACGTTTTGAATGATTTTTTTTTTTGCTTTTGTATGGAATTTCATCATCAAAATAAAAGTTTGAAACACCTTACATTTCTCCTCTATCTTTATAAATGGCCGAGTTATGGGCATATCTTTAATCGGCAATTTTATAGAACTTTTTTTTCATTTTTTTTTTAATACCTTGTTATGCTGATTCCAAAATACCTTATGTTTCCCTCTATCTTTATAAATGGCCGAGTTATGGGCTTATAAGATTTCTAATCGGCAATTTTATAGATTTTCTTTTCATTTTTTTTATTTTATTTTTTTTAATTCCTTGTTATGCTGATTCCAAAACACCTTACGTTTCCCCTCTATCTTATTTCTATACTGCTCTTCTTTCCTGATATTTGTTTTTAACCTGGGAAACTATTTTTTCCATTCTTTCTCCTGTAGTTAAATACCAAATTCTCTAATAGATTAACTATATTCATCCATTTTTTATTACTACTAACAATGAGAAAAGTTGCTGTAACCTCCCAAGCATATATCTTAAATACGTAATTTCAGTTTCGTGTAAATCGATGATATGAATTGGCATTTCCATTAAGTCAAATGCGCTATATCTTTGCTAATACTGGTCCGATGTCGAAGGTTTATTTTTGTTTTATAGCGAATTTCATTACCTTTCATATTAACATTGTATATATTTTATACTAATATTAACATCAAATATATTAACATATATTTTATATTAACATTGTTTACCATTAAATGCGAAATAATTTGTTTTTGTCATAACTTTTTTAACTGAATATTTTCAGCAATATATTACATATAATGTACGAAAAGTTGTCGGGATTTAAGGAGAAGACTTTAGGCATGTTTCGTAAAAATCATTTACCGTTTTCGAAAAAATTGTAAAAACAAGTTTAAAATCAATGATATAAGGCAACACTTCTAGTAAGTTGATTTTATCGAAAAAGCCATATAAAATTCCTTAAATATTTAACTTCAATTTTGTACAACTTTTCGCTTTTGAGCTATGCTTTTGACATACACACATTCACGCACAGACAATTTTGCGAGACATAGTTATTTAGAGTCAGGGATACCTTAAAATATGTTCCATTGAAAACTCGAATTCGGAATTTTTCAAGATTGCAATACTTTTCCTTACTAAATATGCATTTCATATATAGGTA
This sequence comes from Rhaphigaster nebulosa, assembly GCA_948150685.1. Lineage (NCBI taxonomy): Eukaryota > Metazoa > Arthropoda > Insecta > Hemiptera > Pentatomidae > Rhaphigaster > Rhaphigaster nebulosa. The sequence goes on along the minus strand of OX411306.1, from coordinate 75,778,784 downwards.
AGTGAAAGTAAAAAAAAAATATTGTGAATTCGCTATTTCCTCACTAAAGAATTCTTCGCAACTTTGAATTATGACCAGAAGTAAACAACATACTAGTTACAGTCAATATTTCATTTAATATTTGAAAATTATAAACATTAAAAAAAAAAAGAAGAAAAAAAAGTTAAACATTTACAAGATGTAGAAAGCCCTGTGAATCGCGGGGCGATGGGCCCCTGGGCTCACTGAGCCTATGGGATAAAGATGGCGCCGTCAGCAATATCTGATAATTTCATCAGTTCCCGCTAATCAGCTTCATTAATTCACAGTGGGTGTCTTTCCCTCCCTTTGCCTATTCAATTTTTTTTTTTAAGCCAAAAAAGCGTGGTTGTGTATGATTTGCGATTAAACTTCAATGAAGGTAGTCAGAGGATCATTCCTATTTTTTCCAGATTTTTATTCACACTTTTTATTTGTTAGTAATTCGATTTGTATCGTCGCCAGTTCTATGAGAATGGACCATATGAATATTTAAATATTATTTACTCAATGAGATGAATATTGCAACTCATTAACTATAGATGAGTATACTGTGGTATTTAACGGTAATAATTATATTATTATTTAATTATAATTACGTGTCATAAAAAATTTCCAAGGACCAGGTTCATGCACACAATTTTTACTTTTCCACATCCCAAAATTCATGATTTATATGCTTGGTTTAGATTTCAAAAAAGGGTTCGAAGGAAAGCCGCCGTTTTCTTGTAATATTTCTCGGATCCAAAGCTTTAGTAAACTATTCAATACTCCTTCAGTGATAGTTCCCGTGATGGTTAAGACAGTATTAAGTTTTACAGAAATTATCCTTCATTTACTATTTCTTAACACATTTTAGTGCAGCTGCCTGCACATATTTCTTTCCTAAACCTGAATTTTGATCAGTTTCAGTTGAGATGCTTACACCGATTTTAGCAACAGTGCCTGAGAGGGAAGGCAAGGTAAAGTCTGGACGCACTTACTCACTCGCTCTAATAGAGTCGGTAGAATAATTGACTTAGCACCCCATAAGTCCTCCCAAGCCCTTGGTAATGGTGCCTAACCAGCTTTACGGTGACTGCCGAGGCCAAAACTTTGCCTTCGGATATAACAAGCCTCTGTACAATTTAGTCGATGAAATTGAAATCGCATCAGAGTTTAATGACCCAGTTTAGTTCTAGCTTAGTGTATGTTGCAAAAATAATTTTTAAGAAAATCATGTTCTTGAACCGATAGATCTCAATGTTTTTGTATTTTCCCTTCTTGTTGTTTTCGACCCTTCCCCTACTCCTATCTCTTCTCCTAAAATATTGAACTGTTTTCCTTAACGCTTTAGGAATATGTTAGGATTCATTTAGAATAGGCAAGAACTATTTTGGAGCTTGTGACAGTGAATTAAACAAACACTAGCGATAATGTTACATTCTTCAATCACCGATCGACTGCCTTTAAAGCTTTAGATTTTAGTTCAAAATGGAAAATGTTCAAAATGTTTTAGGAAAATTCATCGTGCTGGAGACCTGCGCGCACGAAGCAGAATCCTATACACAATGACTCGAGTATCGATATTAAATTAAATTCTTCATTTTAGGTTGTTTCATCGCAATAAGTAATATTTTAAGATATCTGTTATTTATTTGTTTAACTTTATTTACTTACATATGTCATGTCCTTTACTTCTTTTTCTGAGTCCTCAGCACAAATCATTCTCGGCGTTAAAGTTAACGTTAAAAAAATTTTAAATCGTAATAAAATAATTAGTTTCTTTGAAACTTGCTATAAATACCTTTATGTTTCTTATGCTACATAAAGATTTAATTTGAAAAAAAATATAACGTACTACAAAATGATCTGTAAAATAATGCATATAAAAAATTATGGTAAAAAAACTTTAAATTTTATTATTACTACTTAATTTTTTTTTAAATAGAGTCGTTCTACGCGGTTTCCGTGAGCTGTTGTGTTCTGAATTTCCTACTTATTTTCTCATTTATTATTTTGAGAATCTAAATACTTTGTTTTTGAAAACAGAAGCTGAGTGAAGAACAAAATAAATTCAAAATAAATTATAATTCGAGTTAAAAAGTTATTAAGAGATGAACTTTTCTTTTAAATATACGTGCATTAAGCAAACAGTTCATGCCTGATTGAAGAGTGACTCCTGATGTTGATAAAAAGTTTACTAATAACCTTTTAACTTGTTATATATAATTATTACGATATTATTAATTAATTTTATTTTATCATTTATTAATTTAATATTTTTGTTTGTATTAATTAGCATGAAATATCTTTTAAATTCCTCTTACCAATATGGCTATTCATATATATATATATATATATATATATATATATATATATATATATATATATATATATATATATATATATATATAGTTTCCAACGGAAATACACATTTTAAGGTCTTCTGGGAACAAATAACAGAATCTCGCAAAATGGTCTGTATGTGTATGCGAGCAGCCTTGCTCGAATATGAAAAATTGGACGGAAATGAATATACGTATTTAAATTAGGTATATGTCTGGGATGTTTCAATAACTTTGTCGCTAAAATCATCTTATCGGAAGTGACACTTAACGCGAGTTTTTACAATGTTCTCGAAAACGGTTCTAACGATTTTGATATAACTCGCCTAAAATCTTCTCATTGAAGCCCTCTTTATCTGCTATACAAGCAGTACATCACCGAAACAATGCAGGGAAAAAAGTTATGACGAAAAAAAAATTCCTTTCTTATTATAACACACTTCACGATAATTATAATTGGGTAGTTAGCGAAACTTTTGCGATGAGCGGACTACACCAGAGACACTTAAGATTTCGAATGGAAATTTAATAAAAATATCCAAACATCATTCTTTAAGTTCGGTTATTTGAAGTATAGTATTTAAACTACCAACTAGTAGTAACCATCCTCAAGTGAATATCTGACTTTAGCATCTATTAGTTCCCACATACGAACATAGAGTCCTCACCTATAAATTCTAGGGGGGCAAATATTTCACGGTGGGAGGATAGAGACAAATATTCTGTTAGATTGGGGAGCAGTTGGCATTTCTTGGAGCTGTGACAGATGACTCAGAGGATCGGAACGTACTCTTACCCTTGCCAATCTATCCTTTCACTATTTGCTATTCACCTCGCCTTCCATTCCTGATCCTCTTGCGGTATTGCTTCTCTGGCGCCCTGCTTCTTTGCCTGTGAAATCCGATGCTTCAGGAAAACAAGTCATCATCTGATGGAGTAGGTAGTCTTGCTCGTCAGAGGGCTATTAACGTGCGACATAACTTTTGTAACCGTCATTGAGCTAGCGTATGAAGCGCAAAGAGTTAATGGATGATTAAGAGATTTTACTGAAGCCAAGATATAGGAGATAACGTTGCGTCTGACTTTCTTGTATGCGTCTATCTGTGCCATCTGATTTTTTGTATCATTATTGTATAGCGAGCATTGTTCTGCCGTTCGATTTTCTCGTAACGAACCGTACATTTCGGTTTAGCCGTGTGCAACGACCAATATTTAATTGTGTTCTTTCTTTTGGCATGTTATTATGATTATATAAATTTAGAATTTTTGGGTGTAGAAGATACAGTTTTTACTACTCACAAATGTTTTAAATTTTTAAATGCCTTAAATTTCGCTTAAGTAACTTTAAATGATAAATTTTATATACGGTTGTTAATAATTTATTAGATGACAATAACAATAAAAGTTCAAACAAGTGCTCAATAATCCACGCACAACTACAATAAATCGTACCTGGCGTAGAATAATGAATAAATAAATTCAAAATTTTGGAAAAATCAAATTTAAGGTAATTTTTTTTTTTCTACACTCTTGAATACCTTTCAATTAATTAAAATATACTAAAAATTCGTAATGCTTATTCGCATGGTATGACAAATGTTTAGTGTGTTTTAATGAAGAGGAATTAAAAAGATTAAAAAACAACCACTTTAAATAAGATTTTCCATGTATTTAAAACTTTGAGATGTACTACAAATACAAACATTCTACTACAAATATAGAATTTGTTTGTAACATGAATACCTACAACCTACCACAACCTACCGGATCCATCTATTAACCACCGTCTAGAATTCACAAATATAATGGTATGAATTTGACACTAATCGGTCAAGTCCTGCAGAAGTCACTGATTACTCACCGGCGCACCAACGATTATATATATATATATATATATATATATATATATATATATATATATAAAATACTAGATAAAATAATTATACATATAATTATTTATACAAAATTATATATATGTATATATATATATATATATATATATATATATATATATATATATATATATATATATATACACACACAGATGTGAATTCTAGACGATGTATAGATGTATATATTTATTTAGATATACGTATAAATGTGTGTGTGTTAGCTATCTATAATTTCAGGAAATGATGGATGGAGTTATAGAAGACGTTTAAATAAAACACACTGTCGTTATATGCAATTACTGATGAATACAATATTTTTAACGTATTTTTTTTAATGAATTATCATAAAGATTAAACCAAACAAATCTCCTAAATGAAAATTTAAAGGTCGATTTTAATTAAATAGTAATCTTAAAATCATAAAAAGGTAATATAGTAACATTTTCATAAAAGGTCATTGGTTTTTTGAAAATTTAATAACAAAATAAAAAAATGCTTTAAATTAATAATAACAATCACTCTAATAAATAGGTAGTTGCCATAAAATGTACGCATTTAAATTATTATTTGTAGTTAAATAAATATTATTAATTTTATGTCAACACTGAATTAATTTGAGTTGTTATGCCATTCAGCGTTAGCTTGATGAATAATTCAGTCCATTGTGTATATAGTTTATTGCTTTAGAATTAATGTGCTAACTATTGTTGTTTTGTTCTGATTTCAGGTATGCAATAGGGTTTGCTTACACATTGTTCTCCTGATGTTTATGGCCAATGCAAATGCTAGCTCTATTAAACACGTTTCAGGTAATTAGTTTTAATTTTTTCTTTAGATAGGCTGTACTATTGGAGAAAACATAAAAGCAACTACGAGATTTCTTCTAACCTATTGAATATCACTTATTTTATAAGTTGGAGTTCAGTGAAAAAAATAAAGCACTGTTATGTATTGAGGATACTGGGATTGAAGGAAATAATTAAGATTCATAATAGTAATTAAATAAGGAATAAATTAAAAAGACGCCACCCGGTTCAGTAATATCAATATTAACCAGTTTCTTTTGTGGACAAAGAAATATTTACAAGGTCGGCAGTTATATCTGGAACGGGGGGGAGGAGAGGGTGCAATTCAAGACCGCCAATAGGCCGCTTAAGATAAGCGAAAGTAAGAGCACCATAAAACTAGAGATAGGCCAGGTCGACACGGTGTAATAAAATCTGCCGCCCAAGTTTACAATTCCTTTGAAAATATTCTAACAGCGTCAGCCAATAAGATGTCCCAAAAGGAGAGTGGGGGAAAATTCATCTTTTCAAGAAGGAGAAGGGTAAAACGGTATAAGAGTTCTGAAGAAAGAATTCAAGGGGAGAGTTCTGATGAGAAGTTTGAAGTGAGTAGTTCTGGGAAGAAGGAGGTTCGGAAGTGAGTAGTTCTGGGAAGAAGGAGGTTCGAGCTAGAGGCAGAAGACGGAGGTTCGCAGAGGGTAAAGCTGAGCAGCACATCGAGACAGGAGAGAGGGACCTAGACCATAGAGCAACAATAAGATAAGTGCTAGTCCTTTGATTCATTGTGTATATCAATGTATAATATTATGTAAATAAGCAAGAGTTCTCCCAGTATTCTCAAATACATATGTTACAGTCTGTAGATTTTTACAATGAGAGTAATTTAGATTAGAAATTATTAAGCCAATAGGTTAATTAATAACGTAACATAAATAAAGAAAGATCTGTAACAAAATCTACCATTCTATTTACCCTGCATGCCATCATCTAGTTAATTAAGTGAAATGGTGAACACGACACCCTTGGAAAGGTTATCCAATGGTATTTATAATATCCCAAGTTAGTGACCATAGCAGGGGGTTCTGCGGTCTCTAGCCTTTTATGTTAAAATATAGTTTGATTGATCGGCTCCCTACTGGAACCAATGCAAATAGAGATTAAATTAGATCAGTAAATTGAGTAAATGTGGTTTCTGGAACTCCCACCTGCCTTAGAAAAGAAGTTTGCCAGAAACTTAGTAGCACATAGGAATGGATATTTCACCATTTTGTGTGTTCCTACGTTTCAGCAAAGGTTTTAGTCCTTCTCCAGGGCTAAGAAAACAATATGGAGAATAATATTAAAAATGAGAAGAATATATAATGGAATTGTACGGCTGAAATACGTGAATATCCATAATACTAAAATAGATAACATATATATATATATACATATAAATTATTCAAATTTGTTTACTTAGTATACTTCCGGGTTTAATCAAAATCCAAAATCCTTTTTGCAATCTGAAATTACACGTTTTCTCTGTTGAATGATACCAATTTTTGCTTTTTAAAGTTTATCGAAGCAGAGTGTATGAGTGTATCAAAATGAGACTAAAAGGATCTGAAGGGTTTTCTGTACTAACACCATAGATGTAGGAATCAAATTCTACGTTAAAAATCGTTCTGAAATAATAAACGGTTCATTTGCATACCAAAAATGCAAAAGTCGCTTATGATCGATTTTTTTTTTTCTCTTTTATAGTGACACAATGGGTTGTTCATCGGATGCGTTAAACGGTTCTCTTGTTTAAAGAATTGAGAAATTCCATAAGTAGAGAAATCTAGAACGACGGAATAACATTTTTTAAACAAATGTTTTGTACAGAATTGGCCCCTAAAACTTCTAATTCAGTGACATTTTGTAAATCTTCTTTTGACACAATATTATGTGTAGCTAGGCGACTACTTATTTGAGCATGTGAAATCCAAAATTATAGATTATGAACTTGGGATATAGAAATTCAAAAAACATCGACCTTAATGACTTAATATTGGAAAGCAATGTTGAATAAAACAGCCTATGACTTCGTTGCCCATCGCTAATTGGAATGCAATTTGAAATAATTGTAAGTGATTATAAAAAATACATTCCTAAACTATGAAATCAAATGTGTAATGTATTAGCAACTCAAGATTTTAAAGGCAAATAATAAATATGCCATACGGTATGCGAGATATGAATGCGTATTAATCTAAGGGGCGTGTTTCGAATCCCTTAGTGCGCCTTATAAGGTTTTCCCTTGGAAATAAAGAGGTAAAAATTGTATGTTTCAACAGCAATACTTAAATTAAATTAGTTAAATTATAAAGTGATCAACAATAAAACAAACAAAAAGAAATCGACTATAATTTCCAGATGCTACTTCATTTCCGGATTTATTGTTATGCGGGAGTGTATATCTGGCACGCCTGTCTAAGCTATGATCATTTTGAAGCAATAAATTTACAAATATTTTGCAAATGAAATTCATTATCTTGATAAAACTAAACCAATATCATACGACATTACTTTTTAATTTTACAATTTAGTTTTTCAGGTAGTCACAGGCAGTTTTTTTCGAACCTCTAAGACGTCCGTTACAAAGTACTCAAGAACATACACAAGGAGACGAAAAGGACAGAAGTCCGTCCTTCCGAATAGACCCAACTATCTTAGACATTAGAGGGGAGGGGAGGAGAGAGAGAGAGTGTTTTCCTTTCAGTAGCCAATCACTTTCGCTCCACCGACTCCTGATTCAGCATTTGCATCACAGCAGCTTTAACGTCAAATAACTTGCCCGGAAAATAATTCGGTAGAGAAAGGACTTGTCCTCATCGCTTCCATTACCATAAATTATACAATACAAAAGGCATATTTACATAATCGTACAACTAACACCTTCAAGATATTGTAATCCTGTATAAAATATACGCTCTTATAATGGCAAATCCGATTTTTTTTTAATTCAAAATGACAGTTAAAATTTAAAATTAGTAAAATAAAAAGAAAGGAAGAGTTCATTCTCGTTTGCAATAATCTCTGTTTAAAAGAGTGTACGATTTAATTTTTTTTTCTAATGTATCGAACTGCGTTCGACTGCAAGAAATGTAGGATTCGACTCCAATATTTATCGGACCATCTGAAATGAACGCAGATTTTCTACACAAATTATATCTGTGTCGGATCCGACTCCAATATTTATCGGACCGTATAAACGCTCTACTTCTTCTTTCTCTACGTTACAGTCTCCGCCATCAATCTTGGGCAGAATATCTTTCTGTAATAAACCTGTTGGCATTCGAATCTATTCCAATCGTGTAACCGCAAAAAACGAAAGTTCAGTAGGTCATTATAAAAAACGGTGATTGTTTCATTTATTTATTATTTCACTAGGATCTATAAGGTATGTATACTGTACTTAAAATCATATTAGAAATTAAAAGTTAAATAATCGACACGAAAATTTTATAAATCTAAAGGAAAAAAAAAGATATGTTGTAGCATGAAATTAGTTTCGAAGGAAAGTTCAAAATCAGCTATGTTATTAAACTAATTTCGACCACAAAACTGAAGATATCTTTTAAATACAAAAAAGTCTATTTGTGTTCGCACGATGTTAATTTCAATGACAATCATATTCAGCATCTCAATGCCTATCCAATACCCATTGCAGAACTCTGATACAAGAAAAAAATCTATTTGCATGTGTATTACCAATCATAAGCGTATAATCACTAACGACATTATATAAGTAGACCAAGTATACATTATTTTTTGTTTACTTAACTTGATCTCTGAGCAACTGGTTCATGAAATTAGCATTTTCTGAATAGAAGTTACTACCTATGTCCCCTACGTTGACTAATATTCGGGAATATTGGTAATAAATTCTACTATTGAACTTAGAATTTAGAATTATAAAATCGAGCACCCGATTGCTGAGTTAATTACACGAAGCAGAATTCGTGTAAATTGAAGGTACTCGGAAGCAGTGGTGAGTGTTCCCGGCATTCGTAAATCAGATACGCGAGTACTCGGTATTCACATAGTTTGAGTAAAATATGTACCGTGTAGATACTCATTACTCAGAGCGCATTTTTTTTACCTATGTCATTCATTCAATCGGCGCTACAACTCGATGTCGAGTCTTGGCCTGCACCAGCCTCCACCAATTGTTCCGATCCTGCGCTGCTGCCATCCAGCTCCTCACGCCCAACACGGACTCCATCCAATCTCCGGCCACTCCATCACTCCATCGAAGACGAGTTCATCCTCTTCACCTTGATCCATATATCACCTCCGACATTATTTTCCTTGACTGATCATTCTCAGCCATCCGAGCAACATGTCCGGCCCATCTCAATCTACTGAGCCTCAAACACTGCACCACGTCTGGTTCCTTAAATAAATCTTTGAGCTCCTGGTTTGTTCGACGTCTCCGTACCTGGTCAACCTTGGGCAGAATATCTTCATCAGCTCCAAAGATTTTACGCAGAATATTTCTCTCAAAAACCATCAAATTCTGCTCACCAGTTTTGGAGATAGTCCAAGTTTTTGAGGCATAAAAGAGAATTGGCCGGATAATTGTTTTGTATAATAGAACTTTTGTGTCCTTAGTCAATGCACGGCTCCTAAAATATGGACTGAGGTCATAATAACAACGGTTGGCGCTTAACACTCTTCGTTTAATTTCTGAATCCACAACGTCTTGGGTTATGAGGGATCCGAGGTAGATAAAATCGAAAACTTTTCCAATAGTATACTCTCCGATAGTGATTTCTTCGCCAGGCCTAGGGATTTCCTCTGTGACCATGTATTTGGTCTTTGCTGCGTTTACTTTAAGTCCAATTTTTCTCGCTGCTTCTGCTAGTTTAAGGAATCCATCAGAGACAGCCTGGAAGAATCGTCCGGCGATATCAATATCATCAGCATAAGCCAGAAGTTGTACTGTTCGGCTGAATACTGTTCCGCCCACTTGAATTGCAGATTATCTAATGGCTTTCTCCAGAGCTAGATCGAATAGGAGGCATGCCAGTGCATCCCCCTGCCTCAGTCCTTTCCCAGATGTGAATTCCTCAGATCTTGCTCATCCAATCTTCGCCATACATCTCACTTCTCTCATGGTGAGTTTTACCATTCTAATAAGCTTTTCCGGGATTTCAAGCTCTCTCATTGCCTTGTACAGTTGTTCCCTGTGGACACTGTCGTAAGCCTCTTTAAAATCCATAAATAGATGGTTTGTTTTAAGCTTATATTCGCGTCCTTTCTCAAGTATGATGCGTAAGCAGAATATTTGGTCAATTGTGGATCGTCCTTTTCGAAAGCCACACTGGTACGGACCCAAGATATTTTCTGCAAAGGGGAATAAGCGCTGAAAGAGAATTTTGGACAGCACTTTATATGCATAGGAGCGTAAGGAAATGCCTCTATAATTGCCACAGACCAGCCGGTTACCCTTTTTGTGTATTGGACAGATTATAGACTTATTCCAAGATTCCCGCATTACTTCATCAGTCCAGATCCAAATTATAATATTCTGGATGATTTTCACAAGCTCACTACCTCCGCACTTTAGTAATTCTGCAGGCAGTTCGTCAGCACCTGGCGCCTTATGATTTTTAAGCCTTGTCAGAAAGTCCAGAATCTCTTCAAAACCTCTTCATCTGGGGGTTCCAGAGACTGATAATTAGCAAAATCTTCATGGTTGTCGTTCTTCATCCGGTAGATCATTGTTAAAAAGCTGAAAGAAGTGTCTCTTCCATTCTCCAAGCACATCCACCATGTTCGTGAGTAGCTTTCCGTCTTCATTCAAGCCATAGGTAGTTTTACTTTCAAAAGGTTTTCTTTTCCGATTAACTGCTCTGAAGAATTCCCTAAATTTCTTGTTGTCCCTTAGAAGTTCAGTCTTATCCAATTCGTTTTTCTCCCACTGTCATTTCTTATACTGGTGGAGATGTTTTTCCACTCGCCTCTTCTGTCCTATATATATCGACGTTCCTCCTCGTCTCTCACTTGGCTTTATACGCTTCATTATTCTGATGTGTTGCCCTTTCACATTCCTTGTCAAACCATGGAGATCTCGGGTCCCTTTCTTATGGTCCAAGCAGTTTAATAGCTGTATCTGATATAGCTTCTTAATATGAAGCCCACGTGGAGTCAACGTCACCCTTCAAGACATCAACCTGTCGAATACACTTGTCCAGTGTATGACTCATACTATGCGAGAACTATCGGATCCTTGAGCTTATTTAGGTCATAGCGCTTAGGCTTCTGTTCTAGTACTAAGTTGCTACTAGTTTTTCTAAGCGTTATTCGTGCTCGGACATCGGCGATACTTAAATAGTGGTCAGAATCCATATTTGCTCCTCTGAAAACTCTCACGTTGAGGAGATTGGATATGTGCCTCCGGTTGATTAGGATATGATCGATCTGGCTCAGTGTTGACCCGTCAGGTGTTTTCCAAGTTCCTTTGTGGATTTTCTTATGAGGGAAGAGAGTACTGCCAACAGTAAGATCTCGAGAGGCAGCAAAATTTATAACGCTTAATCCATTGTCATTGCTTGATTCATGCAGATTATGGCGACCAATAATTGGGTAAAATATTGATTCCTTCCCCACTTTTGCATTAAAATCACCTGTAATAATTTTCAAATCATATTGTGGGTAGGCATCCACAGTTCCCTCCAGGAGCTCATAAAAGGCTTCTTTTTCTCCATCTTCCGAAACTTTCGTGGGGGCATGTACACTTAAAATGAAATAGTTATAAAATATTCCTTGGATCCTTACTACACAGATTCTTGGACTTACAGCTCTGAACCCAATTACTTGTTGTCGATATCTTCATTTTATCCTGCATCCTGTACCATCTTCATGCGACCTCTTACTACAGCTGTAGTAAATGGTGTGGTGCTTCTTCTCCATGATTCCCTGGCCAGTCCATCGGATTTCCTTGATGGCAGTAATGTCCAGATGATATTTTCCGGTCTCGAAAAATTTCTTGATTAGCCAGAATTTACTTCGGAGGGGGCTAACAATTTCACAATTCTTATAATTCTTACTCTTGATTTGATTTTGAGGAATCAACCCGATTTTTATTCATAAGGAGCTTACCCCTTTTTGAAATGAGCGATTCATTTATATTTCATGCACGTATATTGATTTGAAAAGTCCCTAAAGTTACCTCCTCCCTCCCCTCCCCTTTCTCCCGGCTATGTGCTTGATAACAGGAAGTATCATGGTTGTGACTCTTGGGATCAGGCATTTTGTGATTTTTTCCGCTGAAGCTGGTAACAGTGTTAAGAATATTGTATAAGTATTTATAAAACCAGCTAAAATCATATCATGCGGTAATCCTTTGAAGCAAATTTTATATTTCCATCAATTTTATCGCTGAAAATTGATCTATTATAAATTTAATTCACTTTATATGTCAATGAAACAAAGTTAAAAACTTAAATAGCTCTGAAAACTTTCAACTTCCAAGGATATTCTGCTTCGATGTAATTAGGTTGAGTATAAGATAAAGACCCCCTCCATTCATTTGGTTGTAAAAACCGTTGATTCTTTCTGAATCCACTCAATATTATTAAGGGCTGAATAGCCCTCTAATTCATTTTATATTTTTAGAAGCAATTAGTGGTAAATGGTTAGGGATTTCTCGCTTTAATATTAATTTGTCTTAATATTTAATTTATTTGTTTGGATAACAGTAAACTTTAAAAAATTAAAAGCATTGTTGATTGAAGAAAGATTTAATTTTTAATATATAATAACCCTAGCAATCATTCTTTTGTATTTAATTTGTTTTCTTACGAGTATTCAAAAGTAATTTAATATATAGTTTAATTATAATTTACCTAATTTATTAATATTTTGATATAAAATGCTCTTTCTTCGGCCATGGTTTTTATTAAACTTCATATAACACTAAAACTCTAAAATAATTTAGATGCTTTGGATTAAATCATTAAATTTTATAATCCTAATCATAAATAAGAAACATTTTAACTATTATTATGCCACTTTGTACACGATTTATTAAAAATGAGTTATTAATCAGCAATATGTTACTTTATAACATGTGTTATTCTCTTTTAGCTGTTATTTAGGTTAAAAATAACAAATACTATAAAATTAGATAAGCTTATTTCTTATTTATACCATAACGAAATATTTATAGTTTAATTAACCAATCTTACTTTTATTTTTGTAATATTTATTTCCATTTTCAATTAAAAAAATCCCTAATCAATTATCTACAATAAAGTTATAGATGATAGAGTAAAACTAAATTTGTTTAGTAAAACTAAACATATCGTGCACTGTCGATATAAAATATAATTTCTACATTGCTAAAAATACATCTGTGTCAGCTATTATTCACAATTAGAATTATATCAGCTGAAGTTTGGTGACTTACTTAATTACATAGCATTATTTTAGTAACTTCGCTGTCCGAATGTTTTCTTCTTTTTTTTTAATGCACTATGAATAGTGTTCGATATTCTAAATTTTAATATTGGATTCTCTGGTTTTAAAATTTTCTGAACAGTTACTGTCAAGCGAGTGAAGATTTGAAATTTTTGTTTCTGCTCGGAATCTGTCATTTAGTATTTACAAAATCTGACTCTAAATTCTTTGTCAGCAACGTAAATAAAAAAAATTAAAAATAAAAATGTCCGCCATGAAAATCGGATGGATTTCTGAATCTTATTTTTGTTTACGAGTTCAAACCTTGGCGTTAATGTCATTCCTACTAGTTCCAAATGCAGTTTAAATGATGAAGAAAATAGAGTGCATAGAGTAGCTAGAGGTTTTAGAATTAAACATTACGATAAATGTTTGATGAATCAGAAAGGAACGAATTTATTAATTTTTCAAGATTAACTTATACTTGTTAGTCCAATAAATAAAAATCCAGATCATCTTTAGTTTCGCAATTGTATTATAATTATTTTTTATGAGGTCTACTTATGTTTAATGTTTATGTAAATAGCAAATACTTAGGACAGACGGTTTTTATCCATACCATTTATTTTGTATTAATAAAATGTTGATTAAACAAAATTTATTTATTTATAATATTTTTATTTATCCGTTGTTGGTTCATTTTATTGCTATACGATGGTAATCTCCGAGGATTTCCTCCAATTATCTCAAATTATTTATGTATCTAGCCGAAAATAATTTTTGATTATCAATTGATGTTTCTGAGTAATGAGAATTTTTTATTTGCTATTTCATTTTCATTCAGCGATGCTAATTACCTACTGGCTCATTGCGATTTTATTGCCTGAAGAATAACTCTGTAGAATCCTAAATTATTGATATTAACTACCAAAGTAGGACTGGTCTTCTTCAATTTCGCCGGGCTCCTCGAGGCGTTTTGTAGATTGCCCACAACCCTTGGCAATATTTTATCGAGCTAGGGCAGACAAATTTCAATTAGATTGTGAGTAATCCCAGTTGCCCTCATTCGAAGAAAGTTTCTTTCGTGATTTGTAGACGGTTTGATAAATACTGGCAGCCGAAGGTAGTGTAGTTACGAATATAGGGCACCTGCGCCTTCTACCCCCATACACTCTCTCTCTCTAACAGATATCTCCGCTGGCAAACAGATCCATTTTATCGCAAACTTGACATAGTAGACAAATCTGACGTCGATCTATTTTCTGATTCATGTAACTTTTTTTTTATAATTGTTTATATTTTTTTTTTGTTATTCGGTTCGTTTTACGTATTATTTATTATTCCTGGTTATAATTTATTAAACAAATATATTATAAAGGTTAGACCAAACGCTTCCATACTGTTTGGCCTGACCAATACCTACAAATTAAAAATATGGATTGTCCTGTGTTGTTATTGAAATTAACAAATGATTTTAAAAAAGCATTTCATGTCTATGATTAGAATTATATTTTTTAATGAATTAATTTGTGTATAATAAACTATGTAAAAATACAAATATCACCATTATATCCAGGTAAGTTATCACGAAATTAAATGAATTTTAATCCAAAGCTAAACAATGTAGCTGTTAAGAATAGTTTTTAACCATCTGAAAAAAAATGAAATGTTATTCTTTTCTTTTTTTTTCTTTTTATCATGAAATTTACCAAAAGTTAACAAATATTACCAATTATGAGGTAAGGATTTGCTATACATAAGGACAATGAGTAGTGGTAATAAATAAATGCATTCATCCCATATTTATTAAAAATGTTAATTAATAAAATATTAACAAAATAAGTAAGTAAAATGAAAAAGAATAATAATAGTAGTAGTTTTAAAAAGTAATAATAAGATATATATGAAAAATTGTATATAACAAAAAATGAACATCTAAGAACCACCCTCACAGTCCGGGCTTGAACCGGCAACAATAACACACACCCCTCAATCCACACGATTTATTTATAATATTTAAAATATGAAGTTGATTGAACTTCACTGAACATTATTCATGTTTTCGATCACCGGTAAACAAAACTATATTTACCAACAACAGTAGAGAGAAGAGCTTTCTCAAGTCAAGGAAAATTAATTTATGCTAATTATAAATTAGCTCACAGTAAAATTATGGACCAAATTAATACAATCTTTTGTTTATTATTCGGAGGCGATCAAAAATAAAATTAAAGAAATAGTAGAAAGTAAACTAGATAAAAGGACCATTGAATGATGCATTCGATTTAATTGTTACCTGGAAAAATTGATAATTTTAAGTTGTTTTTTTTCTTGTTATTTAACTTACTTTTTTTAATCTTTAAATGTTTTTTATAAATCTAGCACAAGTCGGAAATGATCCAAGTGGTTGAAGAGCCCATACAGTTGCATAAATAATAGTGATCTTCGCGATATATCTATATTGGGTTAGATTATTCGTGTAGTTATTGATTGAATGATTATTTAAGAGCTGATGTCAAACAGGAACAAGAGGATATTTCCCCCAAAACGATTGCTAACGTTGATAGTAGCTATAGCGGATGAAGGGCCGTATTAAGGGATCATAGACCAAATTGATATTGGGCGGAAGGGAGCTGATAAAATAACCCTTTGGCTTACTAGGAATATTAAGGGATTTGTTGCAGTTAATAATTTTCAAACAAAATCGGCTGTCTATTGCAATATCTTTATTTTCACTCTGAAAGATTGATTATTTTTCATTTTCATTTCATTAACAGTTCCCAATAATTGCAAATTACAAATAATGTTAATTGTTATTAAAAATTTTGAATGCTTCTTCATAAAAAAAGAATATTTTCTTCTTTAAGTGAATTTTGATTAATTTTATCGGATTAAGGATACTAAACAATTGTTGATTATTATTGTTTATAGATAAATTTATGTATTGAAAAGGTGAAGTATTTAAATACTTTCTTCATTTTTTATATTTATACTTAATTAAAACCTTAGTAATAACATTGTATTACCATTTTATTACATTAACTATTTTTCCTTTACATAGGATAGATGGAGGAAATTAATTAATACATAAATTATTCAATTTATTTATACATTTATTTTACATTATTCACGCGTTTTTGTGTTATCGGAGTGTAGATTTGTTTTTTCCTTCTCCCTGCTTAAAACAGGCGGTAAAAGATCAATGTATTATCAAAAAATAATTTAAGTAAATCAAACCTGCTTTATATGACTTTTTTTTATTTATTTATTTTTCCTTATTTTGTATATCTCTCAGTGTAAAATAAATTTGCAAATGTTTTACCGACAATACCTATGGTACTGTTAATTTGTTACTTTGGGCGGCACAAGGCGTATCTTAAGATGAAAATATCAATTGAACGGAATACGTTAGATTATATTTAAATATTGTATTATATATCCATTAAAACTTTAAATCGTAAAACGCCCACTTACTATACTTTTTTTAACGTTTGTACGGTTTCATATTCGGTTTGCATTTTACAATGAGAACATGAAGTTTTTGTAATTTACTTTTGCATATTACTGGTGGTTCTGTGGTCACGGTTCGTGCCTGCGGAAGAAAACTTTAATTGGAAGAAAAGTCGTTAATGGGGACGAGGACGAAATAAATTGAATTTATGAATTAGCATATTTGGTAATCTAGTTAAGAGGTATAATTATTCAGGGAAAATCAGATTTGGTTCGTAACCATGTAAAATTATAATAACGTAATATTAAGATTTTTTTTATTTTTAACAGTCAATATATTCAATTTATGTAACTAAAGTTTTTAGTCCAATTTTTTTTTTTAAATTAAGAATCCTCGGTTGTTGTTGGAAATTAAAGAACATTGGGATTTGACGGGATGGAGTTTTTTTAATGGACTGAAGCTTCCGTGTACTGAAATCTTCTCTTACCCAGCGAATTATGTTTCATTTTGAACAAAGCCCCTGGAAATGCTGTTCCAACTCGAGTACGACAAACGTTACGTTACAGTAACAAGGGAAACATCCAATCCAAACAACACTAATAGCATCCCAGCTAATTAGAGCCTGTGTTTTCGGAGTGTTCTGTGTTGTTTTGTGTTTGTTTTTTTTCGTTTTGTTTCCTCCCTTCCTTTGCTCCAGGAACACTCAGCAATAACGATCGTACCATCCAATCTAGATAGTGTCTTTGATTCCTTATACTAGCTATAAATTTGTTCACTTAAATTTGTTCTTTCGTATTAATAAACCTTAGATTTGTTACTTCATTGTACGTTGCTTAGTATGAAATACCTCTACCACCTACAAAAACATGAATGAATATTTTTTTTTATCTTCTATATACATCCAGGCCTGTCAAATTTAACTAGATAACAATGGATTTCCTGGAGTAATCATCTACCAAAAAAAGGGCATGAACAATACCCGGCAATAACGTGACATCAGATATTGCAAGAGTACATTTCTTACCCACCTCAATTTCAGCATCCTCCTTCTGTTATCCTCAGGCATAATGGTTGTGGATTTTTTTTTCTTTATATATATATATATATATACATATATATATATATACATATATATATATATATATATATATATATATATATATATATATATATATATATATATACATGTTGTGGATTTTTTTCTTTATATATATATAAAGAATATTAAGCTGATATATTAAAGATATATTAAGCTGAAACATTTTGGAGAGCTTCATAATACCAGGTCCTACAATAATAGACTACCGCTGAAATACATATCCCACTAGTTAGCAAATATTCATTATGACATTATCTTTAGAGTCTCGGTAAGTGGGCCTGTTTTCCTTAATGTGTCAGAATATCGGTTCAAATCAGGCTTGGCCAACCCGAATAGTTTGACGAACCGCTTAGAGGACGTGTAACCTTACAGCGGGCCGCACTTAAGGTAAACATGTTTAAAAAAAACATAAAAAAAAGGAATGCAATTTTATTGTTATACTATGACTGACTCTCGAATCTTAAATAATGAGATATTTGTTTGTCCTTTCATTCATTTAATTACTTCCGATTTTTTTCAGTAACACTTGGCGAGGATACAGTAACATTTAAATAATATCCATCATATAAATGGAGTTCGGAGTCGCACCTTCTCATTATAACCATGACACATGTAAATTTGTATTTATTTAATATTTTCTATCCATTTTAATTGAAATGTCAACACAGACTAACTAACTTTCTCCAACAAAAATATGATAAATGGAAAAGTACGTAATAGTGTAATAAACAAAATATGTAAACACAATTCAATTTTAAAGGAGGGATTAGTGATAAACAGACAGATTTTTAAAAACCGACATTACTTATGAGATGAGCTGATAAAATATTTCTTATTAATACAGCAAGATAATAACTATGTATCTATATATACGTCAAACATTCGCTTTTTAGTTTGATTCATTGTACATTTCCTCCATACACTGTTGAACAAATTATGGTGATAAAATGCTTTTTGTTGAATTTAATGAAAGTTTAATAGAGCGTCCACAGGATGTTGACGCTGATGGACTCTCAAGCTTTTAGGGATGGGATATCGATATCGATATTACCGGAATATCGATATTTTTGTACAATATTCGTTATTTGGTTTCCGATAATTCGAAATATAGATATTTTATTCACAATATTATCAATAACAAATTATTAAAAATTAAAAATCTTTCTTGGTCTTTGTTCAATCCCAATCCCCTGAAGGTATTGGTTTTTCATTTACAACATGTTTTAAATATGAAAAAAACAGATCATCTAATCCCCTTCCAATTCGTTTAGAATTCATTTTTCTTAATATTTTATGTAAATATTAACTATATTTCGAAATATCGGTATTTTAATGCAGATAATATCCTGATTTCGAAACTGTTAACCGATAAGATGCTTTTGGTGACATCTTCAATTTTTTCTTTCCTACTACCCATGATGAGGAAACGTAGTGCAAAAAAAAAAAGATAAAAAAAATTAAACCTCAACTATAGGCTGTATTGCTATAGTTTTTTCAAGGGTATCAATCATAAATTACAGATTCATTGACATTAAGCATATTGCATTTGAATTTTTTAAATGATTAGAAAAATTTTGCTTACTATTATATAAATTAGCATTAATGCTAGTGAACTTCATAAGGTTTATACGCTAATCTTTGTTGTTTATGTGTGATAGAACATCGTAAAATATATCTGAACTTACATTTGCGGGTTGAATGAATGAATTAATGAATATTAATCTGGCTGCATCTTCAAAATGATAAGAAGTTTCACCACCGGTTAATCGGTTATTATGTTAAAAATTAATTATAATAATAAATGAGTAACAGGAACGAACTTTGCCATTTTATCATTCCACGTTTTTCTCATTTCAAATACAAATATATGGTTATATTTTAGACGCTTCAGTTTACCTACCAAACAAAAATAAATTTCTTTCTACTCTTTGTCCATAGATCATTTCTTTGATAAATTATTATGAGCCTATGCAATGTTTCCTTTTAATTGGCATTAATTATTTCGAAACTTCTTATTAGTTAATAGTCACTATCTGCATTATTTTTTATAGAATCATCGATCGAGGCCTGGGGTATTCGCATCAACTCCTAATGAATTTTCAGTGATTGAGATTGATGATTGAATTAAATTGATTCTAGGAAGCAGTAGAAAGCCACTGGTGAGCAGTTAATACCCTTAGGAATGTCACTAATGCAGGGCCGTTAGCAGTTAGCCTAGATTAACCTAGGCGGCACAGATTAACTCCTTGTTTGCAAATGACTTTGTCAATACTCGACTTTACCCACTTCCGAATATCATTCACTGTCCGTAACATCATTAATTCTTGTACATTCTTGTGGCACGTTCCGTTGTGTGTTCGTTCGTTGCAATAAAATTTAATGTTATTAGTGTTATTATTTGCAAGATGTACAGATGATTTTCTGCAATGTCTGCTAAATTTTTTCAACTCAATATATGAAAATTCATACATTCCGCATAGCTTTGCCCAGTCTGTAATCTTCCCGCTCTTTAAAAAGGGTGCTTTAAATTTTGTCAATAATTACAGGGGAATATCATTTTCGGACTGTTTAGCTAAACTATTTACTGGTTTGTTGTTATTAATATTAGAACAGTGGACAGAAGAAAATAAAATATTGCACGAATGTCAGGCAGGGTTCCGAAGAGGATATTCTACTGTTGACAATATTTTTAATTTGTTGAATGTTATTAAAATTCAGGTCAGTAAGAAACGTCACAAGTTGTATTGCCTGTTCATTGGTTTTAAGGCAGCTTTTGATTCACCGGATAGAAACTCGCTTTTTTATAAATTGTATATGTTGGGGATATCCAGTAAATTCATTAAGGCCCTTCAGGCTATGTACAGATGTACTGGGTTTTCTGTTTGGACTGGTGGCGGCGTAACGGAAGCTTTTAAAACATCTGTAGGGCTGAGGCAGGGTTGTTTGCTCTCACCCGCGTTATTTTCACTCTTTGTGAATGATTTTTTTTTATTTCATTAGTGGTGGTATGAGGGTCGGAGGAGTAAATATTCGCTGTCTAATGTACGCAGATGATATCGTTTTGCTCGCGCCGGAGCCTAAGGTTCTTCAAATGATGATAAATAGGGTTGCGGAATAATGTGCCTTGTGGAATTTGTCAGTCAATTTGGAAAAAACAAAAATTATGGTGTTTCGCAATGGAGGAAAATTAGGAAAGAACGAGAAATGGAAAATAGAATCAAAAAATTTGGAAATAGTAAATTATTATAATTATCTGGGAATAGGTCTGCAGATTTAAGCCCTTTGCAGATTTAAGACTCATTTCTTAAATAAGTTAAATATCTCAAAATTTGCTGTAAATACAACCTGACTTATTTGCTGAACAAAAATGAAATATCATTATCAAAAAAAGTGGATGGTCATTGTGCTGCCGTTCGATCAATAGTTTGTTACGCTTGCCAGGTTTGGGGATACCGTAGTTTTGAAGAAGTAGAAAAACTGAATATATTTTTTATAAAAAAACTGTTCTCCCTTCCTGTTAATTCACCACACTATATTTTATATCTGGAATCTAATTTAAATCCAATATTCTTTCATTGTTTATATTTACATTTATAATATGTACAAAGGGTTCTTTCTTTGCCAGATACGAGGCTGCCTAAAATTCTCGCTAAGTAAATAATTAAAAAGAAAATATTTTGGCATAAAGAAAACTCCGAACTTTGTAACAGAATAAATATTCCATTAGAATACGAAAGCAATGAAATAATTTCACTTATTTTGGATAAATTAAAAAATAATTTTAAGGCGGATATGATGGAGAAAGCCAAAGTATCTAATTTCCATGATCTTTATAAGGATTTAAACAGTGACTTAGGTTACAGGTATTACATGCTAGATGGGAATAAAATAAATTTTATTAAGGTAATTTTTAGGCTCCGAGGACAATTGGTTCATCTTAACAATTGTGTTATGAGGAGTGAGCAACAAAGATTGTGTCCTCTTTGTAATTTAAATGCAATTGAGGATTTAAACCACTAAGTGGCTGTTTGTCCGATTTTTCAAGAATATGGGGCCAAGTATTTTAAGAAAAAATTACTAAGTCGTCATGAACTAATAGACTTATTAATTGTCAGATTGGAATAGTTTGTACCAGTACCACATATCAGCTTATGGCTACAGAACGTTATTGATTCGGCAGTACAACACATAATATTCTTCTCCTATATATAAATAAAAATCACAAAATAAATAAAAGACCAAGTGTATTAAGGATAATTTATTAATAAATTGATTAAAAATAAATTAATTATAAATTGGATGTTCTTTGTTATTAAATTGATATGTAAGGTATTTAATTAAGAAATTATTAACAAAAGGATGTATATGAACTGTTTCTTATTGTATAACAATTGTATATATATAGGCAACTCTTGACAGACGGTATTATACCATGTCAACAAAGGCTTGTTAGAGAATTTGTTTGTTTGTTTGGATATAAATTTATTTTCAATAAAGCTTTTTATCTATCTATCTATCTATCTATCTGCTTGCAAGATGAATGCCACATTCCTGAAATCTCATTCATATAAAAAATATTTACTGTATTCCAATATTATTCAAGATCTAAACTAGATACCTGCAGCTAGCTTGTTAATTTTTTAAAAATATAAATTTCAAAACGTAAGATAAAATTACGAACATAAACAATTTTTAATATTTAATTTAGGGAAATAAAATTCATTTTTGTAATAACATTCAAACAAATTGTATATTTTTAGATAAAATCAGTATGTAGCAACTTGATGAACTTTTTGCAAAAAAAAAAATTAAAAACCGCTTAATATGTCCATTTTTGGAAATTTAATTAGGCGGCTAGTAATTGTCTCTGATACATGTTTCGGGACTTGAGTTTTGGTTTTTGATGGTGCCTATCTACAGTAAAAATTTCATGTAAAAATAATTCTACTTTTTCGTGGTATGCAACGCCAGAAGCAAGAAAACCCGATTTTCTAAGGCGATTTTGAAGTATTTAATCAAGTCTTACATATCAACATTGCTTGCCTACCTACAGATTTGGTATAGCAACTCTTTTCGAACAAATAGCGCTTTGAAAAGTTCCTGCAGTACCATTTTGGGACTTTTCGAGGCGTTTTTGGAGGACAATTAATTTTACATTTTCGTCTTTTCCGCAAAAGTTATTATTAATTTTGAATGAAATTTGTATTGCTGGTAGGACTTAAATCCTCAATTTGATTCAACTAAAAAGTATTTTAATAGATATGTTCCTACTTCTAAAACAAATACAATTTATTTCTACTATTTTTCTAATAATTATCACGTTGAGAAAGTCCATCGGGGATTTATTATAAAATATCAAATATCGTGTCTGAACTAACTATGCATAACTAAGGAGTGAATATGACTACTTTTTATAAGACCAGAAAAGAACTTTACGAATAATTTTTTACTTTTTCGAGCCCTAGATTTGTGTTTCTATGATTTCACTATCCAAATATGCACTAGGTAATTTATTAAGACTCAGCAATTCGAAAAATGCGATATATACGTTTACAAGTAAGCAACATAACACTATAATTAATAACGACTACCAATAGACAATCCTTTGAATTTTATTGTTAATTTACACGACAACAAAGCAATTAGTTCTAAGTCAATGAATTAGTGGTGAACTCTTAAAAAAAACATGCAGTTTCTTGGACAAAGTATTTGTTAAGACTGTAATGTTTCTTGATATTTGTACTAGATTTGATCAAAATCCATATTCCCCTTGTTTCCTCTAAACCAATGATGGAGCAAGTACCCATTTTGTAGAGATTGTGTGTGCTCCAGGTATATGTTTGTCTCCCGACTCCAGATTTGTTCTACGATTGATGTTACAGAATAAATAAATTTTTTGTCCACATCCGGACTCGAGAGACAGTAAACTCTCAGTTATAATCATTTCACAGGATCAGACTGAACATAGAAATAAAACTTTGACCCAACGTAAAATAAAATATGTAACTTCAGGCTGGTGGTATTTTTTTTTTAATTACATTATATAAAATCATTCATTATCCCTCCAAATTAAACCAAATTGATGAAATTTTATTGGTGCATTTAGCTTGGAATAGGATTTTGAAACATTAAAATATGAAAATTTTACGAAAACCTTAGGTATACTACGTATTTTATTGAAGTTCTTCAGCATATTCCACAGTATTTTAGAAAAATAAAATAGAATTCTTAAGAAATGAAAGGTACGAAAGAATTTAATTAAAATAAGTGATCAAAGGAGCGATAGATCATAGTAGATCATAGCTCATACGATCTGACAATTATTTTGATTGTTTTTGGACCGCACTATAAGACCTTACTTAAAAAATATAGTTTTTCTTAGATACAGAAAAACTAGCATTCTTATTCATGTATAATTTCACAGCACAACTTTATAAGATATTCTGAGACACGATATGAAGTTAATTAAGATCGATTTCAACATCTTTGCTTTAAGAGATGCTATTTATAAATAATGGCCAAGTTGGGTAATTTTAGATGAGATGAATTAATTAACTAGAAGATTTATTAATTACTCGTCACTGTGAGTTAATTAACATTTCTGCTTAGCTCCTTCCTGTCAAATTAACTGTTGCTCAGTTATTCTATCACCGGCTGCTATCGGGCTAATATTGGGTTGTTAGTTCGTGTTCATTTAGTATCAGTGACACAGTGACATGGTTTTTCAAAAAATTGATCATTATAGAAAAGCCAAATTACATCGCGAATGAAACTGGGGTTGATCACATTCTATAAGTACGTAATTATTTTAAACGATAGTTATTAATTATTTTGCAAAACTATATGTTACACAAATTCTAAATACGTCCAGTGAATACAATGTTTCTCTATTAAAGACGTGTTTCTGGAACAACTTCGGATTAAAATCAATAGCACTTTAATAAATGAGCTAATCTAATTCAGAGCATCCCAAGATACGAAGACATAGCCAATTGCATAAAAGCGGGTAGATTAAGATGAGTTATTCACATTTATACGCATTTTATGAATAGAGTGGGGCGGAAAATCCGAGAAGTAGTGTTTGATGATAAAAGAAGAAGTGGGATACACCGAAGCCGTCGGGAGAGCGAAATGAGAAAGAATGGCAGAATGTTGGAATTAGAAACTAGAAAGAGGCTGCTAAAGATAGAGGAAGATTGGCTAATCTTGTTCTACAGACCAAGAGCCACCTCGACCGGCAGCGTCGCCGATCAACAAGGTAATATACTGATTCTGTATTCATTATCAATGCAATCTTCTGGTGTTACTAGAATATCAGACAATTATTTATGCGGCTGGATAAAAAAAAAAAAAAAAAATCCAAAATAATCTTAACTTCTTCAGGAGCATGGGATATACCATCCGCTTAAAAAAAATATCCGATTTAAGTTAGATGGAACAGATTACAGGTGAAGTGAATAAAACTGAGCACGTGCTCATTCCTCTAAAATTGAGCAGGTGCTCTGGTTAGATGTGGATACATAGAAGTTACACAATGGAATATTTGCTAAGTGTATGGAGCGCGTGCTGCAAAAATTTAATTCGGAGTACCTGCTCACCTTTCTAAGTGAATAAAACGTTAGAAGGCTTCTCTATTTGAGCAGGTACTCAATAAAATTCTGAGTCTGCGAAAGATTATATCGGCACTTTACCGAGTACCTGCTCACATAGAGGAGAGCTCTCACGTTTTATTCACTCATAAAGGTGGGCAGCTACTCCGAATCAATAACCAATCTATACTTAGGGATCACGTGCTCGATTCCCTTAGCAAGTAATTCATTGTGTAACTTTTTTCACATCTAACCAGAGGATCTACTCAGTTTTTTGAGGAATTTGCACGTGCTCAATTTTATTCACTTTACCTTACATCTTTATCTGTTTTGAAAAATTAAATAAGTCAAAAGAAATTTTTTTTTTTTGCAATATTTACCTAAAATATTGTCATTTAGTTTAATTTTTAATGATTTTTTAAAAGATAGGAAGAGATGCATCGAAGTAATTTCAGTTTAAATGAAACGTAGTGGTCAACACGTTAAAATAAATAAATATGTATGTTTTTTTTATTACGCTTTAATTTTAAACAGTGAAATGATTAATGATTTTTAAGTTAAATATTTATGTTGATATCATAAAGTAATTTTCAGATTATTCGATTATCTAGATTTCCCCAGTTGCCACAGATATATTTTACTCATCTGAAACTAATCGGTAGAGCCAAGATCATCATTTTAACCTGTTAAAGCAATATTGCATGTATCTATTTATAATAAAAATACTCACAAATTCTCTTGGTTTCTAACTTATTTTAATCTATACATTTATATACTGCAGTATCTTTTATTAGACTGACTGGGGAAAGAAGGGAGCTCTTTGTGAAATTGATCCTAAAAAAAATATTATTCTCGTATTTTATTTCTACCCCACTTATGATAGATTCAGAGGAGCATTCCCTATTTTATTTTTTCCTTCCCGCATTCCTGTACCGTCCACAGTTTACTAGAATATCTCTCTAATATAATATATCAGACTTTTATGACGTTATAATATTTCTTTTTTAGTACACTTCTAAACTCTGCCTCGGCGGAATCCTTATAAAATACTCTTTTTAAAAGTTAATAAAAAAAAAATGCAACCGGACGGCTGCTTAGAATTACTTGGTAGTCATTATTTTTTGTACATTTTTTTTTTATTGTATAGATTAAACCAAATAGAAAATCTAATATAGTCACGAAGTTGTCGAATTTGACCAACATCATTATTTTTATATTTAATGTTGCATATCGAGCTTTAGGGGACAGCTAATTTTTTTAATGCATCAAATCCTTTCAGTCTAATGTCCTTCGAACAATAGTCAATACTCCATACTATGTCACAAAGAAGACCATACATCGTGGCCACAATATCTCGCATGTTCTTAACATGCGAGATATTTTCCGGATTGGAACTTCTTCCAACTAAATTCCCAAACTTTCATCTAAGCCATACTCATTTTCATCAAAATCCATATCTACCTCCGCTCATCCCTATACTCCTCCTCGAAGGTTCAAACGGAATTGGCCCCGATATCTTTTTTGAATATCCTATTGAAGTCCTGACGTTGGCCAGTTTCTCCATTAAAACTCGGAGTTTCTGTGGCTCTGGTGCCCTCACTCCATCTCCAGTGGCATTCATTTCCAATGATGCAGCTGGAAGAAAAGTGCTGAGATCTCCTCTTATTCTAATTTTATTTTTACTTAACATACTACAACTTTTTTTTTATCTTAGTTATATACTTATGGTGTTATTATTTGATTTATCTATCTATTTATTTTCAATTGTAATGTACATATATTTTTTTAGATTTTTAAAATTTTTACTACCTTAAATGGCAACGCTTCGCTGTTGCAAGATTTGAGCATATATAGATTTAATTAACAGAATATAAGCGTTATTTTTCTTATTTGATTTTTTTACTGAGATTTTTCCCCTCACCATATTTCCACGTTGGTGTAATTTCTTTAAATGTCATTTTTCGTGATCGTTTAGCAGCTTAGTGGTGCCTCTGATATTCAGTTTTTTGTACACGTTCTCTTTGTTTTGCATCGTCTGCCTGGCACGTTGGCTGGATATTCAATTTTACTTTTTGCAGACTTTCGTAGCTTTTCAGTTGTGTCATCTTCTTTGCCGTGATCAGTTTTTATTAAATTAGTGGCTCTTTCGCTCAACAATGTTTCAATTTTTTGAATAGTTTTTTCAGGATTGTAGCCCAACCCAATGTCGGTTTTAATCACTTGAAAAATATACAAAACATAATACTTACCACACTTCATTTCTGTGAAAAACATGGAAATAAGATCACAGCAAACAATAACTGCACAAACAAAACTAAATACGATGAACCGTATTTTCCAATGTTATCAGCCCTCTAAAATACAAAATGGACTTTAAAATAATAACTATAAAACGTTCAATTTTATTTTCCGCAGACCTTTTCAAGGAAAAAGATCACAACGATAATATCTTTGTCTAATCTAATTTTACTATTGCTAAACCTTCTGAGGACCATGAAGATACAGATAAAATTTGGTAAAGATTGGTTTAGTAATTTTCGCGATTATACCTTACAAATGAAAAACTGGCTTTCCTTTTATATAATAGTATGATCATATCGATTTATCATACTGTACTAGTTTTCAATAAAGTTTTTTTTTTTTTTTATTGTTTGTTCTGCTGATGCGTGAGTTGTTAAAACCTGGATAGTTATGAACTGCTATTTGAGATATTAAAGCCTTAATTTGGAATTTTTCGAGAATCGCCTATTTATTTAGCATATTAAATATTTCGCTTCTCTACATTTTTCCGGATGTTTATGGCTTATCTTCTTGGGGTAGTTTCAGGTAACCTTTATTTATAAATATCGCATAATTAAAATCTATACAATTTTTACCCTTCTTTTTTTCTTAACAATTTTTGTGAATTTCCCCCGAAGTTTCCCTTCAAATCACAAGAACAGCCGGTGACTTCAAACGCTTAAATCCGTATTTAAGCCTTCCTCCAACTTCTTAGCTATTCTGTGTAAGAAGACACACTAACTCTATCAGAGACGGTCTTACACTGCTTATCAGGTATTCACGTCAAAGCTCCCTATACTCCTCCCGCAATCCTTTACACAAGCCACAGTCTAAATCCTTCCTCCTACTAATCTCAAGTTTTCCACGTGTCTTACACTTCTGTACAACTCTTCTCCAAGCATTGCTTCCAATTTTATTTAAAACTTTTCTGTTTTTTTTTTTTTTTTTTTTTTAAATAACCAACTATTGATCATCAGTTTTTGGATGTTGTATTCAAATCAATGATTTTATCTTAAGTTAACAAAAAGTTTGAACGCGTGATTCTCCACTTGAGAACCGGCCACGCCTAATAAGTCCTAGCTTGGACAGCGGTGGACCGCAGGGTAAGCTTTGGCCCAACAGCTCTACATTTCGCAACTGGGGTCACTGGCATAGATTTCTCAACCGGCCCCACCCGACGCTCAACCTTATGGGTGTTTGGAAATCACAGAATCTGATACAAGTAAAGACTTTGAATCGCAATTGAAGTAAGATAGCAAAGGCTTTGTAATTTATTTTTCAATAAATAATAAATATTTATACAAGCACAGTATACCTTGGATGGTATTTATTAATATTATTTTTGAACTTTATTCTATTATCACTAAATATATATATATATATATATATATATATATATATATATATATATATATA
Source organism: Rhaphigaster nebulosa (assembly GCA_948150685.1). Classification (NCBI taxonomy): domain Eukaryota; kingdom Metazoa; phylum Arthropoda; class Insecta; order Hemiptera; family Pentatomidae; genus Rhaphigaster; species Rhaphigaster nebulosa. Next base: position 75,749,497 of record OX411306.1, on the reverse strand, counting down.
TATATATATATATATATATATATATATATATGTATATATGAAATATTGTATTTGCAATGGTTTTTAAAAAATTGATAATCTTATTTATATCTAACCTGGTTCAGAATTTGGTGCTAAATTTTCTCAACGCATCTCTTTGTAATTTAAAAAAAAAAACTAGTTAGGATATGAAATTCACTTAATGAGTCTTATACATTTTTTTTTTCCAAAAATCATTTATTTTTTCTCAGAAAAATGCCTTTCAGAATTTCAACAAAAAAAAATATATTAGAAAGGTACTACTTTTTTTCCTTTTTTTTTATCAGTAATTCCTGTAATCATTTTTGAAAATTTAAATACAGTTGTTTAAAAGAAAATAGATAAATAAAGAATATATCAATTGTAAATGGCTCATGGGATTAATTTATAGCGAAAGAACTACGAAACTAGCGTCGAACAACGTATTTTAGTATAAAATTATAATTTCAATACGATTATCAAAGAAGTATGACTTGCGATAATTAAAATAATGTTTAGTTTCACCCAATTGAATTGTATGTTTGTTTTTTTTTTTAATTTGCTGAATAGCAATCTTGCATCAAGAATATTTTTTTTAGGTTCAGTAAATTAGAGTATATATAGCTTTAGCGGATGTCTTCATTATATCAGCCTCTGTTCTGTTTGATCATAAAATTCTTCCCATACAGGACTGCATATACGATGGAATCTGTACAAAAGAATATGTTGTCAAAATGTCATAAATTGTTGTTGAAAATATCAAGTATTTGAAAGATGCTGTTAAAAAAAGAAGTGCAATTTAAATTGAATGAATTCTAAATCAGTTTTACAATTTTAATTATTGCAAACGTATTCTGAATGTACTGATATTTTATTATTTTTAATTAAGCTAAGATAATACTTAAATTGGATTGAGAACTGTATTATTTTATTCGCGTGCAAAATAATTCCTTTAGCAAAATATTCGACAGACGATTAAAAACTTGTGTCTATTATGTTTCTTTTATCCTAAAAAATATATTATTATTTAATGCTGATCAATAAACATTAAGTAGTAGTTTTATAAATGACATTTTGCTCTAGCGTCTTGCTATGGTATTCCTTACTAACCTACTTATAATCTTATAGCTGAATATATACGTCTAATAGCTAATACTATGTGTATGATTATAGCCATACATGGAACACTCAGTTTAACACGAGTTTCAGAAATAAATGTTGATAATATTGTCGTCGGCTTGTTTCGAATACACCAATTTATAGAGAATAAACATAAGGAACATTTAGAACGAGTTGCCTGGTCAGGGTTCTGGCTTAATGCTATTCCTAGACTTGGCGTAGTCCATGTCAAGGTCTTAAAACAAACTGATCTGATAAGGTAAGCACTGGATCAATTGCACTACGCATATAAGATATTAGACTATAAATTTCGACATAGTTATGCCCATAATCCCAGACTTTTTTTACTCTTGATCTTAAAATTGGTCATTAATAACATTTTAACATTATTTAACTATTAAAATTATTTATCGAAAACTTTGGTTCATTATCATTCTTAATGTCAAAGCATTAGGAATTCAAACTATATTAATTGATGCATGAATAATATTGAGGCAACTAGGATGATTCGTGGACCACGAAGGTGTGTTTTGCTGAATTGTTACTATAATTTATTTCTGATTCTTTCCTTTTATAGGAGCTCCAGAAATGATACCCATCTCTACACTAAAAAAATTATATTTCCATTAAATCGCAATCAATCTAATAAAACGGTCAGAAATTCGAAACTTACTTCGATTTTCTAAGTTATACCAATTATTTTTAGTAAATGGAGCCCCTCTCCCCCGTGTTGGCATTCAGCTCCTTGAACAACTTCAGCCCTCGTTGAAGTCCGCTAACAATGTTTTGTACTCAAAATAAAGATCCCTACTGACCCCAAGTAGCAAATCGTTCTCGAGTCCAAAGCTTCCTCTAAGGAACTCTGAGATTGGCCTGACTCGCTATTGAACAGGGAGGTTTACTTTCTGCTGTATTCAATTAGTGCGCCCCAGTTACCAAGAAGTGGCTGATGGTAGGGATTGGTGATTAGGGGAACACCTAGTGTATATTGCGCTGAATATTGCGCTGTATCAAGGGGCCAATTACAGTTCCAGTAGTTGTCAACCAATAGTTGCTTGCTTGTTAGTTGCTGTTATTGAGAGTGTATTGTAACTAGAACTTCTCTAGCAGATTCTACTGTTTAGCTCTTTGGGTGCCTTCTCAATGGCCCCCATTCATTGTTCCATCCAAGTTACTCCACAAGAAATGATATAAAGTCGCCTATTCACTGTTTTAAAAGTAGATATTGTTTATCTTTCTTGTAAATTATTTTTCATGACTAAATTATATTCTATTTGACCTCCGAAAACTTGAATTGTATATCCATCATTGTATAACAGCCAGACCATCAACGAAGGCAGTGGCAGGGAAACGCTCCTCTTCTAATACCTTTGTCGCATAACAGCAGCCTGCCATTGTCCCTTCTTTCATTTCTCTCTTAATTTCTTGGCTATATTTTCAGTATTAAACACTTTAAAACACCAATCACCGGGTAATGCTGAGATTAGTAAAAAACTTGCTGTTAGATAATTTTCCATAAATTAAAACACTTTTTTAAATACGATAATTCAACTGAAGGGACGCTCATAAATGAGCACGTAAAAATAAATATTTTCATATACAAATTTGTTTACTATTAAAATCGAAAATTGACATACAAATCTGGTAAAGGTACGGTACAGTACAGGTATCGATAATTTATCACTGATACAATGGTGATACAATTGTCACAGTTACAGCTGGAGATGTGACAGATTTTTCTGGACCCTCCTACCCCTTCCTCATCTCCGATTCTCATGCTGCGGGTGTGGGGTGGGGGGTAGCTGTTGTGCCCAATGTTGCCAGATCAGTCCTGTATTTTCTCCCTAAAATTCTCTACGTTTTCCCCTAAATTCACCAACTCTAAACTCATATAAATTTTCCTCTAAATCCACCAACTTAGACCCTAAATCTTTAATTCTTATTTTTCTATTAGTGTAACCAAAATTACCCCTTAGTATAAGATAACAATACATGATTATAGGAGTAAAAATTACCCCAGAGAGGAAAAAACCCAATCTGGCCACACGGGTTTTGTCACATCTAAATCAATATACTGCATGCATTTTGGCTCTCGGAGTTGCTAATTCATACTCTCTTCCGGTACAATATTTTCTTTTAACCATTCCATAAGAGACTTATTCCAGATGACAGATTCAAAACTTTATTATAATAATTAAGAAGGTCGGGGAAGTAATTATAAGAAAATTGATTGCGTCTAAACAAACAGCACAGTTTATATTTGTATTATGCATTGCCGTTTAATTCTAAATTGAAGGTTATTTTAAGATTTTTCAAACAAGGAAATACTTTATCACAAAAAAGCAATATTTAGTTTTGTCTCAGATATAAAAATTCTAAGAACTTTTTTAATTTGCAAAGTCAAACACAAACATCAGGTAATATTTGCAGTGAGACTTGAGGGCAAACGGCTTCTTCGGTATTTTCTTCTTCCAGTTATAAAAGAATGAGAAGTTTGGTGAGTAGAAATTATCTGCTGATTGGTTCTACAAAAAATAATCTTGAACTACTACAAAGTTTAATCATTTCATAATGTTATATATATATATATATATATATATATATATATATATATATATATATATATATATATATATATTGTTGGTCTTCTCGACAAATCGCAATTTGAAACATAAGCAACCATAACATGTAAGATTTGATCGCAGATCCATTTATTTTTCATGAGAGAAAACATTACTTTTTTAGGCCTTATAACCAGTCACATTTCCGACTGATATGATAAGGAAAATATTTTTTTAAATTGTATAAAATAAATTCATGGTTTAATATACCGGGTGACCCAGGAGAAAATGTCAATAATTGAGAAAGGCGTAATATATCAAAAATGTAGTTCAGTGCCGCCAACCGCTCCTTTTCTCAATCCGTTTTCCAACATGTATTTTTTAATTTAATTTTTTCAAGGGGAGAATGTGATTATCACAGTGCGGTAAATGGGCAGCCGTTGTATTATTTTATTCCACTTCATTTCCTATTTTACCGCTTTGTGATAGCCATCTTAATTGTTGGACGGACAATAAAAAATATTCAAAACGAGATAACATAGCCAGGATCAAAAAAATACTAGGTGCTCATATTGTTGTTGGTATCTAATGTTTTTAGACAACCCGACATTTTTAGACAACATCTCTTCGACATTAGACTAACTTCGTAAAGTTGAATACATCCGTTGGAAAAGTAATGAAATAAAGCAACTTTTCTGAATTTCCATTGGTCGTAGATAGAAAATTCATTCCGCGAGATCCAAAGGAGTTATTTCAGTAAATTATTCATTTTTAGTAGTTTACTTTAGCTGCTATGATCGTCTGAGGAAGCGAATTGGTTGCTATCTTTTAAGCACTTCATCCTAGATTCCAAAAATGATGAAAACAATTGAGAAATGTTCAGTTACAGTACAGAAATTTAGAACTTTATATAAAAAAAAACGTGATTTTCTTCGAAAACAATTTTAAAAATCATATCTCGAAAACGGATCGACATTGGTGGCACAGAACAAAATGTTTGCGACTATATTAATTTTTTTAAAGAATAATTTTGTTATATATATGTAATTGCAACGGTTTAAATAATAAGGCTTTCTTAATATCGAGGTTTATGGTATCACTTATCTATTACCTATCTCTCTCCACTGATTCCTCTCAAAACCTAAATCTACTAGATTAGACAAAACAAATCCTCCCACTTACGTTTAGGTCTTCCTCGCGAATATTTACCCCTCGGATCAGCGATGATATGTATTTTAGGGATTCCTTCTTTATCCAATACAACATGGCACGCATATTTCACTCGTCCGTTGCAGGTCATACAATTATGTTGCTTTCTAAATTCTCTGGTCTATCTTACTTCGAATCGTATATTCTTCGCAAAATTTTTATTTTCGGAAATCATGAGGAGAACTTAATTCATCCTTTATCCATAACCGCAAGGTTTCGCATCCCTAAATTTATATTCCCTAAAGAATTGTTTGGAGTACACTATAATAGATTAAAAATATGAAGGGAGAATAAAATAAGCAGCTCGAAACTATCCCTGTAAGGAATATCAAAACAACTGAGAATGCCACTGTAGAATGTATGATACAGGGTGAGAGACCTTAAATCAGAAAGATAGACCAAAATATACAAAGAAACCAAAGAAATTAATGGAATAAATGAGAAAAAGAGAGTCCTTTTTTCTCCTAAGTTTAATTACATGTTATTGAAATACTCTAGTGTAATTTTGTGAAATAATTTATTTTTTTATTGCTTTATAATAATTTATTATTTTATACATCATTTCTTCTTGCCTCGCAGTTTTATTCACACAGTGTGAAAATTTCATTGAGTGAAGTTTAATGAACATTTGATGTTAAAATTTCCTCTGTGGATAAAACCGAAATATATTCCTTTACACAGCCGTATGCTAATGAAAGGATTTCAGAGCTGTTCATGGCCGATAGGATTATGTGAGTAATAATTTCCATTAAATATGTTTTACATGAATGCTTCCATATTATTAGCCTTAAATGTGTACTGTGGGCCGTATATTTAGTTCAGGTGTTATGTCTGTTTAAATATTTGTGTAAACTCAGTATAGCCCTGCGTTATTTATTTTAACTATGATTACCACGGATTTGAAAATATTATTTTTTATCTGTTTCTTTTTTAATTATTTTCATCCATAGTTCATCTGTTCGATTTGTTTTCATTCCCAATAGAAGTGTAAACTTTAGCATTCACTTTTCTTCTTTTTTTTTCGATTTACTTTTGGTTATATCCCAAACTGAAAAGGGAGGGGTGCATTCAAAGGGTCACCGGTTTCAACTGAATTTTTTGTGGTGAGTCTACATCCAAAAATATTGGGCACGGGTGTCGGCGTTCGTTCCAATGGACCTTTGGAGCTAAAAAAATAAAACAAACTGAAATTGCTTTATTTTTTATCTCGAGTTTGGAAAATAATAATGGCGTGGTTTTACCACCAAAAAATTTGTTTTTTATTGTATATTAAAGGAAAAATATAAAATTTAAAAAATGATTGCTTTTTGGTCAAATAGGTTGAAAAAAATATATATATTATTGGGTTAACTAGCCTTAGATTTTTTCACATCAAAATTATGGTAGATTTAGATTCAGCGCCCAAAAAAATCTTTATGTTGGAAATATCATTGAAAACAAAAATATATTTTTTTTTAGTTTCGAGGGGGTTCAAAATTTGTAAGCCACGAAATTTCGTTTCGATTTGAAGCTCTGTATCTCTTTTCCAGTTTATCCGATTTCGTTTCTTGGACTCGTTGGAAAGAGGGAAGTTTCTTCTTTTCATAACTAAAAACAGCTATTGAATTATCTGGAAGATCTGTATAAAAAATTGTGATTACAAAATAAAAAGAAAATTGAGGTTTTTTGAGGACAGCGTATAGGAATTATACGTTATAATCTATAACACATAGGAAGACGACAGATAAAGCAATCCGCGAATATTGATAACCGATTTGATCCAAAGTTTGTTTTTAATCGTTCAAAGAGTTCCTGATTTATGGGCGATTATTTAAAGTGGTGACATTTTTAGTCAAAAAATTTTATTTTTAGTTTCGCCCGAAAATTTGAATATACGAGTTTGGGGTTTTCAGAGTGCTAAAACCAAATCTGAAGCCAGTTTTGAATACAAAAATGCTATTAATATGCTTTATTCCGTTGAGGAATAGTGGAATAGCTGTACAATTTAATCGTTTCAATTAAAAAATTGAATTATTCTGAAATTTTCTATTTCTGAATCACAAATAATGTTTTGTCGTACTAATAACGCTTTAAACCCGACCTTAACTTTCATTTTACTGTGATATTCCAGGCACTTAACCATGTACATATTATAATTTAAAATCATTATTTGTGATCCAGAAATAGAACCTAAAAATTGGATTGATTCTTAATTGTAAAAGGCCTTTCTCAGAATGTCATAGTAAATTGAAATTTAATTGAAAATTTAAGGTCGGCTTTAAATTGTTATAAGTAGGTACTACAAAAACATTATTTGTAATTTAGAAATAGTAAATTTTAGAGTTATCCAATTTTATAAATGAAACAAGTAAATTGTTTAGCGATTTCAAAGTTCTATTGAATTATATCTAATGAAAACACTGATCCTCTACGGAGTGAAGTATAGTATGTTAATAGAACTTTTTTATTCAAAAGTGGCTTCGGATTTGGTTTTTGCACTTTGAAAATAAAATTTGACTAAAAATTTCACCCTTCAATTTTTTTTAAAAATTTAAATAATTATCAATTATGATTCAAACCAAATTTTGATCGTTGGCAAAGGTTCTTAATATTCGCGCTTTGCGCTATCTTTGATCTTCCTGCGTGTTATAATAGAACCTACGTTATCCTCAAAAAAACCTCAATTTTCTTTTTATTTTGTAATCACATTTTTTTACAAAGATCTTCTTGATAATACAATAGCTATTTATAGTTTTGGAAAGAAGAAATGTCCATCTTTCTAATGAGTCGAAGAAAATCGAAATCGGATAAACTGAAGACGAGATACAGAACTTCAAATCGAAACGTAATTTTGTGACACAAACTTTGAACCCCCTCAAAACTGAAGACAAAAATTTTTATTTTCGATGATATTTTCAACATAAAGCTTTTTTGGTGCACTGAATCAAAATCTGCCGTAATTTTGGATGTGGAAAAATCTCTAAGGCTAGCGTATCCAATAATTTAAACTTTTTTTTTTTTAAATTTGACCAAAAAGCTATAATTTTTTTATTTAATTCACTTTTTATTTAATATGCAAAAAAAAAATTTGGTGGAAAATCCACGCCGATAAAAAAAAAAAAACCGGTTTCAGCATGTTTTATTTTTTTTTCTGGGCTCCTATGGCCCATTGGAATGAACCCCGACACATCTGTCCAATATTTTTGGATATAGATAAAAATGGATAAAAATTAGTTGAAATCGGTGACCCATTGACAATGTCCTCCCCTTGTGAGTCAAAATGTAATTCAATTGACTTGGCTGCGTCGAACAATTTATGTGAATCATATCCCTCATTTAGTGCAATGTTGTCATTTCTCGAAAATCGATGTTTCCGACCAATTAGAAAAAAGAGACCCTCTTCATGTGATTGCATTTATTTAGTACTACCGTGTTATTTCTGAGTTTACAAAATTTTACTGATGTGAGTTCTAAAGAGTAATTGAACGACTTGGGAAGTTTATGTATGAATTATTATTATTTTTTTTTCTTGTTGTCTCAGAAGTAACAATTTTGATGAATGGGACACTTGTAATAAATGAGTTCGATGTAGTATACATTTTTTTTTTGCCATTGACTAGACAGGGCCGCCCTTTAAACATTTGGCGCCTCCGGGTAATTACGTATTGAGCGCCCCTCTCTCTGCCCCAAAATTAGAATGAATGAATAATAATAAGCTGTTGTATATTACTTCATATTTGAATTGTATTTCATTGATTGTCTCTCTAATTCAGTTGCTTTATTAAGATCTCATAAATTATTAAGATCTCCATCTAGGTCGATGTCCCCGACGTGGTTCCGGGTTCCTTGGCCCTAAGGCACTGTGGATAGTCAATCATGTATTAAGGTTCTCAATATTTTCATTCTTCTTCGTAGAGGTAGAAGAAGTTGTTTTTGTAGTTTTACAATTCTGATTTAGATTTCAATTAACTATTGTCTTTCTCACAGGTGATAAACTGGTGAAGATATGTAATTTACTCTTTGTGTATGCAATTTTTTTCTTATTTGTTTTTTAAATATGTTATATTTAAATATATGTTTTTTCGAAAACAAAGTATATTTTCATGGGGTGCGAGTACCCATTTTTAGGTCAAGGAGGTGCTGATCACTATAAATGATAACACAATTTACCAGAGCTTTTCAATGTATTATACATATCTACCTTTCTGATATTGATAAATGAATAAAACCTAAACATTTGTGAATATGATGTGGCTTAACAGAACAAATTCAGAACCAATTGCTTAATTTTTTTTTTTTTTTTTTTTTTTAACTTTGTATTTCTATTCAACGTATTTCTTGGATATTTCTATTTAACGTTATTTGCATTGTTTAAAAATTAGTATGGGAAATAGGAAATCATGTTGTATCTATAATTTTCAAATTTATGTTAAAATTACAAATATGTTTAAAAAATAAAAAAAAAAAAAGATAAGAACTACCTGTAATCCTAAAAATTTTTACCTTTCCTGAAATCCGATTAGATAGTGCTAATGTGCCATCAGCCAAAAAAAAAATAAGGATTATAAATCCTATATTTTGGGGTGGGGTAAGACTAAGAAATTTGTTTATAAAAAAAAAAAGAAAATCCATTTTTTTCTGTTCTGTATCATATAATAATAATTCTGCCTTTGTAATGATTTCTTGATTGCATTTGACGACTTATTTATTTAATTCAGTTTCTCATTATTTACAATCTCGTGTATCAAGATTATAATTTTCAAGGTAAATAATTACGTTAAGGTAGAGGATAAAATATGTGGTGCTCATTAGCCGTCCAGTTAATTGAAGTGAATAATGTTGGTCACTCACTATTCTGTCACCGATGCTGAATAGCACTAGCACCTATAGCAAATGTTGGCAATCTCTCACAAGCTATGTCCACACTCATCCATTTTCGATGCGCTTTCGTTTTTGACATCGTTACCTAACCCTCTCCAAGCTTAGAAATTTGAGTTCCTTTTATAAATTATTTCTTAATTTCATTATTATCACTACCTGTTTCATTCGTCATATTTAAATAATTAAATAATTCATTTGTATTCTGAAATTATCCCAAAACAATGTATTGTTATTTTTTTCTTGAGATGATATATCAGTATATATGGCTGAAATATCATCTTAAGAAATTTTTTAATTTTAAAATTAAATGTTTGCTTATAGTATTATATTCTGTAGAGAATAAATATATTTGGCAATACCTTCTAATTTTAATTAATCGAATTTATTAATAAATGAGTTTAAAAAAAAAATAAGATATATCTTTACTTGGTAAAAATTGGTTACGAACAATTTCATTAATAATACATTTAATGTCCCATTTACGTCAGTATATGTTAAATTGTTTTAGAATAATGTTCTATGTCAATTTGGTCAGTCTTTGAACAGCTGCTGATGTGAGATGTGCTATCTTTGGTCAGGATTTATGTATCTTATGTTCTTCAGTCCTGATGCGTCGGCTAATTAGTTATTTGCTGCAATTTGAGAGACTCGAGTTTTTTTTATAGTTTTTTTTTAACAAAATGAAATTGTTTGTTACTAATTTTTACCAAGTAAAGACATTGCTTTGTTTTTCTCATTAATTAATAAATTCGATTAATTAAGATTAGAAAGTATTTCCGTGTATATCAATTCTCTAATGAAAATAACACTATAAGGAAACTTTCATTTTTTATTTTTAAAAATGGCATATATATAAGTGGCTGAAATATCATCTCAAGAAAAAAAAAATATTGTTTTGGGATAGTTTCGGTGAATATGAATGAATAATTCGGTGACTGAATGAATTCGGGGATCAAAAAATGTGAGTAATGAAATAGGTAGTGAAGAAATAATTTAATAAAGGAACTCTAATTTTCATGGTATCAGAAGATTAGGCAGTAATGTCGAAAACGAAAGCGCATCGAAAATCGACTAGTGTGGACATAGTTTTATATTAGTACCAGCAATTCATATGACGTCACTCTAGCGTATATTCAATTTTGGGTGTTTATTTTTATTGTAAAAAAATAAAATTTTTAAAAACAACACAATTTTTAAAATAAAATATTCGTTTACAGTTTTTAATAAAATTATATTCTGAAATCTTAACTGTTTGAAATTTCCTTTTCAGGAATTCAATTAATTATTATTTTTATTACGAATGAAAACATGTTATATCAGGTAAAGATTCACGTCGTACTCTCTGATTTAAATGAAAAGCAAGACGTATTTTCAATTTTCCTTAGCATGTTCAAGTTTCGTCAACGAGCACTTTGTTCGCCTCCTTTCTAAGCTAAAGCATGGTTAGTGTAGATAAGTCGATTTTTTAGTCAGTTGAGTGGAGAAATGTCTTCAATAAGACATTAATGTTGAAGCATTGTAAGTTCTTGTCTTTTATCTTTTGTATGAATGTTTTAAGTTTTAAGTGAAATTAAGTGACTATTATTTGTCTTGTGTAGTCTGAGATAGGTATTTTTTGGGCAGTGGTTCTCAAACATTTTATCTGGTGGCACACTAAAATTGTCTTATAAAATTCTGCTATTATCATTATTTATTATTATTTTTGATTAATGGAATAATAAACCATCGAAGCAAATAAAATAAAAACATAAATAACATAGAATTATAATAAAAAAACAATATTATTTTTTTAAAGCGTAAATTATGGAATTTAATTTATTATTTAAACATTCTCCCGCGCCCTTGCGGTGTACCCACTTTGAGAACCAATGGTGTAGGACATGCTTTATTCCAACATGGTATACTATTAGCACATCTTGTAGACCTACAAAGCTTGAAAAATGTATAATTATAGTAAGTATAATTAAATGTGTTGGAAAATGAAAAATGCCACATTTAATCAATAACAAAGTTAGGTTGCCCTCCTTTACCATTCAACGGTCACACATACCCATTCAGTAATGATGGTTATAAAAGTGATAGGGTTCTATGGAGTACAGTTACTTCATAGAAACTTATCTCGTGTTCCACAATCAATTTTGTGAGCTTTTCCTACATTTCATTTATTTTTTTTATCTTAGAATCAAAAGCTTAAAGGCTGTTGGATTAATAATTGTGAATTAATATTGTTTGCCGAATAAACATTATTGAAAATATTTTATTAAAGAATACTTGTTTTTTACAGGTAAGTCATCAATCATGCTTGACCACAAAAAAAAAAAAAAAAAATTCCACATATTTTCTGATGCTTACAGGTTTGTTTGAGAAATATTAAAGTACTATCTTTTCCTTTTTTTTTTTTTTAATAAATCAGATCTAGATTTTTGCATTATGTTTTCCCAACAATTTTATATCAATAACGCAAATATGAATTGATCAAAATAGTTCATTATAATATAGAATTTGAAGATACTTCGCTTATTAAGTGCAGTAGCATATGCCTTCAACAATAGAATTTTTCATTCAGCTCATTGGTACCAAAGCGCTGTCCCGATTGAAATATTTTGAACTACTAATTGAACCTTAATTTGTTCATGATTCTATTATTATCTCATATGCTTTTTATTTTTATTATTATTATTATTCAGACATATTGATTGTGACAGGACGGTGATAATAATTATTTGAAAAATAAAATGCGGATCAGACTGAAATGCTAGTAATGTTCAGTATTTTCATGTTAGATTAAAATTTATGGTTATTTATAGCTTTAACGTACAGTTCGTTTCCTTTCTACGTACTCTATTTAATATTTTCTCTCCGGTTTTTCCTCTTGAAAAGCGTTTTCCTCATTCTTCTAGATTCAGATATGAATAGGAATCGGTTCCGCGAATAATATGTTCCATATAAAATTTGTATAAATTATACTCTTATCCTTATTGGTTTTAAAAGTATTTCTCGATTATTGAACATTAAATCAAAATTTATCAGTAATTGAAATGAAACCGAAAACATTAATGATTCAGGAAAGCATTGTGAATAATTATTAGTTGTGACTGGGAAGTAATTGCTTCTTTTTTTGGGGGGGAGGGGATGTGTATGTGAAAGAAAGATTGAGAGATAAACCTTCATTTATCAATATTTTATAAAAATAAATCTTTTTTTAGCCTTGGTGTATATCCAAAACGTCTTTTTTTTCGAAAAATAAGCCATACTGTTTCTGCTTCTATTTTCCAATTTAAAGTTTCTTTTAAGCACTATTACTTACAATTAAAACAGTAATAAAACATTAATTATTGTTTGCAAAATTTAAAATCTCTTAGTTATTACTGTGATGGTAGCCAAAAGTTGATGGTTGTTTTGAATAAAAAAATTACTTTATTTTTAATTGTAGACAATAAATGAAAAAAATTAGGGCGAGTTATGTATATTGTTTTGAAAAATAGAGAAGTTTAAAATGGAGATTATAAGAAAAAAAAAACTTTCCATATCCAGAGTATGGGACTCTTTTTATTGTTTATTTTAAAATAATAATGACTAATACAAGTAAGGCGAAATAAAATTTATGGATATTAAGAAATGACAAAAAAGTGAAGAAATGAAAATTATGATATTAGGGAATAATGCATAAGAGTGTTTCCCTGTATATGGGGAAAATTCCTCAAAACGTTAAAAAATATGTAAAAAAAAATATGTGATAAAAGTTTTTAAATAAAACAAAATATTAAAGGAAGAAAATTACTTTATAAAATATTAACCAAAATCAAATAATAAAAGTCTTACAAAAATATCAAAAAAATAAAAATGTATTTCCTTTATTGATATACAGTCAAATACGATTTAAAAACTTTTAACTTCTTAAAAAAATTGAGTTGTCGGTTACTGCAGGCCACGAAAATAACAACCATTGATGCATTATTAACTACATAATGGAACAGGGACGCTCCAGTGTAGACATGGAGGGAAAAAATACATTCTGTTGAAATATAGCAATTGTATGGCATTTAGCGAAAATAATTTTGTATGAAAATATATAATTTAATTTTCTTTTTATTTCATTAATAAGAAAACATTAGAGTTTCTCCAATTGATTGGCAATTGTAACAATCATTTTAAATATAATGATTCAAAATGTTTTTAGACGATTAGTATTCGAGAAAATATTATCTTGAAGATTTTTAATCACGGAAAAAAAAATTTTAGCACTCATAATTTATCTATAGGTTTGATTATTTGTTAATAGATTAATTTTACAATTTTATTTATCTATGAACAGTTATTTATTTGGGTAAAACAATTTTAACTATGTAAGATGTGGGTATCAAAGGAAGATTCTTCAAATAATATGGCTTCTACAAATACTTCTAGGAAGACTTGCCCTCCCTAAGCTTTATTGGTAACCCAAAAGTAAAGTTTTACCAACAAATTTAAACTGACTAAGTGCTTGAAAATCAAACAATTGGTGCTTACTTTGACTTTCTTCTAAATGATCTTTTGTAAAGGCACTTATTTAAATGTTGAATACTAACAATCAATATCAAGGAATTAGAAAAAAAATCTTACTTGCTAAATAAACTATTTTAATTTACAATAATATATGTTGTCATTTAGATTTATACTCTGTCTATTTTTAGGAATGGAGTTATTATTGTCACTCAACATAAGTCTTTATAGTGTCTTTCTTCTAATAGGTCTTCGTGTCTTGTTTCATTATCGTCTTGAGTTTTGTTAAACTTTATGTAGAGAGAAGCGGTTTTATGTTAAATTTGCATTTTATATACATGGGTCTTGTTTAAGTAACCAGAATAAATCTTTCGTTTAGGAGATATTTAACACCTTTCAAATATTTTACTACCTTACCGAAATATAACGATCTAAAATAATTTAAATTAGAAATTATTTTAATAACGAATTCGTTTATACCATCCGAAAAAGCAAATTTTCTATCAGACAATATTTTTTTCATCTTCAGAATAACTTTGCCAAATTTCGCAAAAACCTCTTTAGAACGCTTTTACATTAGGATACCAAGATTTGAAAATGATTGTTTTAAGGATAGAATATATTTATGTTAAAATACATGTTTTAGATTCCCTCTCCCCCCTTTTTTGATAGAGAATGGGAACGGAATGAACCAGAACTTGTTAGCGAACAAAACAAGAGCTTCTATGATATTATTTCATTAAAATGAAATCGGAAATGTTTTTTCAGAAAACAAAGTGTTTCTTCTATTATAAATATCTCTATATATTATCTGTGTATACAATTTATATTATTGGAAGATTATTAATTCATTCTACTTTATAATGAAGAGAATATTACCTTCCTTTAATTATTTTATAATATAAAATAATCATAACATAGTGCAGTCAATATTTCGGAGTTCTTTAGGAAATATTACTGCATACATCAATAATTTTGATTAACAACTATTATAATTTAGAATTAATTTAATTATATATATATATATATATATATATATATATATATATATATATATATATATATATATATGTATGTATGTATGTCTATATAGTAAAAATATTGTTGTATTATAGTAAAATATCTTGAAGATGGGTTTGAACCCCGAAACGTTGTTGGTACTATATGATAATTATTTTATATAATAAAATAAATAAACGGATCAACTACAGAAAATTCAGTTTATGGACAGTCCTAAGACAAGGAGACTCACTCACGATATGTGAGAAATTTACATACGAGCCATGCTTGATTTTGTTCAATTTAAATTAATAAAACTCTGTTTCATATAAAAGTTCAAATTTAAAGATACCTCTTTATTCTAATGAAATCATTAGTGTGACTTTATGGAATGGTAGTGTAATGTTCAAAACCAAAATGTTAAATATCTCCAAAACGAAAAATGTGTACAATACATTTTTCATTTTCATTTGAGCTTTTCGAAATATGGCCATTAAGAACTGAGGTGAATATAAAACTTTAATAATAAAAACAATTTTAATATTTTTTTTAACTTATCCGACACTACTAAGCATTTTTGTATTCAGAAAGCATCTCTTCCCCCCAACACTGAGATTCACTATAGTAATATCATAATTCATGTTGAAGAATACGTTTTATCATTATTTCATGAATGTTGAGTTAAAATTTATATATATTATAAAATAACGTAACTATGCTACGATTGATTAATTTATATTTGCATAAATATATAAGACAAAAGAAAGTTGAAGACCGCAATGCTTTCTGTCTTTTTCGTATGTAAGATCCCCATATATATGTTAATATTAGAGGGGATTTTTTTTTAATTAATTTATCTAAACTTCATGAAAATGTCAAATTTAGAATAAAAATACCACTTCTCTGAAATTTCACAATTAGATTTTTATAATCAATACAGCCGAAAATTTCTTATTAGTTTTTGCATAACTTGAAAAAAAAGAAAAAATCTGATGTCCCTGTTTCAAGAAGAAGGGGAAGAAAATTGAACAAAAATAAAATGCAAATCTGGGTTTTACTAACCTAATATTTCCTCTGATTTGACAAATCCTCAAACTGACTTGGGGCCAAGAAAATTTGAATTTAAAAATATTTAACCCTATTAGGAGTTCACGCTAAACTGACTTGGTACACCAAGGACTTACAAGTCCTTATGAAATTTTTTTCTAGGAAAAATGAAGTAGATCGAAAAAAGAGCCGGCTGGGAAACCGGAGAATAGGCTCAAAGGGCGGATTTAAATTTTAGATTTACTAAAACCAGGTCAAAGGGAGACGGTGATTAAAGGACTGGAGAAAAAAATAGAAAAAAAAAAGGGGTACCTTTCAAACGTCGGAGGGAATTGGGTTTGTCCATCGTGGATGTGGGGGTTCGCTATCCCCTGTGGTTCCAGTATTGGCTATAATTATATATCAACAGATCCGACCACCCTAGAGCACCTAATGGGTCAACAGTAGGGTGGCGAGGTGTTATCCTGAGCAATTGTAGATTGCTAAGTGCTAATTAACAGCAATGAACAACTGTCAGTTCGGTCTGTGGTTACGTTGGGCAATGAGGCTATCTTTAGATCACCCTCAAATGCATTGCTACACAGCGTCAGTTGGAAAATTTCAACGTACAAAGAATCTAATGACGGACACATCATCACTTTACTAAATTAAAAATCTATACCTGATCAGTTACGGTTAAAACTTATTTAAAACTCTCTGAAACTCTGAAGAGAAAATGCGTAAAAATCACTCGATTCAGGCCTTATTGAGTGAAAAATATTAAACTTATTGGTTTTGTTTGAGAAGTTGGCCAAACAACGGATTTTTTTACAGGCCTTCCATCTCCAGTATAAAAAACTGATTTTTTTAAAATGTTTAATGAAATGCCTTTGGAAAGGGTCTAAAAACAAATTCTCTGTAGTGGAGTTATAGACAGATAAAGTACAAGTGTAACCAATTAGCTGAATATAAATTGAAACCGACCATAACATTTCATATCTTTATTTCTTTTGTTTATATTTTAACCAGTACATTAATGTACTCTTTGTAATTCACAAAAAATAAAAATAAAATAAATAAATAAACAGGTTAAACCATTCCAAATATAAATTTGAAATGTGCGATAAAATTTTAGCAAGTGCAAAAGTTTTTAATGTTTATTTGCATGAAAGTTGGGGTTTGCGGATGATTTGGTATTATTAAGTGAGGACGCGGAAACTATAAAACTGAATACAGCAACGTTGATGACAGCTGGAAAAGAGGTTGGCCTCAAAATAAATACGGATAAGACGAAATATATGGTTAGCAATAGAAACAGAGACGATTTTGAGGATATAGATATAGGAGAAAATAGGTTTGAACACGTTGAGAAATTTAAGTATTTGGGGTCTGTGATTACTAGAAAAAACGAAATTCAAGAGGAAATAAAGGCGCGGTTAAAGGCGGGAAATGCTTGTTATTTTTCGGTGTCAACATTACTTAGGTCGCGCATTTTGTCCAGAAACTTAAAACTTAGAATATACAAAACTATTATCTTGCCTACAGTTCTGTATGGGTGTGAAACGTGGCCGCTAACCTTGAAGGACGAACAACGCCTTAAGGTATTCGAGAATAAGGTACTGCGTAAAATATTTGGTCCGAAAAAGGATGAGTCAACTGGAGAGTTTAGGAGATTACACAACAAGGAATTGCGGAGCATGCACCCTGTTAATATAATCGAAGTGATATCATCGCGGCGGTTGAAATGGGCTTGCAAAGTTGTTGGGCTCAGTAACGAACGAATTCCTAAAAAGTTAATAAACGCTGAGCTGACTGGTAAACGTCCGAGGGGTAGACCGAAACGTAGGTGGGAGGACAGTATTAAGAGTGATCTAATGAATTTGGGTTTGGAAGGTAGTCGGTGGACCGAGATTTGTAGACAGCGATTAGTGGTATCGGCATCGAACCTCCGGGTTCGCTAAGCCTTTTATTATTATTATTATTATTATTATTTGCATGAAAAGATTGCCTTAACCTACCGACACTTACAGAAAAGTCCTCCTTTTTCATAATTTTGTTATTCTTGCCTTTAACATAAGAATTTCGCCTGAAATAGCCGTGTGCTGGTTTCTTTCTTCCATGAATTAAGCTGTAAGATGATTGATTGCTTTTAAAGAATAATCTAACTAAATTTATTCAATCATTCACGACATAAAGAAGAATTCTGGACCAAATTCTGGTCCTTTAGCCGTGTATTTCGCCGAATTACTGAACGTGCCGAAATGTTGAACCACCAGTCTATCACGACTATCTTATGTTCTCTTCATCCATATTAAGGTATTTGAAAAAAATTGGAACTTTTCCGGGCGAGAGTCGTGTACTTTTTACCTGAGATAAAAGCTCAAATAATTTCACAAGTTTAGAGATTCAACATGGAAATAATCGATTTGAAATATAATACTCTTCATACGAGGCTTGGCGAAAATCCGATTCCTGTTAAAAATTCTTTAGTAAAATCATCCAAGCACCAAAATAGAGGTTCCAAACCCTTAATAATGATCTAGGTATAAAGTGATTAATGGTGGAATGAATATGAATTTGGATTTGAATGAAGATGGTATTTCTTTGCTTGTAATGTAGGAAGTATAAGACAAGGTTGTTACAAAAGTCCATATGCATTAGTATAGCTTTATTTCAGATTAGACATTTTAAACATTATTGAATACTACTCTTCAAAGTATAGCCCATTGTTTTCAACTACTTTCACCCATCTTTCTGCCAGTAATAGGATTTGATGCCTGTACCACTCCTTTCGTTTTGTGACAAAGAACTCTTCACACCCATTTTTTATGTCCTCGTAATTATCAAAGATCCGACCTTTTAAAATATGAGCCATTGATTTAAACAAACCATAATCTGAGGGTGCAATATCTGGGCTTTACGCAGGATGAGGCTAAACGTTTACTCCTTGCAGTTCTGATAATTTTTCCTTAGTCAAACAATAATGTAAAAGGGGCATTGTCCTGTAGCAAATTGGCTTGGTTCCTGTTGATCAAACTGGAGTACTTTGCACTCAAAACTGTCTTTCTGTCTAGCTGTTTACAGCAAAGGTTGGAGTCCATTGCCTGACCATCAGGAACAAGTTCAAAATGTAAAACTCCCTCGAAGTTCCACCTAACACAAAGCATCACTTTTTTCCCAAACCGATCTTGGCGAACCTCCGGTTGTGCAGCTTCACCTGACCCTACCCACTACTTATGTTTACTAGGGTTTTTTAAAAATATCCACTTTTCGTCAATTGTGATAATTTTTTTTCCAAAACTTGTCATCTTTAGGATGTTCTAAAGTTCTAAGTTCTAAAGAAAAAATGTTCAAATGCACATATCAACTCGCTGCTGGGTTGGGGTCTCTGTTAAGTCATGTGGGTCGGACCTTGGTCTTAAATTCCGTGCGCCTAGGTTTTTAAGATGACGAGCCACTATGGTATTAGAAGCCCCTCGTACGGCCGATAATTCTCGAGTAGTTGCATGAAGACCCTCAAGACGTTCTCACATTCAAACGTCATCATCAACGGCCGATAGGCGACCTGATCTGGGATCATCTGCAAGGCTCATATTGCCATTGTTGAAATGCCTGAACCAAAGTGCGGCAGTATTTCGATGGATTATTGATCCTCCTTCTATGGCAAAAATTTCTTCGAGTAATATCTTTTTTCCAGTAATATCTCAAAAGACCACGAATCACGATTTTTTCTCCTGACATTGCACGTGCATTTTAAAAATGTTAACGACCCCATAAAGCCATCTCAAGTCACAACGAATTAAAGGATTAGTCAAAGTAAACATTGATATAAATAGTAGGAACAAAAACTTTCTTATAGGATTGATTATGAGAGTTGGAATTAAGGGTTGTGTTCATGCACAAGGTCTTTTGTAACAACCTAATAATCATTAATTTAAATAAAGTGTTCATAAACCATTTTAAACTATAGTTATAATTATTTTCCACTTGCTGTTAAAAAATTAGATGAGAATTCTTTCATTGGAGGTGTTCCTTCACGTCACAATGCATTCCTCAATATATCATGATACAATCTATTGATCTAGTCGGTCAATGTATTGAAAATAAAATCTTAGCAAGAAAATTATTGCACATATGTCACGATAAAACGAGGTGCATTACCATTGTATAGATAGGAAGAGTCCAACAACGCAGTCCATCTTAGGTGCATTAGTAGAGAGGAGTGGTATCACATGTGGGGGTGTTGTGATATTAGATACGACTGGATCAGAAATAATAATGCGAAATCCTCCTTTTTTTTTTTTTAAGAATATTATTAATTTAGACATATGTTTAGATATTATCATTTTTTTTATTTTATTTGTTATTATTTTATTCAATACTTGCAACTGGAAGACAACTAGGGATGCCAATAACCGGTCGGTTGTAACCGATAACCGTTTCTTTTTTTTTTCACAACAACCGACACCCCTAATGACAACGCATCAAGCAAATTCCTTGTCGTTGGTTTCTGTCCCCGATTTCCTGGATAGTGTGTGTTGATTTTAAAATTTTAAATTATTGCAAACCTAAGAAATCTCTATGCCATCGTCTTTTTAACCTCCGTTCTGTTAGACATGGCAACAGGGAAGAGGAAAGTGATAGAACAGGTGGATTGTGGTGATTTTGAGTTGAAGAGTGAAATGTGGTGTATTTGTCGAGTATGTATGATTTTATTGTTGGAATGTTCATGTCTTTGTGTATGGTGTGAATTGAAATAAACCAATTTTTCAAAGAATAACAAGTCGAATAAAGCCGATCCTAAAAATCATGAGGTTATAATATTTTAATGTTAGTTTATGACATCATCGCTGTTACACCTTCAAATTCACAATTATACTCATTTTCATTGATTTTATAATTTATCACGTATATGTTCATTAATGTTTATTAAAGACTACCCTATGTCTTTAATCTGAAACATTAACATCTGAAAAATTTTCGATTTTTTTTTTTGTCGACATAACGAAACCGTTTTTTGAAAATAAAAACTACTCAACTATCTGAGTATTATATTAAGAAATTAATAAAAAAGTTAAAATCTTCTTAAGCTTCTATCAATAAATAATTGAACTCTGGCTGATAAATAGGTAAGAAAAGGAGATGAATTGTTTGAAATACATCCTTCGCTCTCCAAGAACACTCGTTTAAAATCAATGTTCTGAAAAATGTAAAATTGCACTAAACTCAAACCCAAAACTCTAATAAACTGTCTATCAGTTCGATAGTATATCTGTGCCGACTGAAAACTTTTGATATCTTGAACTATACCAAACCATAAAGTGTCACATTCTTCACTATCAAAACAAAAAGCTTTTTCCTTAATGAAATCATTTTTTCCACCTTTCTTTGCCTTTTGACTACTAGATAGCAACATAAGCCTATTACTTAGAATATATTGTCATACACGCTTATTGTTATTATGCCACCAATGTTCCCAATTAAATACTTTTATTTTGTTTTCTCATTTAATTGGGTCATACTTCAATCCACCATTATCCTAACTTTAATTATCTTCCACTAACCCTGGATGACTCAATCTCATTGGTCCAGAGACTTCCTTACCTTATTTTTGCCCATAAGAACAATTGTGAATTTCAATGAAGTTAATCTAAATTCAGTTTCATTTTCCTTTCATTATCTTTTTACCACAAATATAAATTTAAGTCCTCATAATCCCCTTTGGGAATACCAATAATGGAAAATGTCATGACAATAACAATAGAGCTTCTAACATTTAGATTCGCCATCTGGTGGCAATATTGCTCGCCATAAATTGGCCAGCCCACAGCCCTGTTCCATAACTTGATAACCATTATGCATTATCCTCTAGTATAACTCTCTTACTGACTCCACTACTCGCCTTAGTGGGTTAGTAACCGTAATTGGGTTGGGTCCTCCTCTTGAGACCTCGAATCCATTTGGATACCCCTAGAGAAAATCTGCTCTGAGAAAGGTAAAATGATTAATTTCTATTGGGAACCTCCAATATCTCCTTTTCTATGTGTATTTCCATAACCAAATAGACGAATACCATATTTAATCCGTTCATATTGGCTTAGATCCACCAAAAGGTATTTGGCGTATTGGAAAGGAATTCCTTCTTCTTTTCTTATGTATGATCGAGTTTAAGTCCTTTCATTATCAAGAGCATATATTTATTCATGTTGTTTATTTGGCTTTAATAACCATTATTATTATTATTATTATGGCTGAATTTATGTGATTTTAAGGACTACAAAAGAGTTGTTTATCTTGTTTTAATATTGTAGAATAGTACTTTTCTACAATATTAGCCTGCAATATTAACTTATAATTATCTATTCTTTGTTATGTTAATCCCGTTCAACCATATCTCTGATGTGGTCTATGTTCCTTTATACAAAACATAGAATCGTAAACTCAGTCTCCCACGTATAAATGTGAAGCTTCATTAATAGTAGATTAGAAGTCCGGAATTTAGAATCATACATGTTTTAAAAATAGTTATTTATATAAATTTAAATTTCTTTAATATAATGACGTGTTGATAATCTACTTGTTAGGAATTTGTTTTGTAAAATATCATACTGACACAATTACAACACGGAGATGGACATTATCCATTTGATTTTTCGAAGTTCTATGTTTGAATTAATTTGTGACGTAGATTTGTGTATTTGTAAGTTACTTTTGTTTAAATTATTCCTTGTTATATAAATTA
The DNA here is from genome assembly GCA_948150685.1 of Rhaphigaster nebulosa. Classification (NCBI taxonomy): domain Eukaryota; kingdom Metazoa; phylum Arthropoda; class Insecta; order Hemiptera; family Pentatomidae; genus Rhaphigaster; species Rhaphigaster nebulosa. The sequence goes on along the minus strand of OX411306.1, from coordinate 75,726,502 downwards.
TTCCTTGTTAAATTATTATTTGATTTAAATCCATACATATTGTCCATTTTATTACCAATACATCTAACAAAATATTGGTGCCCGATCAATACTCTACAATGTGTCCCTAGCTAGATAAACTTTGTGGACTATTTTCTTCTATTTTATGGCCTAGATCTTTGATGTAAAAATCAAAGGGGATTCAGGAAACAATGTCTATAATGAAAATTAAATATTTTTAATCTGTAGACTTTACTTTATTCCATACTTCATATTACATCAAACGTTATAAATTTTACTTTCTCGTGTCCTCTTTGCCCCCTTCTTCTTCCACATTTATCCTAAAAACATTAAGATGCTCTTATAAATATATTAAGATTTTTTCTGCGGACTTTTAAATAAAATATTGGATAGATACCTATTTAAATATCTTAGATCTTTTCTTCTACGATTACAGTCCCTCTGGAATCCCATTTCTTCTTCCACCCCTCGTTCTAAAACCCTTCCCACCTTCAGATCCCTCCTATTCAGTCATTTTCGATCCATGTCGTTCTCCAAGAATTGCAAATAGAGGTTTCCTAATTTTAAACGTAATTTATAAACGGAATATCAACGGTGTCCCAGGAAGAAATGTGAGTAAATTGAGGGAGGGATAGTCTATAAACAATTTAGATCACACTCGCCAACCACACTTTCTCATCTCAAATAAATAAAATTAAAAAGTAAATAAAAAGTAACAAACAATAAAAAATATTCAAAACGAAAAATACTACGTTTGCAGTAGTAACTAGCTTTTGAAAAAAAAATTTGAGAACAAAAACTAAGATACGAGATAACAAAACCAGGACAAAACAAAAAATACTAGGTACTCCTTTTCTTGTTGGAATCTAAACTTTTTTGACCTCCCAATCTCAATATTTCTTCGAAATTAGATGATAGCTTCTCATAGATTTTATTTTATTTTTTATTAAACTAGTGTTAAACATATTCTTCCTATTTTATACTTCAAATCGATTATTTGCATTGTTCTCAACACTTTTTGCCAAGTTACTTCTGGATATCTGTTGTTGGATATTACTCCTTTATTTTGAAGTGCTAAAATATATATGTTTCGAGAAATATTCCAGGGATATGTTCTTTTGAATCGTCAAAACGACCTTAACTTGAAAACAATGGAAGTCGACGTAGGATCTTTCATTGGACCTGACAAATGGACTCTGTGCTAAGATTGATAACTTGGCCACCAATGTCTGTGGTTTCTTTTCTCTGGGGCCTTCTTCCAACCAGAAGAAATATTTATGTCATCAATCATTTTCTCTTCTGGTTCATCCTGTTTTATCAAAGTGTATTCTAGACCTCTATTACAACTTTGACGAAAATTTCTTCATAGAGTAATACTATTAGTCACATTTTCTCTGAAATTAAGAGACTTTTGCAATGTATGGAAGGATATTGGAGAGGAATGGGGGTGTGTTTTAGAACCGTTAAATAACCTCTAGAACATTACGTGTATATTTGTTTCCCACTACATTTGGGCAATTCCTGTAGTCCTATTTTGAACCAAATGTATGTTTGGTCGTTTTCTGGGCAGAACAAATTTATCACCATAGAAGTTGGGAGTTAAATTTTGACATAATTTCGGCCACTGTTACGACATTAACCGATTTTTGGCGTTTTTTGAGGTTAGGCACAACTCTGCAGCCCCTTCACATTGAGTTGGAGAGTTAAAGATTTGAGTAGGTATTATAGAGTGCCTTTCGATGGTTTCAAGTTTGTCCTCCTACCCACGCATTTTGGCGAACGTGCTAAATTGATATGCAATGTGAAATCATTCATCTCTAATCTTTTAAACTATCAGAAATCTAAAGCTAGTCGGTAATTTTGAAATTCACATCTTTTCGTCGCGTGTTTAATTCATAGTTTACTATATTTTTTAAAAACCTTCAAATTGCAGTTCTAACAATTGAATTGTAAAAACATAAATTAGTTAACATGCTACCAATTGTAATATTACTAATGACAAAAGCTTATAAAGTTTATCTAAAAACAAAAATTAATAAGAAGAAGTAACTGAATATTAAATAATAAAAAAAAAATGGAAATGAAATCTCTCCTGGACATCAAAGAGACTGAAACACGGCCTGGTTCATCCATTTTTATGATTGCATGAATAATGAATTAATTATTTCTTAGAAGAATTATTTTTACACTTAACTGATGGTTCTATGCCTCCTATTTCAGCTTTGCAAGATGTACTATCCCGAAATAAAATACATGATTTTTACACTTTAACATTTTTGGCATAATTGAATAAAAAATGGATTTAAATATGGATAATGTATACAAATATGAACCTCATGAAAACGCTAGTTATCCACATTATTAAATAGAAGCGTACCTACTAATGGCAACCTTCTTCGCGATTTACAAGTCAAATTAATCAGATTTTTGAGAGGAAGCCCTCCTAGGAGGTGAGAGGTGGGGGTAATGAAGGTAAAACGTAGCCTTCCGTCTTAATTTTGCTGGCAGGTGGTTTCTTTGATCTCCTCTACCACTTCTCACATTTTGGTAACCGTCTCTCAACGGGCTGGTTAATCTCAAATAAGGTTTTATTAATTTATTGCCAAGATTTTTTTAAATATTTTTTTCTTCTTCATCATAATTATTTTACGTGATCTCTTTTTTCATTCAGGTGATTTCATAATTTCATTTCCGAAAAAAATATCATAAATTTGTTTATTGTTTAGGAATCCGTTATAATAAAACTGTGGACTGGGAGGATTGTAATGAATGGTTTAGCATTATATACCTGGTATTTTGTGAGAAGAATGGAAAAAAATTGCTTTGTTAGGCATTAATTTTTGTAATCGAAAAAAAAAATATCGTACTTCAGGAGTTGGATGTATAAGGAAAGTCAGCCTGGTTTGGAAAGGCCTCTGTCTTCAATAGGTTTCTATTTCTTTTACTAAATAAACCTTATATAAACCTTATAAACCTTATTATAAAATAAAATAGAGGAAATATAAACACTAAACTGTATTTCCACAAGTCGTATATATGTCACTATATTAAGTTGTATTGTTTTTTTTTTTTTTATGCAGATTTAAATATTAATCACGAAAAAAAAAAATTTGCCCAACTAATAAAAAACGAAAAAAATTATTACACAAAAAGTCTGCATTAATATAAAATCATCAATTTCTTAAAGATATTCGTTAAATTTTATCTGCAGTTGTAATGGAGAATCACATTTCCAAACAAGTGCTGAATGACAGATGCTTGGTTGACCTTCCATTAAAATTTAATGGTTGCATTAGAGGAAAGGGCCATAGGGGACATAAAGTACAAACGACATAAATTACTAAGTGGTTTAAGGCAGCATTACAATTGTTCGATATTCTATAAAAATATAATAGAGCGTTCGGTAAATGTTCCTGTCGATGAAGTAACAATCATGTTAAACGATATATTACATAACAGTAAAATACCTTACTACATATATGATTGCATGTTACAACAAACTCACACGATGTTTGTATAAGTTATAGAAACATTCCTCCGTAGAGACGATACAGGTGCAGTTCTCAGTATAAAAGTAACCTGAATAAAACAAAATCAGTAATAGATTATTACTAGACTATTAATTTTATTTGTTTTGATGAACAGATGAATTTTATAAATTTTGATGGTTTTTTAGAAAATTTCTATTTGAGGTGTAAAACAACATTTTAAATTCGTTCTTGTCATGACTTACTATTGGTAAGGTTTACCACAGAAACAACTTTTAATCGACATAAAATATAATCTTATAAACTTTTACATGAATAATATGTTAATAAACTATTCTCTGCTGCTATAAATTACTCTATCAACATTTATTCAGAAAGGATACTGTATTTTTTTTATTTATTTATATGTATTTATATAATATATATATATATATATATATATATATATATATATATATATGTGTGTGTGTGTGTGTGTAATATATATAATATATCATAATCTATAATATATACTACTTAATATATACATAATAAATAATGTACATATATATGTAAATGCATTTATGATGTCAAACTATACAGGCGTAATGCTACTTACATAATTTTTATAATCCAATAAAATATAAATACAGTTTTTACCAGTACAGCGTTATTTAGGATATAGAAGCTTACAACTAATTTTTCTGTTAAATACAGTATTTTCGAACAGAGATGGAATTTCCTCCTATTTCCTGTATAAATGGCTACGTCAAAAACAAAAGTTTTAGGGAGATATCACAATATGAAATTATTAAATTTCTAAAACGCTCACGTCCATTGTAACTTTTAAACTGCTCTCTGAAAAGTTAGACTTTTCACAAATTACTTGCTTGTTTCTACCAGATTCTGTAAACAAATACCTTGCAGTTTTATTAAAGTCTGTGGATTTTTTTCCGGGTATTATTTTTGTATCGTAATAGTCGGGGTTTGTTATGAGTGCGATATATGAAAATATTTATAAAAAAATGTGTACATTTCATAAGTTCAATCATTTTAAAATAAATTCCTTTGAGACGTTTTACATTATATTTTGAAATATAATGTTTGATGAAAATTTATTATGACATTCAAGTACCGTTCCAGTTTTCCAATTTAGGCCAAAATCCAGTTTGTTATTGAAATCAACATATAAATCGTAAATACCATAAATAAATAAATCAGGACCTTCAAGTAAAGTATCACTTCCAGTGATCACGTAGTGAATAAAAAGGGAGGTTCACAACTAGATTTTACAAAAATCCTTAATACAAAATTTTAACTTTCTACGGCTGACCGTTTTTGAGTTATGCTAGATACGCTTCCGTATCTATATAACGTTCGTGCAGACGTCATGACGAAACTAGTCAAAATGGATTCAGGGATGGTCAAAATGGATATTTCCGTTGAAATATGAAAACCGAAAATTTTTTGATATTACAATACTCATTTACTGCTTACAAGAAGTAAAAAGCAGATTAGCCCTTCTTGCGCGGTACAGTCGATATTTCATGACAAATTTCAAGAACATTCTGACTTTAGTGTTAAAGCTTTGAATCCTCATTTATTCTAATTTCTCTGAAGAGGTTTCGATATAATTGGAATGCTTTTTGCAGCTGCCCCTGTAGAAAGGCAAGGTTCAACTCGATTATGGCCGAAGCTCTAGAAGCAGCTCGGGATAACTATTTTACTGTCGTTCCTCTTTATTCAGACCAGAAGCCCCTCGTCTCCGAGAAATTTGGTTACTTCTCTCAAGCCTTACATAATTCTTCTTACGTTGGCGATGAGTTAGTTAATTGGCACCAGAGCGTCAGTCTAAGCTAATGGATTGCGCAAGAGAGTGGCCAACAACAAATGGCTCTTGAAAAACTCGGCGCCTTCGGTCACAAGTTAATTAAATTAATAATAAAGGCGGCTTACAAAGGCTCTTGAAAAACTGCGTACACTTCATAATATCTACAATAACGTTTTTCTCCCTTTTTTTTTTTTTATCCCAGTATAATTACTTTGCCGAAATTTTTCTTCTATTTCAGACGGTTCCTTCCCTCTACGTACCTTTTTGTTTCGAGGGCTCAAAAGTTCTTTGTGAAGACTGCTTCATTTAGCGGGAATGGAAAAGTTTTTATATTTAAATCGTTTTCTCTACAAGCGGGACATAATTAAAATTACTTTTGAAACTCGTTATCTGCGAATAAATTGGTATCAAAAGTCAGTCTTGGCGATTTTCAATTCGAACAAACGGCTTCACGTACCGTTATAATGGAACAAACGGAATTTCATTCTTAGACGAATTTTTATTGTAGAATAAAATTTTATAAGCTCGCCATTTTGAAAATGTACAATAGAATTTTTATACGAATTTCAGTGTTCATAAAGTGTTATTAAATTCATAGGCTGTGCTGCGTTATTCCTAACATTGCAGTAAATTGTATATTTTATGAAAACTTAACAGAAAGCATAGCTTTTACGAGACTTTTATATTTCCAAATAATCAAATGCATTTAAAACTACCCACTGATTTAGTTTCATTTCATTTTTTCTTTAACAATAAAAATTTAATTTAATTTAGTTAAAATAAAACAGCTAACATGTCAACAAGATTTTTTATTTTATTTCAAACTAGTCCGACTTTTCGGCTATCATGAGCCATTTTCAGGTCAGTAACTTACCTTTTCCCACTCCTAAATTTAGACAGTCTTGCTTGAATAGCTAATCAAATAAGATGAATTGATTCAATTACTGGTAAATATAAACAATAATATCGTTAACTTTGTAACGACTTACATCAATAATTAAAAATAGTTTAATCTGTATTCTGTAATATTTAGCCAAGAAAAAAATCATACCGAAAAAAAATTGCAATGATACGAAACAGGTAAATGAGAAAATACAGTGTGTTACATGGTAGGTAGACAATAAATGAAATAATGGTTAAATATTTATGTAAAGGAAATAAATATATACTCCTATAGAATAAAATTTAAATGTATATATTAACTGAACAATTATGTGTTTTCAGACTTGAAAATGGCTCAAGATAGCCGTAGCATCAGACTAATTGGAAATAAAATAAAAATCTTGGCGACCTATTGGCTGCTTTTTTTCAACAAAATTATGGCACCGAAAGTTGAAAATATAACTAGTAAATTTATTTTTATTTTAATTTAAAAGCAACACTCTATACTTGCTTAAAAGAGAATTACGAATCGACTGTAAAATAATTTAAATATATTGCCATCTGTCCTGGTATCTCTTTCCACGATGAATCTTAAATTACCTTCAAAATTGACCAAGTTGTGAGGACTAAAAAAGAGCTTTTTAGTCTTTCCTTAATGTGGAATAGAAATATCTACTTTTCTTGTCGGCTCATCTATCTTATGTAGACTTAAGAAGGCCTAAAGGAAAGCCGAAAAAATGCGAATACGAAAGCTGAGGGAAAAATAAGGATTGTTCATTTTTCTCATTCTGAGGTATTTGAACGGAAAGAATAATATTTGTGTCAAGGTTTCTTAAGTAGAATGAAAGTTGCTAAATGGAAGTTCTACTAAAATCCTTAAAATCCTTTATTTATTAATCTAATTTTTACCAATCTCTTTTAATTCAGGTCACCTCAAAATTTAACAACTGTGACGTTTCTCGTTTTTCCTTTACCTTTCAAATTTCCCTCATGGGCGCAATCTATTTATCTCCTCCATGTTGTCTGTACAACTTAATACACTTTATAAACTTAGTATATATTCAAACCCTTGTTTATGGAAATATTAAATATTGAAAATATTTCTTTAAATTTAAAAAAAAAACTGTATGTCGAACAAAAAGATTGCAAAATACATGCCTATATATATACATACATATATGTATCTAAATTTTTGCTAAAAACGCTGCTAATTTTTACACATTACATTTTTACACATTGTTTAATTATTTTCAAATACATAGTTATATATCAAAAATATCTGGTGTGTCCATTCACACAACTTTCACTTTGGGTTCGAATCCGATAAAAAATATGTTTGCCTTATCTTCCCTAATATTAGTCTGATTTAGATATTATATTAAGCTTTGTAAACAATTAAATTATCTTTCGAATAAGCATCTGAAATGTTCCGTGAGATGTATATTTTTTTTTTTTTAATTGGAATTTAATTGCCTTAAAAATCAAACAACCTTTCTGCTAAATCTTTTTAAAAAAATCGGTCCAGTAGTCTCGTACAAAAGCCGAAAACTGCAGACGGACGAATTTTTTTATTCGATTTTTGAATTCTACGTATCTTGAAATATTTAACCTTAAATTTTGACGAGAAGGGGTTAAAATTTTCTTTTTCTCCGTCGATTACAACAGGATACAATTAACTGGAATGTTTTTCACAATGGGCTTCAAGAACGTCATATGAATTTCTAATGTTTTCAACATACCTATGATGAAATATTACAGTGTTCAATTGATCGAATTTTTTTATTAAATGACTTTCAAGTTAGGTTATTTGGTGTTCGACTGAGTTTCTTGAGTTATTTTTAGAAATAGGATAATTTTTATGGAGTGGTAAGTGAGAGTTGTGTGAAATGCGCACCGCACTAGATTTTTTTATTCGCATTATATATAATACTATCTTAGGTAAATGTTTTTCATTTTTCTCAACTATTGATGGTTTTAGCATGAAAATAATTTGGATTTGTATAACTACAAACATAATTCATGTATTTGCTAAATTGTTTATAATAATATGTAATATGATCGTCATACAAGTACTGCTACACGAATAGGTACTTATCCTAGCGTAGTAAGTTTGAGTACAGAGCGGACGAGAGCCCAGACGGGTCCGGTCACGTACTCAAACATTTGCCAGCCTTGTGATGTCCAGAGAGATAGCTCTGTCTCGGGATTTATGGTTCATATCTCCTTCCTCAGCTCTGGCTTTGTATTCAACTTCCCACTCCCTTTCCTGCACTTATTCTGATCCGTCGATATCCCTGTCTGGCATAACGGCCATCAGGAATGGTTATGATGTTGAACGTGTAAGATAGTACTTAGCGGTACTGTTAATTAAGTGTAGATAGACTTCTATAATAATATATTAACCATTTTACAGGTGCTGACGAAGATAATTCCAAGCTGGTCATATTCACGGAATCTTGTTTGTCTTTGACCACACACATTCAGATATTATTTCTGCAACATTTATCAGCGGAAATTTAGGAGGGGGAAAAGATCAAACATTGGTTCTACGTGCATGTTTTATCACCTACCTTAATTCAAACGACCGTTTATTTTAGTTAGTTGTTTTTTTAAATAACTTTTAAATAAATCCGGACATTAGTCAACCAGTAGATGAAATCCGAGCGTATATAGTAATAATTGGCATTTACCCTTCAGCACTCACTCTTAAATTGAATTTTAAACGAGAAGTGATGGGTAGTTGACTGAGTACTGTGAACGAATTACGCGATTATATATTATCCGCTATCCGGTTCATCAGTAAAAATGATATACAAAAAAAAAAAGTACGTTTCAGCCTATTTATGTGTGCCATCTTCAGAGACTCTGGAGCATATTTAGTGTCCACATAGTTTGCCCTAATAAAAAATAAACTCAATATTTTTTAAAGTCATTTTGACTGAAAACTCGAATAATATATAATCCTGAAATTGAAATGAACTCTTATTATTTTAAATACACGTATATAAATAAATATTTTTTCAACACTCGGGTGTTACAATAAAGATGCACATTAAGTATCATCCTATAATTTATAATAGGATTTTTTAATTATTATAATTTTTTAATCTCGAATTTGAATGTTTTTACTCATAGATTTTTTCTTTTGGCATTTTTAGATTATTTTACAATGTTTTATTTGGATTTGATATTCAAATTTTATCAAAAATGGCCTGATAATTCTTTATTTAATTCGGTTCAGTAGTTTACTATAAAAAATAATAATTATACACAATATTCTATTTCCATTTTATTAGTTTTGTTCATGAGGGATGATTTCAGTTGAGCGTATCGGAAAATATGGCTCGGCTCAAAAACACAAACTGAAAATTTTTTGAATTTCCGAAAAATCATGGCAAGATGACAACGAAAAAAAGGAAGTTCACTTGCATAAAAAAACAAACAAAATCGCATGCGCCCCTTAACATCGGTTTAGGTTTACTCCAGTTCTCGTCAAATAAAATGAAATATGATTTGAATCTCTGTTATTCCGTCTCTGAAAATTTTTCTTTTAACTTTAAGAATCTGGACAAACCTCTATACTCTCTGAAATCATAATTTTTTTGCTGAAAATTAAAATAGTTAATAATATAAAATATTTAAATCTGGAAGTTAAACGTTTGTAAGAAAACAGGGTAATGGTTCTAAGATTGGACATTTTAAGCAGACTTTGTTGGCCTTTTTTTAATTTATATGCATCTGTTATGATTAAAAAACGAGTCTGGTTATTTTTTTTTTTTAGTCTGGTTATTGACTAACAAAAAATTCTTTAGAGTAAAACAGAATAACATATTGGATGTCATTAACAAAACATATTACGTTCACTTATGAACGAAGAAATCACAGCCATTTAATTTAAATAAAAACCCATCTTACCTTTAATAATTTTCTTTAATCAAGAATATATTGTGGTCGTGGGAAATCAGTTTCTTTGCCTGGAAATAATAGCATCTTAAAGTGGACCTTAATGGCTAAATTTAAAATTTAAATCTCAATTTATATGTATTTACTGATTAAATGTTTAGTAGAGTTTACCAGAGCAGAGTTTGCTCGTTTACCCAATCTGATTCTCCATAAGCTCAATGATTATATAATGATTCCCTATCCGCAATAATTATTTTTTTTAAATTTCGTTTAAAATACAAACTTTGGGAAAATTATCTATATAAATCAAAAATTATCCTTCAATTCTACATTCGTTTGTGGGTAATTTACTAGAAATTCGATACCATTTGGACTTCAAAGATTTCTAATTAACATCTCGTTATCGTTGAAAGTTATCATTTATGAAATATTTACTCATTTAAATTTATGATACGTAATAAGTAATTATGGCAAAGAAAGTAATTGAGTATAAAGTGAAAATAACCTAAAAAGTCGAGAAAAAAAATACAAAGAAATGGTGAAGTGCAACAAAACAGGAAAATGACCTCATCTATAAATTTTATTTTAAATTAGTTTTTAAAATTTCCTTTAAATATATATATATTTATCATGAGTACTTTTTTATTGTTTAATCATATTTTTAATACACATATATTTGTGCTCTTTCCTCCACTTTCAAATGTAAAAAAAGGCTAGAAATTATTTTTAAATATGCGTTTTATGTTTCAATTAATATCTACGTTTAAACGTTTCCAGAATATTTAATTTCCAAAAATGCCTATGTTATTTAAATTTTTGTTTGCATTATTCGTGCTCTTGTTTTACTTTTATTTTACTACATTATTTGGTGTAAAACTAAATTGTTCGGAACGTATATCATATTATTTTAATCATTTGAAAATAAAAAGTGTCATCACTTAAGTGTTATTTACAGATGCTATACTATACCACATATTATATAATAACACACACTATAATATATCAACACTGCAATATCATATATAATAAATATTATAACCATATATGGCATATTTTCCCACAATTTTTAAAAGCAAAGGAAAATTGTTTTTTTTTTTTTCTGCTTCCGAACTACTTAACTGAACTTCCTGGGATCAAAAAAATTTAAATATCTAATAAAACATCGAAATAGTAATCATAAACCATTTTTAATAGAATTTATTTATTTATTTTTTTTAATTATTTTTTTTTCTTAGAAGTGTTATATAGTTGAAAATTTGCCGTCTGCTAATGCAATAAGCATATATGCTGGCAAATATAGATAGAAGATTATATATAGATGCAAAAGATAGAAGAAAAAAAGTTTAATAGAAAAAAAATTAAAAAGGAAATAAATTTAAAAAGACAACTGAGGGGCTGGCCAAGAGACTTAATGCACTGAGATTCTTAAGTTATTATTTTGGTTTTTATTCATTTTTATTTTACTTTTGAAAATTCAAAACCTATTTTTAAAATAAAAAATAGAATTGAAAATAATGTAGGATTATATTATGTACATGTAGGATTATATTTGGCCCTCATACACGAATATTTGTAGGACATTTATATTGTATGCTTGAGATTTACTGCCAGTTATATATATTTATGGGTGCAAAATTCTTTTGCATATAATTATCTATTGATCGTACGGTAAATTCCATTTTCTATAAATATACTGAAATTAAACCAGAATCTCATAATATAACCAGACTAAAACAAAGAATCCATATTAAACAATAGAGTTTTCAGGGGTTATAGAATCCATTTGGGTGGAAAGCATTTGTGAACTGTTGTAATCAGTATTAATAAATGGATTCAAATAAAATACAGTTATATAAATTATATATATTAAGTTTTTCTCTATTTCTTGATAAAGGTTTATAATATTCCACAGAGATACAAGTAAATATATAGGAAGCTTAATTAAGCACCTACAGACTTCATTCACACCTTTATTATAATTTTTACGTTTCGGATTAATTGTCCATTATCAAAAACTTCTTTTCTTGTGTATGTTAACCATCTGCGATTCCACTTGTATTATTATGTTCAATTCTAATTTATTTTTGATCATCCTTTATAGTTTTATTCCTTATAGGATAGCATTGAGTTAGGAAGTATGACACAAGGATGCATAATTTGACAAATTAAACCGAATATTTAATGATAAAAGGATGAAAAACATAAAAATACTTTTAAACACAATTAGATAATGGTCAGTCCGAAACGTGAAACTTATAATAAAGTTGTGAATGAAGTCTGGAGGTGCTTATTTAAGCTTCCTATATACTTTTATGTCTGTGGAATATGATAAACCTTCATCAAAAAATAGTGTCAAACACTATACTATTCCGAGTTGAGATTTTTTTCTTATTATTATATCTGATTTCATCTAGATTCTCTTTTTCCATTTTTTCGATTAAACAATTTTTTCAATAGAAAAAATGTTTGAACAATCAATCCGTCATTCCTCGTTCGTATCGTTCGACCTTCCCAACTTTCATTTTCTAAATGAAGTTTTTCCCCGGATTAATCGAGAGGTTACGCTCTCATTATACCTCCATGTATCTCTAACGATTTAATCTCAATGGTTTTCATAATTTTATGTGAATTTCTCTCGAAATTGAAGAGGCAAATATGTTTGTTCAGACTTTAGGCGGTCACAGATTTTTTTTCTTGCCAATTCTTTTTCTAGCTTACTTGGTGTCAGCTTGCAATTATTTAGAATCGTTCGTGATTGTCCATCCCTCTTCATTCCCTCGTTGCAGGTTATGTGAGTGCAGTTCAAAAATAATTTTTTTCTATTTTTTACGGGGTAGAACGCATAGAATAGTTTCAATTTATATATAATCTTTTACGAATTTTTATAAGTAACATTAAGAAAAACAGGAAAAACTCATCAATTTTACCGTCATATTCTCGTCCGTTTATAGAACAAAAATTGACTCAATGAGCAGTGGAGACAATAATAATTATTTTCATGGAACTTTTGAGTATCAAAGCTGCTGTTTGAAAATAAAGCAAGTTGTCAGGATAAAATACCCAGGGATTGAAATCAACTCTCAGTTTTCCCTCCTAGTGAATAAAATCATGATTTGATTTTTATATTTTAAATAAACGTTGAATTTTTATGATTTGAGAATAAATATTAAGGTTTTTCGATATTGAGGTCTATTGCTAGGTTACAAAAGGTGCTGATCATCCAAATACTATCGATTTTAAGATCGCGTGATCACTTATCGATTTATTTTAAGATTTCGGATTGCTAATTAAAGCTGCTCATTTTGAAAATGAAATTTATTCATTACATTTCTTGAACATGTTCCCATAATTTTTTGGGGGAGTTGTGATTTAAATGCATTCTGTCAGATGGATTTTCTTTGTTTTTATATGTTGTACATGATGAATTTGTGGGTTAATCATTCAGTTAAAAACATTTTTATTTCAAAGATGATCTAAATAATTATTATCGATTTTCCACTTATGGCATTATTCATCAAGGATCGCATCATGTTACTGGAAATATGTTATAAAGGAATTGGATTGTTCACTTAAGTAAATCTACCTATACATTTAATTATTTTTAATCTATTATCTTCTAGATGGCGATGCCATCTATAATCGTTGATAATTACAATTTTTTTTTCTGCTCAATACAAAAAAATTAGAAATATTTTGAATGAGGTTAAATACCATTTGGAATAGTAATTTTTACCGTCGATACCCCAAGAGATATTTTGGAAGTTATTAGAAGCGACACGGCAATAAGTGATGAGGAAGACATCTGACTCACGATATCCAACGGGTCCGTCTCTTCCACTTCCTTAGAAGATGTCAGCTTAATTCCAGTCCGCCTACGAGGTCACTGAACCATGTTGGCTCCAGGTCCCAGTTCCCGAAGCTCATCTAGCTTCTGATTCTTGGTTAGATATCGGCTATTTTTGTATGTCATACACATATCTTTTTCTGTTATCCTACAGGTATTGTAGATCTTTCCACTGGATAATTTCTAATGCCAAATGTTTACAACTATTCTTAATTATTCTTTAATGTTGAAAGTCGTAAAAGAAAGATAAAATAAAAAAAATCGAAAAAGTTACAGTACAAAAAGATAACAGATTTAAAGTAGCATATGATACAAACACATTAAAAATATTAAGGGCAGATACAATATCAAAATATCACATTCAGCTCTACAGACATTGTAGTTACTGTAATGCATGGGTGGATTTAAAGAAAAATGATAATTAATTCAAATAAATTCGTTTACCGAGTTGTTTTCATTTTAAATAAATGAAAAAAAATATCGTTGGAACATTTTATTTTTAGGATTATTCATAAAGGAACGTTTTAAGCATTCGCTACTGTTTCTGACACTTTTGGATAGTAAATTAAAAATTATTAAATTTTAAAATTAGTCCAAAGTGTTTCGTCCTCTAGTATTATTGAATACTTTCAAAACGATACTATCGTCGGATTAATAAACATTATTGGTAGTTGATTTCAAGCAAATTATCATTTTCGATTAAATCCACCATATGTGAGCGTATTTTTGGGAAAAATCAATACCTTTTTTCACGACCTAACGTTTTTAGGGCTCACTGTCTCTTAATGTATAAAAACAGATCATGACCAAAAAATTCAAAAGGCAGTGAAAGTTATGACTTTATGAATGAAAGTTAAGCGCTAATTTATGAATTAGCTCTTAACTCATTTGCAATAAACATATATTCTGCATTTTATTTTTATTTAATTCATTCCTACGATTAACTTATTTCTATACTAGATCTCTCGATTATATTAACTTCTTTCAATCTCCAACATTAGATTCTCAAAAGTATATATATTGTACATACCAGTGTTGGGTAAAATTTAATTACAACTACAATTTCTCACCAATTACTGCAACTATAAATTAATTGGTGAAAAATTGGAATTAAATTTTGCCCGACACAGGGCACATACCGCACATCCAGAAAACAAAGAGGCAAAACTAACATTTCTAACGCCATAAACTTTGATAGCCGAGAAAAAATTTCAGATTTTTAGTCTCAATATTTACCGCAATAATACTTATCAATTTAGTTATTTATGAAAAGCTACCACAATTTAATTCACGTTTCAAATTTGAACGATCAAAAAATGAAGATTAACTTTTTAAATTTTAAAATCAAATTTTAATTATTTTAGAAAACAAAAAAAGGTAAGTAGTATTAGCTAAGAAAATGTCCGACTTGATGTTTTAAAGTGAATTTGGGACAGCTACAAACCTAAATAATAAAACTTCAAACCCCTATCTTGTACAATTCCGCGTTTTCGTATTATGGCATTCTTTTTCTAACGGAGCCAACAATATATATTTTATTATTTCTATTTCTATTTTTAAAGTTCTGTACTTACTATTTATTTTAGAATTGCAAAAAATATAACACGCATACCTTTTTATATATAACAGAAAGAGGAATATGTATGTATGCATGTAAGTATGTATTTTCAGTAGATGATACATCATGATATATAATATTAGTCAAACATTTAATAATATAGAAACAATTATTATAAAATAGCAGATAATTATAGTGTATACATAAATAAAATCTTATAAACACGATAAAACCAATAAATGCATTATTTATCACACATTCTGTTTGTTTGCAGGTACTTGGCAGTTCACTAAAAAGTTCAACCAAACAATATTTTTGAACACGGCCCTTCTGTATTTCTGGTTGGTTGGCTTTATATATTTTTTTACATATTAATTAAATGATCGTATCAAATTGGTCAAACTTGAATTAATATTATAGAACCACACTTCTATCTTAAAAGCAATAATAATTAAGTTTTTCGAAGCTCGTGGTTCAATACCTTTACCTTCTGGATTATATACAAATAAATGAAAATCTCAGAAATTAATAATGTCACTAAATGCTTGTTCCTTGTAAAATAGTTTAGTGAATTAATAATAAATAGCTAGGATTCTTTTGATATGAAATTTGAACAGCAATTTAATAAAACTATCGTAGATAAAAAAAAACAAACGATTAACTGTTAATTAAAAATGTTTTTCCTGTTAACGAAAAGGAAAACTAAATAAACAAACAATTTTTTTTTTATCAATAATGTAGTAGTGCCACATCCCTGAGATGGTATAACACGTCACCCGACCTTATTTTTTTTTTTTTTACTTTTGCACAATTGCAATTTAAGCTTGCTGACGTCTATCATATTTTGATGACCTATTTTCAACCATTTCAACCTAAATGATATTAATCATTGCACTTAAAATAGCATTTTCAATTTAAAAATTACTAAAACTTTGTTGGGTGTAGTATATCCATTAAAAGTTGTTTCACCTTTGAGTGTTACGGTATAAAGGAAACTCTCAAGTGTATAATGAAACAGTCTAAAACAATTTGACTCAAACGCTAAACTTCTAGGGACTAAGGAACTTACAACTTGTTGAACTATTCTTCCGAGTTTTATCTTTCACTACGATTCTCAAGTTAGAGTGGCACATTAGTGGCGTTTGAAAAGTACAATAAAATTGGAAACAAAGTTTCGACCATTGAATATAAAATTTAGAGTTGCTTCCTCGAAATATTGATATGTTAAAATTATTAAGTATTAAATCTTTTAGTTGCATTTATTTCTAAAAAAAAATTATTTCGAATTATTTTTATTTATAATATATACTTTTATATTAAATTTTAATTGGAACAGATTTTATCTAAGATTGTATTTTATTTAATGTCTTTTGAATATAGTATACAAAAAGTTTGAATATAGCTATTCTTAAATGGTTGGTTTCCATAAAATAAAAATTAATTTTTTTAATTTTTCTTTGAGGCGTTTTATGGTTTCTTTTATGGTTTATGGAATGCATAAGTAATTATAGCATTCCTTCATTGTTGTTATAAATATTCGGACTTAGTTCGAAAATATTGTACAACTGTAATTATCAGGCTTTCCAATTTCAGTAGTTTTATGCGTAAATTTAAAAAAAAAATTATGATTTCTATTTTTATTTTAGTATATATTTTTTTATTTTTTTGTCGGTTCGAATAGGAACATTTGATAGGAACATTTATCTACTCAGTTTTTGATAGGCGTACCTTCAATTAATTTTCCTTGATGTATACTGGAAAAGAAAATATTTGAACTATTTTTCTTCCACTTATTTTTAGTTTAGGATCTGGAAGAATCTGAAGTATGTCTTCAATCCTGATGATACCTGTCTTTGTCTTGTATTTCAAACTCTCTATTAGAAGTACCAACACTGCGCATTCCTTGCACCTCGCACTCTTCTTCAGGCAATTGAGCTTGTAGGCAACAAACATATCTGATGTCTATTTGTGAGGCTCTTGAGGATTCAAATTTTGTCAAAGGATTAATTTCCACTTTTAGGACAGCGCCAAATATTCGGCTTTTAAGTTCTCATAAATTCGTTTCTGTTATAGGCTGGTTAACAGGCAAGTGCTGCAATTGATTTCTTTCAATGTCTTCAATTCGAGCAATCAATTGTTCAGCACCTTCGTCATCGTCAAAGACATGCATTCCTAGCGTAAACTTCTTACATTCCAAACATTTCATACAACTCAGAGAGTTCATTTTCAAATGGTTTGGAGTTCTCCGTGATCAAACCACTTGTTGAACTTTCAACGTTCCCTTGAATGCTTTGATGTCACTAGATAGCAATGCTATTATGGCACCTATTCCAATCTCGTCGACTATCAGCAGCTTAATAGTCCTCGATTTTGCTTTGAGAATAGCTACGAATGTTTCAAAATCTCCTATATCAACCCATTGAGCAACAATGTTGTCAGCAGTTCTTTTCAAGATCCCTCCAATCCCATCGGGTGCTCTCTTGCCGTGCCCTGCAGTGCTGTAATTCCACCTCGCAGTTTTCGCAGGCAAAGCCGCTTTCAGGGCCTTGTAAATCAATAAAGATAGTTTTATTCATTTACTTGGAGATTCTGATAGAAAATGGATTGTTTCGAATTTTGGGCATTGTTTTCTTATGAATTCGAAACTTGGACTTAAATGAGCCCAAACTGCTGCTGGACCATTATTCAAAGATTTAAAGAGAGAGCGTTAAAAGATTTAAATGGATTTTGATTAAGTTCTGAGTAGGGGTCTTTTAGAAAGTACACCTGGACCATGTGCAACGTAATTTGACAGCTACTTCTACCGAAATGGATTGCTTCACCTCTTGTCCATATAGAATTCCATAATTCTCGCTTGCATGATTTAACCTTTGTGTAACAATTTGCAGCTTTATAATCTAAAAGTTGCTTACTCCAGGTATAGCTAAACCTCACAACTGTGCCACCTTTCTCACTTCTGTGGTATGCCTTTTTCACAGGAGTGAGGTCCACAGTAGTGAGGATTTCCAAGTAAACTGTCAATATTTTAGGTGATAAAATATTCAACTTTGTACTAGTAGAATCTATTTTCAGATGTGGAATGATCAAAAGTATATGTAATCAAAATTACTTACATGAACTGATTAATGATGTCCACAGGAGTGAGGTTGAATGACTGTCACATGCACTAAATGTTCACACTAACACATGGTAACTCCAACTGAAGGACCTTCCAAGAAAATTGGAGGTTTGGATCAGTTTTGGAGTGAACCGATCAATGCTGCCAACATTGAAAACAAGTATTTCCCACGGGCCATTAAGCTTGGTGGTGAATACAAAAATGCACACAGGAGTGAGGTCAGACTGTTGGGACACCCCTAAAATCTGTCCTACACTGCTTGTAGTACATTAAGAAACATTTGTTCAAAAATATCACGTAGCAGAGAATCTTTGAATTCAGATCTGCCCAAAAGCTTTAAAAACCCATCAACAGTGACTATAGAAAAGATCTTAGAAGTTTGGGTTCTACGCCTTGGGACAAGCCATAGTAGTGAGGAAATGGCTGCTTGTTGTCATTTTAATATATGATATTGTGACTTTGAGGTGATGAAAATTGATTGATTCTTTGCTCTTGATACTCATGAAGTGGGAAAATATTTGTATTGCAATAAAAATACGTGCAAAAGCCATAATTGACTGGGGACTCAAATTTACCACTTTTCCTGAAATGGCCCATTTACTTTATTTATAATAAATAAATCACAACTCACGGAAGTTCGCCGAAACTATTAATGCCCACTATGTGAATATATTGATTTAAAAATGACCATCGAAAATAATTGTTAATTTTGAAAAAAATTGGTTCAAAATGAAATTCTTTCTATCAGTGGAGAGAGGAGAGGATGAATCACAAATTGGGAACTTATTCACAAAAACTCATTTCACAAAAACTAAATTGGAAAAGTTAAAAAATAAACTTCTTAGTTATATTGTGTTTTTTTAGCTCAACTTTTTAATTTAAAGGAAAACTCAATTTTTCCAATTCCTACCTGCTAATAGTAATTTAATATTTCCAAAAAAATGGAAAGGAAAAAATCTTTACTATTAAGCTACAAAATTTAAGAAAACTCCGATTCAGAAAAGTAAATTTGACGACTTGCCTTTCAAAGTTAAGTATGTGAAGTTCATTCACTTCAGCGAAGTCTGAAGTCTCTTTAAAAGTTTTTAGATATTCTCTCATTCAACTATTCATGAACTCTTTACCAATATTCTATACTTCATGAGTTCAGAGATAAGTTCCAAGTACCCATTTAACAAAGATTAGTTATAAATTTCAAGTTAAAATTAAATTGACGTTTTTTTTAGTTTTTTAATCCAGTTAGGAGTTTAAACGTTTCTATGAGATATTGATTAGTTATTCATCGTGATGATACTTTAAATCCAATCCCATCTAATTCTAATAGTCTTCTGTCGTAGAAGGCCTTTTCTTTTTTTTTCCATTTAGGCTATCTATTTTACTTTCCTTCTTAGTATTCAATTATGCACATAAATGAAACCAGCTATTGATTTTCGCCTATGAATATACATTCATTTACACATATTAGTCATTCCAATATAATTTATGTCCTCATGTGAATTGAAAATCTTAGTCCATCCTATTGATAGTAGAGCACTAAAACTCTATTCGGGCATTAAATACAAGAGACATCAATTCTGCTCTACGACCGATTTATATCTCCTCATTACTGGAACATCTCGTTAGTAATCTCGCAAATTATTTACTATTTTAATTTATATATTTTATATTGCACCATATAGTTTACAGCTCTATAAAACGCGGCATCTTCGTGTTTATTTCTGGTCTGCTGTGGATTTATGTCAGTAGTTTTAATAAAGGTTTTACGGGTGGCAGCGACCCTATTCAATTATTTCTTGGGTCAGTAATTCTCCAATCTTATTTAATCATAAAATAAAGATCTATAAAGGCACAGAATTAATGGGAGTGACTAATACTGTTACCATATGACTTTCATAGACAATCATTTTATTCATCAGAATAATTAGCCATTTGCACTAGTCTATGCTTATTATTTTATTTATATGAATATTAACAACCAGGCCTCTTCAAGGCTAGTGCTCATATAATGTATAGATTTACTAGATATAAATTTACATCATTGTAGTCAAACATCTCGACTAACGGATTTCAATTTTAGACAACAATATCCAGAGGACAGATTCATTATTACGGTGAATGATTGACTCTCCATACCACTTATGAAACAAAGTGGTCATGGCACGATGTCCAAATTCTCCAATTCCCTCAAAATATATGCCAACTTATTACTTTCCACTCTTGTTCTTCATTAACTCTCAATTTACTGTTCAATAAGGTATTCTGCTGTAAAACCTGCTTGGGAAATGAACAGGGCACGTGTAAGACATGTCACATTATCACAGTACAGCGATGATGTTTCCTGTTTCTGTAGCTTGGTGATATATATATATATATATATATATATATATATATATATATATATATATATGTATATATCAGTAATAAGGGAAAACCCTTGTGATTGTTTCAGTAGTTGAAATGTAGATCATACCTAAGTCCAATTCCAATTCTATGGCTTCTATGAATATTTATGTCTCACCTAATTCCGATTTGAATCATTAACAAGTATATTTTTTGTTTGTTATTAATTTAATTATTTTCGAATAAAATCTGTGACAGATTTTTGTCGAACTGAATATACCGTAGATTTTGTCGATAGCAGTGACTCAGAAGGTTTTCAATTGGAAAGTCACGATATTAATTTAACTTTTTTGGAAGTGTTGCAAAATTTAAATACTTGGGCAATATGGAAAATTTTTATTTCTATTCTTCTTTTATTTAATTTTCAGCTGTATGCCCACTTGGTATCCTGCGTTTATGTTTTTTTGATATAGGCAGGATTAATAGTTGACACTTTAAATTTATATTTGAAAAATGACAATTAGATTAATGGGATTTCATTAAATCCCCCGCCAATCGAAGGAGCATGATGAAAGAAGATAATGGTTCTAAGATGGAAGAAACAAGCCCACCTCGAAAGACATTACATAATGGGAAACCATAGTTTCGTAGTAGTGAGGAGCTTTTTGTACCTTGGATCTACAATAAATCTACAAACTGGACCAGGAAGAAGAAAAGAGAAGGATTATGCTTGGAAACAGAGCCTATTTCGGCATGTCCAAGATTCTGAGGAGTAGGTGTCCAGTAATACCACAAAGTTCAAAATGTACAAAACACCAATAAAACCCGTGGTAACCTACGGCAGCGAAACTTAGATCATGAATAAAAAGACCAGTGATCTACTGGACCGTTTTAAGAGGAGGATACTAAGAAACTATTGGGACCAATATGTGAAGATGTAATATGGCGGCTTAGGAAGATTAGCGATCTGTATAATAAATACAAAGACCTGAATATCTCGATAAGCTTCAGAATCCAGAGATGGTTTGGCCATCTTATGAGGATGTCAATGAGACACTACACATTAGAAGGAAAGAGAAATAAAGGTAGACCTAAGGGCCGCCGGAGAGATAGTGTATTACAAGACATACGGCAGATGAAAGTAAATAGAATAAGGGATAGAGATAAATGGAAGGCAGAGATTGAAAAATCCAGGGACTGCTATATGCGCCTGTTGAAATAAAAAAAGAAGAATTGAATGAACGGTAGTTGAAGAATAATGTTAGCTAGCTTGATCACTATGTTAGCCCTGTTCATAACATCTGTCACCACGTTAATATGAAACATCCTTAAATCAAGTGCCTGTCATTTTCTTCCTTAGTTTATTTGATAAGAAAGTAATATTATGTCTTAACATTTATATTTAATAATGCATACATTACATTGTTTATGGTTAACTCTAAAAATCCAGTACAACTTAAAATAAGGACTTTGAAAGATATGAAATACGTTACAATAAACTATGTTATTATAAACTATGTCATGATAGTGTCAACATTGAAAATACAATAGAAAAACTTGCTCCTTTTCTTTCCACTGACATGACTATCAGTGATGCATACTGAATAAATTAATTGGAATTTTCATTAGGAATCCATCTGTCGTGATTATATTCATTTCTAATGACAGGAACCTTAAGTTGACTATCTGTTTTTCCAATGTTGACAATCTATTCCTAATGTAGAAATACAATTTTTTATAACAGTTTATAAAGCACAAAGTGTGGACACTTTTTAGCAATGAAGTTGAAGTTAGGACTCTTGGTGCTCGCTATAGACTAAAAATTCTTTTCTTCCCTGAAGGCAAGATTTTTTAAATATCTATGAGATAAATTACTTGAAAACATAACAATCCTTTAGTACTTCTCACGTTGAATAAAATATATCAATTTCCAGAACCACTGCCTGTACATGGAAAAATTGGTAGCGTTGCCTTTTTCTGCTCATAGTATCTATTTTTAGTTTAAAATATTTTTTTTATTTTCGGAAAGGATCTCTTTAGTTGTATTTTAATACTTGAAAATTCATTGAATATTTCATTGTTCCTAATATTTAAAAAAAAAAATCGTTGTTTATTTAAAGAAAAAAAGTTTTATTCTTTTCATTTTCCCTTATCCTTAGAAACAAAAAAGTTAAACTTGCAAATCCATTTCAAATAAAATGAGTTGACAAAAAAATTACTCAAACATTATTTTCTACAAAAAAAAAAAAAAAAAAGGAAACATTTATATAAGAAAAATAGGCTCTCCTCAAAGTATCAACTTTTGGGTCATTTACCCAATAACCTTGTATTATTATATTCAATTTGTTGTGTTATCATTTAGTATACATTTTATTTACTCCGTTTGTTTGCAGAGTTGGTGAGATTAATGAGGTCGAAGGCCTTTGTTCAACCTAGAAATAAAAACTTTTTAAAATTGAACTATCGTTTGTATTTTTTCTTTTGCATTTTGTTAATTTAATGAAAATTAAAAATATAGTATGCCGACAGAGCACCATTACAAATACATGATATATTTATCGTCGGTACATTGCGTAGCGTATTTGCAAATTTTGCTATTTCGGGGTGTTGTATTAAAACGTGGTTTTCTATTCTCTTTGTAATTCCTATAAGACGTAACTTAATACGTGACTTAACTAATTAAAATATATTCAATTAAGAAATTAACTACATTACCACTGCAACGATAATTTAAACTCAATTATCCCAATTCCACAATTGTTTAGATAACCCACTTTGGTATTGCACCGAAATTATGAAATATTTTATAAATGTTTTTCTGTTATTTTTTCTCGATATCTGTCCAGAAATAGTAGACACTTGTCTATCCGCCCGACACAACCATAAATTTCTCTGTAGTTGCAATGGGCCAGATAGATGGAAAGAATAAATTAATGCAGGGTTTTGGAAAACAAAAGTCCAAGATAATAAACAGAAATGAAGAAACTTAGCTAAGAATATTTTGTATAAATAAGAATATTTTCTGACTCACTGGTTCCTTTGCAATCACTTTTTTAATCATTTAATTTTTTGGAAATCAGGAGAACTTGATGATTAATTTAAAAAAAATAATAAGAACAAAATTAATAGAATCATTAACAAATAAATAAACTGTTGTTTTTTCCATTCGCTTATTATTCATGATAAAATAGCATCCTACGGAGTTCATCGCCTGTTTAATGATGTACTTCCAAGTGTACAAACTTCAACATTTGTGTGACTAATAACGACAGTTATCAGCAACAGTCATTGGTAATTACCTTCAGCATTAATTACTTTTCGGTCCTTAGTGCCAGGTAGAAGTTAATGAATTCACCATCATTTATATTGCATCTGTCTCCTTTGGTTTATTTAATTTTCAATGGAATGTTTCATTTGAAGCGGCTGGAGGAAATATTTTTGGCTTGTTATTAATTTCAGATATTTCAGAAGTAATTTGTTTTTGTTTTTAAATAACTTCTTTAAAATTGACTGAAATCAATGCCACTTTTTCAGTATTATCTTTGACTAGAAAATTAACTTTTGAACGTAATATATTTATACTGTGTACCGAATATAATAAATATAGTGCATATGGAATACAGTCATATTCCATTTAAACATCAAATTTCCCTTTCTCCTGCTCTATAAAGATTAATATACAATTCACGTTCCGTCCCCCAAGTTCTTTTTGAACTTACTAAGGTGCTAACGTTTGAGATTGCGGACTGCCTAACAACTCACAGCGAGTAGGTACAAGAAAGCACCACCTGCTGCCCACGCACTTAAGTTCTAAGTCGCCTGTACTTAGTCCGAGTGTTTTCCTGCCACTCTTCGTCCACTTAGCCTTACTTCAACCTCATTCCTTTCCTCCGCCTCATGCCCGCTACTCCAGGTGTCTGCTTTTAAGGTCTGCAGCATTTCCTGAATGGAAAGGTTCCTCATTGCCAAGCTATTTATCCTGGCTATAGCCCGGTTGCTATTTTGGTCTTCATAATGATTTATGAATTTCCAAGGTGACATATAACCCAGGAAGCATAAATCCTCTAACCATTACTAGAAAAACTTTGTACATGTTATAAGTTATAAGTGCCTTATACACAGACAAGCTTACGCAATTAATGATTAAACTGACATGTTTAATGGTATGTTTATTTGCATTACATAATATGAAACAACATCTAAATCGCCGAGAGTTATCTAATAAACTTATATCTAATTTATTTGTATGAATAAAACACATTTTATTCTGGGACTTTTAGTCCCCTTAGAATAACAGAAAAGTTGAGTACTTGTTGGCTACTTGTCTGGCTTACATACAATGAATTAATTAAGAAAAAGTTAAATAATAAAATGAAATACAGGAGATTTTAATAATTACATATATTTAAATCATAATTAAATATATATATATATATATATATATATATATATATATATATATATATATATGTGTGTGTGTGTGTGTGTGTGTGTGTGTGTGTGTGTGTGTGTGTGTGTGTGTGTGTGTATGTGTGTGTGTGTGTGTGTGTACCTTTTTACACTAACAAACAATAGACATAATAAACTTGAAACTGTAAATAGTTAAAATGAACTATAACATATAACTATAAAATATAACTATAACACTTGCATGAATGCGGGCTGAAGATTGATAATTAAGGAGGTGGAGAAATAACTGATGCTTGAAGGAGTTTAAGGACGAGGATTTGCGAATGGAGATGGGAAAGAAATTCCAAAATGAAGTAGTGGGAAAGGGCAAGATGGCAGTTCTATAAAAGGGTATATACAAGTTTGTAGGTTGGGATCTGGATATTTAAAGAGCATACAGAGTTAAAGAACACGGGGTGAACAAATTAAGAATATAAGGAGACTTTTTGGTTTTGAAGGTTCGGAAATGATACATTCCAAGGAATTATTGCCGTCTGAAAACGGGGTGAAGCAACTTTAATTCGGCATACCAACTGGAGACAGGGGATTCCGAAGATGAATCTAATGAAGCAATTCATTAATCTCTTCAGTTTCATCTGAAGCCTACCAGACATTCCGCCATACACACGGCAGCCATAGTCGAAATGGGGGAAATGAGAGAGGATAGCAATGGACTTTCGGATGATTGGGGAAGTGTGATTGTTCTGGGTTAGGTGTTGGACAAAAATTATCCCTAGGTTTCTTATGGAAGTGGATAGGTGGATGATTGAGGTAGAGTTAGGGATAATAAGGTAGAGAATTGAGAGGATGCTTGGAACCGATGAGAATGGCCTGGGTTTTTTTAACATTCAGCCTCTAATTATTGCGTACTTCCCATGCGTTGATGCAATCTATATCTTCTTGCACTTTTCGGATAGCCCGGTAGGTTGGAAGGATTGGTAAATTTGGAAGTCATCAGCATATAAGTGATATTGTGAATGTTAAATGAAATCGGGGAGATCGTTAATATAGACAGTGAAAAGGATTATTAGGAATGATAATTTTTTGGGAGCGAATAGACGGAAGAATGGGAACCACTATAAGAAACTATTTGATAGCACTGGTTCGTTCCTCGGGTGCAAGGACATTTTACAACAATAAATTTTGCGTTTAAATGTTAATTTCATTTAAAATTCAAATATCAGTTATTTATTTGCACTTTATCAATAAACTTGTTAATAATAAATAAATTATTCTTTATTTCCTAAATAATAAAGGACATTGTATACAATTGGCCCTTTTTACGCCTTCTAGTAGTTAGGAAACTGTCAGCTTTACACTGACTTAGCTGGTGTTGTATAACTACAAAAACTGAAGGCGTTTCCACTCGTGACGCTATTTTATGTCTTATTTTGGAGTTGTTTGCTATAAAGATTATTTATGTGAAATCCCGGTGCCACTTTCCAGGTACTGCCACTGACTTAGATTTATTAACAAGTTACTGAATCTCAATCTTTAATTCTCATACCAAACTATAAAAGTTGAAGGTTTTAAATTGTTTTTTTCCGTGCGGCGCACTGAAATTATTAAACGAAATCCATGGCACCTCTAATTATTATTTTACTTATTCATGTTTTGGTAAATGAAATAATAAACCATAGGAGTGTTTATGTATATTGCATACATAAATTGATGTATGTATATATATATATATATATATATATATATATATATATATATATATATATATATATAATTAATTAATTATTAAACAATTTTTTTCATCTTTACGCCTTAAATAATATTGGTAATTTAAAAAAAAATAATCTGTACCACTATACCTTTGGTAAGAGGGTACTGTTTTTCGACGAGAGATTATACAATAAGGGGATGTTTTCAGCATTTACGCCCACCCGCCAGGGTTAAAATAGAAACACAATGAAACACAGAATTGTAAAAAAATAATAATAAGTTTTTTTAATTATTTAGTTTAACACTTTAATTTGTTATTTTTAGATTTTGCGACACTCTTTTGGCTTACACGCGGCACTTACTCTGAGAGCCACTGGTTGACTTCTCTGGTTGTCTGGGCCCGTCTTTAGATCGCAGCTTTTACACAATCCCAAACATCTGCCTATTACCACACTTATTAACAGACGTCGCATTATATTAGTTCAGATTTTTAGTAAGCGTCTATGTATACCGCGAGGCATTGTGGTAAATTATTCTTCCGTGGCATAAGTACAACAGACTAAATTCCATCATACATTTTAGAAAGATGAGACATCGATGTAGCGAGTTGTTTAGCATCTACATGTTCTCGCCTTAGCCTCACTTTTGCATCATACCTTCCTAGCTGGCGATGAAGAGAGAATGATGGCAACATCACATACTTTTATAAGAGTACTTCCATAATGGGCAGTTCTTGAGCCAGGCTTTTCCTCAAATCAGTTAATTCTGAAAAAAAAAATTACTTTTTAGATATAATATTTTTCGTATCATACCATTTGGTTTAGAAAGTGTCAGTTATATTATTTTATATGAAAATAAAAATATATGAAGCCTCAAACTGTAATTCCCTCACCGTTTCGGAAGCCGACTTTGACATCTTTAATAGTTGTCCCTCAAATAGTATCTTGATTGGGCAAGTGCCATTTTAAATAATCGTATTAGTTACTAAAAAGGAGTGTTCCAGAGGATTTATGTAATTTCCTCATGTTCTTGAATTCTAGCGTTTTTCGGTAATAGTTGTAGTTTGAGAAAGTCAAAAAATCAGTAATCTTTTTCACTCTTTTCAATATTTCTAACCTTTTTTTTCCGAAGAAATCAGTTGCCATAGTGCCGTCGCTGTGTAAATATAGGAGTGATTGGCGGCTCGTATTTTTATTAGATGGATTTTCCTCATTCGTTTTTACCATGTGGATTTTCTCTTTAATTGATAGTCTTATAAGTGTTCAATTGATTCTTTCAAGCTGTATTTTTGTTATTGCAAAATGACTATTCTAGTTGGAAAAATGTTGACAAATTTGTAATTCCCTAATTTCTATGAAAATGGGCGAATACAACCCATATGCGGGAATGTCAATAGACTTGAGAGGACATAATATATTTTATTTAAGATACTTTCGTTAGTCAACTTTGGTTTTATATAAAGGATATGTTCACAGGCAAACCAGTCAGACTTTCTGATTCTAAAAAATTTCAGCAATTGCTTTACTTATTTTTAATTTAATAAAAAATAAAATAAAAGTCCTGATGAGTTGTTGGGGGTTGTATTTAATTCAAGATTATTGTAGATTTTTCATAGATCGCCTTTTTGACATTAAATTGTGAAAATAAAAAATCTCTGATTTGACCTTTTTTTGATAATGGCTGACTGATTGACACTGAACCCAAGAAGCTTCATAGGTTTTAGTGGAATAGTTTTTTAATGCAATAGCTGTTACAATATCAGTATTCTAAACAAACTATGGATTTTATGAGATTTAGCACCAAACGTTCAATACTAAATAGTTTTGCTAGGACTCGCTCCTCATTTCCATCAGCTGAGGCTGTCGGTCCAAATACCGCCTTGCTTGGATGCCTGAGCTTGGAGATTAGAAATGGCATCGAAGATGCCAAGAGGACAATGGATCTCTTTAATTCCTCATCGAACTTAAATAGGGATCAACTGTTTCCACCCTCTCCCCCCTTTCAAAGGCTGGCCTATCGATTTCGTCGTAATTACATTTCTATTTAGCTGAGCCGCCGGGGGTATTTGCATTGAATTTGGTTAAGAAAGAGGACAGTTGATGGCGG
Source organism: Rhaphigaster nebulosa (assembly GCA_948150685.1). Classification (NCBI taxonomy): domain Eukaryota; kingdom Metazoa; phylum Arthropoda; class Insecta; order Hemiptera; family Pentatomidae; genus Rhaphigaster; species Rhaphigaster nebulosa. The sequence continues at coordinate 75,697,333 of OX411306.1, read as the reverse complement.
ATTTACAATTCATGCTCTTTTAATTATTCAAAATCGGAAAAGATTTCGCGAAGATACCTCAGTCTTCAACTAAAAATGATTTCACTTTTCTTTCTCATAATTATACTACGCCATGTTTCATAATTCCCTCACCTATAGCTAAGAAGTGGGATTCATATCGACATCGTTTTTTGAAAAAGGCTAAAGCGCCAAAAATTTAGGTTTCAATTTATTATGGGACGTAAATACCACCCCCGAGAGAATGGATGGAGAATGGAAACGGAGGAAGAACCAGGATATCAATCAGAAGTTTGATGCCCCTGATGTCGTTAAATTTATAAAAGCAGACCGACTCAGATGGGCAGGCCATGTTGCCAGAATGGGAAATGATATGATACCCAGGAAGCTTCTGACTGAGATCCTTCATGGTGGACGAAGCGTCGGAAGACCCAAGTTGCGATGGAGGGACTGTGCGGACACCGATGCAAAGAAATTTGGAGTGAGAGACTGGATGGTGGCAGCAAAAAATAGGGACACCTGGCGGTTGCTGTTGGCGGAGGCCATGACTCGCTAGCGGGTTGTAGTGCAAATTTAAAAAAAAAAAAAATACACCATCTCTATTGATTACCAATGTATAAAAAAAAATGGAAATGGTCCAAAAATCGTTTATTGATAATGTAAGCAGCAAATACGACTCTCAGTCGTCACTCTGGCCTTAACGTGTGCTAGAAGCCTTAAGAATACATTTTTATTATAAAGCTTTTACCAACTTGATAAACTCCTATTGTACACAATAATGAATAAAATTTTTAAAAAAATATATTTTTATTTGGGAAAAATCGTAAAATATTATTTGTTTGTTAGGTATAAAAAATAGATAGTGAAACAAACTATTCTAATTTTTTTGACTTATTTGTTAATTCCTTTTCTTATTCAGGATTTTTCGGCCATTTTATGTACTACATCTAATATTAGCGTGTGAAATTAATAAAAAAAGATAACGAAATAAATATTTATGGCAATAAAATATAGTTTGAACTAAAATAAATTATACCGTTAATGATTAAATAATTATTTCATTTAATTTAAAAAAGAATATTTAAAAATTAATTTGAAGAATCATGGTATTTGGTTAAGTATTTGATAAAGTTCTTTATGAAATAATATTAATTATTCAAATAGTTCTTTTGCTCTGTTTTTAAAGAAAGAAAATAAAATAAGAAGAAGTATTTCTAAAATATTCTTAAAAATTATCAGTGTACGACAGGGACCTACGCAAACATTTTTTCCTGAAGGGGATTTAAATTTTTTTTCGGAAGGAATTAATAAGAATAACGGAAATAATCATCTAAATCTCTATAACCGCCAAATTTAGTGTAAGTTTTAAGGATAAGCATGAAAATTGAATCCAAAACTACTGTTAAAATTACCAAAAATATTACTCAAAATACAAATCTTATGTTGGTGGATATGAAAATTATATTTTTTCGTACATTTCTGGGAGGAGGTATGATCCCCCTCTGATCCCCCTTTGCGTACGCCACTAGTTTAAAAAATCTGAAAAGAAGGAAAAATCACAAATTTAAAATAAAAATGAAACGTAATCAGACGCGTAGGGAACAACTGAGAGGCAACTTGAAATTTTGCATCTCCAATCTAAACACATGATGAGGTATTTGCGTTGAAATGTGGTGGATGACGCCTGAATCTCAAGTCCAGGTTTAATTTGTCGAGAAAAAAAATTTCTTTTCGTAATTTTAGAAAAATACTAAAATAAATCGCTTTCTGATTTTGTCTGATTCCATCTGATTTTCTGAGTTTGGAAAGCTTGAATCGGTACTACGCCGCATTAAGGGAAACAAGGCATCGGGACAGAACGATATCTCGTATGTATTAAGGGTAAAGCCTTCCTACTTACTGAACATCTTTAACTCGTGCATTCGCATCTCGCTTTCTTAATGTCTAGAAATAAGTGATCGTAGTACTTGATGGGCTGAAAGCCTGTGCCAACCCACTGTTCAGAGATATCGCTCCACTACCCAGGTCTAAGCAAAATTATGTAATCTATGTAATTATATAGTTCATCAACGACTTCAATATTTATCACAATTATTAAATCTTTATTTGTTGATAATTTTTCGATTCGAGAGATCACCTTGCGTTACTAAATATAATTGGATGAACTTTCGAAAGAGATACTACTGGGTACTGTTCTTCACCATGTTCGGTATCCCATTATTTTCATATTAGTCAGACAATTTTAATCCGGCAATTTGTTGATATTCACTAATATTCGGTGGGAAAAGAAATCACGATACAATAAATCGTGTAAATTACGTGAGATCTTGACATATAAAAGTTATAAAATATAACCTTATTTTCTCCAAATTAAGAAGTTAAGGAAGTAAAAATTTTAATATTTGTATATTAAGGTAATATCAAAACTTTTAAGGTAAAGAAGGATTCTACTCATGCTGTAGTTATTATAGACTGGTACAATTTCTCACTTTGTTTATACAACTGGGAAAATCAACAAGGCAACACAGTGGTAACTCTGTTGAATGGACCTTTTGTAATATAATATTTACTCACGTTTTCACAAAAATGTTGATTCATCAAGCTGTAAGGTTCGCATTGTAATATTATTCTATTAATTTTTAAAGAATTACTTACTTTCTATAAATATTTTCAGTTGTAAAATCCTGTCAATTTCTATAAATGTATAAATGTTTCATGAACACGTTAGGTGAAATTAATGGTTTACTTAAAAGTAAGGGAATATCAACTGTGAAGATTTAAAATGGATAAAGTATTCATTTTATCCATATGTAAAATATCATACCCTACAACGTAAATACAAATAATTTTTCAAATTTAGTAACAATTGTTGATACACTATAACCCCGACGATAGTTGACGAGTTCCGGAAAATAAAGACATTCCTCAGCATAAAAATTGACCGTTCTATCTCGAGTGTATAACAACTGCCTGTTGTAGACCCGCTATTATTTCACTCCCGGCAACTTCTCATAAACCCATTTAAAAACAGATATGTTTAATTTTCCAATTGTCAGAATGTTGTAAATAATAGATAGTAAAATAAAAATGCCAAGAACCTAATAGCTAAACAACTTGTATCCAATCTGATGCAGCTAATTACCAATATTGGCTAGCAAATCACACCATGATAGTCCTATACTGAATTGACTTCTGCATTTACATTGCATGTAATATGCTGAATGCGGGTTATAAAAATGAATTGCAATGAAACTAATCATTGCCAGCACCATATATTTGTAAGGTTTCATTGTCTTATTCTTTTTAGTTGATCTAAGGATATTACCCAGAACTAAAAGGGAATAAAAAAACAAAACAAAGTGTGTGGATAGTTGATAATGGAAGATCGATATATTTTTCATCCCAAGTATGTGATACACTGGATACTAAAATCTTGGTGAATAATTTTATTTGTGGCATCATTTGGAAGCATTGGTGCTTTAAGTGAGCCACAGGCCTGAATAGCATATCGTCACTGTTGAAGCAACATGACGTACCTCAATTTTTAATGAAATTGAAATACGCACACGTTACGCTTAAAACATAATAAAAAAAGAAGTATTTCCGGGCAAGAAAAAAATCTCTTATTTACAATGGGGTTTGAGTTAATTAAAAATAAAATAAAATCAATCAATAGATTTTAGATTCATGTTTGCAACTTACGACGATAAAACATCAAGTAGCCATGTATCAAAATCCACAAATACTACAATTTATTTCCACATTCCTGTTGACTGGAATATCATGTTTGTTTTTATTGCCTTTGCATGAGATTTGAATTGTTTAAAATTTCGGTAATTTTTTTTTGTCGTATTTTCCCGGAATGAAATATACTATGGTACTGGTTCGAAGATCAGCGGTGAGGGGCGGGAATGCATTTTCATAACCCGTAAAGCACGATTATGGAAGTTTTGGAGATGTCAGATATATATATATATATATATATATATATATATATATATATATATATATATATATATATATATATATATATATACATATATATATATATATATATATATATATATATATGTATATACACATGACGTTGTATATATGAGGACGATGTAATAGCCGACCGAACATGGAGGTCTGAATGGATGAGAATTGTTGAGGAGGCCTAGGTCCTCCACGGACCATAGCGCCGGAAGAGTTAGTTATATATATATATATATATATATATATATATATATATATATATTTATATATATATATATATATTTTTTTTTTTTTCAGCGGTCCCTTCTGGGTCAAATGAGCTGAAATTCGGTATGTAGTCTAAAACGATACCATGTTGCATTTGATAGGGTCTGAACTTTCTCTTCCCTCATTCGTCGTTTAATTTTTTTTATTTCAGTGGAAATATGACCTAAGTGCTCCGTCTGCTTTTTTTTATTTCTTTTTTATATAGACCAGCTCTTTTTACCACAATATTTTGAACTTTCAAGCCTCCTCAACTTAAGGAGGAATGTCGTTCAAATTATATTGCATTGCATCACTACTCGTATGTTTCATTCACTTGGTTACACAGGATTTTTAAAATCTGAGATTTTAATATGGCCGTAATTTCAGTGGCAAATGACTTCGACGGCAAAACTGGTCTAAGCCTAATATGTTCGATTGATGCAAACAATGTAGAGCCATCGGCAGCGAAATTAAATCTAATGTTTGCCAAGCCTTTTCAATCGCTCCTGTTAGATTAAGTTGTCCCACGTGTCCCACTGTTGATCGATTTCCCAACCGCTGTCAACTTTGTCTTTTTTTCACTTTGATGACTTTAATTTCCTTGCATATTCTAACTATTCTAACTTTGATAAAATCATCCGATGAATGAAAAAAAAAATATCTCATTAATAGTATTTGTGCAAATTATATATAAATCTTTTTCTTTTTTTTTTTACTTTGCATAAATGAGTGCGAGGTAGTCTAGCGTTAGTGCGTCAGGATTGCGTTAGTGCGTCTATGCAGAACAAACCCAGTCCAAATCTAGCTTGCGCGATTGTTCTCTTTATAGAAAATCGATAGATCTTGTTAGGATGGAAGCCATGGTTAGGCAGTCATCTCCTGAGCACGCTCGACGCCTAAGCATATTAATTTATCCCATGACAAATCTGGTCTAGAATTCCTTAAGAATATGATACTTCTATCAATGACTACCTGCTAGACACTTTATGAGCTCTTGCAGTGCTGATTGGTTAATATTGAAATTATTGCACACCCAACGTGCGCCACCATGGATGAAATAGAGCATACTCTAGTTCCGCAAAAGAGAATGAAGATCTTGGATTGAAGTCGGTCCAGGAAAAGATGGTTGATCTGATGACAGCTACGGAGGAGAGCTGGTGCTAATCCTGACTATGCATCTCATATCGGCAGGAAGCTTCGAATTCAGGAACAAGGGAGAAGAGGTCTGCGAATGGCTTAATAAGTAGTTAAGTTAAGAATTAGGCACATCACCATCCTCCCAGCATATCCTCCTGTATACCTTTTTTCACCACTGTCCTCTTTTGAAGTCAGTATGTTTTATTATTATTTCCTGTTTATACTTATTTAATTCAATTTCTTATTTCTGTTCTGTATTATTCTACAATCATTTAAGACTAAACAATTTATATCAACAATCAATATCGTTAGTTCATTTAAAATGCCAACTAACGTCTGAAAAGTTATGCCAGATTTTCGATTCTTTTTAAAATTCTGTGAAAAAAAAAAATAGCAAAACTCTAACTTGAGACATCTTTCCACTCTTTTTTTTATATATTATATGTTCCTCTTAAAAATAAAAATGAAGAAAACTGAAGAAAATTACAAAAATTGTGACGCATACAGATGTTTCATATGATGAGGAGAGTGGAGAAATACTTAAGCCATCATATTAAAAAAAAAAATAATTATAAATACAACTCAGAAAATCTCAAGACCATTTATCAGTACATTGGTTGGACAATAGTTTAACCACTAATTATGACACTATTCGAGCCATTATGTAGAGTTAGCCGTTTTTATAAAGGGAAAAAAGTGTATGAAGAACATCCCATTATTTTCAAAAATCATAGTTCGTATGGGGGTGGAATTGATCACCAAGATTGATTGCTTCAATATATAAAATAAATGTTCGATATGAAATGTTGTTATTTATTAAAATTTATAAGTTGTACTTTAATATTTGTTTGTTTAAAATATCAGTGTATTTTTTTTTAAATATTTAATATTTTAAATATTTTTTTTTATATTTCTATCTCGATCCCGTTATTTGTCACTTTCCTTGTTTGAGGATGGTCCTCGGGGGAATAGAGAGTTGCTTTTTGTTGGTAATAATTTTTGATAAGTAATAATCCTTCAGAGCCTATAAAACACAATCCAATGAGAAATTGATTTTTCTAAGAAAAAAATAAGTCGGTAATAACGGATTAAAAAAATAAGGATTTTTTTTGGCCTACTTCGTCTTTGCAAATTTTTCTCCTAATCCTCTCCCCTCTCCCCCCCCCCCAAAAAAAAACACTTATAGTATGTATATTAAATTATTTTATTCAGTCGAAAAGAACGTCTATTTCTCCTTCATTTTCTGTGATATTAATTTTGTATCTTACCTTAGTAAATATGTTAGTAAAAAGAGATAGTTATGAATTTTGCGTCTATCGAATATTATTTCGATTTTCAAGCCTGTGGTATCGGTATTCAACCTCAGAATTGGGATCAAGGAGCCCCCCTTTTCCTCTCCTTCCCTCCAAAAAACATGAGAAGGAAGCTACCAATTTAAATATTCAAAATCTGACGCCAATTGCATCATCAGCGACTCCATAAAAACCCGTATTCTGTTGAAAATATCCCATCGTCCTCCTCGCCTGATTAACTATTTCTCTTTTCAGGTCATTATTGGATTTCAAAACAAAGCCTTTGCCTCTCAATTCTCATTTAATGAAGGCTTTTGTTTCGGAATCTAATAATAATAACCTAATTAATTTTTTTTTCTCATGATTTGTATCTGTCTTTTCCTTTACTGCATTTCGAAGATGATTGTCTCCTTACAGAGCTCATTGTATAGGATTTTCAAAGAGTTTGGATTTTTGAAAAAGCTAGACATCTTCAGCTTCCATTTGAGGTTCAGTATTTGGATATGTTCTGTTTGCTGTGTTTATAGTTTGTAACGGTTATACAATGAGGTCAATATCCACGTTCAACCGCCAGGTTCATTCCGCTAACCAGTGAAGGTTCATCAGGAAAGCCAGGTGCCCACTTTATACAGTATGTCCCTCAAAAAATGTATAACCCTTGTTTTACGGCAAATATAACGATGAAAAAATAAGTTTGTTTGTTTGTTTGGGTTTCAAGGCGTAAAACCGCAAGGTCATCAACGCTTGTGGCTATTTTTTTTTTTTTTTTTATTATTTTTTTATTTTTTTTTTATCTATAATTTAAAAAAATAAATAAAAAGAACTAAGTAAATATATAATAATAATAATTAATATATAATATATATACACACACACACACACAAAGATAACAAATAGATTCAGATAAATAAACAAAACAGATACATAGATAAACAAATAAGATATAATATATTATAAAAAACTATATTTTATTTATTATGTCATTTGCCTTTAGAAAGTTTAATACACGTTTTATCTTGATGTCATCATTACCTAGACTGGTTGCGATATCGGGTGTAAGTCCTGATCTGGCTAAAACCGAAATATAAAATGGACATTTCTGAAAGATATGACTGACCGTGAGGATGTTTTGACAGTGTTGGCATTTCGGTGGCGGTTGCTTGCTAATAAGATAGGAATGGGTCAAATTGGTATGTCCTATTCTCAGTCTGGTTATTGCTCTTTCTTCTCTACGATTAGAACGATTTGACGTGGTCCATGGCTTTACTGATGTTTTAATGGCCTTCAGTTTACTTGGTGGGCTCTCATTCCACATGGACTGTCACCCATCAGTAATTTCTCTTTTGAGGGGAAGACTGAGTTCTAGAGGTGTTAATATGGCAGCGCCTCGACCTGGAAGAGTAAGTGCCTGTTTGGCTGCTAGGTCCGCGAGCTCGTTACCGACTATTCCTACGTGGCTTGGCACCCATACGAGGTATACCGATTTTCTTAGATTTTCGAGCATTTGGAGGTAAGTATGGATTTTAAGTAATGTAGGGTGTTTTGGATATGTATTATTTAAACCTTTTAGTGAACTTAGAGAGTCAGTTATTATTGCGATGGTTGTAGGTGATATTGACATTGAGAAGTGAAGGGCTGAGACTATTCCATGGAGTTCGGCGGTATAAATAAATGCTGCACAGTTTATGTAGTTTTATTTTGTGGGTTGAGCTATGGGTAACGAAAGAAGATGCTGTAGAGTCGGACGATTTAGATCCATCTGTATAGATTAAGAATGGTTCCGGAATATTCTGAAGGAGACGGGAAAATTCAGTTTTGTATTCCAAGGGCGATGTTTTGTTTTTGGGTAGTCGTGATAAATGTAACATAATTTTTGGTGGTTTGTGCGTCCATGGAGGAGTATGAATTTCAGGTTTATATAAAGGAATTCCTTTAAGGAACGAGGTAGCGGAAGAAATTCTCTCTGATAAAGGAAGTGTTGAATTAATTTTTTTTTCAAAGGTTTTGGAGAATTTTGGTTTGAAAATGTACCTATGTGTTGGGTGTTCCGTTTGAGGGAAGAGTTTAGAGATGTAGCTTATTGCCAGTTTTTTTCTTCTGAATAAAAGAGGCGGTAGTCCTGCTTCGGAACACAGACTGAGAATAGGACTGGTTCTAAACGCGCCGGTCGCGATGCGAATTCCGGTATGATGGACAGTATCGAGCTTATTAAGGATCCGGTAGCGGGCAGAACCATAGATAAAACACCCATAGTCTAATTTCGAGCATACTAAAGATCGGTAAAGTTTTAGCAGAGTGATTCTATCTGAGCCCCAGGAAGTACCGCTGAGAAATCGTAGTATATTTAATTTTTTTGTTGCAGTTAGTTTTAGTGTAGAGACGTGTGGTTCCCAAGTCAGTTTTCGGTCAAAAATCATCCCTAAGAATCTATGGTTGTTTGAATATGGAATCGAGGAATTACCTAAAAGTAGTTCGGGAGAGGTGGGAGTATTTCTTTTTCTGCTGAAATGTAAACATTTAGTTTTTTCGGTAGAGAAACGAAGACCAATGGAGAGGGACCAGTTATTAATTCTATTGATGGCTTCCTGTAATTTAAGTTGTACGGTGGTAATGTTATCGGATCGACAAATAATGGCTAAATCATCTGCGAACAAGAGCGGTTTGACACCCCTAGGTAAGTTGAGTCCCAGGTCATTTATTGCTAGGCAGAATAGAGTGGGGCTAAGGACACAGCCTTGTGGGACACCGTTGACCTGTTCATGGTTCTCAGATAGTTCGCATCCTATTCTAACTCTGAAGTGACGGTTTGAAAGAAACTGTTTGATAAAATAGAACATTTGCTCTCTGATTCCTATAGATGATAACTTATTGAGAATTACTGCGTGGTTTATGCTATCAAAAGCCTTCTTCATATCAAAGAATACAGCGATCATCTGTTGAGCGTTGATGAAGGCATATTGGGCTTCGGCCTCTAATGTAACCAGATGATCTATTGTGCATCGTCCTTTGCGGAACCCAGATTGAAATGGTTGTATTAAATTGTTATTTTCTATTATCCACATTAATCTTTTGTTGACCATACGTTCCATAATTTTGCTTAGACAACTAGTTAGGAATATGGGGCGATAGCTGTTTGGGTCCCGTTTGTCTTTTCCGTTTTTAAGAATCGGCATTATGACTGAATCGCGCCAGGTGCTTGGGAAGTGCCCAGTAGACCAAATGTGATTATAGTATTCAAGCAGCCATTTTTGTGTGTCGACTGGAAGATTTTTTATCATGTCGTAATGGATATGGTCTGGACCAGGCGAAGTTCCTTTAACGGTATTTAAGATATTTTTAAATTCCCACATTGAAAAATCAAGATTATAATAGAGGGTTTCGGCATTTACTGTATTATCAGTTTCTATTTCGTCAAGGTTGGGACTATTTCTCTCGGAATTATATATCTCGGAATAAAAATTTGCAAAGGTATTTGAGACCAGTGAAGGGTTATCAGACAATTGTCTATTAACCGAAATAGTGTAACGGGAGGAAGATGGATTTTTAGTAAGTTTATGGATTTTGTTCCATACGTCAGCTGACGTAGCAGAAGCATTTATGGAACTTATATATTCTTTCCAAGATGCGCTCTTACATTGTTTGAATATTTTCCTGCATATAGCCCGCTGTTTTTTATATTCTATCAGGTTTTCGGATGTCATAGATTTTTCGAATTTTTTATACGCTTTACGACGATCTTTAATGGCTTTTTTACACGTATCGTTAAACCAAGGAACTAGCGGTCTTCTGGGTAAACCTGAGGTCATTGGTATCGATGATTTTGCTGCTTTTATGATCGTATTTGTAATTATTTCACAGCCTTCGTCCATGGTCATATCGGATGGTTGTGTTTGGGGTGGTGAGGCTAAGGAGGTAAAAAGAGACCAATTAGCATTTTTCAACACCCATCTCGGTTTTACATGCGTGGGATTCATGTTAGTAAATTTTATGAGTATCGGGAAGTGGTCACTACCATATAGGTCAGGTAACACTGTCCAGTAAATATTACTAAAAAACGTTGGACTACAGAGAGAAAGATCAAGGGCTGAATATGTCCCGTAGCTGGAGCTGAGGAAGGTAGATTCTCCAGTGTTAAGTAAGAGAAGGTTAGAGATATCTAGAAAATTTTCTATTATTTTACCCCGCATGTTGATATCTTGGGATCCCCATAGAGGATTGTGGCCGTTCAGATCCCCAATAAAAAGAACAGGACGGGGCAGTTGGTTGTAAATATCTAATAGATGTTGAGTATCTATTGTACGATCTTGTGGTAGGTATATATTGCATACAGAAAAAGCAAAACTTCGGTGAACACTGACAGCAACCGCTTGAAGGTGGGTGTTAATCGGAATTGATTCTGAATATATGGATTTATGTACAGCTATTAAAACTCCATGGTGATTATGATTTGGATTGGGGCTATCTTTTCTATAAATTTCGAAGTTTTTTATTGTGATTTTGTCTTTTGTTGCAAGATGTGTTTCCTGAAGAGCTAGGCAAAACGGATCAGTATCACATATTAATATTTTCAAATCATTAAAATGAATTTTTAAGCCATTACAATTCCATTGAAGCAATGACATATATGGTTATTATATTTAAAAGAAATAAAATAAAAAAGGAAAGATACATATATATGTATGGATGAAAATATATTCTAACTAGAACTAAGAATATACATTTGTTTTTGATTGAAAAGGAAAAAAATCTATGTATTATTATTTTTACTAGGAGAGTTTTTTCCTTTGCTTTCCTCTTTTTGGTTTTTGAACCACATATCCATCTTCTTCCTGTTCATTATTAATTAATATTTGTTCATTAATTAAATCGACGGGAGGTGGGTCTGGTTTAAGTGGCGGGGGTCGAGGAGTCGGGGTGGTGGAAGGTGGTAGGCTTGGAGTGGGGGAGGTCGGTGGGAGATGGGAGATACCGGAACAGCTGGAAGGAGAGGGGAATGGGAGAAGAGTGGGGGTCATTAGAGCACTAGCGCAAGACCCGGCGGGTTGGGTGATAACAGACGTAGTTTGTGTATGGCTACTATGAGCTTTAATCTGAATAGTTTCATTTGATATTTCTCCAGCTGGGCTATTTTTATTAGTCTCTGTTTTGTTAAGATTATCTGGAAAATAATATAAAATGTTGGCCTGAATGGCAACATCTTTTTTTTCAGTATTTTTATTTTGATTTTTAGTTATTTCCGCGAAGGTTTTATTAAACTGAATAGGATTTTTCTCTTTATATATTTTTTTCGCTTCGTTCAGCGATACTTTATTATTCACTTGTATTGCTTTTATTTCTTTTTGCAATTTAAATACGGGACAGGAGCGATCAAGAGCATTATGTGAGCCGTTACAGTTAATGCATCTAGCCTGTAGATTGCACCTAATATTTTCCCCATGTTTATTCTGACCGCACTGGATACACACAGTTTCTTTTTTACATTGTGCCGTAGGATGAGAAAAACCCAAACAATTAAAGCATCGTAATGGATTAGGTATATACGGTTGAACTCTAATTGTCTCGTATCCAATCTGTATTGTATCTGGAGGTTTAGGGGTCGGGAATGTTATTATATAATTATGCGTTAAAACTTCGTTTCCATTATTCTTTGATTTAATTCTTACTATATCTTTAATAATTGGGGTAAGTTCTTTTTTAATTTCTTCTATTTCCATATATTGAAAATCGAAACAACGGATCACGCCTTTACTATAGTTAAGTGTGTTGTGTGGAGTTATCTGTACTGGGTATTGTCCACCAAAATCCGTATAGGATAGAAGCTTATTGGACTGTTGTCCATTTATTGTTTGTATTAGTAGAGACCCGTCTCTTAACTTTTTTACGGTTTTAACGTTTCCTACCAAGTTAGAAATTACTTTATGAATAAAAAAAGGGGAGACTTTTTTAAAGTCTTCTTCATCTATTCTTTTTACTAATAAATAGGTTGGTGATATGTTTTCTACCCTTTGTGGTAAAATTTTGTCGGGGGGAAATTTGATTCGACCCCGAGCCCATTTTCTTTTTTTATTTAAAGGACTAGTTAATTCGGGAGGGTCAGGAGGCTCTCCCATTTTTCGTTTAAAGAAATATTAAAAAAAAAAATAAATAAATAAATAAAGAGTAGTGGTTTAACAAAATTAAAGAATTTCTTCCAGATAAATAAGACAAAATAATAATAACAATAAAGTAAAACAAACCGGAAAAAACAAAATAATAAATAAATTAATGTTATAATAAAGGAAAATTCTTATCTGTTTAATACTCTGCGGAGAGTCTACGACTGTCTCGGCCGGAATCTAAACAGCTACTGTGAAAAAATAAGTTTCTTTGAGCCATGGGTCAACAAATGAAGTTCTGATCAGTTTTTGGGGCCAAAAACATGAAAAAATGCATTTTCGATACTCTTTGGCAATTGATGAAGAAACGACTTATTGCATAAAAAAACCGGATCGAAATCAACGTTGTGCAGAATTAGATTTGGCGTCGAATGAGACAGATAGATATATCAAACACATGATCTTTGGTGAATTGTCAGAGTTGACATCCGCTATGCAACGCAAATGGTGACATGACAATTTCCATCTCCCCTCCTCCTCTCTACCTCCCTCCTCCCCCCGATCTGTTCAGTTGTTTCTCTAATTTCTATTCTACTTCTGGTAATTATGTTGCTTATGAACAACGGTAGTTACATTCATTTAGTAACTATTTGAAATCATTTTCCATTCCGGTAAAGAATATTCACTAAGTTACAAAAATATTACAAAATCGCTTTGTCATTGTGAATGGGGATTTTCTCCACCATCACGATCCTTTTGGAGATACTTCCCGGCTAAGCACGTTTCATATGAATCTGGTAAAATCACCTGCCCGCTTCTACTTTAAGAGAACAGGCTGTATTCCACGTTGAATTAAATTATCTTCGGACCACCTCTTATGATGTTTGCTTATATTAGTCTTCCATGACGGCACAAAATAAGCACGCTCCATCCTTTTATTTTCAGATGGAGGGGCAATGGCTTCATTCATATACAAGGACCGAAATTTCTGAAATTAATGTTCGGCAACCCTAATTACTAATTGATGAAGGACTCCTAAATTACTAATGACTGAAGGGAATAAGACAGATCGAGGTTTTGCTAATGCCCCCAGGAGGGAATGATCCCAGGCATTGGGATTGAAATATACCCAGAAATTCATTTACTAGAATATCAAATAACGCCTCCTCTCTCTTCCCTTTGTCTTTCCTTTCATTGTGACCTATATTTTTTGTATTTCTTTTTTTCTTATAATAAATAAAAGCATTTAGATTAAGTTTCTTCTGTGCCCCTCTTCCTTCTTGGTGGTATTTAAAAAATATATATCTGGCGGCATAATAAATCTCTTCTGATCTATTAGGAAAAGGAGTAGGGTATTGAATATCAAACAGAATCGAAAAATATAAACTTGTTCCCGAGGTAAATTTATCTCTAAAAATTATAATACTGTAATTAAGGAGTACTCCATCAAAAGTCAATATATCCACTTTCGGAAAACTATATAAGTTTACTTTCAAAAACTTATTACTTAAATTTTGATTGAAAAGGCTGATTTTTAATAATTATGTGAAAAGTGAAAATTAAAGTTTCAAGGGAAACTAAATAACCTTTTGATGTAGATTCTGTCAAGAAATATTTTTTTATGAAAAGTGAATATATTATTATTTATAAAATGATCCTCAATTTCGGATTTTTTAAATCAAAAACTTATACTGAAAATTTATTAAATAAAATTGTATTTATTTCAATTAACCTTTAATTGGTTTCTACAAAAATAAGTTTTATTAACAAACATGGAAAGCAAAATAAATTTGCTCAAGTCAGTATCCTGTTTTCTCAATATCTTTGGTATCGATGTGGTGATAAATCTTTTAATAAGTTTATGCAAGTTTGTTTCGTCGGAATAAACTATTGACTCAAAAATTTCAATTTTCGATAAACGCTATTTGGTCTTGATGTAGAGATAAAATCATATTTTTTTTCTTTGGCATATTATAGGGTTCATAAATGGATGATCATATTGTATACATTATAATTATATTGTAAGAGTATAAGTGATATAACTCTAATTTTGTTCGAAAAAAAAGGATAAAACATTCTCAGCAAATTCCCAAATAGATTTTATTAATTATTTAATTTAGAAGTTATGTACAAACACCTTAAATTTCATTAATTAAAGTAAAAATCTTAATTTAATAGGAAAGCACTGGAATTTTTATACTCCAATAAAATTAACCATGGTTTTCTTTTTTTTAACATAAAGTTCATATTTCTTTTATTGATATATATTGATTTCTGGACTCCTTGTAATATACATTTTTTTCTCTAGTTAAAAAAAATATTGGAATATATACTCGAAATTCCAGTTTTTCACAATTGTTTCATCATTACTCCCTTTTAATCATCTGATGGGTTTATTTATATTTGCAGCACTTGAAACCTCCGCAATCCTTGCATGTTGTGCAACATTCACCTCCGTACAACAATCTAGCAACGTCAGTCTTCATCTTCGGTGCTGAAAATGTTATTCAAATTTAATAAATAGCTATAAAATGCATTGCAATAAAAATATAAAACTAGGCAGTTGAAAAATAGGAATATATCGTCGGTTCGGTGATAGCAAAATTGTGAAATTATCAATAATTTATAATTAATTATTGATAATTTCACAATTTTGTCAATAATGAAGCGCAAATTTGGTTCAGTCACAGTTAAATAGCAACAAACTTTTATTTTTAGGTTTTTTTTTTTTTTTTTTTGGCTTAAGACATCCATTGAAGTCCTATACAGCCCGAACCAACAAACTTATTTTCACAAGAATGCAGTTGATCACTTTTACCACAAAACTGGCGATATATTCTGTACGCATGGGTACATGATGATAATCATTTATTCATTACTTCGCCTGAATTGTCCGTACCGGTCTATTGCGGTTTCCGTGCAAGTATTAGAATTCAATGGGATGGACAATAGGTCCATGGAACTGACAAACAAGGTGGTAACTGATTCTAAACTTCATCAAATAATATTAAAACATTTTAAATCCTTTTTATAGTAAATTTTTTAATTTTTTTTCAAGATATTTTCTTTAATTTTGTTATTTCAGATTTATTATTTATAATTATTATAAAAAGTGATTTTGATCTCAAAAATATGGTTTATTCCCTTAATCGTTGGTCAGAGAACTTTTTCTTTTTCTTTTTTTTTTTGGTGATCTCTACATTTTTTAAAATTCGTTACAGAAAATGTCCTTTTTTCTGAGAATCACGCAAAAATTTCTACAAACTCACAAGAGAGAATGTTATTTTCAGTTATATTTTGCCTAATTCGAACCTTCCAGCGCTGATAATATTTTAGCACAGTATATATATTTAGCTTCTTAGTTTTTTCAATTTCAAAAAACCTAAGCAGAATTGAACCTAAGGTGGATTGAATCCATCTTCATTCCCACCATCTGTTCAATTTCCTAATAAAAAAAAATCCTTAAAATGTAGCCCAGTTACACGGAGAAGAAGAACATAATACAATTGTAAAATATAGAGATAACTGGACTATAGAAAAAAAAAAAGTTACAACATTATTATACAGATTTTTTAATTTGTAAAGACGTTAAACTTTGTAACTTTTAGGTACATTAGTGTTTATTTCTTTCCATCATTTTCCGTAGACAGGAGAGAACTTTCCAAGTTTCATGGTTAGCCTTTCTTTCTGATATTTTTTACATTCGCATGTTGGACTGTTAGCGGTGTTTTGTTACAAATTTGGCATTTTGGTCGATCTAGTCCTAAAAGCAGGTGTAGATAAGTCATCTTGGTGTGTTCAATTCTTAGCCTGGTTATTATTTAGCAATCTTTCTATGCTATACCATTTGGAGGCAGCTAGCCATAATTCTTATCATTGATTTGACGGAGAGTTTCCACTAAACTTTCCCATTCTGCAATCCAATCTTTCTTGAACTCTCTTGTAATCAATTTATCCGTTCAGACAGAAATATGAATTTTAAAGAGAGGATGTCTCAACTTTTTGCTGCTTGTTTAGGTCCTTCATCGGCTCGGCCGTTGCCTTTCATGCCTATGTGCGAAGGGACTCATGATAGTGTGATTTTTTTATTATTTTGTGTTTGGGACATATATACACGGATATCTTTTGTAAAAATTGATTTGAGGCCCATGGTTTTTGCGATCCTTTTATTGCAAGCAGGGAGTCTGTCACTGTGGCCAACTTTTCGATATTGTCATTTTTAAAGTAATCAAAAGCTTACAATATTAGATATTGCCCAGGCTTCACATGTGAAAATGGAGTTCAGTTTGTCCAATCTCCATTCATTTCTACATCTTCGCGTCACTGCACAGCATACCGTACTACTATCAAATTTAGACCCACCTGTGTACATGATTTCATGGTCGAGGATTGGTTGTTCATAGTTTTATTGTTTCTAAATTGAACTATTTCTGGTGGGGTGCTCTTCAAGAGTTGGTGCAGTTCTTTTTCTGTATTAATAGATGGAATTGTCCACGGTGGTGAATCTCCTATGTTTATTGTCTTATTTTATTAGAATATTTTATTTTAATTTTGTTTTTATTTTTAAAAAATAGAATGCCCTCTGTTAAAAATAATTTCCTGATTAATAATGTCTAGTTTTTCCTGATAAAGTTTCTTAAATAGGTTTTTATATCTTAAATTAAAATTGTTTACCTTTCAATTTTTTAGACTTCTTGATTTTTCTTGGTTTAGGCAGCTGGCCCAAAGCTCTATCGACGAGTTTCCCACAGAGCTCATTCTTTTCTTCTTCACCAAGTTCATCATTTTCTAAAAGTATTTACAAAAAAAAAAATTAATGACATTTTATTTAAATCTCATCTACCGTGTTAATCAGCACATGTAAATGAAAGGAGGATTTTTTAATTAAATTAATTAAGATTTTATTTCTCCTTAATGCAAATGGCAATTTATTCACAAATATTGCATGTACCTAGTTATTGTAAGGACTTGGTATGCGGCGCAAACTCAACTATTCGATCCCACTACGAGTTTCGAATTGGCATAATCTGACACTGAGAACAAACTTCTATCCATAGTTTTCGCTTTGTAATTCTGTCTTCACTGATTCGCAACTCCTCGGTTCGTTAGTATGTTATCCGACTCCAGGCTTCTATCACCAAAGGAGGTTGAATAAATTATTAACTCTTGTATCCCTTAGAAGATTAAATTTAGTGTATTATTATTAATGATGAATGATTTATTATTTCTGAGTACGGATATTTATTTTATAAAATTTCAATAAGTTTATTATGAATTATTATGAAAATAAGTGTTTTCATTCATGTTTAAAATATTATTTTAATACAACCACGAATATTTTGTTGGTATGAATATCTTATTCAGGGTGTCACTCTGCCTCGAATCCCTTGAAGATCGGGAATTCTCCTTGAATTCTTCGGATCGGGAAAAATTTTTAGTTTTTAGTCTAATAATTCCTCTTTTTCATTAGAACTAATAAACGAGTTTATAAAATATTGAGAAGAAGATAGAAATAGTTGTAATTTTGTTTTATTATATAAAAAAAGTTGAAATTTATTCGAATACCTGAATTTTATTTATGTATAATTGAAATTGTTTTTATAGAATATTTTCTACTTTTTTTTTTATTTTTGATGCGTTGAGCCCTCAGTGTAAGACGTTAAGTAACATTTTTTTTTATCAAACAGAAATATTACCTTTATAATTATTCTAAATTATTCTCAGGTCCAAATTGTACATCATGAGCCGACCAAATACAACATTTTATGGTTCCAAATTTGTTTTAAATTTAATCCAATAAATTGACTATAATTTTACAGTTCGCAGCTTTGAAATCCTTGAATTATGCATGATTTTTTTTTCATACTTTATCGCTGGACACCCTGTTTATTGTTAAACAAAATTTTACAGTTTAAAAAGAAAAATATGAAGTTTTGATGATTTCCTACTAGATGAGAATCTAAAATCTCAGCATTTGTTGCTGAATGACATTTAGCGTACCTAACAAAAATAAATGGATAAAGTCAATCTTTGAATTTTTTTTCCTCTTTCTATCAATTCTACGCTGAGCCTTGAAACCAAAGTTTATTAATGCATTTGCATGTTCCATAACCTTTGGTACCAATACATGTAAAACATCTATTTGAACTTAATATTTGTAATGTTGAACAAAGAACGTTTGTAATGTTGGACAAAGAACGTTTGTAATGTTGGACAAAGAGCGTTTGTAATGTTGGACAAAGAACCATATTGAATTAAATGTAAATCTAGATATCTTTTATAAAAGAAAATCGTATTGCAACCAATGCATTTGCTGTTTGAAATATAGATTGCTGAAAATCGTGCTCTGCAGGTCTGAAAAATACTATTAACAATAAAAATTGCTAAATAATTACAGCATCAGAAACAGTTATATAGTTTTAAGAATAATATTAGTGATAATTGGGTATTAAAATTAAAAATAAAGTATATTTTCATAGAATAATTACAGCCACACTATGCAGCACTGTGCATGCCGGCAAGCATCGTACTTCTCTTTATTTTTCGTAAATAAACAAGAATAGCTTAATTATTCTTAAAATATAAAAAAGATTTATCTAGTAGATTGTAAAATGCATTGCTGCAATGAATGAAAATAAAATATCTGATGTGGACAACACATAACTTCCTTGTACGGCTATTAAACTATAAATCGTCGGCTCAAAAAGTGATCCTCAATTTGGTTACTAGTTTCCGAAGATTGCAGTATCACAAAAACAATACTCGGAGTCGCGGCATCTATCTATTGTCACACACACACTCTTGTTTCTGGAGGTCTCATTCTGTTATTACATGTCGTTTTTCTTCCGTAAGTAACTAGTTTCCAAGAGATTTGTTAGTGTTCCGTGACAACATTAAAACTGTCAATATCACTAGGTAAAGCATTGGAAATTGACAGTTTCGACATACGAAGCGGAAAAATCCACTCTTATCTTATTTTCCTACTGCAGATTTGTTCATCTCACAAATGGGGTGGAAAACCAGTATTTAAACTCAATTTTAACACTTAAAACAAATAATTAAAATGTTTAATTGGATTGGAAACCAAATTGCGTATGTAACCTTTAATACCGAAACATCTGATTTCTGAATTTAATTTTAATATAATTAATAATATATATATATATATATATATATATATATATATATATATATATATATATATATATATATTAATATTAATATAATTAATATAGTTTATTATGACCTTCAAGTAAAGTACCCTTTTCGGCTCATCAATTTTAACAAAAATCTAGTAAAGACATTCATATCGACATAAAAGTCCTATTTACCAAATTTGAGATGTTTTACATTATATTTTAATATCATTTTTGATGAAAGTTTTTTATACCTTCAAGTAAGGTACCGCTTCCAGTTTTCCAATTTAGACCAAAATC
Source organism: Rhaphigaster nebulosa (assembly GCA_948150685.1). Lineage (NCBI taxonomy): Eukaryota > Metazoa > Arthropoda > Insecta > Hemiptera > Pentatomidae > Rhaphigaster > Rhaphigaster nebulosa. The sequence goes on along the minus strand of OX411306.1, from coordinate 75,677,152 downwards.
TAGTATGTTATTTAAATTAATATATAAGTTATAAATACTAAATTTGAAAAGTTTTGCATAGTATTTTAATATAATTTTTTATGGAAATCAGTTATGATCTTCAAGTAAAGTACCACTTCCCATGATCAAGCAGTGACCAAAAAGGGAGGTTCACAACTAGATTTTACAACAATCCTTAATATAAAATTTCAACTATCTACGGCTAACCGTTTTTTTTAGTTATGCGAGATACGAACGCACGTACGTACAGACGCCACGACGAAACTAGTCAAAATGGATTCAGGAATGGTCAAAATGGATATTTCCGTTCAAATCTGAAAACCGAAAATTTTCACGATTACAATACTTCCTTTACTTCGTACAAGAAAGTAAAAATTTTCATGGTTATCACTCGATTTCTTGAAATGTAACCTGTACTACAGTAAAATGTATTGTGAACTTGGGATCTAAATATAATGTCACCACTTGTATGAAACAAAAAAACTATATTTTTTTTTTATATATTCATCTTTTCTAATCAGATTTCTTTTTTTCAATTTCTTTTACCACATCATTATCTAAAAAACTAGAACTTCATAACATTAATTTTTGTATTTTTTTTAATCATATTGTTCCACTTTAACTGAAAAAGTTATCAGTTAATTTTCAAACCGTTGGGTTAATGAGTTTTCAGATTTGGACCACAGTGAGAAAAGTTCTTCCCTGGTTATGACGTAAATTCCGTTGCTAGCTCACGCTTTCATTTTCTGAATTATCACCTCTTACTTTTGTATTTCTATTGGACATATTTAATAGTTACATATTTTTAATTACATATTTGAATCGATTCCGTGCAATATTTGTACTTAATGATGTAAAAATCAGATTAAATTATTAGATTTAAATTATCAATGAGGGAATTTGGATAGTAAATATCGGATAAATAGTAGATTCTTTGATCATAAAAAACAGAGGATTTTATTCATTTACCTATTTAGTTGTTTTTTATGAGCAATAGTCTGAATATTTATCTCCATTAGTGTATTTAAAAAAATTGCGCATTATCATCATTATTATTCTCTTTCATTAATCTACTGATCAATTAACAAATGCTACAAATCGTATTAAACTATGGCTTAGTATTTTCAAGTATTTGGATATAAAATAAAAATTAAAAAAATTGTATAAATTAATTTTTTTTATCTGGTATAATGTTCCTAAAACACTTTATATTTTCCCTCTATTTTCATAAATGGCCCAGCTAAGGGCTTATGAAATTATTAATCAGCCAAAATGGCGGATGGTAATGTCGAGTTCCGAGGACCATCTTGGGGTGGCCTACTATTTTGGTGACGTATTTAAAAAAAAAAAAAATGGTCCACCTGTCTCGAAGAAAAGCTGCAGACGGCGGATGGGCCCGTTCATTTCGTTTTTTTTTTTTTTTTTATTTAGGATTATACTTCTTGTTCGATATTGGGGGACCCGGTACATACCATATGACCAAGGGGCATTCTTTCCATATGACCAGGTTATTCTTTCCGTCGATAAAACCTTAGAAAAAACGGTCTACAGCCTTTTTCTTGTACGTCGAAAAAAAAGGAGTTATAAATATTCCTGAACGTGAAATTATCCCATATTAATATAATTTATTGAGCCCTGAAAGGGCAATAGTGTTAATGTGCTAATCAATTTGATTTCTTATATTGACAATGTATTCGGAGTTCAGGTCTCATAGTATTACAGAATAGTAGCTTATATGGAACGGATGTCACGCCTCCGTCCAGTGCAATAAAGCAGTAGGCTGTCCACAGCGAATACTGTGCTTCAAACTATAGCGGAAGCTATGTGTTGTCTACCGACATCTCTTTGTGTCTCCGAGTCGATGTCTAGCTTGCGGGGACCGAGTGGGGGGGAAGAGGGTGTCTCACTCATAAGCAGGTAAGGTGGGGCATAATCCCGCTGGGCAGCCTTCTAATGGCGCATCTTTCATGGTACGCCGCCGGCGTCGCAATGGGGTATAAAAATAAATGAGACATGAGACCCCTAAAATATATGTAACAAGAACGGAAATTTAGATCCAAATGTAGAATCGGAGGTTGTATAAATCCAACACTTATATTAAAAAAAACTTTAAATGTCGAGGATGAGGGACGAATTATTATTTATTTTTTTCTAAGTGCATTATAAAGGTTCATTATTGAAAATAATAAAAAAGTTAAAATTACACAATAGCTTATTATTTCCAGATCGTTACATATCTAAAAATATAGGGCATCTTTTTTTAACAAACGCACTAAAATTGTCCTACAGCAACCATCTAATTCGCTATCAACTTTTTTCGTTCTGTGACCCTTCTTTTTGGTTGAACTTTTGAGGAGAAATGTGTCGAAGAGAATTATATTAATTTTAAACCTGGATATTCAGTATTCAGAAATACTCCAGCAGAAACTTCGAATCTAACCATTTTCCAGGCCCTTGGTACATATACCTGGAATGTTTTGGAGAGGTTCTGAAAATTGGCTCATTTGTGTTTTTTGCGGTGCGAATGAGGGGTGGGTTATGTTTTTTAAGATTAAATAATTAAACTGCCTTTCAGGATTAAAAAAAAAAATTTTAAATTTTTGTTACTACTATATTATTCAAAAAAGAAAACTTTCTTATGAATCGAATGGAAATATTGATCAGTAAACATATTTTTAAAACATTTCTTCTTTATTTAGTTATCAAGTGATTCCATTGTTTCATTCTATACAAGGAATTCAAAGTGGCGTTTAATTAACTTCCCATAATGAGTTACGATAGTGTCGAATTTCAGTAACAAGTATTTTTATCACTTTTATCTCTTTTTAAACGTTTTAGAGTCATCCTGTGTCAGTTATCACGAGACTATACTGATATCGGATTAGTTTCCGATTATGCCCAAATCAGACCGCGTAAATTAAATTAGGCTGAATGATAAATTTTGAGGAGAAATGCGTCGAAGAGAATTATATTAATTTTAAACCTGGATATTCAGTATTCAGAAATACTCCGGGAGAAACTTGGAATCTAACCATTTTCCAGGCCCTTGGTACATATACCTGGGAAGTTTTGGAGAGGTTCTGAAAATAGGCTCATTTATGTTTTTTGCGGTGCTAATTTTCCCTCAAAATTTTCCCGAATATGTAAAAAAATAATGCAAAAAATTAATCTATTTTCGTTTTTTCTCACATAGCTATGGCAACCATGTATTTTGTTTAACAGCATCAACCTATATTAAATTAAACTGCAGTAAATTAAAATTAATTAAGAGTGAACAATGCTCCGTACGAAAAAAAAAATATAGAGCACAATATGTAGGAAATTTACTCTTATTTAATTTAGTATAGGTTTATGGTATCATTTTCATGGTATGTGAGAAAAAAAAAGTAAATTGTTGAACTTTTTCGTTTTTTTTTTTTTTTTATTTCAGGAAAAGTTGAAGTAACAAAGTTGAAATTCTTAATGAGCACAGTTACACATATATTATGGTATTAGAGTAAATAAAGACATATATAATGATATCGTATTAATAATATAATATTTATTTCTTTGTTTTATAATTGAAATGTTTACGCTATTTTAATTTTAGCATATCATTATTCGATCTTTTAATATTTTTAGTTATTTGTAGTATATTATAAGTTTCAATCATTAAAAAGTAATAAGATATTTTAGAAATAGAAAGAAGAAAACACAATTAGAAATAAAATGTTGACTATTTACAAAATTATTAACATATTGGTAATATTTGATGTTTTGCAATGATTATAATATAAACTTGTTTATACTTAAGACGAAATACCTCAAATGGCTGATCTAGTACGCTCTGTTCTACAGCAAGCCATTGTACAATGGCAGCCATTGCTCAAGGAATAATGTGTTTCTTTCTCTCACTTAACTACTTCAGCTTTTTTAAAACGTAAATATACATTTACACAATGGTTAATAAATAATTAAGCTTTGAATGATATAATATACAATTAAGAAACAGAACTACTGATTGATCTGTTGAAGCATTAGACAGCGAAACTAACCTTTTGTTGTTAGTGAGCATTTCTTATATTCCATGTGATCTTTGAGATTTCCAGTAAGTGCTGTTGTAATGTCGAACCTCTGCTTCACTTCCAAACCGTCGATGTACTTGTAGAGGGTCTCCAAGTTGGATTCGAGTCCTAAGCGAAATTGCTCTGACACGAGATCCATCGTTGCAGACCAACTGCTCCTCCGAGGGATGTGTCATTTTGTTCTTCTAGCGCCCCCACCACTCAAGTCCAAATATGTATTCCCTTCAGTATTTTTTAATTTATTTGCTCTGTTTTCACAAACTTTAACGTTACTATTTGTTTAATTAAATTGCCTTAATTTATTGAGTTCTTCGAATTAAAAATACAAAACTAAAAATATACCGAATGAGTTTAATCCATATATATATCTGCAATGTAAATATAGCCTTTTATATGTATGGAGTCTTGCCGTAATATATCTTGCCTTAAACTGAATCGGTTGCTATCATGATAGAAGTGAGACATGACTTACTTGTCTCGTAACTTAATTTTTGAAGCAATGCCTAACGACTTCATTTCGGTTTAATGAGTTGGTTTAAATAACTTTTATTAATCTGAAAGACAATGGTTTATTGTTTGCTGACGTTTCGTTCCGATTTGTAGTCCTTCTTCAGAACTATATAAATAAAAAAAACGAACAAATAAAACAAAACGAGCAACATTAAAAAGAGAGGTATAGCGGATGAGTAGGGGAATGTGAAGCTAAGTGAACCACTTTTGTAGTGATTGACTAGGAACTCTCAGAGTGCCTGTTTCATTGACTTTTTCAAATCTAGAGGCTCTCTCTTAAACTTTTATTTTAAATTAGAAAAAATATTTTAACGTTCCATTGATTGAAAGAAGTTGCTCTGCTGTGACTAAAATTTTCAGGTTTTCTCAAGTTAAGATTTCTCTCTCTGAAGCCCCATTACTAATCCAGCCCCGCCAATCTATTATGATATGCAAGTTTTTTGAATTCTCTAGTTCCAATCTCAAAGCACATCCGCACAGTTTATTAAATAGTTATAAAACTCTTGTTTGGAAAAAAATTGCTGATGCTGATAATGACAGTTCCACAATAAACTAAAATAATAATTACTTAAATTTTTGTAACGTTTTATGATTTGATCTCAACAACCGTTATATTTTTTGTGTTTTTTTTTAAATAAATAATTTTACAGTGAAGAGAAAAAAATATATTCTGGGTACATTTCATGCTAAAATGAATGCACTAAAAATGCTCTTTTTAGATCGAAAAATATTGGATGTTTAGTAGGCTATAATAGGATATTTTTTTTAAATATCAACAGATATAATAGGCCCAAGCTGATGTTGATATTTGGTTGCAAGGCTCATGTCTTCCATCCTCCATTGATCGATGAACTGTGACCCTATTAACATTTATTTCTTGGATAATCCACGTCATGAACCTTGATCTTCACAATCTAGCTAGAATAAGTTAGAAATCTTTTGGGTAACTCTCTCTCCCTCTCTCTCTCTCTCTCTCTGACTACTCTTCCTGCTCAAGTTGGAGTACATAAGTCGTTGAACATCAACAATAGTTGGGTCCTGCCGTGTCTCAGTCGGGTATAGCAGGGAAGTGATGCGGGTTGGGTATCCCAGCTAACTAATCCATCCTTTGCGTTTTTCTCTTATAGATTTGAAGAAACTGAAAACTGGTTGCTGGTTCCAGGATTTGTGTAGCACTAGATTAAAAATAACCTAACTTTGACTGGGACTATTAGTATTAGTAATAAACAATAAAGATTATAATTTAAAAAAATATATATTGTTATTTAGGGAAAAAATCGTTTCATGTGTTTCCTAAAAAAGTTTTAAAAAGGGGTGCTTATGCCTATTTCAAAAAACGATATCAGTATCATGATCTATTAATTACAATGTATTAATCATATCGTGATGCATAACGCATCATATTCATGTGTTCATTGGCCCATGGCATTGGTCTGTTTTTAGGAACATTGCTTTCGGTAATAAAAAATTATATTGAATTTCCATAAATATTTAATTTGAATTTACATTTGACCACTTGTGTATCTAAATTACAAACCAAGCTTAGGAGACCATAAGTATATTAAAAAGAAATGAGTTTGAATATTAAATCCGGCTTCAATTGGTAGACTTCTTGAAATTCAGCAAGGGCTTGTTATACATGGATTAAGCGCTGTCTGATAGAAAGAGTTTTCCCCGAAGTTTGAAAATCCCTTATGATAAAGGCGGACATTTTTTTTTAAAAATACATTTTTCTATATATAATGTTGAATGTAAAATATTCATATTAAAAGATCTTTGAAAATCAGAACATGAAAAAAATATTTAATGACATCTGCCTTTAGTCTTATGTCTGTTACATCCATTTTCCATACTTTGTTCAATTGTAATAATGTTTCTTTTCCTATTGTGAAGAAAAGAAATACATGTTTAAAATATGTAATGGATTAATGATACTGCATTTAGACAACAACAAGTCCGATGATATAAAGTTTAAAAAAAAAAAAAAGTAGGAAAATTCTCGATTGTAAATAAATGTTTGTTTATTTCATATAAAATGCCTATAACAAGTTCATTAATAGCAGAGTCGTAATATATCGTTGAAGTTATCCTGCTGATGATGAAGGTTTTAAGTATGAAGCCATTCGATTTCTGAAAAATTAAATTTTTCATCAACATTAAAATTGATTTCTATCTAAATAAAATTATTTATTTCAATCTTTTTTGTATAACACCAAATAGCCTATCCTAGTAGTTACTGGAACCCATTTTCAAAAATTAATTTTATAATATATTTATGCTACGTGTTAAGTGACTACATGCTCTAATTTTGAAAGTGTAGCTCCTATCTCTAGTGAAAGAACTAATAATATTATCATATACAATATATAATTATGAGAAAAAGTAGGTAGGCGTAATTCTATAAATATCTGCTTCATATTTTCCTGAATGTTTTAAAGACAGGAGTAATTTAGTCCACTTCTCAGGTGACTAGGACTAAACCAAGCATAATTTCATATTTTTCTTTTTAAAAATTTTTTATGAACAACATATTTCTGAAAAATGATATTTCATGAATTCATGAAAGGACAAAATTAATTTTTTTTTAGAGTTACCATAAGCCTATAAATCATAAGCCGATGAGTCTCCATTTTTTTTTTCATTTATTTATTCTCAATTATAATTTAAAATGATTATCAGCGATATTTCATCATGGAACAACATCGGAAGAATTATCAACGTACGAGTTTTGTTCAAACGATGTAGATAAAAGATAATGCATGATAGGTAATTAATAACTAAAATTAAAGTATTATATATTTATTCTAAATTATAATTATTAAAGGATGACGATATGTAAATGGTGATGTAATGTATAGTATAAATTGATTAATTTTAATGTATAAACAGAAAATTATGTTTACAGACCAGAATGGCCATAAAAATAGCCGTCGTGCATAAATAAATGAAAAAAGTTTTTGTTTGTGACTTATAATTTTTACTTATACTTGTATTTAAAATGTCATGGTACCGAAAGCAAGAAATATGACTAGTGAATTAATCATTATATACCCATACATCCAACCCGCTATATACTAGTTTACAATAAAACAAAACAAAAATAATGCGATACACCAAAATGCAATGAAATCAATATTTTAGTATTGCAGTAAAATTGTAGTTACTATTCATAAACCTGTATACCATTACAATAGGGAATGAGGAAAAATTTATTTTTCTTATATTTTCTTTTAATATCCTTTTTATGAGCATAGTTTTTATACTTTATCGCTTCGACTATATAGTTTGAATATTGCTTGACTGAATGGTGATATAGCATAGAATTCAAACTGTCAACATAATCAATTAGTTTTAGTTTATTCATATCTGTTTATCTCTAATATATTATTACTCTATATTTCAACTCCAATCATAAAATGAAGGTATAATATGTTACATCCTTTCTATATTCAAGCTACACAACAGTTATTTGTATTTATTAGCATCCTTGTCTATGATGGTCATGGAAATTATGACTAAGATAATATTTTTTCGTCTATTATAAGTATACTGATCGGAATTTGTTAATAAAGTAAACAAAAAAAAATATCGGATATCTTGTGATAATCACGGCTATGTATTTCACTCTTCCTTCTTGGTTTATAAAAAGCCGTCCGCTAACAAAGCTATCCGATACTACAAAGAGACCCCATTGGCTGGCCAGATAAATCTTTAATGAGAAGCCTAACCGTATTGGTCGATAGATAATCCAATACAGAAGTGGCCTCCCTTCTCCTTTTATCGTTACAATATTAAATTCCTCCTTCTCATCTTCCATGGTCCTCTTGGTAGCAGGGATCACTTTAAATTAGTCGATCCTCTTAGCATATGCAAGGAATTTAAGCCGTTAACAGGATCTGGTAGATGTAAAACGATTGAAGAAATATCCATGGACAGGACATATTGATTACCATAAGTTCTTTATCAATTCAAAAAACTAATATATTATCAACGTGATAGCTTCAATTGGAAAAAATAGTTAATATAGGAGAGAGGACATGCCAGGTTTCGGTTGCTAATTAACTAAAATTTCTTACGAGGCCATATCAAAAATTAAAATCAGTTTCTACGAGTATAATGCAATTAGGACTGAGGATATTTCAATAATAAAATTTGTAATTATTAGTTAGTAGCGGACCATCCAGACATCCATGGAAAATTGATTTAACATAAGCAAAAGTAATTTGGATGCAGATGGGATTGGGATGTGTTACAGAGGATGGGACCTAAGGTAAGCCAAGATTGAAATTATAATGGAATTGGAAAAGCCATCAAGGCTCCTACCGTTTGAATAAGTTAGCGCCGGACGTCTGTTAGCTTCTACTGCTTCTCTAAATTTTTCACAGCCTGATCAAAGCTCTCCGTGAACCGATCACTGATTCTGCAGCAAGTACTCCAACATCTCTTGGATCTCATAAAGATTCAACCAGTAATTGATAAAACTGGGGTCTGTAATATTATTTTGTTGTTCTCTTTTTTCCTAAAAGTAGCAGTTAACGACAACCACGGCCTCTTCTTCATTAAATTTAACAAATATTTACCCATTCAAGTTGTATTTTTTTTTATTAACTAAATCATTGTAAATATGATTAAATTCAGAATATGTATTATACAAATAATAATTTTATTTTTTTTTTAGTTATAGTCAAGTTAAACCATTTATTCGATTTAAACCATTAGCGATAAAATTTATTTATTTGACTTATATCTATGATATTGCTTTATTTGAGATCTACCAATTAATTTAAAGACTTACCAATAACTAAAAATATTTCAAAGAAATACATAAACAAAATATTTGGCTTGTTTTTACAGTATTCAAAATATAGAATTATAATTGTGTAAGTAATTCCTCGAACTCGAATACTTATTATGAATATTTAATTTTCATGTTTTATCTTTTACTTTTTTTCCATTTATAGTTTTCACTTTATTTTAATTTATTTTTGGTTTATTATTATCAATAATAAACAATATTATAATAATAATAAATATGATAATAATGCACCTTTGAATTCGACCAAGAAGAAAAAAAAAATTTAATCTCCCTCGAAATTTGAGCTTGTTAGATTTGAGGTTTTCAAGATATACTGTATCCAAAATTTTAACATTACAAAATCACAGAATGATCCTCGCAACTTGATAATACTTTAAAACATTTTGCCCAAAAACGGAGGCCGATTAGAGACTTCATATGTCCATATCTCAGCCATTTATGAAGATAGAGGAAACATATAAAATGTTTTTGAATTATTTAAAGTCTGAAAAGGGAGAGAGTGAGAGGGGGTGGGGCATCGAAAAAATTCGACCTAGAAATAGTAAATTTTACTGTGATCCAATTTTTGAAAATGAAATAATTGAATTTTAGAGTGATCTGAAGGGTATAATGACTCATATTTAATGAAAACGGTATTCTTCTACGGAGCGAAGTATATTAACAATTTTTTTTTATTCAAAACTGTCCTCAGATTTGGTTATAGCACTTTGAAAAACCTCTGTATTCAAATTTTCGAGCGAATCTAAAATTAAAAAAAAAAATGCTTAGGGTCTAATCTACCCTTCAATTTTATTTTAAATCAAGAATCCTTTGGGGAATTCAATTTAAATTTGGGGTATCGGTAAAGCTTCTTTAACTACCCAAAGCTTTAACCGAGATGTTTCTACGTTTTTTAGAACGAACGTTATCCGCAAAAAAACTTCAATTTGTTTTTTATGGTAACTACAGCCTTATTTTACACAGAACTACTAAGTCAACGCTATAGTTTTTATATGTATTGCAAGAGGAAACTCCCCTCTTTTTAACGAGTGCAAGAAGTTCGAAATCTGGTAAACTGAAGACGACGTACAGTGCTTTAAACACAAATGTAATTTTGCGACTTTTAAAAAATTTGAGCAAACTCAGAACTGAAAATAATTTTGTTTTCGATGATTTTTTCAACATTAAGGTTTTTGATGTGCTGAATTCAAATCTGCCATAATTTTTCATGTGTAAATATCTATAAGACTAGTTTACTTAATAACAGAACTTTTTAATTATTTTTTTTAACCAAAAATCAATTAATTTATAATGTTTATATTTTTTCTTCAATACACTCAATAAAACAAATATTTAGCGTTGAAAATCGTGTCGATATCAATTTTCAAATACGAGTTATAAAATAATGCATATTCAGCATGTTTTATTTTTTTTCTCATGACCATTGGACAATACAGCAGGATATGGGTCGACATTTTTTCAAGGTAGAATCACCCAAAAAATGTTGATCAAAATCGGTTACGGACACATCGTGCACTCCCCTTGTTAGATTGATTTGCTCTCTCTAGTTGATGCGTCTTATTAGACGTTTTACGTGAGGTGCTCTATATTTTATCTGCATATAAGTGAATTATTGTTTTCTGTCCTAATGATGACTGATTGGCGAAACTTTTACTGGTTTATTGTTTACTGGTAATGTTGAGGCATAAGGCATTTTGATTCGAATCTTCCAATTGGATCGGAGCAATTAATTTATGTCTCTTTTTGAGTTTTTGTGCTTTTATAGTGATAGAGATATTCATCAATGTCATAAAAACTATATTATTGGTCTTCCAAAACCTTCCAAATACTTAAATCTCGATTTGTTTTTTTTCATAATTCATACTACATTTGCTGCGCATCATACAAATTGGATGTTATGTTTTCCCCTCAAATGATCTTGATTTATCTATTTTACGGTATCAGTGTATCAGGTGATCTCTGGGCCATTGCCTTATTAGCCTGCCTTCTGGTTCAGTAGGTAACTGGGATGATGAAAGAGAATCCGCTAATGGATTGGAATGATTTTGAGTAGAAGAATGAATGAAAGGTTTTCATCTGAATCTTCTGTTGCAATTAGGTTCCAGGTAGGTCGATTGTCAATGTAATCAAAGGGGGAATGTTTCGAGTCCCAATGTAAATTTTTTGTGTTGAGACTTGTTATGATTCAGTTACCATTGCTTACGCCAGTTATATAGCTTATGTTGTTGAAGTTGTGTTGTGTTACTGCTGTAATTTGTAAAGAAGCTGCGTATCTAGTGAAGCAATATCATCGGTATCGGTTGGTGTGCATGAATTTCAGGAGTGGTGTCTTATGAATAGAATATATAAATCTTAAAATTAATATAATACTTATTATAATAAAATTAATAATACTTATATTCATTTGTTGTTTTTCAATGTTTTTCCCTTTATTGTCTTTTCTTGTATCTTGTTCTTCATTTTTTAAGTATCTATTCTCTTGATTAAGCTGATGTGTATTCGATTACTTTAGGCAGAAAAAGTATGATAAATGTTAGAAAAATTATAATAATGTCTCAATCAATTTACATATTTTAGAGTCTCCTGGTTTCAAAAAAGTGGTTTTCGAAAAATAAAGTTGAGGTATTGACGTTGTCCTCCATTTGTAGGTAACCCTTCTAGGTTCTTCTAAGCCTCTGAATAGTTATTCATTATACTTTAGCATTTTATATATTTAGCAGTAACTACTTTAGGTGAAGAAACCAACTTTTCGATGAAAATTTTTCGTAGTAGGCTGTCAATATTCAATCCATTGTAGATCGATAACTTAAGTAAATCGAAAAATATCATAAAAGATTTTTGCAATGTTGTTAAAGTACAAAAGTACAAGTGCAAGTAGATCTATGACTTACTACGATTATGTCTTTATGTGAAATGTTGAAACAGGATAGAATTTAATGTAGTGAATAACTATCTTGAATTTTATACATTCACAGTGTGCGTTTCATATGCGTAGTAAATCGTAGATCTTCTTGTACTAGTACTTTTGTACTTTATTATAAAATAGTAATATCGTCAAATTGCTTTTGTAAAACGGAAGATTCTTGTAGAGGATTTTTATGAGAAATAAGCAGTAAAACCAGATCACTCCTTGTGGAAATTTATAGTTCTTCCCTAAAAAATAGAGTAGATATATATAAAAAAAAAAAATTTAAATGAGTTGAATTTCTTGTAATTTATTCCACTATTTTTATTTCTCGTTTTTTTATCTCTACGTTCTTTATCTAGCTGATAAACTAATTTATTTTTTCAAGGGTTAAAGAAAAGTAAACGTGAAATAATCATCGTATATCCGAGGGATTAACTTAGTTGTATCAATGACAGACAAGAAATGATCTCATGAAATATAATTATATGACAGCCAAGTAGACCCCTTTATTCTGTCAAGGATTTGATCGCCAAGAGTCACTTCGCTCTTGGCATGGCTGTTTAAGTGCTCCTTGCGAGGATGGAGAGCGTGTCAGCAGAGGGTACTCGAGTTGATCCGATGAAGAATGGCCGATTTGGTCCTCCAGGCACTAAATAACGATGATACTACGACGAATGCACAACGCTGAAAACTATCCTGTAGTAAGAGTGAACTGGATCCTATGTGGAAGTTTAAGTGGAAGTTCATTTAGAAAACATCATAGTAGCCAGAGAGGGGATCCACGGATCCATACTCCCTCTTCCCCGAAATTTTAAAATACTTACTTAGTCTTATCTGTAAACAAAAATTGTATAAACCTATTTGAATATTATTTTATTTATATATATATATATATATATATATATATATATATATATATATATATATATATATATATATATTCTAACTAGGCATAGAAATTTTTATTTAGACAGAAGGCCCCCTTTGGGAGCATCCCCAGTTAGGATGGATTTCTTTAAAGTTGATCCTTGGATGGACCTACCCCCTTCCTTCGAAACGAAATTCTGGCCAAGCTACTGAACAACATTAGACATACTAGCGATTATAAGTATATTATCAACAGCAAAAATTATAATTTCAACTGCAACTAAATTGTCATCCTTATTCTGTTAAGGTGTTCATATACGAAGAGCGCAGGTGAAGAACAAGTCAGATTGTACCAGGTTTTATTATAATACTTTTGACATTTATATATATATACGTATTTACGCATAAATATAATCAGTTCATGATATTATCCATTTAGATTAAACTAAATAAAATCTGAAACCCTTCATTTTCTATTTTAATAGAATTAAATACATCCATTCAAGTTTTATTAATTTAATCCTGAATAAAAGATATTTGGTGTGATACAACCGACCAACTGAGCATGTATGAAATCTAATGACATCAAATCCATTAAGTTTAGGCAGTAGTATTTGTAATCAATATTTGTAATGAACTTTTAATAAGGAGGTCAAGAGTGGCTTACTAAATTTACTTACCTACTTCATCCTAAATCCTTTTTCATGAATGCTCGAGCGGAACTTTATCCGTTTAAGCCGGACATGCTGGAAGTATACGAGATCATAAATGCTATGGCTATACTCGAACTTGAGTGCCCTATTCTTGCAGCCTATTACCCCTTCCAGGTAGGTATCGAATAAGGCTCTTGAAAATGAGCTGGACCTTCAAGTGCTCTGCTCAAAAAGCCTATTATATGTCAGAAAGAAAAGAATTTATCTCTTTCTCTGGAAAATGATGATAAATAAACATATCATGCGTATATGTAGAGATTTGGGCATATAAAGTCAGTGAGGGCAAGGGGGATGGGTTCTTGTTGAGCCATCTATTTATCATTTTATATAAAAATAATTTTTAAATGAGTAATACAAATTTATAACCTACTTGCGCATTTAAGAGACACTACATTTTAATGAATAATTGGATTTTAATTTAGTCTTAAATAACTGATATTATTAATTAAATCAGCTTCACTTAAAAATTTAATCTTTACCATAATAAACATAAGTTAATTAATTACTAGGTAGTGTATAGTTTAATTGCATCATCAGAAAAAAAGATTAATTTATGGGACTAACAACGATTTCTTTAATAAAAGTCTTGCGCCCTCTTTGTATAAGGATTAAAATTTCTTGCAAACGATTTGCGTTTGTACTTATGAACTATTTTGATGATAAATTTAAAAAAAATTTATGAGCTTGATGTGTTTTATTACTTAGAAATAAAGACACAAATATTTGATTTGTGAAGCTCATTTACGTTTTTCTGAGTTTAATTTTTTTATGTTATTTTTTTATATTTTCCGTGATCCTCTAATTACGCTACTTCAACTTTTGGTGGTTAGATTCAAAAGTGGTTAGATTATTCAGCAAATATGTTTATTAATAATTAATTAGAAAATATTAAGCATGAAAGTCATTATGGACTTTCATAGAGCGATAAAAGAAAACAATTAACAGATATAATGATAAGAAAATCTCCTTAAAGGCTTTAGATTCGTAACATAAATTGTCCACCAACTGTTCAGACCGTGGTTGGCAAATGGATAGAGGGGCAGTTAGTTTTTCATCAGGGATCGCTTTGAGGGTGTGGTAATTCACCGCGACGAAATTACATTGTTGGTAATGGCTTTGATTGCTGGTAGATGGCAATTAATTACCTAAAAGCAAGATCCGATGGGGCCTTGCTATTTAAACTCCGCTATATCTTGACCCCTTTTTAGCACATTTCTTGGGATCGGAAAACTACTTTTAATATATATTTATAACTTTTTTAGATTTAATCAATTATGTGATAGCCGCTGATCATATATATATATATATATATATATATATATATATATATATATATATATATATATATATATATATATATGTATATATATTGGCATATTTGTTGAAATTGACTTCTTCTTTTTTTTTTATTAATATTTAATTTTCATTCATAATAAAAGTTAAAATAAAATTAAAAGTAAAATAATTGTTTTTAAATATTTTGATAAATAAATTTTGAGCTTTCCAACTTATGTTTTTTTGTTTTTTTTTATTAAAACTTTTCGAAACGCACACTCTTTTTCCTCTTCACACTCTAAATAAACAAATAATAGTAGTCTTTTATTTCCAAAATTAAACCGTTATTATTGATTGGTTTTAATAAATATCTCCTACAGCATGTTATCGCACGCGTACGGGGGGGGGAGGGGGGAGGGGAGGGATTGAACTTTTAAGAGTTACAAAGAACGAATTACAAGAACATTGTAATATTATGATGAAAGAGCACAATTTACTTTTAAAAATCTATCAAAAAAAATATTGTTAAGATAAAAGCATGGGACAAAAGTCGAGATTATTACAAAGATATTAAGAAATATCTGATGGATAAAGGAAATCTTTTTTCTGTATTGCGAAGTGGAATGCCATTTGTAAAGACACGCAGAGCGCGATCGGTCGCGACGATCTGCGATCTCAGCCCGTAGCGAGCTGGCTATCTAAAGTATTACTACATACGGCACTATACATGTCGCACAGCGAGCCAATGTTGATCGAGTCCGGCAGCAATCCATTTCTACACAGCTTGAGCGATCTTGAGAGATCGCAGAACGTCGCGACTGATCGCGTTCTTTTTGCCTGAGACTTAAAATGTTGCACTTGCTCCAGGCTGCAAAACTGAGAATTAATAGTTGTTGCTTGGATGAAGGATTGTTGGCCAGTCCTTTGTACCTCAGCCCCAGATTTGGTAGTGGACAAAACAATTTGTGTTTTATTTTCCTTCTTGGCTTTTATTTTGATTTTCACTCATTAATAATTCATGTCCCGCCTCGAGTCCCATTGAAAGGCTCAGGGGTTTTGATTCATTCCTTATTCACGTCTGGTCTCGTTGGATGATTGCTGCAACAGAAACATAAAATAAAAGAACTTGCAGTACTACGAACTTATAATTAATATCAGCTTTACTTGTTAACGATAAATAATCCGTTTTTCTTTCCTTTTTCGTTCATTTTCAATTTATTTCAAATTCAAAACCAACTAAAGTTTATATAGTTAATTCTTTTCTCCCTCAACTATCAATAATCGAAGTATGGTTACCCGTTCTTTAGTCTGAAAAAGTAAATTTTGTGAAAAAGGTTTGTGGATACTCATTTCCTTAAACTGCTGAACCGTTTTAGATATAATTTTAGCGCTATTAGGTTTTATATATAAATAAAATAAACTATTGGTGAAATATTTTCAGCTTTTGTATATACATATGTAAATCCCACTTCACTTAAAATTAATAAACATACACAAACTCACACACACACATATGTTTTTGTTTTTTTTTTAATAATATTTACGACATAATATATTTTCTGTCATAAATGAAGAATGACATAATAAGATAGATGCTGCAAGGAATGGAAAACAAAAAGAAAATCTATTTCTTTACGAGGCGTAGAATTTTAAAAGAAGCCAAGTCCATTTTCCATTTTTTTTTTTTTTTTAAGCCGTTTTTGTATTAGATAATCATGATGATTTCTTCCAAAAACAGTTAATTCACATGTTAAAACGTTATCATATAAATTTCGTACTGTATATAATCGTGCGCTCACAGAGTACTGAAATGTATATATTTTATTGAAATTTAAAAAGTAAATAAAATATTATCAGAATATTAAATATCGTGATAAAAAAGAAGAATATACTTTTAAAATCTATAAAATATAATATACGGGCTGTATAGGAGTTCAATAGAAGTCTTAAGCCAAAAAACAACATGTCCTGCATAAATATTTATTATATATAAGACAAATCCTAACCTTGGTATTAATTTAAATTTTATTATGACCACCATGAATTATTGGACCAGGGCCTTACTATTAATAAAGTACCAGTGGAAAGATTTGTTTTTGCAGTTTGCAGGTTACATTAGATAATAATAATTGTATTCAATGTTTTTTTTTTTAATTAAATATTTAAAATGGTATCGTATTTTAACATTTTACAGTGTTATTCATAGGTATAGTAAGTCATAGGCTAACTTGCTATTTAATTGTACTTGTACTTTATTATGAAACAGGGGGTTAGTCTGGATTGGAAATTAAAATATTTTTATTGTTATGTATTTTAACATATTTATTGGATGTAAACTAAATTGTAATATATTTCAAACATTATTACAGCAGTGTTTGGTAGGAACTAAATAAGGCCCTTTTCAGATATGCCTGAAGATGGCTTGAGAAGCCGAATAGCATATAAAGTAAACAGTTGGTAAAATATTTTCAGAGTTTATATATATATATATATATATATATATATATATATATATATATATATACATATATTTGCACATATACATACTCATGTTAAACACTTTATCCTACGATTAATATTTTTTCTTAAAATATTTTTGTTTTGTTTTTAAATATTATATAACAGTTAGATAAGAATTACGTTTGCTCTACAAGGGAAATCCTCTCAGCCAACTCCGCGATATACAACAATGACTCACGTGTTTCAGCATAACGGCCAGCACGTACCAGTTGTTTTTCAAAAAGGATATTTTAGCGGAGTTATGTTGCCCTTGTCGCTGTAGCCCGGTTGCCATGCCCTGCATAGATTCCACAGCTCCTCGGCTCCGCAGGACCTCCCGCATTCTAATGCTCTAACGGAAGCCTCTTCTGTCTTCAGTCGTGATGCATCTGCTAGACGTGGTGGATTCGGATAGCAGAAGCACCATATTTTTTGATCCATTTATCAAACGATTTTCTAATATCTGTAACCAATTTAAAAAAAAAAAGAAGTTATGTGCAGACTATAAATCACAAATGTACTTGCTAAACAAAAAAAAAAGTTGGTTCCCAACAATAGAAAAAAAAAATTAGTGGAACAAGATCAACGTGGCATGCTTATTTGCTTGAATATTATAATAATAATTCAGCACAATTTAAATTTTTAAACCATTCTATTTAAATTATTTTTAAAAATAATGAATTCTGATCAAAAGTTAAAAAAAAAATAATTATCATTTTAATTTATTGGAGTAAAACTTTGAAAATTAATAATATGACTAACTGCAAAAGTCATTTCGGCAAAGTTTATGTAAAACACGAAAAACCTCTAATTTCAATAATAAAACATTTTTAAACGCAATAATTTTGGGAAATATTTTGTAGCAACACAATGTTTTAAATTATGCGCTTCATGTAAATAAGAAAATTACTTTATAATATGGAGAATGTGACTTTTGGTACTTGCAAAGAGATGTTTTATATAGCTTTGCACTTTAATATTTTAGGAAATGTAACTTTTGTCACCAAGCGTTCTAGAAATTTTAATATATTTAGTTTGTTTTGGGTGAAAAAAAATTAAATCCCGGTTTACTTCTTAGCTCAAAACTTCGTTAATTCACGAAACATATTTTTTAAAAATATTTTAACAATACTCTTACTCGTCACTTCATCACCGTTAGATCACTTCGTTTTGTCTCCGTTTGCTTAGAAACAGTACTTTCTTACAAAGTAATTAAAAAAAAAAATGTTTAATGTTGAAAATCACGTTTTGAAGCAGAAGCACAATCTGCACTGCCGATTTCAGGTTCAATCTACGGTTGATATAACAGAATAAATAATTAACTGCCTCTCGAGCCCGGGTTCGGGAGATTTTTTTTTTATTTTAATTGTTTTTATATACAATCTTATGAATATTTCATTATCTTTATAGTGCAAGGCATCACTATTTGTTGTAATATTTCCTTGTTTTAAGTCCTTCCACTATTTAAATACTATTTTGTCATCTGCAAGGAGACGGTGAAGTGGTTAGATGTGTAAAATGTAACCATTTCTAATAACTCGTGCAGCATATGTGATATAGCGCTAATTTTTTTGGATTAGGACTGAATTGAGTTTAAAATAATTGCAACATCTCTAGATCTGTGAATATAAATAAATAGAAAGCTCCCAAAATTTACAATTTATATATACAGATATACTATGTATATATATATATATATATATATATATATATATATATATATATATATATATATATATATATATATATATATATACTCGGCAACGACGTACGTAGTTTATTTTGAAAAAATAATTTATTTATCCTTACAGTTAATATTTTATACTAAGTTCCTTCAGATGTTAACAAGATTAAAAAATCATGATTTCTTATGTAAATAGTAATTAGTGTTAACTATGAACATTAATTTCTACCAATCTTTAATAAATAACTTAAACATTACCTTGGCCTGGAGGCTGTAGTTTCGTTATAAAACTTATACTTATTGTTATTGTAGCAGGAGCGGAATGGCCCACCGCAATTTTTTTCAGTGAACGCCGCGATAAAGTAGAGCTGCCCCATTTCTTACGTTGTAGAGATACTAAAAACCCATTCGGTTCTAGATCGAATAGGTTTTAGCGTATCAGCAAAAAGCACCCTATCGTTACGAATCATTTACCATGCTCTGCCTTAAGAACACTTTCTCGCGGATGTAGGAGAAATTCTCTTTAATGGTAAATTTTCTTGTACAACCTCATTTTTCTTTTTGCTTCAATACATCAAAGGCACGTTCTATACCAATATATCGTTTATACCAAATATATTCAGTTACAGATTCTAATTAAAATTTTCGTTCTCATGAAAATGATATTAAAGCTCTAATTATAAACATAAACAATTAAAAAATAGGAAATTGTATATATCTTGAAAATTATACAATAAATATAAATAAAAAGTATTTTGTTTTTATATTAAAGTATTTACCGCGTTGTAATCGACTTTAACATATTTAGCTTTTATCGTTGGTATTTCATATCAAAATAATTGTACTTATGAGTTCAATGTAGAATAAATTCTAGATTTTTTTAACAAAATAAGTCGTAGGTTTTTTAATGAAATTATCGGTAACGAATCGTCATATAATTGGTTGAATGAATCTAGTCAACAAGATTTGAAGGGTCTTTCTTGAAGTTCACGTCTGGAAACTCAGAAATAACATTATTTTGAATTTTAAAAGGATATATATTATTTACAAACATATAAGTACTTCCTCCTGCTTATAGCAACGAAAAGATGATTCTATTAATTTATTTAATAAGGGAATCGAAAGGGAACCAAGTTTAGAAACCAGGGGTTCTTAAGAGATATGTAGTTTATAATGGCAGGATAGGTAACTATTTTGGGCCGAATCAGTAACAAATAGGGCATTATAGATAGTTTTATTTGTCACATAAAAAGGAGCATCGAGTAATTCATGAATTATTACAGAATAATAATCAAAATTATTACATGCCTTGCTGTGTTAATAGAGTTTAGCAGTTTGAATTGTAAAAATATTATTTTTAAATTTAATATCCTGAGGGTTATTTTATTTGTTCCATTTTGTTGTAAAAATGCATTATTAATATAAATATCAATATTTATTGGCGAAAAAAGCATTGGGTTAATGACTAGAGAGGTCAAATGAATGGGAAAACAACATTTATTTCTGATATAATTAGCAGCGTTTGTAAATAATTATATTATGTATAGAATTCAGCAGTAGCATCAACAGATTTTTTTAAAAGGAATTATCTGATTTATTAAACTAATTGGTTCATTAATTATTCTATCAAAACTTTTCAGAAATTTTCTCAGGGTTCTATTAATTATTAAAGCAGAGAAGCACCAGTCCGCCTACTGGCTGCTCTTTTATGCACCGTACTTCCTCCAAGCCCAACTTTTCAAGAGTTGAGCCTAGAGCCCTGTTCCACATTTCGCAAAGATTTCATCACTCACTCTTCCGAAGCTCCGGCCGTTTTAATCTTGACTGTTGAAATATTTCAAGCAGGAATAATGCTCTTTAAAATAATCCATTTAAAATTAAAATGTTTTATGATTCATGTCCTGTTTTTTTTTTGTTTTTTTTTTCATCCCTGGATATATTAGGGAATTTAAATTAAATAATTACAAAAGAAAATGATTAAACGAACTATGCGATTTACACATACACTGTTTTATGTTCCTGGAATGTCTTCTTTACGAGGAGGCTTCATGTAGATCATAAATTGATTATATTTTATTTTAAGACTTTTCAACTAAAGGCATTGAATTTCCTTTGCTTAAAGTTTGGCAGTCAAAAGTATTTCAACTCATTTGATATAATCATGCTTTTTATGGTAAAAAAAAAAATGAAAATGAAATTCATATAAACACATTTAACTAAAATTATAATTTGCGATATGCAATTTTTTAAAATATTTTTTTACTATTTTAAACGCCATAGGTACCGATTATTTGTAGGAATCTAATGCCCGCCACCCTCATAGTCGTTGAAGGGTTTAAGTGATTTAAAGATTTAACTGGTTCTTTCTGAGGGTTTATGTTGTAACTCTGGTGGAAATTTGTTAGGATGTCTTTCTATAGTACGCAATTTGTGATGTAGATTGGTGTGTCCACTTAAGCAATACTTTCGACTGAAAGGACTGTATTCTCCGAATGCTTGAGATTTTGCCTTATTATTATCACTGATAAATTGGTTATTAATCTTTTAATAATCATATCTTATGCAAAGCATTAATTAAATTTATCAAAAACAACCCTAATGCTTAGAAAGTTTATTTTCTCTGAAGTTGCATATGTATATATACATATATATATATATATATATATATATATATATATATATATATATATATATATATATATATAGGATGCAATCAGTCTACATATTAGTAAGGCTTAGCGAATTTATTTAAATTAATAAAAGCCTTAGGTTCAGTGCCGATACCACCAATTGCTGTTTACATACCACCGTCAAAACCTAAACCCGCAAGATCAGCTTCCAACAATCCAAACCCAACAATGGTACACCCCCATTTCAACTTTCGTGATGCTGCTAACCTCAATTATACTGACAGCGTAGTTATAATTTTATAATTAATAAATTATAATTCCGCGTTGTGTGACCTCTTAAATTCTCCAGTGGACTCATCCTTTCTCGGACCAAAAATTCATCTCAATATTTTATTCTCGATGACGTTAAAGCGTTGGTGTTCCTTCAGTTAGTGACCCCTTTTTCGCACCCTTGCAGAATAGTAGGAACGATAATAGTTATCTAGACTTTATTTCCTCCTGAATTTCGTATTAATGCAAACAAGTTGTTAAAAATGAACTATGAAAGTCATTGAGTTCGGTAACGCAGTCAGTAAAAAATTATAAAAATAAGTATTTTTTTTTATTGAAACTGATAACATATTACGGATATTTTTTTCAAAAATATAATTTTACATTTTTAGATACAAGTCGAATCCGAATATGTCATCATGACCGCGTCACACATTCACTAAAATTGCTCTTAAAAAACCATCCTCTTTCGCCAGAAATCTCTGCCTCGATTTTGGAGCATTGATAATTGTGGAAGGAGTTGAGGATGGGTACGTTGGATGAGATGTTTCGGGCATTGCAGCTATTATTGATGTTTGTCTGGTCGAGTCCTGAGGCTCTTGTCAACACTCGACCAAGCGTGCGTCCCTGTCTGTTTGCTTTGTCCATTGCCCGCTATCCCTCTCTCATCTTCATATATCCTCATAGCGAATGGCCATGCGATATCGATATTGCATCATGAACTGCCTTAAATAGAGGAAATATGTGCCGAGCTTTAGAGATCTTCCCCCGCTTATCCGTATTAAAATAATAAATTTTAAAAATTGAACGCAGAGTTTAATTTAATGGCCAACTGATAAAAATCGGAAAAATCCCTTTTAGTTTTTTATATTTCGATTCCTCTATTTTTATTTAAAAACGATTGAAGTAATAAAAGTGTTAATATAAATTATTAATTTGTATTGCACAAATTTATTACCAGGCCTCTTTTTTGTTTTGTTTTAAATTTTGTGGTGATTAGAACTTTCAGAAGCTGTTCTTCAAAATGCTTTGTGATTTACATTTCTCCTTGACAGTTTTTTAGGTTTTAAGCACTATTCCGCTGTTTTCCCGACGAAACATGATAGTAGGGGGTGTAGATCTCTGTTAGGGGACAAGTCCGTGTGGAGTACACTTACATGTTTGGCCTGGGGAACTTCGGACTAGCGCATTTAAATAAGTGTTCTTATTTTCAATACATCTATTCAATTATTTTGCCCATCCCACTCTCATGAACTAATGAAGATCGATTATTGTTAGTCTCAGACATTTAACGTCAAGTTTTAACGGTTTTCGGTTATTATAACAGTACAATATTATAATCCTCTAGAAACGAGCTATTTTACACTTGACCCACAACCGCTACTGCTTGAATAACGATATCTGCCAGATACCCTCGTACGCCCTCAAGACCGAGGCAAGTGCGTACTAGGTACTCTAAATTGATATATCAATCTCATAAAAATGGACACGTTTGAAACTTAGGCTTGAATGTAATATTTAAACACAATCGTCTTCGGAATATTTTTAAAAAGAGGAAAAATATAGCTTCAAAAATAAAGATTTTAAATTCGAACGTTGTCAAATGAAGTGAGCATCTACTCCACCTTCCCTTAATCAAAATTACGTGGTTCTTATTAATTTAGAAGTTTTTTTTTTCTATATTTTGTTTCATCTAGTACGGGAAACTCTTTTTAAAGCATTCACTTTTCAATTTGCATTTGAACTTCTGTTAGCATTTTAAAGTAGGTAAGGATTAAACACATCTTTTATTTATTACGCGTTGAATCAAAAGTTACTGAAGTTTTGCTTTAATTAATAGATTTGTTTTTGTTTTTTTAAAGCATTTAGACTAACTTGATAAACTGGAGAGATAACAATCAGTGGTTTTAGTTTCGAAGATATAGATACTGAAAATAAAGAAAAACCTTTTTATTGATATGGAATTCATGTTTTGTTATTTTAATTATAGAAAACATGGTTTCAATATTTTTCATATCACTTTTCTCCACTTACGTACTAAACTGAATTACACGAAAATTTGAGGTAATTTTTAATAACAAAAAAAAAAAAAAAGAAACAAGAAGAACATCAACATAAAAATCTAAAAATTTAAAAATCGTGTATCAGAAAAATAATGAAAATTGGAAAATTTCCATAAATTGAAAATTTAAATATGTATACAGGTTTTCAAGGTATATTTTTAAAATTCATAAGTGCTTTTGCATTTTTGAATTCATCTTACTACAAATGTTTTCTTAAAAAATAGTATTATGTTCACTGCACTTGAACTGTTCCACGATTATTAAATGCTAGCTAGCATCAGTACCAAACTCAAGGACCAGCAATGATATGCGGAAAGGTCCTGAAATACTGACGAGGCATTATGTCCTTACTTGAGGAACGCTGGTGAGGAAATAGAAAAACAAGAACATAAAGAGAAGAGTAAAAAAACCTATTCCTTCCACATGAGAAATAACTCTTACTCGTCAGGATAGACTTTTATTTTTGTTCCTATACCAGAAGTGAGCAGTTTTCTTTTATTTTTATTATTATTATTTTTATTTTCTTTCTCAGTTTTCTGAAGCTACATCCCGGAAAAACAATGCAAACGGAATGTAGACAAATTTACTTATTTAAAAATTTTCCGGCAATTCTGAAGTGATTTCTGAGCTAATTTTAAGTTTCCCAGATGAAGGCCAAGATTTTTCTGGACTCTCTCTTGTGTTTTTTAGTATCAGCCCATTCGACGAAATGACTATAGGAGTCACTAGCATTTTTTCCAGATGATAAAATCAAATTTATTTATTTAGTGCTCACAGACATGTTCTTGCTACTTTCTATTTTTTCTCGACTCAAGTTGTCAGTAGATAATCACTTGGGACTGCCACTTCTACGATTCTGGTCAATTTTCTTTTGTCTATAACCAAAATGTCCGGGCGGTTATGCAGTGCCCTTTGGTCCGTCATCATTTGTTCATCCCAAAAAACTTTTACCTCACCATTTTCTGGAGTTTAGCGACAATAAGGTACCTCATCATTGCCAATATTTTGCATATATTTTGGTGGTATATTTTGGCTACATTATTATACCTCATTAGATAGTCAATCCTAGACAAAGTCTCACATCCATTTTCCACACGCTGAATTGATTCATGCGTCTTGGAGCAAAGGCGAAATTTATCTGTCACCATGTTCTCTTTCAGAATATGCCTGCTATATGCCCTCGGTGCAATAAATTGATCCTGGATAGATATTGCAAACCCCTCTGTCTCACCAAACAATTGCCCTATATTTAACCACTCAACTGAGAGCTCACCATCAATCTCAGACTCGTGCAGTTGACGTAATTCTTTCTCCTTCCAGAAAGTCTTATAGTGGCTTATTTTCATTATTATTATATTTTTTTTTTATTTTTATTATTTTCTTTTTTCTTCCTATACCAGAAGTGAGCAGTTTTCTTTTCATTTTTTTTTTTTTATGTGCATTTCTTTCAAATTCATACTGAGTTTGTTCGAATTTTCATTTGTGTAATTAAAAAAGAAACATTTTGAAGATTTTAAGTATATTTTATAACCATGATTCTGTCTGCAGAAGAAAATTTGTATTCGATTTTTTGTGCTAGTGCTACCTCACTAGTGGGTGCAGCAGTGAGGGGGTGGTTGTGATATGGTCTAAGAAAATAGCGGTTATATACATCTTTCTATAGTACATCAAGGGTTAATTAGATGAATATGTTAGTCATTAATACATTTATTCCGAAAAAATAAAAATCATACTTCGGAACTTCTGCATCTCCTTCCTCAAAATTTCTATTTAAACTAATATTGATTTGTTTTATTTGAATAATTATTTGATGGCCAGACATAACATAATTTTAGCTACTTTTCATGATGGAAAAATGCCATTTAATCTGTTATTCATGATGACAACACGTATTAAACCAATATTAAAAGTTTGATGGGTTCGAAAGCGCCAGGCTTCGGGAGTTCAATAGCTTGTGCCAAGGAATGGTAGAAACGAGTTTCGTGACGGGCATACATCCTTGTACTACTGATGACTTGGAAGTCTACTAAGAAGATGCCAGAGCAATATCCGAGGATATAAGGAAGACCGGTCTCGCTGAAAAGTATTCGTAACTTGAATGGAATAGCAGGTCATATTTATGTACTTATTACCATCCATTTCTGAACAAATATTATATAAAAAAAAAATTTCGTTACGACCGGCGCCCCAACACTTGTTTTTGGTAATTTGGATATCATCTATGGATAACGACCCATTAATTGTATCTCGGACTCTCGAGTCACAAATCACTATTCATCAAGAATAGTTTCAAGACTGGAAGACAAAAATCACCTGACAAATCACCAATACCCCTGTCCATTAACCTTCTCAGCTTCCTTTTTTTATTATGTTCCTGTTTTATTTGTAGAACTGCTCTGTCAGTTATTGACAACCATATGAACGTAAACTCTCTCAGAAGTCTGTAGGAACAAGTAACTTTTTTCTTACATGCTTGAAAAATACTTATTTCTTATTTCTATTTATACTTACCAAACCTATTTCCGACAAAAAAAAAAAAAAAAAAAAAAATGTGTATGATTATAATAATACTTTTGTAAGCTTCAGAGTTCAACGAAATCTCCACAAATCCATTAGTCCAAAATCCTTCATGAAATTTTTAAATCTTCTTGATATGTCGCAAATAAAGTTATTAACAAATAACTTATTGGGTTATAACATTAAAAATATCAGTTTCTAGGATATGAGACAAATTAAAGTATTTATAAAAGTATGTATAATTAAAGTATGTGTTTATAATTAAAGTATGTATAAAAACAAACTTTGCCGGTATTATTTTTATTCAAATTAACTTCTGTTAGCTTCAAAACATTTCTCCAAACGGTCCATTTTTACATTGCGTGCTATGAAAACTGATATTCAGTAGATGATAATTCAGGTAAATATGGTAGAACTTAAATTTTCAGTTCACGTATTTTTTTTAAAAGTTAACTGACAAACATGCCTTGCATAATCTAAAAATTGAAGTTCTTCCACATCCACTATATGCACCTAACTTTTCTCAAACTGACTACCATTTTTTTTCAGAGAGCTTGACGTATATTTAAAAAACAAAATATTGCAAAAAAAAACAGAGAAAATTTTCATTTCCGTGTTTATTGATTCAAAGTCAAAATGTTTCTTATAAGCAAAGGATAAAAAAAAACTTGTTGGGCGTTGTGAGAAATGAATTGAATCAAACGGAAGTTATTTTGAATAGAAACAATATCATTAAGTTTTGTTTTTCTTTCATATGCCTCATACTCTAGAAAATGACATTTCATATCTTCCAGCCCAATAATATTGCAAGCGTTGAAGACAGTACAAAATAGATACACATACATCAAGAACTCCGATTCCTCAATGTACTGCAAGGTATCTAAAAAAGTTCAGTCTTGTGTCTTAAAACTTCGATTTTTTTTTTTCATTTTATTTCCCACGCTTAACAAATTTACATTTAAAATTGTATACGCAGTTGTAAACTTCAATGATATTGTACTTAATTATTCTATAACTATGAACTTTTAGACCGTGACTAGTATTTTATAATATTAACTGCTTTTCAAAAGATTAAATTCTTTAAATACAATCAAAATTTTCTTGAAAAGCATAATTAGGAGAGATACTAATCATAAATTTTGAATCTTTTTGGTTTATTATTTCCAATAATAATTATAGTAGAATCCAAATATCGAATAAAAAAAAATCCGTCCGTAAGTGCACATTAGTGCACATCAAATCTTACATTGACACAGTTTTTTAAATTAACACTCCCAGTTCGGCACTCTCACGGGGATCATCTTGTGACAAGACATGTATGATAGTGAGAATATTGCGCATTAAAACACCTTTCAGCCTATTATATCGTAGATGGTTGGGCCTAGGGTGTAGTTTAGGTTTACTAAACCGTTGAGTTACCGCGTTGTTAAGCTGATAAATGAGAGGGTTTCACCTTCAGCTCCATCCTTCATTCCACTTATTTCTGGATTAGTAGGTATATTTTATTTTTTGTCTTTATTTATATATTAATGTAATCATAAACCCGATTGAAATATTTTATCTAACTTCGAATGGTATTTTATTACAAATTATGAATAACCTGAAAAAAAAAAAAATAGTTTAGCAAATAAATTAGAATAGATAAATCAGGCTTTCAATCTCCCTAAGGGTAGGTGTTGGCGTAGGCCGGCTTCAGTCGCTGGAAGCCATCCGTCAATTTGAGAGCTGGAGCGATGTGCCGCTATCGAGCGCTAGCTGGGAGTACTCTCCAATTGACAGCTATTCATCCGTGTACAACGATAATTCCATTTCAGCTCCACCAATACGTCCACGTATCTCTTTTGTCGTCTTGGATTTATTTTGCGAATTCTTAATCTTTTAAATTCTTAAATAATCAGCATTACACCGCGAAATTAAGAAATGAATGGTGTGCTTATACGTACAATTAGCTTGTTACCTGTTCTTTCTTCAGAAATTATAGCATTATGGAGGGTTCTTAGCGTTATCCGAGAAACACCAAGGGTGCTTTTATCATTTAAGTGACCTGTGACCATTCTTTGCTTTTTAATATTTTCTTATTTACTAGAATATTGATTTTTTGTTATAAATACCAATAAATCATTTATTGATCATAGCATAACTATATCATGGTTTAAAAAACCGTAAGCAATAGTTTTTAAAAAGTGCTTTTACTAAAGAGCTTCCTGGTAAATAATGCTGAGTGTTTGTTTCTCCAGAGCATTGAGAAACTGTTGGATCTCTTGACTCAGGAGCACGCTACGGACAGCTGGTAATATGGGAAGCATCCATATCCGATTTCTGCACAAAACTTAAAGACAATGTAGAATGAGAAGATTCCAAGCCTACATAGTCTAACAACTCATGTTACGGCACACAGTACTCGTGGGACATTCTCAAAAAAAACTGTCACTTTGGCTTGTTATTGTAAAAAAATTGGCGTGAGTTACATTCTGTCCGAAGTGAATTTCGACCATTTTCACTAAATATTTTGAATAAAAGTTTATTTTTACTACTGGAGATCCATTGCACAACGGCAACTAGCCCTAATAGTTAATAAAGCAAATAACTTGTGAATAACTTGTCAAGAAGCAATTTTTTCAGTGCGTAATTCTCGTGACATAAAAGGGCTTTCTATTTTTTAAATTACTTCGAAAAGTGAAAAATTGTAAATTTTATGCATATTTTAACGAGATTATTATTATAACATATTTATTATTTAATAAACAAAAACAAATATCGGAGAATTAATCTTAACTTCATAAATTCCTCAGAATGTAACACTGTTACAGTAAAAGGAAAATTCTCAAAAAAAAAAAGATGTTTGAGAGCATAATAAAGAGAAGTTTATTTGAGAATAATCGCTCAACGCCCATCCAATCAAAGGCTGTCAGTCATAGGAAAAAATTTAACGACAGGCATCCAATTAATAATGGACCTTTTGATCTAATTTGTAATAAAGAAAATTTTAATAAATATTTAGTAAGTCGGCCATTTTGTCTCAAGATTGCGGATAACAATTCAATGTTGCCCTTTTTACGGCCCCAAATACCTACAACATGAAGTTTAGCCCTAAATTAGTCTAGCCATTTTTCTATGTAAAACAAGCAAAACGTCATAGGTTTTTGATCCTCCGCCATTTAGTTTTAAGATGGCTGATTGATATTTTTTAAACCTTCTTAGGTCTCAATAAAGCAACATAAAAAGTTTTCAAATAAAAGTTTCAGCTGATTGCTCGTGAAATGCAGCCAAAAAAGTGTAACAGGTAGAGGGACAAGAATTTATATAGGCATATTATTTTATTAAAGAATGTCATAAATTTATTCTTCTTATTAAGGTATTAGTCAAATTTTTCACAGATATTTATCTCATTCTTATAAATTATACATACTTTGAAGAATACGCTTACTAAATTAAAAACAAATAAAGAAAAATTAATGAATTAAAGAAGATTATGGTTGAGGGGTGCTGTCAGAAATAAAACACAAAGCGAAAAATTTTACTGTTATGTGTTTCCAAGTTTCGGCCTACTTTGTTGGTCTTATTCAGTGTTAAGAAAACACGATACAAGAATTATTATTTATCTTCGCACTCCCAGTTTTTATCTCCTACATTTCATCGACGGTCAACCAGACAATTTTATAAACGCTTATTCTTATTGAGGCTCTACATACTTTAATATCAATTTATCAAGTAATAAGCCAATATTTAATGACAAAACTTGCGTTGAATTTTATATATACCCTTTATTTAGTTTTTTTCTTGTTGTCACCGTTTCATATGGATTGGATCCTTCCTGAATTTGCTTTTGTTGTATGTGCCATTTCCTTCCTCATCACGTTTTCCTTCCTAATTAACTGCTATTGATATCGGACTAATCAGATGTTCCTTGTGGCCGCGCGGAGGAGAATCCTTTCATATCGACATCTTTGTGGGCGTATAAAAAGTTGTTGGTGGAGAAAGGAAATATCTTAATGAAAGGAAAGCTCAAGCAGAACTTCACATAGGCTTTTGATTGGCAATTAAATTCTTCATTAATGTTGCAATCAAACATGTTTATTCATTGGCTGTAATAATTGGAATGAGTTCATGAACAAAGGTCTAAAGCTAATAATTTTCAAGCTAATTATCTCTGAATTCTTTATTTAATTTACAGGACTCGATTTATTTTCTGCTTAATTTATTATATATATATATTAGAGTTATCTCATTGCTGAGTAAAACAAAAAAAAATTAATTAATTTATGCTTTGCTATACAGCATTACTGATATTTTTTTGTTTCTTCATTAATTGCTTCCTACTAAAATACATGAAAAAATCTAATTATTCGTTTTCTATTTCAGGTCAAAACTACTATTACAGCAACAGTGGAGCGGGCCATACATACGTAGATTTCCAGCCTCAACAGCGAGCTGGACAACACATCTCCAACTTTTTCCCCTCTGCTGCAGCGTACCGAGGTACTCCTGCTCCTGCACCATCTTACCAAGATACAGAATTCCAGCCGTCCCCCTACCAATTGCCCCCGCAATACGACCCCTATCTAAGGAACAATTTCCACACCAATCAGCACTTGCCTCAGCCATTCCATCCTCAAACGCAGAGGTTCCCCTACGAAATATCACCTTCTCTAGAACTGCAAAATTACGACTATGACGACAAAGTTCGATCGAATACTAACCAATTCAGTGGTGAACACCCCCAAGGTATTGTCGACCAACTCGATAGTGATCGGTGGAAAGGAAATGACAAGAAAGTTAAAAGACCAGATGAACCAACCCCACAACCATTTCCAAATTCGACTCCTTTCTTCCATGACTTCGAACGAAAGGTAACAAGAGGGCCACCTTCAGCAAGGAGGCCAGTCGTTACAACGGAAGAACCATCCACAAGAAACCGTTCGCGTTATAAGGCACCGCCAAGGTCAGACTTTAGGATCAAGCCTACGACATATGCGCCCCCCTCTACTTACTCCCCTAGACAACGGGGAAGATTCCGTCCTCAAGAAGATTTTGTTCGCATAAGCACCACAACGACAACTACTACGACTACGACAACTCCGTCGCCTGATGTTTTATACGATACTTCTGCTGACAATGAATATGACATGGAGTACATTTTATCTGAGGAGCCAGGTGAAACTATCGAAACTTTCGACGAAACTCCTGCTGCACTCGTCAAACCTGATTTCAACCTGAGAAACATTTCGATACATCATCCACGCATCTTACTTCCTGGTCCCGAAACCAACGTCGATAAAATTGAAGTGATTCCTCCAGCCCCCACGACAAAGTCAGCAACTACATCAACAACTACAACAACAACGACTACTGAAGTCCCGACTCAACGAACTACCCAGAGACCGATAACATTCAGGACGAGTAGAGCTACAACCACTAGTCCCACTACTACTACTACAACGACAACAGAGATACCTACAACCACCACTGTCAAAACAATAGTGAGTAATCAAGTCACGGCTCCAAAAGAGGACCCTGACGCTGGTCAAACGACTGAGAGTTGGGTGATAGTTGCGTCTGTACAAACAAGTCGAAGTGTATCAGGCGCAAGATTTTTGCCAGGAGTAGTAAAACAGGAAGAAATACAGAAACCTCTTACATCAAGCGGTAATGTTGAAAAAACAACGAACAGAGACCAAGAAGAACAAACAACTGATAAGGCAGTTGATATTCCCCAAGAGTCCATGTCACCTAAACCCGTTTCCACAGAAAGTATCATTGATAAATTAGACAGAGTCCAATCGGAACTATCAAGTGGTATTCTTAACGGAGGGTTGAGGCCCGGAGGAAATAAGATAGAATTGGAGATCCCTGATATGCTATCGGAAAATAAAACGATGGTCACTACCACCACTACGACTACAACAACAACTACAACGCCCACTACTACAACAACCACTAAGGCTACTACTCCAAGAACAACCATTAGTTCTTCTACCACAGAAGATCATTCTGAAAGTACTTTTGTACGCAAGTTTGTCCCTGCTGCAAAACGAACTACCATCAAACCGAAGAAATCCATCATCGATAATATACAGTTCGATGATCTCTCAGGACTTCTCCCTCCCGGATTTAAAGCTAGAACAACTAAACCACTGGAGCAAATGCAAAAAGACCAAAGCCGCTCAGAAAAAGAAAAGAGTAGAGAAGGTAACGCTAGATCCACGGGCAGTTCCTCTAAAAACAAACTTCAATACCAAGAAATCAACCCAGCACTGGTACCACCTGGCTTTAAGAAAGATAACAAAGAATCCTCACCATCTTCCGAAAAGCCTAAAGAAATTGATAGCCTCTTTACCAAGATCACATTCGACGACGTTAGCTCACTACTACCTCCTGGTTACACTCCAGGATCGCAAGCAGCTGAAAAACCTAAAATCAAAGTTGAGGATGTAAGCAAGTTCTTGCCTCCCGGTTATTCGACAGCTAAACCTAAAACCAGACCCTCCATCCCAAAAGTGAAATTCGAAACACCCTCTGATCTCTTGCCTCCTGGATTTAAACCAAGAGAAGAAGAGTCGAATGATTCAAAAACGATCCTTGATTCACTACTGAAGAAAGTCGAATTCAAAGATGTATCCAGTTTGCTACCTCCCAATTTCAAACCCAATGCTACAGAGACAGATGAGAAGAAGGTGACAACTCAGGAAAGCTCTAGTACAGAAGAAGCAACTACAACGATTGCTCCAGGAAAAGTCGTGTTTCCAACGAGACCAGGTGGGAACAGGAAACCTGGTGCTGCCAGAACGAAATCTGGCGGTGGCTTAGCACCTATCAAGCCTAAGATACAGAAAGGATGGCCTACCAGGTATGTTTCATTCATTAATTCTGTTCCTCAGATGCAATCTATAGGATAGAAAAAAGTTTTATTTTCGTTTTTTATCTAAATTGATATTAGAACTTCATTTCGATAGTCTGAACATGTTATATGAGATAATCACATGATAAACAGTTTACTTTTTCAGTTTTAATGATAGCCTTATGGTTTTATGGGAATAAACATTTCGTTTAATTCAAATATTCCCACTATTAATATCAAACATAACTGAAATTTTTGTAATTTTATAAGTTTGATATCAATTGTTATCCGACTCAATATCATATGCGGAACTCTATTTAAAGGATACTGATGATACGATAATCAGTACAAGTAGCTTTATACATATATATGATTCTGAACAATATTATTATAACTATGTACAGCATTTAGCCAGTTTAGAGTTTTCATTTACGCGATACTTCTATATAGTTAACATTAATTTAATTTTAATTATCTTCAGCTCATAAACTTTCGTTAGTAAGATGAAATATGTTATCTCTAATTCGAAGGAATAATTCGAATAATCAAATGTGGGTAAGAGACGTTAAATTAATAATTACCAGAAAATTGACATACAAATTTTTTCTCTGCGGCAAAACTTCTCGGGAGATGTAGAATTGTCTGATAAGATAGCTAACTGTTAAAAATTTATCAGGTTATCGTAATGTTACACGGTTGCATTAAATTAGGAAACACTATATTTTTTTTTTCCAAACCGTAAAAACCATTATGGTTCACATGCTTTTTATTTCAGTCATCTTATAATTTATGACTTTTTAAGGGCTACGACTGAATTCACTGGATGGCCGACTCCTTCGACAACGCCCATCTCGGTGGAAAAGATCCTGGCAGCAGCGAAGGCAGCTGCTGCCACGAGCACCACCCAGGCTACAAGCACTACCACCACGACAACCACAACCACTACCACCACGACTACTCCAAGGCCCACCACACCCGGCATCTGCACCAAGGACTGCGATATGGCAGCCACCATCAGGCTCGTCGGCGGGGTCAAGTGGGTTCCTGAACTACTCGACCACAACACAATCGAGTGGCAGCAGCTGGCCAACGAAGTCTCCAACCAGGTAACTGTCCTCGAAATTATCGCCAATAGGTTAACTTCATTTCTTTCTTTCTAGCTTCTTCTAGTAAATACATATGCAAAACATACTTTCATAATTTTTACTCTTCTCTCTTGATTTTTGACAATTGTCCGATTTTTTTCAAATCTCATTTGATGCATAAATGAAAAAAAAAATTGATCAAGTCAGTTTGAATGATCTATTGGATTCATTGGACATTGTTAAACTTAAATAAGAATCAAGCGAGCTAAGTCCATATCCGTACGTAACATCTTCCTAGGTCTTTGTATTTTGACTAATCATTTTTTAAACATTTCATCCCTACTATATCAAACTGTCGAATGTGAAAAACCGATAATAAAATACATTTATATGTATAAAACCGGTAATAAGAAAAAAAAATCCGTGAGCAGTAGAACTCCGTCACTAAAATCGTATTTTTCCGCAAAAGGCAGTCACCTAAAATACCGAAATTTACATATGAAATGACAATTTACCGAAAATGACACATTTTTTTCGGGAAAAAAACGACTAATAAGGCATTGAAACAGTTGAAATAGCCAAAATAGCCAGTTGAAAAATATATATATATATATATATATATATATATATATATATATATATAAATATATATATATATATATATATATATATATATATATATATATATATATATATATATATATATATATATATATATATATCAGACATCTCCAAATTTTCCATAATCGTGCTCTATGGGTTATGAAACGGATAGAAATCGCAGTCCCGCCGCTCACCGCCGATCTTCGACCCACTGCAATAGTCTATTTTTTTCGGGGAAAAAACGAC
Organism: Rhaphigaster nebulosa; assembly: GCA_948150685.1. Lineage (NCBI taxonomy): Eukaryota > Metazoa > Arthropoda > Insecta > Hemiptera > Pentatomidae > Rhaphigaster > Rhaphigaster nebulosa. Next base: position 75,641,564 of record OX411306.1, on the reverse strand, counting down.
TAATAAGGCATTGAAACAGTTGAAATAGCCATATCTTTGCTAATAGCCGTTCGATTTCGATGAAACTTCTTTTGTTTTGTGGGTAATTTAATTTCTTTTCGAATGCAACAGGTTTTGAGCTCCCTAACTCAACTTGGAGGGGCTTTAAAGGTGCGCAAATGTTTTAAATAATCGGAAAACTCAGAGGAGGGAGGGGGACCAAGTCGAGACCCCCAAAGGATACTTCCCCGACACCAACTCAATTCACATACAAATTTTCAGCCCTATAAACTAATATGGTGGAACTGTAGCGATGCGCAAAACTTAAAAAACGCCGAAATTTTAGGTAAACATACCGAAATTTTGACTGGAATTTACCTATTCTTTAATGGTATCGTTCTGCCTTGAAGAAAGCCCTACATACCGAATTTCAGCTCATTTGACCCAAAGGGGGCCGCTGGGGTTGCTCAAATGTAGCGGGAAAAATATATATATATATAAATATATATCAGACATCTCCAAATTTTCCATAATCGTGCTCTAGGGGTTATGAAACGGATAGAAATCGCAGTCCCGCCGCTCACCGCCGACCTTCGACCCAATGCAATAGTCTATTTTTTTCGGGGAAAAACGACTAAAAATAAAAGAAAAAGATAACCATAGAAAAGAAAAAGAAAAGATATTCAGCTGTTATATAAAAATATTTTTAAAACGACACCTAATCATGTGGATTAAAAAAAACAAATATATATTGCAGTCTTTATACAAAAACGTAAATGTTGAATAAACTCCATAAATAGTACATAATAATTTTGTAATGTTATCAGGTTGTTAGTATAAGACAACACTGAAGTGTTGATACGCACAAGTTAACAACTGCATGATTTACAAGATGCCCTTATTCGGTTTGAGTACTCTTTCAGAAGTCAATAATAATTTTACGATCTCGTTCAGCACACGTCCCAACACTGCCGACAGTTGCTGCTGAATTACTGTCGTAAACAGTGCCTTCTTCTAGAGTACACTTAAAGGGTTTCACTTTTCTTTGTTTTATTAAATGTATTCACAAAAGTTTTCATACTCCATTATTTTTTTTCTGTTTAAACATTAATTTCTTATCTTTTAGCACTGAAAATTTTTCGTACTTCCAATAAAATATTATGCAATGTTTTCAATACAGCTTCGTTTTCAACATCACCTCGCCCTCTCATATCTTGAAAATTAATTTAATTAAAAATAAAAATCTTTAATTTGTTCATTATAAGAAAATTAAAAGTTAAATTAAAAAAAAAAATAACTCGAGTCTCTCAAATAACAGCAAATAACTGAATAGCTGACGCACCCGGACTAAAAAGCACGAGATCACATAAATCCTGGCCAGAGAAAGTACATCTTTCATCAGGAAGTAATAAAAAGACTGACCAAACAGACATAGCACATTACTCTAAAACAGTTCAACATTTACTGACGTAAAAGAGATGATAATATTAAATATATTGTTAACGAAATTGTTTATAAAATTTTTTTTACCAAGTAATGATATGTTTTTACGTCTCTATAATTAATAAATTCGATAAATTAAATATGCTAAATCTCTAATTAAAATAACACTGTAAGTAAACTTGTATTTTTTGATATCTGAAAATGGCCTGAAGCAACATCTCAAGTATAATATAAAAAAAAATATATATATATATATATATATATATATATATATATATATATATATAATTGTGAATCGCGTTGTGGTTTTCCAGGACATAAAATAGCTGCCCCGGAGGTTTGGTCCATGGACGGTCTGTCTCGGGGAAAGAAATATAGGTCCTCGTGCGCCTGCTGACTCCGAACAGCCATAATCCGTGGATCTAGACCGATTTGTCACTGTCCTTGAACCCGATTGAGTCGGTGGGAAGGACACTGCTGAATTGGCCCCAAAAAGGACCGGTTATGGAGCAATGGGCAGCCTGCCGCTGCACCATGGAAACCATGGTTCGCAGCAACGTGAGGTTGGGTGACCCCCTCCAGGCTGTCTGAGCTCCCGCAAGCAATAAATGTCTGTAAGAACACCACATCGCGCGGCCAAAGATCTACAAGGTCTATAGAGCCAACCGAAAAAAAAAAAAAAAAATATATATATATATATATATATATATATATTGTTTTGGGATTTTTTCGGAATAAATGTGAATTATTTGTTTTTAAAAAAAAAATGAATGAAATAAGTAGTGAAGATAATGAAATAATTTATAAAAGGAACTCAAATACGAGTGGGTTAGGTAGCGATGTCGAAAATGATAACGCTTCGAAAATAGATCAGTGTGGGCATAGCTTTATGGTTGGTTACATACATGTAATTATCAATCCATATCATATCCTTTTTCTCTTTATACTTTTTTCTTATCTTCTGAGTTTTGATATATTCGCAATAGGAAAAATATGCTTTTTTTTTTAAATAAAAATTTATAATAACTTACGTAAAGAACGAAAGTTAAAGTAAATCACCCCTCATAGTTAAAGTAAAGGAACAACTTTTTAAACCCAGTTAGTTTTGACATACTCTAATAACTGTATCTAAATCTGCCAACAATTAAACAATAGCAGATATTTTTGATATTTTTTTGCCCTTAATATCAGTTATAACAAACTATAATTCGATTTTTTTTTTAATTGAAATTAAATGAATCTTTAATTTTTATTTTTTTTTTGGCAATGTTTTATTTCTAGCATCTCGATTCATCGCTCTGAAATGTTCATAGCTTACAGTATGATTCTAAAATAAATCTATCAATTCATATTAATTTTAAAAACTACAGAATTTTAAAATTTTATCTTATTAATTTTTCATCCGTATTTTATGCCGCCTTAAAAGGTGCATCCGTTGAAGTTTCTTAATTGTAAAAAAAAAAAAAGTCACACCTCGGTACGTACCTGCCTCAGCCTACCTGAGACAGGAAGGCTGGCGACTGTGATACATTGCCTAATTAACATCAGACCTCACCCTTCTAATTACTGCTCCAAAGGGCAAAGTCAACTGACAGATAAATGACGTCTTACATCATTTGTGTCCAATTAGGAAGGTGGTTAGCTGTTTAGTGACAATGATTTTGGTTGGTTTAGTGATCCTGGTGTGCTAGCTTGTGTTAAATAGACAAATCGCTATGGTAGATTCCGCTCTACATTTGCTGTATACATATGTAATGTACTTCAAGCAACGTTTGTACGACTTAATTAACTTAGATACAATAAATATTAATCTGCTTGATTTGAATCATTATTCATAATCAATAATTGGTCAAATTTTATTTTATTTTATTAATTTTTTAATTAAAATAAAGGTATAAAATAGTAACCAATGGTACGACTTTATCTGCTACCTTAATTGAAATTTGGTAAAATCTGTGAAAATAAAATAAAAAATTCACTAAATTTACACATTTAGCTCCTGAGTCCAAAAAAAATAAAAAATTAAAACACATCAATTTAGTTGTGCATTGTCTTCTCTTTCTCCTAAACTAAAGACACTCTCGAAAAAACTTAAATAATCCAGAGAAAAATTATTATTTCATTTTTTGAAATAAATTTCCAATGAACTCTCTCAGCGTGATAATTAGGAGAAAAATAGTAGAAATAAATTGAACGTGTTTTAGAATAAATTCGGTGTGTGGCCATTTGGTTAAAAAAAATTCATAAACATTTTATGAATTCATTTTCATAGTGAATTTTAAGATTTAAAAAAAATCTTTTTTAATAAAATAGTTTTTAAAAAAGTTAGGTTAAAAAAAAAATTTTAACAAACATCTTTTGAATGAATGGAAATGGAAATGTTTATAAATTTATATATTAAAGGGAGAGGTGGGTAGGAGTGGTTGGCAGCCACTTCCCTTTCAACGTGGAAAATTTCGTAGTTAATCCTTGCAAACTATTCTTTAAGACTTTTTTTTCTTTTAATAAATCATGTTCTTTTGAGCGTTACTGTAAATTATTGCATGGCACCATGGACCCCCTGTTCCTCAACATGGAAGAAATTAAATATATAAAATTGCTCCCACTTTTGTTTTGAGCTGGAAATGCCCTTGGACCAACAGATTTTACTTTATCTTACTTGATGCTTTTAATTACAACGAATCTCTTGGCCGAACTGAGTAATTATTAGATGTTTCAAATTCTTGCCAAGTTTAAATGTGAAACTGTAGCGTTGACTAATTTACTTTGAGCGAATTGCAAGGGAAAAAAAAGAAAAAGATTATTCTTCGGTTTCCTTATGTGGCACGTTCCAAGTAATTAAAGTGCACGAAATGGATCCCAGCCTGCTCTAGACCTTTTTTTTAGCCCCGTAAAGATAGGGCAGAAAATAAAAGATGTCCTTCGGAGATCTCATTTATCCGCTCTTTATAAAACTGTCCCAACCAATGAGAGATTAAAAGAATCCTGACAAAAAGAGGGAAAAGAAGAAGAGGGTTTGAAAGCCATTTTCTAATTTAACCTTCAGTTCGCACTCGGCTAAGTTTTCCATGCCTTTCTTACCCCCTCCAGGATTATAGGATTATCCTTTACAAATCGATACTTTGCCTCCGGTCCCGATCATATCTTCAACAATAGCCAACTAATTACTCCAAAAGAGTTCTAATACCTTATTTTTCACCATTTCTTCTTTCTAAGTAATTAAGAAAGGCCGTCAGGCCTCACTGTTTTCATAGATCTTTGAGGGGTTACTTCCTTCATTTTCTGAATATTATTTTCTTAGGGTAAAGTGTTTTAATTTGATAAAAAGAAAAAAAAAGCAATATTTTATTTAACACCAGATCCTTTCTTATCAATTATCCTTTTGATAATTATTCTCCTAACAATGTCCTAATAAAAGTACATGCGGGTCATTCTTATATAAAATGGCAATTTGCCATCCTGATTATCCGCATTTGAAACGCGATATAAACACTGCTTTGACTTTATTATTTGAAGCATGAAAATGCAAAAGGATCTAAGTGCCTTCAGCAAAATTGAAATCACAATTTTTTTATTTATTTTTTTGCATATTACAGGTTCATATGCCGAATTAATATTATTATAAATGTGATTTTATTACTTATACAACCATAGGTAAGTAGAAAAACAAATTATTTTTAATAAAATCATTTCTCTTTAATTTATATTATTTCTAACATCGCCTTTTTTGTGAATCGGGATAATTATGTTGTATTCCCATTTCGTGAAGATTTTCAGTATAACTTCTGAAAAAGACTGGAATGCTTTCAATAGTTCTGCTCCACCATATTTGATGAATTCAGAGGCGATGCCGTCTCTTCTTGCTGCTTTCTCCACCGCTGCTTCCACCTCTTCTTCCCATATCACCTCATCCTATTCTCCCCTTATACATTCTCTTGGCATTCTCTCCTTAACATCTCCAGAAAACACTTCTTTGTAGTGGCATCTCCATCTTTCTAAAATACCTTGGTCTCCGGCAATCAATCTAATTCCCTCGTCTTTTACATTTCGTATTGGTTTACTTGTCTTTCCTTTCATTGCCTTGATCTTTTTCTAAAAAACTTTGACGTTTTGTGATAATTGTGTATAATGTGTAATTGTGGTAATTACAGTATATTGTTGTAATTGTGATAATTACTCTGTAAGTCCTCCAGCTCTTTCTTTTTGTCACCCTTACTACAAGCTGTTTCTCCGTTTCTCCTTCAAACATACAGTTCCAATTCAAACAATTGGCTGGAATCTTGTGTCTATTGTACTCCTTCCATGGTGCCTTCTTTCTCGCCACTGATGCCTTCACCCTATCATTCCACCACCTGGATCTTTTACGTGTAGGTGAAACATTGGCAATCCCGCAAGTATAAGTAGCGGTCTCCAGTATGGCTTTCTTTATTCCTGTCCATATTTTATCTACTCTTCCATCCATAATGGTGTTCTGAGGTTTAGAATCCAATAGGTTTCAGTATTTCATTCTTTTTTCAGGTTCCTGGAGCTTAACAACGTCGATTTTCTAATAGCTTCTTGGGTGTTCCTTTCTGTGGGGAAGAATTTGAGTATCTCCGACTAACAGGAGGTGATCTGAGCCAATTTCTGCACCTCTAATCACTTTAACACCAGTAAATAGTCTCCTAATCTTTCGACTGTAAATGTAGTAATCGATTATACTATTTACATTCCTTTCTTCAACGGAAAAAAATATTTGATTTTTTTTTTTTGTTTGGAAAGAATGAATTGCCAATGAGCAGATCGTAGTCAACACATAAATCAATCAGTCTTTGACCATTAACATTCTTAATACGCTCACCTCCATGTCGTCCCATAACTCCATGTGCTCTGGCATAGTCCTAACGTTGAAGTCACTCAATATTGTAACTTCTCTGTTCTTGTCCGGGCTTTTAATGACTTCTCTTTCTAGCTCGCCATAAAACTGTTCTTTATCCAAAGAAACATCATCTTCGGTGAAGACATAGACTTGAATAATGGTCACTTCTATGGATAACTCAAGGTTTGCCGTAATTATTCTGGGAGGTATTGGATCCCAATTTTCTGCTTTTGCAAAGAGGCTGTCTCTCATAATTATTCCTTTGCCCTCAATCCAGCAGGAACCTCCAGAATAGATGAGGGCATGTTGTTTATCCAAACAAACTTCTCCGTGACCTTTCTTCCTCACTTCGCTAATGCCCAGTAGATCTATCCGATAGGACTTCATTTCCTCTACTAATTCCACTTCCTTTCCAGTCAATGTCTTAATATTCCATATTCCAAATTCATATCCTTTCGAGCGCGGTGTCATAACCAATGAGTCTGTCCAAGTCCAAGGCAAGTTAAGTTGCTTTGAATCATATGTACTCCACTATGGGTGATTAGCCCAGCAGAAGAGGCCCCGTATCCTCGGGACAACTGTCCTCCCGAATATTTATGTCCCCTCTGGAGTAAATAGGCCAGGTTATTGCCCCTCAGCACTGGGTAGCTGTTGGTCCATGGGTCTTTATTCAGTATATTCAGATCCTCCATCCGTCACCTGGGAGTTCTACCGAGAGAGGACTGTTTCATGTTGCAGTAATCAGTGATACTAAGACTTAACATGCTTATTAATTTTCATTAGTGTGGTACTAACAAAAATTAATAAAAGTTATTATAATTAATGAGATATACATTTATTAAATTCATGATAGTGTACAAAAATCCCAAATAATTATGACAGATTTCAAATAAAGTTTTTAATTGTGAATTAGTCTTGTCAATTTATTTTAAAATATCTATTTTAAAACAGTTTTAATGAACATTTGTTCCTCTTTTTGACAGTTGGAAGCCGTTTACAGCAGCTCTGATTCTTTGAGTAAGTGGTACAGGAAGATAACCATCGATGATTTTAGGTAAGTAGTTGAATTAATTTGTCTCCTTAGAAACATAATTACTTTTTAATCATAATTTTTTCTGAGGAAAAGTATATACCAGTTTGCTAATATAAAATATTTGAGGCAAAATAAGAACTACTGTCAAACACTTACATTTTATAATCATTAATTTTGTGAAAGTTATTTTTTATATAAAGATAATAAAACTGGTTGATTTTTGTGTATAAAATTTTAGCTAGTATATTATAAACAATTTCTTCATTATTATAAAGAACATTTCTTTATATGCCTATTATAAACAACATCTCTCCTCTTGATCGACTTCTGATCACCATATGTAAATTTAGTATCAATATTAATGTCTTTTAAAATATAGAACTGTTATTAAAGGTGTTAATAAAGTGGAGATTATTTATTTTAAGTTATCTATTTATGGGCCAATGAGATATCACTTTAATTATCGAATTAACTTGTTAAAGGTGATGATATCGCAATAGAATTTATTGAAGAGGAATTATAATGCCATTAGCACTAGGTATCCAGACAGGACCATTCAAATTAGGAATTTTTAATCTCATAATAATATTTAACAGGTTGTAACACATGAAATGTCAGTTCCTAGTTTAAACAAATGAAAATGAAAGAAAAACAAACTTTACTGATATTATTTGTATTCAAAATAACTTCTGTTAGGGTTTTTTATCCCGTGTTTGAAGAAACTTTTTGGTTTTGAATCAGTTAATTCATCAGGCCCCTACTATCCAGATGGCTAATCATGATCCAACCATTGTCTACTTCTTCATGTGGTGTTTCGAAATGCTTCAGAAGATTTGTGTCCGATTTTAAATTCATTTAAGAATATTATGTGTTTTTTCTCAGATTCCATCAATGACAAAAAATTACACAAACACTTAAATATTTCAAAATAAACTGAAATATGTAGCATGAAAATGAAAGAAAAATTTATTCAGATCAATTTGGTACCCTTTATGTTAGTGTTTATAAACAAGATATGGTTTCTTACTTTAATGATTTCATCAAAATAACAAATTTGACTTTTCATTTGATCCAGCCAACACTATAATTGTTTATATTATTTTTCATAATTTCATTTTAATTTTTATTAATGTAATTATATAAGTATAGCTATATTTCAATTATTTCCTTCCTCAGACCTACAATTTTAAATAATAATACATATGTGTAAAAATATTACTTCTTTTTGCCCATTGGTGTGAAGGTTTTCATGCATAAAATGTATGACTTTGTTGATAATTTTGCTCATCTTTAATTTTATAAGTTATTGTGTATAGTACATTAAGCTGTACCATAACGTAATCTAGCAGCCATATTTTATTAATATTTTTATTTTTCATTATTTCACAGTGAGGGAAGTGTATTAGTAGACTACTTTGTAGAACTTAGCGAGCTTGGGCGTACGGTAAATACAGCAGAAATGAAACGTCTCTTTCACGAAAGCTTGACTAAGTACTCTGCTAATCAGGCTGCATTGACGGCTAGTCCAACTGGAAATGGCACTGAATATAAGCTAGGAAAATTCCTCATAGATCCAACTTACACTGACTTCATCGGTACGAATTTTTAACAATTCTTTTTTTACTATACTTATAATAGTTTAGTTTTCAATGCTATTCAGTGTTAAAAATAATGAATTTGATAGCTATTATAAATCTAGTTGTTGTACAAACTCATTTATTCGAATAATTACGAAAAGTAATGAATAGTTATATTATGCCTGAAATTATGCTGTTACTTTTCTTATAATGATGAAAATAATAAATTAATTAAAAATAATAATGTAACTTTATATAGCAAGTTATATGTAACTTTATAATTTCTTTGTTATAAGTTAGATTAACAAAAAAAATTGTGATGAGAACATGATAGAACATAAGCAATATGACAGTAATATTCTCCTACCCTGTTGATTTCTATTATATAAGCTAATATATATATATATATATATATATATATATATATATATATATATATATATATATATATATATATATATATATATATATATATATATATATATATATTATATTTTATTATAATATTCTTTAAAAAATATATATATATATTATAATAAGAAGTAAAAATACACAAACCTACAGTAATATCATGCTTCACATCAGAATAGCAAAAAAAAGTTCCTTATACAGAAAACAGCTTACCGTGTATAGAAATGGTAATGGCGTACTCAGTTTTTATATTTTTTCTGGTTGAATATGTGCAGAAATTTATAAGATAATTACTCCATCTAAACAAACATGCCTTCCAGGAATTTAGCCAATCTTTAGCCATTGCCAATATTTTCAGTTCTCCCAAACATAAAATTTCATAAATACTTATTTATTATCAGTTTTGAAACCACACTTGCAATTAAATAAAGCCTGTTTTTTTATTTATTTAATAAATTGTTTCAGTTTGAATTGCCTAGTATAACTACCGTTAATGAAACATGAGTTATAGCATACTGTTTATTATCAAGCAAGTTTTAAAATAAATCTATTTTTAATGTATTCGATTTTAGGCCTAATATTTATAAGCGCACTACAATAGGTATTATAAACTAACATTTTTCCTTGGCTTTGTACTCTATGGTAATCAAGAGGATACTGCACATCTTTCTGTTGTGCCTTGAATCATAGGATTTGACGTGTATTTTAGATATTCTAATCATTCGTAAATGTTAAAGAATTTATTTTTTCCGCTCCTTAAATTTTTTTGTTTTTCAAATGTCCTCATCCATCAAAAACTGGTATTCTTTGCAAATTCCCATTTGACTCATTTGTAAATCAAAGCCCAAAAACAATATCAGATAAATTAGCATTCAGTTATTTTATACTTATTATTCTTCACAATATTTGATGTTACATTTGTTTTTTCAGTACTGCATTAAGAATATTTACATTGCTTAAATTTATTTAGTTTCTCTATTTGAAAGCAGAATTTTTTATATATCCTCTCTAGAATGGTAATTATAAAACATAAGGGTTAATTATAAAATTATTGTTCAAGTTATGGGGTCACAGTCGCCTAATCACAAAAGTATCACTTCAAAGCATCTGTTCCTTGAGATTTATAAACATTAAATTCACAATTTTTTTGGAACAATTTTATAAGAATAACTAAAGTACAATATAATAAATTAAAGTTAAAAGTTTTTTTTTACTTGATATGAATATTAGTTTTTGTACTGTTCCTGAAATATTTTGGCTTGCACTGAATTCCCTTTATGATAGAACTTTTTTTTTTTTTAGTTTTGCCAAAACAAGTACTACCAACTGTTGGCTATGCTGAAGAAGACGAACTTTTGCCTCAGTGGGCTATTGCTGTAATAGTTATTGGGCTGGCCTCACTTCTGTTTGTTATAATCTTTGGGGTTACGGTTGTAAGTATAAAATACTTATTCTTATCAGAAACTATATTTCTCATATTATATAAATATTTATTTAAAATTTCTCAAGGAAAAAAAAACTTGTTTTTGAACCTAGGTGCTAGGTTGATAATTAAGATAAATCGTACTAAACGTTAATTATTTCCTAATTTTTTTTTTTAACTGGGTTTAATACCATCAGGTATTTCAACAAGATTTGAAATTAGAGGCTATACTGATACTGGTTGCTAATCTAATGTAGCCAGAGTGAAAACATAAAGATTTATCTTTTGTTCTGTTACAACAGCCCAAAAGAGATAACCTCGAGGAAATAATTTCTCACTGTGTAGTCACCAATGGTGGTAAAATGAGTCCTCCTAATCTATTGGGTCTCAAAAGTCCTAATGGGCATGAAGGATTTCAGGCGTAAAAGCTAAGCACGTAGTCAACTTGGACCATGTTTGAAATGCTGAAAAAAACAGGTATTTATTTCCTCACCGAAAGCTATTTTACTCTTCTGATGAAAAAAATACCCCTTACTAGGAAGCCTTCGTTTACAAACAGAAAGTGTCTGTGAGGCTAGGCTATTTCAATCTTGGTGGCCCTAGAAGGAGGTGGGAGCTTCTCCAACAGAGGAATCCCTGAGAGCCCAACTGACAGAAGAGGTGAATGTGAAGGCAAAATTCCTGGATGAGAGGAAGCCTGAGGGCTTTTTAGATGTTTATTGGCAGAGGAGTCTAATCCTGGTCTTGTCAGAATCTTTGTAGCCAACAGACAAGGAAGTGTGAAAATAAAAGCTAATCCTTACAGGCAAGAATCTAATGGCCTTCTTTTTCCCTCAAAGGCACCGGAGTCATCTAATTTCTTATTAAAAATGCATTTCATCTGCAGTATGAAATTTAATTTTTTTAAATTCTATTTCCTTAATCAATTATTAATTTTCTTTCTAATATTATTTTTTATAGCTTGTAAATCGCCATAAGAATGCTAAAGCAAAACAACCTGCTGCTCTCACTGAAGATATGCTACATGAACTGAATAAGAACCATATGGGTGGTTTAGACAACTTTGGTGCTGATGACTTATATAACATGGAGGACGTATGGAATGACAAACCTCCCAAGAAGGTATATAATGTTCAAAAATTATTATTATCAGCTAATGTATGAAAATGTATAACTAAAAAGAGATAAAGAAAAAAATAATTTTTTTACCCTTCCTCCAAAGAGGTGATTAATATAGTTGAGAGAAATTTAAAAAAAATTTCTTATTCTGATTTTAAAATCTTGCATTCATTTTTGTACCGAATAATTAATGTTTCATTTAAATTTTTTATTGATTTCTCACTCTTATAACATTTAAAATATTTCAGCCAAACTTTGTATGATTTAATTGTAAATTCTGATGTTTTCAGAGGTCTTCTGGTTCTTTGCAAGAAAATAGCATGGCTAACCTGTATGATAGCTGGAGATCTGAGTGGAATGGCTATTACTACAATGCTTATTATGGAACTGGCTCTGGTTACGGAGGCCGCAGACGATCGGACTATGACACCAACTTTTAAGCTTGTTGATTGTTGTTACTTTTCCTCATCGTGTTTTTGAAATTTTGATTCTACATACACTAAACCAAAAACAGTGTACTTAAAACACTTATAACTCAAGTGTTTATTCACATTTTTGTAATTATTTTTGTATATGAATTAAGTTATTTCTGATGAATATTAGGTAAAATGTCTATAAACCTAAGAAATGCTTAATTAAATTTGAAGTATTATTGAATATTATTTTTAATAAAACTATTGTTGAAATTAATAAAGATATGATTAATGTTTGTATGTACTAGGAATTGTTATGGTTGCATCTATTTGTATTTTGTAGGAAAGCTTATTATCTTATAATTATATTTTCAACTATTTAATTCCAAATGGTCTTGTTATGAAATATGTTTACTCTACTGTGTCATTTTTCTAAAAAAGATAATGTTGAAATTCACCCATATAAGACATATCAGACTTCCCAGATACTTTGAAATATCGTTTATAAAAAGACATCTCCTTGCAAATACATTTCTGGTATATTTAAATTTAAAGCTAAATATTAAATGGATGTAACCCTCTAATTAAAAAAAAATAAAACAATTTACTTTGGTCATTTTCTGTTTGGTTTAAAAGTCACTTGAATCAAGTCTGATGAGTCTTCAAATCGAGAGCCAATAGTCGTGCATAAATATATTGTCAATTAGGAATAGTGCACAATTATAGAAAAAAAAGATTCAAGGTGCCAATGATTGTTACCAGTAGGAGGAAAAAAAGATGATGACCTCAACAGGCAATTTAATGGTCCTGTCATTTAGTATTTTAAACTTCATTAATTGTATATTTGTATTTACTATATTATAATGATTTTACAATGTAAATATTTTAACCGGTCACCAATATAATTTATATACTTTCTGTTCTCACACTCTTCCTTTTGAAGCTAAGACCAAGTTTCTAGATGAAATATAATTAAGTAAGGGACTAATATATATAAATATATTTTAGATAAATAAAGTTAAGCTCAATTCTATTGTAAATTTAGAAAAGGTGTCTTAGGCTGAGGGAGAGAGTGAGCCCATGGCCTTGTGAGTTAGTCATTTCTAGTCAGGCACAGGGTTTGTAGGCACCAGCTTATAATCTTTTTCTTGCATTTTTGCCAAAAATGTGAATACACCTTAGGGTCTTTTCTCCAATCCCTATTCTACTACAGGCATTCTATTTGTGATTGATTGTATTGTAAAAGTTCGTTTATGGTATTTACGACCCGAATTAAGTGTTTCTGGATGTCAATACTTGTTGCTGTAATTAGATAGTATCGAACTTATTTCATATTTTTAGATATTCGCATTAATATATATGAGCCTATCTTTCAACTGTTAATATTTATGATAAGATTAACATTTTCCTGATTGCAGAATAAATATAAAGTAATTTTAAATCATTCCAACATTAAAACTATTTTTATTCTTTGATATTTTAAAGTAGTTTTAAATATATTTATTTAGTTTTAATGTCTCTTTTTGTTATATAAACTTCTTCTTTTTTTTTAAATCGATGTATATTAAAAAAGATTAATGCATGAAACAATTTTATATAAATGTAGCTATCTAGTTTTATATATGATGTATTATGATGTACATCCATAGAAAATTTATGAATAAATGTATTGTTTCTAAATTTGAATTTGTTTTTACCCATCTTATAAAATTGAATAATTAAAATTTAACTAAAGAAAAAAATAAAATAAAATATTTGAATATAAAAACTACTATCTCAATTATTATTCATAAGTTGTAAAGCATTTGAGTTTGTTCACTCCGAGTAGATTTATTATCTTAATTGTACAAATATATTTGATTGTTCTTATTAACTTAGTACGAATGAAACTTTTTTTTTCAGTTTTTGTTCATTCTTAGTAATATTAGTTTTTCATCAACCGTAAGGTTATTTTGGGTTTCTGGTAAGGCTTTAGCCATATTTGTATATTTTATAGATAAAAAAAAGTTAAAATCATTCTCTTACCTCAATAAATAAATGAAATTTGGCTCATCACATTACACTTTTTTTTTTACAATGATGATCATTTTTGATCACCCTAATGGTCATATCCAAGTACTGAGGATGAAATACACTTCTTGTTTTCAGCATATTTTTTAATATTAATTTATTAATGAACACTCTACAACCAGTAAAAATAATATAATTCTCATACCTATTTTAGAGATATAGATTGCAATCCTTTACCTTAAGAAAAATAATTATTATATTTTTATTCATTTTATGATTTATGTGAATAAATGATTTGTTCAATTAAAAGTAATGGGCTTTACTTTAAACTGCCACTTTATTTAATAAAGAAATAAGTGAAAAAGAAATAAAGTAGTTAAGTAAAGTACATCCCATTACTTTTAATTTATTACATGCATAACCGCTTAGCAAGTCTGGACCTTCTTACTTTTAATTTTTATTGTTAGTGTATTACAATTATGATGGAAAATCTTTCTTTACTTTTATTCTCTTTTATAATCTGTACATTCAATTTTTTATCAGAACTTGTAAGAATATAAACTTAATTAAGTGGTATTTTGAAGAAAATAAAATAAAGTTGTATCTGTGACTATCAGTGAATAAAACCCTTATTGAACATGAAAGCCTACTTGCAAGAGAAGGTAATGATTAGTAACAGAATATTGAAAATGATTTGGCCTAAACTTTTAACATTCTGTTTTTATTAATTAAAAGATTTAAGGATGATTTACTTGACTTCCCATAAATATGATCTGGTTGAATAATAATGTTTTTATTTCTAAAAAAAGTTTGCTATGAAATTGCATATGGGTGATTCTCAAAAAAAGCTTCATTTTCTATCCCAGAATTTCAAGCAAGTGAACCACCTTCTAAAATTCCCGAATTTTTCATGTGGCCAACACAAAATGGAGTTCAAATTTCTATTTTGTTTTTCAAATTACAATTTATCAATTTGTTCATGCTGTGATAATGAAGAATGCCTGGAGTTGTACTAATTAGAATTTATTGATACGCAGGGATGAGAATTTGAAGTTTTCGAGCTTGCTTACTCTAGTTAATTTGACAACAAATTTTTGAGTAACAAACATTCGAATAAGCTATGATATTATCAGTTTCATCTAAAATAATCATGAATTTATTTTTGAAGAGAGATTATCTTTTATTTGTAAGAGGTTTTCTCATAAAAAAAAAACAAGACATCTAGTTCTGGGAAGAGAGGTTTTATCTGAATTTGATTTTGTTACAGGTGATGGTAATGATAATCAAGACCACACAAAAAAAAAAGTTTCATTTCTGAACACAGAAATGTTTTTGTTTTTTTTAATGGATATTGTAAATAAGGATGAGAAGAACGTAATAAGCAAAACAAAAAGCATCAATAGGACACGTCCATTTGAATGAATACATGAATTTCACTATTATTGACCTTTTTTAGAGAATTACCCATATGTATCAAATTAGACATTAGCTATAGTTACAGATATCTGTGATGAATAGGAATAGGACCAGACTGTCCAACAAAGTTGCCTCATATATGAAATAAAATGAAATAATAAATTTTATTTTTCCAAACCTTGGCGTTACTACTGAATGCATATACACATATATATATATATATATATATATATATATATATATATATATATATATATATATATATATATAGATATATATATATACTTTACAAACACTGGACAAGTTCTTTGACAAACAATTTGCCACTGGTGCGGAACCAGCATTAGGTTGCTTGAGTGGAATATACTTATCTCTAGTCCTAATCAAGCTTATTTTGCGGTTTCCACTCCTGATGATTTCTTTATTATCTAAATGTGACTAACTACTTGTTAGAGAACAGAGGTTTTGGAATCTTCCTGTTATAACCTACTTAATTTAAGAAGTTGGTCAGAGAGGAGGGATCAAATGCAATCAAAGAAGAAAAACACAATAATAAGTGGAACTTATTTTTTTTTATTGTGTCCAAAGATTCGGCCTAAGTTGTAGGTCTCATCAAGATTGATTTTTTTTTTTTTTGTGGGGTGTATTCAGTAAATTAAATTAGCCCAACAAGGTATTGGTTAATTGGTGTTGGTATAAGTTTAATCTCTTCGATAGAGTAGCAGACTTCGATAGGCCTGATTTACACTTCTAGACCACTGTCTATGTGTATTGTAACTCATTGCAATACTATATGCAAATTCTTCTTCACATCATCCTTTTAGTGCCTTTCAGGGTAGGGGAGCGTTTAGCCATGACTGCTACTCTTCCCTCGCCTAGCTAGGTTCCTGGCCTGGCAGGTATTGTTATCTCTCTTCCTGCACAAATGCTGGACATATTCCAGGTATAACATTCTTGGGTGTCCTCATGGTCTTCTACTATCAGGGAGGTATTCCATAGACCTCCTTCCTCAGTACATGGCCAAACCATTTTAATTGGCGGGACACCTTCTATCTACATCTTCTAAGACTCTCCTTCATTGTTGTAATCTTGATTTCCTTCCTGATGGTCTCACTGTGGATGCAATCTCTTCTTGTTTTCCCTGCAATCCTTTGAATAAATATCATTCTGTGACTGCTCTCCAGCCTGTCTATTAATATTCAACTTTCAACACCATGTAAGAGAAGTATACTAAATTCAATCAACAATAATTGTTATAATTATTATTAGGTACACCTATTGGTGTATAATTTTCTCTACGACAAATATTTTAGAAAAAATTAGAATACAACTGTGGCATTCATCAACTTTGTGGGTCATTCTCAGATTACTTGCCAATATGCAGTTCCAAGTCTTTACCGACTTTAATTTTTGGAATTTTGTTTGGCAAAGCCGTTAAATATGCTCCTTGTTTGTAGAAGTCATAGGGACTTCACGATTGGATATTGGAATGTTCTGACACTATACAGTCATGGAGCACTTCAACAACTTATGGAGGTGCTGGAGCGATACAAAGCAGATATAACTGCACTCCAGGAAATTAGATGGGCTGGCAAAGGCTCACCATCTACTATAGCAGTGACGACAGATTGCATACCTATGGAAAGGGCTTTGTAGTGTCTGCAAGGTGTAAAAATTTGATCATGGACTTCAAACCAGTCAGCCCGCGACGCTGTTTACTTAGGATCAAGGGTAAATTCTTTAGTTGTATCTTGATTAACTGTCATTTACCAATTGAGACATCTGAGGAACAAGATAAGGAAGAGTTCTATGACTTGTTTGAGAAGACAATAAGTGCCTGCCCAAGAGCAGATATCAAGATCATTGCAGGTGACTTTAATGCTAAAGTCGGAAGAGGAAGAAGTTACAGAATAACAAAAGGGAAGCATAGCCTACATGAAATAAGCAATGATAACGACATCGGTTAATAAATTTCTGTGAATTACAGAAGCTCATCGTTGGTAATATCCTCTTCCATCACAAAAATATACACAAGAGTACATGCCAATCCTCTGATGGACTCATTGTTAATCAAATAGGCCATCTTATAATAAGTACCAGGTATAAACTACCAGGCAAAAATCAGACCTTCTTGATGTAAGAACACACAGAGGAGCACTCGTTGACCGATCATTACCTTGCCATAGCAAAAATAAGATTAAAAATTTCTAACTTATTGAACAAAAGTGGCCAAAGAAGTATAAAATTTAACATCAACAACCCCGATGAACTGGAAAGATATATGCTGAAGGTTGATAGAGATCTTAATCTTCTCCATATTCATATTTACGCTATAGAACAAATGTGGTGCAACATCGAAAGTCATGTAAGGAAAGCTGCCGAAGAAATAATCGGAGTGAAATGTTACCAGAGGAGAGTTAACTGGTTTGATGAAGAATGCAGAAGAGGCACAGATGTCAAAAACCAGGCATACACATCGGAGATTCAAAAGAGACATAAGAGTATTGGTGGATCTCTATCGCAAAAAAAGAAAAGAGGAAAAGCAAGCGCACAGGAGGAGGAATCGGACTTAGGAGAACAAGTAGGTTGAGAATGTAGAGCAGTCCAGACATACAAATGATTGTCGGAATTTCTACAGAAGAATTAATAATGAGCGAAAACCGTTCAAATCCACGAAACACTGCATATAGGGGTACAGACGGCACCCTTCTCACTATCATGGACATGGTAATAAGGAGGTGGAAAAACCACTTCGACGAACTATTGAACATCTAACACGGCCGAGTTGGCCAAATGGATCCTAACTCTGAAAGAAATCAAGGCGAAGAGATTGAACCTCCTGATGAGGATGAGATATGTGATGCAATTAAGAACTCAGAAACCATAAGGAACCTGGATATGACAACTAGCCCGCAGAACTGTTTAAGAATGGAGGTGGAAATCTGGTTAAAACTTTATAATGCCTATTTGTATCTGTGTGGACATCACCAATCCAAAAGAAAGGGGATGTACTTCACTGTAAAAATTATCGAGGAGTATCGCTACAGCCTTGCGCAGCCACCAGATTCCCACTTCGTTTGTCTTCTCCTTACCTTTGACTTTGAAATGTTCATAACTAGGTCAGTATATTTAAAATTGTCAGCACCAGAACACTTAATTTTTATTATTTTCCTTCAACGTATAGACCAGCAAATATGGAGAATTGTTCAAAAACTTCTACGTCAAACATGATGTTGTTATCGGAGGCACTGTCTTCCTCCATAAGGATTGCCATAAAGTATCGTGGGCTTCTCCAGACCACGGCACCGAGGACCAACCAGACCACCAGCAGGAAACTCAGACGCTCTCAGTTGAATGGGAGGAACAGGAGAGATGCCGATGTGGGAAGTGACTATCATCTCATATTGTCAACATTCCGCCTGAAAATTACTTCAGCTGCTACAAATAAGAAGAAGCGGCTGGACGTGAAGAAACTCAAAGTTTCAGAGGTGATGGAGAACCTTAAGTTTAACTCAGATTTTAAACGATAACAAAACAAATTTTAAATGATATAGACGGATGATGATTTCATCGATGAATATTGAGAGACCACCAAGTTAGGCATCTTGGAAGTGAGCGAATCTTGTCTAATGATGGCCCTCAGAAGAAGAAACGGATGGCTGATGAAATCTAAAACGAGATAGACATGAGAAAGTAGGTCAAGCAGAAAGTGGACCAATTGCAAGATCAGACTGCAGAAAGCCAGTTCCCCATAGCAATATAATGTCTCAAGCAGGCTGGTAAAAAGAAAAGTTCGGAAGGATCAACGAGAGTGGGTCAACGACCATGCACAAGTAGGAAAGTAGGAGACGCGGATTCGTGACACAAAGGATCTTCACAGCATTACAAGAACTCTGTCGAACAATGGTTTCCCAAAGCCTCGACCTATTAAGAGTAAGAACGGTACACCTCTTACTACTCAAGTTACTTCTTCTTCTTCGATGGCGCTACAACTCCTGAAGAGTCAGGGCCTCCCTTAGTCTGAACCGCCAGTCTTCTCTGTTTAGTGCTGCTGCTCTCCAATTTCTAGTCCCCAGCATTTTTCGCGCGTCTGCAGCCACACAATCCTCCCACCGCAGGAGAGGTCATACCCACTTTTCTGCGTCCAAACATCTTTTCCTCAAGGAGCCTTTTGGGGATTTCGTTACTACTCATTCTTGCAATATGACCTGCCCATCTCAGACGTCCAGATTTTATAAAATGCATAATATCCTGATCTTTATAAAGATGCATAAGTTCGGCGTTTTTTCTCAATCTCCATAAACCGTTGTCACACACAGGCCCCAAAATCCTTCTCAGAATCTTCCTTTCAGATCTTAACAGGGTCGATTCTAGGGCTTTCGTCATCGTCCAGCATTCCGACGAATATGTGAGAACCGGCCTGATTAGGGTCTTATATATTCATATCTTTGTTGTCCTGGAGAGAGACCTGCTTCTTAGATGTTTCTGAAGTCCATAGTAGCACCTATTGGCCGCTATAACCCGACGCTGAATCTCCAGTTGCTTATCATTGGTCAAGTTTAGCTGTGTTCCAAGGTATATGAATTCCTCTACACAATCAAAGCTGAAATCCCCTATTTTTACTACTCCTCCTAGGTGCTCTCCTCTATTAGGATTATAGAGCATATACTTTGTTTTTTTCTCATTCACCTGTAATCCAGCTTTTGCAGCTGCTCTTTGAAAATTTATATAGGCACTCTTCATGCTGGAAAAACTGCGTCCAATAATATCCAGATCAGCGGCGTAGGCTAAGATTTGACACGAATTGTTGAAAATCGTCCCTCCTACCTGGATTCCCGACTTCCTGATGGCGCCTTTCAGAGCAATATTGAACAGCAAGCATGCTAAACAATCACCTTACCTGAGTCCTTTGTGGCTATGAAAAAAATCCGATGTGGTTCCGGACACTCTCACCGAGCACTGAGTAGCCTTCATTGTCATCCTGATAAGGCGGGCCAACTTCGGAGGGATATCCAGAGCAATCATTCCTTCATTCAGTTCCTCTCGGTTCACTCTGTCATAGGCAGCTCGGAAATCTACAAAGAGATGGTGGGTCTGGATATTGTATTCAGCCGCTCTCTCCATTATCATCCTAACTGAAAAGATCTGGTCAGTTGTACCTTTGCCCTGCATAAAGGCTGCTTGATATTGGCCAGTTCTCCTTTCAACAAATGGAAGGAGTCTGTGGAATAAAATATTAGAGAATATCTTGTAGGAAGACGGTAGGAGGGATAATCCTCTATAGTTTTCGCAGTTAAGAGGATCACCTTTCTTATGAATAGGACAAATAATAGTTTTGTACCATTCTTCAGGAATGCACTCCTCTATCCAGATGTCTAGAATCAGATTGTGCATGAATTTAGAGATTTCTTCTCCGCCATATTTCCAAAATTCAGCCGGAATTTCATCCACTCCTGGGACCTTGTTATTCCTCATCCGACCAATGGCATCCTGAACGTCCTCTTCATCTGGGGGTTCCAGCTCTTCACCACTTATATTGATACCTTGGTGCATGCCTTCTATGGCTTCTCCATTCATAGCCTTCGACTCATTGAACCAGGACATTATGTGGAGAATTCTCGAAAGATATGGCATCCCTAAAAAGATAATCAACCTTGTCCTGACAGCGCCTGAGCTCGTCTGATGGAAACGAATGCCGATTTATCCATGAGAGGGTTGTGTCAAACTCAATAAAAATTGAAACTGGTGTAAAGCAAGGATCTGTGTTTACTCCAACTCTCTCCATCGTAGTTCTCCATAACTCGACAGCATCGTAGGAGCTACGGTTGAGGAACGAAGGACTTGTGATTCAGTGGGGTCTGAGAGCGATTGCCTTGAGAATCTCGACTACGCCGACCATCTTTGTCTTCTTTCACAGCGGTTTAATTATCTGTTTGTATAGATTATACACTAATAATTTTGAGGGTTCTGATTCCATTTTTCGTATTGGGTTTTTGATCCAGCATGCGCATTTTGAATTTACCATTATCGTTGACATTTATCTTGGTATAGGTATCATTGATTAGTTTATCGAGGACAATAATTTTTAATTATTGTACGAAAGGTTTTAGTAGTAATGTACGAAAGGATTTTTGATAGCGCATGGCCATTTTGGTTTACTATTACTGTTGAAACTTACTTTGATATAGGGATCGTTTTCTAGGTTTTTGAGAATTCTCTTTCCGTTTTTAATTGGATTTGTTTCGAGCATAGGCATTTCGAATTACCATCACATTTGACATTTTTTCCGAATATCGTCCTTACAAATCCAATAAATGATATCTACACCAAAAAAACAACAACAAAAATGTCAACGGCAATGGTAATTCGAAATGGGGATACTCTATCAAAAATCCAATTAAAAAACAGGCAGAACCCTCAAAAACGATTCCATGTATCGAAGAAACCTTCAGTAGTAAGAGTAAATCGAAATGCACATCTGCGATAAAAAAATCTTTATAGTAAATTCAAATATATCGTCCTGTAACACCTAATAAACGATATCTATACTGAATAATTTTGCAAACTAATAATAATTAGACATTCTCGAGCTCGAACAAAATTTCGATATTAAATTCGGCATTATCAGCTTCGAAATGAACAATCACCTTATCAATGAAATTCATACATCTCCTCTTCCAAAAAAAAATTAATAGAATGAATTCAATACTTGTTGGGTTACAATTGGGATGGAAAAGGCTACTACTGAAATGGAAGTGGTTACATTTGAAATTGAAAAAGTTACAATTTACATGAAAAATTTGACTATTTATTTTGAAAAGGTTACGATAGATTTAGAAAGGCTGTATTCTGAATATTAATTTTAAGTTCTAGTAACAGACCCTTTTTAGTATATTGTAGATACTGCCTCTCTACTACTGGATCCAGAACCGATCACGAAATTAGTTTTATCCAGTTTTCAAATGTCAGTGATACGAAACAATAGAGAAAACGTTGATTTAACATTCGAAATTGTGTTAAAATGCCAAAGAATAACCATAAAATATCAAATTAAATATAATGAGTAAAAATTAACATTTTTTAACTTCTTTATTTTATTTCATTTTTTTTTTTATGCTTCCTAAAACTTTCATGAAAAACCTAATGGTAGCACCGAGCGTCTTACCAAAAGGGCAAGTTAAATCTCTAAAGTACTAGTTGAAAGTAATGGGGAAAATTGAGTACGCCATGTACTGCCGGGAGGACTTTAATTATATGTATTAATATGCACTTAATTTCTATTACATGCATGTAATATAAACCTATCATTAAAGAATAAAAAATACGTTAAATTTTTTCTTTCGTCTCACAGACGGTTTCGAAGTAATTTCTTCTTCTGAGCGAAATTAACTGTTTTTCACTTCTAACCCATTCTAATAGAAGGTAAAAAAAAAAATTGTTTAAAAATATCGAATTTTGAAAATTAAAATGATGAAGTAGATAGCCTAATATTTTACCTTAAATGAGATTGCGGAGCATATCTGGTATCCAGGATATCGTCTAGATTAATTGTAATCAATTCTTTAGTTTTCTTTATGGTTGGTTTTCGGTTTTTCCTTACCACGAATTCCGATTACGCTGATGATACTGCTGTACCCAAGAGGAAGTGGTGGACCTGCATATAAATTAGGAAAGAAAGGTCAGAATTGTTTCATATAGCATCGGCTGTGGTCTCAGTTCTCACCGTTAGAAAGAGGTAAAAACTTAAAACTAGGTAATACTACAAATGTATTATATTTACGCTTATACTGCGAGATTAAGTAAACAAATTTTGTAATAAGTAGAATAAATGTGATCTAAATACTTTTTAAAGATGATGCGAAAAACAAAATCAAGGTTGATAAGCTTACTATTGTTTTATAATGCTAATAGTTTGCATATTAATATTATTATTTTTGTTATAATATTACTTATAATGTTTTACTTACTCAACTGCCTATAGTAGAGGTAGTATGAGGATCCTTCGATTTTATTTTTTCCCTCTCTTACTTAATATATGTACACTTTTTAAAATCACTGATTAAAAAATAAAAACACAGTGACAAAATTTGTGGATGCCAAAAAACACCTTATTTTCTTAAATTCCTAGACTATTTTTTTAAAAATTCAGATATATATATATATTATATATATATATATATATATATATATATATATATAATACTATAATATATACTCATATGATAATATTACTTCAGAGCCCTGATATATATATATATATATATAATACTATAATATATACTCATATGATAATATTACTTCAGAGCCCTGAGGAACATTAAGATTTTTCATCTTTGCGTTCCAAGATAAAACTTGGTAAATGCCTTTCTTGTTAGCAGACTAAAATTTCACTAAGGATTAATCAGATTTTTGAAGGAAGTTATTATCATTAAACACTCCCTCTTTTGGGCTTGCACTATTAACCACTTGGCAGGGACTTTCCCTTTATTATAAGGTAGTGTCAAATCCATTGAGAAAAAAAACTTTAAATTGGTCTGAAATATGCAAGATTAATAATGCAAGTGATAATTATTGAAAAAAAAAAAACGAAATTGAATATTGTTTTTTCTCCAAACCTAATGAAATTCATTTAATAAAATGTTTAATAAAACATTAACTTTGGAGAACAAAAATGTACTATAAAATATATTGCTAAATTTCAAACTAAATTTTAAAATTGTTACTTAAAACATTAAATAGTATAACATACCTAAACCTAACAATTTATATTTCTGTTAATGAAATCAGCAGCTTAATATTACTAAATAAAATTGTTAAATATTTGGCATTAGTTGCCAGTATTTTTTTATTGAATAGACATTCATTTTAAATCATTTTAAGATTTCCTATCTAAAAGATCTTATGTAAACTACTTTAACAACAGAAGTACTATAATGGAAAGTGGCAATATACCTGAAATCTCTGCACCTTATAATTTTATTGTATTTTAACAACTTTATTATTTTAAACAGTAAATCATATTTACTGTGGTATTACAAATAAATTCATAATTTTAAAAGGAAAAAAACATTAATAGTCATGTTTTAATTTAAACCTATGTTTTAATTTGAAAATATCCATGTTGGATTTGTTTAGGAGTTCCAAGTTTATCACACTATGAAAAGACCTTAGAAAAAAATTTACAGAAAGTTTTATAGATTTCTATTTAATCGATTGATGAACCAATTGACTGGTTTATTAATTTTATATTAAACTTTTATTTGTTGTAAAATTAGTTTCTTTCAATCCCAAAAGACAGCGCTGTTAGTGATAACAGTTATCTGACCAACAAATCTTGATTGACACTCATTGTTAAAACTTGTTCCATTATTTAATAATAAAGTTTTTAGATGAATAGTTGTAGTACATACAACTACAGAAAATACTTCCTATTTTATTACCTTCTCTATAGTAATCTTGCTACCTATACAATGATTAAGGTTAAATTTGTTGAAAGTATTAACATGGTTACCTAATCACGTTCTATCGTGTCAAAGAAAGAGTTTCTTGGCAATGAAAAGTTTTACTTTACATAATTACTCAGGTTGTTTACTTGCATATTGTTAATCAAACTTTTTCACAAAATACACAAGTATGTTCTGTTATCACCTAAGGCCTTGGTCCTAATCACAATGATTTATGCTCACTCATTTATTAATTTTTTTTCTTTAGTTTTTTAAGATGAGTTCTCAACGAAGAATAAAGGATTATGACCGCTTTAAAGAAGGTAAAACTATAATGAAAAATATCAGTATCAGAAGTTATAATGAAGTTATTATTATAAAGTTATTCGATAATGTTCTGTATATTATTGGATTTTTCCTTGATAATGTAAATTCCTGGATGATATTCTAGATGAACAGAAGGAATGGAAAGGACCATTTTACTTTGTTCAAGCGGCCGATCCTCAATTTGGCCTTATTGAAAGATATCTTGAAAAAAAAATAAATTACACCTGGGAAAAAGAAAAGGTGTTGTCGAAACTTTGTGTTGAAAAATTAAATGCTCTTAATCCTAAACCAAAGTTCTTTGTTATATGTGGTGATTTGTGTGATGCTACACCAGGTATGGTAATTAAAACATCAAATTATATTAATTTAAGGAATTTTTTTATGTACAGTTGAATCGCTTTGTGCTAAAAAAGGGGTTTTGACACTAAGTCAATAGTTAGATAAAACTCCTTTCAGCATGAAGTGGTTTAGTTGAAGGTTTCGTAGCAAGGTATAATTGGGTATTGTCATTTTGATGACATTTAAAAAAAAAATTGATTTCTTAAATTTATATTTAAATTAACTCATTCTCCCCCATTTTAATAACTTATAAAACGATATTTGGCTTGATTTTGGTAAAAACAAAAATGAAAAACTGTGCTTTGGTCATTGAGTAACAGAAAATTTTTCCATAGTGTAAATGATAATATTTGATATCTGATTTTTGTAATCATCCCTTCATTTATCATTGATTGTTGTCAATTTTTATTATTAAATTCCACCATTAATTATTATTTTATATTATGTTTTAACAGTTAATTTGGGCTTGCACTATTAACCATTTGGAAGGGGTGTGGATAAAATGGAGAGGGTTTGGATCTACATTTTGTGAACAATCCTTATTAAAGTAGATAAATTCTTGAAAATATCCACTGGAATATTTTTGATAAACAATCGGTCCCTCATCATATCAAGACTGACAAAATAGATTAACATAAACACTTTTACATACTGGATAGTCTTAATTATAAATACTTTAATTTGTAGCAGGAAAAATCACTGTTTTAACAATCTCCAAGTTCATACCCATTGAAGCTAGTTGGCAAGAAAGAGTGGGTTAGGTAAGAGGGGAGAAGGAGGAGAAAATTTTTATATATTTTGTAACTTTCTCAAAATAATACTAGCTTTGGTGAGGATGGAGGTCCTTCAAAAGGTCCTTATTTAAAAAATAATCGACATTGATAAAGGCTTATTAAATAGATCCTGGATAGTTATTAAATCGGAACGGACTATATTAGCGAATAGAGACATTAGAATAAACGCTAAATAGTCTATTTTAATAGTCGACTGCTTCTTCCTGTATAAGAGAATGGATCAGAAAATTATTTAGGTAAGCTTGCTAGATTAGGGAGGTAGGGAGGATCCCGCTGGGGAAAGCCACTGTTTTAACAATCTCAAAGTTCATACCCGTTGAACCTAGTTGCCCCCGAAAGCCTATTAGGAATTGCGTAAGGAACGGTGGATTAGGTAAGAGGGGAGGAGAAAATTTATACATATATTGTAACGTTCTTAAAAAAATACTAGCTTTGAAGAGGATAGAGGTCATTTATTCCACTAAAAATATTGACGATTTTAATGTTTTAAATGGGGCGATTAAAGAATATTTTGGGTTTCAACTAAATTATCCAATAAAAATTAGGAAATATATGTTTAATTAGCAAGCAGTAACAATGCATCATAACGAATAAAAATATAATTTGTTTGATTTAGTTGATGAATGGGAAATAAGACAAAAACAAGAAAAGGACTTCTGGGATATATTTAGTAAGATTAATCCGGACATAGCTTTGGTGTGTGTTTGTGGGAACCATGATGTTGGAGATACTCCTTCTAATTTGGCTGTACAAAGGTAATCATTGTTTACTTCATCTTGATGGCTCACTATTTATCATAAAATGTTTCATTAGTGCGATTATCATTCTTTCACCAATTTTTATTAAATTATCGATGGTAGATATAAATATTTCATGGAATAAATAATCAGGACACAGTCGTTACTGTTTTCTATTGCAAAAGGGATAGTGACTTCTGTGAGACTGTTATAAGAACTAAGTTCTAACAAATTCTTGTGCCAATCGATAGTTCATTACTTTTGAAAATACACAACTTTGTTTAATACATAATGTTAAATATTTATGCATGTTATAAATATATAAATGTTATAAATACGTATATTTTATAAATATGTATATATGTTATATTTCAGATAATGTTTAACACAGAATAGCCATCTTTGCTTATTAACTTTATTGAAAGTCAGAAAAAAAAACCATCATTAAATCTAAAGCAACACTAAAATATTAAAATTTCCATGCTGTGTACAACCATTACAACTAATCAATAACCTTAATCATAAATCTGATTTCATACTAATCTTATATTCAGCTTTTTAATATCTTCGCGTAAACTTTAATTTATATCTTATTTTGAATGAAGATTGAAATCAAACTAATAATTAAATTTATATATTAGAAAACTTCTCAGAAAATTGAAAAAATTAAAACATCTCTCATATCTTTCCGTACCATTCTCTATAATGCTTGTCTCACCATTAGGGACAATTCCTAATAGAGCCCATAAATTTGTAGCTCAAGACAATAAGAGATTAGCTAACAAATTTTGATTTTTGAAAGAAGCAGCTTCAAAGTTAAATTAAATTTTCCATCTTTGGCCTTGTTAACCCATATCATTTGCTGAAATACAATTGAACTCTACTTAGAGTTTGGAGTTCAGAGGAATTGCCCATATTAAACATTTTGCTTTTAGTTATCATTAGAAACTTTATTCAGTCAAATAAAATAATAAAGGTGGGTTCTGGGAAGACGAAGATAAAGTTTCTACATGGGGAGCAGAAAAGATCACAGTATTCAAAAGAACAATTAGGAGGGTGTGTCTCTTGAATGAGTGGCAGAGAGTTTCCTACCTATATATTTGCCAAGAATATTTATCTTTCCTTTACCTACTCTCTTGCTATTTGTAAAGTTTATACTTAAGAATCTCCTTTGGGGAATATACAGGTAAATCCTTGGACAATCTTCAGTAAACAAATTATCTTGGATCCAACTCGTTGATGTAAACTCTTTCTACCTGCCTTTGGACTAACTACTACTAGTAAACTAAAACTTAACCTATTAAAAATGTTTTCTTTTTATAAATTGTTCCTTTACAAATCCACACTTACACAAATCCACTACTTTCTAACCTTGCTTTCCAATTTATTTCTGCTAATCCTCTGATATGCCTGAAAAGTAAATCACCATTTGGATTGCTTCTAATATGGAGTAGTTTCTCCTGCCACCATTATGTAATCAACCTGCTATTTACTTGTGTTCTTAATGCAAATGTAAATCACAATAAATAAAATATAATTGTGTTTTGATTTTTGTAATAGGTATAGATCATCTTTTGGAAAAGATTTTTTTTCATTTTGGGTTGGTGGCGTGTTCTTCATCATAATAAATTCCCAATATTTTTATGATGGATCTCAGGTTCCAGAAATAACACGAGAGCAAGAGGTTTGGCTGGATGAGCAATTGAAGATTGGTGCTAAAAGCCGCTGTGGTCCTGTTTTATTTCAGCACATTCCTTGGTTTTTAGATGATCCTGAAGATCAGAAAAGTGATTATTTTACCATTCCTTATGAAAAGAGAAAGCCTATGCTTGAAAAATTGAATAATGCAGGTTTGTACTTGATAACATTATGTTGTAGTTATTATAGTGAATGGGTTAGTAATTTTCTTTAAATTGAAAATTGTAATTTTGTTAATTGTGAACTTTTCGCTAAATTGTATATTATTTTGTAGGAAATTTTCTGTAAATTGTAATATTTTATTTTGTTTACATTGGTTCTTATTACTGAAAATTTATTTTTTGTAACAGGAGTTCGCTATGTTTTTAATGGCCATCTTCATAGGAACAATTTTGGTCAATACAAGAATGTGCAATCTATTGTATCTTCAGCTATTGGAGGCCAAATTGGACAAGATAAATCAGGGTTTAGAATTGTTAAAGTCTTAAATGATTCAATATCCCATAATTATTATCCCTTTGAAGATGTTCCTACAAATGTGGATTTGTCATAACATACTGATTTTAATTCCTGATGGATGATAATTTTAATGCACTAAAGTGTATTTACTGTAATATTATATATAATCATATTTTAACAAACTTATTATTATAAATGTAACATAATTAAGTCAAATTGGTTTTTATCATATTGTATATTCGATTTCAACCTCACTTGCAATTTATATTAATAAGCCATAATTACTACTGAATTAGAATTTTTAAAACATTTGTATATTAATTAAACCTAAAAGTGAAATCTTAATATTTTGAAAAACAGAAACCATCTACTGGAAACATTATGCACAGAACTTTGCTAAGTATTATGAAGATTTAGATGATGCATTATATCTTTATAACCACCATTTTCATGGACACATAGTGTAGAAATAAAATAAGATTTCTGACCTAGAGATAGTGTAAAGGGAATTAGGATGATACTCTATATAAATTAAGTCCATCTCATAGTATACATCTAAATTATCTTCTTTTTCTTAATTGTGCAAGAAACGCATGAAGCAGTCTTTGGCCTGCTCAACAGCCTTTTTTCAGTCTTCTCTGATGCAACAGGCCTGTTGGAGATTCCACATTCTTCATATCTTAACATTGTCGGCGATCTTAAAGATGGTGAATCTTCCTTTCAGCCTTTCTCTGGATCTAACTCCTTTGGGCTTACCATTGTACAAATTTCTTGCCGCACCTAAATTCATCCCATATGTACTAACAGGTTTATCCGCTATACTCAGCCTAATTGAAAGATGGATAAATCGTCATACAATGCATACACTTGTGGCCAAGAAACAATAAAGAATTATGAATTTTTTTTTTGTTGACTTCTTGCTAATCCATGAACCTTGATTAAATGTACGGTGCTATCAGAATCCAACATTTAGTGATCTATTCTTAATTTTATCTGTTGAAGTCTAGTGCTTGACCATTATTTAAATTTCTCCACAGTTGACTTTGATTTGAATGAATGAAGAAAGATTTCAATCATTTTCTGTTGGAACAGACATCATTCCTGATCCAAAGCAAACTGCTTTGCTCATTTATGTATTTTAGGAGATAGACTGTTGGGTTTTTTTTTTTTTTATCAGGACACAAAAAAAAGATGGATAGAGTAATTTGGATTGAGGTATTACAAAATCTTGGGTAAATAAAATTAAAAAAAGTTGATACATACAATTGTTTTTTTAAAAGTCAATCAGATTTAATATCATCAATTATATTTATGATATATTTATAGATTAAATATCATCAATTAGATATGGATTAAATATCATAAATTTTATTTATAATATCAATTATATAAATAATAAAAGCACTTTGAATTTAAAATATTCACTTATTATGAAGATTTTAAATTCAAAAAGAATGGCTTGTACTGGATTTATAAGTTTAGAAAAACCAAACAAAAGAGAAAAGGGCCACTGAAGGAATTTTTTATTCTTTCAAGGAGAGTGAATAAACATAATTAGTTTGAGAAATCCTTGGATCTAGGGTCTCGGTATTACTTTGGATGCCATACTAAACTGGAGTCTCCATTTCACTGAAACCAAAAGGAAAGCTATAGCATTCTTTTGCCATGTAAGAGGTGATGTGGGCACCACCTGGGGTCATGCATTGGATATACACAGCAATAATAAGGACCTAGAATTCAATATGGAAGCATTGTGTGGTGGACAGCCCTAAATACAGTCTTCCATGTTTGAACGCTTAGCCAGATTCAAATAATGGCATGTATAAGCATTACAGGAGTGTTTCGTTCCACACCCACTAAGGCTTTAGAAGTTCTTCTTTATTTAACACTGCTGCACTTATGGCTGAAAGGTGAAGCGGTTATGGTCTACTTATGAATCAAAGAAAACCAGACACTGGCAGGCAATGGGAGAACCTTCAGGCCTCTAGGAAATAACCAAAGCAGTGGTTTAAGTTATAAATTCTTTAATATTGTTGTCCACCACTTGATAGAAACCTCATTCTATTCTCTAAAGTAAGCTACTCATACCCTAATTCACTCGATTGGGAACAAGGATCACTGGAAACCCAAATAGACAACCTACCTTGTTTCACGGATGGATCGAGGAAAGACTCGACTGCCTTAAACAGTGCAGGAGTGTATATAGAGGATTTAGACATTAAATTAAGCTTTCCATTGGGCAAGCACTCTACTCTGTTCAAGGGAGAAGTGTATGCGATACTGTCCGCAGTAACATGTACGGAAGTTTTTAGCTGCACAGGGCTGGTATTACTATCTATTCAGTCAGCTCTTCTACATAGTTTGGAATCTCCTAGGATGACTTCTGAGCTGCTAAAAGAGTGCAAGCAGGCATTAGAGCTACTTGCTTGCTCCAAAAGTTTGAAATTATTTTGGGTTTCTGATCATAAAGGAGTCGTAGGCAATGAGATGGCTGACCAGCTTGCAAGAAAAGGTGTTGAGATCCCTATCTTGAGGCCTAAACCTTCGTTAGGTATCTTGAAAAGACATCAGTGAAAGAAGATCCACGATTGGACAATGGAGAATTACAGATAAGGAATGGGGGGATTGTAGGCCTTAGACAAGCTAAGTTACTAATCAAATAACCTTCTCATTCTAGAACCAAGTGGCTGCTGGGCCTCAACAGAAAGGAACTCCAACTCATAACCGGAGTACTCACAGATCACTGCTAGCTTAAAAGACTCTTAAAGATTTCTGGGATAGTAGGTGACGAGTTTTGCCACTTTTGCTGGCAAGGACCAGAGAATGCTCTACACTACATAGCAGACTGACAGGTAGAGACTTAATTATAAGGTAGACTTAATATTAAGGTATAGACTTCTAGGATCTGACAGAATCCGAGAACATGCGGCTTCCTCCATTGAATGGATATCCCTTCTGAACTTCATCAAGAAAATCAGAAGGTTCGATACGGAGGAAAAATAGGTTATCTCTATTGGTCAGGCATGGGGCTGGCTAAAAGGACCATTAGGCTCACTTGCAGGACTCTGTCCCCCTACCTTTGCCGGTACCAGCGGATCTGGGGTTATGGATTCCAATCCCTAAAAATAGATACATGTAGGGTTTGGCTGAAATAAGAAATATTATAAAGTAACAAAATTGTATCAAAAGTAATTGGATCTTTCTGATTTAAAGGAAGTTATATATAGCCCAATCAACAATGTGAAAATTGAACTCATGCTAAAAAATAAATATATAAAGGCCAAAATTAGTGGAGATAAAAAATGTTTTAATTATGAGAGTGATTGGCCATATGCAATGTATGTCTGGATGCAGAAAGGATTATCATTTGGTAATATCAGTTAGGATCAAAGATTCTAACAAGAAGAAATTAGACTAATAAATTAGATTGACAAGATAAATTAGTGACGGCATTGATATCAACTTAGAAGTACGTAATGATGCATTAGTTAATGCATTGATATTGGCTAAAATGAGAATGGTCGATAGAAGAATAAAAATAAATGTTGTTCCTTGGGTAGCAACAGGAAAATATAGATACTTCTTGATAATTTTTTTGAAAAACATGATTTCAATACAAATATTTATTTAGGGGTTGATAAATTATTTGGCACTTCTATAATTTTGTTTTTATTGAAATCTAATTTTGAATGTTGTACATTAATCTTAAATTCAAGGTTTAAGTAGATTATATCAAACAGAAAAGTTTGTACTGGTTTGTTCTCGCACTGAACTTTGATTACTCAACAGGAAAAACATTACATTTTTTATTTACCCTAATCCAGCTTTTTAAAGGTTAAAATCAGAGTGCCCCTGTATATAAGGTTGATAATTTTAATTTTTTTTTACATTTTCATTTAACGAGTATTATTAAAGATTTTTTTTTAAAGGAAAAAAGTTTTTTTTTTGCTGGAATTCCAAAATCCTCCGTGACTTCCGTTTTTTTGTGGTCTAAAAAAACGGTGGTCTAAAAGTTTAATATTTACTACGTTTTTGTATGGTAACATATATGTGGTTAAGAACCCAGTCTTGCTTGGGATGTCATAGTATATTGAATTTAATTTGAATATTTAAGATCTTGTTAAAGTTTAAGCAAAACATTATTTGTGATCCAGAAATAGTAAATTTTAGAGTAATAAAATTATTTAAAACGAAATAATTGAATTTTTAAAGCGATCTGAAGGATCCATTGAATTACAGTCGAAATTCTGTATATCGCACTTCCATATATCGAAAATCCCTATATATCGAACTTTTTTTAGGAACCTTGAATTTTTATTAGAAAAAATATTCTGTATACCGAATACAATTTCTATATATCGAACGAAAAATTCCAATTTAAAAATATATAAAATGTGATAGTCATCAAAAAGAGACCTTAGTCTACATGCATAATAATGGGTAATAATTAAATAAGAAAAAAATGTTTCACTGGTTTGCAAAGCAGTGGAAATTCATGGAAGGTCTTGTTTCAGAAAAAGCACAGGAGTACCTAAATTCTCTGAATCTCTTTTCTAACATAGAATGAAATTTTTATTTTTAATTCAGTTTAACTTTGCCTCTTTTGTTGTGAACATTGCTCCAAAACATGACTTCGGTGATGAATTATACACAAATAGGCATTAGAAGCTATCTTGCGCGAAAACAAAAATAAATTAATTTTTTGAATATTTGCATATTTTTAATACATGCCTTATTAAATTATAAATGCACATTTGTAAAAAATCTGCAATCACAGATTAATTTGTACAATTTTTCAAATAAGTGCAATTGATCGATCAGTTTTATTTTTCTTTTACCCTAAAAAATTGCCATTATTACTTTCCAAAAATTTCCTTTGTTTTTTTTTTTTACCCCAAAGAATAGCTGTAATTGTTTTTAGCCTGAAAAGGGTGAAAGATTGCAATCTTTCTATATTTCGAAATTTCCATATATCGAATTTTTTTCAAGGAACCTTCATGTTCGAAATATAGAGGTTCGACTATATTCTTCTACGGAGTGAATTATATTAACAGAATTTTTTTTATTTAAAACGCGTAATATTTATTTGTAATTACTGTTAGTTGTTATTTATATTTATTTCTCTTCATATGCTTAATCTTTCGTCTATAAGTTTCAAATTGTATACATCTTATAAACCGTTGCAACCTTCACAACACCAGACTGATTAAAATTGTTAAAAACAATACAGTATTTTACTTATGTAATTTTTATTTGTTAAAAATAGTTAATGCGTGCTATACAACCATTAATTGTTGCTTGATATTTATGACTGATGTGATAGGGAAACATATCGAGAGCGTTCAAGCAAAATTGTAAAAAAAAATCACAGTAAAATTTTCCACGTAGCAAACCATTTTCACCTGATAACAAAAATAATCATACGACTGTTTATGACTGTACTGGCTGTAGTTTCATTCAAAATGCACTCAGTCCTTGTATGTCGTTTTCCCACCAGACAGAAAACATTTATAACACTAAATTCATTAATTGGACTTACTGACTTATGCTAACTTAGTGACTTACGCACACAATATATGGGAAACTACCCAGCAAGCTTCATGGTGTCTCTGGGTAACGCTGATAAGCCGGGCCCGGTACCTGAAAAAAGTATTGGGTCCGGGACTCAATTTACCCTGCATCGAAAACTTACTGGGACTCAGTTGTACAAGTACAGGTACCTTTTTTGGCATTTGGGACTCAATTTGCATTCTCCCGTATCAAGACCGTCTACGTTCTTACTGTTAACGTTTACAGTGCTGCCAACCTAAATAAAGAAAGTGCGAGTTAATTATCGAGTTAATTTGGTATGCGTTCTGAAATGATTGTAATACTGCCATGTAATGGCTGAGGGAGGTAGCGTCAGGACAGTGGTCTGTGTCAGTGTAGTTTAATTTTATTTTAGAGAGAAAATAAGTATGTACCTTACAAGTTTATTTTGGGAAATTGCTTGACCTTTAAGAGTAAACCTAAAACCTTTGTAGAAGCTAAAACCTTTGAAACTATTTTAACTTATTTTTCTCACGGGTCACAGAGACCATTGACGGCGGTGGATCCATTGGCAGTTGCCTGCATTGCCTATATGGTTAATCCGGCACTAACTGTAAAGTTACCAAGCTGTCCTTAATGATAAATATGTACAGATATAATGAATAAATATGGTATGTACTGAATATTATACCAACAAATTAGAATTATATAACAAGGACTAGTAACGGAATAACCACAATTAACTTAATAAAAGCTTGAAAGTAATTACAGATTAAATAAAAATGAGAACAATCATGCCCAAAAATATCCTTAAACCTTTCAGTGCCGAGGTCGCAACAGTTGCGATCACCACTTTTTTGGATAACATCTTACTCCACCATCATCTAAATTGTTCTTTTACCTTAAAATTCAGGAAACAGTTCAGTGACCTTTTATTCTTTGAATTAAAAAGATGGCCTGCGGAATTTGAAAAATATATATCCCTTCACGTCCGCCCGAATACCATATTTTGTTTTTTTGTTTGCCTTACTCGTACATTTATGAAATTACTTTAATTTTTTTCTTTAACTATCTGTGATGAATGAGAAAATTTGCAGCATATATTTTATAGCCATTTTTTTTTCTCAAAAACCATTGTGAGTTATATGCCATATAACTACATAATATGCCAGATGTGATCCAGAGGTACTAAGAGATATTATCTGTAAAACTTTAGGTAACATTTCATTTATTTATTTCCCTTACAATCTTTACAGCAATTAAAACAAAACATATAACAAAAATCACCAACAAATTAGGTATGGTGCGTAAGTAACTCTACTGGTATTTAGTTTTACAATTAATTTATGTTCTTATTTTTGCTCATTTTCTTGTTAATTTTAAAAATAATAATGATAAATAAGCTTAAGGTATTACTTTTTCCTTTGTATAATTTATTGTACGAATTGTTCTCTTTTTTAATTTATTGTTAGTTTTTAATTGTTTTATATATATTCGTTGTAGCATAGAAGCCGCCTTATTAATTTATCATTTCGCCAGCCGTTTAATTTAATTTATAATTTTTTTTTCCCTTCAAATATTTTGTTTCGACACAGTTTATTCTGTGGTATCAATAATGTGTTTCTCTAATACATATAGGCAGGCCCCTGAGTCTCAACTATAGGTTCAGCTCCTCTTCGGGCATATTGCCCAGGTGCCTCTCCTCGAAGTTCTATTCTACTCGTGCTTTACGACTGACCGTATAGCGGCCGCTAATATTCTTTCCCAAATACTCTTCAAAAGGCTTCAACAATAGGCTGGAATACTATGGAAATATTCCAGGTACCTCCCAGGGTAAAAGTTTCTCACTACCTACCTGTTCCAGAATGTTTGAAAAGCTACTTCTCCATAATAGCTTCAGAAAAGTCTTGACTTTACTTAGAAAATAACTAGCTAACACATAATGTAAATAATACTTCTTGGAATACTTTACAGGGTACAAATATCAAAGCAAAGCTGGCATCTATTGATGTTTAACAAAGAAGTATTGTATGCACTTCTTTGCTCTTTCTACGAAATAGTTAACATAATAAAGTGAAACATATTGACTTAATTTTTGCCGTAATTTTGAATGGATTTTACTTAAAATTTACCTAGTATAAAATTATTGAAAACGTCCGTTTTATTGGATATTTTTTTAATATTTAAAAACGCAATCTAGTAGCAAAAGCATCTGCCTCAATTTTCATAGTTAGTACAAATCAACAGATAATTCTTAGTTTTATTTTTAATTTTTTCTCCACCACTCCATCAATTCTTTTTTACCTTCAAATGCTTTCATTAACATCCATTTTACTTCCATGTAGCCAATAATAGTACAGTCAAATTAGGTGTTAACCCGAACATCAAAAAAAAAAGCTGAAACTGGTCATAAACTATTCATTACCCAACTTCCCTTAATAACTGGTAAAAAGTCCCTTAGTTTCTCCCCGTCGGGTTTTGATGGGGAGAGAGAGTGAAGGATAGAAAACTGATATATATTAATATTTTTGTGAATATTCCAAAAATAATGAGGTTTTCTGCGAACGTTATTCGATACAAAATTAAAATACTCTGGATTCTCTATAAAAATGATTCTATACACTTTTTTGATAATCAATGTTTATGGAGATATTAAAGGGATAAAAGTTAGGCAATTTCCACTTTCAGTAAAAATTGTTTCAAACACCATTAGTACAGGAAAAATAAGAAAAATAAAATTTATACATTCATGAAGCTTTGGTCATATATTCGTCTTGATAGTAGGAATCTAGATCTACCGAGTCAGCCGAAATTTCGGAGAGACAACCAACACCCTTTGTTTAGCTCGAAATGGTGGGCGGGATATTGGAAACATAATTAGCTGAAACGAAATCTATTGAGGTACCATATTTTGTATTAATTTTGTTTCTAAAGCGAACCAGACCACTTTCATGACGATATAATCAACTGTTTAGAACTTATTACCGATTTTTGGTAAAAGTCACAAAAAAAACAAACAGATTTTGCGGCAGAGCTATATACCGGGTGTCCCGTCCGTGACTCGAAATATTAAAGAAATGATAGTAGACCTCAAGAGCAACAAAAAAGTTCATATGTACCATGGCCCGATTCCATACAGAAAAGCAGTAAAATTAAGTTTTGTATTTTTTTAAAAGTAATTCACGTTTTTTGCTGAATAGGAAGCAATCACTCAAATAATATTCAAGGTAATTAAGTTCCAATTGCACCATTGAAAAGTAGACAAAATTCTCTATAAGGAGAATAGTTTGTCTTAACTAAATCCACTGGAAGAGGACTTTCGGGAGTGACCAATTGCGAAAAATGTTTTTAATTTTTTTTTTAAAGCATTTTAAAGCTGTACTTGTGAATGCTTTTCTCAGTCAAGTTAGGCTACCGTTGATCCACTTCTAGGAAAACGTGTACATTCATTAAGCTTTAATTTTGTATAAAAAATAGAGGTTCTTTTTCAGGTTGCTCTAGAATTGGCTTCTGATTTGCCAAATAGTGTGGTGTGGAATTAGGTTTCTTCGACAACGAAGTGTCTAATAGAGCTGGGAATAAATGGCAAGTCTGCTTATTTATGGACTTTGCTATGCTTATTACCTGGATTTTCGATCTTCCGGATTGCCTCTGGTTCATGTTAGTCCCGATAAACGAGGTTTTATTGTATAACGGATACTCCATACATCGTAAATTGAAAATAAATCTTGGTTCTGCATGCTAAACTGTCGGCGACGGTTTACGAATTAAAGTTTTTAACCAATGTTAAACTTTAACCAATGATATAACAATTAATTACCCTCAAACATTTCTTAGATGATCAAACTGAATTCAAAGGACATCTACCATCATAAATATTACTATACCAACATTAAAACATTAAAATACTAAGTGACGACCTGCCTCGAAACTAGGCTTGGTGACAGGTGCATCGATTAAAACTTTTAACTATAAAATCGGGGCTCGAAACAGTTTTGAACTTTTTCAAAAAATTTCAGTTTATCTATTTTACAAGAACTTTTACAGTTAAAGTATTAACATAAAAGTTCTACACAAAGGAAACTTCTGATAAACAGTTTCTTAAGAACTTATATCATTCAAAGTTTTTGATAAAAGTTCTGTTAATATAAGTTCTTGCCCAAAATATTTTTATAAAAGTTCTGTTAGTAGAAGGTCCTACTAGAACGTTTTAAATATAAGTTCTATAATATAATTTGTCACATGAGGCAAAGCTTGAGAGGGATCTTCGGGAGGTGGGGAAAACTTCAGGAGAAATCAGCACCATTGAAAAAATTAAAAAAACTTTTAACATAATAGGATAAATAAATAAAATTAAAAAAAAACAAATAGAAAACAATTACCTTTTATTTATTACATTTAACATTTAATTTTTAACGTCAATAGAAAAATTTATTTAATTTTAATCAAACCACTTACAGAATGTTTATTTAAAGAAATAACATTTTAAGATAAGAAAATCTTTCAAGACACAATTTCGTAAGCATTTTCACATTTAATTGGGAACTTTAATAATGAAACTTTTATCATAATCTCGCTAAAAAGCTCTAACGAGAACTTTTTTAATATAGAACTTGAATATAAAAGTTTTGATGATAAAGTTCTTAAAAAACTTTTATCATAAAAGTTCTTGCGATACAGTTCTCAAAGAACTTTTACTATATATGTTCTAATTAGGGATTGATCCTTCTATACCATCATGCGGATGTCAGCTATATATGGTCTGGCCAAAAAGTTCTTGTAAGAATTTAAAATAAAAATTTTAACATAAAAGTTCTTGGATGAACTGTTTCAATAAAAGTTCCTAAGAAAAAGTTTAATTTAGAACAAGAACTTTTTCAAAGGAAAAGTGCACGGTTATTTTGGAGCCCTGTTTAAACTTATAGGAAGAAGTTTTAATCGATATATTTAGTATATTATAAAAAGACTAGAACTAAATTAATTTAATGATAATGTGATCAGGGTAGGATTTAAAGTTTTGACGCTCCTAGACCAATGAGTTCTTACCATCAGAAGGGAAGAAGGGTTTCCGTTAGACCGACAATTTGTCTGAAGAAAATAATCTTTATGATAATAATTTTCTGATAACATCACTTATTAAAGTTGAGATGCTTCTCTGAGCTCATCATAAACGTTTTTTTCAGAAATTTTAACAAATATTTATTTTAGCGTGCGGTCCCTTGGGTCGAGGCCTAGTGGGAATTCCGATTAATTATTGGCCCAATGTTGATTTAATGTTCTTACACCTTTGGCATCGAATTAAAACTGCCATTTGATTGTTTTTAGAAATCTTATCACAAGTCTTTTGTAAATATTATTTTTTTATTTCACACCAGTTAACTTTGACATCTACCTTTTAATCATTTGATAGAAAAAAAATGGTTATAGTAATTATTCTACTTAAAACCAATATATTCAGGAGGGCCCCCTTTTCTCCTGTTGTCGCCATAGTATAAATGTGATTTTGATCCTTTCATAAGCGTACTCAAGAGGATGCCACGGGTGCACAGGCACCTGCTAATATTTATTAAATATTTAAATAAATATAAAAAATATTTATTTAAATATTTATTTTCCCTATAAAACAGTAGATAGAAGTTAAGTTTAAAGATCCAACTTTTAAAAAAAACACATGTTTCTCAGAATTAAAGTTCAAAAACTTCAACTAAATCTTTTTTGTAGCCCAAGAGTGTTAAATGCTTGCTTAAATTTTAACTTAAAAAGTGTTTAAAATACGCTATAAATAACATATTCTTTAAAAATGAGATATTTGCGGGAGAGAGAGGCAGAAAATGCCTTGTCCCCTCGGTGCCGGCGCCTATAGAACGTAGAGAAGAACAGTGCGTCAATCCGTTATTGAATATTTATCTGACGCCCGTGCTCCTAAAATTTTCATTTTAATTTTCATATCAAGCTCAAATCATCGGATAATTCTTAATGTTAACAGATCGTTGTCCGTCATTTTAGCCAGGTTTGTTTCGGCTTTTTCTAGAAACATTAGCTTTTTGTCTACTGTCATTGAAGGTACGAGGAAATGGATTTCATTAGCATTACTGTAAAAGGAGGTCAATCCACCGGACTAAAAGCAACATTTTGATTTATTATAACTTTCAACATTTTTCAAAAATAGCACCATGAGGTAAAGTGGCGGCATTTACGAATATAGTAACAAGGAGAAGTATTTCTAGAACATGCCGCGTTACCTGCTATATCCGGAGGAAGGTCATATTGTGCGAATATTTTTGGAAGAATCGCAAGAAGGATCGGTAGGTAAGGAGCCCACAAGTATTGTATGAGGAATCCCTAAAACCCGTCCCCTACAGGGACCCTCGACAAAGGGCCGATTGCAGCTGCCCGAAGCCCTTTGTCTGCTGAAGGCCAGGTAACATCTGAATGGCAAGGGGAGCTTAGCCCCTTCAAGGATTCCATGAACATGACCCAGATTACTTTGGCCTACGATCGGAACAATATGCTTGTCACTTCTAAGGAATCTTACATCCTCCGAGCTCGTATACCCACGGTCAGGTAAAGCTCTGCCTACAACTTAGGAATATTTTTTAAAAAGAATGAACTTGATGTGAGGTGGAAGACTTGTTGAATGTGACCTACTCTACCTTGGAAGATTTTTTTTCTTATGCCTGGGTTACGTTGGCATCGCCGTCATACGTTTCTTGTCAGCCCAATATAAAACAGATTTTCTAGAGAACTTATTCTCGGTGTTAGCTAGTTAAATTCTAATGTCCTCCAGTGCAAGACATACGTCCAGGTGGCGAGCATACATCTTCTCTACATGGCATAACGGACATACGAAACTTTCAACGACTCCAATTCTATGGAAATGCTGTAGGAGGTAGTCATGCCCCGTAATCCTTGGAAGATGACAGGTATAACTCAAAAATTCACGATTTTATTTTTTTAATGATGAAGAGAGTTACAAAAAATATTCATCGTGTGCCCGTTGGAGAGCAATTGTTTTTTAATCAAAACTATCACAAGTCAAAAAATCTGGTGCGGTGCGCCAGTTAATCATCTTTTTAACATAATTTTAAAAAGTTTCTTCAAGT
This sequence comes from Rhaphigaster nebulosa, assembly GCA_948150685.1. NCBI lineage: Eukaryota > Metazoa > Arthropoda > Insecta > Hemiptera > Pentatomidae > Rhaphigaster > Rhaphigaster nebulosa. The sequence goes on along the minus strand of OX411306.1, from coordinate 75,599,453 downwards.
CTTCTCTCACAAAAGTATAATAAATTAGGTTTTTTAACAAATTTAGTACTATAATTCTGTACACAAAATATTTTAGGCGTGTCAAGCTGAAAATATATTTTAAAATGTTCGATATAATTCCATGAAAATTACGTTTTGTTTCCATTAAATAGTATAAAAGTATATATTATTAAGTTAATTTCTACTTTTATGTTATTACAAAACATTGTTACAGAGCGTTTTGTTAACGATAGGTTGGCGACTTGGAAGGAGGAGGTTCGGTTGCATCCGTCTCCTTCCGGGCGCGCTCAGCTTTACATCTAGGGTCATCTAGTCCTTATTAGAAACGCTGTTTCAAATATGATTCGCTCATGACCTAGTGATCATGTCTAAATTATAACATTCAAGAATAGTTACACTGTATTATTTAAAAAAATTATCTAGTTCGAGGAAAACTGAACAATAAATTAATGAGGCTTTTTAAAAAATGAATCATCTGAGACAGAGAAAAGGAGTTTACTAAGTCATGGTCATCTGATGGCTGGTCTATTGTCTCTCTTATCTTATGTGACATGCATTTGTGACAAGTGTCACAAGAAGACTGAGGCAGTGCCCTCGCTAAAATATATGGAAAGGTCTCATGTCAAATTATCTTCTTGATCTATAATCCGGGGCCTTCGCGGAAAATTTTTAGGGGGGAGGGGAAATTTAATAAGAAGAAGGCAAAAAATCACATGAATGCCTGTAATCGCCAAATTGAGTGTAATTTTTAAGGATAAAGATGAAAATTGGGTCAAAAATTACCAAAAATATTACTCAAACTACAAACCTTAAGTTGGTGGGTATGAAAATCAAATATTTTTTTCGTACATTTCTGGAGGGGTGGGAGTTTATCTCTCCGATTCCTCTGCCTGCTTACGCCACTGTCTATAATACATTCACCAAAGCATTTAACCCAATTAATTTAATTTAATTAATTTAATTAAATTTAATTTAATTTAAAAATAAAATGGTTTAATTAAATAACCGAAGTAAAATATTAAAAATGTAGGATGCTGCGAGAATTTTTTAACTAGAACTTTTGGTATCCTTAAAATATACAAATTTATTTTCTTTAATAGTTTATTTATTTTATTTGATTATTTGAGATATGGAACGTTTTTACTGTATTTGTAAACCATAAGTTTGTTTTTTACTTTTAACTCTGCTTGTAGTCTCCCTTGGTGGCATACCAATCAAAACGGTTTATACAGCTGACATCTCAACCCTTTTCTGATGGTGGTACTATTCTCACTACGTGCGCTGATAACTCATGTATGTTATTTGTGAGCTATGTATGCCATTTATTCCACTCCATAATCTTCAATTACATACCGCATACCTTAAAACATTATTTGAAAATTGACAACAAATCCTATAAAATCACCTTTCTTCACAAACATGAGATGGCTTTTCTTACCTTATCCAACAATAATTTTTCGCATACCTCTATCAAACAGATCAGCTGTTGAAGACATCAACTTGACAAGCCACTCACATGAAATCTTCAGCAGCACTGGAATGAATAGAAAATGTTAATGATTCTTCTTTATTTAACTGATTATTAAACTTTCTTAACACTAGATGGTTGTCAAAGTACAATGATGATATATACATTGGAATACTTTTAAGATTTCGTATGTGTGGGTGATGTAAATACTGCTTTAAACTTTGGCAATTATAAGAGGTATCTAACTTATATGGAAGCACAGACATAAGGATGAAAGACACTTCATTTGAATATAAGAGGGGAATAGTAGCAGCTGACGAGTGTATTCTTGTTAAGACGGAACCCTCAGCTGAAGCATCCCACCTGGAGGATGCATATGTCTTGGACACCTGCTGCCTTACCTGATCTCTGCAGACCACTCTCTGCTCTATCTCCAGATCTACTGATCCTTGTCTGTAGCAATGCCTGCAAAATGGGAGGTGATTAAAACTCGAAATGATCAGGAGATAGCGATTACAGTTTTATGCATCTTAGTGGATATATTTGAGACATCAAATTAGTAGTTATTACAGTCCTTGCATTTCTGAGCAATCGATGAGAGCATTCCCAAGGACCAAGCATGAGAAGTTTTTCAGTTCTAAACAGTTTCAAATTTAGTTAGCAATCAGAATGGGTAATTTAAAACAACAGTTACTATTATTTGATCTTAAACTGTTTTAGACTCACAGACCATTTTGCGAGACTTGGTTATTTGGACTCAGAGGACCTTGAATTGAATAAAAAAATGCTTGCTGGAAGTCCAAGCTATCCAAGAAGAGCAATCAATACATCTCAAATAAGGTGAGAAAAAATCCTATAAGGATTAATCCATTGCAACAGATATCTAACATCAGTGGGGACGTGCGCAAGTGCATAAAATCAGAAATGTTCAACAATTTTTTTATGCGGATAGAACTTCGAGAAAAAGAAAACCACTTATACTGAAGCTAACAGGAAAAAGGCCTTAATTTGTCCGAAGTAACTGAAGTATAATTAATTAATTAAATTAAGGGACACATGTAAGTGCAACAAATAGAAATGTTCTTCATATAAAATTTTATTAGGATAGAACTGTAGTTACTTTTGGGCAATTTTTTTGCATTTATTACTGCCCTATCAAATTTTATACGTAAAACATTTCTAATTGTTGTACAATTGATTGAGCAATTATTAAAGGATTTTTTCTGATCTTATCAGAAATACATTGCTATGGTTACCTACTTTGGTCGTCTAGTAGGAATTTTATTTTAAAATTAAACTGTCTATTAAATTTTCAACGTTCGGGAAATGTTTCTAAAAGTATAGACGTTTTCACAGAGATCTACAATATTAATTTTAGTTCTAAAGAAAGTTCGCTAGTTCTTGGTCACATCTCACTTTTTTCACTTGTTCAAACGATTACGTATTAAAATACTGGTTTTGAATAGCTATTAGTTAGGGAGATGGTATTAAAAGACTAAAGGGAAATTATTTTGTTACATTTGTAAATTAAATGTAGTCAATCACACTGTTCATTCGTTTTTGACATTGAGAAAGTTCAAATTCTATGATTTCTCTAAATCTATATTAAACAATTTTACTCACTAAAAATTTGTTAATTAGCTTTGTAATTATTTAATCATATTTTGTTTGAATTGTCGATGCTGGGTAATCAATTTATGTGAGAAAATTATGTTGTTCAAATATTTTATTTGCCCATTGTATGATAGTAGATATACTAAGTTGTTACAAATGTTCTTGGGCATTAGTACCCATAGCTTTATTTCAGATTACCTGTTGACCAAAGGAGGGTACTTTGCACTCAAAACTGCTTAAACTCTGAATAGCTGCCCACAATATAGGTTTGAGTATCTACTACGGCTGATAAATCACGATTAGTTGAGTAGTTGGATCCTGGTGTACACATTCAAGAAGAACGACCGATGGGCGACCTGATCTGGGTTGTGCGACAGTATTTCGATGGATAATTGACTCTCCTTCTATGGCACAAATTTCTTCGGTGGCTGCTTTTGCGCTTAAACCTTTTCTCCAGTAATATCTCAATAGACCGCGAATCACGATTTTTTCTTCTGACATTGCACGTGCGTTTTAAAAATGTAAATGACCCCATAAAGCCAGCTTAAATCACAAGGAATTAAAGGATCAGGTAAAGTAAACATTGACATAAATAGTAGGAAAAAAAATATTCATGTAGGATAATTATGAGACTTGGAATTAAGAGTTATGTTCATGCACAAGGACTTTTGTAACAACCTAGTAGATGTAAAGAAGTACAACACTGTGTCATAGTTAAACAATTAAATTCTTTACCGAATCCAAAGCTTAATAATGAAAGAAAAAATATGTCAAACTACATTTTTTAAGGTAAAGACGTCCATTTGTTGTAACAAAAATCCCATGTTTAAGCCATCATGCGAACATTATTTATAGCCAAAGGCCGATAAAATTATTAGAAAAAAACTGATTTTTGCAATTTCATTTGGATTGTATTCAGAATAATGAAAAGACAAATTGTACTTCATTAAAAATTCCTTTTGCCAGGGCCTAGTTCAAGTAAGATCCACGAGAATGCGCTCCAATACTAAATAAGTGGTATGAGTCTGCTATTTTATATTTATCCATCATTTTAATTTTATATATTTTGCAATCAAATAAATTACGAGGTCATGAAATTGATTATTTTTTAAAATTATTATTAGAAAACTTAAAAATCATACAGTTTAATCTAATTAGTAGCTGTTTTTATCTCTAGTTAAAACAAAACTTCTATTTTGAAACAAACAGTTGAGAAAGTTAAGATTTTCGTAAGGAATCTTTAATAAATAAATTAAAGAAATCACATTTGTGTTCCATAGAATGAAAATAAATTTCAAATAATTAAAATTGATCTGCATATAACAAAAGCACTTTAATCATTTAAAAAATAAAAAGTCCTTCTGTCAAAATTCCAAGCATTTGATGTAATAGAAATACACTGACATGAGTGCCAAAAGTATTGGGAATTTACCGAGATATTTATTTTTTATTCCTTGCCTATTTTTAAAGAAATTTTGTTGATGTTAAGAAGAGGGTACATAATAGCTAAAAACCAAATTCACATAAAAAATAATTTTATTTTGGAGGTCTTTAACATAAATTCAAAAAATATTAAAAATAGAAGATTCAAATGTATTCAAAAATGCATAATTTTATAATAATAAATAATTAATGTAGTATTATAATTAATGTAGTAAATATATCAATATTAGGTTGGTAAACCTTTTTATTTAATTGCACATTTAAGCCTTTTAGGCATTGATTAAACTAATTTAATAATTGTCTCTTGTCTGATTTTGTTCCACGCAAGAATTAATTTAGCCTTCTGATATTTCCATTTTGAATATCATATTTCATAATTTTTCTTTCAAAGTGGACCCACAAAGGTTCAATTAAATTCAGATCGGTTGATTTGGGTGGGGGTTCCTGAAATTTTATGGATGGCACTTGTACAGCAGCCATCTTATAGTAGTAAATGTCGTCAAGGTTTTTTTTCTGATTTTTATTGATAATTAGTCTTTCATCACTAAAATTTAATTTTGGAAGGCCATTTATTTCACATGAAGCCGATTTTCACCTTCTTTGTTTTTTTATTAAATCTCCCACAAAGGCATTCTCACGTTTTCACTATTTTTATTTAAGGTTTCGCTCTTTTGTTTAAACAAATTATTCGAAGCCGCTGTTCAACAGTTGAATTTTTACTTTTACATCCATTTTAAAAACCCTTATCTAATTGCATATCAGTTACATAATGGAGAAGAAATGTTTGGAACACAAAATTATGTTAAGGATTATTGAGAATATAAACTTTTGATACAAGTTAAAAATAGGATATTATGATTTCCGAATACATTGGACACTAAATAATCTCGTGCTTTAGAACTTTTAAACTTTATAATGTATAAAAACAACAAACTTTTCTCTTATCCGGCTAGTGAGTGCACTACTTAAGAATCTCATTAATAGAGTTATTAATTAAAAAAAATACATAAAATGATAGTTGTAGAAAAATATTCATTAAATGGAAACAAATTAAAATTCCGAATATTTTTGGTACTGAGTATATATATAAATGTTAGGAAGTGAAATAAAAATATTTATTATTATATTATAAAAAACACGCAGTTGGTAGTTTACAACATGATGGAAAGAAATAGACTTGTTATATTTAAATTTACATTGTTAGTAAAAACATAAAAAATAAAACAAATTTTATAAAATAAAAAAATAACTAACAATTAAACCTATTTTGGAAGATCTATTTGTTTAGTTTATTAGGGTTAATGAAATATGAAGCTCGTATATTAAACTGACAATGAATAATAATAAATTTATTAAAGAAAAAAATGTATAATATATTAGAAAACATGTTTACACTAAAAGATTAATAAATAAAATATGGTATAGATACACTGTTTATGAACAATTTAGGAGCAATAATAAGTTTATATATATATATATATGTATATATATACATATATATATATACATATATATGATATATATTCGGTCGCAATTTTTACATTTTATTTTATAAAGTGCATTTTGTTTATCCATCAATTCTATATAATCTTTCGTATTAATCAAAAATGAATTTAATTGATTGTTATTGTACATACCAAGAGTTTAATATTGTAATGCTCAATATTAATATGACAACATGAATATGTTTTATGTTTGCTATTTTCATTGTCGTGTTTAGAGAAATCCGTAAGTGTACTTTGTTTGTTATTCATTTTATTATTAATTTCATTATTACTATTGAGCTTACTGTTTTCTTTATTATTAATTATTTTTTCATTTTTAAACTTATTATTGCTCATAAATTGTTCATAAACAGTGTATCTATACCATATTTTATTTATTAATCTTTTAGTGTAAACATGTTTTCTAATATATTATACATTTTTTTCTTTAATAAATTTATTATTATTCATTGTCAGTTTAATATACGAGCTTCATATTTCATTAACCCTAATAAACTAAACAAATAGATCTTCCAAAATAGGTTTAATTGTTAGTTATTTTTTTATTTTATAAAATTTGTTTTATTTTTTATGTTTTTACTAACAATGTAAATTTAAATATAACAAGTCTATTTCTTTCCATCATGTTGTAAACTACCAACTGCGTGTTTTTTATAATATAATAATAAATATTTTTATTTCACTTCCTAACATTTATATATATACTCAGTACCAAAAATATTCGGAATTTTAATTTGTTTCCATTTAATGAATATTTTTCTACAACTATCATTTTATGTATTTTTTTTAATTAATAACTCTATTAATGAGATTCTTAAGTAGTGCACTCACTAGCCGGATAAGAGAAAAGTTTGTTGTTTTTATACATTATAAAGTTTAAAAGTTCTAAAGCACGAGATTATTTAGTGTCCAACGTATTCGGAAATCATAATATCCTATTTTTAACTTGTATCAAAAGTTTATATTCTCAATAATCCTTAACATAATTTTGTGTTCCAAACATTTCTTCTCCATTATGTAACTGATATGCAATTAGATAAGGGTTTTTAAAATGGATGTAAAAGTAAAAATTCAACTGTTGAACAGCGGCTTCGAATAATTTGTTTAAACAAAAGAGCGAAACCTTAAATAAAAATAGTGAAAACGTGAGAATGCCTTTGTGGGAGATTTAATAAAAAAACAAAGAAGGTGAAAATCGGCTTCATGTGAAATAAATGGCCTTCCAAAATTAAATTTTAGTGATGAAAGACTAATTATCAATAAAAATCAGAAAAAAAAACCTTGACGACATTTACTACTATAAGATGGCTGCTGTACAAGTGCCATCCATAAAATTTCAGGAACCCCCACCCAAATCAACCGATCTGAATTTAATTGAACCTTTGTGGGTCCACTTTGAAAGAAAAATTATGAAATATGATATTCAAAATGGAAATATCAGAAGGCTAAATTAATTCTTGCGTGGAACAAAATCAGACAAGAGACAATTATTAAATTAGTTTAATCAATGCCTAAAAGGCTTAAATGTGCAATTAAATAAAAAGGTTTACCAACCTAATATTGATATATTTACTACATTAATTATAATACTACATTAATTATTTATTATTATAAAATTATGCATTTTTGAATACATTTGAATCTTCTATTTTTAATATTTTTTGAATTTATGTTAAAGACCTCCAAAATAAAATTATTTTTTATGTGAATTTGGTTTTTAGCTATTATGTACCCTCTTCTTAACATCAACAAAATTTCTTTAAAAATAGGCAAGGAATAAAAAATAAATATCTCGGTAAATTCCCAATACTTTTGGCACTCATGTCAGTGTATTTCTATTACATCAAATGCTTGGAATTTTGACAGAAGGACTTTTTATTTTTTAAATGATTAAAGTGCTTTTGTTATATGCAGATCAATTTTAATTATTTGAAATTTATTTTCATTCTATGGAACACAAATGTGATTTCTTTAATTTATTTATTTATATATATTTATTTATATATATATTTATGTATATATATACATATATATATATATATATATATATATATATATATATATATATATATATATATATATGATATAGCATATTTACATGAGAAACATAAAAAAACAAAAAAAAACTAAGTACAAGAATAGCTCATCATATAAAGAACTGGAAAAATATCAAAGACATCAATGTAACTGCCCTAGTCCAACACAACAAAGTGAATAAACATAATTTTGTTTTCGAAAACAAAACAATTTTAAATATATGAAACAGTAGATATAACTAAAAACATAAAAAATGCTGTTAACTTTAGAACAGATACAAAAAATATCAATAGTCACTATGCGGATATAATTAATAAATTAAGTTTTTGATTACAGTTATAATTATTTTATAATTTAATTATTTTTAAACTGAACTAATTAGAATTGATTGCAAAATTTAAGTATTGTTAAAAACAAAAGGTACAGAGAGGTGAAATAGGATAGATAAAGATATAGGATCAGACAGTCTATAATGTATGTGATAGTGAAAATTAAATGCTTTCTGTAAATTGTTCCTTGTGAAGTTTTAAATTTTTAACTGGAAGAAAAATATGACAAAATATAACACTATATAAATACAAAAACTGTTTCAAAAGTGCTAATATCTGTCATATTTTGAGCCTGAATTGATGAAGAAGCATTGCTTGGTTAGAATTTTATATTACTATTTGTTGCACGATGTAGATGTCTGCAATATTTTTATTTTTATTTTTATTTAATGCTTTGATGTGGATCATGTGGATGTGGTAACTGCCACGAAACGTTGGTTCTGATGTTAGTAAGCTGAATAAAGTTGCAAATATTATGTATTTATTAATTACATTTTTTCTTATAGTTTGTAAGATTTGCGAATTTTATAACACTGTTCTCAGTAAAAATAATAATGAAATTTATATATACTACTGGAACGGAATAAGTTGGACGTAAATAATGAAGCAATTATAACAAAAATAATCAAACTTAACGTAAATTTAACTAAAAATGAGATAAATTATAAAAAGCTAAAAAAAATTTCCCGGCACATCCAAGACAGTCACTCAAACAATATTTTTGGAAATTTAAAATGATATAGATTGATTTCTTACAATAATAATGTAGAAATATCATGGTAATTTCTAATTCTAATTTTTAAAACAGTTCATAAAAAATAATGAAATATTTCTCTGTCCTTTTATATTTTTTTATAACTTTACCGATTTTCAGTAGATATCCATAATTTAGATCACGACATTATAGATAATTGATAAATAACACCAAATAATTAATATAAAAATGAAATTTTGCAGCTTGTGATAATTCCTTCGATTCTGACACTTCTCACTGATAAAAAATTATGATTTGTTTGAATAGAGGCTGAAAAATACCCACAATTCGCGTTAATAAAACTTACATCACCAATATAACGTATTAATTAATTTCCTGAAACTCTTGATGGGAATATCGTCGAACCTACGCAAGAAACCACTCACCACTGCCACACTGACTCATGGGAATCAACTGTGACTGGGGGAAACTACCCCTTTTCCTCTGATGACGAATACATTTTCAGCAAATTGAATTCGGAACAAAGTCCTATCCTAAACATTTCCTATTTTCCGCAGCTAATTATCAATTATTTTTATAACAAGATGTAAACGTAAGTTTATATAACTTATTATTAGCTTATTAGCTTAACTAAATCAATTTTAAGAAGGTTTTTAGAGGGAACTAGTAACGAAAAGTTTTAGATAATTTTTAAAATCACTCTTTGCTTGTGAATATTTTTCTCAGCCCTCTGCTGGGCTACAGATACCCAAATTTCAGGAAAATATCTCATTTTATGAAACTTTGAATGAGGTTGATGTTTCTTTTGGGATTGGTCTAGAATTGGCACCTGATTTATTAAAAAGTGCGGTGTGGAATTTAAGAAGAAGTTGGTCGGGGATTCGGTCAATAAAGAAGAACATGCTAATAAATTGAAATAATTTTTTATTCTTTGCCAACGTTTCAACCTACGTTCCAGGTTATAACATTTTTGAAGTATAAAACATGAAAATCCCAATGAAAACACCCGACAAACTTCTTAAAATTGCACCTATGGTCAACTATAACCAAACCTATAAAATAAAAATTGACAAATAAAAATAAATAATGCTAAAATATTTAAAAGAAGAAAATAATTTTATCTCAGCCCTATGTATAAATATATTCTATTAGAAGAGCCAAAAAATAAATATTTAATAGTTTATGTATGAAACTCAGAAAAGCGATTAATTCCCATTACTAATTTGACTTGATGATCTTCAAGAAAAGGAAATGGCTCGGTAAACTGCCGTAGTATTTGGAGTACCAGATAATTTACCGGTAATTTGCTGGTCTTGCTCAGTATATGTAGCACATCTAATGTTAGTAAACTGAAAGAAAAGGAAATATCACACATTGCTTTCTTACTGATTTTTATAATTAGATAGCCTAATAGTTTAGTTACGCTAAAATGCTAACTTGATAATTGTCGGATTTGAAAACGATAATACTTTTATTGTAAGATTGAAAAGTTATGACTTATGACATTGGATTACTTTTTTCAAATAATCATAGAACGCAAATTTCCAATTTGTCGACATAAACTTTCGAATTTTAATCAGGACGTTTTCAAGCCAGACAGGCGCTCCAGGTATACTATTCCGCGTGACCTATTATCCTATCATCAAGTCAATTATTTAGGTATAAAATCTATTTATTTAATAACTGTAAGGGACAACAGTAAGAACAGTATGATCATCTTATAATTGGAATGTACGATTTGGTATAGAGATAGGTATAGAGAATTAATGAATTAATTGATGAAAATAAGAATGATATCATGTTGATGGTTACAATAAAGTCCTACGAGTTATATGATCATAACTCTGGTCCAGCGAGATCAATATTGTCTAGCACAAACATTGTTGAAGTACAATTAAATGAAGAAAAGTGAGAAAACATCTAAGAGTTGACACTATAATAGACAATGATAACTGAATTCTTAGTTAAAATCGTATGAGAAACAAACAGAATGGAAGGAGGTCTTCTACAAAAAATTTTAGCCTTTCGGATCGAGTTCGGATTATCGGAGTTCTACTGTATTTAAAAAATAATAGAAGAAATGTTAATTTTATTAATACAATATGAATGTATAACAACAAGAAGTAATATTGGTAGTATAAAAAAACGATAGTATGTCATACAATTTCCATGCCACAGTAGACTTCTTCTTTCGCGCATCTCAGTGTAGGGTAGTGCATAGCCAAGAACTCCACTCCTCTCTGTTCCTTGCTAGATTCCTGGTCCGCCGGAGATCTTTACCTCTTCCTCTGCAAAGTCTATCGATGTACTCCAGATACGACACCCTTGGGCGTCCTGCCATCCGGTGCGTAGTCCATCGTCTTCAATGGATCCCTATGTTCCTCCATCTTAACCACATGGCCAAACCATTTCAATTGGCGGGTTTGCAGAACCTCCTTCAATGGGGCAACCCCCAGTTCCTGTCATATCCTCTCGTTGCGAACACGGTCCCTCCTAGTCCTACCGACTGTTCTTCGCAGAAATATCATCACAGCAGCAGTGACTCCTCTATCCTGTCTGTCTGTCATTATCTAGGTTTCAGCGCCGTACAGAAGTATTGGTAGGTACACAGATTTGTGTATATGGAGCTTAACGTCGTTAGTCATCTCTCGCTTTACTTCAACAGTTTTGCAAATCTGGTAGTAGACTGCATTTGTCTTGCTTATTCTGTTAGATATTTCCAAGCCCACATTCCCAGATCTTCCTATGATTGTTCCCAGGTACCACAGTAGACTACTAGTATAAAAACCCTTGTTTATTTGGCAGCATGGTTATTAAATAATTTAAATCCCATCAAAATATGTTCTATGTTTTTGTTATGAATAACAAATAATTTCTAGTTTAATTTATATTATTAATATTAATGATTATGAATTCTTTTTTATTTATAAATGCTCCGATTATTCATGTTGGATATACAATACAATTAATTATTCGGAGGGCAGTGGATTGATAGCTATGAAGCTAAAAACGGCCTGTTTGTTCTTTGTTAGGGTAGAGATATTGATAACGCAGTATGTTATTTATTCGAACATATAACACTATTTATATAGACATATTAATAATAATAGTTTTAGCCTCTCTTCTATAAGAAATCTAAAATTTAAATAATTAAACAATACACTTATTTAGGAATGATTCATTCATCATCGGGCTTGCTTTCTCAGGCGGAACTTCGTCAAAAATTATAGTTGTCTTTACCTAGAGTTCGAGAAATTTTATTAAGATCAAGATCAAACATTCTCGCTACTAAATTTAAATTGTTTAATTCGCTGGTGAATTCTGTTCTTTTGTACCCAATGGATGTTCGGACTCATTATATTGTCAAACAATAGCGCGGGTTGATACTTCGATTACCGTAAGTATGTTTAAAAATTCAGAACAAAATCACTTAAATCATTCAATTAATGAAAAGTTATTACTTGCAGTTGTTTAGTAAACAGTTATCCATTGATTCGGATGATCTATTAAACATTAAAAGCAAAGATTTGATGAAATGGAAAGTCATGGTGCGAGAGTTAATTTTTTGAAATAAATTGCCACGGAACTTTCTCAACGTGATAATTAGGAGAAAAACGATAGAAACAGATTGTATACGTTTTGGATAAAATCGTTATGTAGCAGCAGGGTGAAAAAATTCATAAAGGTGCCGAAGAGTGTTTTTTTCACGTTTAAGATGAGAACAAAATTTGTTTAAGAAAAATAAAAAATAGTACATGATATCGATTAAAAATACGAAAAAATAAGTTTTAAACAATCGAAGTTGGTCAACAACTTTTCGCAAAACGAATTAAAAACCGCGAAATATGACCATTTTTGGACATTTTATTACAGGGCTTTCAATTATCTCGACAGCTTCTTTTGGTGCTTAAAATGAGCTTTTTATTAGTGCCTATCTACAGTAAAAAATGTATGCAAAAAAAATCCCGGAATTGGGAAAATGTAAAAATATGTGATTTCGAAAAAATATTAGAACCAGAGCCATTAATAATAAAATAGTTATAGAGCCGTTTTTCAAAGTGTTTCTGTTTGTTCCTAGGAAGTTTCTCTACAACCCTATTTTCATGAAATATGTGTGAGGTCCGATTAAATCCCTAAAATACGCGTTTGAACATAGGACTCTTTCTCGCGCTGGCTGCCAGTGGAGAGGTTGAGTAGTGGGAGGGGGGGGAGGTGATGAATGGTGGGGGAAGGCTATCCAGCACTCAAAGTCTAGCCAGTTAATCTTGTCGATCATTTGTTTAAAATTTATTGACTAATTACAAATAAACAAAACTTCACAAGCAAGCAATATTTTATACATGTATTAGCATTTCGGCTATCGAAGTCTTATTTTAATATATGTTCAAAAATATCACATTTTCGGCTTCGTCTTGGAATGACGACAGTTTCCCTCCTGATATTTTCCTATCTTCCTTCAGCGCCTGCAGCATTTTCAATACGTTGAATTAGTGCATGCCGAATTTCTACTTTTGCTTTATATAGTTCATCTTTGAACCAGCCAAATAAACAATAATCGAGTACTGAGACCTAAGAGGCCAGCTAATTGCACCACCGTGACCAATCCAACGATCTGGAAACTTTTCATCCAAATATTGCCTCACCTGGCAAGCGAAATGAGCGGGAGGTCCGTCATGCTGAAAGTTCATTTGCATTCTGATGTTTAGAGGAACATCCTGTAATAGTCCTTGTAATTTAAATCGTAAAAAATCTAAGTAATAGTCTCCTACGACGCGATTCCCTAAAACTAAATGACCAATTAAATAACCGTCGACAATACCACACTACAAATTTACCGAAAACGTATGTTGAAAATTGCTTTCGACTTTAGCGTGGGGATTTTCGTCGGTCACACAATGGGGTTGAGTTATCCGTGAATAGTATGCGCCATACAACGTGAGGACTCTTATTTATCCACCGACAAAATTCCATACGTTTAGAATAATCTCCCGGTTGCACTGTCTGCACATGGTATGGATGCAAACCTTTTCACATGGAGTGCATTTATTACTCTTGTTTGTGAAATGTCCAATAGAGCAATGTCCAATATTCTTCGTAAGCTGATCCTCGGATCTTCTTCTACTAGATCAAGAATATTTTCTACTTCTTCTAAGCCTTGGCGAATAGCTCGTTCGGATGTTACAGCACAGGAAATTGTTCAGCTCTCGAACAGTTTGTTGAAAACGTTGATAAATACCTATTTATCAGGACATCTGTGATGAGGAAACCGTTGCCGATATTCCTCAGCAGCAGCTGTGGCACTTCCATTGCAAAAACCAGAAACAAACAACATATTTGCATATTCTCCATGTGAATAGGTGTTTAGAATATTATAATAATGTTTTTATACAAAATTTAACGACAAGATACAGTAAAACAGTCTGTGTAAAAAACAACAGAGTGGATTAGTATGAGATGTTGGTTCCTTCTCTATCCAACTAAAATACATCCGAAAGAACGAGGTAAAACTGATAAGACAAAGCTACAGTTAATAGGTTTTTGTCTTAAGGCCGGTTTACGCGAGTAAGCTTTTTGATCGAATTCACTTTGATTAAAAACTTACTAGTGTAAAAGGGCTTTGATAAGTTTTTTGATCGAACAGTTTTAACATGCTGTAAATAGTGATCAATTTGATCAAAGAGCAGCAGCAGCGCTCATAGTGTTCTGTCGACCATTCTATTCTTCAAAACTAGTCCTGCGTTATAACGATGCTTAACGATTTGTTTCATATTTATTTAAATCATGTCGGATTGGAACTTGTTAGTTTTTAGATTATTAGAATTAATCAGGCAGCGGTATTCTTTGCACGATCAAGAAATGCGAGGCAAGATATATTAAGAGATTGTTAAGACTTTCTCCAGTCCATAAGGTAAGTAAACATACTTTGTTGTTTATGCTTTATTTAAATAAGTTTTTTTTTAATTGAAAAAAAATTGTTTAAAAGTTTGGAAAAAAAAGGTCATGGAATTTTTTTCACATTTTTGGAAATTTAAGGAGTTGGAACATTTTCGTATAATTACATTTTGGTAACAAAACCAGGTTTATGTGTACTGTGCATTAAAGAGCGATACATTTCTATTAAAATACGTAGGTATAATAAATGATATCTACTTTTTTTTTGTTAGTTGAGAAAGCATGCAGCACAACTATGACAAACTTAATTTATTTATTTTTTCACAAATAATCTTTATTTCACAAATTCAATATCTTGCCAAAAGGCTCAAAAGATAAAGTACAAAAGACAGAAACCCTTCAGGAGTTAGCTTTTCTTATTCTGCTGACACACTTCGTGTGGTTTAATAATACTTGTGGTTTACAACTCATTTTCAGATGAGAGGATGTTTGTTGATCCTTCTATACTATCATGCGTACGTCAATTGAAAGAATGTTGGTTAGAGGAATCAAAAAATTTAACAAATTTTATTAGCATTAATAAGGTGAACAGAGTGAAAAAAATTCTACAAATAAATCTAAGATAGTTGCAGCGAGTTGAAGATGATCTCCCTTCCCCCCCCCTCCTTCCTCCTCCCTCCCTCCAGGCTGTGATCAACATGCGGAGCCAAAAGAACGACTTACTTCTTCACTAGCCCTCATTGTGGAAGTATCATTTTTGTGATTAGCAAACTTTCCTCCTACGTTTACGAATCTGATTTTTGCTGTAGGTTAATACGAAAATGTTGATACAATAGCTATTGGCTTCCAAGTTATGTATACACGGTATGAACCGGAAATTTAGAGCCCAAATCCTTATTGCCCTTGAGTATGGCTGATTGTATTGTATCAATATTGAATAAAGTGATTTAATTTAAAAGTTATGGATATATTCCTCAAAAAATACTCTATTATTTTAGCCCATGAATTTCGGGAAAACTGGGATTTTTTGTAATAATAATGATTCTAAGGAATTATACTAAGCGATTAATCAATCATTGACAGAGACTGTACAGGTAGTCTCCGTCAGATTTCCATCCTTAGACTGTAACTTAAGTCGAATTCAACTTGGATCGAGTCTGGCTCGAAAGTTACGTCGTTGGCATAACTTCAAAACGTCTCACAAAGGGACGACATATAACGGAGATTGCCTGTATTACGTATGGTCGCTTCAGTGTAATCCTGCATTATGTTTGGTTGTCAGAATTGAAGGGTAAAGTGGACATAGGTGATAAGTTACATTATTGGAAAACAGAATTATTGCTGTGGATAAGGGTATAATTTGGCATATTTTGAATATTTCCTCCTTCCATTCACATAAGCTTAATTGTTGGCTCAGAACCGAGTTGATAAAGGAGCCAAGTGACGGTAATCGTTCGCCTTATAGTGGACAAAGGTGTTTTGAATTAGAACTCGAAAAATGTTCAAAGCCTAATCCACTTGATACTTCAATTATTTAATGGGATCACAAGCCTCGATTCAATACTAACAGTACTGCCTTTATTCTGATTTAAAGCACTTAAATTAATAAAATGTAGCTAATAGATCCCTCCCATAACATAACGGTCAATAATATATCTCTGTTAGCTTAGGACTAGGATTGAGGAAAATTCGCCTCTTACTATGGGTAGTTTAAAACCGAACAAACAACACTATTTCTTCTGGAAATTTGATTTAAAAATGATTAACAAAAAAAAATTAATGAGAACATTTTTAAAATATCATAATTAATGTAATTAACGTTTCGTGGTCCATATATAATCTTCAGGGCATATTAATGTAATTAGTTATGATAATTTATAATAACATTATTGCCAAAAATTAACTGGGCACAACGAAATAAAAAAGTTATCAACAGAAACTTGATAATAATAACTTATTATATTCATATGATTAAATTGACACTAATGAATCATCAAGGAATTATTGAGAATATTTAAAAAAATCATCTAATATGTACTAATTAATATATAATATATGTATAGTAATATATTTTATATTTATATTATATAGTGATATATATATATATATATATATATATATATATATATATATATATATATATATATATATAGCTCCCTGATATATCTGTGTATTGGAGAATAAATTAAAAAAAAAATATATCGTCTAATCATAGTCAGGTTGTATTTTGTATTATCATATTGTACTAAGAACTGAACTAATAATAAAAAAGGATTATTTATTGTTAAAATAAATAAATCTTCATAAAACAAAAAAAAAGTTTTGTATAAGATCCATGTTGTATGTATGTAGTTACTGATTAGTACGTAAATTATTTTTTCTATTTTTAAGTATTTATATTTTGTTTTATATTTTATATTAATACGTGCTAAGAAAAGCTGTTGCATGGCAAATCGTTGTCCATAAAACTACGAAATATCCTAAAACTCTGGTAAACTTTAAACTTATATATATATATATATATATATATATATATATATATATATATATATATATATATATATATATATATAGTAATATATTAAATATATAATAAATACTAATTAATACTAATAACAATAATAAACAAATTCATAGAAGAAAAGATAAATGGTTTGATGGGGAATGTAGAAAGAAGAAGAGATAGTCTTTCAAAGAATGGAATATATCCAGAAAAATGGATAATTATTAAGAGAAATTAGTTGGACGAAAAAAAAAACATTTAACACATCATATGAGCATAAAAAAAATTATTTCATAATGACAGAACAGAAAAATTTCAAAAACTAACGAATACAAAATAATTTTGAAAATTAGTAAATAAATATTAATAATATCTTGAAATATCGATATTCCAATTCGTTTAGAAGGTTTTTATTATTTAATAAACAATTTAACTATATTTTAAAATATCGATTTTACTATGCCTGTGTAATAAGACATTGTTTTTACTGAGTTCATTACATCAGAATTTAAATATTAAGAAACAGGTTATCTCCTAACCTCCTTCCAATTCGTTTAGAAGTTTTTCTTTTCTTTAACAAAAAAATTAACGATAACACAAAACATCGATATTTCTGTACCGATATAATTAAGTTATTGTTTTTAATAAGTTAATATTTTCAGGATTTAAATATTAAGAAACAGTTTATGTCCTGATATCCATCCAATTCGTTAAAAATTTATCTTTAATTTAATATAAACATGAACAATATTTTGAAATATCGATATTTCTGTGCCGGTATTATCAAGAAATCTATATTGTTAACTCTCATTACATGCATATATTTAGATATTTTACTCAAACTGCACAAAAATGGATCACTGTGCGGCTAGATCAAGACTGGATCGATGCGATAGATTGTATCTTTTGTGACATGTATAGTGCAATTGGCAGTAATACAAAAGATCGCAGATCGCCACGACAGATCGTGTTCTGTATGCCTGGGCCGTAAGGCGCAAATCACGGTTTGGAACACTTGGAATTGCCCTTTTCTTTAACAAAATTGTCACACATCCGATCCATTCATAATTGGTAATAATATAATTGATTATTATTACTCCTAATAAATTGTGAATCAGTACTAAAAAATCGCACACTCCTATTCGCTACCTATTAGGGAGACAAGGTGAAATTGAAAGTAACATAGACATTTTAAAATAAATTAAAACCAGAAAACTGAAAGGTTTGCAGAACATCTATTTTGGAAATTTACAAGAGAACATTATCGAAAAATTCAGTTACTTATTGATTGATAAATTCCAACTTCAAAATGAAATTTTTGGAATCACAGTTGGATTCGAGTATAGTGTTTCGTTAAAGACGCTTTAATAAGTTAAACCTTTAATAGTTTGACAGGCTACATTCTTCAATTAAATTTTTTATTTACTTTTTTTGAGAAATCATCTATTTGCGAAAAGCTGGAAACCTGTAGCAAATTTTGATGGGTTAATTCACAAGAAAATTTACTGTAAAGGCTAATGAAAGAATCAGTATGAGGGCACATGATGGCCTTTCTGCCAGAAAATTTAAGATGAAAATCGCTTCCCAACCATCCAAGAAAGTTGCTAACTGCAAAATGTCCGTACCAGTGGTCATAAGTGCGTAAGTTACAGTGGTAATAAATCTGAAGATCCTAAGGAACTAAAGCATTCTAAAGCACTGGAAATGTGATCTTCCAATTGATGACATTGCTGTATAATGATGATTTCTGAAGTTGAACTGATGATTTAGAATTGCTTTCAATATATCAAGAGAATTTAGACGATGAAGAAGAATTTTTTCAAACAATTTGTAAAAGAAAGGAAGAATGCTAATAGGACGATAGGAATTCAAACAGACTGAAGGTTTCCTGGCTTTTAATATAACTTCCGAATATTTCCACACAGCTGGAAAATATGTTTTTCTAGAAATAGAGTAGTAGATAATATTTAAAAAAAGGATTGCATTCCAACATAAACTCTTCAGAATAAAATTTAAAACAAAGTATCCGGGGCATTGTCATTTGGTAAATTCTCAATAATATTACGAATTTCGTGCGGATGAATTGCATTTGGCGGTAGTGCCATCGGTAATAGTATATCAATTTGGTGTAAAACAAGTTCATTGGCATGTTGATGTCAGAGTGCGGTTGAAATGTTTCTTTTAAATGACAAGCAAATATTTCTGCTTTTTGGCTATCTGATTTTGTCTAAAAACAATCAGGCCGGCGAACAGGATGCGAGACATCATGGTGTTGAAGTATGCGTTTTGTCATGTTCCAAAGTGGCTTGCCAGAGGTCATTAAACTGTTTAGAAATTGATCGAACTTTTCGGTCTTCGTGCATCTAATTTCATCGTGTAATTTTCTCTTTAGTTTATTAAATTTGTGTTGGTATTTTGGGTAACAAGTCTTCTAGAAAGTTTTACGTTATTTTCGTTTTAGTGGGATTAGATGTCGTATATTTCGTGAGAGATGGTTTTTATTTTGATGGTTCTCCTTGTTTTTATAAGAAATAGAAGAAGAACCTCTTGAAGCATTCTGAACACTGCGTTAGAAGCTGGACTGCACTGTCCAAGTCTTCCGTTGTCTATATGTTTGTGTTGAGCAGATTTGTTTATTGTTGCAAAAATAATTTGCAGATGACAAATTAGTGTACTGCCAAGCTATGTAAGTAATAATAATAACTTTTTGAGATTAAAAGATCAGACTTTGGGGAAAATGTGTGATATTAGCAATGTTTTCGATAGTGATTTCGACAGTTAAAGGCTATCGATAGAGCTGTCGAAATATCTCCAACCCTACTTAGGACATGCTATCTCACAGAGCAGAATCCTTATTACGCGTGAGTAACGATATTATATTTCAGCTAAAATGTTCCTTTCTAACAAAATCCGCTCAAGAAAAGGGATAACACTATCTCGCATTAGCGTCCACAAATAATTATATAATATCCTTCTAGTTTAATTCTATCTCTTCCACACTCCTGATAAAGCATCAAAAGCACAGTCAGCACTCACATAGTCAAACTGTAAGATATAGTTAGCCATTTGGGATAGTAGAATTTAGGTCATATGAAGAATGTAACATTTATCGTAAATAAAAATGTATTTTCATTCTTTACTGAGTGTGATACTTTATAAAAATCTGGTGATAAAATATAGTAAAAATTATAAAAAATTGATCCTGATAATTGGTGCTGTTACTGGCTTTGCCAATGACGGGTGGTGTTGAAATGTAATTTAACCATCCTTCCAGGTTATATTCTTGCAAGAGGAATAGTGGATTGCAAGCGTGGTTCAATTATAATCGTTACCAGTTTTAAGGCTCCCCCAGACAGAGGCGATATTGAACTTTGAATTTATTTATGAATAACGATTCGGGACGAAATTTTATTTAAAAGGCGATATTAAAACGCGTTTACTCAGTGACGGGATCCCTAGGGCTGCGATAATATCGCAATCGGTATATCGCATCAATAGAACGTTTTATTATATTTCGTTTCTGAATATATTTTTCGTCTGAAATATGAATTCGAAGGAAAACCAATACTTAATTACTAATATTATCATATTTTCAGAAAAATAAACCCTTTTAAACTTCATTTCTTTATTTTATATTGTCAACTATAAACGAAAATGATTGCATATTAATTTTATCTCTTTCACAAATTGCCAAAACCCATATAAATATTATTTAATAAAATCATATCAGTAAATTATACGACAAATAAATGGTATAAACATACTAATTAAATAAAAAAAATAATTTAGAAATGGCTAAATTAACAATTATAAAGAAAGACTATTTACATTA
This sequence comes from Rhaphigaster nebulosa, assembly GCA_948150685.1. Taxonomy (NCBI): domain Eukaryota; kingdom Metazoa; phylum Arthropoda; class Insecta; order Hemiptera; family Pentatomidae; genus Rhaphigaster; species Rhaphigaster nebulosa. The sequence continues at coordinate 75,578,115 of OX411306.1, read as the reverse complement.
ATTATCTTCATTTGGTGATATTTAATCACATTCCACACAGTTGTTAATAAAAAAACCTTTTTTATTAAAACTATTTAATTTTCGCATAAGAAGTTTCGATTTTGTCTAAAAAATCAACTACACATTATTAATCAATTTACTTCATTACTATTAATATGTTTTAGCTAAATATTTTTAAAATTATGACAATATATAATTACCTATCTTAATCAAAATGCATCTAAAAATGTCTGTGTCCAATGCTGTTTTGTTCACTAGTTGTTGATTTCGAAATTTACGGCGTACTTTATGATGATCTTGTGAGCATGAATTCGCTTTGATTAGACTACTATTTGGAAAGGCAATTTTGTCAGTAAGATTATTATTAACAACTAAGAAAAATAAATAAATTGTTTTACGAGCACTTATTTGCGGACATAATAAGTACATAAAATATGCGATACCTAAAATAATATTATTGCTGGGATAATGGCATAGACTTCAAGCAACTTCCTGTTTAAACCTCGTCCACGAGATTTATCGTTTGAGCGTGAAGGATATTGGTTTACTTTCGAAGTCTGAATCGAGTTGAAATTTGAAACCTGAATAAATGAATGCTGTATTTCTATTTTTATTTTATAAAGGTATATAGAAAATGAGCTCATGCACACAAATGGAAAACCGCCACTGTTGTTAGACGTATCCAATGCACCTCGTTGACAAAAAAATGATTCTTGTTATCAAAAGATTCTTCTATTTAATATAAATTATTAAATTAAATAAGAATCAATTAATCCGCTTATTGCATAAAAAATTGAGAAAGCACACGCCGTGATAAGTTAAATGGCCCTAACTCCAAATATTTTTTGTGGTGTACCCGCATTGGTCTAAAACGTACATCTTTTTATAGCATTAGAAAGCCCTCAAACCAAAGATTTGGATCCAACTGTTGGGTTTAGGGCTTTCTAATGTAATAAAACGGTGTAATATTTAGACCAATGGGGGCAGACTATAAAAATGTATTTAGATAAATCATCTAGGCACTTTAGCTTATGAGGGCAGTACACTGGTTGAGGTTTTACAGGAATATATACTACAATTATTACTACTAGGTACTACAATTATTTAAAAATCAATATGAAAAAATGGAGGGAAAACGAGTAGTTCATATTTTTAGAGCAAAAAATGAGATATTTTAGTAACGGATACATATAAAAAACTAAGGTGCGGTGTGAGCATTACCAAGAGAACAAATTTCTTTAAGCAAGAAACAAAAATTACTAATTCATTACGGAATCTATAATAAAAACCATCTTTTTACCGACGAGCCCAACTAGAGGAGAAAAGAACTAGAATTTTTTTTTTTCTTCAAAACTCGTACAGTTCGGGTCTGATTCACCTCCAAACGTTCTCACTCGATTTGTTAATATCAACTGCTGTCGACTTTGAGAAGGAACTGCAATCACAGAGTCTATTCCTTTCATGTTTTGACAAATGTTTTGCAATAGCCAAATGGTTTATATTAACCATAAAGTACTTTCCACCATTAAAAGTTTACACAAAATCGAAATTTGTTTTTACTTTTGGCCATGACGTCATGGTTTCTGAGCCACAGCTTGTATAATAAACTTAACTTATCGCTTTATTTTTTAGTCACTAGTCTGATTTCTTGATTATCTATAATTATAACTTTTATGGGTATCAATTTAAAAGTTTATGATTTTTCATAGTTTTATTGCGCAATTTAATAACTGTCAACACGTATCAGTTTGAAGAGCAATCTCTTCATGCTGCATTCATTTCTCTCCCATGCACGATGCTTCATTATTTTATAATTATTTTTGTGGAAACCAAGTATTTATTGTTCTTTATATATATATATATATATATATATATATATATATATATATATATATATATATAATATATACTGTTGATTATGGTCACAATAACCTTCCTCATCCGTACCGTGATATAGCTTCGACCGAATCATCCGCTAGTGGGAGACAATACCGGAGTAGGAGCACATCTCCCCAACCTGCTCACCCCCATTCAATTTCAATCCAATTTATATGCAAAGTCTACCCATCCTAAATCTGTTGGCCCGATGTCATATTCCACGTTGGGCCTTTGTTATTCAAACGATATAATTAAACTTTAAACGAGGCTAATGAAACGAAATTTACATATGAGATAGTCGGCAGTTCGGGAAACTGATAAATTATAACTAAATGGCCCCTTACCCTTACAGGGTGAATATCGAATTTCGTCAATATATTGACCATCTGAGGAGTATATTGTAAGAATAATATTGACGTCTTTAAAATTGGCTGAAATCAAAGTAATTATATTTATATTGTAGCTCTGATAATATTGAAGGAGTATCAATCATATTGCTCCTGTGAGGGTAATATTGAGAAATATTATACCTGTCATTGCCAATATAGATGAGATTAATCGGTCGGTTAATTAGGAAGGAAAACCGTTTTTTTTTTCTTATTCAGTTTATCGGTTTTTTGACCTGGTACTAACCGGTTCAATTTTAATATCCAAACTGGCTCAACAAAAATTTAAAACCATGCTATAATGTAAAAATATCTCGTTTTTAATTGAATAATGATCGTATTAGTATGTAAAATTAATATTTAATATTAAAGGCTTATCAATTCTCAGTTCGTTTTCTTGACAAGTTTATTAAACAGGTTTCATATGTTTCAGAACAGACTTATGAGTAAACGTAATAAGAAATAAACAAAGGAATTATTTTAAAGCATGAGATATATATTCCATTTTGCACAATGGGCAAAGTGAACATGTTACACAACAATAGATGGCCAAAGATAAAAAATAGCATAGAATAACTTTATTTGTGAAAGATAATATTATGTAAAACATATCCATTAATATATAATAAAATCATATTACATTAGCTTCTTAATAATATATAAATAAAAACAATTTACAGGAAATAAATAAAGGGAATAAATAATTAATTATAATATTATCTTTTAAACACAATCCATTAGTAAGAAATATATAGCATACTAATAAACAACAATTAAGTTATTAATTATACATAGTTAACGGTGAACTTTCAAATAGATAAAATACTTTTTTTGAGGGGTATAGTTTTTCAAGGAAGAAATGGATTTTTTTTAAACCTTGAGAAGTAATAGTAACATTTTACAGTCTGGAGCAGTTTCTGTGAAAAGGAGAGGATTGTCATATTTTAATCCTCAAATTCGTGGTAAGTATTTAAATTATTTCCTGAGTGTTACCACCAATTTATCAACAAGTAATTTCATAATGGCCTTCATATTTAGACAAAATATCAGGCTAGAAAACACAGTTTAAATCAGTAAAATCCCACGTTTTCCGACCTTCTTAACCTTGCTGACGCTATATTGAAGCTAAAATTCTAGGGTTGTCATCCTACAGTAGTGTTATCAAAAGTTATGGAAAGTTGAGTCTATCGGATTGAAGTCGCTCTATTTTTGTTGATTTACTCAATCTTGAATAAATATTTTATATTTCTTTTTAGTACGTTGTAGTTGTATTTTTCTTTTATAAAGCTTGAGGAATCACGAGCTCACGTGCACAAATGGAATAACCGCCACTGTTGTAAAAGATTCTTTTACTTGAAAATACGAATATAAATTATTAAATTAAATAACAATCAACCAATCCACTTATAGTTTTATCTTTCGGACTAGGTAATTGTCCTGAAATTTTATTTTTTTTAAATGAAACTCATGAGTTCTACTGTTCAACAGAACCTTTTTGAGTGGAATATGGTGAAATGTTATCTTATCTGAGAAAAATTAAAACCAGGAATCAACAGATACTGAGGAGAAAATTTTGCTGGTATCCATCCACTGGTGAAAATTAAGTGGCGATTTTCATCATTTGTACAAGTTGCAGAGAATTTCCGATGAGCTCGATATAAAATATGGTAACACTCATGGATTGAAACAGTATTATGAATTAGAACTATTATTAAGAATGAGTAATTAATAATAAAGTCCTTAAATCGCTATGATTTCTAATAGCAATTGCTTCTATTATAAGAAATGAGGACACTTATATTAATGTATGAATTTTGATAACACTCATGAGATGCTGTAGTAATTATAATAATACAAATTACTGGAAAAATTTAAAACTTGAAAACACTCGCTGGACACAATCTTAATCTTCAAAGAGAGAGCATAAGCTATCAATTCATCTATCTCACAGAATTTTTTGAATGCTTTAAATTTTGGAAAAATAGTCAACAGTGACAACTCAAAATCGGACATTTAAAGTGAAATGGTCCTCCAACAATTTTTTATATAATATTAGCAGGAATTAGCAATAATGAGTAATTAATAGTCAATAAAAAGGTATTTTGTAATATGGTACGTTATTTTCTTTGTTCTTTTAACGCGTTCGTTGTTCCTGAAGTATCCAATAGGAATAGTGAGGTAGCTCTACTGGCCTACTCGGCAGATATTTATTTTTAATTTGATCACTTTTAGGGACTGACGCATAGGATCCTCTAACTTTTAGATCAAGCGAGATCTCAAAAAAAAAAAATTCCGACTGCCATACTTTATCTGACTTAGGTAAAACAAAAAGTGCTTACTTAGTTAAGAAAAAAAAATTCGAAATTACCAATTTCATAAATAATAGTTGAAATATTCCTAACTTTGATGTACTTGTACAACAATAAGATACAGACACTTCTTCTCTATATATAATACGGTAGTCTAGGTCCTTTTTCCGCCTCTCAGAAGCGATGAATTTTTATGAGTGAGATATAAAAAGAAAGGGAATTTCATGGAGATTTGACGAATCCTAATTTTGATTCTTAAATTCTTACTTAGACTAAGAAGAACCTACCGTTAGATAACTATGATATAGAGCCGCAACGGGCCTTACGACAACTTGCGTGCGTGTCCTCATGACGACTTCATATCTACAGCTGACTGTATACAAAAACTTTTTAATAATAGTGAAAACGTTTTTTTTTTAATAAAATGTTGTTTGTAAGTTTCTATAAACGATAGAGGAGATCATACATTCTTGGCAATGTCTAGCCCTAAAGGGCATTTGTAAATATGAAAACAGCAAATAGAAAATGGTATATATATGTATATGGTATGGGATTACTAATTACTTATTAAGTAAACTGTTACTTCATCGTAGTCATTATAAACTATATAGCTTCACAAAAGTGTGTGTTAAATATATTTTTTTGGTAATATTATATTGTTTATACAAATAAACATGTTCCTCTAATATCGCTTATACTTCGAATGTATTTGGGAGGATAAAAATAGATATCTAATGCGAGAATCCTCGCTCGGGTATACTGCGACTCCATATTTTCGAAATAAATAAAAAAATTTCTTGGCCAAACTTATCGCAGCAAGTACCGTGGACTAACCGCTATGAATGGGCAGAGATGACGTCAAACCTCATTCATGAACTCCTTTTAATTTAATCGCTTAACAAAAAATATCCGGGCTAGTTCATTAAGGCCATCAAGCTGTCTGATTAGCGATGACTATGAACGTCCAACCAACTCCGGGCTCGCCTTCATAACGTTAGTTCTCAGCCCCGAGAACAGATGAATGTCTGCACAAGGAAATCAGGAACTATCTTTTAACAAAGAATAGGACATAAGCATATATATATATATATATATAAATATAAATAAATATTTTATTATTATTCATTTTATTTATTATTTTATTATATTTTATAATTTATAAGTAATTTATTATGTATATTTATTTTATATTATAAAATAAAATATTTATAAATAATAACTAATTATCATCAAAATATACGTTTATATGTTTTTTAATTGTAAATGAATAAAATGATGCACATACGTATACTTATTTCTTGTTGTGTTTGTAAGTGACGATATACGCACTTTGTATCTAATTATAGAAAACATATGAATAAAATTGGGTAAGATTTAATGTGCCTAAATGGGAACTATGGGAAAAATTTTGAGATATGAAATTGAGATTGATTCGAAAAGTAATATTTACTAAATAAGGTTATAAAAAATGAATTTTCAATATTTATTTCAAATTTATTTTTGCATTAATTTTTATATTTATGTGAAATTCAGACAGATATAAATTGTCCATTGTTCTCTCCTCGTTGGAGTAAGATGAATCTACTTCGCCATCATCATCTTCTTCAACAGTCTCTTCTCCCTTCATCAATTGTTCTTTGGTCAGGCATAATATGGCATTTATGTCTTTCCTACTCTATGATTTTATGATTTTGAAAGTGATTCGATGAAATTCAGTTTTGTGGAAAAAACAAACAATTTTACAAAAAAAAAAAAAAAAAACGAATATTTTGAAAAAACAAAGTTTTTTTATAAATAAATCATATAGAATTTATAATGAACTAATTAAAAATTGAATACAAACTTATAAATATATGTTTGTTTCTGATTACTCATAATTGTATAGTCTATATTTATTTACTTATTATTTAACAGTGTATTTATTTATGATTGCTTTTTCATCTTTATATAGCTTATGTAACCTAACAGAGAGATTAATCGATGTCATAAAAATGTATTAAAAATTAAAATGCATTAATAAAAACAAATCTTTAAGCATTTATAAATACTTTTACAAATGAAATGTAAAAATAAGTATATTTCTATTCACAAACAGAATCATTGCATACTCATTGCATAGTTAATATTCAGCATACCTTCGTGTAGAAAAAAATCTAAATATTCCTCTATTCTAAGGATAAGTTATTAGTTCCACTAGTATATCCAGGTTATAAATTAGGGCTTTGCACGTATTATCATAAGGGACTAATAAGGAATTTGGAATTGGGATAAATATATATATATATATATATATATATATATATATATATATATATATATATATACATTATTTGAATTTTATAATCAAGATTAAAATTCTATACACTTTGGCATTTCTAGTGAATCCTCTATCAAAAATATGTTTCAGTATTTGCTAACAGCTTTGAACCTCCTTTTTACACGTTCATATTGTTTCATATGTTATTTTTTAAATCAATAGCTCCGTAAACTACTCCATTTAGTAGTCAGTTGTTTTGATTTATCTTCTTGGATAGATTTTTCACTTGACTGAACTTCCACTTGTTTTAACTGATCAACGTGGCAATGTTATGGCCTTTACTGCTGATGTACTGTTTAATTTGTACAACTTAAGTATCACATAACTTTCGGATCTTAAAAAACCCTAAAAAAAACAAAACACGAAGTGCACTTCTATATTTTAGGCAGAGTAAGAAGAACAAGTTATAATAAAGTTGTGCCATATTTTATGAAAAATGTATAATTATATTGTAATTTTACATCAAGAAGGAAAACCATCCGCAATTAATAAAATTTATTTTCTTCAACAGTCTGGCCAATAACGGTACTAATCACCTGAAACAGCACTGGGTAAACATTACAGGAACTCATAGAATGAGCCTTATCAAATAGGCTGACAAAAAAGGTAAGACCTGCTCCTAGCTTAGGGAGGAAGAAACTCATAAAACTTACGACACAAACATCCTTCAGTTCCTTACGTCGGATTCCAACCACTTAGCTTTGCATATCCAATGGAAATGAATAAATCTATCTAGTTGAACAAGTTCTCACACGGGATTTAACTAATTCCGACCAAATACGTAAGCTTGTAACTAACTAGGGATAGTGAAAAAATTTGTGGCGCTCCATGTTAAATGGCGAATCTGCCAGGTCACCATATTTTCATCTTTTTGGTATTTAATATTTAAAGATTGGTGCAATATTTAAGGTATTCTTGTTATATTTATATATGATACTTAATATCTACGTAGTTTTTTGAAAAAGGTGTGAGTGTCATTTAACAAACTTTACAGGAAACACGTGAAACGTTTTTTCCTCAAATACTAGAGTAGGAGTTTATTAAAATGGCAAAATTTTTTAAATTACAATATTTTTTTAAGATTTCTAGCCTGATCAAGGCCAGAGTGACGACTGAGAGTCGTTAGTATGTGGTGTTTAGGTCATCATAGTAGATTTTCAGACCATTTCCAATATTTTTTCTCGATATATCGTGCGTGGGCATCGATAGAAGTGGTGTTTAGGTCAATTATAAATTAATACCTAAATTTCGAATTTTTCGCGCTTAAGCTTTTTTAAAGGAACGATTTCAATATATTTTGTGACAAAGCGTATTCGCTTTTCTTCAATGGGGCGCCATATTTAAATGAGTTGAATAATTTATTCAGGAGATTTACGGTAATTATTGGCTAGCTTTAGCTACTGGTACTGGTAAAGGTGGGAAGACAAGTCCGTCAATTAGTCCTGTTTGCCTACCCCGGGGGTGTTAACCAATTGAGAAAAACCTATTTATCGTCCACCTAGAAACTTTTGATCTTCCTGATGAAAGGGCGTCCATTCAATAGAGGGATCCTCTTGTTCTTGGATTCCGCCAGATCCAATCTATATATATCTTAATGGCGCATATCAGTTGCATTCAGCTATGTAGTGTAGAGCAGTCTATGGTGTCTGCCCACAGAAGTGGCAGATCTCATCCCCTACTAATCCACAGATCTATAAGTGCATATTTAGCCTGCAATGACCTGTGAGTACTCCGATTAACAGTCGGGGTTTCTTTCCGTTTCCAGCAGCCACTTGGTGCGAAGGAGACGGTGTTTTAATTGGTAGCTTAGCCTGTCTAGGATTACGCACTCCCACCACTCCTTGCATGCGATTCTCCATGTCCATTCGTGGACCTTTTTCCGCTGATGCCTTTTAGAGGTGTCTAACGAAGGTTAAGACCCCAAGATAGGGTTCTCAATACCATTCCTTGCAAGCTGGTCAGCCATCTCATTGCCTTTGATTCCTTTATGTCCAGGGACCCATACTAATTTAAAATTCTTAGAGCAGGCACTCTTTTACCAGTGCGGAAGTTACTCTAAAAGATTCCAGGGCTTAGAGAGTTGATTGACTGTTTGAATAGATAGTAATACCAACCCTATCCTAGCTAATAACTTCCATATATGTGACTGCAGACAATATCGCGAACACTTCTGCTTGGAACACAGTAGAGCGTTTGCCCAATGGTAGACTTAAGTTAATGCCTAAATCCTCTATGTATTCTCCCGCTCTTGCTAAGCCGGTCGAGTCTTTCCTAAATCCATCCGTGAAACAGTATAGGTTGTCTATAGAGAGACTAATGAACTTTGTTCCCAGTCGGATAAAATAGGATACGAGTAGCTCACCATAATATCTAGAATAAAGTTCCTATCAAATGGAGAACAGCAATATTGAAGAATAGAAAGCTCCTTTTCCACCACTTTGGCTATTTCTGAGTGGCCTGTAGGTTCACTCCAAACTTGCCACTGGTCTGTTTTCTTTGATTCTTATGTAAGCCATAACAGCTTCACCCCTCAGCCATAGGTGAAGTGGTGTTAAGTATAGAAGGACTTCTAAAGCCTTGGCAGGTGTGGTACGAAGCGTTTCCGTAATGCTAATGCATGCCATCCTTTAAATGCGGCTGAGCGTTCGAACATGGGAGGCTCTATTTAGGACTGTCCACCACACTATACGTCCGTATTGAATTCTAGGTCTTATAATTGCTGTGTATATCCAGTGCATGACCCTAGGTTTGAAACTCCAGGTGGTGCCCATAGCGCTGCTTACTTGCCAAAAGGATGCTATAGCTTTCCTTTTGGTTTCAGTCAAATGGGGTCCCCAGTTTAGTTTGGAATCCAAAATAATACCGAGGTATTTGAGTTGGAGCGGTTTGCCAAAGATGATGGGAGTCCTAAAAGTGCCTAGCTTCTTAGTAAAGAGAACCAACTCAGTCTTAGTTGGTTTTACCGAAAGTCTCATTTCATTACACCAAATTTGAATAATATCGCATACGACATCCATGCGCTCAAAGACGGTGGTAACAAACTTACCTGTTATGAGAATCACTCCTTCATCTGCGAACGCCTGGGCAGAGAATCCTCAAGTCTTCTTAATCAGATAGCCAATATATTTTTATTTCGTGTGTGTAAGTCGTGTCATAGATTCTTTTCCTAAAATATCACCTCAAATAATTAATTAGGGTTGAATTAAACAAGAAAAACAATTTGAACCTATATTGACACATTGATGTTAGCGAATTTTGTTTTTTTATAAATTGCTGGCCTTCTTTTTATATTTTGTTGCAAACTTTTTCTCATAAACAGAGTTCCTGCAACTGAAAATATATTAAAAAACATCAAAGTTAATATGTATTTGAGAAAGAACACAGTAACAAACAAACGATTATAAGATCGTGTAAGTAATTCTCAGTTGAACTTAAATAAACGAGACTGAGTGAACCCAGTTCCGTTACAAATCCCAAAGCTGGTAGGAGTTCTAGTTATATTGGCAAACAAGATCCTTCAAATAACTCAAAACATATGAATTTGATAACCATTGCAAAATGAATTCATAAAACGTCAACAAGTTAATGGTTGTACTCTGGAATGATTTTGTTAAGAAAAAATAAATGCTACTTTATTTTTACTTTCCCTTTCCTGTCATTGAAGAATATAGTAAGGTGAAGTATAGCGATCGTGAACATTTTTGAATTCGAGTTTTCAACGGAAATACACGTTTTAAGGTTCTCTTGGGCCAAATAATCTATAACCTAAAACATAAATAAATAACCTTCCCTAGCTCAAAAACGAAAAATTTTACGAAACTGAAATTACGAATTTAGGGTGGGTTTATGCCTTTGATGTTACAGCAAGTTCTTCGTCAAAATCGACTAAACGGAAGTGGCAATTTAGATTATCGATTTTAAACTTTTTTACAATTATCACGAAATGGTTCTAGCGATTTTGATCAAACTAGCCTAAATTATCCTCTTTCACCTTTTATCATCGAGGAAATGCAGGAAAAAAATGTAAGATGAAAAACTTTTAAAATATGTTTTTAGTTAGACAAACCTAAAATCAGAATTGTACTAAAATTTTTTGAAAAACTTTATTACATTACTTTTGTAAGAGAAGATGTGAATCCTGCTGAATATATTTCATGTAATAATTATGTAAACTCTTTAAAATTATGTTAATAAGATTAATATTATAGGGTGGTAAAAGAGAAGTTGTGTGATGCGCGCATCTCACCAGATTTTTAAATGATTGCAATGATTGCCCTGAAACAAAGAGGAATCGTACATTCATTTTTGGAACTTAGAATAAGGCGGTTCCATCCGCTTTCGTTATTCAACATTTACCTAAGAACTGCGTAGGAACAATTGAAGAGAAAATGCTCTGGTATGGGAGTGAAAGTAAATGGAAGGATTGTTTATACAATGCATTTTAGTTGTCATTTCTTGAGGCTGGGAATAAGCAAATGAACTTCGAAAAACTACCTGATGGGAAAGAGTATTCTGTAACCAAGACAAATAAACATGCTGAAAGGATATCGATGATACATCCAAAATATAAAAATTGTCGAATACCTAAGTTATCCGGATCTAAGAGAAGAAGAAATATATTAAAGAAAAATGTTGTCTTAATGTCGAATACTGATGTAATATGAAGAACTAAAACACAATTGTAAAGCAGAAAATAGCAAAGAGATAGGAAATTATAATATAAAATTTAAAGAAAGATTAATTGAGAAATGTCTGACGCGGTGGCTCCCAAAAGCTGGTCCGTGGACCCAGAGATTCCTGAAATAAATTTTAAAATACCTTTCTACTAAACTTTTTGTAATTATTTTTGATTATGACTATTTTAGCACAACTAATTACTGTTCAAATAATTAAAATAAACTGAATGCCACATTAAATTTGAAGGTAGGTTTAGTAACAGTTTTACAAATCCAGAGCGGTTTACGGAGCAATGACTTGAAGCTAAATGAAGCTCCTTAGAAATTTATTTTTCTCCAATTTCATTCTCTAGTATTGGCATATTATTTTTAATAATAGACCTTCGTAATCGAACAAAAAAAAATTTAACGCCCCTCAAAATTTTTAGGTTTTACGTTTCAAGATACATAGAGTCGAAATATCAAATAAATATTGGTTTGTCCTGAAAATAATGCAGGATTTCATGTTTTCTTTATATTAACTCTGAAAATGACAAACTGTATACATTTGAGGGATTATTCTTTTGTACGGGTGTCTCCACTTATTAATCTTCTTCCAAACAAAAATGTATTTTATCTTTTGTAGCATTTCACTCGCTAGTTGGGAAAAATTCAGTCTTTACTGAGATGGCAAAGCGTGATTTTCGCAAATTTCGTTTTACGAGTTTAAATTCGGTCGGAACGCGGTTTTAACGGCAAGAAACATTAATGAAGTCAGGGACTATGGCAGTGTGAGTTAGTGCACCGTTCAACGATGTTTTAAAAAATTTCGAGAGGGAGACTTCAGCCTTGAAGACAAAGATGGTTGTGGAAGGATTTATTTCCTTGATGACGACGTTCTGTGGTCTTTGATCGAAGAAAACCTCAGAACAACTGTTCGAGAACTGCAGAGAAATTTTCAGTTAGACAATCGAATATCGCTGACCATCTCAACGCAATCAGAAAGGTAAAAGAAACTTGGGTTCCTCATGCATTAAAAGACCGCAAAAAAAATCTTTGTTATGAAGTTTGCGCTTCACTTCTTTCTCATCAGTCCTACTCTCCAGACCTCTCGCCTATGGACTACCATTTTTTTAAACATCTACTCCCCTTGTTAGTTGAAAGGAAGATTTTAATCACGAATAATGTAATATTATTAATAAAAGATACTGTAACTTAGTGTCAGACAATGTGAAGTGCTGAGAAATCACTATCCCAATCTTTGCAATGATACTTGATTTTTCGAATTATTACACAGCTTTAAAATGATTCAATCTATAGACTGCTGCTCGCTCCAGAAATAAACATCCGAGATAACTCTTATTTCTATAAATAAATAAAAAATGGGCTGAATGGCTTAAGATAAAAAACAAGATAATGACGGATGGATGAATACGGCAGAATCAAGCAACCGACAATTCCATGAAAATTAGAGATGATGTGATTCAGATTGACGCAAGTAATCTACTTCATATTTGACTCCTTATTCTGTTTTCAATGACAAAAGCTTCTATTTTTTTTTCTTTTTTTTTTGTAGAACAATCTTGGATCTATTTTTTTTATTCCGTCCTATCAGTCCGATAGAAAATATAAAACAAAAGGATTGCATAGGTTATTTGGCAAGACAAGCAGTATTTTCAGACATTTAAATCAGCTGGATCTATTAATGACTCTGAGATTCATACGACCAACGATAAAAAATAAAATTTTATCGATATACTGAAAATAGAAATATGATTTGAAAGGTGTATTGAAGGCGGTATTGGGCTTAAAATGGGTTTCTATAAATTAACATCCGATGCGAAAAACTTGCATGTAAGTTTCTTTGCAACTTCTTTGCAAGTTGCAAGTTTCGAAAAACTTGCAAGTTTCAGCAAATAAGAACCAAAACAAATTGAGATTATTATAGTATAATGCTATAACATTCTTTTGCAAAAAGAAAAAAATATTAAAATTGTAATTTTTAGATACTTAAAAAAAAATTGTAATCGAATTTCATTGATGTTTTTGAAAGTTAACAACATACAGCCACTAAAAATTAAAAATGAATTATCAATTTAAAATTATGAAGTATTAATACCAAGTGGAAGACTGTAACACCGGCTCCACATCATTGGCATAGTGTTTGCCAATGTGGATCGGAATATTTGTCAAGTGGTGAAAGTACTGGTCAATCTTTGCGTTGGTCGTTCCCGAGCGATTTTCCTTCATACTTTAAAAGGATTTGACGTACCATCCATACCAGTAACGAACTATTTGCGGCAAAGGGTTCTCCACTTTTGCCTAAATATTGGATTTAAAAAATATTTTAGTTGATATTGTAAATATTAATGATTCATAACTTGATAACATTTGGCTGTTACTTGTATTTATTGTTGTTAATAAATCAATAATAAAAAAATAAATGTTCACAAGCACTCGACAAATGATTTGCCACTTGTATGGAGTCGGCTTGACATGGGACATTTTACTTTTGTGCTACAAACAAAGCAACTTCAAAGGTAATTTTTTGGCTAAGAGGTAGGTAGGTAATAAAAAATATAGAAATATGGTAAAAGTTCCGCAGAGCTAACTGGTGTGCGAGGCCTCCTGACATGACGGCTAATGTTTTTGGCACGGTCTGTACATCAAAAGAAGAGTATCTATAAGTTATCATTTCTGTTGCTAGTTTTCGGCGAGAAATTAAGAAATACGGAAAAAAAGTTCTGCCACAAAATAATCCCATCTCAAAGTACTTATTTGTTAGCTAGCCCGTAGACCAATAAATTTTTGGATAATCCAATTGGTCTCTTCCCCATTTAATAGATGATAAATTTTTGGACCAGCTACAAATAAGCCTTGATACAGTTAAAAACGTAATTCCTTTAATGTTATGTCGGCTCCACACCAGTGGCAAATGGTTGTCAAACAACTTGTCCAATGTTTGTGAAGTTTGAAACGTGAAAGTAGAAATGGGACATTGTTTACCAAATGTTTGTGAAAATATTTGGTTTAATACAAAAACGTTAGGCAGAAAAAAAGTACGAATCAAAACAATAAATCCAATTAACAACCAAAAGTTATCAAGTTACGAATCATTGAATACTTCAATATCAACTTTAAGAGAACAACAATAATAAAATCCAATATTTAAGTAAAAATGTGGAATCCATTGGGTAAACAGCTCGTCGTCGGTGTGTATGGAACGCAATGGCAATGGCAAATCCAATTAGGGATTGATAAATTACTTGCCACTTCTATAAATTTGTTTTATTGAAAACTAGTTTCGAATGTTATACATTCATCCTCAGTTCTAAAAAAATTCAAAAATAAGCAATTCAAAATATTGTTTGGTATTATTATACATATTAAATTAGATTAATAAAAATCGATATTATAAAACATTTATGAATTATGAGTTTAATTAAGACAATAAATCCAATACATGTTGGTACTCACCAAGATTTAAATGGATTATATCAAACAGAAAAGTTTGTACTGGTTTCTTCTCGCATATTACTAACAATGAACGAAAGGTAGGTGGAATGTTTTTAGGTAAACGGTTTAAGGGTCAGGGCTTTTCCAGTAATGCCGGTGAGTAATTGTTTTTTCTGTTATAGATGAGAATAAATTTAAGATTGGACTATTGGAGATATTTATTTGGTCATTTAAGCAAAAATCTGGATTGGATTTGAAGGATTTTATTATTTCAAGTGCTTCATATATATTTAATTTGAGACTGTTTTCAATGTGATGTATTAATTTAACTCCTGAATCTTTGATTAATTTATGGTTATTTTCATTTAAATGTATTGCAAAGTTGGAATTATCTGTCTTATTACTATATGCACGTATATGTTCCTTTAATCTCTGATTTAGCGATCTTCCAGTTTTTCCCATGTATTTGGCTGCACAATCATTACAATTTAGTTCGTATATTCCGCTTTTTTGAAAAGGGTCTATTTTGTCTTTAGAAGAAGAGAAATATGAGGGTTTAATCCTAGTTTTTTCAATTCATTTCTGACTTTGGTGGATATAGAGCCGTAATATGGAATCAAAACATAATGTTTCGGAATGGGCCTATCTTCGGAGATTGTTGCATAGATATCATTAATTGTCTTTTTTTGTATTTGTTTTTAAAAAATATAATTGATAGTGGTTTTATTATAAGCAAATACAAAAAAAAGACAATTAATGATATCCATTCAACAATCCCCGAAGAACACAATCCTTCTTTGACGGAATGATCCCGTAACTTTAAAAATACTTCATTATGTTTCCTTTTGTAGAAGGTAGATCCCAATAAATCGTTTTTCGCTAACAACTAGAGGAGGAAAATAACAGAACTTTATCTGCTGTATATCTCGGAATTTGGCTACGGTTTCATTAGCGTCTTAATCAAATAACATAATTGAAATACAAAGGTAAAATGTAAAATATCTCAGGACGAATGAAGCTTACCAGACATGTTTTGTTTTTGTACAACTAATTACTTGAGTTTGATAATTATGAGCTGAGATACCCTGTTATACTTCTGACCATAAAGATTTCTCACCTCCGCTCCTGAGTCCAAGGATACCGTTAAAGCACCGTAACAGAAGGGAAGTGCCTGTTAGTTCGTTAGTGGGATTGTCAAGTAGGGACCCAAAACAATAAGTCTAAGAAGGTAAACAAAGGCTGCCACCTGCATGACAAGACCCCCGCCTCCTTCATCACGTGCTCCCTACAGCAGGGAAGATGACGGGAAAATGAAAACATGTGGGACTTAAAACAGTTCCTGTTTACAAGGACCAGACAACGAGGAAGCGAAACAGCTGATATAAAAAATATCTGAAGAAGTAAACTTGTTATCAACCTTCAGAAATTTAGCATAGAATGTGATATGTATTCTTGTAGAAAAAAATGAATGATAAAAACACCAATTTTAATTTTTCGCTAAAAACATGTAGTTTTGAATCAAAGGAAATATGACACCTGCAGTAACTGATGAATATTGTGCACAAAATAGACAGCACAAATAAAAATCTATTTAAAGAAATTGTTAATAAAATGTAAAAAGATCAAATTCACAAAATTTGATGTCATTACTTGTTGAACTATTGAAACTCCTTATGACGTGTATTTAGTATCTAGTGACTTAGAAAATCATAAAATTAAATTAATGGCAATTATTTCTTCAAAAATTACTGAGGCCCCTACGCTTATGACGATTTAAGAATCTCATCTAAAGTCGACGGAAGCGACTAGAAGTGGGACGATCAACAGAAGATATAATGTATCATAAAAAACATAGCAACGAGATTCAGTCAGCAAGGGCAGACAATGTCAGGAGCGAAATATTGTATATAAAATATTATTTCAATTTTTTTTTTTGTAAATCAATGAAACACCGGTATATTTGGATGTATTAATATGTTTTTAAAACAGAAAAAAACAAAATTTCAAAGGTTTCAATTAAAGAAAAAAAAATATCTTTATTCATACCATTTAAATACAATTTCTGTGTGTATGTATAAATATAAAACGGGTAATTATTTATTTGTCATTTTCCAGTTTACATTCAATCGGTTACTAATTATTTTCGCCATTCAATGTTATTAAAGCAAAAATAAGAAAGTTAGATTTTCAAAAATAAATATCATATTAAACCGAGTTATTATAAAGTAAATTAATCTTAATAAGCCGTTCAGATTGTCATTTTTACAGCAAAATAATTAAAAAAAAAATAACCAATTCAAATATTGAATTTTTTTTTTAATTCAGGGGTTTCAGAGAACATGTCACCTTGGAAGAAGACTGGCACAACTCCGAGAGCTGTAGTAAAGAGAAAACGGCGGTTCAAGTTTTTATCATCATATTTCAATTAATTATTGCATGTTTCCTTTGAAAGTATTCGTAGGAAGTATCCTGAAATACGAAAATGTTAGTAATAGAATGTGCTATCTGAGAATTAAAGGAGAGCATGCTCCAAAAGAAGAGAGTGAGGAAGAAGACAAAGATAACTTCTATGGTGCGTTGGAAAGAATTTATGATGGCCTACCCAGATATGATACTAAGATAGGGAATTTGAATGCGAAAATGCGACAACTGACACCAAGACTCCAACGAGAACGGTCGAAGACTAGTTGATTTCGCAATTGGAAGAGGGCTGTCAATTAGCACCACACATTTCTCTCACAAGAACATACGTAAGGAAACATGGGTCTCCCTGGAGGGACAGACAAGAAACCAAATTGGTCAAGTATTAGTGGATTCTAGACATGCTAGAGATATCCGAGCGTATAGAGGAGCCGATTGCAACTCAGAACCACTTCCTCAACATCATCAAATACAACAAAAAATAGCGAACCCCAGTAGAGAAACCGAAGAAAATATTATCCCGTACAATGTAATTAAACTCAAGAATGAAGAAGTTAGGCAGGTATATAAGGATAGCATGACCAAGAAAATCTCTGAATGTCGTGATGGTACGGACGCCAGTACCAGATGGCCAAACATAGAAAGAATAATAAGATTATCTGCTGATGAATAGCTACCAGGATGAACTACCTGCAAAAGAAGACGAGGCAGGCTTACTATCTTTACAGCAATAAGAAGAAATTGGCTAGTGTCCTTTGGCGACGTAAAAGAAGAGAGTACGAAAGAGAGAAATATGAGCTCATAAAATGTCAATATGAAAATAAGGATGTACGACTTGGGGGGCTAAATGGATAGGGAGGGTTAGAGAGGGAGATGGGTGCGGGAATCTCCCCAACTCTTTGTGGAACGATCAGGCGATAGTGCCCAACTCACTGCTTGTGACTTCCCAGTCCTCCTTATCCCTATCAACGCCTACTGTAACCTCCACGTGGTGCCCCACGGGGAGTCCGATGGGACTCGCGAACAACAGAGGCGGGGATCTTCACTTCTGTCAGAAATGGCATGAGTGTTGATTCTCCTAGACACCCAAGCCGATGTTGAGGGAGCTCGAGCCGCAGGCTGACTGATGGGGGCTATATAAAAATGCACACATAAATTCGACCCACTTGGGGCACCAGGCGCACCCCATTTTAATTAATTGTCTCCTGCAGGGAGAGGGAGTAGTCCTGTAGTGACTTTTTTCCACTCCCATACTCGTGGAAACAAGATGAACCCAAATACAGAAAAAACTAAACGGACAATTTTGATCAATGACCCGGACTCGGACACGGAGAACTTACTGGATAGTTTAACGGTAATGGGAGAGACGCAGGGAGAGAGCTCAGGGGGGAAACCTATGGAACCAGCTGAGGAGACATCCAGAAGTTCACTTGCGACACTCCTGGATGATGTAACCAGACTTCAGTTATATCTGATGGGTCTGGTGAAAAGGGTACTGGTAGGGACAGCTCATCTTCGGAAGAGGCTGAAAACTCCAAACCCAGATTTTCCGGGGCACAGCGCCGGAAATTTAGGAAGCTAAGGAGGGCAGGTAATACCCCGGAGGCATCGGGACCCACAACTTTGGTTGTAGGGGACCTAGTCCCGTGGACCAAAGGCCTGTTGCTAAGCGGACCAGATCCTCTTCTGGGACCTCAGCGCCTGTGGCGAAGAGACCCAAGAGTGGAGAGAAAATGATCTCATATTCTCTTGCGACCGGAGGCAACAAGATGGCGATTATCCCCTGTGGATATCCGTCTGTCCAGCTGTCAAAGGGACAGAGTGAGGAGGTCAAGACTCAGGTGATCAGTTCAGTAGATCAGCTGAAGGAAGGTGGATTGAACCCGGGGTTCAGTGGCTTTAGTCACCACCACGGGTGCTGTATTATTGTCTGTGACGATGATGCCACCAAGGATTGGGTCATCAGTGCAAATGAGCTATGCATTATTAGTACAAATGAGCTCAAAAAGGCTGTCAGGGTAGGTGGATTTTTCCCTGGAGAGCAGATTCCAGAGGACCTATTTTTGAGGAGACTCAGGATCCAAAATGGTAAGGCCCCAGATGTGGACAGTTGGACACTGATGGGAACCAAGGATGAGCCAACTGGCTTCTATAGGATTCTGCGAATCCCGAAAACCAGCGTCAAATACCTGGAGGGGAGGAATATGATGGTAGCCTATGGCATTACCAACGTACTCCTCAAGGTATTTGAAAAGAAGAAACCATCGAAGTCAGATGCGGGGAGGACTACGGTGGTTGCTGAACGGAGTGTTCTCCAAGAGGGAGAGAAGGAGGGGACTATAGCCACTGCATCAGGCATGGAAGTAGAAGTTGGACCGGCTGCGGAGGGGCGCTCTGTGGCTGGGGTCGGGGGGTTCTCTCTACTTGGGTACACCTCTGGAGGGACCGAGAGAGGAGGAGCCCCCTGTCTCCCGCCGGGGTCGTTCCTTCGGGAGCCGGCTCACAATAACCATGGAATTTAAGCTGTTGCAGATCAACCTGCACCACTGCATTGCGGCCTGTGGAGTTCTGCAGCAGTATGTAAAAGGTAAGGATATAAATATTATTCAAATACAAGAACCTTACTTATTTAAGGACAGAATAAAGGAACTGGGCATACCAGGATACAGCATTATTGCTGCGCCAACAAGGCTCAAGACCTGCATCCTGTTCAGGAACAGACTAAAACTGGTACCCTTGTGGCATCACTTTTGTAGGGATCTGACAGCAGTGCAATGCTCCCTCTCTGAGGGTTATGAAGGGGAGAAGATTACGCTGGCATCGGTGTACCTCCCGTATGAAGAAGCAACCCCCACTCCAGCTCTTAAGAAACTGATAGAGAGGGTAGGAAAAGGCTCGTGCATAGCATCTTGAGATGCCAATGCACATCACAATCTCTGGAGAGCACAAACATCAACCAGAGAGGCGAGTATCTTTTAGATTTTATTGTTAGAATAGTAAACCTCGAAATCCTAAATAGGGGCAAGGAGGCCACCTTTGTTAACAGAGTGAGAGCTGAGGTCATTGACATTAATTTAAGCAAGCGATGCGTGAAATCTAGAATTAAGGGCTGGCATGTTTTAAGGAAAGAGACATGCTCAGATCACCGCTATATCAGATTTGATTTATCTGCTAATTGCATAAAGGAGACTGTGTACAGAGTTCCAAGGCGCACTTGCTAGGATGCATTCTAAACACAGCTCGAGAAAGAGGTTAAGTGCTGTCCTAAGACTGTTAGGAATTCTTGGCACTTAAAATGTCTCAATTCATCGTTAACTGAGGCAATAATGAGATCCAACACTGACAATAATTGTGTGCGTATGGTTAAGTCCAACAGGAATACATCCTGGTGAAATGATGAGCTTGGCAAGCTAAGAACCCTTACTCGAAGACTCTTCAATGCTGCCAAAAATCAGGCAGATAGGACGCTTATAAACAAGCACTCACTGACTTTAACAAGACTGTTCGCAGGGCTAAAAGGGGAGCGTGGAGAAGTTTCTGTAACGACAGAAATGATACAGCATCCACGTTCAGGGTTAATATAATTCTGTCTAAGCAATCTGATGGGAGAGTAATGGGGACGGTCAGAGTTGAAGGTGGTTTCACTAACACTGATAAAGAGACCCTGGAAGCTCTGGTGTGTTCACACTTTCCTGATGCTGGATGAGAACCTAATTAATCCCACTGTAGATGAACACTTTGGTGGCAGGATTAATTGGGTTGAAGCCATCGAATAATTAATTCTATGAGGGTGGAATGGGCAATTAACACTTTTGCACCTTTTAAATCTGCGGGTATTGATGGGATTTTCTCTGCCTTAATTCAAAAAGGCTTACCTGTACTAAAACCCTACATAATGGAATTATATAGGGGAAGCTTAGCACTTGCACACAATGCCTATAATTGGAGGGTGGTAAAGGTTTGCTATATTCCGAAGCCTGGGAAGGAGTCTTATGACAATCCGAAAGCATATGACCTATCTATCTGACATCCTTTTTGATGAAAGCTCTTGAAAAGATTATTGACGGACATGTTTTATTATTGATGAGGATGAGGATGAGGATTACAGGATGAGGTGTTGGCAATGCACTCTGACATTCAAGTACAAAGCTATAGGGAGGGACACTATAGTAGTAAGATCAGCAGAACTGAATCCCATGTACCATGCTATATAGACGGATCCCTGACGGTACAAGGTTCAGGAGCGGGTATCTGGAGGATGGATAAGCCTAGAGAGGGAATGTTCATATCCTTAGGTAGGCATACCTCTGTCTTTCAGGCAGAGGTATTAGCAATTAATGTCTGTGCCCAGTCCCTTATTGAGGAGGGCGTTATAAACAGATTAATTACAGTCCACACAGATAGCCAAGCTGCTATCGGGGCTTTAAGTGGTTATGCGACCCGGTCAATGTTGGTGGAAGAATGCAAAGTTAATCTTAACAAACTGTCTGAAACCAACAGGGTAAGGGTTGAATGGGTCCCTGGACACTCGGGAATTTTGGGGAACGAAAAGGCTGATCACCTTGCAAGGAGAGGCTCTGAGAAGAAACCTTGTACACCAGAGCCCATATGTGGCATAAGCCTTAGCTATGCCAGAAGGCATATTAGAGTGGCTGTAGGCAATAAAGATAAGAACTACTGGGAAAAACTAGGAAACTCCAAACTGTTTTTAGATGGACCCTGCCCCAAAAGAAGTGATTCTTCTGTTTATGGATAGGAGTAACCTTAGGAGAGTGACGGGACTATATACGGGACAATATCAACTGAACAAGCACCTCCACAACATGGGACTAACTGAGTCATCGACATGTAGACTATGTGAGATGGAGAACGAAACGGCTTTCCACATGCTCTGTGGATGCGATGCTTTGACAAGGGTGCGGTACCTTCAATTTGGTTGTGACCGGATCACTGACCCTAAGCTCTGCGAGATGATGGACCCGATGAGTCTACTCAGATTTGCAAAGGCTACTGGCCTGTTTTAAACGGTTTAGGCCAGCACACAATAGGCATCAATATGCCACGGTGCATATATGCTGGGTCAAAAAAAAAATTATGTACGAGGTTTCTTTGGGGGAATACGACAGATCAGACAGGAATAATCTTCACCACGACATAATCTTATGAAGGGCGAAAACGGCGATGTTGTGACGGGCAGGGACGATGTCATGAACAGATGCACGAGACATCTCCAGGAATTCCTTCCTAGAACAAAGAAGAAGAATTTAACGAAGATATAATAAAGCAGAACTTCGACCTGAAACGGACACTAGAAAATGACATTGACGACGATGTGGAAACACCATCTGAAAAGGAGGAGGTTTGGGAAGTACTCCACAGCATAAAGAATTATAAAGCTCCGGGGGTTGACTGTATACCAGTAGAACTGCTGAAGCACGGCGGAAGAGCAGTACTCGACGAATTGTACGAAGTAATTTTCGATGTCTGGAAAAATGAAAAAATACCGATGAATTGGACTACAGATTTTTTATGTCCCATACAAAGTGAGACAGACTAGAGTGCGAAAATTACAGAGGTATAGCCTTATTTAATGTAGCCTAAAAAGTTCTATTGTCCTTAATTTGTAAGAGACGTACATGGAGAAAATTGTTGGCGATTACCAAAACGGATTTAGACAAGGATGGTCGACAACGGACTGCATGTTTGCCCTGAGACAGCTTTTAGAAACGGAGCATGAATTTGATGTCTATTCGTCATCATCTCTTCATCGGTTTCCATCAAGCCTTTGACCGCGGTAATAGGGTAAACCTTCTGCTAGATTTAAGAAGTTTTGGAATCTCCAAGAAGTTAGTACGTCTGGTTCGTTTGACGATGACCAATTCTAAATGCAGGATCAAATCACAGGGCACATTGGAACAGGAGTTTCCATACAACAATGGACTTAGGCAAGGAAATCCTCTGTCGGCAATTCTCTGTAATTTTTCCATGGAGGGAGCAGTATGAGGAATAAGAACCAATCCTGGAGACACTATCTATGACAGATACACACAGGTATTGGCCTATGCCAATGATGTCCACCTGGTAGCCAAAACACTGCAGGCACTCGCCGGAGCGTTAGAAGAGATGGAGCGAGAAGAAACAGAAGAGGTCTCCAGATCAACGAGAAGAAGACGGAATATATGAAGAGCGTCTATAATCCTACACCGAAACAACCGCATACGATTAGTATAAAAGTTCATTACTTCACAGTTTGTAGGGCTTTCAAATATCTTGGGGCGCTGGTCACTGAAACCAATGAAATATATAAAGAGATGGAGGCCAGAATTGCATCAGGAAATCGTTTTTTTGCAATTCATAAAGTTGTAAATTACAAAGATCTTCCTCGGAGAGCCAAGGTTATCATTTATATATACATAACCTATTTGCCCAACAGTGAGACATGGGTCCTTACAAAGGAGATGGAGAAAAGACTACGTGCCTGGGAAAGAAAAATGCTCAGAAAAATATATGCTCCAATCCACTCTGAGGGACAGTGGAAAATTAGAAAGAATGTAGCTTTGAGAGCATTATATAATCAGCCTGATATAGTAAGTGTTATAAAAAAAGGGCAGGCTAAGGTGGCTCGGGCATGTGGAGCGTATGGAAGAAAACCTTCTACCAAGGAAGCTGCTTTTTGGAAAGTCAGGCGGTACCCGAAGGCGTGGACGTCTTTGAATGGGATGATTAGACGATGTTGAAGCGGTGATGAGGCTCATACCTTTAAGGGGCAAATATAATAATAATAATAATAATTACAGGTTTCCTTACAATTACATAAATATTTTCTTGAACCCATTTCCAAGTATATGCTTGGAAGTAACTTATATAAGGTATTTTTTTTTATTCCTAAATTTTTTGACTTGACAGCTTTGTTTATTCAGCTTTGCTTTCCAGCGGTCACACGATGAACATTTTTTATGGCTCTCTTCGTTATAAAAAAATAATCATCTCGTAGATTATGATTACAAAAAATTTGGAAAATCGTAAATTTTTGAGTTGTGCCGGTCTTCTTCCAATGTAGCGATGTATACGATAAAAAAAAATTAAACACACTGATAAATTAAAAAAATTGGAACTAATCCATAGTCCGTTTTTGGCTAATTACTATCCTTAAAAATTATGTGTTAAATCAAAAATATATTATTTTGCTCTATAAATGCAAAATTAACTATATAATGATAGACTAGCGACTATTAAATGAAAACCGATCTCATTGCGACGTTGATTCGACGTAACCAATTATATACGGTCATTATGGAAGCATTAGCCAACATTTTCTTATGTAAAACTGGTTCTTAGAATTAGATTGGAAATAAAAATGAAGCGCAGGAAAATATTCGGATTGTCAGGGTCCAGTGTGATCACTAGATCAATTTTAAAATCTTATTATTGGCAAATTAACAATCTTCGACAAACATTAACAAAATATGATGGCAAATAAGTAGGAAGTAAATAAGCTCAGATGATTTTGATGAAACTTGCTTCAAGTCTTCTCTTAAAAGGACAGAAGTTATGTTATATATATATATATATATATATATATATATATATATATATATATATATATATATATATATAAATCATTGAAATCGAACCATTACTAGCAAAGATGTAGCATATTGAACATTGCAGCCACGTTTTCATGTTCCTGCCATCTTCTAGGTTAGAAAACTACAATTAATCTTAGATTAATTGTCATCGTCAAATCGATGTATTACAGAAATACTATTCGAAACATACCTTAACCTGTGATCGGATTCTTGCGATAAAATGTGAAAATAAATAATATTCACTTATTGGAATAAATTTCACCACAATTTTATTCACAAACTTTTTTATTATAACAAAACAATTCTTTATAAGATTCTATTATTTTATAATTTATGGTAGATAATTCCATTCAACCAAGAAAGCGTACTTTGAGACTAAGTATCAGACGGAGGGATTAATTAATTATCGTGTTAGCAAAAAAACAATAATAATAAGCCCACCCAATTTACTCTCAGGACATTTGAAAATGTTTCGTTACAGTGAGGTGTCCGTATTCCACTGTAAACAGAATTAAATGAATAATATTATTAAATATATTTATAATTGAACGAGAATATGTTTCACCTGGAGATCCAAAACTTTGTTAACATGAGTATTATCATTAATCATACTCTTAATTATGAGAATGAAATGAATGGATCATGTCATACCGCCCTCTTATTCAAAGACGAGGGGCGAAAAGTCGGAGTTATTATAAGAACACAAGTGTAAATCGGCTGATATTGAAACTCGGACTTGTTTGGAGCTGGAGCGCTTAAGAGAACCCAGTACAATGGGAGTAGGAATTGTTGAAGGCAATACGTTTATTTAGCGTTCCATTACATCTCTACTTAACTTAGATGCAGAGCGAGCCGTGGAAGGTGACAAAGAAAAGAAAATGAATACAAGTTTGAGACGGAAGCACTGAGAGCCAAAGTTAGTGAAAAGAAGATTTTTCTAACTTTCTATGAATAAGAGGTGCTATGGTATGCAACTACCACATTATGCCTTCTCAACATTTTATGCATCAAGTGCTAATGGAAAAATGGAACTATTAGACTAAAAACTCCCGTCGACTGGCCGTTTTTAAAGCATAATTCCCGATTTTTTTTCCAATGCGAAAAATTCAAGCAGAATTCCCGATCTTTCAAGAATTCAATGCTGCTAAACACCTTGAAATAAGTATTCTTAATAAAAACTGAAAGAAAAAATTATAATCTTATAATCTTATAATAATAACTTTTGTTTTTTTTATGCACGTAACGTTTTGTATTATCTTTTGTATAGTTCCCAATATTTTTTATAAGTGGATATTTTAAAAAAAAATTTACATAGCTTGGTAATATATTCTTTAATGAATGATATTCCCAATTCCTTATGCATAATTTTAATTTTAGTATAGCAAAGGTAATTCCCAGTTATTCTTAGACATTTCTTTTGATAAATTTGTAATTTTTTATAATTAGTTTGGCATATGTAGCTTAATATTGGGCAAGCGTAAGTTAAAATTGGTCGTAGACAGGCTTTATATAATAATTACTTATTTGATGTAGTAAATTTATAATTCCTGTTAAAATATGGATAGATAATGCACAGAGGTTTATTGGTTAGTTACTTAAGTCCTAGGAACTTAATCTGAGCTACAGAGGTACAGGCGTGTTGTTTACGTCAGTTGGAGGATAACATGTGGTCTTCTCTCTTTGTAAATAGTATAGCTTAGGTTTTATCCTGATTTATTTTAATTTTCTATTTGTTATAAAATCTGTCTATTTTTTTAATTCTATGATCAGTCTATTCTGTGTTCGGTCTGTAGCTTGATGTATAAAAGCAGTATGATCTGCAAAGAGGGATTTTATTAATTCACATTAAGTACCCATAAAACTTAGTTTCAAATTCATGAATTGTGTGTTATATTCATATCATCTGTCACTACTGAAGCTCCTACTTCAGTTCATTCCTCCTAGTTCATTCTTTTCTTGACACCTCCTTTTCTCATTCTTGTTCCTTCACTTCCTGTCGATCAGATTAATTCCGAGATCTTGAGCCTATGAATGTATGTAATTGATTTATTTATTCATGTATTTGTCTTTTTTAAAAACTAATTTGACTTTCCCGAATTGTATTTATCAAATAGAATATGGTTCAATTGTTATTAAATTATGGTAAGTTACTTGAATACAAAAAATAGAGAACTACTCATATGTAGATTTCTTCCTTTGAAATTCTCACACCAAGAGTTATTTATTTTGTTCTATAGTACTGACAGTTAACAGAAACTGACGGATAAACGAGTAACTGTTAATCCATGTTTTGCTATATTGAAATCGGACCATATTTCGATGTGCAGAATCCAATAGAACGCTTTTTGGCCAGTGGTCTGTCTGTGCCACGATTATGCTTTGAACGAGTTTTCTGTTTATATTTTGAACTTTGATTAATTCGATTTTTTAATTTAAATTTACATTCAAACAATAGCAGAACAAAACGTCTTCTGCTCATTTTGATTGTATAAATAAATCACAAACCTGGAATAATATTGTATTTCTGGTAGAATTTCGACCACAGGACGATCCTAGTAATTATTATTTATTAAATTCTATATTACCGGGTAACAATCCATATAACAATTAAACAATTTAACACAAGGATGTATGAGCAAAAATAGCAAATTAATGTACCGAAATGTTTCTAACGCGAATGTAAACACTTTCTAGAACATTTTGTGAAGAATCGTCTTTTAACGAACTTAGATATTTATAAAGAATGCAATTCGATGTTTAATTACTTAATTTATATTATTTTTTTATACTCATACCTTTTTTATTTACAAATTGCTATATTTAACATAAATTGGGCATATGAATTTTAAGTCAGAAATATCATCACGGAAGTGAAAGTAAGAAAATTTAAACAAAAAACTGTATTATTTTCAAAGAGCTTCCAAACAAGAGGCAGTTTTATTTATTTTTGAACCTAGGCAAAAAAAAATTTAACGGTGAAATTGATTTTTCGCATCCAAAACCATGTGGAATTACGAAGTTTTAACTTCCTACATGAATGCGTGATTAGAAGAGGAAAAATAACTTTGGGGTACAAAAAACTTAGGGAAAAGAGGAAGTAGTAGTAAGCAATATTTATGTGAAACCAATTAATTCCCAGTATTATGTTAAAACATTCCTAATCAATAATTGGAAAATTGGGTAGGTTTCATAAGCACAGAATTAGGGTAGTTTTTTAATTTATCAATAATACACACGATGATACATTTAGTGTGATCATGGGAATACTTGCCTAATATTACTAAGTACCGTGAAATTATTTCCTCACTATATAGATTATAAGAGGACTTAATACTACATATCCATCAGTATGTTCATTCATTGGTGATTTAGTATCGAAAAATCACGGATAAAGTATATAGTATAAATATAATACGGATATAGTGTATGTATAAAGTATAAAAGTATATACGTTTTAAATAACTGCATGAATGTTGAATGAACAGGAGGAAGAATTTAGAACATAGAAATGATTTATTATTTATTGGAATTATTAAGCATACATAGTATATCTCCGCCTTATAACAACTATCCTATCTCCAACTTTGCCTTTTTCTATTTTTAATCACTTAAGATGGTTCAAACAACTGCGGATTTGATGAAGAAGTAGCATATCTCGATCTCCAATACTTAACGCTAAGCATGGCAATGCATCCACACGACACAGTCTTTGATTCTCTCTTTTCTTATGACACAGTTCTGTCTTTCAAATTGTTTGCCAAGTTTAGGGAGAAATATTTTTTTTTTCAAAAATATCAATTTGAAAAAAAAAATTATAAAGAAATTTTAAAAATTTCCTTAAAAAAAATGTATTGCCAGATTTAGTGCTAAGCTAGAAACATAAAAATTTAGTGTATAAAATCATATCATGAAATGATAAAACAAAAAGTAAAAAAAACCCTTTCTTATAAAATTCTTCTTTACAAAAATGTACTGGCAAGTATAGGACTAAGCTAGAAACTTAAAAATTTAGTTTATTTCATGATATGATTGTAGAAACTAAAAACAAAAAGTAAAAAACCATCGTCTACAAAATTTAATTTTTGGAGTTAGGCTATTTCAGCTGTGAAGAGGCGATATATAACAAAGGAATGAAATTAGCTTCTTCCTCTGCCAACTTATCGTGCCTCTTAGTTCCACTTGAATAAAAAAAAAATATCCTCAAAAGTAAGTAAATAAACAGATTGCGTTCAGCACAATAAAACAAATAAAAATAAATAAATAGAAGTAATAGCATTAGAATAACTTATTCAAAATATTCCAAAATATATAATATGTTGAATTATATAGATCATGTGGTTGGATCTAGCCAGCAGGCCGGGACTAGTGCAATTTGAAAATAATAACAAATATTGCGCCAATACCAGCCTACTAACATCGATCAGAAACTGAGATCCATGGATTGAGAGCCTCACTGTGAGGGTGGTCAAATTCTTTCTTCAATGAAGCTTCCGTACCAGAGATAGGCCGGGACAAGTGCAATATTTACATAGAACACAATATAGCAACTTATACCAGCCTGTCTCTAGAACGGCTTGAAACATTCTTGAATGCTTGATATGAAGTGCAATTAGCTAAAATAACTTAAAAAACTAGAAACAATGTAGTAACAAATATTCTAAAAAACAAAAATTTAATCATTTTTATTTTAATTTTAATGCATTATTTAAATTTATTATCAGCATACTCCGTCCGTACTAACTAATGCATGTTATGTATAAGTGTTTGCAGTACATTCTACTTAACTTAATCTAGTTTTAAGAACACTTGTGGAGGAGATAGTAATCTACCAACTGAAGTGTTTTTTGTTACGTTAATTAATTAATTTTAAGAATCGAATGGTAATAAAACAGCAATAAGATATAAGAAGAAAAAAAAAAGCTGCATAAATTCTTTAAATAAAAAGTGTTTTTATATCCAATTTAAATTTTTAGTTTCCACATGGTTTTCGTTCTTTTTTGTGAATGGTTTCATAAATGTTTCTATAAACCAGAACCGGCTGATAAACAATATCCGAGAGAAAGAATTAATTTTTATTAAATGGCTATTTAAAAAAATCATTCATGTTCTTCGTCCAGTGTAATTACTTATTCAGCCAATAATCGTAATTTTGTAATTAACGTATCTTCACCAAGTTGCTGGGAGATGATTATCTCACTTAAGCAATTCTAACAATTTAATAAACAATTTTGCGTTGGCACTGTTATCAGTCAGTACACTTTTCTTATCGTACCAAGGCCAAGCGTAATTATGCAGACTCTATGCTAACATCAGTGAACTTAACCTTTGCCGGAGAAGTTATAATAACAGGTAAAAACATATAGATAATAGCGATACAATGATGTCATAAACCTGATATTATTTCAACCGTAACAATAAAGATAATAAATATATGTGGTTGTTCTAAAACCTAATAACGGCTAGATTACATTTAAAATATGTATATAAAATAAATATAATTGAAGAACCAACTTTGAACAGTTGAATGGTAAAATAAAAGCAAATTTAAACAAATTAAATTTTGTTTCACAATTAGAGAATAATTTTTTTGGATTACTACCTTTCTTATCACTACCGCCAAAGAAATAAAAACAAGGTTGTTAGCGTGACGAAATTGTGGCACGAAAATTACATTAACTTTCAAAATAATTAATCAAAGAATATAAAGGAAGATATCAGAACTCTATTCATCGTCAATGAAACTAAAAAATTTCAGAAAATTAAAACTTTATAGTCTGCAATCCTATTAGTAAATGTATGCAATACATTTGAATCTAACATTCTTCTTAGCATGCTATTTTGTTATTAGTTATTGTTACTAGTAAACATAAATACAGTATTACATAAATTTATATTTTATAAATTCCAAACATATTCCTGCTTGTTTAGGCATTAAGGTCATTAACGCTTGTGCTTCGTTTTAAAAAACATACTTCTTAACTAATAATTAATTAATAATAATTAACACACATTTTATTGTTAATAATAGAATATACCCAAGACTATTGTATGATAAAACCTAAATATCAAGATGGAAGACATGGAAAGTCGGTTCCTAGGGAATGAGATTAATCGATATTACTTGTATTCAACATTACTTTCATTAAATTCAATACATTTCTCTCAATGCCCAACAAGTTTTTTTTATCCCGTTTATTGAAGAAACACTTTGGCTTTGAATCAATAAACTTGAGAAATGAAAATACCTCAATATCATTTTTTTTTTTTTTAAAATGCGTCAAGCACTCTGAAAAAAATGGTAGTCAATTGGAAGTGACAAATCAGATGAATATGGTGAATGGCTTTTAAATTCGTATAAAAATATAACGCGAAATTTCTCAGATTCCATCGATGGCAAATAATTTCACTAACACTTAATCACAATCACAATAAACTGAAAGAGACGGTATAAAAATAAAAATGTATGAAAGAGAAATGTTAACAGATTAAGCCAACAACATTTGTAAACAAGAGGTGGTTTCTCATTTTAATCATTTCATCAAAATCAACAAACCTGACACCTTATTCGTTCCAATGCAATACCATTTAGATACTAATTAGCATATATAAAATACAGTTGTAAATTAAAATAAATTATGAATAAAGAATAATGACATACATCTGGTAATGAAAAATTCAATAATAAATATTAAAACATATATACTTTACTTGTCCTTTCCTAAAAAAACAAAATAATATACTTAGCGTATAGCTCAAGACAGAAATTTGGTATAGAGAAACCTCTTGAAAGTAAAGAATTAGACAAATGCACCAGGAAAATACAGTATTGTCTGGTCACGTATCCTTTTGTACTTTTACACATACTTCAAACATCAATTAATATTCGAAATCCCCAAAAATCGTTTAGTCCATTATTATTGCTTTATTTGTTTCCGTAAATTAAAATAAATATAGTAAGCCTTGACGCAAGAACCGGGGAAGTTCAGACTCACAAATTTCAAAAATAAAATAAAAAATTTAAGCAAACTTATCCAATTGAAACTTCAAAAGAAATTAGGAAATATGCATTTATTAATAATGGCATAAAAAACAAGGCAAGTCCTGCTTTTAGCAATGATGAGTAAAGAAATTTCTAATATTATTTTTAACTAATGAATAGCTTGGAGAAAGTAATATAATGCAAGAAATGTAATTTTAATAGCCAATCGTAAAAAAAAAAAAAATTGCATACAAACGTTTTTTCGGAAACCAAACAACTCAAATAGGGGCCAACAAATAAAAAATAGTGTTTGAAAACTGCCTTTATTGTTATACAAGATATAAGTTCAAAACTAACTTAGGCATATTCTTGTTTTAGGCCTGGTTGAAACGCATTAATCTAATACCTTGTTAACTGAAATGTAACAGATACTTTCAGTCAAACTTCAGATCACCTCACCGGTGATCTGAAGTTTGATTAACTGTTCGATTATTCCCGGCAATGTAAGGAATCATAACCAATCCTTTCACATTAACATACTTATGAGATTATTTCTAATTTAAATATGACTCCACATTCTTTATTCTTATGATCATATTAATTGTGTGATTTTTTTTTCTCTTAATTTAGATAAACTTGTATATATTTCACGGTAGCCTAGATGCATGTTAATGCCTTCAATAGTATATTAAATTTATTTACATATGAATCAACCCTTCAAAATCCTAATTTTCATAAAAAAAAGCTTTACCAGTTGCCCTCCAAACCAAATTACAGAAAATTCTCCCATTAACATTCTGTGACTGTGAGATGTTAAGCTAAAAAATGTACAATGCCTGTGGTGATACTCACTCCATCACCTCCTCATATAATAGAGAAGGCAAGTTAAATCTTTGATGAATTTCTAACGTAGTTTTTCAGGTTTTATGGGATTTGGTGTGGTGTAAATATAGAGGATCAAAGTTGTGGCCTAATCAGTAAACAATGACTGAGCACAAACAGCTTTACCTATGACTTTGTATTTATTATAAAAATTGTATTTCATTTAATATGTCTTTAACTCAGCTGCTTTATTAATTGGCTAAAATTAAAATATTTCTCAAACTCATTGTAATAACTTATTATTAATAATAATAGTAATGCTGTAATAATTTAACTAAAAATCATTGAAACTAAAGATATTTCAATAAAACTATATATTTTTTTTTGTTTTACTGTTATTATTCCCTTCATTTATTGTTGTTAATATTCTTTCATACTCATTCACCTCACTCAACTATGCTCACTTCCATCATCCCTAACTTTAAGTCTCCTTTTTCTCTCCTCCCAAGAATGGCACATATGTGACATCTTAAAAACTTTATTGGATACCGATTAGGAACAGGAACCAAGTAATCATTCTGACAGCAATTTTCTTTCAAAGCTTGTCTCTAATGCAAGTTCTTATTATTTGTTAAGAAATCATAGTGGAGGTTCTAGTGTCCATGAATGTTGATCAATTCTTGATGAGAAATCTATCACCTCTATGACTAAAATGCATGAACAAAAGTTTACTTGAATATAAAAATTATAAATATCATAGGTTGGACCAGTTGTATATTAGGGCAAGTGCTAGAACATAACTTGAAGGACATGCTAATATGACGAAGGCCGCCCAATAAGTGGTAGCGGTGTGTGAGAGGATCTACAAAAGGAGAACGTGCAGACATTATCTTCAACAACCTTTGGAAAAGTTACATATTTCTTTGTTTTGAGAATTATATTTTAAGCAAAAGTTTTATAAAAAAGAAAAAAAAAGTATTTTAAAACGACGATCAGAGTTATATTCTTACTTATCCAACTTGTTATATCAAAAAGAAGCTTTTTCTATATTTATTTTAAAACCATAGTATTTAAATAATAATAGATTCTACTCAAAAAGTATATTCCAGAAAACAAGTCTCTTTTTTAAGTTTTTAGTAAATCCCATTCCTAAATGTTTTCTCATGTAACTTTATTTGCTATTAAAAATCAAATTCAATAAAAATGCACCAGCGACTCAATTTTCGAGATAATATGTTTAAAAAAAAACAAAAAAAAGTTATTTTTTTTTTAAAACTATTGAAAGCAAATTGTAGTCCATAATTTATAAAATAATTCTAATGATATTTAATGGAAATTACAATGTAGCTAGACCCGCGTGACAAAGGATATCTCCTTTGTCAAAATACTAATTGTGCTGTTTCTTTGTGTTTTGTCTTTTTTTAGCTTGGCGACAATGTATTTAATGACAGGTTTATGTAATTTTTTAAACTGCAGGAATCGATAAAAAAGGTTTCTTTGTTATTTATTACAAATACCCGTGAATAAATGGTTAGTAGTTTTCTGAATCCTAAAAAGTAGTTGGCCATCTCTATAAAGATACATTGGTAGCACTGGCATGAAGCAATGGCGTCAAATAAATTGATCCGGAGAATAGAAGTTCTTACGACCTAACAAGTAAATACCCATAATATGAAAGAAAAATAAATTATGAACCTAAGCCTGAAGAATTTGAACAATTAAAATTAATTATTTTCAATCTTTAAAGCAATAATGGTTTTGGAATCAATGGATAGCGTTTACATATCTACATCAAATTTATATAGTAGGATAAAACAATAAACTAACATTTAAGGACTACGCCTAAAATTAAAAAAAATGTCCTAGCATAAAAATTACAAACGATCTTTTCAGTATTAGGTACATTAAATTATTAGAAAGGAGAGAGATTTCGTCAACTTGCACAATATTATTCATTACTGTCAACAGTCTAAACATTAAACGTTGGATTTTAAGTTAAAATCTGATTTTATCCACACACAATTACCTAGGATATAGCATTGGCATTAAGCAATACCAGTTTTAGAATCTAATGGATAACTAAAAAAATTAAAATAATAAATAAATAAGTTGATTTAAAATATTTCAGAGCATAAAACGGAACGTGACAATATTTAAATAATTATCTAGTGATGCCGTTCCCTCACAGAACAGCTCCAGTGACTACACTTATCAGTGAAACTTGCAATGGAAGCAAATGATAAAACAGGAATGAGATGAAACTGCTCACTCATGACAGATCTGAGTCATGGTTTCAACTCTTATGCAATAAATTGAACAATCATAAATAATAATTTTTCTATTAATAATTATAAAAATTTAATTAATTAAAATATTATAAAATAAACCCTATCTACTGTAGCAACAGATAAGATTTATTTAACCATTATAAATACAAAATAAACTGAGTTCTCTAGTCACATAAATTTAAAAGTGACATTAAAATGGCTACATTTTACGGAAGTAAATACAATTAAAAAAATGATATAAAACGGAGATCGAAGTGAAAAAAAATACAGCTCTCGCTCACCACAATTTTATACCACATGAATTATAATTTTACTACTAATATTTCCTTGATATAAAAATGGAAAAAAATGATAAATACCGTAGTACACAAAGTTCGAATTAAAACAAAAGGACGTGGAATTTTTTTAAAATAAATTTTAGGGCTTGTTACACATCAAGGGATAAATAATAAACAGAAAATGAACCCTTAAACGGCGTGTGTTTTTGACAGGCATCGATGACCAAAATTAAAATACCCATCAAATGCACACACGTCAAGTTATAAATGTTCGGTAAAATTGAAGAATCCTAATCAAGATTAAAATATTTTAAACCAATTCAAATACGATGCATAAATTCAAGAAATCGCATATAGTTTTTAATTAAATTGTAATAGGTCACATGCCTACTAAAATAAGGAAGTGTTTCAGACGTTACATATACAAATAACAGAAACGCTCCTTGGCAAGAACCTATTTCTTAACTTGTTATGCCAAGAGAACGTGTAATACATGAGATATGAAAGACGGAATTAATTTGACAAAATCGTCCTTTTCATTAGTGAACTGCATAAATATTCATACCCGGTTAGCAATAAGCCAGAGCTACAACAGTTCCCGCATGTTGCAAACGGCAATTGCGAAAATATTCTCATAACACTCATGAACCTTGAATGCAATTAGAGTACTTTCACTCATACTCAACTATTGATAAATAAAATTAAAAAATCGAGACGGACCATTATGCATTAGTTTTTCCTAAAATAAATTGCGAGTAAAATCGAAAGAAATATAGAAGGGGAGAAACTAAGCGAACAAGAAAAAACTCCCGATTTTCCAGTTTCTCTGGAAAATCTATAACCGAAATAAAAGATCAACAAATCCTTATACAGCAGCAATCAGCAGGAATACACTATCCATAAAACCTAAAAAATATTAGAAACAATTTTGTAATAAATTATGTATACAAAATAAAGAAAATCAAGAAGCCTTAAATTAAAATGTTCTATTAAATGTAAGTTTTTAATATAATTCTTGATAAAACATAAGAAAAAATATAACATGACTCCATTGAATGCTGCTTTAAAATGACAGCGAATGGTATAAAGTATTTTATCTAGGGTATTTTAAAGGAGTGTTAATTAGGACTATTTGTTTTGTTTTTTTAATTTTTGCCAATTAAATATAATTTTGTTTCATTAAAACTAAATTAATTTAAAAAACCCATTAATAATAACGTGAATAATGAGGTTTGAAGTAATAGTTTTAATCTCTCTAATGTAAAAATTAAAAAGATCTCTCCCTGTCCTAGGTTATAGTAGTAATATGGTAATTAAAATCATAAAAAGAAAATTAATTGAATTGCGAATATCGAAAAGGGCTCATCTCCGAAAAATCGAACTTCTGCTGACCTACTGGGTTTGCGTGAATAGATTTTATTTTTTTTCTTGTTTACCACAATCGCAATCAGATATCAGCTGTTCTTGCTCAAACCGGACTATATGATTATATATATAAAAAAAAAGTCATAAACCTTTTGCCTAAACCCCGAGATGAGCCCTTTTAGAAATTTATAATTCAATTAATTAGATACAAATTAATATCCACCGAAAAAGAAAAATAATTTTACTTTAACTCCTCGTTACTAAACCTACATTGTATGAGAATCCAGACTAATAGTATCATACTTGGTGTGATTGGTGCAGATGACCTAGACTTAGTTGCGCGATCCTTCGAGTCCCTCAAGACTGCATTTTCGAAGTTGGCAGAAGCAATGGGAATAAGAGTCAATCAGAAGATAACCAAGAAATTGCGTGCAGGACCTGGAACAGAAACAGTAGCTGGAGAACCAATAGTAAAGGGACAATTTGCATTTCAGAATGAAGAGTATTTCACGAATCTAGGATCTGTCGTAAGCTGTGGAAATAAGATAATCCTTGAAACCAGCCTGTGAATCGTGAAAGCAAACAGGCTTTTTGTTACAGCAAATACCTGAGAAGTTTTGCCATCTCCCTTTGTACGAAATGTCACCTATCATCAGACCTGTCTTTATTTATGGATCAGAGACCATGCCCTCACAAGCACTGAAGAGAAGGATATTCTCGTCTTTGACTGAAAGATCTACGATGTGTATGATGATATTGATGTGATGAGGCACATCAAGTTTGGGAGACTGTTCGGGATGGAATGTCGGAAGAAGGGATTCCCAGAAAGTTACTGGACGGAAGGCTCTACCGGACAAGAAGTAGAGGCAGATCAAGGCTTCGATGGGAGGATGCTCTCATCCGGGATGCCTGGACTTGCTGACCATACAGAATTGAGGCATGTGGCAAAGGCTTATTAAAGTGGCCTAGGACTACATCGGTCTGCAGTGCAACGAAGGTTAGAAACGCCTAAATGTGTATCTAACACTATTGGTTTATAAACAATTTTTCCTAAAATTTTATTACGTGTATATATATATATATATATATATATATATATATATATATATATACATACATGTATGTATGTATACACATAGATATACAATATTTTTTTCTAATAAATCATTTAAAAATTAATAAATAAAAACTGTAATAGCTTAAATAGCAATATAAACAGTGTATACTTGTTATTGCATTATTTTTTTACGATCACCGGAAACCACCATATAAAAAAAAAATCTTTGAATTTCAGGAAATGCTGACTGTGTGTAATTATCAAAAACAAAGAAGCCATAAGTTCAAGACCAGACACAAACTATGCTCATAGGGGATTTTTCCGTCAAGAAATAAGTAATGAACCTATAATAGTAATATTCGAAGAACCGATTTAATAAGCATTCAGGGCGCAAGGCATACAAAACAACACATAAGCAAAACATAGCAGTTCCGTTAGGCGATGTCAGTAGCAAAGCGGATGAATTTTTTATGATCCACGGAATACAAATGGCAAGAGCTTCCTCCGGGAAGGATGCATCATCAATCGAAAACAGCTGCATGAATCAACATCAACTTTTTAGAGCGCAGAGCCAACATCCACTTCTGGAAAGAACTCATCGACTAGATTAAGAAAACAAAAACTCGTTTGCCTCTAATTACGGAACGTTGAGTCGAGCTGTAAGTCAACATCTATAATAATTGATCAACAAATACTGAAGATTAAAAAAAAAAAAAAGTAAATTCTTTACTGGATGGACGAGTTTGGAATAAACAAATCTAAATGTATACCTAAAAGGGCTTTACAAAATTTCCCAAGCCTAGACAAATCAATTGTGTAAAGAGGTAGTGTTGCTTGGCTTCTATGTGTTTGAGCCCGATGCGGTTTTTGCGGGAAGCGCCACATAAGCGCTAGTGTTTCATCCATATACTTGTGAATTTATATAAATTATATGTTTAATTTTTTAAACTATATTATTGCTTAACTATATTAAACCGAAATTAAAAGCCGGATAAGTATCGTGTGGATAGGTTAGTTTGCCAAGCTTATGTAAACCTCATTCACATTTTTGTCGATTGGCTTGGTGTTTGTCTTCCTTAGGGTTGGTATATGTTTAAGGCAACTTAACAAGAATAACAAATATTATATCAATTTCCATCAATAAATCTAACAGAACAGTATTGCACAGCAAATAACAAATGATTCATCTTTACTTGAAGGGCTAAGAATTGGACCATTAGTATTTTAAAATTTAAAAACATTTTGGGAAACAGAATAATTAACTTGTTGTGAGTCGAAGAACTCGTATGATGAGGGTCTGTCTGTCATTAAATGTATTTATTTGTATTTGCACTAGTTATGGAATAGGAAGTGTAAGTATGGAGTTTGTATGTAGAAAAATAAGTAATTTGAAATTACAAAAACTAAATTTTTATTGTCTATAATAAAAATATCTAGCTAACTGCACTAGAACTTAAGTTTCTTTTCTTAAGCAGGTATTTATCTAGAAATATACAGATGGATTTAATCGTAAATGATAATGTGCAAAAAACTGCCAATAATCTACCTAAAATATCTAAAGCTATAACATCCGTTTGTACTTTTTTTTTTTGTAGTTGCAATCCTGATAAATAATTAAACACAGTAGGGCTGTCAATTTTTTCAGTCTTTCAACACTTTTAATATTAATAAAAATATTTAATCTAAATTTACCGTCTCATGTGTTACTTATAAAAAGCAGTTCAGCGCTCAAAAATTTAAACAAACCAAAATCAAAGTTTTTTTTTTTTAACATGGGGTGGTAATTGTAACATTATTCATTTCAAGCGATTAATTAAAAAAGTATGATTTTGAAATTATTCAGTAATACTAAGTGAAATAACACCCATAACAATTTTTAATTTACAATCTAAAAATGTCAGAATTAGTAGCTATGGTATTTACGGATGCTCCTACAGTATTTTCTTTTATTTCGTTAAAATCAAAACAACTCGGTTTACGAATTTATTTTATGTATGGGGCATGAAAATTATCATTTTTGATTAACGTACCCATATGGTGACCAGCTTGTAGACGGAATTAAAACTATTTTTAATTTAAATAAAAATTTACATAAATATATAATTGTAATTAGAAAGTTATTTACTCTGATCAAAATTTAAAAACAAAATTATATTTTTATAAATTTTTATATTTAAAAAAAAATATAAATAATTTTATACTTGAATGTTTCTTATTTGTCATGGACGGGTCTGCAATTGATTGATATTTACACACACATATTCATTTTTGTGACTGATTTCATCAGCGCAACAGAACCTAAGAAACTACATTCATAGTAAACAAGCTTAAGTTCATTTATTTTTAGATAATATTTATACTAGACTAAAGTAAGGAGCAATTCCAGCTACATTTCAGCCATTCTAGTTTGAAAAAGTTTTCAACAGCTAATAAGGCTCAACTTCACCAAATAATAAAAAAAATTTTATGCAGAAGTATATGATTTAAATTATCGGTATACAAACCGATAATTTTCATTTTTATTTATTTTTTCTTATTAACGGGTTGTATCAATGTTAATTAAAAATGTAAGGCCTTGTATGCCCTCTTTATGTTTATAATAATTAATTAGAAAAGCCTTGATGGTTCCAGATGAAATCTCAGGAATCTCACGACCTTGTGTTTAAAGCAAGATTAACATTAGAATGGAAGCAATTTTACAGGGAGGTACCGTTACTATTGGTTTAACAAGAGTTGGATTTGAAGTACTAATTCTTGCGTGCTTGTAGGTAAGGCAAAGTTTTCACAAATTCAGAATAGATTCACAAATGAGAATGTTAAAAAAGTAAAAACTAATTCCAGCATCCCCATAAAGGGCAAATACTACCAATCAAAGAAGAAACTATAGTATACATTTATGATATTTAACATATATATATTTTATATATAAATTGGCAAAGCAAATTACAGAATGCATACACAAAGAACAACATATACAACAAAGAATTTAAACATTTTTTTATTATTGTTATTTTACTTTAACGTCGTAGGTACTCCACAAAGGGTGAATTTAAACGTGGGTCCACCAAAAAATGAAAATTCAACCATCAAAGGCCTTCCCCTTTTGATATTCGAATATTTATTTAAATATAATTATTCTAGTTATTTTTATAACAAAATAAAGAATATAAATGCTGCCAAGATAATAATAATACATGATTGATTACTGACATTTTTTTTATGACGTTAATATCACAGATAGTATGTAAATGGAATGCGAAGAAGGTAATAGAGACAGTTGTAGTGATTTAAGCTTACGTCAAATTATTGATTAAATTAATTCATTGCTAGCTTAGTAATTTGTTATAGTTATAAAGGTCATCTTAGCACAATATCAATACAAGTTCTATTACAAAATCAATTCATTTTTGAAACTTGTTTAATAAATAGGAAGGGTCAATTAAAATTAATATAAACTGTCTGTGAGACAAATTTTTTTTATTAAATATAATATTTTCTTTACAGTAATAAGAAATATATAATTATTCCCTACATAATATAATTATTCCCTATTTTTTTTTCATACAAATGCGTGTTTTAAGTCCCTCTTTTAATAGCTGTGAAAGTGGGTAATGTTTGTATATACAAATATACAATGTTTATTAAGATGCATAATACATGTAATAAATAAGTTCCTTGTTAAAAATAATGGTGACCAAGAGATTTTAAAAATCCAAGCATCTACTTTAAAGAAACACTCCTCAACAAGGAATGTGAGAGGGGTCTCTATTTGTAATATTTTCAATGCCTAGATATATTATTTATGAAATAACATATATTATTTATACTAAAAAGATGGTTTATCTACCAACTTTTTTATGTAAATAATATATTTGACTATTTTGAAATAACATTAAAAAAAGTTTATAAAATTTGTTTACAAACAAGAATAAGTAAGAGTATTTTGTAATTTCGGAGAGATGGGAAGGGGAAGGCCAGGACCCCCTGAATTTCCCTCTGGTTACAACAGTGGTCATAATATAATTTGTTGCTATTCATGTAACACGAAATCCTGTATACTATATATAACCATTCATAATGCATGAAATTAAAAAAAAAAAAAGAACTATATAAAATTATCAGGATGCAGTCAACAAAGTATATTTTAATTATACAAGCCTATGTTTCGGCTCAATCATGTGAGCTCAAACGTCGGCTTCTATAATTAAAATATACTTTGTTGACTGCATCCTGATTATTTATTTCATCATAATAACATCACAGTCGATCAAGCAACACCAATACGTAAAATTAATTCATTTAGTTCATTATGGTTACTTCTTTATTATTTACTACTTTAATTTACTTTATTATTTACTACTTCTTTATTAGTTACTTCTTTAATTATTACTGTATGGTTACTTCTTTAACCATACAGTAATAATTTAACAGATAATATAAAAAAATAAAGAAATATAAATAAAAACTAAAGAAAAAGTTTTACAGCACATAAAAGAGACCACGGTAAGGGAGGGCCCAAATTTCGTTTTGGACCGCCTGAGGTCTTCACCTTTTTTTATTGCTCTCTCTTCCAACGCCGAAGTTGGACCCTTTTACAACCCACTCACTCGTTTTATGAAAGGTTCTAAATCAAATTTATAAACCTCTTTCTGCTGTTTGACCCTACGTGTAAAAGCCGAAAACAATTCCAGTTTATTTTAAGAAATATTGAATACAAGACATATAAAACGAAATGTCTTGCACAATGATATAGTAACCGTATACAGCTAATAAAACAAACTGATAAGAAAATATATGTTAAATATTAAAAATACTAATCAAATTTTGAAAGAGGTAAACGTTTTTTTTGTTTGTTTTTTGAAACGTAAAACTTCTAGTTTAGAAGGAGTATTAAATTTTTTTATTTGGTCGACAACAAAGATTTTTTTATAGAAAATAATAAACCAAACCGATATTGATGCAAGATCAAATGTTGCTTATATTTCAAAAAAATAATTTTTTTTGTAAATGCACTTGTATGAGATATCTTATATATCAAATAATAATGTATTAAAACTCAGCATTCACTTCCTAGAAATAAAATATATTTTACTTACACCACTATTTTTTCTGATTAATTTTTAGACAATATTACTTAAAACTTATTCTAGAACGTTATAGTATAGATAATCGGATTAAAACCAAAAAATTAAACGCCAGTTTAAATTTATTCCAAAGATGAGAAATAAAACTTCTCATGAACATCTAGAGTTTTTTTCCAACACATTAATTTAAAACAATTTTTTTGCAGAATTCGTTACGCAAATTTACAAAACTGTTTATTATAACCTGTTTATTAATATTCTAGAAGATTTTTTTTTTTTTTTATAACTATTCACATTTTAAAATATATTCTTTCTTTATATCAAAATAAAGAAATGGAGTTTTATTTACTAGCAACCCTCCGTATTTTGGGGTTACGTATCATTAATTATTTTCTTTATACAGATCACTCCTTTAGGTTTTAGCATCTAAATATTTATTATGGACTTGGGATATAAGAACGCGTTGTTTCAATAGCTTTAAGAGTATTTAAACCACCACCTCTCACCGCCAAAAAAAAAAAAAAAAAAAAAAAAAAAAAAAAAAAAAAAAAAAAAAAAAAAAAAAAAAAAAAAAAAAAAAAAAAAAAACAGTAAGATAAAAAAATAAATCAGATTTCTTTTAAAAAGCTCTGAACTGCACTTCATAACAAATTATTACTTTCTTGTCATAACCAACAGCATATTGCAAAAAGTTGACGCTCATTGTTAACGAAGAGGTGGATTGATCAGAAACCTGAAGGATATTTCAATTAAATTAAAATAATAAAATAACACGCTTAGTACAACGTTGAGAAAAGCTCTGTGCTAAGTTCTAGATAATACGTAGTACATAAATTAAACAGTTTAACTTAATATATAAGGCTACTGGTCAAATTGTATAATATCATTCCTGAAAAAATAGCTAGATAGCTTCAAGCAATATTTTAAAGAGAAATTACTATTAATAGCGAGTTTATAATCGTCACGAAATAGTTTTAGCATGAGTAAGTAAGATGAGCGAGAAGATTCAAACTTGAATAACATTCTGCAATATCGAATTTAGACACGAAAAAT
The DNA here is from genome assembly GCA_948150685.1 of Rhaphigaster nebulosa. Taxonomy (NCBI): domain Eukaryota; kingdom Metazoa; phylum Arthropoda; class Insecta; order Hemiptera; family Pentatomidae; genus Rhaphigaster; species Rhaphigaster nebulosa. The sequence continues at coordinate 75,534,178 of OX411306.1, read as the reverse complement.
AAGTTTATATTCTCAGATTAGTAGCTAGGCAATAGCCTATCTCCTGGCAATATTAGTGAAAATTATAATAATGAGAAGGGCATTTTTTGCTAAAAAGAAAACAGTATGATGCTCCAATACTTAATGAAGGTTAATAAACATGTGGGAATATTTTCTCCGCAACGTTAGCAATAGAGAATATATAACAAAAATTATAAGGGACAACGGAAGTTAAATTACTCTCTCTTTATTAAATATAAGAACTTCTCAATAAATTGAAATAAAGAAGAAAAAATAAGTAATTAAAACAAAAAACAGAGCTATAATTACTAGGATTCTGATGTAGTATCATAAGTCATAGGCTTGAGTGTGGTGAGGTAAGGGGAGGTGAACCAATATATGTTTTTGTTCAGACAGCAGCCAACTATTTTTTGAAGTGACTGATAAAAATTAGGTTTATGTTTACACTCTTACCTAGATAAACCATCCTTCTTGATATCGACCTCAGCACGTATAAAAAATTATTCCATCGGTTCCCCCCCCCCCCCTCCGGTTTTGACATTATATTTAAGTGCCTCATTTTCTGTACTATTTTCTTACAAGTGTTTTCTGCTTCCTACACTGATTTATGTAAATTCGGACATTGTTCTCTTACATTATCCATCATACAGTGTAAGTGCTGCAACAATTCCACAACTTGGTAATTAGAAAAATGCATGGACATACTGGCCTCTGGGAAGAAAAAGCTCCTAATGTCCATAGCGCTCGAGAACTACCAATAGTGGAACAATTCATAACGAGATGCCATGCCAAATTTTTAGATAATTTACTTCTTCACAAGATTAACTATTTTATGGCATAACATTTCCACCAGCCCCAAAACGATGGTAGGATGCAGTAGCATGGAATGGATAGAATAGATTAGTTAGAGATAAGTTATTAGAGATAAGGAAAGTTTACAGTCAGAAATGAACCCCCTTAATGGTATTATAACATAACTACTTAATATCAACAATATTTAGGTATCTCACCAAAATACATTAAAATGTATCCAGGATATGGGAGGAAAAATATAAGATAGTAATGAAATGTACAAGAAATAATGGGGGAATGAAAAAAAATATTTCAATTTATCTATTGTGAGGGATTTCGTACTTCGTTGACGGTCTTAAAATGTAACACTGTTACAGAAAAAAGAGAGTATTAAAAATAAAAAAAATGATTTAACAAGTAGGTAGTCGATAAAGAATTGCATAAGGGCTTTGAAAAAATTATTTAATGATATTATTTAGCTATTTTTATTCATTAGATTGTGTAATCACTAATGAGACCGCTTGGGTTAACGCGAACAAGAACTAAGCACTCAGAACCTACGGTTTCTAGACTAACTTCGAACTCAAGCACTCTTGAATAGTGATAACAGGCCTAATAGATTGAGACACATTCAGGCGCTACAGCTATCAGAAGCGATCAAGTTCCTTTATAATGAAGTTATTTGATGCCGAAGAACCACTACCGAATTGGCTTCTGTATATCGTCATCTAAAATGCAACTGGTAAAATTTTGGAACACATAGGTTTCCAGTACCCCTTTTCTTGGTAAATGGATATCAAAATAACTGAAATTTAATTTTAAGACAGATGGCTTACAAAGGACACTGAAACTTGATATAAATAAAATTTCTAAAAATTCGGTCTTAAACGTGTAATGAGAAAAAATATTTTAAACAAATTCTGTCAATCAGTCATTTTCGTTTGATTAAAGAGTTAGATGTTTAATTACTAACCGATAATTAGTTACATAGCGATGTATTGTTAATTACTTTAATTTCCTCAGGACGCTATTTTAATGCTATACAATAGGAGTCGAAAAGCCTTTTATTTTATCTGCCGTTGATATCTGAGTCTCATTCACAATTCTTAGGTCCAAAAATTGTTGATTGGAAACCTGCAAAGAAACAAAAATACTTTATTACTAGAGGAAATGGGATGAGATGGATTTCTAAATTCTAATATACGTTACATTATTTAATTTTTAAAAAATATACATACATTTTTAAAATATATACATAAATTTTTAAAAAATATACATAAATTTTTACTATTGAAAATGGAGCCACTGGTGGGAAAACCTAAATGAAATGCTTAAGAGTTCTTAGGTCAAAAGAGACGATCAACTGGTTTACGTCAGAGGAGGGTACAGGAACCAGCTCAAGGATATCTTTCTTCTGAGGGCACGCTAAATATAGAGGAAACACTTCAGCATATGCTCGGTACATCTGGACTGATGAGGAGAGTACGTAGAAAAATAAGATTTAACTGTATTACGGATTGCATTCATAATCAATAGTCTAACTTAGTTTGTTAAACTGCAATACTATAGGGTATAAAGAAACATATAAAGAAACACACACACACACACATATATATATAAATATATATAAGAAGTGAACAAATTTATTGCATTATTTCACAAAGTAATCTAAAAACAGAAGATAAAGGCGGCGGGGTATAAAGTTTACATGCGTCTTTTATAAAAGTAAATTTGTACAAATAGAATTTATGTATCTTTACAGGTAAATGAAAAATAGACAATAAACTGGCTGTGGTCGCTCGTAAAAGAATAAGACAACTTACCAAAAAAATCAACAGGCCCACCCAAGGCAAGAAATAGCACGGCAGGGTGTCACAACACGGTCCCCTGGATCAACAAAAACTAATTCCTTAGTGACCAACTGATCTCTTTCTCTAAATATATTCTTTAAAAACTGAACGACGTTAGAAACTGAACAACAAATTTCACATTAACATGATTTAGTAATACAATGGCAACCTGAACAATCTTACGACTTACTACTGATTAGAAAAGAACATGAAAATCAGTCATATAATTAGAACGAATTTTATTAAAAATTTAACTAATGTTTAAATCCTCACTGAAACCCTATTTATTATTAAATGTCAGCCCATTAGAAATACTTTAGTCACTTCAGTATCGAACTTTTCGGTTTTTGTTCCAAATGTATGACATCTCATGCTTGGCCACTTAAAACGACATACAATAGACTCTCGCTAATACGAACTGTTTCGTAATCGGAATCACCAAAAATCCCTAAAAAATCCACAATTTTTTTTAAAGATTTAATTTGAAGAATAAATCGTCTTAATGTTGGTAAGTCCACTACTTATGATAACTTCTAATCGATCAAGTTCCAAGTGCTAGAAGACAAACTGTAAAAATTACTATAAATAAATAAATAAGATTTACATAGAAATATATTAAATAAGATTTGCCGCTGATTGACGAAGCAGATTCATTTAGAGGCCTAGAAAAGGTTGCTTTGAAAACTTAAAGACTACCTATTTCCTCAAATAATTCAAAATTAAATTTTCGAATAATGATTAAATATTGTATAAATATTAACTTTATTCCGGTAATCCAAACCCGCTTGGTTTTAATCAGTTCGGATTAGCGAGAATCTACTGTATTTAAAACTAAAGGAGTTTAAAATATGAAATGAAATTACAATTAAATTTTCACACAAAAAAACAATACAAACTCATTGTCAGACACTTTAGTTTAATAAATTATTCATATTATATATTTTGCAAATCTAAAATTTAAAATGTACAAATACACTTCTTGAAAAATGACGAAATTGAAGGAAATAAGACTATCAGTAAGTTATCTTGTAGTGAAAGTATTGAAAAATATACAAAATCTATCTTATTTTTACATCCAGTCATGCTGTCAGGACGTACTGGCAGGATAAAAAAAAAAAAAATTAAAAAAACTAAACCACCAGATGGCTCGCCAGTATGTTGACCTATTTCCCATCTCAGATCTATCTTAATAAAAAGAACAAATATTAATGTTTTAAAAAAAATAATAGAACTACGCTTGTATTTGAAAATAACACTAAAGGAATATATTTAGAAAGCCAACAATTCCAGAAATGGTCTAGAATATTTTATCAGAAAAGCACATTCTGAACGAAACTTACGGCATTCAGCCATCGGGCGTACGTCTCTAAAGCGCAGCTGTAATATATCGGACATGAAATAGGCGCAAAATATGTTTGCGTCAAAACAAGAAAAAAAAATGTCACTTCATTATATAAAAATAAACGCAATCAAGAAAGGTATCCTACTTCACAATAATTTAAAGATTTTTCACTCAGAATCTGATCCTAAAAAATAATGCAAACTGCACGTTTAGAAGTAATTCAACTGGATCAAAAATAAAATAGAAATAATTTTAAAATAATAAATAAAATTCAGAGAAAACTTGATTAGTTTAGGAAAGCAAGGGATCCTATAATAAAAGTATATTGATAGCCTATCAAAAGCTTAATTAGTCAAAAGGGTTCTATACATCGAGGTAAGGTAGAGTATAAGGAAAAACAAATTTTGCATGAACATGAACTGAATTAGAAGCTTTACATGGTTTACCAACAGCTGAAGCCTAGCATTACTTTGACGGTTTAATACCCCGATGTTAAAAGTCGAATAACAAATATTTGAACTCAGAAATTGCAGCAATAGATAAATCGATAGAGAAGGGGGATTGGTTTTCCAAGAGTCATATCAGCTGGTTAAGCCGAACATACAGAGGCAGCTGATAATGTGTCATCAGCTGTCGGAGTTATCTACGCGGACCGTTAGCTTCTCTCTCCCTCCCACTGGGTCGCCTAATATTGGAATTGTATACAAAATGCACGGGACAACTTTCTCTGCAAACAGTCTTGAGATAAAAGAGCATCTTATCTGTACCGTTAGCTATTGAATAAATTGTTTTGGAATACTTAAAACCTGTTTATATGGGAACGGCTAGAGACACAAGATGGCGCTTCGCAAAACCGTAACTATCGGACAGACTTCTAACTAATATTATATAGTTATAGGATATAAAACAGTCGACAAAAAAAAACACATAAATAATGGGGACAGAAAAGATGCTTAATGTAATAAAATTCTATACTAAATTAAACGAGTCCAGGAAATTAAAGACGGAGCAAAAAATGGCGCCTAAAACGTAATGTAACAAGCAAACACTAATAAACTGTCTGATATCAATAGATTTCCCTAAAATGACTAATATCTTAGCTAAAATTACAAATACCGTACTGTTAACCTAACTAGATAAACAAATAAACGACGCAATGTTCTTGTTAGCAAGGCGTCTATTATACTGGAGCAATGAAATTCTCATATAATATTGATTTTGGATTTCTTTTTTTTATAAAAGCGGCTACTACGAAACTATTTCATAGGATACTAAATATTGTGACCGTATTATTAGTCAAGAATAAGGTGCTCCGCATGGCGGTCAAGATAAATTGAAAATTAGTAAAAAGAAATATTTATTGAACTCACATCAGGGCTACACAGAACAAGATACAAAAACGTTGAATCCATTTTAGCAGCAGAAAAAATTTATATTACGAATTAAATAAATATAAATAGAATATTTTAAATTATTTTAATAATTTACTCCAGGGCCATAAAATTTCAATTTTCTTCCGATTTCTCGGTTGTCAACCCGAAAATCTCGAATTTTAAGTTGTAAGAGGTGTGTAAATACATATGCATTAGTAAACATACCTTTTTAAGAGTTGTGAAGTATACAGTACCAAGTGAATAAATACAAAAGAAAGTCAATTGGACGGTATCGTTCTGTTTTTTCTTTTTGACGAAACAACAATATAGAAATACATATGCATGTTATTAAAACTGCACCAACTTTATTTATAAATAGAAATGAGGGTATGAACCGCAAAACACTTTATTTCCATTTTGTATTAACATCGAAATGACAATAATTATAATGCCTACTCATGGGTGTTTAATGTCAGAATAAAGAGTCTAAATCGATCAATTGCTTAGCTTCCTTACGTTCAAAAATCAATAGTTGCAAATCTCTCTTCAACCAGCTACCAGTGAACTCCAAAACTACATAAATATGAAAAAACGGAAGTAGGGAGTTATGCGGTTCACACCCTTAAATCATTTGACCTAGTACAACTTATATAAGAAAGATCCAAAAGTGAAAGAAACGACTTCTTTTTTTTAAACATAATATCCATGAACAAAACAAAAGAAGAAAAAATAATATAGGCAACATTTAAAATAATTAGTAGAATTTAAAAGATTTTAATAAGAGCATACAGAAAAAAACCCATCGAAGAACATAAATAACCAACAGCAGAGTTATTTGGTATAACTTAATGTTCAGTCTGTTATGCGGCATAGTATGCATAACCCGCCTACCGAAGAAAAATGAATTGAATAAATTGCTGTTTGGTATTATTGTAGTTTCATTTTCATCTAGAGCGAAAACATTTTATCCAACAGGTCATTATTATTTTACGACTAAAACAACGTTGACAGCGAGAAGAGTGAACTTAGTCACAGAGTACTATATACAATCTGAGACTAAAATTACACGGAATGGCCTAAATATAGTTAGATAAGTAGTGTAACTAAGCTCAAAATAGAACTTCATTTTTGGAAGTAGACTTACGACTTAACCTATTTTCATAGTCATATTTAACAAACATTTTGTTTACAAATATTTTACAACATACAATTTTTATCAAAGTTGCACGGCTACAAGTTTAACATCGAAGTATGCACTTGGCGTCTTGATCTACATGAAATTTGATTCTTTCCCAAACACACGGATAATGTCTTGTCAAAAAATAAATAATTATTCTAGTATACGTTTTTAACGATTTGCACCAAGCTAAATATTAATAACTACTGCAATTGAAAGATATAATATCAGGTAGCATAGACCAATAACATTAAATACCTTCTTCATTTATATGAATTAGTCCCTAAATCTAAAAATACGGCAGATTCTAAATTTTACGAAGAACTCAGTATTTCAATGTACATATGAATATCGAAAGTATGCACACATATATTGTACTTAGGTTCAGTAAAACACTTAAAATAAAAGATACTTTTAAAATGGATATGAATTTGCCATTCATATCTTATAAAAATATCGTTTAGTAGAAGAGAGAAATAAGCATTTTTGCCAGGGGGGGCAACCTTAATTCTGCCGCCTCTTCTTTTGCCCCCTTTCCTGACAAAAAACTAACTGTTTTGTAACAGTATTTTAGGTAATATATTTCGAAATAAATAACATCATCTCTTGGCATAAACTCATTTTATTAACTGAATAGGGTCAAAACAATGAAAAAATACAAATAAAATTTCACTCTAAATTATGTCATCAAAATCTAGCATCGATATTGTTAATAAATTTGAAGCTATAATATGCATAAAATATCCACACGACATCAAAATGAGAGGTAATCATTTGTAATTTCATCACCGAATTCAAATAATATCTCGTGACAGCTACACTTGAATTATCAGGGACCTTGAATACGACATGCCTGTCAGAAAACACAAATTATTTCATGATCAATATTCATAGGATCGGCTCTGAGAAATGAGGAAGTCATCACCCAGGCATATCGTAATTGGATCTGGGTAGAAATTGAAAGAGTACTAGGTCTCATCTTATCGATAACATGATCAACAATATTTTAAGCATTTGAATACAACATAAACATAATAAGTTATATAATAACAACATAAACATAATTATGTTGAATACAACATAACATAATATTTTTTTTATGTAACCTGAAGTTAGTTGGAGAAGTTCGGATTACTTTGAAACCTAGCGGAGTCTTTAGTCCAGTGACTCAGCGATTCTAACTCAGGAATTCTCAATGAGATGGAATAATTCTGATAAGAAATGAAATTTTTTGACGAATTAATATCGAGTAAATTTTTGATCCGATGGGCGTTAATCGTTAAGGACGCAAATACGCGGTTTTTATATCAAGTTCCAAATTTTCTAAAGCAAAGCTTTTTTTCTTTTTTTTGAAAACTATTTAAGTAAACATTGTATAGAATTAAAACCATTTTTAAATGAGTCTATTCCCATTCCAGAACCCTGAGTATCAGAGTGGCAGTAATAAATAAGGGAAAATCATAAAATATCAAAAGTCAAAAAAAGAATATTTTGGACAATTTCCAATTAATTGTTTTATTAATACATATTTACTATTCAATAATGAAAGAAATACATATATCATCTAATCATTTTTTTTTTTAAAATAATACTTTTTGCTTTTATTTATTATTGCTATTCCAACATTTAGCTTTCTGTAATGAAAGTAGTAACTTTTCTACAACGTTTACTTAAAAACAATTCTAAAAAATAAAAAAAATTGCTGTCCTTCAGATAAATTTGGAGCAAAAAAGTGCCCAATATTTTCCTATCAGAAATCCGTAAAAAAAAAAAAAAACTTCATCTCTTGGGAAAATTCCGGAGTTAAGAGTCGCTGGAGGAATACTTCGATAGGTTACGAAGTCGGCAAAACGTCTCAAACTAACTTACCAGAACTTAAGTTACCAGATTAGGATCCCTCAAATTGGTATTCTAAACATTATAGAATTTATAGGGGAGAGACAGGTTATCTGAGACACCCTGTAGATCAATTATATAATATCATACAATTCTTAAGTCTCGAATCTTTTAATTTTCACTAAAAGAGCTAAATTCTCGAGAGAAAAAACAACATAGCCATGCAAAATTATTTTTTACTAATTTATCTCAAATACTATATAATGAATTTCTTTGTACCAATTCCAAAAATTGAGGATAAAAAATGTTTTAAGACGTAATAACTTCCTTTACTTGAACTAAAAAGAAGTATCTAGTATAGAACTTAAACTAATCGATTAGTAGCATATAACAAATGAGAGCTTGCTGGAACTATTCAAAATTTTACTGAAACTGGCGGTGAGCGGAAGGTGACTGAAGTAGAGGATATTGTCAGTGATTCATCGAGCAACAAGCACTACCGCTGTTAACTCTTTCCGCTTTATCTAATCTCGCGGGAGGAATTTGTGTTTAAACTGGCTTACCTGAATGTCATGACATTCTATTAGAAAACTGGAGCGAAGTTTCATTGTGTATTTTTTAAGGGACAAAATAGAAAAAAAACAGATTTTAAGTTTATTGAAGTAAAAACAACTAGTATAGAATCGGCAAGTATAGAAGAAGCAGGTACTAAAGAACAGGATTGAAAAGATTTTAGTTGTAAATGAATTATGTTAAACAACATTATGTTGAAATTTTTCAGACCAGGAACCATGGAGACCATTGTGAACAAATAGAGATATATCATATTCGATAACGGAGAAGAATCGTGGGTTCAAGGCGACGGGTTTTTCCTAGGTCAAATGCATAGTGCACCAGGAAAACTTATTAAACATGAATATTGTTAGGAATCTTCAAGGAAGATCTGACCATAGAAGTCGCACATATTTTATACCTATAAATGATCATTTAAAAAATTATAAATGCAAGAAATATTATTATACAATGGAAACTAAAGCATTAGCATAACACAGACAAGGAGACGACCCTGAACACGCTTCGTATTGGACAATGGATTTACGCACGAATATTTAAAGCAATGGTACTAATATTTCCATTAAATTTATTATAAAATTACTAGATTATTGAGTTCATTTAACTTCCCAAAAGATTCGAGAATGAATAGAGACTCGTCATCGTTCGCCATCCGCAAATTATTTTTGCAACAAACAAATCTGCGATCATCCGGTATAGCGGTCAACTTAACAAGTCTCTAGGCCAACGCTTCGAAAGCCGTCCGGATGTATGGGTTCGTGATGGACGTGTTTGTGCTAAGGGGTTCATATTGAAAGCCAGTCTGTTGTAGAAATATTGGTGGTATTCTGTGGCACTGTCTGAAACTGTTGTTAGAAAATGTCTAAGTCATCGTGTACCAAGTCATTACCTGTTTATCTGAGACCTTGTTCCTGTATTATTAGGCGGCAGTACCTCATTGGAAATGGAGTATGATGTTATAAAAAACCATTTAATTTTTTGAAGATATGACCATGGTACAAAAAAGAGGCTGAAAATTTATCACTCTGTTATAATTTATATTTGTATTTAAAATTACTTAAATAAGACTTATAAGTATTACAATGCATGTCATTTAAATTTCTACGTTTTAGAAAAGGAGAACGATGGTGGAAGTAATGTGGACTAATAATATTCGATAAGTACGCAATAGATATTATTTGAAGAGTATTTATCAGGCACCCCAGTGGCTACTATGAATTTATAAAAGTATTTTACTATTTGGGGTGATCCGTAAATAATAAATTAATAAATGATTATAGATATGATATGATATTTCATCATATTGAAGGATATAGAACCTTGGAATGCGTGCAGAGCTCCCTAAGAGGACAGTAAAGACCCGGGCAACCTTCAGTGGAAGAGCTGTGCCAAGGAAGCCCGGCGGTGGGTCTTTTGTCCCGGCCCAATGGTGTCCTCTTACATCCTCGTCTTCAGTTACCACCGGCACCCAACCACTTCCTAAATATTCTGTGGAAGAACCACTGGGTACATAAAATTAGGATTCAAATAATACAGAATTAAGCCCATAAAATGTTTCATAAAATATTATTACAACCACAATGAAATTTAACTTTTCAACAAATATTTTGAACTAAATTTGGGATCTGAAACTATTAGCAAATTCTCTTTTGTTTGGACAACCAACAGAAATACGTTCTTGTTTAACTCGATAATGTTCTGGGACATCTGTAAGGATTAGTAAAGAATCTTTTTTCTCGAAGTATCATGTTAGTTGAAATTATTGTAATATTTATTAAATGACACTACTTAAAACTATAAATGATTTGCCACTTCTATAAATTTGTTTTTATTGAAAATTAGTTTCAAATTTTATACATTCATCTTCAGTTCAAGGTTTAAGTAGATTAAAAAACACTAAAGAGATTTTAACATATTTATGTTTAAGAAGTAATATTGTTTCTATTTATGTCGATTTATTCAATTAAACATATTTTTAATCAACCTTCGGATGATAAAGCAAAATCATTAGCCTGATAAATCATAGCACTTTTTAGCACTAATGTACTTTAATAAATTTAGAATATACTATACGGTTCAATGACTAATTTAAAAGGTTGAGGATTAGGGAGTAAAAACTAATCATTCAGTCCAGGGATATGATGTTCAACTAGGTCAGGAGTGTCAAACACGCGTCCCCCGAGGTAATTTTTCATGTTCTATTATAAAGTGAAAAGAGGCAATAGTAAAGCAATTTTATCGATTATTAGCCCGAATTCATCTGATTTCGTAATATGTTTTAATATCCTGTCCAGATTCCTGAATCCTCATTTTTAAATATCATTTCAAGAAAATGTGTCAGTTTCAATGATTTCAGCGGCTTCAATCGAGTTTGACACATCTGAACTAGATAAATGATTACTGAAATGATTTTTTTTTTTTTTTAATTTTTTATTGTTGTAAAGAGAAAAGCAAAGATACAAACTCGAAAAAAGTGCCGATAAGCTCAGGGAATTTAAAACCTTAGTATCCTGAGACTTTTGCGAATATATTGTTAAATTTGTATTTTGTATTTATTAAAAACTTTTGTATTTTGTCCTTATGTGGAAAATACATTACAAAAAAAAAATTCAAGCATAACCTATAAGTACCAGAGACAGAGTTCAGTTCCTAGATATTCAATAAAATTCTTAGTTATGCTATTCCTAATAATATTGTTTATACACATTTATAGGTTTGGCCGTTGAAAAACATTTTTTTTAAACTAGATTTTAAATTCAGTCAATCAAACTTATAAACCAGATTGTAAACTTGTGTTATGTAAAACATCCTGAACGACTTGCAAGCTCATAAAACAACATCAATGGTCAAGCTAGCCATTTTTTTTATTTCGTTTTTTATTTAGTTTACTATTCGAAGTCGTGCATCACCAAGGCCTATCGATTGACCCTCGATGTATATAAATGCAATTGTGTTAATACAACAAAAATACAACGACCTCGCCCGGAGAGAAGATACGAGATATAGGCGGCAGCGCCTCACACTTTAACAAAAAACGACCTTGGCCATTTCTGGTCCATTTTATTTTTTTCCCTTTCTCTCTACCTCTTTTTCAACAACTGCCTTCTAAATTAAAGACAGGTTATTATCCCTTTAGCAACATTATACTCCGGTATAGGTATATTATAGGTCTCTAACTGGCACATGAAAAGAATTTAAATAAAACTCCTCGTGTAATAAAAATAATTATGTGTAATTCAATTCTTTTGTGAACCAAGCGAGACGAAGGAAGTAATCACGACATATTTTGTCAAGAGAGAATTGTTAACGAGTGTGCATGCAGTAGGCTCTCGAAAACATCGACCAATGAGGCAGAAACATGAAACGAACTAATTAATTGTCAGCAGAAAAAAAAAAATGAGAATAAAATTTAACACATTTTAAGATTTAAAAAAAAATGTATTAAAAAAAACGTATTTGCCATTGTTTTTAAAAATCACTGTAATTTACAAAGAGTTAGAAAGTTTACCAGAGTTTTAGGATATTTCGTAGTTTTATGAACAACGATTTGCTATGCAACAGCTTTTCTTAGCACGTATTAATAAAAAAATATAAAACAAAATATAAATACTTAAAAATAGAAAAAATAATTTACGTACTAATCAGTAACTGCATACATACTACATGGATCTTATACAAAATTTTTTTTTGTTGTATTAAGATTTATTTATTTTAACAATAAATAATCCTTTTTTGTTATTAGTTCAGTTCTTAGTACAATATGATAATACAAAATACAACCTGAGACGATTTTTTTTTTAAATTTATTCACCAATACACAGATATATCAGGGAGCTATCTGTATATATATATATATATATATATATATATATGTATATATATATGTATATTTTACTCCAGTAAACTTTAAAAAAAAATATATATTGAATCAGAAAATTCCCACTTTTATATATATATATATATATATATAAACACACACACTGAAGAACATACATATATTGCTCTTCTGGTAACAGACGATTGGGGGCGTTTGACATTTGCCCTCTTAGGCCAGTAATACAATAGACGTGACAATAATGCAGCCTAGATGAAAAGTTATTGCCAAATTCACCTTAAGTTTATAAGTTCAAAATATAAAGAAGAAGCATACATTTTTTAACTTTTGACGGGAATGAATAAATATAAAATAAATCTAATTTATTTATCTTAGCAATAATAGCACATAATCGAAAAATTATTTTGTTTTTAGATTATAAAACGATTTCATTTAAATCAATATATACTAACAATAAATATCTTACCTAATATGACTTGAAATCTCAACAGCATTTATTTTATGTATCTAATTTTTTTTCTAATAATGTTCACAGTCAGAGACAAATTTTATTGAAAATTAAAACGATACAAGCAGGCCAGTGTTAAAAAGAGCTAAATATTCGAGAGAAATATTATTATAAAATAATTTAAAGTAGAGCACAATTACGTTTATAATGAGGTAAAAAATAATTGCAGAAATTATCAACCTGAAGTGTACAATCAACAAAAAATTATAAACTACAGATGATGAATGTTTCAGTTAGGTTACCACAATGCGGTAATGGACAGTCTGTATCATTTGATTCCACTTAATTTTCTGGTTACCTCTTACAAAAAGAAATTAAATAACAAATAAAAAGTAAAATTGCTGCACAAAAAATAAAAACTATACAAAACCAAAAACACTGTTTGTAGTAATAAACCACTTTGGAAATTTTTCGGGGGAAAATAATAAGTTTCGAGATAACAAAACCAGAAAAAAGAATACTAGGTACTCTTATAGTTTAAGATATCTAACATTTTTTGACCTACCAACCTCTAAACCTCTTCGAATTAGACTAGTTTTGTAAAGTCGGGTGTATCATTGGAAAGCTGATTGCGTTAAGCAACTTTTATGAATTCCCCAAGGTCGTAGCTTGAAAATCCATTCCGTAGGATTCAACCGAGTATTACTGAAAAATTATTCCATTTAACTAGTTTACTTTGCTTCGGCTGCTGAAAAAAAGATATATTTTTCTACAAATGGGTTGTTAACTTATAGGAAATTCATCGTACATTCTAAAAAGATGATAAATGCTCAGTTACAGACCAGAAATTTGGACTTTTATTGCAAAACACAAAAAACAAATTGGTTGCACTGAAGCACATTTTTGGTAGATTATCCCCCTTAAATACTGTCATTTCCTCCAGAGATACCCTGAACAATTTTCGGCTAGATGACCTTTGACACTCAACATATCAAAGACCACAACGAGGGAATGGGATGAAGACTATTCTCTAAAATTTTACATTTTTACAAGTTTGACAAATTAATACGATTAATAATTACATAACATAAATACTAATGTAAAATGATTTTATTGCTAAATAAATTCGGACGTCTCAGAAATAAGACGCGCCTAATAGTAACTATAATATATCATAATAAATATTAAAATTTAGTGTAATTTAGTTAAATGCATCGTAATAAAAATCAAAATTTTTTATGACAACTCTTGAAATATTTAAAAATGATATATAAAAACTAAGCCTATTAACACTGATTCCAATTTAATGTTAGATTTGTAGATCATACTTCATGCTTAAATTATCTTAATAATTCAGGTGAATAAGACCGTATAAGCATAATTGTAATCAATATTTATAAAAAAACATGTATAAAAAAATAATTTAACGTAGAAGGTATAGAAATGCACATTAGTCAATCAAAAGCAGATTAAGGACACGGAGACTGGACGGGGTTTCCCACGCAGCCACAACTTGTTCTTATCACAATTGTCATAAAAATATTAAAATGATTTCAAAATATACACGATCTTAGAAATATGACGGCTGTATTTTTTAAAAGCTTGTGAGCAGGAAGTACGTACGAATGATTCAGACACTCGTTTCTTAGCCTAGTCTAATCAATTGTTTTGTTTTTGTTAATGCCTATTATGAAAGAGGAGGGTTTAGCTCAATTCGTAGGCATAAATGATTCGATAAATCGAATTCATAGACACGGATTCTCTCCAATAATCACTAATTAACATTCAAGGACAGAAGTAAGTCGAGGAGTAATATGGAGAGTATATCAACACAGAATTTTTTTTTTAAACCATTGATTGATCTTTTTTTTATATTTTTTTAATTTAAACGCTCGAGTTAATAATAAGCACACAGGAGGAAGTTCTGCTACAAGTCCACCAGAATCACGATATTCGCTAAACTTGTTAATTAAAAAAAGCAACAGTTGATCGTTAAAAAACAAAATTTTTAAAGAAATGATGATCAGTTAGCACCATTATCAAAGGAAAAATTCTCTAGTAAGAACAACAGTACATGGCGTATAATCATACAGAAAAGGATAAGAAGAATTAAGAAACCTATACAACTAATAATTTTAAAGCATTTGAATCTAAAGTCCAACTGTAAGTAGTCTTAGCTGTGCATGGTCAATACAAAGGTTGCAATAGGCACAGCATTTATGAATAGTCCTAAATTTTACACAGCTAAACCTAAATATTCAGTAATAGTTCCTTCAGTTCCTTATTAACTTCAATAAAATCTTAACGAATTGCCTTAAAACTCCACTCGAAAAATAACATCGCAGAAAGGATGGAATAAGATCAGAAACTGAAGAAACTAATTCAGTGATCTTTGAACTGACATACCTGTTATTTGAAGTATAAGTCCTCTGTTATAAGGTAATGGTAAGATAGATATAAGACACTAAACACATAGCTACGACCGACTAGAAACAGAAAGCGGGCAGCACACGAAAGATGTGCTACCACTTCGGAGGCCGCACCGGTACTGACTGACTGGGCTGAACAGAGGACCCGAGGTGGGGGCAGGTACTTGAGGCCTTCCAGGAAGGTGGGGGTATCTGAGGGCAGATGGTCCAGCTCCAGGTAAAGTCCTTTGGACCACGGTTCTTCATTATGGCTTACTTTAAAATATTTCCTCTTGGATATATTTTTGACAAGTTCCTTAAGTCCATTTCTATAAAGCTTCAAAGAATCCACATTCAAAAATAAAACCGTCAATATGATTTCTAGTCTAATTTTATACAAAAATGTTAAAATAAACAACGAATCGATTCTTGATTGTTTTTTTTTTACTACAAGAATAATAATAATGAAATAAATAATCAGGATGCAGTCTACATAGTATTATTTTTTGTACAAGGCAACATTTCAGCTCAATCATGGGTCGAAACGTCGGATTGTACAATATAAAATATACTATGTTGACTACATTCCATCATTTATTACATCATAACATCACAATCGATCAAGCAACATCAATAATAATAATAAGTTATTCCCAAAATTATATTTTACGTAGTTCAATTGTAGGGTTACTATGAAGTTCAATATATATATATATATATATATATATATATATATATATATATATATATATATATAAATATATATAAAATATAGGTAAATTCTTGTTTACTGAATTTCTAATTAAATTCACATTGTTGTAATTTCACATTATTATAAAACTTTCATTATTTTCATAAAATATAATACCTACCTAGTTCTTTAAAAAATAATCATATTTCTACCAGAAATCATAATTAATTATGGTTGTATTTATTCCAAGTATATATTCCTATTGCATCGTTTAACTTTACATATCTGTGCTGGGTCAGAAGTAGTGGAGAGAGAGGCCAAGGCACTGGCGGCAAATTTTCAGCGAAATTTTATATTTTGGTTAAGTAAAAAATTGTTGTTTCTGCTTTTTGATTGCTTTAATCTTGATTCAGTCATATAAATTTTTAAAAAATAGTTGATATAATGATATTCATTACGAAATATATTACCTAAATTATTGTAATAAAATTATACATGGAATAAAAAAATATAATGGAGCGGAATAAAAGAAGGGTTGGAAAAATTAAGCTTACCTCCCTCGCGAAAATACTAATTCCGTTAGCTATGTGAATATCGAACATAAATATCGATTTATATCGTCTCAATAGTTTTCAAATGTATATATCATTATTTCCTCGCGCGGATCTCATTACCGCGTAGGGGAGCGTCCCACGGGTGGCGGATGTGGGGATGGTCGGTGGAAATTCCTTGGAAGTTCCTCCCGGCTAAGTCCGATGGACTCGCTGACCAACATTGAGAGCGCCCCTCCAGGCTTGCTGGAGGGTGTGACGTAGGTTTGAACGCCCTACTCACATATTTTTAGTTCACAAAATACCACAAAAAGTCATGGATCTCTCTGAGGTAAAACGCTCATTATCCGGAAGTAAACTAGTCCCCCGTTCGGGTCTCCGGGTGGGGACTGCTTCAGGGGATTCATGGCGCAAGTTGAAAATTAGAGATTTAGGTATAGGGACGTGGAACGTAAGAAGTTTGAATACAGCGGGTGGGTTAAAATCGGTGGCAAACGAGGTTAAGAGATACAATGTAGATATCGTGGCACTGCAAGAGATTCGGTGGCCAGGGGAGGGTTCGTTAACAGAAGGGAACTATTCTATTTGGTACGGTGGGAGCGGTAATTATTGTTTAGGTACTGGATTTCTAATAAGGAATAGATTGCTCTCCGCATTGAGGGACGTAAAATTTTTTAGTGATAGGATATCTGTGGCCATATTTCAGGGGCGGTGGTTTAAAATCGCGCTGATAAACATACATTCCCCTACCGAAGACAGTGATGATGAAGTTAAATGCGAATTTTATGATAAACTAGAGTGGGTATATGATAAACTACCTCGAAACTGCATGAAAATAATATTAGGGGACGCAAACGCAAAGGTGGGAAGGGAAGAAGTATACTGTCCGACGATCGGTAAAGAAAGTTTGCACGAACATAGCAATGATAATGGGATCCGTCTTATAAACCTTGCTATCTCGAAAAACCTAACAATCAAAAGTACTACTTTTAAACATAGGGATATTCATAAGTATACGTGGACATCGCCGGATTCACAAACACGCAATCAAATTGATCATGTTTTGATACAACAAAGATGGCAAAATAGTATAATTAACGTGAGGTCTTATCGTGGGGCAGAATGTGGATCAGATCATGAATTAGTAATCGCGAAACTTCGACAAAAACTTAATATAAAAAAAAGGAATGAAAGCCGTATTTGTTCCGAAAATTTTGATCTAGATAAATTGAAAAACCCTTCAATTAGAAATCAATTCGCGGTAGAAATCAAGAATAGGTTTGAAGCCGGATTAGGATAATCGGAATTAGGGAATCGGAATAAAGGGAATCGGAATTAGGGATAATATTAAAGAGGTAAGTAATCTGTGTCTTGGAAAAAGGGACAATAAAAAGAATAAACCGTGGTTCGATAATGATTGTCTAAACTTGTGCGAAAAAAGAAGAGCCGCGAAACTAAAAGCTTTGAATAATCCAAGCGATAACAATGTTGCTAATTTCCGGGCCTTGATGAATGAAACGTCCAAATTCCTCAAAAATAAAAAACGAGAATATCTTAAAAACAAAATAATAGAGATAGAAACTAATAGAATTGAAAACAACGTAAGAGACATGTACAAGGGTATAAAAAGATCGCGTAAACAGTTTGAACCAGCAATGAATGGAATTAGAGATGAAAATAACAATATCTTGGCCGATTCGGGGGACATTGTGAATAAATTTAAAAAACACTTTGAAAGTATTTTGAATTCGGGAAATAATAATCAATCTCCTCCTTTTGAATATCAGAGTGCTGAACCGTTAATTGAAGAACCGAGTAAGGAGGAAGTCGAAATAGCCATCGGAAAATTAAAATCTCATAAAGCAGCGGGAATCGACAACATTTCAAGTGAAATAATAAAAGCGTGCGGTGAAGCTGGAGTTTCTAAAATACATTTTTTGGTTAAAAAGATCTGGAAAAATGAAAAAATGCCCGAAGAATGGAAAGAATCTATACTTATTCCGATTCACAAAAAAGGTCCGAGGACGGAGTGTAATAACTATCGCGGAATATCACTCCTCCCGGTATGTTATAAAATATTCTCGTTGATCCTAACTAGTCGAATCACGGAATATGCCGAGGAAATTATCGGAGACTATCAATGTGGTTTTAGACGGAACCGATCAACTACCGATCAAATATTTTCCTTACGGCAAATATTAGAAAAAAAATTAGAATTCAACGGTGTAGTTCATCAGCTTTTTGTGGATTTCAAAAAGGCTTATGATTCCATTGATCGCCGGAGACTGTATAACATTTTGATTGAGCAGGGAATACCGAAGAAGTTAGTAAATCTAGTAGGGATGTGCATGACCGAAACATTCAATAAAGTTAGAATAGGTAATTATTTTTCGGAGAAATTTGAAGTTCGCTCGGGGTTAAAACAAGGCGATTCCCTTTCACCTGTCCTATTTAATTTAGCATTAGAGTATGTCATTAGAAAGGTAATGCTTACCGAAAGGGGTTTAGATCTGGGTGGTAGAATATCCGTGCTGGGGTTTGCGGATGATTTGGTATTATTAAGTGAGGACGCGGAAACTATAAAACTGAATACAGCAATGTTGATGACAGCTGGGAAAGAGGTTGGCCTCAAAATAAATACGGATAAGACTAAATATATGGTTAGCAATAGAAACAGAGGCGATTTTGAGGATATAGATATAGGAGAAAATAGGTTTGAACACGTTGAGAAATTTAAGTATTTGGGGTCTGTGATTACTAGAAAAAACGAAATTCAAGAGGAAATAAAGGCGCGGTTAAAGGCGGGAAATGCTTGTTATTTTTCGGTGTCAACATTACTTAGGTCGCGCATTTTGTCCAGAAACTTAAAACTTAGAATATACAAAACTATTATCTTGCCTACAGTTCTGTATGGGTGTGAAACGTGGCCGCTAACCTTGAAGGACGAACAACGCCTTAAGGTATTCGAGAATAAGGTACTGCGTAAAATATTTGGTCCGAAAAAGGATGAGTCAACTGGAGAGTTTAGGAGATTACACAACGCGGAATTGCGGAGCATGCACCCTGTTAATATAATCGAAGTGATATCATCGCGACGGTTGAAATGGGCTTGCAAAGTTGTTGGGCTCAGTAACGAACGAATTCCTAAAAAGTTAATAAACGCTGAGCTGACTGGTAAACGTCCGAGGGGTAGACCGAAACGTAGGTGGGAGGATAGTATTAAGAGTGATCTAATGAATTTGGGTTTGGAAGGTAGTCGGTGGACCGAGATTTGTAGACAGCGATTAGTGGTATCGGCATCGAACCTCCGGGTTCGCTAAGCCTTTTTATTATTATTATTATTATTATATCATTATTTCAAATTCATATATCAATGAAAATATAGATTTTTGGATATATTAGGCCTCAATGTTTTTAATCTTTGAAATGAAGAGAAGGGAAAGAGGGTTTATATTGCATTGAAGGATAGGGTAATGTAAATTACCAAACAAGTCTGTAATAGCTGTAATAGCAACAATGTAATATTTGTATATTTGCTTATATCTAAAATAAAGTATCAATTCATCAACATTTGTCAATAAAAAAAATATCTGATGTGGACAACACATGACTTACTTGTACGCCTATTAAAATATAAATCGGTGGCTCAAAAAGTGATCCTGCATTTGGTTACTAGTTTCCGAAGATTGCAGTATCACAAAAACGACAATCGGCGTCGTGACATCCATCTAATAGACACGCACACACAAATGGGGAAGAAAACCAGAAATTTACACTCAATTTTAACACTTAAAACAAGTAATAAAAATAAAGGTATTAAATTGTGAGAGATTGAGGAAAAGAAGAAAATTAAGTTTGAGAAAAATGATTTGTGGAGAATATTTCTACTTCAAAATTCGAACTTAATTTTTAAAATTATTCAATCTAATGATTTTAAGTTGACCGATGTTGGTACAGTTTTAGGACCTCACGATGCCTTTTGAAAGTCTCAATTAACTTCGAATTCAAAATAAGTAAATTTTCAAAATTGTGGCTATATTGTAGTTTCGTCATGTCTGAACATGAAATTACTGATATTAGTGTAGGATATCGAATTTGAATACATTTCCATAGCCCAATTTCCTTCTCGACAAAATAGCCACATTGTGTGAAAATTAGCGCTGCGACAGATTTTTGTTTTTTGCGTGTTTTTATGCATAGAAATGAGAAAATTATAAAAAACAGGAGTGCTTTAAACTTATTCGATGCTCTACAGCTTTAGTTATTTGATATTTTTCATTTTGAATAACCATTTTTGAGTTACACGTAGTAAAACTGAGAAAACATACATTTTTGCCAAAATAGTAAAACTTACCTGTTTATGAACGCCAATTACGACGAAACTGCAGAATTAAATGTTATTTAAGTTAATTAAGAGTGTAATTTTTGGTGCGATGCACTCTTCTGATGTAAGCCAAACAGTAAAAAAAAAAATTGATTATTTTTTTTTTGGGTTCCCAAAAGTTTAGCTATGCTTAGAAACCGCCACAAACTCATAATATTCTTATTTGGGATGCCGAATGTGGATTAAAATCATTTTTGCCTGCTATCATTAAACTTAATCATTAATAAATAAAATTTATCACTGAATTAATTTGAGGAACGGCCTTTTTTTGGTCTGATTGGACTATTCTATTCATGACTTTGATTTTAATCACTTGCTTCGAAAAACGCTACAAATACAATGCACATAGGTAATATGAACTTTTCATGTATTTAATGAAGTTTAATTTGAATGTTCAAAAGTAGTCTAACTATCCTTTAATAGAGGATGCACCATCTATAATACAGAAGATCCGGAAATGTTTTTAATTCTGAAAATAGTTTTAGAAATCTTTTAAAGAATATTCTGTCTAAATTATATTTTAAACAATTTTTGGATTCAAATTAAACCAAAAATTGTGCCACAAAATGTTTTAGTTAAAGTTTTTGAACTTTGTTTTTATCTGCTGTTATATATGGGCGGAGAGAGGGAGGAAGGGAGGACAAATATTTTTCTGAGATATTGACAGGTGCCTGTGCATTTGTGAAACTCCCTGCGTGCACGCCTAAGCGCATATCATGGATAGTTTTTATAGAAATGGGACGTAAACAGCCATTAATCGCTTGTTGCCATTTTTTTTTATACTTCTTAAGCGCGATCTAGGGGCTTAGCGATTGATCGTAAAGAAATTTGATATGGGCATAAAACATAGAAATTTTGTACAAGGTGATCTTCTCAAAATAACTAACAGTTTCCCAGATCTGGGCAAAAAAAATAATCCGAAATTTGAATGTCCTTTGCAACAAAAATAAGGTTCTGGTCAAAATAAATGTCAGCAAAGCTCTGATACGTGTTCAGCGACCCAAAAAACTGGGTTGAACCAAAATTTACGACAGCTACAAAACTTTCCTGTATTTTTCCTATAGAGGGTTTGTCCATTACTAAGAGGGATGGTGTCTCTGACCATGAGGGAGGTGGGCACCCCTGCGGAAGATAACGTCTATAAGAACTTTAAACAAATTTGGAAACATCTTTTAGTAGAGGAAGTCTGTAATTTAAGAATGTTCTTTAATTTAATAGACGTAACTTTTTCGATAGATTGCTCCGTTTATGAATAATCGGTAAAAAAACAAAAAATCCTAAAACATCGAGTTTTTTAGCCACCCTTTATTTTTGAAACCCGTCCCCTCCTAATGTCGGCAGACATAGTTTTGTGAGCATGTGTGGTTTCTGTAGTTTTATGTTTGCTTGAAATAAATCATATCTAATGCGGTATACCACTGACTTTCCAAATTTTACGGTTTCGTATCTCAGTTACTTTTCCGAAAATTCAAAAATACTATACAAGAACTTCCTGGAAATTTAACCTTCATTAAAATCGGCTTGGACAAATTTTTACTCTAAATACATTGGAAGATACTTATTTTTGGAAAAACGGAAAAAAAATTTATTCTTAGCGATTTTTCAAGATGGCGAAAAATGCTCCAGAAGGAGGTCGAAAACTTTAACAATATACCTGCATAAATATATACAACATACCTAAAAATTAAAATTACTCTATTTTTTGCAAATCGAACTGGACCAAACTCCAATTACCGGAGAGATCGAGAGACATAACATTCATATTTGTGCCTATGATTTCTTAAACTTGTCCTCAAATCAGAACTACTTTACAGAATTATAAAATTAACTAGAACTACTTACAGAAGTATAAAATTAACTAGGTTAATAAAATATTAATTAATCTTAGTTAATTTTATACTTCTGTAAGTAGTTCTAGTTAATTATGTTTTATTAATAGTAGACGGTTAATAAAATATTAATTAATCTGTCTACAGACGAAAAAACCTGAATGGTTTACATTTCATTTCTACTCGTTCTACCGATCTAAGAAACGGAGATGGCTGAAAAGAATCTTTGATCCTAAGCATGTTGATATTTATGATAACAATGAGCCACACAATAAAGGCATTTCTTGTATCCATTCAACTACTATTTTCTAAGCCTGGTAAGCATCCGGCAATCGGTCTTTCCAAACTCAAAGGAATACCAAAGAGAGCCTTATTTCATATAAACAACCTGTGAAAGTTTGGTTTTGTTGTGCTTCATCATTGTAAATATTGCTGCTGTGCTAAATACTTCTAATGATATTTATATAAATGCAATATTTGTATAAGTTAAAAAATATGCCAAACTCATGTTATAAATGGTGATTGTGAAAAACATCTAATCATATAAACACGAAAAAGCTTGTTTTTTAAAAGTTTTTTTATACTACGGAGTTCTGTTAGGAAATTCGAAAACATCAAGTTATTGATAGTGTATATGTTTTCATTATTTCGTTAATTAGTAAACCATTCAAATCATTATTTAAATAAAACATAAAATCGCATATGAATCAATCGACTAAAAATAATATGAAAAGATTTTCGGCTCAGCTAAAAAGACGCATTTAGAAAAACTACGATGTTTTCAATCCAAAATCTTAAGACTAGTAAGTTAGGATTTTTATGTGAACAAGGTAAAACATTTAAAAATAAGTAAAATTAAAATTGCTCTATTTTACTACAAATTGGTTGAAACGGATTTTGGTCGAGAAAAATCATAAAAATTTTGTTTTGGTAAAAATATGTAAAACATAAAAATCCTAACTCTACTAATAATTGAAGTTCTTTGGTACTTCAACAACAAAATTCCACATACCTATTTACAACAAGCAACACATACCTACAACTCTTTATTTCCGTTTTCATAATGACCCTTCCAGATAGAAATACTTAAACATTTTTGGTGAAATTTCAGCGAAAGCGGTATGGATGAGAAATGGCATACACCGATATTGGGACTACACTGAACAGTCTTCAATAAAATTGTGAAACAATATCTTGATGGTTTAGCTAAATTTGAAAGGTTTCAAAGAAATTACTTCTTAAGTAGTCCTATGGAAATGTAAATTTTACCTTGCATAAGGTCGGGTAAATGAGTTATTTTCTGGCTTGCATATATTGAGGTAAGCATCGGAAAACCGAGTTTTCCAACAAATTCCTTCGGGAGAGCTTTCTGTTGTCTAAAAATCTAGAAAATTTTGAATTTTTTTTTGGAATATTTAAAATATCTCGACGACCGTTGTTTCTAGGCCAACTTGCTCATTTCATTGTTAAATAGACATTTTTGTGCAAGCTATACCAAGCGCAAAATAAATACCTAATTTACAAAATAAGTTAATTACTGAACAAGAGGCCAGAAAGAGGTCTCGGTTGAAAGTTTTGGAGTTATGAAAATTTGCTCATTTATGTTTTTTGGAATGCTGATTAAGCACTGAATTTCGGAATGAAATAAAACCTGGAAGAAGAAATGAAAAAAAAAACTGGTATACAAAAATTTTATTTTTGCTTTTAACTTGAAAGCCATGTATTAATTTTTCGAGCATGGGTCTCGGTGGAAAGTTTTGAAGAAGTTCTGAAAATTTGCTCATTTATTTGCTAATTTCAACTTTCTTAACTCAAATTTTTGCGGGAAATATTTTTAAAAAAATGCAAAACCTCAAAAAATAATTTAGACTATCCGTTTCATAAATTCCACTCAAGCTCGTTTAAAAACGGGCCAACCAAATAAAAATAACGTTAAAATAAAAATTATAGATAAATTACTCATCTTTAATTTAATATAAAATGAATATAGGAATTTATTAGAATTATATATCGTTTTCAAATTATAAGCAAATAAGAAATGCTTTTTTTTTTTTTTTTTTTTTTTTTTTTTTTTTTTTTTTTTTTTTTTTTTTTTTTTTTTTTTTTTTTTTTTACACTTCCGGGGAAAATTCGGAGTAACCAAGTTAAATTCTTAGTCAGCATCCCAAAAAACATAAATGAGCAAATTTTCAGAACTTCTCCAAAACATTCAACTGTGACCCATTTTTGGTCTCCAGTTCAGTAATTACTTTATTTTGGAAATAAGGTACAAATGCACTTGGTATAGCATGTACAAAAATATTATGCCGATGAAAGTTGTAGAAAATTTTGTTTTCTTTGACAATGAAATGAGCAAGTCTTCACCCAGTAACGAAGGTCGTCGAGATACTTTGAATATTCCAAAAAAAAATCAAAATTATCTAGGTTTTTATACCACAGAAATTTCTCCCGAGGAAATCTGTTGTAATACTCGGTTTTCCGATGCTGACCTTAATTTATACAAGACAGAAAAAAAAAAACTATTTTGCCTGACCTTATGTAAGGTAAAATTTACATTTCTCCTAGACTACTTAAAAGTAAAAAAAAAAATTGCAGATGAAAGTTATAAAGAATTTTCTTCTGTTTAAAAATGAAATGAACAAACTTTGTCCTAGGAACAAAGATTGCTGAGAAATGTTGAATACACCAAAAATGTTTTAGGCCACAGACATTTTTACCGAAGGAAATTTTGTTGGAAAATTCCATTTTTCCATATACAAATCAAAAGAAATACCTTTTGTAAGGTAACAGCATTTTTCGAGCACATCCCCTCTTCCAAACTCCTCAACCCCGCCTCCGAATTTGGAGAAGGTTGTTTTCTATCTTGCCCGACTATAATTATCTGATGCGCCAAGTGATTTAATTCAAAAGGATGCTGATACTATCCTTCTAATAAGAAGCTAACCATTTGTATAATAGTATCGTATCTAGGTTGTTTTCATAACCCTACAATGTCAGACAAATCAACTTACTAGTAAAAAACAAATAAACTGTCAATTTTTATTGATGGCTGCTTAACAGCCATGCCAAATTCATCTCGACTCCATATAGGGCCAAATTTCATCTTTCTTTCTACCGGAATTGATTGTTTTTAATACCGCTGACCACTAAGAAGATCTCAAGCAGTGCGTGAGAAACGTCATTAACCATCTTGTCAATCATCATCCACCAGAAAGTCCCTGTAGCCAGACACGTGTGCTAAGTAGGCGCCACATCTAGTTTATCGTGTGGTAAATTCCTTCCAAACGAGAATTATCTGTTTTGTCGTTTGGATCGAAGCCTGTTATCAAGGAACACCATCAGCGTCTGCCTTTATATTTTTTAAACGGTTTAAAACTATCTTCAGATAATTATTCATTGATTATTAAGTTCTTGTTACGACAGCAAACACCATACATCTGAAGGGTTTTTGGAAAGAAGTTACAAAAAATCACGATACGCCCAAGAGACTCTAATCTAGAAGATAAAAAGGGCTGTTTGCATTATAAACACAATGTCTATATCCTGCTTATTTATTTCAAAATATTGAAATTACGTGCTAAGGCAAACAAAATAATTATATACTTATTAATACTACACGTTAGAAAATATTTATAAAAGAGCTCACTCGTTCACAAGGTCTGCCTGGATGCAGGAGTGTGACAATCGATAAGCCATATTATTATATAATCCATATATAATATAATCCAATTATATGAATGTTCCTCTAACTATTGTAAATGTTATTATTTGTAAATCTAAATCTGTGTATTATTATAGAAAGTTCACCATAAAAAAAACAATTTCAGTCTATACAAGAGATATACAATTGTCTTGTTTTTGGTATACCTTCAAATACGACCAGGATGAGACTTGATTTCCACGCTTTGATTTCCTTGATTTGAGTTTAACTCGGATATTTTGTAGCGTAGGCTGCAAGCAATATTAATAGTGTTTGGGTTAAAGAGTGAATGGATGGATCATTCGCCATTGGTTCGAGAAGCTAACTTTGGAAGAAGTTCCGAGATACTGGAGGAGATAGGAATAAGAAAAAAGGTCAATTTACGAATAATTAATTGCGTCATTGCGTCACTGGAGTCATTCACTACTCATTAATTTTTGTCTTGAGGTGAAACCACCGCCTCTACATCCTAGTGCAACAAAATTAGGTAAATATAAAAAGAAAAAAAAATCCTGCGCTAATAAATTGGAAGAATCCCCTACTGCAACACGACAACAAATACCTTATGTTTCGAAACAAACAGTAAGTAAACAAATTTAAGGAAATACGTTAAGAAGTTCTTCCTCATCCACCTCAGTCTCAAAAAGATGTTCTGTTTTTTGATTATTTCGTTTATTTTATTCGTGGGAAAAGTTTTGAACATAATTTGCAGGTCACAAAAATGTTTTATGACTTTATATTTTCTCAAAAATCTGATTTTTTTCAGTTATAGAATGAAAAAATATGTTACTCGTTGGGAAAAATGTAAAGAAAAAGAAGGTTACTACTTTGAATGATTTTTTTCTTTAACTTTTATGAAGCTCTTTAATTAAGCAACTATTACCGTGATAACGGACATTTGGTAGGTAAATACCTCATGGATTTGGATGATTCTTGGCTAGATGGGATTGCCCTTTCTGTGCAAAGTGATTGCAGTATTGGGACGGATTATTCATCTGCCTAGAAGCTGGAATCCGTTTATATTGCAAACTGGTTGGTTGGGGTATTTTCGTGTGGAAGATTGATGATTGGACAAGAACATCTGTGCTCCTCCCCACCGCGGGGAATCCCTGTCGTTTTGATTTATCACCAGAGTATTCACTCATATGAGGGATATTATATTACGTAAGCCTAAATATGTCTGAATTTTCACTAGCTTTGATCCTATTTTAGGCACATTTTATGTTGACTTATTGAATTATTTTATAATTCAATTAATTTGATGTGGTCAGTATGCACGCTAAAAATTAAGGGTATAAGTATATAACCCAGTTTAAAGCGGCCGAGTGTGCCCCCCAGGGTTACCCGACACCTCTGTTGACTCGCGGCTGATATAAGAAAACTAGTAAATTATCAGCCTTTACCAGACTCGAATCCAGTCTCGATATTTAGGAGTCCAGTGCCTTGTCAACTGAGCTATTTACTATTCCCTACCACTCAACATATTTTTACAATTTTATTTTCATTTAGGTTTATTATTTTCAATAATTAAATTTCGTAATCAACCATGGAAAAAAAAATTAGCTCTCCCTCAATATTTGAGGTTTTATTTTTCAAAATCTGAGGTCTTTCACTATGGCCGCTGATGCTGCCTATGCCTTCTCGAGGGCCCTGCTGGCGTTAAAGTTGGTGGCGTAGATGACGATATCGTCAACATAGGCTGCTACTACTGCCCCTGGATACTGCACCGAGACCACTAGTGCCGTGAATTCGACGAACAGTATTGATCCCAGTAAATACCGTTGAGGTACTCCATAGACGGTATCATGTGGGACTCATACCAACAGATGCAACGAAAGATCTTCCGCTAAAATCCAATCTATCGGTATAGGGAGGTAGGAAACCTGAACTCCTCCAGGCGGCAGAGGAGGAGTGTGTGCGACACACAGTCAAAGGCCTGTGTGCATTCCAGGGATATAAACGCCGTAGCTCTGTTCATCTGCATATGCTCTACAGTGTGGGCCTGCAGCTTCACAAGAGAGTGCTCACAGGAGACCTCTCGTTGAAAACCAGTCTGCTCCGGAGGGATGACGGGCTCCTCACTGCAGTGCTTCATCAGATGGTGGTGAAGAAGCCTCTCAAAAATCTTGCTCATGTGAGAGAGGAGACTGATCGGCCGATAGTGCTCCGGTAGGTTTCCCGTCTTAGCACTACGATCGCTTGTTTCCAGACTTTAGGAAAATAAGAGATCCGAATGCAGGAGTTAAAGATATTCAGAAGAAAGGCTTTACCCCTCTTATGAAGCATCGTCAACAACACATACGGAATACCATCCTTTCCAGACGCCTTGTTCCCCTTAGTGCGGCGTAGTACCGACAACCTCATTAAGCTGGCCAAAAGTGGAAAAAATGGGCTTTTCGTTAGGACACGGCAGTGGTCCTTCTGGATGTCTAGGGGCATCAGCCAGCCGAGTTTCTTCCCTCGCCACTTAGCACTTCACCAGAAGTTCAGCCTGCTCCCCAGGTGTCAGCAGGTCACCTCGTGAAGTCAGGTGCACAGTCCTCCTCTTAGTTACGTGGGTCCTGCCGAGTCTCCAGAACTGGCGATGATCGTCATGAGTTCTCCTAAACTGTTCCTGCCAGAATGAGGTCTTCCAGTCACGCATGAGGACGGCTATCTGCTGGGTCATCGCATTGATGACCGGTTTCAGACTGTAGTCACGCGTGCGCTGAAAGATGTTCCTCATATTGTTCCTCTGGCCAATCAGAGCAAGGATATGCTGTGGAGATTTCCAGATCGCGTTGGTCTGTGGGCTGAACCTGGGGATGTTCTTATAGGCTGAGTCCTAGATGGAATTGGTGATGACTTCCACCAGGTGGATACAGCATTCACCTCGGCAGTGTGAAGAGACTGAATTGTGGGTAGTGTTTCTTCAACACGATACCTGTAGCCCTTCCAATCGGCCTTGTGAAAGAGGTATTTGCTCGCCAGTGGTGTGGCAGGAGTGCCCTGAAAGGTGTAGAGCACAGGCATGTGATCTGATGGTCCGTGCGGGAGCGCTAAGCAATCAGAGATGGTGTGCAAAACTCCGGGCAGGAGCGGGTCTAGGGTCGAAGTACACTCAGGTCGGGCGGCATGCCTGAAGGTGTGCACTCTCGGATGGAAAACGGCCATCCTGGTCTTAGTGATGTAGGTACCCAGTGGATTGGTACTACCACACAGCCAGGTAGAGTGTCGAGTGGAAGTCCCCAAGGACGATACACCGACCCTTCGCCTGGGCGTGTAGCAGCATTAGCTTGACAGAGGTGAGTACAGCCCTAAGTCCCTTATAGACACAGATGAACGTGAACCGATGCTTCAATCGCACGGCAACTGTGACTACAATGGTGCCAGGGGGTAGACACCGCTCGCGTCAAAATGAGTCTGGATAGGGCATCTCGTCAGATCAGGACGGCAACGCCACCAAGTTACGCCAGGCAACGCCAATGACCCTGGCGAGCATGCCTCCCGGTATACAGTGTACCCCTGGAAGTGGAGACGAGCCAAGGTATTGAGCATGGTGTCAGTCAGCGCCACTACCGAGGGTCTATGCTGCTGCGGGAGGAGCTCAATTTCGGCCTTCTTCGGGATGAGGCCTCTGATGTTGTAGTCATATTTCTGAAGTAGCTTCGTCACCAGTGCCATGAGCTGGGTCCTTTGACGCTTAGCTCGACTTCAAATGTGAATGCCTCGTATATTTTGGTTGAACCATCAGCGAGAGTGAAGGACAGTTTCAGATTTCTTCTTTAAGCTGCCATTGAAAACATTGAAGCGTTCACAATGCTTCTTGTCACGCAGGTATCAATCAGAACAGTTTCTGTGAGATCTCCGACTATGATGTTAAGTAGCGGACGCGTTGATCCACGAGAAGAACTGGCAACATTAATGTCCACCCCTTCGTGCGATTAAACAGCGTCGTTGTGGTCATCCGATCCTGAGGCTTCATCTGCACTGGTGGCTTCGTATGCCTCCTTCTTGACGTTGTAAGCAATCTTAAGGATATTCTGTGTACCAGATTTCGCTGATCGCTTGCGGCATTCTTTGTAAACGTTTCCTAATCGCGACGATTCTTAATTATGTTCCTATGTTTAGATTCGTGGAGTTCATAGATTTTCGATCGAGTGATAAGGCTCTGAAAATTGTTAGTTAACTCCCTTGGAAATTGTTGAATTACTTGCGGATGCAATAGAGAGTATAGTATGTCGATTTGCATATCATTACTGATCCTGTAATGAAGCAAAGATATAGTTTTTTGAAAATTAAAAATAAAATCTGGTGGTGGATTTGACTGATTAGTGTGTAGATTTGAAATAATCTTACGAAATGTCAAATAAGCAGGCTGGATTATTTTAAATGCCTCCTTAAGTAAAGTAATTGCATCACACCAATAGGTTGTAGCACTTGAGTTACCATGATACCAGTCTGAAGCCAGACCAGATAAAAGATGTGGTAGGCCAGCAAGT
The DNA here is from genome assembly GCA_948150685.1 of Rhaphigaster nebulosa. Taxonomy (NCBI): domain Eukaryota; kingdom Metazoa; phylum Arthropoda; class Insecta; order Hemiptera; family Pentatomidae; genus Rhaphigaster; species Rhaphigaster nebulosa. Next base: position 75,502,908 of record OX411306.1, on the reverse strand, counting down.
GCACTTTTTTCTTCAACATTCCTTTCATTTTTGTACAGTTCGATACCAGATATGAACCGATCCACATCCGAGAGTCCATCAAAGCGAAATGGACAATCTAGGAGACTTCCTCTCGACTTACTTCATTGACGCTTCTAATAGTTTCATAAGTTGTCGTCGCTGTAGATGAAAGTATCTCTTTGAGATCGTTTTCGCTGAGTCTGTACGATTTCTGCGGTTGTGTTTTCTTAGGTCCCATATTGAGATTCGTACGTAGTTATCAGTTTACGCGTCCTTCTCTCCGTTGTTGGGCGCCATATAACTGGTGAGGTTCTAAGAGAAGAGAAATAAATCGTAACACAACACAACTTTGTATTTTATTACTTATATCGTATAACCTTCTTATCAATCAACTTAATTATATAAACTAACTATTAGAACATCTGTTCCAAATAGGTATATCTTGCTATACAGTTAAATTATTATTAAAATGATATTTGAAAGTAAAGAAAATATCCATAACTATATTCACACAATAAGTGCTAAATTTTACAGCTGACCAAAATCCAGCTTCTTTGATTGTTTATCAAACATAAATTTCGAAGCCCAACTTTAAGCACTTCAGAAATATCGACATTTAGGAACCTTAATTAATACAGTATTATATTTTAATGTCAAATAAAATATAAACAATTTCTACTTTTGAGCTACAATCGTTCAATAAATGAGTTTCAAATTCATTGATATATTTCAAGAATAAGAATCCATTTAAACCCAAAACTTTTTTTTTAAGGTTTAAGAAATTAAAATTGAACTAGAATTTTTTTTTTATGAGTAACAATTTTTATTTAACAGTTTTCCAAAAATAATTATCCAGTAATGTTACAAAAGATCTTCCGTAATAGTTATCCTTTACTCTTAAAAATAAAAATAATGTAATAATTGTATCGTGAATTTTTTTTAATAAGAATAAATAACTATTTCGGATTATGATAATTACTATTACATTACATTATATTATAATGCACTTACAATATATTACAAGCTAATATATTTAATACACTTACAATACACAACAAGCTTTTGTATAAGCAATTACAATTGTTATTATAATAGAAATTATAGTAATAAGTATTAATAATACGGTAAATAGTTGCGGCTCCCGGAATATTTCAAACGCAACTGTGATTCAATAAGACGGAACGCTGGCTCACGGTTGGGTCTGGTTGAGAGGACCAGCAACAGCCGTTGGCTCCAAAGTTGGCCCCAACGTTGGCCTAGTGTGTACGCGCCTGTTATCTTCATTGTTAATGTGTTTATTCTTCTGTAGTTGTCCACTAGCATTTCTTAAAAGGAATTATAGCACTAAAAATAGTTGATGGAATATATTTTTTTTATTCACCTAAACGCTAGTGAATGAATTTTAAAAAAAATCTGTAAACAACAATATAATCTAATTTAAATTATTATTAGTGACATAATTAGTAAGCCATACCTATATGTAAAATATATTATAAGCAGTAAAGAAGTTAAACATTTATGAATCTGAAATATTAAAAAAAAAAAATTACTGGGTGTAGTTCTTGAGGTGGATGAACAGATAATTAAAGCGATTTTCTTAAATATGACGATTAATTTCATTATCACTGGGGTTGTCAGTTCCAAAATGTAATTAACAACATTTTTTTCTATATTGAGATTTCTGTTAGATACCAAAGGGTTTTAATTACAAGTTCATTCTCTTTTGTTTCTTTGGTTATTTCAAAACAATAAGTACAAAACCTTCGTTAAATTAAGGAAAACATATCACTTTTAGCTTAAAATTTTCTCAAACTTTAATGAATATATCTTCCACCTCCACAATCGATTTTTTTTTTAAATTGTTAGTGCATTAATTTAATTATAAGCATCAATCAGTGATTCGAATTACAAAACGTATGAAATAGCGAACATATAAAATACTATTCATCTAAAAAAACTCTAGTTTTTCTAAATATTTTAGAAATAATACATCCAAGTACAATTCTTAAATTCGAACACAAACAATTCAATCTGTTTAAAATCCTGTGTTAACAATAACCTTTGGCATCCTGGTTGTCTTAACATAAATATCCACTTGTATTATTAATATTGCTTATCCTGCTGTAAATCGTTCCTCATCTGTTGCCGTTGTGTAGATTTACTAATATTTATTATACTTACATCAATGTTCAAATCAAGTTGCTGGTATTGAATCATTCATAGTATTGTTTTCTAAATTACTTTTTTTTTTTATTTCATGTATATATATATATACATATATATATATACATGAATATATATATATATATATATATATATATATATATATATATATATATATATATATATATATATATATATATCAAGACTCCTATCAAGATTATATATACATTCTTCATAGATAAGTGATGAGTTCAGATCCAAAAGAGTTGGGGAAAATTATAATATTTCATAATATAGTTGGGAAAATTTAAATATTGGATACAATTGGGTAATCCGGTCAAAATTGTTGGGAAATATTGGATACAGGTGGGTAATCCGGTAAAAATTGTTGAAATTTTGAATTTTGCCCTTCAGATAATTGTTATACGCAACGTCCCTGCTTCCATTTTGCATAATTAATTAATAAAATATAAATAATAATTTTCTTTTGTATGTATCGTTATTATATTTTAATATGTTTCGTTTCATTTACATAAATAATCAAATGCAAGATAAAAACATATGGAGATTCATTTTTAACTATAATCCTAATAGTAGCTATCGTATTAATATAGATATAAAACAAATTAAAAGATTTTTATTTTTAAAAAAATATGTAAGGGCGCCTAGCAGAGGTACGCATCGGTGCTCCGGGGCTCGTAAGTAGACATGTCTTACTGGAACCAAATTCCACTTTTTATATTATCATTCAATAAGTCCAGAGTTCATTACGGTTTAGTAATTTTTTTTTTTAACTTAGCTCTACATTCTTGTAATATGGGACAAACAGCAACCTAGTGATATAAATTCTCGATCACAGAGAGAGCATAATCTTTGTTGTTCACTCCTCACTACACTATTTAGCTAAGATTAACTAATTGTCCTCGCAGCTTAAAAAATAACCTTGATAAAATTAATTGTATTCACTTCTAATACGTAATTGTTTGCCACCTAAAGTCACTATTTAAATTTTAGCTCATGAAAATTAGACTCTGGCTTTATCCATAATATACGTCTTAAAATTATTTTTTAATTAAATCAAAATACGTGAAATTATTTTATTATTTGCGTATTCTAATGAAATATTGTGTAGAATTGTTTCAAAAATATTTTCTCTTTAATTATCTCCGTAGCGAAAACTCTAGACAGCCTTCATTTTTATAAAGAAAGTACCCATTGTGCATCTTGAAAATGTAAGTATACTATAAAAAAATATTAAATTAAAATTAGAATATAGATATAAAATGTAACTGGTGAATTAACATGAAGGGAGAACAACTTTTTTATAAAAAAAATATATTCAGTTTTTCTACTTCTTCAAAACTATGCTATCCCCAAATCTGGCAAGTGTAACAAATTATTGACCATACATCAGCATTACAAACATCCACATTTATTATAGCGATATTTCACTGTTCAAATAAATATGCATGTAGGATAGTAATTTATACAGAAAAGAAAACTGTCTAACCCTGATAGTGGATGTCTGGAATAAACATAGAAAATTCGAAAAATTAAATGCAGTTATTTTTTAAAATTTTAATTAGTTATTTAATATGATAAATGCAATTTAAAACTTATAGCCGAATAATAAAACATATGAAGGGTAATAATTTAAATTACAACTAGTAAAAATTATACATTACTATTACTGGAATATACTTAAATCAATTAGAAGAACAGAATAAAAATTTAAACTAACATTGAAATATGATAAATGGCATAGAAAAATAAATAAAATAATGTATAATTCATTAGTAGTATAATAGTATTTATTTAATGTGCTATACAATGTAATAACAAAAAAATAACATATAGTGGAATAAATAATACTCCTTAAGAAGGTAATAATACTATATAGGAAATAACAGAATATTAATAAGTGAATAATAGGAAATGTACACATGAAATGAGAATTATGGAATGTAGCTAACTAAAACATAATAATATATATGTAACTAAAGGAAACTCTATAACTAATAAGTATTTTGAAACGTTCAGAAACTTTTTAAAGAATCGTTTCACAAATGTGTTTAAAAAGGATTTTCAAAAATTGTCTACAAAAGTTGTTTTGGAAAAGGGTTGCCCAATATGAGATAGTGCGTATTCTTTATAAGATACAGTGTCTTATTTGTTTAGTTTACAACAAAAAGGATAAAAAGTACTTATTTGCACTTTTGATTATCTATTTTTGTAGCAACCAAATAAATCTTCTAACTAAATATGGCTTTTTTGATATAGAGATAGATTAGATATTTGTATTTTCAGTCTTATTAGAGAAAATAAAAAAGATATCTTACTATGTAATAATAAAAAAACTTTGTATTTTGAGTAAGAAACTTCAAAGTAAAGACATCAGTCTCCCGTTCGACTAATAGTAAACAACTCCAGAGGCTGCTTATCACAGCAGAGAGCACTTCCAAAATGGGACGATCGTTCCTCAGGTAGTTGGGGTAGGTCGTCAAACTCTTAAATAGCTGCTTTCTCACAGTTCATGTTGGAAAAAGTCTCAGTTGTAATACTAGAAGAGTCTTTTTTCTATTCTTAGGAAGGATGTATAGAAAAAAATAGGTTCTTGGGTTTTCGAGGATCTGTAATAGTAGTTAGTAACTACAATAGACAGGTAGTAAGGTAGATAGGTTAGGCCTTCCGTTGAATTTGATGCTATTGGCTAGTCCTTATCTACGTTTTAGGATATCTTGATTCCAAAAAAAATGGTTCTGAAAATCCTTTTTTTTTCCAAGGTACTCTCTTCCGAACTAGTTACTTTTGGGTTATTTAACACTTAGTTCATTGTTGAAAATAATTAATTTTCTGCGTTGGTTTTTTTTTTTACAAAACTTCGTTAGTAAAAGTGGGAATATTTAAAGTCCAAGTACAACGATCACTAAAGCACATCAAAAGTGATACTGAGTTTTTCTTTATTGAATTTTTTTTAGCTTCTCGTTGGGATATGAAACAAGTTGTTTTTGAAAAATCTTTTTAACAATTATCAGTGATAAAAGAAAGAAATTACCTACCTCATCCTTGTTGAGATTTCTTAAAATTGGCAAAAATATTTTTTAGTTTATTATATACATATATATAAATAAATATATATAATAATATAAATAAATATAATATATATAAATATAAAATATTTTTTAAGTTATTTTTAGTTTTTGTCGCAAATATAACAAAACTTTTTTTTTTTTCTCCAAGCCTGCAGTATTGAATTAGATGGAAATCCATAACTATTTTAAATTAAATAGTAGTAAAACTACAAAAAACATTGTAAGAAATAGACAATTTATATAAAAAATAGCTTTCTAAACTAGGAAATTATATGTATTAAAGAAATTTCCTAAAGAATCCATTTGAAAAAAAAATGTATAAAAAAGAAAGTAAATTTAAATAAAAATTGAAGTGAATGATTATTAGCGAGCTTCTAACTTTATTTAAAGTTGAATTTATAATTTTATTTTCTAATTTTCTTCTGATTAATTTGCTTGTAATAAAACTATATATATATATATATATATATATATATATATATATATATATATATATATATATATATATATATATATAATTTTATAGAAACAGGAGGTAATTGTTTGCAATAAATTTGTTAATTAAATTATCAAGCTGATAATTCTCTGATTAACTGATTTCTATTAACTGATTCTCTCACTATTAAACGTTTTATATTATATCTTACATATCATTATTTAGGTGTATGATGCAGAAATTAATTCAAATTAATTTATTATATTAATAGTAATATAATAATTTATATTATAATAGTAATAATCTTTAAACTATTACTATTTTCAACTATTATTCATAAATTGGCAAGAATTCATAAAAGGGATCATTTACACTCCGATTCAATAATCGATACTCTGAAGATATTACTCAGTCATAGGAAAACAGAGCAAGATATCCCCTAGAGACTACCTCAACACTTTCCCACGCTGCCCCAGCGAGTGCTACTCGGTCGAGTGCTCACTTGTGCGGTCACTCGTCGAGCCGTTCGACCACCGCTGTGTTTACCAAGTCCTCTCTGATGACATTATCAGCTAATGCATTGGGAAACCTCTCGAACAACACCGTCTCCAACCGCTGCACTTTGGAATCAGTTTATAATTGCATCCAGTTCTCCCCTCATCTCCTCATGCGTATATATGCACTCGTGCAAGTTTTCCCCACACACTCCGTAACCTCATGAATACCATCCAGATGAAATCCCATTGTTTGTTCAACCATAGCGTAAGAATTTTTCATTAAAATGAAGTTTATTTTTCATATGGAGCCCCAGAATAATTGCATGGCGCTCAAAGTCTATGTATAACCGAGCCATCAAGATGTTTTTTTATTTATTTTACTATTAAAAAATAAAAAAAATGAATTGTTAATTCAAAACTATCCTAATACACGTGAATACATGTGTATATAGAATGCTTAAAATATCGCCATGGCCATCATAATTTTACTTCTTTAGTCTTCACTTATACATTTACTATATTCCTTCATTCATACTTCACATTTACCTATATTTCTTCATTCATTTTGTAATTATCTCTTATCCTATTATTGATCATGGTCGGGAGAAAAAATAGTTGCTATAAATTGAAGTAATCAGAAAGAAATTCATTCACTTCATTTTTTTTTAAATCTATTTTATTTATACATTTTTTTTTTCAAATGAAATGTTCAGGAAATTTTTCTTATACATATAATTCTCTAGTTTTTGTAATTTATATAATTCCAAATTTATATTTTTTTATATACATTGTCTATTTCTTACAATGTTTTTATGGTTTTACTACTCCTATTTAATTGAAAATAGCCATGAAATTTCGCCTAATTCACTACTGTAGGCTTAGAGAAAAAAAAAGTTTAGATATGATATTTGCGACAAAAACTAAAAATAACAACATATTTTTGCAATTTTTAAAAATCCCACAAAAATTAATGGGAGGTACTTTCTTTTATCACTGATAAAATAATAATAATAATAATAATTGCTAAAAAGTTTTTTAAAAAACAATTTGTTAAAAAAGAGAAGTTAAAAAAAAAAAGTGTCTGATTTCAAGATATTTTTTGTTGATTGGCTAGGCCGAATGCATTCTCTTAATATGCTGGAAATATGAAACTTGCAACCAAATATTATAGGTCAACGAATTTGTCATTTTCGTCAATTTTTTCAGATTTTCCTCAGTAACTCGCTCCCAGTGAATTTTAGGTAAAACTTTGAAATGGCCAATTTTTAATAACGTTAAATTTCCTGTATTTTTAATAATTAGTATTTTTTAAAATTCGGAACACCAGATACGGGGCCGTACAAATTTGCAAAATGTCAAAAAAACTAGTGATATTTAGTGGTTTCGCCTTAATAACTATATTTCAGTGCACTACAGTGCCAAACGTATAATAACCAGTCTTGTAGAGGATTAAATGTTCTACAAGATGCATACAAAATATTTGTAATTACTCTCAGCAGACGCTAAGAAATATTGAAATAACAATATCTCTTTCTCTAAAATTATTATTTACAAATTTTTTGTATAGATATTGTAGTAAATTCAATCCTCTACAAGATTGGTTATTATGTATTTTGCAATAAAGTGCACCTAAATAGTTATTTAGGTGAAACCTCTGAATATTCAACTTTTTGCGATTTCTTGACATTTTACAGATATTTACGATCCCGCATCTTAGTAGCAGTTGCGAATTTTAAAAAACATTGAGTACAAAACTTGCAGGAAATTTAGCGTTCTTTAAAATTGGCCATTTAAAAGGTTTATATAAAATGCACTGGAAGCGAGTTACTAAGGAAAATATGAAAAAAGTGACGAAAATGATGAATTCGTTGATATAAAAATTTGATTGCAATCGATCTAGGGTGGCAGACCTTCATATTTCCAGTTTATTATGAGAGTACATTCGGCCTAGACGATCCAAAATTTATTAGAAATCTGACACGTTTTTTGGCCTCAGCTCCCAGACTACAATGGTTGAAATAGTTTGGTAAAACTTAAAAAATTAAAAACTTACATTATCATCTCAGGAGTTTATCTAATGCAAGGATTAATATGCAAAGAATTAGATGGTTGCAATGGTATTCGCCGAGGTTTTCTCTCTTTCTGTTCATGGGAATCCAGTATAATCTTTAAATTCTGCTTTTTGCAAAAATAAGGAGCACCCTCACGAATATTATCATTAGATAAAACTTGATTATGTGTGCTGCAGAGTATAGTTAAAAGTATTTTGAAAAATACGTGTCTTCTGCGAGTTTTGATGTATATAGAAACCAAAATCCAGCAATTTCAAAAATTCTTTTTAAACCCAATATATATCCTAATCAAAGGGTCCTTAAATCAAAGTGTGCCGGGTGGTGTCTATATCATGTGCCAGAACCTTATTGACAATGTGGTATGGTTTTAAAAATATATTTTTTGCGTTGATGAGTCGCATTTTATCCTTGGTTCCCTAAAATTTTGTTTTAAATTTATTAGATGATTTCCACTTCATTTTAATAAAAATAGTCATATATAAAGGTATATCTGCATTGGATGACTATGAAGAAAAAATAAAGATAATATATTCCTTTGTTTGCTGATTCCTTTGGTAAAAGAGCTAATTCCTTTGAGAGTAGAACTAATTTATTTTTCCGTTCCTAAATAATTTAACATCTCTTCTGAGACTTCTTATTACTTTCTCAAAGACTTTTATACTGCACAGTAAATCAGATCAAGAATAAAAGAAAATAATGTATTCATTTATACAAATTAATTTCCATCCAGGACAATAAAAGAGTTTGGCATTATAATAAATGTAGGTTTAATTATCGCTCTAGGGCACTTTTATCTACCTTACTTACCCAACATTTAGCTTGCATTTATATATATATATATATATATATATATATATATATATATATATATATATATATATATAAATTTCTAACACGTAAATTATGAAATGTAATTTTAATATTGAGATGTCGTGGTGCAATCGTAATTTACATTGGACTGAAAACGTATATGGTTAAGGCTTATTTTATATGTTTCATTAATTCAGTTTGTTTTGAAGGATGCATTTGAGTTGATTCCTTGAAGCCGTTTCAACGGACGATTAGTTGACTCACATAATTGTGTATAAGTGAGAAAAAGAAGCAGGAAATCGCTAGTCAACAATTGCTCATGATATGAATGAATCATGGTTACATTCAATTGAGTGCATTATAATATAATATATTATCTGTGTGTGGAATATTAAACTTACCTCGATTAAATTATGTATTAAATTTTTTCTACATCATCCTTTATTATGTCAATTAGATACATTCATTAATCTACTGTTTATAGTTAGCAATATGATTTTTTTTAAATTTTCGGAAAAAAAAATATTACATACAGATATGCATTATCGAAAGAGAATTATAATTTAATTTATTTTATTTTAAAATTAACATTTCATCTCAAATAATATTTTTAATTAAAAAAGTCACGGTTAAATTTTTTATATTATAATTCGTTAGTTAATTGATAGCGTAGTTGATATTTTTTCTGACAGTAACATGATTGTTTCTAATATCGACGCACTAAACCATCGGAACTTGCAAACAAAAATGTATTGCATAACTTGTTTCTAGTATTTTGTAAAATTATATATAATTTCATACTAGTGGAAAGTGTATCTTTCAGAATCCAATTTCCCTTTCTCTTAATGGTCATATCGCACCCAAAACAAATATTTTTGATTTTTTAAAGCTGGTTCTTTTGATATTTTTCTTTAAAACATCTAATTTTGATACAGAATTGTATTGGATGGAAATTTATTATTATAAATGAATACAATATTTTCTTTAATTTTTTATGTATTTTACTGTGCCAAAGTCTTTGAGGAACTGTTAATCAGTCCCAGAGAAGATGTTAAATTATTTAGGAACGGAAAAATAAATTAGTTCAACTCTCATATTCAAAAATGTTTTTTTTTAAACCAAGGATAATATTTTTATTTTAATAAAAGAATAATATCATTATTTTTTCTTCATAATCACCGGTGCCAATGTAGCAAAGACTATTTTTGCAATTTCCTTGTACATGATTATTTTGTATTAAAATGAATTGGAAATTATACGTACATTTAAAACTAAATTTAAGGGAACCAAGAAAAAACTGTTTTGTTTTTTTTAGTGAAGTTTATCCCCACTATTGTATTGTTCTGCCTAAAAAAACAATTTCAGTTCATTTGATCCGAACGGGGTCGCTGGAAGTGTCGACAAATAGCAGAGAGAAAACATTGTATATGATATACCCGAAACCCCCAAAACCGTGTTCTATGGTTTATGGAACGGATTTAAAATGCAACCTCACAGGTCCCTCTGATGACTTTCAATATAGCGCGAAGTCTATTATTTTCGATAAAAAATATATGGGACAAAATTGAACGAAAAATCTTATGGAATGAAAAATATTGACATAACTAACGAAATGGATGAACCAAAGTAAAATATATATTATATTTTAAAAAATATTTACAAGTCGTTGTACATAACAGTTTTTTCGGCTACCGGTAGTGCTCCCTCGTAGTGATAGATGGTAGGAGTGCGCCTTGTAACAAGAAATAATACCTCACCTGCAAGGCACTACTATTTTGGTTGTCAAAGCCCGTACTTACATAAGGTAAAACCCCTTCAAATATATTTATAGACTGGCTGAAAATCAGTTGATTGCCATTTTAAATTTGGCAGATTTAGTGCTTAAATATAGTTTTTAATGTTAACATAAAACATTAAACGACAGTCCAATATGAGGAGACAAATCATTTTTAAATAAACGAAAAGCAACGGGGGAGTTTAATTTTGTTGTTTATATATAAATAAATAATTAACATTAATGCCTGAATATTGTATAATTGATCTGCTTAAACGAAAGTTTATTTATTCATGCTCAAATATATTAATATTGATGAATGGTTATTCGTAACAATCAACGAAATATTATTTTGTTTCACTATTTTTTAGTTTGCGCGAGTGAGTGTACGTTTCGTATAAAAGAAGCGTTAATGAAAATCTGTCTGTCAGCTGAAATATTCTGAACTTATTAATATTTAAAAAATACAACCTGCAGCAATATACTATAACTAACTGCAATACACTATAACTACTATAAATAACTGCAACAATATCAAGTTATTTTAATTATCCCTTTGGAATAATCCGTTTACACTCTAATTATTGATTTATATATTTTTAAAAATAAAAGTTGGTATATTTACTTATCTGGATGTATAAGATAAGCTATTGAAATAACGATGAAACCAATTACCGGTAAAAAATATTTATATTGTATGTATAAATTTTCTTTTTTTTAATCCTCTTACAATAATGGTTTTGTACAGTTTTATAATCAAGTGAAATGTTGTTGTTTTCTTTTGGCATTTTAAGTGCACTAAATACTATTTTATGGATATTTTATTATATAAATATTTAATTATTCCTCATCTACCCCTAAGGTCATTGGCTTGTTATGTTACAATCATTAGATCCCGCTGTAAAATTTTGGCTTTTTTAGAGTAATTTATTAGATGTGTTAATATTGAAATAGATATATTTAAAAAGCGAAAAATTAAAATTTTAGGAAAAAAAAGGATTTGAGAAAAAAAAAACATGATATTCTCAAATTATATTAACTAGTGTATATAGAAAATGTAAAAAAAAATATATATATATATATATATATTTTATATGTATTAACGGCGATTATACTGAATAGTTTTAAATATATAAAAAAAAAAGCGTGTCCACTTGGAATTCATATTTAGTTTGGTTTAGCATTTCCTGACAACGGGGAGAGAACAGTACTACAATGGTTAGATAGAGAAATGATAATGGAGCTGTCATGTCATTTTACCTGTTGTCAACGTCAGTGCGTGCCTACCTGTTGAATGAATTGTACATTATCAACCCCCCATGATAGACTATCGTGGGACTTCCAACGGTGACGCCTCTCAGTGAATCGGGCCGAATAAGTTTGTTACACTATTTTCTATAGATTTCTAGGGAACTGTATCAATAGTTTCATTCATGCTTTAATTCTCTCTTGGATGTAATGATATAATACCATCTTGAAAAGGAATATATAAAGTTTATATGATTATTTTACTGAAAAAAATGTATATACCATATACATATCGACGTCGTATTTTAAAAAAGGCGCAAGCGCCATTTAGCAAACTTTACAGAAACATATGAAACGATTTTTTTCCAAATAACAAAATGACTTTTTTTTTTTATTCCGTGTTGTGTACTGTGGAAGTTCATTTATGTGGCAAAACCTTTATGATTACAATATATTTTTAAGGCTTCTAGCGCTGATCTTAACCTCAGGCAGAGTGACGACTAAGAGTCGTTAATACCTATTATATGCTTATATCATCAATTTTTAGACCATTTCCAATTTTGTTTCGATATATCGAGAGCGGGAATCGATAGAGGTGGTGTTTATGTCCCATAATAAATTTAAATATGGAAGAGCAAAAACTCAAAAAGAGAAATAAATAATTTTAAAGACATAAATGAAAAAATCCGAACAAGAAACCAAAAGTCTCAAAAATAACAGCAAATAAATCATCTATGATATATATGAAGAACAATATGCAACACATCTCACATCCACAGTCAATATATTGGTATATATCTCCCTTTTCCCTCAGTATGAGTCTGGGCGTCTTGGTGTGGGAAGCTGTCTCTGGTTAGTGACTTTTTTGACTGTGGATGTGAGATGTGCTGCATATAGTTATTCATATGGGTTTTTATATATTTGTTTTTCTTTCTCTTTATTTTATTTATTTATTATTTTCTTTCTTTCTCTTTATTTTATTTATTTATTATTTTTTTTCTTTCCCTTCTTCTGTCCTGATAATACTTGAATCGGCGAAATATATATTATATAAATATATATATCGTAGGATTACGTATCTTCATCTAAAGTGTTATGACATAAACAATTTAACTCGTAATCGGTGCCATTTTTAAACGCTCATAGCTCCTTTTCTATAAATGCTAGAAAGCAAGAATTAGTATCATTTAACTCGCCAGTTGTGTTGTAGACACAGCCTCTGTCCGATTGTTTTTTTCTCTATACTTCGTTCTTCTTTCCTCAGTCTACATTTGACCGAGTTTTCTTTCTGTTCTTTTTTTGGAGTTCTTTTATTCTTTCAACCTCATTTAAAAAAAAAATCATTCTTGACCTCTTGAATTCGCTTGTTTCCGAATTTTTCTGACAAAGGTACGTGAATACATATCTGTTTTGTAAATCAGTTATCATCCATCTTATAGATATGCTCGAAAAATAGAAATATCCTTATTGCTTTTTTTTAAATTCTGTATGTTCTGAGATTATATTGCTTTTTAATTTGCATGGTTCTGTTGTTTTCATGTTTGATACCTGCTTTCTTCATTTCGAGATCCGTCTCATGCACCATGATGGTTGTTGGTTGTTGGAATTGGTCATGAATATTCAAACAGCCTCCGGGTACCGTCGGAGGTGTTGGTTTTAGAGGATTGCTAGCATGAGATTAATTAGCCATAAATGAGAGCGGAGGCAAGGTGGAGGAAAGGAGTCCAAAAAGAGGAGAGATTGGTACAATTATAGGGAAGGCAGATGGGGAGCGAGAGCAGGTGGGGAGTACAGCTGCTGCCACATCCGCTCTGGCTGGCCATCTTCTCCTAGTGCAGGGTACTGGGTACTCTATGGACCTCCACGGCCCTCATCTTCTCTATGGAATCCAACAACACGCTAAAATGGAAATCGGACAGCTGTTTCTTCATGTAACATAGCCATTTTGTGAAAGTCAGAGGTGACAGATATGAATGCTTTGCTGCAGTCAGATAGATCCTTAGGTTTTTGTTATATTTTCTCGCTGATGCATGCAGTCTCATTGGTGGAATACAAGTAAATTGTGCTGTTTAAAAATACTAAGTTCCAATTTTATACAAATCGTTTTAGCAACTTTGAAGTGAGGTGCCCAATTCTAAAATATTTGGTCTTACAGTGCTTAAACAACACGCAGTTTCCTAGATCAATGTCTTGGGAAATTTCATTTTTTCTTTAAATATAACCTGAAACGCTACGCAAAAAAGACACTGTTGGCAACTACGGGTTCATCACAAAAGACTCTATGTTTGCTAAATGATCTTACCAATTGAGAAGGCTTTAACTTATATACCTTACAAGACACGCAAAGAGTCGTTATGTTCTTAGGAGGAGTTTCCTTCAGAAGTGGGCAACATTTAAATCAAGTTTCCTCTTAAATTGTGTCTGTTTGTTCGATTAGTTTTTGTTCTTTATTATTCCCCGCAGGTCATTGTATTATTTTCAGCACGAGCGCATTCAATAAATGTTTTGGAACTCAAAACTAGTTGAAATTTTGAAATAAAGAAAAAATAAATAAATGTAGACAACTTTCTGTTACTTCACTTTAATAATCATTTCATCTGCAATCAATACCGACACCTTCCATGCACGGAGGTTCAGACAATAATTATAATCTCTATGTCTTAGTAGGATTTACATTAGCGTTGGTTTAGTAATGCCGTCCATTTACAAATAAATTTTTGGCATAAATAAGCTTTTCTCTGTGACATAAGCGGAATAGTTGCGGAATATAAATAACGAAAAGTATTTCTAGAGATGTGGCTCCAACTTAAAAGTTATTCTCTGACTTCAGAATGGCTCTATTAGTTAATTACATAGCTCTGATTAGTCTAAGATATTCATGAACTTATTTGTCATTGATGAAATTTATAGCTAAACTTGATTTTGTTATTAATCAGTTTTAAAACCTAAAGATTAGAGAAAAAGAAAATTCTGTACAGAGATTAGTTCTATTATATTATGGAGTTCCATATTTCATTTAAGTCTGTGATTTTGATCCCTTTATTATTTTGTTAGCCTCAACTCTGGTTCAGGTCCTCAGCACATAAGTCAAGATCCTCTGGGGACACATACTTGAACGAGGGGACGTCAATAGCAGTGGATAGGAGAGAAGCTGAGCCCTTCTGGAGTCCTGCTTATAGAAATTATTTCCACTTCTCCCAATTATTTTATATTTTATTAACATTGTTAAAATTGAAATCAGTTATCATTGTTGTGTAATACTCGCTTATGGTGAATTATAAAATTTAAAAAAAAAATAGGCTTAAGCAGAAAAATTAAAAACAATTTATCTAATTTTATTTTGTCAGACCTTTTTTTCAATTTTTTATTTATTTATTACTATTCCAACGGCAATCAGCAAAGGTGATGTTTGCCAATGAATAATAATGTTCATTTTTAATATTATATACTTTTAATAATAGTAAATAGGCCATTGCTAATATACATAGTAGATAAAATAATATTTAAAAAAAAATAATTTATCAAATAAAAGAAATAAAAAAAATCTGAATAATAGATAGAAAAAAAAATCAAGGACATAGAAGGAACTATAAATAATTTATTTTTAAATCGATTCTGTAAGAGAGATTAGAATCTATCAACTGCCTGTTAGAACCTACCAACACTCAGTAAGTGTTAAACAGCCAGAGGTAGGTTACACTGTTTATAGATTGATCTGGATTTTCTAATCAAGATATATTGATGGATGGACCGTGTGTGTCCGATTTTGATAGTGTCTCGAATTGTGAATGCTATTATGAATTGACGATTTCCATGGAAATACTGTGTGTTTAAGCTCTCTAAGTTTGCTTTCTGCTGTGCCACCATTTGTTCATTACTCTAAAGATTAAATATTAAAAGTGAACGATTGTAATATAAAAACATTAAAATAGTAAAAAAAAAGATGGAATTCTAGGTGGGATTAAGACTCAAAATAATTAACCAATATAATTTCCCCGGCAATATTTTGGCATATGGTTCATAAAAGATCAACATTGATGTAACTTATCTTCTGTCTAAACTTTTTTGATTTTCTAGACATAAATTCTTAATTTTAATTTACCTCTTTTATATTTTCTTTAATTATTTGTATATTAGACGGATGAGCCGACCGGAGAATTAAGAGGGCTACACTTTAAATTAAATTAAAGGGCTACACCTAGTAAATATATAATGAAGTGACAGCATCGCGGCCAATGAAATGGAAGTACTTAGTAGTAAGACATCGGCATAAATAATAAAAATTATAATAATAAATCAACGCTAGACCGACTTGGAAGGTTCCTTAGGATCGTCCGAAACGTCGATAAGACGATTGTGTTAGATCCGATCTTAAAAAATTGGGTATTTATGGAGTTCAGAGGAGGTAGATGTGTTAATAGAGACAGTCAGTGCTATCATATTATTAGATTTTCTTTAATGTAATGTTCATTTCACTGTAATTACCTTAATGAACTTGTATCATTAGATAAGACATGAAATTATTTATTATTCAATCCGGATAAAAAAAAATTATTCTTTTATATTGTTCGTTGGAAAATTGTAATTGCTGGGCTTATTTGTCTCATGTAAATTTCACTCTCGTCAATTAAGTCAGTTGAGGCGTACATTAGCATATTTTTTAGATACTTAAGTATTCAATAGAGAAGGAAGATAAAAGTCTATAAAGACCTCCTACGGATGAGGGCCTTGGTGGAAGGCAAGAAGAGGTCGGAGTTTCGGGACAAGTCCTCGGTGGAAGTGGCCATGAGTGACGCAACTTCCGCCGCGAGAGCGGCTCTGAACAGCTGACGCTCCCGCCAAATCTGTCTTCCCGCCGTTTGTTGACGTTCCTATCAACCATCTTTCCATTGCTATTTCGAGAACGAATATTGTTTTTTTAAATAGATTTATTCTGGCTCTCTTTCATGGCATGTTACAATTAATATATTGTTAAACCTGTACTACTAGGTACATTATTTTATACCTATAAATACAATATTATTATTTGGTAATAGTTAATTATTAGGGAATACACCAATAAAGAAGAAAACATTTATTTTTAGCTTATAATAATTTTAAGTATATTTTTCAGTACACATTGTAACCATTTACAGATGAGTTGAATTATGATACGTAAAAAAATAATTATTTGAAAAATGTTAATTAATATGGCGTCTATCTTAAACGTTTAACATTTAAATTAAATGTAAAAGAAGACTGTTGTACCTTGGATCACAATTTACTTTTAAATTTTTTTAAAAGACATTTTTTTAAATACAACAACGGAAATATTCTCTCTTGATAGCACCATAGAAAAAAATGTTTTTATTGTTATGTGATGGGTACAGATAAGTACAGTATAAGACCATGTATGCCATTGATCACGTCTTAGTGCAATTTGGATCGTTAATATCTTGTATCTATAAGGTAGTTATTATGTATTAACAACTACATTTTTAAATTGTATGTAAATGTGTATTTTATTGTTTCATTATAAGAAGAAATTAGATTGTGTTAAAGTATAATCTAATTTTTATTTATTTAATTTGAATGGGTGCCTAATCTAAAAAACTAATTATCAGGCGTTGGATTATTGGAACCTCTGGAAACAAAAAAATAAATAAAACTAACACCTCAAAATTAGATGAACACAAAACTACATGCTGCAATAGAAATAAATTTTACTCAGTCTCTACGTTCACCCTTGGTTTTATAAAATAAATAACCGCTATTCGTGCAATCTAGAGGTCCCTGAGGATACGATGCGTTTCGTCTCATTTGTGAAAACGGTTTATTAATTTAGTTGATCTTAGAAAAAGGTGACGTCTAATAAAGTAGTATAAAATTTTTAAACCACTTTTTTTGGACCCAGACTTTAATAGTGTTAAAATGTGGGATCTCAAAGAAAATGAAAAGTTTAGATTGCCAATCTTTCCTGAGGCCGATCAAGACAAGTTGGGGCCCTAAGCGGTAAAAATTTGGGCACCCACCCCCTAAAAAAGAACAGTTTACACTTAGAGGCCATAAATTTAACATTTTGTTTTTAGATTATTTCGATTATTTCGTTTTCTGACTTTATTTTCTTATTTTTATTTTTTTAAATTTATTAGGAATATTATTTTTAGTTAACTGAAATTCAGTTATTCATTAAAATATACATAATTTGAAAACTCGAATATTGCTAAAGCTTATTTTAATTTATAACTTCAGCCACCTAAATTCCAAATTTTTAGACGAACAAATAATCAATGAAGAGCGTAGAATTGTGTGACTGATTGCCATGTTAGTGGAGAGCGCTTCAATAGCCATAATTTCGAAATGGAGACTACGTTATTGGCAGACCATTATGAAAGCACAACCTCAGCCACACGTACTATGTGCTCCAAGATAGCCGTGGACAGACGGTCGGCCATGAAAATGGCCATCAAATAAGCTTGTTGGAATTCAGCCAACGCTAATAAAAAACGTCAATTCTTTTGGCGATTGTGTTGTGCGCGAGAGTTGTTTTATTATCGGATCGGTATAGCAAAAAAACAGTTATGACGGATTTAAAAACCTCAAGTCGCGGCAACTGCATTATGTGCGGACAATTTCTATAAAGAAAAAATAAACTGGCGTGGTGTTTTAATTTACCATTCATAACCTACACAAGTGACTTTAATCGATAACAATCGTAAAATATTTAATCTATGTACAAAGGCGGCCCTTAATAAAGACATATATATATACTTGAAATAATGATATAGTATCTGGACATTTATATCAGTTATTCTAATTGAAAATGTAATAATTCCCTACCCAAAAATATTTTTATATAAGTTATAAAAGTCTCCAATACTTGTACATGATACATAATACATTACATGATACATACGTTTCCTGATCTACATGTTTATTTTGCATGCTACAACGTTTGTGTTATCATATCATCATTGAAAATATACGAAGATGAGAACATGTAGAGACAGACCATTTTATTGTTTACTTGATATACCAGTGAAGCTCTCATATTTTTGTTTTATTATTTGATACTCACACAATACACAATCAACCTGCAACAATATCGAGGGGTGTTCAGTTTTTACACTGGCCTGGTCCAGAATCAACAGGCGTTGGCAAGTATTGACCAGTCAACAGCTGGCTCATTATGTATAGCATTCGGCTATCTGATTTCATTTTTTTATTAATTATTTTGCTATCGTTGTATAAATTTTTACTACTTCCAATTCTATGAGATATTATTTCGGTTTTCCCGAAGGTTGGTTATAGTTCAACTGATATACATATCATTTTCTTGCTAGCTCCACTGATTCACTGATTACTCGAAAGTGATTATTATCAATTTTTAGTTTTTTAAAAATAAAAGTATCATAATGAACTTTTGTACTTTTTTCCTATTAGGTTATTCTGCTATAGTTTCCTTATTTATTTCCAATACCTACTATCTGATATCTCAAGGACTAATAATACCTCAATAATAAAAAAATAACTGTCGAGTTTTGTCGGAAAAATCTGCCAACTTAACATTATTGTTTAACTAAAAAATTCGAAAGTGAAACATTTCGACGTCGTTTTTTTTTTAAAAGGAGTTAGCGCCATTTAGCAAACTTTACATGAAACGATTTTTTCCAAATGACAATACACTTTTGTGGCAAAAGCTTTATAATTACAATATATTTTTAAGGCTTCTATCACTGGTTAAGTTAAGAGTGACGACTGAGATCCGTTAGTATTTGGTGCTTATGCCATCAAGTGTCGATTTTTAGACCATTTCCTTTTTTTTTTCTAAGCAAATTTAAAACTTTACAGCATTATATAATAAAAATCACGTAATGAATACAATATATGATACAAGCATACATTCCATTCATGGAGCCGCAGATTTAAACCTTTTTCATAGTGTCCGTTTGACAAATTGAGTCGGCAACGAGGTGCAATTAGGCCTTAAATAATAATAATAAATAAAAAGGATTAGCGCACCCGCAAGTTCGTTGCCCACACCGCCAATCACCGCTACTTCCACCGACCTTTATAATCCAAATCCGCAGGACATTAACACAATCCTCACACCTACGTCTCGTTGTACCCGTTGGATGCTTCGTACTGTCCGTCGGTTCATTGCTAATTAAGTTCATTAGTTCGATATTAAGTTTTTTATTTCGATATTTAGGTTTGAAACTTATTTCCAGGCTTCAAAAATAAAAACTTACTCTCATTCTTCTTCAGCATCTAAACAGTGAAGAATGGTTTTAATAAATAAATTAAAAGACAAAGAATGAAATAAACTTTTGTCCTTGCGAGTAAGGAACGAACGAATTTGAATATATGATTCGCAGTTTCTTGAAATTCTTCTACTAGTTGTCCTATTGGTAGAACAGCGTTCTGGGTCGCTGCCCCTTCCTGAATCAAAGTTTTATTTATTGATGGAGGCCTGTGGTACCAACCGTACTTCTTTACTTATAGTATATAATATGACAATGAATTGATGCAATAATAATAATTAATATTGATTTTTTTTTGTTTAAACTTTATAGATTTGATTCAATTACCTTCTTGGGAAGTGACGTAATAAGAAATAAATAAATAATAATTGAAGCACTGACACCTTTTTCTTTACGAGAGAAATCAACTGATCTGAAACAAACACAGCTCGCCAGGCAAGGAAATGTAAACTGGTTTGTAAAATCAATTTTTTGTGTTTACATCGTTAAGATGGAGTGTTTAGGGACAGCTAGGTGAGGAACTGATTTATAATTCTTCTGGAAAGTCGGAGAGCTGTCGTCTGGCAACTCGGTGTCTATTCCACCTCCTCTGACAAGTGACTTCTTGGATAGGTTCTAAAATAAGTAATAAAAATTCTTCATTCAAAATATCTTAAACTGTACCAAGAAGGAAGAGAAAAAGAAATAAATACATATCTCTAATCAAGAAAACTGAAAGTTGATTTGAAGAAAAAAAGTACAGATTTGCAAATTTATCAAATACTTATGAGTGGCGGTTTTTTGCGAATATATTTTTACTCCAAATACTTATCAACAAATTCAGGAGCGTATGACCTCGGTGGTGAGTGAGTAATTCTGCGTAGCGGCTCGGGCTGAAGGGTTGGTTGGGAGAGAGGGTCGGAGGTTCTCACCACGCTCCCCTAGCCTTTGTCATTGTAATCAGGTTGCCAAAGCAGCTGCCTCTTATTAATATCTTAAATTATAACGGCCGCTCTTTTAAAAGCATCGTTGAGGAAGTTGTGAGCCAGTTCTCGGTAAACACGTCATTATCCTGACCCACATCTAATGCTGCCTAAATTTTTTGTATCCTGCCGTATACCTGTAGAACCAGTAAAATGTGGTAACATTATATTCGTTCATTTGATGTGTTTACAGAAATTTTCTCCAACTTCTACAATAGTACATACAGTCAGGCGAAGGTTTCAGGAAAAATCTAATAAAGGAGATGATGGTTAGAGTGTGGTTAAAAAAAAATAAGTAAAAAAATAATATTTTACTGTTTATTGCGCGCCGACGTTTCGGTCTTCGGGGACATAACACAAGTAACGAATGGTATAATAAGAGAGGAGAAAAAATTGTAAAAATACATAAAAAGCGAAGTACACGAGTAAAATTTATAGCACTAAAAAATAAAATAATGAGGCTTAAATATTGCTAAACTAAATAGAATAGGGTCGGTAAAAATCATGCCGAAGAAATTAGGAATAAGAATTACAGAAACATGAGCGATGTTGAAATTGTAAATAACATTAAATGTTCGAAGGAACTTTAGATGTAAGTGAGACTACAGCCTGTTTTATGATGTTAGTTTACGTCGTTGCCCCAGTTCAACAGTTTAATATCTCATAGGTTAATATTGACATATGCATGTATTTTTAACAGTAAGGGCGAGATCTATGCAGTTCAACACTGTAATATTTAAGTCTATGTAAAAAACTATTTTGAAATATTACAGTCTTGAACTCCATAGAGCTTGCCGTTATTTCTAAGAATACATGCATGTCTCAATATTAATCTTTATTGGACTGTCACAATGTTGAATTGGAATAGGAATGCATTCAATTTAGATTTGTCATATTTAAGCCTCTATTTTTGTTGTTGTTTTTTCCTTTTTATTACTTTTAGTCTTGTGCTTTACCTTTTATCTATTTTCACTGTATTAATTTTTTTTTCTATGTTCTTATACCAATTCTATCTTGTTTTAAAGACCCGAAAAAGGTCTACGGTTTAGTCTGTCTGAAACGTGAAACAGTATAAAAACAAACAGTAGTTTAAAACTTTTTTATTAAACAGTAAAAAAACAAAATTAACCATATTACATATTCGTTTTATTTATTACCACATTCCCACATTCCATGGCAAACCATCTCTACATAAAAATCTAATTGTTTGGAAAATTCATATAAATAATAAGTGGGTGTTTGGTGATGAAATTACTGAATTTCCAGATTAATCAGAGGTGTACTCTACCAGACCGAAAACACGGCCTTTTTTATAAATCGCTGAATGTTAAGAGGGCAGTACTTCACTAGACCCAACTTTTGGGAACTAAAAAAAAAATGTTTAATTTGTGTCCAAGAAGTATGTTTGCAAATTAAAAATATCGTACTATTTCAGTTTTGTCAAATACCATTGAAAATGATAAACCTGAATTTTTAAATAAATCCACATGACCTGGAAATTGTTAAATACCAGGTGAAGTTCTGCCCTTTTAACATGCGACGACATTTTTAATCGAACTTCATTGTCATTTTTCGCTTATTATTTTCTTTGTAATCGACAATGAAATTTTTTTTTAACCCCCTCCATATTTGAGATTTTTCGTATCAAGATACGTAGAATCCAAATATCGAATAAAAAAAAAAATCCGTCTGCCCACCGTGCGTCGTACGCCTTCCCCCGTCCGCAGCTCGCCGTCCGCTACTGAACCGATTTTCTTGAGATTCGGAACCAAAGTCATAGGATGATTCTCGACATTAAGACACCTGTCTTTTTGTTTCAAAATTCTGGCCGATTACAGATTTTCTAAGCCCATAACTCGGTCATTTATAAAGATAGAGGGGAAATGTAAGGTGTTTTGAATCAGCATACCTTGATATTTAAAAAAAAAAAATCCTTTAAATCGGACCAGTATTAGCTGAGATATAGCGTAATGAACTTTGTGGCCATATTCCTCCTGGCTTTTCATCCTTGGCTTCCTCGCATCTTTCTACTTCATCCTTCGTTGGATTATTTCTCCAGCTTCTTGGTCTTTCCTTTTTCTTTTCTCACAGAAGTGCATCTCTAATATTTTCCTCTGTACCATTTCACACTCTGATTACATGCCCTAACCATCTCAGCTTACTTGCTTTGACAAAGTTTCTTCTTAAGACTCTCAGGACGGCACTCTCTTGGCGATCATCTTGGGAGAAACCTTAAAATTCCATAGGCTTCAGCTGCTTAATTTCTTTTCTGAGATTGGTAGATATATTTTATCAAGTATTCTGCACATGTTCCTTTCCCTAAACATTCCAAAGCTCATTTGAAAGATAATCTAATTATCTGGACGTAAACCAAAGCGATATGTAAAGTCATATAAATGGACAGACCAAATACTTTTGAAATATTACTATTTGGAAATAATAAACCATTGTGCAATAATTGGCAGCGTTTTTATATAATATGATGAATATTAGAATGCGTAGAAAAAAGCTAGAAATACAATGAATGATGAAATTATTTAAAAAAATAATTCAAACTTTCTTAAGCTAAAATTCCGCTATTATATTTTTATAAATTAAAATATGTTAATACTTCAGTAGCCCGAAATAAAGTGTGAAGTTGCTGTCAGTAATTGTACGATTTGACATATCACCATTTAGCTTAGGCTTAGCGGGGGCAACTAAATGAGCCAGTTCAAACATCTCTAGTTACTGTAGATGAGACTACATTACAATTTATGTAAATCTAAAAGAGTTCATTTTTTTTAATTTTGTCCCTTCAGATTGCCGTATTGAGCCATTGTGCACCGGCTCTCTGAATGTTGAAGGGGCCGATCTCCAAAGAACTGACCTTATAACACCAAAATAAGTAATTAATAATTGTAATTAGTAATAAAAGTGGAATGAGTAGGTTTTGTCACCTCCTTACAATTAGGTTGAAGTGTTATGGGGGAATTTTACAGTATAACATTAAATACTTCGCGTTCTTCTTTGTGTTGAAGGATCTCATTTCGGATACGAATCTTACAATATGATATTTCATTTTCACAATAATGTATCTCCGTGCACTGTTCTTTTAACTCTTGTTTAACCCACACGTTTATTTTATAACAAGAAGCAACTTGGATGCATAAATGATCGTTCAAGAATATGAAATATGTTTTGATCTGAAACAGAGTTCACATATTAACAAAACGAAATCACACGTTGAAGTTAATTGTAATAATAAAGTTTGCATAAATGCCTCAATATTGCGGTATACTAGGATCGTGTCCTGTAATGGGATGTAATAATGTTAAATTTTTTCGAGTATTTATTTAATTTGTGGTTTGATTGAGCATCAATTCATTCATCAGTTAATTAAGTAGGCTGGCACTATTGCGTAATGCTAAATGTCCTTGCACAATTAGAATTCAGTTGTTGAATTATTATGAAATTTCTTCGTCGAATCCTTGGTCGGCTTTGAATAAAAAAAGGTTATTTGAATTTTTTGAAGGCTTTTGTATAATAATTCCAAAACACTTAATATATTTCTTGTATCCTCATAAACAGCCGAGATATGGACGTATGAAACATTTAATTGGTCACCATTTTGAAAAGAAATGTCGGAAGGTAATGTCGAATTTCGAGAATCATCTTGGTGTGGCCTATGACTTTGGTACCAAATTTCTAACAAATCAGCCCAGTAGTTTCAGAGAAAAGTTGCATACGGCGAACTGCTGACTGACGAATTTTTTTCACGCGATTTTTGGATTCTACATAAAATACGTAAAAGCACAAACTTTGGGAGGGGGAGATTTTTTCTTTCTTGGTCGACTACAAAGGTTCATTATTGAAAATAATAAATCAACAACTTTAAATCGATATAAAAAGTGTTAAGGCGTCACCTTAGCAACCTAGAGTCTGTTGCGGCACCGATTCGAATCCGACCAGGGTGAGCTGAAATTTATTTCGTGGCGGATCCAGTGAAAGAATCTCGACCTTCCCACTCCAGTTAGAATAGGTAGGCAATCTTTAGAGTAACCCGTACGGTTTGTCTTAATATGAACGGATGTGAATTCCTTGTACGCCCATTTAACTATAAATCGGCGGTTCAAAAAGTGATCCTGAATTTGGTTACTAGTTTCCGAAGATAGCAGTATCTCAAAAACATCACTCGATGTCGGGACGTCCATCTATTGACGCATACAAGCACTTGTTTCTGGAGGTCTCATACCGTTATATATGACGTTTTCTTTTAGTAGGTAACAAGTTCCCAAAAGATTACTTCGTGTTCCGTGACAATATTAGAATTCTCTACGTCACTAGATAAAGCATTGGAAATCGACATTTTAGGCGGAACAACCCGCTTAACTTCTATCTTATTCTCCTGCCGCAGACTTGCTCAGCTCACAAATGGGTAGGAAAAAAAGAAGTATTTTACAGTCAATTTTAACACTTTAAACATGTAATAAAATTGTTTAATTAGAGTGGAAAATTAAATGTATTAAGTATTGACATTTAATATCTTTTGATGTAAGTTTATTATGACCTTTGAATTAAATAAAGTTACCGGTTAGCCTTAGAAAGTTAAAATTTTGTATTTAGGGCTATTGTAAAATCTAGTTGGTCACTGCATGATTACCGGAAGTAGTACTTTACTTGAAGGTCATTATTGATTTTCATCAAAAAATATATTAATGCAAAACTTCTCAAATTTGGTATGCATGACTTACATATGAATTTAAACAACATAATAAATTTAGGTTAAAATTGGCAAACCGGAAGTGGTAATTTATTTGAAGGCCATATTTGACTCACCAAAAATTATATGAAGTACAATGTAAAACATCTCAAATTTGGTAAATTAGACTTTTGTAGCAATATAAATAATATAATAGATTTTGGTTGAAATTGAGGAGCCAAAAGGGATACTTTACATCCAGACTTTATAACAGACATACATCCAAAGGTTTATTGACATTTAATATAGAGATCATATGGTTGGTGATAAAGATTATAAACGCGATTTTTTTTCCCACTCTGATTAAACAATTTTATTACTTGTTTTAAGTGTTAAAATTGACTGTAAAATACTTTTTTTACCTCCACCTTTGTGAGCTGAACAAGTCTACAGCAGGAGAATGAGATATAAGGCAAGCAGGCTCTTCCGCTTAAAATGTTGAACCGCTCGATTTCCAATGCTTTATCTAGTGACATAGACAGTTCTAATGTTACCAAGGAACATGAAGAAATCTCTTATGAACTTGTTACCAACTGAAAGAAAACGACATATAATAACGGAATGAGATCTTCAGAAACTAGAGCTTATGTTTGTGTGTTTACGTCAATTGACGGACGTCGCGACGCCGAGTGTCGTTTTTGAGATACAGTCATCTTCGGAAACTAGTAACCAAATTCGAGGTCACTTTTTGAGCCACCGATTTATAGTTTAATAGGCGCATAAGGAAGTCATGGGGTGCCCACATCAGATATTTTTAAATTCCATCTTTCTATTTTTGAATTCCATATTTATTAATTTAAGAAATATCAGTTTTTTTTAAATTATTCTTTAATTTTATTTTAACACTACTCAACTATTTTAGTTTGATAAAATAGGTGGAATCCTTTTTCATAAAATTTCAATATGAAATTCTTTTTAAAAAGATTAAATAATTTTTTTAAATAGGCAGCGTCAATGTGGGCTACTTTGGCCCAATTTTTTGGATTTTTTTAAATCAAGTCTCGATATTTTTCTATTTTAAACTAAAGTAACATTTTTTACACAACTAGAATAAATGCAATTTATAAAGACAGTTTAATTTTATTTGGAGGAGGTATTAATTTTTGCAACATTTTTTATACTTGTACACATATAGCATCATAAAAGTTTTTGACTTTTATTGACCTTGCACCCTCCCTCCTGGCCAAAATCCTAGTTCCGGCTCTGGTACCAGTACCGCCCAAACACCCTAACTAAGAGGTAGCCCCTCAATATTGAACCACGCAGGACCTCGCCATATCATACCGCCCAGTACCCCGCAAAATCTAGCTCCGCCACTGCGCTTAGGACGATGATAATACAAAAAAATTAACAAAAATAGCTGGACCAAAGTAGGTCATGCTTCTGAGTTTATCAAAATATTTTATATAAAATATAAGCCAATGTAAAATGCAACTATACCACTGACTAAAGTGTTGAATGGTGTAGTTAAAAAAGTATTTACTAAAACTGTAACAGATGTATTATATTTTCGACAGTTGAAAGTTTGATAGTTTGGAAAATTGGAAACTTGTCTGCACAGCGTAAATAAATTAACCTGATATTTGTGGACAATTGATGTCCTCGTTACTACTTAACTGAAACTACTCAAGGAAGTGCAAAATCTGGTTCCTTAAGATTAACAGAGACTTTTTGTTATTTTCTTTTTTTGGGCCAAAGAAGAACGCACGGGCCGAAGTAGCCTGCGTTTACGGCAGGGTAATTTCCTTGAACTTTTGGAGCAAAATTCATTTTTATTTCAACAAATTAAATAAAATGGTTAAAAAAGAAATTATATTTAAAAAAATTAAATTTAAATAGAACTAACAAGAAATTGAGGTGGTCTCTTCTTCTACTCCATCTTAACCCTCTAGAAGAGCTGGATTTAATTTTTTTTTTTTTAATTTCAAATCCAAATCATCACTGACATATAAAATAAAATAAAAACGTGTATTTAGAGGGTGTCACTTAATTTATTTGAACATGCATAGTTTTGTAGTTACTAAGCATTAAGAGAAAAGTATCTTAAAATTTATTATAACTCAAAAACTTTGTTGATACACTGTATCGTAGAAACCCATATCAAGTTCTCACTGACCAGTCACCCCATTACTAAATTCAACATGAACTTCGTTGACAACGTTAATTCCATGACGCCGACCCCTCAGCGGCAGATTTAGAACAAGAATGAATTGATAATGAGCGACATATCTCACGGAGGGTCGGCCAATTTGAATAATAGATGTAAATGGATTGGCAACAAGTACACGGGGGTTAGAGCACACCCCTCATCAACCTGCTGGATATCAACTGCTGCGGCAACAGGTATAGTCCACCATATTTGGGTATTAAATATAGGGAGGATATTCTTCATGCCTCATCACCATATCCAGTCTATTCCTCCGTAGTTAGGGCTGTGTATGTACTTAGCATAAATATTGGACCTTCCTTCAGCTCCAACCATACAATTCTTGTTTGATTGATATATATGTTAAAAATAATACTTACTGAAATATTTACATATGCATTGTATCAAATACATATAAATAATGTATATGTAGATAAAATATAATGTATATGTAGAGAGAAATGATTGCGCAAGAGAATTGAGGAGGTATATATGTGATGAAGAGTGAAATGTTTTGTATTTCTCTTTAATGTAAAATTTTACTGTTAGAGAAATGAGCTATTTTTCGAAGAATTTTGTTGTAGTGCCGAAGGAAGGCTTGTGTTGTTTTTAGTTTTTTGTGTAATCGTTTTTTTTTTTCGCCTTTTAATTTAATTTTCAAAATAACTTTTTCTTCAAGAATTTTTTCCGAATTCATATTCTCTTAAGATGTATCCGAGCATTCTCGGGAGTTTCTTGAAAGATTACATCAGAGAGTATTCTGTTTGTAAAATAAGGATAGAAACGACAAAGACTACAAAATATCAAGGAAATATCTAATTATTGTTTTTATGAAGGTCCACTTAGAAATTTGTGTGAGATTTCAATTAATGTAATTGGCTCATTAATGTAGGTACGAATTACCTGTTTACAATCTTGTATCGACGGATTTATAGTAAACTGAGAGCTTAGAACGTTTTTCTAGTAAACAAGAAAGCAATCAGAATCGATAAACAGATTCTTCACGGGTTCATCTTGAATGTGTATTCGTGAATCGTATTTCAGATAAAGTCCTAGGAAGTGGACGTGCCTGCAGGAATCATCGGTGTTTTATCTATGGACCTAGAAAGGCAGAATTTGTCACTCAGGGTCTTTGAAATTCAAATTATTAAATAAAACCAAGCCCAAATCATAACTCATCATTCTTAGTTTTCTCGTCAAATATTACTTATCCAGAATTCGCCATGTGTTAGGAATGATATGACATGAGATTTGCTGACTTCTAAATGAAATTGCCAGATCTGGAAACATAAATGTTCAGCCATTTTGTAAAACACAACTACAGTAGACAGAAGCTGTTAATGCAAATATTTTCAAATAATTAATTGACTTTAAATGTATCTGCTGGTTGATACTTTCAAAATGCATAAAGGATGAAGTATTTCTCAACTGAGAAATAAGTATTAAAACCGAAGCGCTTCGTAGAGTTCAAATAAATTTTAAAACTGTTCGAAATATAGATATAAACGTATATAATGAGAACATTAAGGATTGCAAAGAACTGGGGCACAGCTGATGGCCTCAGTGGTTTCGGCCTGCGAATCGCTAAACACAAAGCAGTTGGGACAGGAAGACAGGACAGCTGGCCTATGATCCTACGATTCTGAGCACCTGGTTTTACCTGCGAACAGCTTTTGCCTTCTGCGAAGTACCAAATGGCAGGAAAATGTGCCGTTTTCATGGATACAAAGGTATTGCTTTCCTGGAAAATACTTGTTTTTCGAAGATTTTTTCTTGGAACCTTCAACTGTTATGATTGTAATTTTTTTTTTAAATTATTAAATTATCGGCTTTGGATATTATTACTTTATAATATGTTTATGTTAATGTTATCTAATGTATTTATTTTGTGAACTATTAATAACTAATAATGTTTTTGGTTGAAGTGTATATTTTTTATTATATTTATATGGGCTATTCTCAAAAAAAAGATGAAATCGGATATCCAAGGGTAATTAAGGCATTTTCGTAAAAATGTTAATTCCGAAAAAATTCAGTTGTCAGGAATAATTTTTTTCTTTTTTCACTTGGTTTTGAAAGCGTTGATAATATTATTTTATATTAAAAATATTTCTAAAGCCTCCATCACGATTTCCAAAGGTGGCGTTCACACCGATAGCAGCTTGTCTCTCAAATCTATCTTGATTGGGCAAGTATCTTTATATTCTATAGGCAAGTCGTCATATTCTTTAGTTTTAAAAACTATAATGAGAAGTATTTGAACTATTATTCTCATAAATTAAAACATAATAAAAACAGTGTCCAGAGGTTTTATGTAATTTCCTCATATTCTTAAATTCTATCGTTCGGTAATAAAGGTAATGTGAGAAAGTAAACAACACAGTTCATCTTTCCCGCTCTTCAAGTGTTCTTGAATCTATTCGATACTATCAAGCTTGATTTTTATTATTGTAAAGTTGTAAAAATGTTCGAATAAATTTAAATTTGTAAATACCTCACCTCTAATTTCTTCCTTTTTAGGATAGTGAGGGAATTACAATCTGTATGAGAGAATGTCACTAGAATTAATTTACTAATTATTTTCAAGCAATGAACCCATTTTTCCGTTGAACAGAAATAATAGTTAGGTTTGGTAAAGGCAACTATTATTGGCATGCCAACAATTATTGATGATTGCAATTTCTGTCCAAATTAATCAGCCACCGATTCCTGTCAAGATGAAATCTCCATCGGGTAATAAAATCACGCAGGAAGGGGATCAGAGGGATGTATCCGCACGAAAGTTTCGAAAAAATATGATTTTAATAAACGTTTTGTATTTTGAGCAATATTTTCTTATCCAATTTTCATTCTCATCCTTAAAACTTATGCCCTATTTGGCGATTATAGACATTTACAGATTACTTACCTTCCCATTAAATTCCTCCCTCGAAAAAAAATTTAAATCCCCCTCCCCGAAACAAAATCTGCGTGCATGCCTGGATAAAATGCGTAGGAAACCCATATGGGGAGGGAAGAAATATTTCTTCCCTCATTTATCACATAATTTGCTATATTGAAATACCTTCCTACCAAGCTAGATAGCTACTAACATAGATAGTGCTATGTATTGTAGATACAGATATGAAAAAGGAATATATTTTTATTATCTAATTAAATAGGATAAGTTCAATTTACTATATGAATAAATATTTGCAACTCATAATGTGGTAATTTGATGATAAATGGAAAGGCTTAGAATTAGCAAGTTATAAAGATTAGACCACATTTTCAGGCAAGGCGTTCCAAAGCCGTGAAGCCGCCGCGGAGATTTTCAAGATGAAGGTCGAGATGAAATATATCTGGAAAAATATTTTTTGAAAAGAGTGAGGGAGAAGAAGTAAAGCATGGTAGATGTTAGAGAAAATCTCAGTCAGTCTATTGGAGGAGCTCAAGATTCAAGAAAGTCTCTAGCAGTGTTAGTTTAGAAGAGGGCTGAAAGGCAAGATCAGAAATGTCTATACAGCGGATGGTGGATGAAGGAGATAGTAAGGACAACAGCCTCAAGGAAGTTAATAGAAGACCAACAAACCAATCTCACTTCATAATATTCAGATGGATGCTTTCCGTGGAATTAATTTTGTGTTGGCAACCAAGTAAAATATTTTGATTTCCCCAATGATCCATATCAGTATTCTCAACTCAATATCTGTCCATTCAATTCCAGTTATATTTATAAATTTGTTAATTTAATCAGAGATTTAATTAAGGTTTAAAAAAAAAATAGGAGTTAACATGAAAGACTTTCTAAATAAAATGGGACACAGAATCTTTTTAAATCTGGAATTCAATTTCATATAATTTTCTGTTTCTTATCATTTTCTGATATCAGCTTAAAATTGTATAGAAGCTAATGTGTAACAAATTTGTACCATTAAATACAAAAAATATTTTTTTCAAAGTAAGCTCCTTTGATGCTTGAATCATGGTGGCAATAAACTGATTTTTTTTTTCTAAGCCCCATTGGATGTGGTGTTGATTTCAGGGGCTGGTAGAGTGGTTAATCTGATAATAACTTTATTCGAATGTATGTGTTGGCCTTAAAAATTTTGAATAATTGAGATCATGAGTGGTTATTAAAATTATTACTCCTGACTTCCGCTCACTACACTGGCTCAAGAGATAAGCAAACCTCTAACGGATCCGTTTAAGCTGACGTCGGGATCGTTACCGTAATTTAAATTTAGTTATTTATAAATGGAAACACAAATTTTTCAAAATCGTCGCAAATAAATCATGACGTCATTCACTCAACTATGTAATTCCCTCACGTCAAATATTTCTTTACTTATTTTTAATTAAATAGATAGTGATCCTGATGGGCTGCTTGGAGTTGTATCTCATTCAAAATTAACCAAAGATTATTGTCGATTTTTTAGGAAACGTTGTTAATCATTCAATTGTAAAAAAAAAAATCTCTGTTTAGAACTTTTCTAGACAATATAGCTATACCATAAATTTGCAAGCCTCAGGCCTTAAGTAAGTGAATTATTCAGCCATTTTTAAAGTTAGTCGTTTTTTTAAAAAAATAATTAAACAAAAAAATTGTTGTTAAACATTCCTCAAGAAGAAAATGTTTGCAGTAGTGTCTGTGTTGGTAGTACTCGTAATAAGGTCAACCATAGGTAGGTCCTGTGACTTTTGTTTTGGTATTCATGACCGTATCAAGGAGGCCATGCGTGTTTGTTATTGAGTACGATCTGCTTATTGTTTGAATCAATATTCATCGAGCATTTTCATTTACACTATACTTATAAGCCAATACTCATTCATACAACTAAACCAGCGGTTTATAGAATACATTACACAATGCATGTGTATGTATTACGTATAAATACATTTATATAATAAATTATCAAATGATTTGTTGATTTAGCTCAATCTTTTCATTATCGGATAACTTCGGTCTAAGAGTTCAATAATAAAATTATCTAATTATGAAAAAGTCTGTATCCTTAGGAATAATTTCTAATAAATCACCTAATTCACAAGGTTGCAATTGATATGAATTCCTAACTTTTCAATTTCCGTTCGAGAGATAAATTTACCTTTATTATGATTTTTAAAAAAAAATTACATTTTGCATTTGTAATTTCGTTTTGATCTATATTTGCTATTCCAGTTTACAGTCATTTTTATGTATATGTTCATTATTACACGATATAATTTTTTTAATAATTATAATCATTTAATAATGATTGGCATTATTTCATTGAATTTTGCACAGTTATAATTGTGATATCAGCTTAAATTATTTGATTATATCAATTAAGGACATTACTCGATTATCTCGCCTGAAGGATGTTCATTGCAAATTCACAATGTATGTCGAAATAAATCTTAATCAACCTTGTTAATCTCTTTGAATAATTTTATATATAGTAAGGTTTTATCGACCTTCAGTCAAATACGGGTTTATTTATTTCTCGAACGGAAATTGACAGGTTAGGTATTCGACATGATGGTCGTAAAATAATTCTAAAAATCACACTAAAATTTTGATTTTGAGCATTGTTATTAACTTTAAATATTGCTATAAATTAAAAATCAAAAACGTCAAGAAGAGATAACCAAAAAAAAAATATTGTCTACTTATATGATATTGCATATTTTTCCTAATTAGTTATCCATTAAGCCTGATTTCATTGTTCACATCAATTAGTTCTGTTAGGTGTCAAAAATAAGAAGAGATAACCGTTGTTGGTTAAATGTTAAACCGTATAAATTAATTTATTTATTGATTATAAATATATTGAAAGATTCTTAACAAAGCATATAGCAGTTTACAACTGACCAATCAACATATCGCCAATTCAGGCACCATCAGGACTGAACTGACAAAGCGTTGACTAGTTCGTTAGTTGAAAATAAAATATAAACAAATCAGTAATATCCCCTTTAAATGTGAGGAGATATGAAAGAAACTTCCAGATTGGTTGCGATCGTGTCAGTAGAATATATCAAGCAGATGATGCTGGTCATAAATCATCCCCCTTAAAAGGTATTTTAAGTTTCTATACCCCCACTATTATAGTAGCTGCTCAGTTATACAAAAAAAAAACTATTTAGAGTTTGTGGACGTTATACAAGGTACTAACTCTAAAATCACTGAATAGATTCTTTAATAGGTCTTGTTTTGGTTATTTCATGATGACAGTTAGTAGCATAAAGCATCTTATTCTTTTTTTATACTCTTATTCCATAAACGTACTATTAAATCTTTTTAGCGTACGCAGAAGAAAGCGTATTTTGATGGATAGTCTGCCAGGCAAACATGCGTTTTGTGCTGGCGGCTCTCCCCTTACCGGTATATCATCGCGGGTGACGGAGAGGTAGTAAGCCGGGATCCCCCCTCGTACCCTAGCTATTGCTAAAACCACCATTGTCATTGGAGGGTGAGTTTCGCAAGAGATTGCCAACCCCTCATTACTGCCGCACAAAAAGGAACCGGACCCACGGATTAGCTATCTTTGAACGCTTAGTTACGACACTACCGACATAAAAGATTTGGATACTCTTTCACATGATAATGCTAGATCACATTCAATGGATTCACTGTTGCGAGTAATTCTTTTAAAATATTGTCCTATGGCTTAAAAAAAATGTCTTCTGATCAATCTTTGTGGACGACAGAGGATTCTATTACGCAGCTAAACCAGTTTGTTGGTGCCTAATCAGTTAACGAACCCCTTTGGCATCAGATTTGCCTGTGATGGGCCAATGGAGCTTATTGAGGATTAGATCTTCTACCGGTAGGTAATTTAACATGGGTGAGCGTTCCCTGTGAGTAAAACCTTTGTTATGGTATAGCCATATCCAAAATACTACCGTAAAAAACCGTAAAAGTTCTGATAGTAACGAATATTGAATAATATCGACAAAAGATGCCGTCAAATTAATTTTGAAACGATGATCTTATTTACAATAAGTTCAATATATGAAAGAATGTAAACTTTTTAGCCTGTTAAAAGCTAACGATACGATTACTATATAGTCTGAGGACCACCTCTTGAACAGCATTTTTTTTGTGGTTCCCATCCTAACCCTGGGCACTTAAATATTTACTAATTATTGTCTAGTCATGTTAATAATTGGTTAAGTAATTACGTATACAAAAAGTCTTGACCATGTAGGTAGGATCTACATGATTGAATGTAAAGTCAATAACAAAATTGTTTCAAAGACACCCGATATTGGCTACGCGGACACCCAGGCAGGACCACACTGACCACAGAGCTGAATGGGTTATACCCCCGGGGCGCAAGCCTTTAGGGGGGCGGCAAATTTTGCTGGTGGTGAATTTTTTTTTATTATTAGTAATTTACTTATGTAGTTATTTTTGTTCAAAATCTTTTCATGACAAAATAACCTGTTCTAATTGAAATAGAAAATATTATAAGTATGCATATCTTATGAAGATGGGCGCAATGTTACAGGAGCCCACGTGCGCCGAATATCTTGGGACGGCCCTGCCATCAGGGGATCGCGGACCACAGTTTAAGTACCGGGCCCTAATATAAAAAAAGAAATAAATAAATTAGAGTAAATCTCTAGGATTCCTCAAATGTTATATAAATATATTTAAAACAATTTATATAACATTATTAACTTTTATACTTCAAATATGGAGAAAAAAAATTAAAGCAGATACGGGAAAAAAATTATCTTTCCTTTTCGTTTGCATTATGACAATATACATATTTTACTTTTTTATTCCTGAACATTAATGATTAGTGATTCAGATACCCATCAACTTCGAACGGAAACCAGTATTGCATTTGAGCTTTTTTTACTTATAAAGTGCATTTCCTTGAAGTCTCAATCGATTATATCAAGAGTATATCGCTGTATTTTTATAGGACTGAAATTCTCTCTCACGTGTGGGAATCAAAGTTGTATCTGCAGGAAGTATACTGAGTCCAATCCGGTACACATCTACTCCAACACCCCGTTACACCTCGACAAATTAACAGCATTCGCCAACTTTCAAATACTTCTCAATGAAATAAACGATTATATAGAAGTTTTAGAAAAATGGAAAAATAAATCAAACTACTATGAAAAACTATAGTAAAACTACAATTTTTAAATGATAATTATATTTCATAAACACGCGCAAATAAACAGAAAGCTTATAATAATAATAATAATAATAATACATTTGAAAGCAGCTTCTAAAACAATGTTTCCTCTCGAGTTGATTCAGTAACGACTGTTACAAATTAGTAGCACAGTAGCCCCATCGGGTCAGCGGGGAGAAAGACTCCCCAAGCTGGAGAACTGATAAGAACAAAGGATTCCAGCTGTCAAAGGGCGTCAGAGCTAGAACTCGGAACAAGTTTGTATGGAAAACTGTCGCTGGGGTCCGCGACCTTCGTCCTGTTTCCTCATCAGGGTTCTACAATGAGATCATTGTTGCCAGTACGTTGCCTATAATTGACCAACGCCACAACAGATGAAATGGCCGTTGAAAGAAAAGACTTCTAGAGAAAAAATTATCTTTACCAATTTAGTTACAGTAGATACATTGTTTCTTAAATAATAAAATCTGACGATATATAAGAATATCAACAGTTTCTAATTATATGAATTTAAGAATATTTCCTCATTGACCACTTACAGAAAATTTAGATTAGATCAAATTAGATTTAATTAAAACTATTAAACATCATAGCATAGAAACAAATATGGAAAATTTCTTGAACAAATAAAGAATACGATAGAGATGCATAATTTATGTATGTAAAACCGAGGTAGAGAAAACAAACATAGCAAATAAATTCTTACTAAGCAAACGGTTGTGCCATGATTTTAATTATAACCATTTTAATGAAAATATCATTATAAATAACCGGAAAATGGATCGTGGCACATAGCAAATATATAATAAAAGAAATGTCCAAATGTGTTCATTATATAACGGAAATGAATTAGAGAGGTATTACATTTTGCATCAGCTCGATTGCGGATATTGCAATTCCATAGTCATTAACTTTTAAATACAGAGTTAATTAAACAGATAAATGGTAATAATTACTCTGCATTAATCAATTATCGTAGATTGGGCTAGTAAAATAATTCAACTATATTCGTAATAGTATTTTATGTTTTAATAATGTTGTAAACTTTAAACCGGATATTAGATATTTAAATAATTTATTCTCCGAAAATATGGGTATTCTAAATCAATAATGATGAGTTTGGCCTTTTTCACATGCAACCTGCTCTGTATAGATCCAGTCTTCATAAATTGTAAGTGGTTGTTATTTTAAATTTTAAACTATTTAATTTAGTGACGCATTTATTTATAATTTTTTTTTTATTTTTTTTTATTATTATTTTTTTTTTATTTATAATGTTTTTGATAAATTTATTGTTTAATGGTTCAATATTAAAAAAAAAAATAGTTCTGACCAATAATTTTTAGACTAATTATATTTTAAATGATTTTAATTTTGCCAACTCCTCTCCTTCTCGGTGAGATTAAGTGTTTAGTTATCCATTACGACTAATGGACACTAATTACACCCTGACGATGCCTGAATAGGCGAAAATTTGGATGGATTAATAAATAAATATTTTTAAAAAAAATTTGAGACTACTGTTGCTTTTTTTACCTTACTATTATATGAGCAGTTAATAAATCTTTTGTTTATCTTGTTGACCTTATATAACATCTCATCTATACAGAAAATGAAATAGAATGCAATGTATATAACTGTATGTTTTTCTTCTTCTTAACAATACAAATTCTATTGCGATCCAATATTTCAAAATAGCATTTTTTTTTTTTTAAATTGTGACTAAATTTTTTCAGAAGTCCAATATTTTTCGCTCTGATATTTACATTCGTAAACCATTTACACCACCTTTCCTTTCCGGGATATCATCAGCTGCCCCATCTCTATTCCTGTTCCTGTGCATGTCCTTGCCTTTTAAAAAAATTATGTTTAACTTTTTTTTGAGTTTTCGTTTCTTTTGTATTTAAAGACCTCTAAACAATTCATCAAAATAATATCGATGGTTTATACTGACAATAATAATTACTGTTTCGCTATATCTCTTACCACTATAATTTGCCTTAAATGTTTTTTTTTGTTTTTTTATTTGGTTTTTTTATTTTTTATTTTATTTTTTTAAATTGCGCGACTAATCACACAAGGAAGTGAAAAAAAGAGTAATGGACACAATTTAGGAATTTAATCATGATAATATAGGTGGAGAAATGCGTGACTAGACACCTATGATAAACGCCCCCAATGAAATAGCCGCCAGGATTTGATAAGGCCGACAGACATTAAGGACATCGTGTAGTGAGGAAATGGGTTTGAAGGTCGCATTCCTGAAAATTAGGTAGGCTCCTCCAATATCCCATTGTATGTTAGAAAGCTAACCTATCCTTTATCTATTAGGCAATTAGTGTCCCAACTTGTCAAGCAGTAATAATAGCTTAGGGTGACTCAGGGAGTCTCATTGTCTTCCTGATTGGTTAGATGCGCTTAATATATGTTTTTGTTTTAAAAATAAAAAAGTATTTTTAAAAACATAACTTTTAATTATTTTTAACAGTCATCGGAGGAAAGGGGAGGCTTTTCTTTAAACTAAAAGACAGTTCGTATTCATATATTCTGCTACGTTACTTATTACTTCATCAGCGACTCTAGTTACACGCTGGATGGAAAAAAAAAAATCAATTTCTGCAGTGGACTTAGGAATAAAATAACTTTATTAAACCTTGAAGATTGTTGGATTCACGTTGATGTATTTGTATTCTTTATGACTGAAAAATAAGTTGTTATTGTAATACTTTCTTCACAACTTGTACAAAGTTAGTTGGGAACAAGTCCGGCAAGGGTGAAATTTCGGTTTTGCCGAGTCCCCCAGACGACTACCTGCAGGATGCTGCTCTATCCTAACTAGCGGAGTAGGATTGTCAAGACACTTTTCGCGTGATGACCTTGAAATAAATGAAAACTAATCCAGGAGGGAATCGAACATATACCGCCCCGAATCGAGAGATCTTTGATCGGACCTTGCCAACCGCGCTGTCATGATGGTCTTCCTCAACTATCTAAGGTAAAAGAATTAATATGATAATTCAGGAGATTCCCACATGAAATGTGATTTTAGACATTCATTTTTTTTTTTTTTAAATTAGAGAAACATGTTTACTCGATTTAAAAAATCACCTCGATTTTTTTTTCAAAACCACGTAAATTTGTGGGTTACTCGGGGCCGGATTAGCGATTTTGCAAATGTAGCAAATGCTATGGACACAGCGCTTAGGGAGGAAGGCCCGTGTCTAGAGCAAACAAAATTTAACAAAAAAATTTCGTTACGGCCCCGGCTACCGTTAACAGATTTATTTCTCTCGAATAAATGTTTTATTGCGTTCATTATAATAAAATAAATAAGTAAGTGTATACAAGGTATCATCGTGAGTA
Organism: Rhaphigaster nebulosa; assembly: GCA_948150685.1. Lineage (NCBI taxonomy): Eukaryota > Metazoa > Arthropoda > Insecta > Hemiptera > Pentatomidae > Rhaphigaster > Rhaphigaster nebulosa. Next base: position 75,463,241 of record OX411306.1, on the reverse strand, counting down.
AATTGTCATATTATAAAACTTTGTTCGAACTTTCACACTTATATGTAATATTAGTACAGTGTAGGAGCATATTGTATTTTAAAATTTATTTTCCTTATACCCGTACTGTTATAATCCACAAGAGCAACGGAGCCAGAGATACAAGTCCACATTACTCTTCTGGGCGTGCAAACCGTATAGCAAAACATGAAAAGGAGAAATGGACAACGATGTTATTTCAATAACATACAGACTTATCGCTCACTCCTTTCAGCAACATCTAATATCAAAAAACGTGATTTTCAGGAAAGGGACTTTATCAGGACACCGATTGAACTTATTGTTTACTATGCTGCAGATCTATTTAGGCAAGATCTGACGTTTTTTTTCTGTTCTAAGAAGAATAAGTATACAAAGTTTGTATTTAATATTAGAAATATTTTATAATGTAACAACGACACTTCTGGTCTCTAGTCATAAATATTAAGTTACAGATATTTTGCAGGAATATACAACTCTTTCAGAGCAATCTGAAAACGGGCGTAACTAAAAATCGCCAGTTATTGAGGTATGGCGTTGTTGAAAAGAGTAAGCGATATGCAATTGCAATCTTTTCTTTTTTTTTTGACAAACATAAATCTCAAACCATGAGATTCTTCAAAATGTTTAGTTAGAATTTAATTTGACTACAATTAATTATATTTTCTTGGTATTTTTGGTAAAAATTAAAATTTGATGATAACGTTCACCTAAAGAACGATCAAGTCTAGTAGAAAAGACTGAAAATTGGCTCTCAAAGTCAGAAACATTGCTCTAGCAATTTATTGGAGAGGGAGGCAACATCTAAAATATCCCCACAATTTTTAAAGGATTTCCTAACCAACTATATGAAATATTTTAATTTTCCTAATTATATTATGATTTTTTTTTAATTTTCCCAACTCTTATGGTTTTGAACTTTTCACTTACCTGTAGAAAATGTTGACACTTTAAAACAATAATTTATATTTCTATTTTTTAGCAACTCTTTCAGTATATTTTTTAATCTCAATTTTCGCAGTTTCAAATAGGTTCTCAATTAAAAAATTTTCCAGCTTTTGAAGTTTTCTGATTATTTTTTTTTTCTGATTAGCTTTTGGGTTTCTCTGCTTTGCATACCGAGGTTTAACTACAAGAATCATTTTTTTTTTCTTTTTTATTTGAATGGCCACTTTGACGATTAAGAAATCGTTGATGTTACGATTGTTCAAATACTTGTTATATTTATCAGTCATTTGTCAGGGCATGTGCCTGGTTAATACCTCACTGCTACCAACAACCGTGTTTTTTAAAAAATAAAAAATACTGGATATAAAAGAAGTTCACGAAATAATTTAATATTGAATTTTTTCAATATCCAAATTTAATCATCAAAACTATAACCGACTTTTCAAACAGAAGCTGCAATAGACATTAATCAAAATTTCCCTTGATGTATTTTTTTCTAGTCAGCCGAATTGTTACATAGAATTAAGCATATAAATACTATCATTTTCCGTGAAATAATTATAGAGGAAATGCAGAACTGATTAATGATAATACCAAAGAGGGGGTGGAGAGAGAGGAGAAAATGTTTTAAAATACGTATAATTGGACTGTGATAGTATTCACCTGCCGTTTGAGATGCCGAAATTAGACTGCATCGGTCAGCGGTTGGTCGTAAACACGAATCTACTTCCGCCCTCTTCGAAATTTATTTTCTTGTCTGTTATCTTGCAAAGTAATTTCCTGGCTTCATAATGAAGTTAAAACGAATGGTTTCATTTAAACTTTATTTTAATTTTCCATCCTAAAGAGATTATATAACCAACTTCTCTCTTCTTTTTTTTTCAAATCATTGGGATTTATTACCAGAAATATTAAAATTTGGGGATCTATATTATTCTGGCCTTGCAGCGCGGTAACTCTTTCTTTTTTATAACCAATAATGAAACTCATAAATGAGCTATCGAAAGCCTCATTCAGCAATGTCTTCTTTCGTTTTAATTTGAATAACGTATTTTTGAGTATTAAGACTTTCTAAGAGGAAAATTTACAATTAACTATAGACGAAATGTAGAAGTAGAGAAATATAGAAATCAATTGAGAAGTTCTCTGGAAGAAGGATCCATATCAAAAATCATTAATTTGAAAAAAACTAAATTGAATGTTTTGTTGAAATTGCAGTTCAAAACTGTTTCTGTTATTAAATATTTCTATGCTTAAGTCTCGATTAAAAATTTATTTATATATTTGACGGATATATGTTAATTTTTATATATGTTAAAAATGAATTTCGAAACGCTCGTTGTATATGGGTAAAAAAATATTAATGTAGAAAATTAATAAAGATAATTTAAGGGAAGTGTGTTTGTACACAAAAATAACAAAACTATTTAATATCATAACATTATTATTTTAAAGTTATCTTGTATTGATGAGTCATTTGATTAGCTTTAAGTTTTTCTGTTATTAATTTTTTTTAAGCAAACATTTCAATATATTGCAAAAGGTCGTGTTTTCAGGAAAGCAAAATAACTATTTTTTTTTCGTTATGGTTTGCTATATAATTATTTATTCATATTTCATAATATAATGCTGAATTAAGAATAAGCTGAAAACATATAAATAAATATAGAACTAAATCATAAGATAAAAACTCTCGTGAAAAATGCTGTTTTTAGGCATGCCTAGTACCTTTTGTACTTTGAGTGGCGATATACTTACCTATATAAAATATAATAATTATGAGTAAATGATTTTGTAGTGTTGCTATAGTTAAAAATTAATTGAAGGGCTTCCTTTCAAAAGAGCATATGTCCATTTTGGAAAAATTTTCAGTTATGTGAAAAAATTAAGAAGAGCACTAGTTAAATTATTATCCTAAGTTAGGCCTTGCGAGAGAAAGGGATTTGTCTGTTCAGTTATGATAAGAAATTATTGGATAGTTCGATTCACTTTATCAAAATTAAAATAAAAACTTGAAAAAACACTCATTTATTTTATAGATGTTTTCTTTTCAAAGTTATCTCATATATAATAATATTACAAATTAAAAAATTAAAAAATGATTATGTTTAGCAAACATAATTAAGACATTAAGATTTCATTTTATTTAGACCGAAGCACTTAACGTTTTTAACTATTTTTGTTTTGAAATCATTATATATGGCGTAAATTGGAGACTGCTTCTCAAATTGTGTTACTATCTACTGTTAACCAGACAACTGGTTTGTACAGATCGTAAACCACGCAAGAAGGGTGGAATCATCATCTAAATCCATTCTGTTTCAGGCCATTCATAAATTCACAGTGATCACTTAACAATAGCTTCTTCATTCAGTTTTTTCTGATTTTTATATCCACGTATCCGTTTAATGTATCGTTTCTTTGAGGTTGAAATGTGCTTTGTTTTACTATCGACTCGAAAAGCGCTGGAAATTTTGTATATGTTGTTCCAAAAGTTTAAATATATAATAATAAAGAAATAGGAAAAGCATTGAAATCGATTTTCAATGGATAAAAAATGTTTGATTCTGCACCTCTTGAGGGTAAATATAGGAAGTAAAGAAAAATTATTCCAAATTGGGTATTCAATTTCACGAAGTTCAATTTTTCACCAAAATGGAGAAAAACGAAAACTCAACCGGAATATGAAGTTCATATTTTTCTAATAATTGCTGATATAAATGTTATGGAAGTGATGGTGGTGTCAACTTAATAATGTTAAAATAACGTAAGGGTGTTTCAGAGTGATCTTATATTTTCATTTAATAAACAAGACGTAGAAGCAATAATTAAAATTTTTAATAAATAACTTTTCAGGGATTTATTACAGGATAATTTCCATGACTAAAATCATAACGAATATGCCCTCCAAAGAAATTGAAAAGAATAATTTTAAAATTTTTGTTGTTAAAAGAATGCCTAAAGCGAAAATGATATTTATTTTAATTTCAGATTCAGGTTTACAACAACGAAGAGCCTCCCCAAGTAGAATGCCAGTACAGTTCTCCCAGAGTACACGTCAAATGTCAGAAAGCGGTTAGCACCGGTTCGGAACCTTGCTTCTGTCAGAATTTAAGCAGGGGGAGGGTCCCTTTTCTAAAATAATTTTGAAAACAGGTTTCCAGTACGGCTTGAAAAGAAGATTTTTTTTTTCACATAGAAAGGGTCGCTCGTTCTTTCAGCTCCCACGGTTTCCAGCACCATTTTACCCCATCCGCTATTGTTTGGGGCTTTTTTGAGAAACGGATAAGTTTTAGAAGGAGGGGGGTCCTCAGAATTGGAAAGTATTACTATAATGTTCATTTCGGAGTGCAAAGCAAGGCATTGGGATTCGAATAAAGCTTTCATAAATTTATGTATTCGATTTTATCCCATTAAGATATATACGAAGTAGATAACATGTAAGCTTGGTTTATTAAAAATAATCTACTTCTATAACAACCTTATATTCACATTCATAATTAAGATACCTATAAAACCTTCTAAAGAAACAACTAAAATAGTGATCGGAAAATCATCTTGAATTTATGCTTCTGTATGAGTTTAAGCCCTTCCTCATCAAATTCTGTATGAGATTAACGTGGCTTATTGAAAGTATTGACCCATAGTTTAGTTTCAGTTTTGTGGAGTTTTTTAAAATTATTTTGATATGAAAATATTGTCTATACAAATCGAATAATATATACAAACACACAAAATAAACGACTACAGTCGACTCTCGAGAACTTGAGTCTCAATAACTCGAACTCTTCGATAACACGATTTTTTTTGTTACCTTTAGAAACCATAAAATAATAATAAGGATAAAACTGGAAATAATTTCACGACTATAATTTTACCAATAATTTTACCTCTACAAATTAAAGGAACGAGCAAGTACCTCGACGACCCTAATAGGCAATCTATCAAAAACATTTCCTATATTTTCCGCAAGTTAGTTAAGTTTGAGTGTGGCCTCTGAGGTATGGATGCGCTGTCGATGAATTATGTGACAGTTGCTCTATTGCACGTCATCCCTACTCCACTACGTCATCCATTGTTGTCAATGGTCTATTTTTCTTCAGCGTTGAAAATGTCCTGTTTCTGAAAAACCTCTTTGTTTGAAGTTTTTGTAGTGCAGAATATGCGCTACAATGAGTCGATGGAAATTAGAATCTATCACTGTACGAGAGTAACTTAAAATCATCCAAACTGTTAATGCAGGAAACCAGAAGAAAAAAAGAGATGGCCGCTAATTTTGGGATCCCAAGCAGTAACTTGGCAACAATTTCGAAGAATGTGACGGTCCAAAGTTCAAAGGAAAGGAAATGAAGGTCCTTTTATGCAAAAGAAAAATACACGAAATTTCATTGTGTTTAAGAATGCGTTACCAAATGGTTTAAGCAATGCCGAGACAAAGTTATCACTTTGGGAGGTCCGTTGTTAAGAGGAAAAGCTGAAAATTTCGCTGGCTCGAACATTTTAAAAAGAGTCACACTAATGTTTTTAAGAATATTTTCAGTGAAAGTACGAACCTAAGTGTTATATTATTAGTAAACCCTGTATTATTAAATATTATTTCTATAATTCGAAGTTCCTAAAAGTTAACTTCTATATTTCAAACTATTTTGAACTCGAACTATGTATGGCTCGAAGTGATTTCTCATTTCCTTGAAGTTCGATTTACCGAGAGCTCTGGCTGTACTATTCACGCTGCAAGAAACGCCATCTGTTTTGACAAATTTTAGAGTCAATTTAATTTATCAAATTATGAAATGAAACTTGGTGGGATTAAACAATATACAAAAACTGATCTTTTAAAACATTGGATGGATAAAGGGTACATAAACCTAAAACGACGTGGACCCAATTATGATTGAATAGCTAATTAGAAAAGACAGGATTGTTTATTATGTTACTGATGTGACTGTTTACATATCCTTGTAACTATATCAGCTAGTGATGCTTGTTACACAATGGTCCTTTGAAACAGTCTAGTCATTCGGCTAAATTGTATAACAGAAGACCAAGGCAGCTCCTGAGTCTAGATTCACAGGACAAATTACTGCGATTTTTAATAATAATATGTGAAGCTTGTTTTTGAATCATCTAATCAACATTTCTCTGAAGAGTTTTGGTTGATAGGCGTTTGCTCTCTCCGTCCATGCCAAATTACTTGATGCTTTTCAATAATTAATATATTCTGCAGCTTGAAGCCGTTTCCATTTACAACGGCATTTATGGTTTTGTCATTCTTATTTCATCACGTACGTTCGTTAAGAACTGGCGGTATCGATGCTTTTTTTTTTTTTTGATCTTAATTCAGTCAAAAAAATGACTTAATGTTATAAAGATGACGGCATTCATTTCGAAATATATTAACTAAATGATTTTATAAAACTGTTGTATTTTATTGGAGGAGGGGATGAAAGAAGGGGCGGCAAAATTAGGCTTGCTCCCCTGACAAAAATCTTCATTCCGGCCCTCCTCCTACGGCGAAATATAAAAAAAACCTTCTTCCAATAAATCTTTGACAGCATGCTTTAGTATTAAGGTATGAATGCCTTCCATACAAAATACTACATTATCCTTCAACTCCTGTGATGTTTAAAGCTCCCAATGTTTAAAGCCCAAAGGCAGAGAGGTTCCATGTAAAACCTCTTTCTTCTGGACATCTTTATAATAGTGTTCTTTACAATTTTTCTAGAATATGTTGTAGAGATTATCTCTCTCCATTGCTTTTTCTCATTACATTACCTTTACTCTCTCTTAAAAAAAGTAGGTTTATACAAAAGTCTTAATAACGTCTTAAAAACATAGTAAAGGATAAATGGTTAGATGGACGGACGGACAGATCGAGAGATGGATGGATAGATAAATAGGTGTCTACAGATTTATTGTTCAATAGTAGTATTTCTAAATAATTTGTCTAATTACATTAAATAGGATATATACAAATAGAGTGAGCTCTAGATACAGTTGACAGCCGAATATTGGGGGCAGAGAGAACGCTTACAAAAGGACCTAGCGTGGGCAGACGCCTTAATAAGCACATATTTGTGAGTGAATCATCCTCCACTTGCTCGGTAATGGGCCTTCGGTCACACACTCCTCAGTCATGGCCAAGAAAATTTCTTCCAGCTATCAGTTTATAGTGCTATATATGTGGTGGTTATGTGGCTATAAAGAGTCTAGCAATAATATCTTATGACCAAGGAGTGCACGATGTATTCAACCGTTTCGTCAAATAGTCTCTGAGAAAAAAAATAATAAAACACACTGAAACTGCTTTATTTTATATCTATTTATTTTATTAGTTTTTTCACATTATATTAAAGGGAAAATATAACATTAAAAATAATTGGTTTTTGTTAAATAAATATAAATAAGTGTCTAAGTTATTAAGTTAACAAGCCTTAAGTTTCCATTTATTATTTCAATTATAGCATTTCCAAGTCAATTGCCACCTTTTCAAAATCAATTGTAACTTTTTCCATTTCAATTGCAATCTTTCCAATTCCAATGTTACATATTCCATTTCATATGTAACCTATTCCATTTCAATTGTTGCCCGACTAGACTTGAATTAATTCATAAATATTGTATTTCATTTGAAAATAATTATTATAACTTTAATAATAATTTTGGAAATGATTTCGGAAAATACTTTTTTTGTTTATTAGATAATTGATGTTGCTAATTTCAATAAGTTAAGAGTTTTTATAAATAAAAAATATATATATATATATTTTTTAAATATTTATAATTTTTTGGAAGGTAGAGTAATTTGGATTTTATAGATTTGGTGATCGTTAAATATGTTTTCGAAGTTGTTATTGTCGAACGTTTGCTCGAGCAGGAGCATTTCTAATTAATTAAGATTTTGCAAAATTATTCGGAATAGGTATCGTTAATTGAGTTTTCAAGGATGTTATTTTCGAATTCAATAAAGAATTTTCGATCGAGCTTTCACATTTCGATTTACTATTACTATTGGTTTTATTTATTTATTTATAGGGATCGTAAACTAGGTTTTCGAGGGTTCTGATTCCATTTTTGAATGGCTTATTGGTCGAGCATATGCATTTCGAATTATCACTGTACTTGACATTTTTTTCTGTCGAGATATCGTTTTTTAAATTTTCAAGGGCTATAATTTCGAATTTACCATCGGATTATTGATCGCGCATGCGCATTTCGATTTACTGTTAGTGTTAAAGTTTTCTTTGATAGGAGAATCGTTGATTAGGTTTTCAAGGGTTTTGATTTAGTTTTTTTAATTGGATTTTTTATTGAGAGATTTTCAAAGACAGTTTACGCAAAAAAATGTTTAATGTAATGGTAATACGAAGGGCGCATGGTCGATGAAAAATCCAATTCAAAGAATGGAATCAGAACGCGCATGCACGATCGAAAATCCTATAATACATTTGGAAATAGCATCTTTGAAAACCTAATAAACGATACTTATACCTAAGAATTTTGCAAATTAATTAGAAAAGCTTGTGCTCGAACAAAATTTCGATAGTAAATATGATTTTAGCAACCTCGAAAATGTAATGAACGATCTCCTAATCAATTAAATCCACACCTTCCTCCTTCCAAACAATAAAAAATAATAAATATTTAAAAATAAATATAAACTTTTTAAAAAAAAGTTGAAATTAGCACTTAACATCAATTATCAATTAAACGAAAAAAATATCGGATGTATATGTATATAACTGATGTTAAGTGCTAGTTGTTTAGACGAACAAATTATAGATTTTTTTTTTCAATATAACACTAAATTATGCCAGTTAAAAGTAAAACATACCAATCTTGAAATTACCCATTACTGACAACTTAAATTGTCAAACATTTACAAATCTTATATTTCTTAAGAAATTAAACGAATCAGCCATTTTGGTTCATAAGGAATGTATCTTTAAACATATTCTCGCTGTAAAATCTGATAGCAGACTGAACACATTAAATGATGATTATTCATTATTGAATTGATTTTTGGTTCTTCAGGTAAAGGAATCGAAAATGACCGTTTTATTAGCCGTCTAATTACCTAACTGCCTGATATTTTTGATTGATAATAAGAACTAGTTCCGCATAAGCAAAATATACAAGTAACACTGGTGAAATCTTTAGTGGGCATACGTCCATTTACTATAATGTTTATATGTGGATACTCGACCTTTTACCAGTCATTGTCTAGAGAACATTGCAGATTTAGACTTCAAACTTCAAACCGTAGGAAAGAGCATGTAAAATTTCTTAAAGATATGTACAAAATTCATTTTCGAGAAAAAGTTGACACCCGATTTTTTATCTCTGAAGTACAGAAATATATTCAGAATGTTGAGTATCGAACCAAAACGCATATCGAAGTAATTCCTTGCTGTTTTGTTTTTGCTGAACTAAGAATTTTCGAAGTTTTCGCTTGTCACGTTTCTATTTATTCATGGTATGAATGTAAACCAACAGATTTTCCAATAAAAAGTTTATAAATTTTGTATTTTATTAGCATCATATTAATGAAATGGATTTGCAGTAATGTCTTCAAATTACTCTGAAAACTTTTGATATTGGCTTCTCGTGTCATTCAATATGCTTTGAACAGTATTTATAACTGTTTTTTGGTGTCCAGGAATATTGTAGTGTTCACATTCCATAGTTCTGCCTTGTAGCTACGATTTGTTGTTATGCACAAAAATATTCAAAACAATGTCGAGGAATAAACTTTCGGGAGTAGTGGAACTAAGAAAAATCAAATTTAAATCTTTATAATATATATATACATATATAATGCTTTTTAAAAATTGTTTAATTTTGGACTCATTGATTAAAGACATTATTAATTAAATTTAAACTAGTTTTCATTAAAAATATTTACAATCGTCAATTAGCTTATCACTTTTAAAAAGGCGCTAATAGTCTTGAAATAAGATAATGATTTTCCTATTATCCCTAGCGACGAATTCTCCTAAGTTGGGTTCTCTTCAGTTGATACCTGCTCCCCCCCCCCATAATGCCATAACACCCAAAGGACCCCATAATGCCCAGGACCCTGTTGCACTTCATTGTCCGCTAAGAGGAAGCTGCAGAGGTCAGCGAACTCTGTTTATTACCAAGCAGTACCCTGCCCCTCTAAATCCGGGGTTAGGACCGTCCCTCTGTTTTACGGCTGTCTTTGTCTGCTCGTCCTCTCCAGGTAGTGATAATCCCTTAGGTATTCTGCTCTCTGTCTCTACCTATATACATCTAACTCTGGACGATGCGACTATGTTCCCAGTTGTAGAACCTAATGAAAGACTGCGATTTATTGCTCTAAGGTCTAAAAATATAATTGTAGAAATATGATTTATACTACTTTTTCACTATTGTACACCTACATCAATGTCACGACAAATCTTAATGTCTGTGTCTTCTCAAAGATCTCTTGCCAGTGGGTTCGGTCCTGTACTCCAGCTCAACAATTTTGGGTGTTCACTTCTTCGCTATTTATTTGCATATTAGTGATGTCAGTAATTTTCAACAATTTAACTAAGCTGCCTTTGGTAGTATACGAATACCGAAGGAATTTAAAAAACACAAATAAAGAATCGAGATTCTATTCTAAAGCCTCGTACACACCCGACAATGTCGCTATCCGTGTATATCGCGACAAATCCCAGAGCTGTTCCGGGACATTTTTCCTTGTTCGGTTCTCTCGCGATACAAAGTTCTCTTGTCGCTGGATCTCCTATGGAAATAGGTAACAAGATACAATGTAACGTAATGGGGTAGGGAATTGAGGCTGTAATTCAAAGAGTTGATGGTCATTGTGAGAAACGTTGACATTCCAGGCTTAATTTTATCATTTTATAATAAAATAGTAACAATAATAATATACCAATTGGAAAATGGATTTTGGACATTTTTTGATATTCTGTGGTTTTGACCCACTTACATGATTTAAAAAAAAATCATAAATTCATATCTCAGCTCAGAGTGAAGATGAAACAAAAAGCTGTGATTTTCTCCTACTTTTGCACTGTAATATTTGCTTGTTTTATTATTTATTTTTTACTTTCCCTTACGAAGTATATAGATAATAATATCCCCTTACTATATACGAAGTATATAGTAAGGGGAAGTACTGCGATCGTGAAAATTTTCGATTCCAGTTTTCAACGGAAATACATGTTTTAAGATCCCCTGAGTCCAAATGACCAAGTCTCGCAAAATGGTCTGTGTGTATGTGATCAGTCTAGCTCAAAAACGGAAAGCTGTACGATACTGAAATTACATATTTAAGGTTAGCACATGCATGTGATGTTACAGCAACATTTTCGTCAAAATCGACTCACCGGAAGTGCCACTTTATATAATCGATTTTAAACATTTTTACAATTTTCTCAAACGGCTCTAACGATTTTGATTAAACTTGCCTAAACTATTCTTCATAAAGGCCTTTAACTTTTCATATATATGGTATATCACCGAGGAATTGCAGGGAAAAAAGTTATGATGAAAAGAATATTTTATTTACGCATAACTTCAAAAGCGTGCAATTTATGGTAAATTATCTATTGACTTGTATGAAAGGTAATTAAATCATCTAAAAAATAATAAAATAATCATCAAAATCGGACCAATAATAGCAAAGATACAGCGCATCGGACTAACCGGAAATAGCTATTATATTAGGGATATTACACTTTTTTACAATTTTCTCGAAAACGGCTCTAAGGATTTTGATGAAACTTGCCTAAATTATTCTTCATAATGGTCTTTAACTTTTCATTTATGAAGTAAATCACCGAGGAATTGCAGGAAAAAAAGTTATGAAGAAAAGATTATTTTATTTTCATATGGCTTAAAAAGTATGCAATTTATAGTAAATTATGTACAGAATGATATGAAAGGTTATTAAAGTATCTAAAAAAAAAAAATCATCAAAATCGGACCAATAATAGCAAAGATGCAGCGCATCGGACTAACCGGAAATAGCTATTATATAATGGATTTTACACTGTTTTATATTTTTCTCAAAAACGGCTCTAACGATTTTGATGAAACTTGCCAAAATTATTCTTCATAAAGGTTTCATTTTTCATTTATGTAGTAAATCACCGAGAAAATGCAGGAAAAAAGTTATGAAGAAAAGAATATTTTTTTTTCACATGGCTTAAAAAGTATGCAATTTATAGTAAATTATGTACAGAATGATATGAAAGGTTATTAAAGTATCTAAAAAAAAAAAAAAAATCATCAAAATCGGACCAGTATTAGCAAAGATACAGTGCATTTTATCAGGAGCATAAAATAGATGGATAACCGAGCGCATCCGAAAGGAGATAGATGCGACCGAACCTCATCCCATCAATCCGCCAATCTGTTGTAAACAAATCGCTCTGTAACAAAGTAATTTAAGAATACAAAAACGGAAATTAACTTAATAATTTCTACTATCACATTATTTAATGGAAAGAAAATGTTTCCATAGAAACTAAACCAGCAACTTTTAAAATATATTTGCAACTTGACAAAGTTAAAATATAGAGGTAGTGTACAGAATTGTTGTACTAAAATTGTTTTAAAAACTATTTTATTATATTTAAGTAGGAGAAGAATTGAATGCTGCTGAATTTATTTCAAGTATTGTTTATGTGAACTCTTTAGAATTATATTAAAAAGATAATTATTGTAGGGCGGTAAGGGAAAGTTGTGTGATGCGCGCACCGCACCAGATTTTTTATTTATAAGTGGAGCAAGGTTTATGTGTAGGTTGGGAGTTCGCACCACATTCTAAAACTTATTAAAAACACCTGAGAATCAATAGCTGGTGCAATTTAAGGCTGTCTTCATCATTTTAATAAAAAAAATATCTAGTTTGAAATTTCTATGAAAATTACCAATATTTCTTTTTTCAGACTGTGCATACATTTTCTTTAATTTCTTTAAAAATAAGTATAAATAACAAAACAGAAATTTTTATTCAATATAAATCTAGACCAAAATGAATCCAAATTATATATATATATATATATATATATATATATATATATATATATATATATATATATATATATATATATATATAAGTTAAGTTGGGACTTACATTAGTATAGCCACTAATTCCAAACCAGCATTATAAACATTGTAAATTGTATATATAGAGGATTAGAATCTGAATAAAGTTAGTGTTTAACCAGCCCTTCATGTGAGTACTTTATCTCCCCATTTCCTCTTTTTTTTTATGTTTCGTGCGTCGAAGCTCTTAAGTGGTGCCGAAACCCGGGATCTTTTTTAGCAGTTCGCAGTGAGAATTTTTTTTTTCTTTTCCTTTTTTTCTTACGGAAGAATATTTTGATTTTGTTACTTATCAATTTTTATTTCTATTTTTTCTCACTTTTTTTAAAAAAAACATGAATGAACAAGGACAAAGAGAGATCCTTAGGCCAGCAACGTTAACGCTGGAGCCTTCACAGCCAGAATCGGTGAATCCCGAATTCCCGCCATTGTTATCAGCAACTCTAACAATGGCGCGGGCGGACTTAGCTGCGCAGGAGGCGAATAGAATCGCACAGGAGACGAACGAACTAGAAAAAATGAAGCTGAAAAAGGCAAACGCACAAGATATCAGAAGAGAAATTTCCGACTTAGAGAAATTTAACGGAGATGTGGGGGAGTTAAATCATTTTCTCAAAGGCGGGGACGGGATTATGAACAGCATACAATCCCAGGTAGCAGTAGATCTTCTAGAAGAATCAGATGCCAAAAGGTTACGGGTGGCCCTAGCACGGCGGGTCAGAAGGAGCGTCCTAAACCTGATTCAAGCTGATGAGGATACCACGTGGCAGGTAATTAAGGAAAGACTGAAGAAAGCCTATGGAGAGGGGGCGATGGGCCCCAGAAGAAGATATGCTTCAAATGTTCCGAGACATGAAGAGAACGAACCAGACAAACGGTCAGTACGCTGCAGGTCTCCTCGTGAAGCTAAATAGGATAAACGAGAAGTTGCGAGAGGTAATGGACACAAGTGCAGTCGAGGCGTGGATGATATTTATGACCACGGTACTGAAGGTACAGTTAGCCAGGGATACGGGGAGGAAGGACGGTCTACCCAGAGATAAATCATTTATAGAATGTGCACAGGAAATGGTAGACGCGAGTGCACGTGACGAGGAAGAGAGAGAGGAGGTTGAACCAGGGTGGAGTAGGGTGTCTTACCGAAGAAACGAGGCAGGAAGGAATAGAGTAAGACAGGATCTGGGAAGAAGGAGAGAGGGAGAGTTTGGGAGAAAAGAGAAATTACCGAGAGAGAGAAGGCAATTTGTGGACAGGAAGAATGGCAGAAGAGATGAAAGGAAGTGCCATGAATGTGGCAAGACAGGGCACTTGGTAGCTCAGTGCCCGCGTACGCGGTGTTTTGAATGCCATAACGAGGGACATATGGCCAGACAATGCCCATATATACGGCGCAGGGAACACGACCGAGGAGAACCAATGGAGATCAACGCTCAACGAATGTGGCGGAGGAGCAGAATACCGTCGGAATCGGCCAGATCTTCAGAGAATTCAGGGTCCGAGACGGAGAGCAGCGAACCCGGCGGCAGGGGAACCCCCGGAGGAAGGAGCAAGCAACGGAGTTCAGGGCGGCGAACAGAGCAGGTAAAGAGAGAATGAGGATCGTGTGAACGGAGGGGCAACCTTCTTTGTGTGAACAGTGTTGTAAAGAAGTGTGATCGGTTGCCTATTATAGAGTTTTGTAAAGGGTGGAAGTGTTTGGTAGACACAGGAAGTTCCTGTACATTAGTGGGTAGGGATAACTTGGAGTTGTTATTTAAAGGAAAGAGTAAGCCAGATGTGAGACCATGTCAATGTAAAGTGGTCACTTTGAGTGGGCCCTGTACGATAGAGGGGGAAGTTGACTTACCCTTAGAGAAGTGGGGAATGAAAGAAGGGGTAATGACGCTGCATGTTGTGGAAATCATGCCGCGTGAGTATGGGGGAATTTTGGGATGCGATTTGTTTAGCAAATTAGGGGCGAAGATCCGTAGTTCAGGAGTTCAATGGGTAATTAGGATCGGGAAAAAGAGGTACGAAACGTCGCAGGACGCGAAGGGGAGTGTTAGGTGTGTTGGGGTAATCACCAAAGGTGCAGATTGGAGACAAAGCGTGAGGGAGGAATTCACGGATATTTTTTTCGCGAGGGAGACCCACTGAGCGCGACGGGAGAGACTCTCCACGAAATCAATTTGAAATCCGACAAGGTTACCTACGTGAAGGAGCGGAGGTACCCACAAGCATTGAGGGGACACATTCGTGAGGAAATCGAGGAGCTAAAGCGTCAGAGGATCATCGTGGATAGTACTTCGCCCTTTAATAGTCCACTATGGGCAGTCAAGAAGAAACCCGTCGACGGGGAAACAAAGGAGCGCTATAGGGTAGTTGTAGACTTCCGGCAATTAAATGAAAACACGCTAGATGAGAAGTACCCCATTCCTAGGTTGGAGGACATCTTGGACAGACTGGGTGGAGCATCGGTGTTTAGCACACTTGATCTGAAATCAGGATATCATCAAATTCGCATGCGCCCCAGAGATCAAGCCAAAACAGCGTTTACTTTCGAAAGGGGGCATTATGAATTTACCCGTATGCCGTTTGGCTTAAAGAATGCACCCATAACGTTCCAAAGACTGATGGACGAATTTTTGCGTGGTCTGGATGAAAATATGTGCCAAGTGTACATGGATGATCTCTTGGTTTTTAGTAAGACAGAGGCAAACCATATAGAGGATCTGCGACAGGTATTCACTAGAATACGACAGTTTGGGCTGAAACTATCGAAGGAAAAATCGATATTGGGTCAAACGCAGATTAATTTTCTTGGACACGTGATTTCGGCGGATGGGGTACGGCCAGATGGAAAGAAAGTAGAAGCAATCGGGAAAATGGCAATGCCGAGTGATGTGAAGGGGATCAGGAGATTGTTAGGAACCCTCAATTACTACCGGCGATTTGTTCCGGAGATGGCTGACAACCTGGTACCTTTGAACGAACTTTTGAGGAAGGGACGCACGGTTAAGATTACGCCAGAGATCGAGGCGAATATCAGGAAGTGTATGTTGCGGTTACAAACGGAACCAGTCCTCGCATTCCCAGATTTTTCCAGACCATTTTCAATCACTACGGATGCCAGTGAATATGCACTGGGGCCGGTTTTATCGCAGGAAGGCGAGAGGGAGGAAAGGCCCGTGGCATATGCGAGCAGGAGGCTTACGAACGCGGAGTCCCGGTATAGCGCACTTGAACGAGAATTGTTAGGGGTTGTATGGGCAGTGCAACACTTTCGGCCGTATGTATTCGGAAGAAGGTTTAAAGTGCACACAGATCATCGTCCTCTGTTGTGGGTGGGCAATTTGAAAGAGTCCTCGGCGAGAGTCACACGGTGGAAGGAGATTCTGAGTCAGTACAATCTCGAAGTAGTGTACAAACCGGGAAAGGAGAATGTCGTAGCTGACTGGTTATCTCGCGCGTTACAGGTAAACATGATGGAGACAGAGGTGGGTGAAGCATCGGGAGACCTACAAAGGTTCGTGCGGGAATGGACGCCAGACGGGGAAGGAGAACGCGGGGCTGACCGCCAAAGCAATGGGGACCCCTCGGATGACGAGTCAGGGGACGAAAGACCAGCAGCGATGGAGGAACTTGACGAGATAGTTAACGACAAGACTCGACAGGTCATCTGGAAAACAAGGACTACGGGGCTGGTAAAAATGGACTTCTCCAAATATGATAGGCATACCATCGTCACTATTTGGTCCCAACCGGGAGTCAAGGAGGAGCAAATCTGCCGAGTATTAAAGGACGCATCCAAGGTAGGCGCGACCCATTATTTATATGTCGGCAACGCGGCGGTGTGGGAAAAAATAGGGATAGACAGGACTTTTATTCGTTGTCGCTCTATCGTGTAGACTATTCGCGATCACGAACAGCAAAAAGAGGTAACGATTGCATACCATCAAGGGAAGACAAACCACCGAGGAATCAACGAGACGTTGGCGGCCTTGAAAAGAAGGTATTATTGGGTAGGGATGCGGAAAACGGTAGAAGAGGTAATGAGGAGCTGCCACATTTGCCATACGGCTAAGTATGACCGGCACCCCCCCCGTAGGACTACAAACAGAGACGAGGACACCTACGGTACAGTTAACGGACCTCCAAGTTGATACCTTTACGTGGAGAGGGTTTAAATGGATGACAGTAGTGGACACCTTTAGCAAGATAGCGATGACCCACCCCGTGAAGGAAAAATCGGCGGCATCGGTTTGCAGCGCCCTCCAAACATGGTTCCAGTTTTATGGGGTGCCAGATACGATCTCCTCGGACGGGGGCAGGGAATTCGACAACGCCCAGTTACGACAAGAGACGAAAAGGCTAGGAATTTCGTGGCACTGGAATACGGCCGGACATCCCAAAAGTAGGGGGGGGATCGAACGGCTCCATAATACCCTGGGTGAACATCTCCGAGTATTCCAGGCAGACAAGGGGTTGGAAGCAGACGAGGCGATGCCCCGAGCCATAGCAGCGTATAACCATTCTATACACATGGCTACTGGGTTTTCCCCTTTTGAGGCCCTTTTTGGTTTACGCGCACGAAGGAGGGACGAGCGAGATACGACCGTGGATGAGGACATGGCGGAAAAACTAGCCGTGAATAGAGTAGAAATCGAGAGAATGTGGGGGAAAGCGCATGGGCGAATGGTAGCGGAAAAGAGTAAGAGAGTAGCGCGGGAGAACGAGGGTGTAAAGGATATTATGGGTAATATGAAAATAGGCACTATCGTTTACAGGAAAATTATGTCGAATCGCGCAAAGGAAGTTCTGAGGTATGAGGGCCCATTCAAAGTGATTACGATTAGGGAGCACAATCTCGTCACTATTCAGAGTCTGGAGGAGCCCAGGAAACGGAGGACTGTACATATCGAGCAACTTAAGGTTCCAGTGGGGGAACCCAGACCATAAAAGTGTATTTATTTGTATTATACGTTTTCTGGAAGAAAAACATGTATTTTTAGTTTTTGTATATAGAGTTTTGAGGAAGTGCCTTAGGTTATATTTTGTATACTATGTGAAGTAGATTAAGTTAGTATTATGTATATATAGGTTAAGTTGTAATTTGTGGTTATTTACTTTTGTTTGCAGTTTGGTTTTTTGTTTTTGTTATTGTTTGTTTTGTTTTGAGTTTACGAGGATGTTCGTAAACTGGCAGGGGGGAGTTAAGTTGGGACTTACATTAGTATAGCCACTAATTCCAAACCAGCATTATAAACATTGTAAATTGTATATATAGAGGATTAGAATCTGAATAAAGTTAGTGTTTAACCAGCCTTCATGTGAGCCTTCATATATATATATATATATATATATATATATATATATATATATATATATATATATATATATATATATATATATATTTTAATTTAGAAAAAATACTTATTGCACTGTAGAAGGCTCACAAATCCAACTAAGGGATTCTGAATAATTTTCTTAACTCAATTTGGATACATCCTCCTAACCAATACCTACATCTAATACCTACATTTAACATTTAGAGCAACGAAGTACAAAAATACCCACAACCGAATTTTCGGAAGTAACAAGTGGTTATTACCACGTGAGGAAGATATTAATTAGTAAAACTGATATTTGCTTCTTAATCACAGATATATTTTGAAACAATTAGAGAATGAAACAATGAAACAATCACATTTCTCTGTATAGTACGAGAAGAAGCGATCCAGCAATAAAAGTTTGAGACCAGTTGTTTAACGGAGAATAACAGGAGGTGAAAGAAAAATACCAGATAATCTACGCTTATTCTTCCATTAAACTTTGCACCTACCAATTGGAAGGTATTCTTCTCCTTTTCAGTCCTTTCGCGGCTTTTACTACCACAAGTCTATCAGCTTGCCCCGAATTTTTAAGTGAATTGGCTCACTTCTGCGGTGAGCATGGTATTATTTTTCGGTCTCTATTACAAATATTCGGAAATTCGGACATTCGGAAATCTAAATCGGTAGCTTTATTATGGTGTTAGCCAAAATAAGCTGTAAAAAAATGCAGTTTTTAAAGTTTTTCGGGAAATATGAATTTAACAAAAAAGTTTCAAACAAATGTTGTTCCCCTTGAAATTACCTGAAAAAAACCAATTTACCTATATTTGAAGCTTCAATTAACGATAACGGCCCTACAGAGCGAAAAAACTCATTAAGATGAAATAATTGATAGAAGAAAACTATGCGTGTGACGGTTACAGATTTCGGTAGGGTTCGGATACATTTTGTACTCCCACCCTGTTAGAATGAGATGAAACGCCTTTATATATTGATATAGTTGTATATTTACTAAAGTAGTAAAATGATTGCAAATAACATGACTGAACAACATGTAGGTAACTATTTTATTTTTTATTTATCCACGTTAACTAATTAAATAAAATGACATGGCTCGTTTCCGAGGTACTTTTATGATATTAAACAATTATTGGATTTTTCTGTTGATGTATTTCTGTAACAAAATAATTGATGGTCTATTGGCGATATTAGGACATATACAGTTTTAAAATTATTTTTCAGGGATAATAAAGCTGTAATATTTGGACGTGTAACATAGATATATCTATAGATTTTATATAAATAACAGTTTGTAGGTTTATACTTTATTTTTTTAAAGAAGTTAATTTAGTTTTTTACAAATATGATATTCGGAAATCTAAATCGGTAGCTTTATTATGGTTTTAGCCAAAATAAGCTGTAAAAAAATGCAGTTTTTAAAGTTTTTCGGGAAATATGCATTTATCAAAAAAGTTTCAAACAAATGTTGTTCCCCTTGAAATTACCTGATATTTTAGTATTGTAATGTTGTGATGATCTTTACAAATTGTTTTAATAATGAGCCTAAATTGTTATAACTTAAAAAAAAAAAAAATTATTAGATTTATCTAGGAAAGAAGTTAAAATTAACACATTACCTAGATTTTCAAGAATCGTAAATCATTATCGTACATCTCCCATAGAAATTGTATTACAGGTAACAGCCTCAAGAGTTATGAGTGCTTGCCTGAAAAAGTGTCAACTTGAAATAGCCTAGTTGTGAGTGACTCACATAAAATAATTTCTCAGAACGATCTCTTGAATACATTTCAGGTAGGTAACTTTCTAGGTACCTAAACTAGAGGTACACTAAGTGGGGCCTAAGGTGAGTTCTATAAAACATATACAGAAGAGTAATAAACGTCACTAAATATGAAGCATAAGGTATAAATCATAATTTTGCTATTGTTGTCAGTGAAACATGTTATACAGGTTAATGTAATTAACTTCTTTCTTAGGTATTTCTAATTGCTAAATAAACAAATTTAGGGCTGGATAAATAAAAAGGCTGCAGTATTAGCAGCACAGAATGTTTGCCCATACAGACTAATTTGCTATTTGCTAAAACAAACTCAGATACCATTACTATCAACTCCAAATAAAACCAACATTAAAAAATAGTATACAATGCCTTAAATGCTAACTTTCTGAATGACTATCGAAAACAGTCACCATTAACGGTATAAGTCTTCTTATGCCATTTTGCCTCAAGACAATAATAAAATTCAATATGTAGTTTTAATTCATATAGTTCTCTTTGACGTTTTGTCCTCCTCTTCAGCATCTAATATCTCAGTATTGCTGGGTGAATCAATTTATAAACATATATATATATATATATATATATATATATATATATATATATATATATATATATATATATATATATATATATCGAAAATTAAATAACTAAGAATTAATAATGATTGTGCATTGGATTTTTCAATAGATATTAATTACTGAAATATCTAAATATGAAAGTAAAGAACATATGTCTTGAACTGCCACTTTTTTCTCGAAGGCTGTAAAAAACGTTTTAGGTTGAGGAATGCAACAGACTGATGGGATCCAACTGTCGCTGGTAGCTCCTACCATCTGCCCCGATGTCTCAGTCCTAATCGACCAATCTAATCGCACCTAGAATTTATCGCTGCCACGCTCCTAGCCTATTACGCCAGGGGCTCTTGGCTATGTGTATCAAAGGGGTGTGCTGCAATTCTCCAACCTGGTCACACTTTTATTCATTCCTGACACGTAGCGGTATAAAAAGACTCTTCGACAATGTGGGTCATTCATTCGGTCCTCAAACGGAGGAGTATTTGTCTGGAAGAGGAATATCAGCTCATGTACAAGACAAAAGTTAACGATGGTAAAAATAATCAGAAGGTGACATTTTATAGTATTTTTAAACAGTGCATGTTAAGTGCAATTAGACGAGTTATGCAGATAAAATTTATTTATTTTTTTGTTTTTGCGTTTTTAACAATTTTCACAATAAGTTTTGCAGTATAATTTTTACTCATAATCATGTACTTGAAAGTAAAAATATCAAGATTCAGTACAAAGTTGTGGAAGTGTGCAAGTAGTGGCAATCCAAGAATTGAAAAACCTCTTGATGTGCAAATTCAAGCGATAATATACAAGGAATGGATAAGTCAAGCAATGGCCATGCAAATTATGTGGAACAGTTTTCACGGTAAGAAAAAAAAATACAATTTGAATTGCTGAAATTCGCTATTTTCTTAATAATCAATGAACAAGCAAATAAAGAAAACAGTGAAGACATTAAGTTCTAATAGTCCCATAAAACATTATATAGATAACTTAAAACAGTGAATGAAAAAAAAAATATATATAGGTTATCCTCCATGTTGTGGTGAATAGAGCCGAACTTCATCAGTCAGGCACTACTTTTAATAAAATGTATAGCCGCTTGTATATACATAAATATATAAACAAATTATATTGAATATAAATAAATTATGTTGTATGTAAATAAATTATATTTTAAATGAATCAATTATATTGTATATAAATATATAAATCATTTAATAAAATGATGCATCCGCTTGGGAATGCTGATGGTATAGCCATAGTTAGAATGTCTATTAAGGCCAAAAGGTTCTCCGGAAATATTGGCGATAGAAGCAGAAGCAATGGGACACTCCATAAACAAATTTTAAAAAAATAAAATTTTGGTGCTAAGGAAGCTAAGGAAATCCAAACTCACCAAAACAGTATTAGTGGGAAATTCTACATTTCAATATGTCTCTAGTTTCAAGTACTGCTATTGTTTTAGTGTCTCCAGGCATTTGCATTGTTCAAGAGGAAGAGATACAACGCCGAATGACTTGTGCTAGCAAAGCGTTTGGGGTCTTGAAAAGATTCCTCAGGAGTAAGCTAGTTCATAGTACATAGATAAATATCTATAAATCCAACACTCGACCATCACATTTTAACCTGGACACTTAAAAAAAGCTCAGCTGAAAAAATCATGACGTTAGAGAGGAAAGTGTTGAGACATATTATATACTCATTGAGAGAAGAGGAGAAACTTAAAGTTAGGACTTTTTGGCCAGTAAAAAAAAAAAAAAGTAATAAATTAATAAATTTTAAATCAAGTTAATTGGTATTGGTCTAAAAATGAGATTTAAAGTGACCTTCGTAAATATAATAACGATTTGAAATGATTAAAAAACTAATTAATATGCAAATAAATGATAAATACTAAAAAAGAAATATAGTTGCATATTTTGCATTGAAGATACCATTTACTTCCTTATACGCAGTAAAGTGGGAGTAAAAAGGGTCTACAAGTCTGCAGTAGAAGAAGAAGATGTAAGTTAAGTGGTTTCTTCCGCTTAAAATGTTGAAACCGTCGATTTCCAATGCTTTATCTAGTGACATAGACAGTTCTAATGTTGCCAAGGAACATGAAGAAATCTCTTATGAACTTGTTACCAACTGAAAGAAAACGACATATAATAACGGAAAGAGATCTTCAGAAACTAGAGCTTATGTTTGTGTGTTTACGTCAATTGACGGACGTCGCGAGGCCGAGTGTCATTTTTGAGGTACTGCTATGTTCGGAAACTAGTAACCAAATTCAGAGTCACTTTTTGCGCCACCGATTTATAGTTTACTAGGTGTACAAGGAAGTCATGGAGTGTCCACATCAGATATTTCAATTATAAAATTGAATACAGAGATTCAATCCGTGAAATATTATTTTCAATATTGTGTATGAAAGGTATTTAATAGTTTTTAACCAATTAGTCCATTATTTAGATGCTATTTGATTGATAATTGATAATTATTTATTGTTATTTTTGACCTGCCATGCTTACGAATGGTCCCACTGTGCGCCAGGGTGTGGACCCTACTTTTGCGAATCTAAGTGGTTTGGAAGCTAAATTGACTACAATGGATAACTAGTTAATTTGTGAAAAATAACCGGCTATTTCGAATTATTTTACGTCTGAGAAGAATAGTACTCGTTGGAGAAGAAATATAGAAAACAGCATTCTTAAACTTTTAAATTATATTTGACGGTGTGAACGACAAAACTCGTTACTTCCATTTTTTTATTATTTGATCAAAGCTGATCTCTGACTATGCTTTTACATTTAAAATCAATTGTTGTTGTAAAACACCCTCCATTCTGCAAACGTTGGACTGCAAAACTACTTATTACAGTATGAAAAAATTTAAGTAAAGAATTTTGCTGTTTACACTCTAATTTGCTTAAGTAATGATAATGTAGCTATAATCAAAATTGAAGATTTGAAAATAAAATATTTGAATATTATTCATTTATTTACTAACCCTGTCTTCAGCACTCTCCAGGAATTGGCGCCCAGATTCAATGCACCCATTGAAATTTCAGTAAATGTTCCTTCCTCTTTTGATCACTATTCATTACAACTAAAAGATATAGTATTAAAATGAAAACATATGCTTCACAATTCCCTAACTTTATCTTCTGTTGTTACCCGTTTCATTATGCCCTCCAGAATCGTCTACAATAGATCAGGACTGTTCCCTAAGTGCTTAATATTGAAAACTATTTTTTTTATTACCTTTTCATACAGATTACATCATTTACGAGCCAAGCGTAGAAAATTAATAATTTATTGCCAAAATATTATTTTATTTACTATCCCTTATACCAGAGGTTTCCATACTTTAACTCACTGCGTATCACTTCCACTTTTCAGACAACGCGGTGCACCACTATCTAATCTTATGAAACTACTCCAGTATGAAAAATTCGTCGTAATGAAAAAATATAAACTGATTTACCAAAGTTTATTTAAAAAACAAAACAATACAGTATTAAACTATTTCAACTATATAGGGAAGTTAATATATATATATGTAATAAATTAATTAGTGAACAGTACACTTCCCATTAAATATATAACTTATATTTTTAAAACCACATTTGTAACGACGTTTCGAAGTCCTTCTTCGTCTTCAGATTATTAGTTTTCTTTAATTTACATTATTATCTCCCCAATGTTCTGCCATCAGTATAATCTTGGCTGGTTATAATGTTAAATTATAAGAATTATATAAAGAAAATTATATAAAGAAATTGGAGAGTAATTTAACATTCTTTTATATATTATAACCAGCCAAGATTTTGATGAAGTAACATTATATTGATGGCAGTACATTGGGAAGATAATAATGTAAATTAAAGAAAACTAATAACCTGAAGACGAAGAAGGACTTCGAAACGTCGTTACAAATGTGGTTTTAAAAATATAAGTTATATATTTAATGGGAAGTGTACTGTTCACTAATTAATTTATTAAAAACAATACAGGTATATTACGGTAAATTTGATAAAGAAAATAATAAATTTAAAATAAAGTTAAAAATAATCTATTTCACATAATAACAGCTACAGTAAGATTCCCAAAGCAACACTAAAAATTCTGCAAATAAAAGTGTGTACATCAAATGTAAGAACTTTGGACAAAATCATCAATATTTTACATTTGGAAACATTTTGTTGTTTCTTTACAATCATAGCAACAATGTTAGGCTTCATGGATCTTGAGTTGACCTCCTCTATTTGAAAAAGTCCTCTTCAACATTGGGTGCTTTCGCGGTAACCGTCATGAATTATTTTTATTGATGGTAGATCGTGTTTATTCATCAATAATTTTTTTTTTTTAATTTTGAACATGTTGAACCCTCATTGAACGTGTTAAGAACATCCATGGCTTTTGTTTACTTATTCGCGTACCATATAGAACGTCCTTGCGGACAACCAGTGGAATCCCTTTATTATGCTTCGAGGATAGATGTCATCCATTTGTAATGCTCTTCAAAATGGAAATTCATTAGGCGAGTAATAGATTGAATACTTACTATTAATTGGGATAATGTAGAATAATGCCAAACGCCATGTTATAAATACTAGTTCGTTTTGATGGCACAGCATTATCCACCGTAAGAGAAAAGGCAACGAGTAGAAGCACCGAAGAGACCGGAAAAGCAATTTGTTGATGGAAGGGTGAGGTTTCCGGAGCACACCCTCTCATTATTGTGTCGTCATTTCCTGCTGCAGGGCATCCTCGATCGCGATCAAGTATCACAGAGGATGTGGGTCTTCTTTTTGGCAAGGACTGCAGTATCGGGTCCTGCACTCGTGAAGTATTTCTGCAAGTAGTAGAAGGAATGTTCACTGTAAAATCTTTTTCCAACACCTGGGATGATTATCGGACATTTATTGGGAAGAAACATTATGGGATTGGAGGTTCTAGTATGAGGCTATTAAGGAATGACGTACCACAATAGGAATAAACGAGATATTGAGATAATATTATATAATTTTTATTCGTCATGTGAGGAATGTAGGATGTGAGGATTGTTTGAATCATACCTCAATTGTTTTACCCTAACTAAGAATGATTGTAATCAGAATGATGAGTAAATTGGAAAATCAATTAGTAATCCAATGAGTACTAATGTATTTGTACGAAGCGAGCAAATATGAGGGGAATAAAAATTGACTTAGGCAACTGTGACCATCAGACTGTGAAAGCTTCTGGCGCCGTGACATCATTCGATAGGCTATTGGTTCATACGTTCTTCCAGCTTACTAGGAAAAACAAAGGAGCTGATATTGAACTGAAACTTTGTTTTAAATCTTAATATACGATTCAAAAAATTATCTGATTATTTATCAAGAATAAACACACCCATCCTTCGATTTGTGCAATTAATTCGTTAGCCAAAAGTACCGCGTAAACCGAAATCGCGTAAATTAGGGATTTTCCCTACCTGTTTTAAATATTTTATTGGGGATTTTATCCTCCAATCCTCCAATTTCCCTATATGTGTCATTTTTACCATGTTAAATTGTATCTAATAAATAATGAATATGAATCCAAACCAAAAAGTTTATTTTATTTTATTTAAAAAAATACCATCTTTCATAGTACATATTACTAATATAATAAAAAAAAAACTTAAATTCTGACAAAAATAGTTTTTCTTAAAATATAGGGTCAGCAACATTGGAATTTGGATTCTCTTTACCCTTTGAAATCCGCGTAAAACCGAAATAGGACCGCACAAATCTATGGATGAGTGTCAATTATTCAATGTATCATATATGAATTCGTATAAATCAAAGTAATTGATATACATTTAAAAAAAAGATAATAGTTTAAAACCATTCTCAGGAACTGAATTTGATTAAGTTATACTGACTTTATTTATTATTATGAAAAAAAAAATCAAATTACATTGCATATAAATAAATTTTATAAATAAGTAAATTTTATTTTGCCTGGACATTCTATAAAAATTGAGAGCTCTGCCGACTTATTTAATTAGAACTAAAACATTAATAATAAGACTGTTTGAATATTTACTATAATCGTGTGCGCTAATAGTTGGACGGAATCATAAGGGAATGATAAAGTAAAAATGAAGAATTATAATGCTTATAACTTTGAGATATTACATAATTTTCAAGAATTTCATCTAGTGTATTTCGAATATGGTCATTACGTCTTGTTCAGGCATAGCATCAGACCTAAAAAAATCATTTCTTCATATAAATATGAAATATTAAAAGATCATGCCTGATACTAGTGATAAAATTTCAGGATTCGTATCATATTGTCAGTGAATTTTTAAGTTTGCATTTGCATATTTTTCCGATAGAATTTTCTCATATTTTTTCTCTAGAAATTAAAACATAAAGTCTACCTACGCTCAACCCACCCCTATATTAAACTGTCATTTATTGTATCCCATTGATGGATAATGTTACTTATCATGGATTGGCTGTTTTAAATGTTGTTACAAAAATGTAATCAGTTTTTTTTATGTTTTTAAACTTGAGTCTAGTGTATAGTCATGCGTCATGGTATACCTCACCCGCCTGCCGGGGCCCAATTTTCAAAAAGTTTCATCATAACATTGATAGGACGTGTTAACAGAATAAGTTTCATTCCAAAATTTTCAGACGAAAGTTTACCAATATCTAATGATGTAGAAATTTATCTATTAATTATCGTTAAGTGAAAAATCTACTGGATTTTTCATTAGTCATTAGTGAGCATAGACTTAGTTGTTACGATTTATTAGTTTTATAAATCATATGTCATTTTTACATATTTGGACGTTTCGAGGACTTTTCTTCATCATCAACCTTTAATTTTTCTGGAATGTAATATAAGTCATTAGTAATTTTATTTCTACAATTAATTTATTACGTTTTTCTCAATACAATATAATAATTATTTTGTTACACTGTATAATTTACCATATCAATAGTATTTGTATATAGATGTTTTACTCCTAAATCTCATTCGTTCTATATTTAATTTTTAATAAAATTAAAATCTATTTGAATATTACAATATTTTGAATAGGAGATAAGCCTATCACTCCTATCAGACATCCGAGTTTATACTGAACAGAATTTGTCCTTTACGGGTGTTTATTAAGTTCATTCTCCCTTCTCTATTTGCTATAAATTTAAAAACTATGACAAAATAAACATCAAAATTTGAATTTCAAAAGTATTGGCAAACTTGTAAATTATTTAGTTTCAGCTCCTATTATCAATTTAATCTTGAAAAATAATACTATACAAACAATAAATTCAGTGTTTGAATTCGTTCTACCCTGATAAGATGACTAAAACGAGAGAAAATGTTAAGAAATCAAACATCAAATAATTTAGCTCAGTTCTAAAGTCATCGGATGACATTCATAAATAAATAATTATTTTATATTCAATTTACTTATATCCCTTATTGATCTAATAAATCGTCAGCCCAGGCCCGGTAATACAGACGTTGGCTCGGAAATTATTTTATTTAATTAGTTATAGTGGATAGTGGATGAAAAAATGTACAAGAGTCAGTGATGTAGCCAAAGTGTCCAGGGGGTCCGGATCCCTCCTCCTCCGAAATTACAAAATACTTATACTCATTCTTATCTGTAAACAAAAATTGTATAAACCTATTTAATTGTTTTGTTTTTTTGTTTAAATAATATACCTAGGCATAGAAAATATGATATATAGAGAGGGCCCCCTTACATTCCCGATTGGAGTGGGTTTCTTTCAAGTGGATCCTTGGATGACCCTCCCCCGAAACGAAATTCTGGCTACGCTGACAATAATTGTATGCTGCACAGTCATGTTCTCAACAAAAATTTTAATACTTTATTAGCTCAAGAAAATATCAATATATTAAATATGATAAAATATGACTGTGCATTTATAATCACCAGAGAAGTTCAAAACAGTAAAAAAAATCCTCTGTATTCTTAATCGTCCAAATTTCATTTTATTGTCCCTTCATCTTTTCTAAAATATTTAAATCCACATTTTACTGAAAATGAAGGGACACTGAATTTGAAAATAATTAATAGAGAATCATCAAACAATATTGCTTTGAACAGAATAAATCATCATGCTTCGCTGTAATGGCACAAGTTTCATTCACTTTTCTTTCCGCCGGCCAAAAAAACCCTTATTCTAAAAGTTCAAGGAATAGAATTCGAGATACAGCTGACAGACAGAAATTGCTCATATTTAGATTACAGAACTTTAGGGAATTCTATTGCAAATTTGTTTTTTCTAGAAAAGTCCAATGAACACCTTACATTAATACTGTAAAGTTTTACTCGTACAAACAGTAAGAATTGACATAAAATAAATCTTTTGGCAATAATCGGGACATACGATTGTCCATTTTGTTACATCTTCAACAGAATTTCTCGAGTCGCACTTATGGTGGGTTTATACTTTTGACACGCCGCAAATTCCAAACATATACAAATGCTGGGATAACAAACAGGCTTGTGCTGCTGAGAAAGGAGAATTGCGGATGTTGAACTTTTGTCGGCTAGTATCTTCGGTTTAAATTATTTTTATTTTAAAAAGAACCAATTAAAAATATAAAGAATTTAAAAAATAAAAATATATAAATAATTAAAAGTGTAGATGCAACACCACACTTATGCGGCGCTTACGAATGGATGTTGCCTTGTATTATATGAAACTATTGTATCACTGCAAAATTCTGATGGGAACTAAGTCACGTCCTGATTGTAAGAAATGTGGCCCTTGAAAACTGTCTGGTACTAACGGTCTGATATAATACAATATATCCATTGAAGTACCAAGGTACAGGACCGCTCCTCTTGAGTGAGGTTACCTGTTGAGAAAGCTCCGTAGCGAGGCAGGATGGTACCGCAGCTGAGACAGGTGTCATTTTTCATTTTACAATAAGGTTATATCCTCTTCGTCTCAAGTTACACACTCCCCATGCATCCACTATTCCACCATCTTCTTTCGGCCCGCATCTTTTTCTTCGCGTTATTTATATTTTCCTTCGTATGAGATAAATATATAATCGAACAAATAAACTACAACACATAAAACAAAACAGAAAAATAAACCCCATTATAAATTTGAAAATATAAGATACGGTTTTCAATTATCACGAAAAAAAACATTCTCTAATAAATAATGCATAAAGATTCCTCTTAAGTAGAATTCTTTACTAAGGGGATATTAGTAGGTAGAATGATGTTTTAGCTCGTTTAATGATTAAAACGAGTCAATTAAATTTATTTTTCACTATTTGACAATGCACATGGTCGAAAAAAGGGGTAAGTACACCATAGAAATATTTATTAATACATTTCATTATGGAAAAAGAAAAAAAAATCTTGTTTGAAGTTCTCCGGGATTATATTATTACTTTTGAATGAAAAACTAGTAGTGGATTTACGCACAGGCAGACCAAGAACTTGCCTGGAGCGGACATTTTTGAGAAATAGTAAAATTTGAGTAGAATACATTTTTAAATTTAAAAATGTAAATGGAAATTTAAATGGCCTGTTGGCGAAAATATTTTAAATTCTATTTCTTTTTGAAATGTTGTAAGTATACAATACTGGGACATGTTTTCGGACAATAAATCTAAGAAACCATATTATTATATAACTGACTTACTGACTAACTGGCTTATAAAGTAGAAAAATATATAATTTTTGATAATGTGCGTTAATACTAGATTTTTAGGAACCTTCGGGCAAGGATAAGATTTTTTGTTGTATCCATAATTAAAGATCTCATTAAATTATAATTATGAAATTTTTTCTATAATATCTTTAAAATTTTAGATAATTATTAACTATGATAGAGCAGGACAGATGGCTACGAAAACACAAGGAAATAGAGCGAATCAGCTTGCCTGAGGTTTCTGCTAACTGAAAAATTATAATAAAAAAGGAAAAAAACTATGCCATTGGCAAATTCATTTCACATAGTCTGTTGTTCACGCCAACTGATCCCAAACTCCTTAACTTCCAAACAACCCTAACTTCCGCCAACTCCACCCTCAAAGTTTTCTAAATTTTTGAATTTAAATCGTTGATTTGAATATGGAATCTGAATTTAAATTAGCTTGACTTATGGTGTCACTAAAAACTATCTTAAACTTAAATAAAGAAAATAATAATTACCAATAAATTAACACCAGTAAAAAAGTAATTCTTTCTGATGATCCGGACTAGATTAGTCAGCTTCTGATTCTCTATTTAAAATATTTGCCTTAACTTCAATGACTTGTGTGAAAGGTGTTTCGCAACGGAATGAAAACTAGCCACCACGAAAACGCGTCGGACCAATAATTCTACTTACGCTATGCTTCCAAAACACGTTTCTATCTCAACAAAATGGAAATCCGTCAAATTTTTAATATTCCTCAAAAAGTGATTAATGGGATTTCTCAACTCGACGATTCATTTGTTATCAAACATGTTTCTCTCTTGAAGGTTTTAAATTGACCTTGAATTTAAATTGATCAGTGAAAATGATCTAATTTCAAATTCAGTGTCAATAGAAAAGATGATAAGTAAATATTAACGAACATATAATCCTTGAATATGACATAGTTAATGATGGGGAACTACGAGCACCTGTTGTTGGGTTCGTGCTGCAGGACTGCAACTAATTGCGACAAAATTGTTACTAACGTAATATTCGGAAGTTTTAGGAATTATTTAAACATTGATAAGCAATAAAATATTATCAACAAATAAAAGATTTAAAAAAAAATGGAAGGATAGAACTTTAGGAGATTAATAATAGAGAAAAAGGGTTTTATCTTCCACTTCTCTAATTATTATAAATACCATCATATTATTATATAAAAGGACAGACCGTTTTTCGTTTGTAACCGCTAACCGCGAATACTATTGAACCGATCTTAACCAAATTTTAACATCATCTTCATGGTCCCATGAAGATTTAGCAATAATAAAATCAAATGATTTTTCATTAAAATGTTATTAAAAAGTGATTGGTTTTGCTAATAGAACAATTACCCAACTTGCGTACTTATCGTAGCCAAGAAAACTTCCAACGCTTGGAAGCAAGTTGATTACAAAAACTGTTTATCAAATTATTGGGTGAAAATGTTATTTTGTGAATAAAATTTGATACTAAGGAAGAAAAAAAAATAGACTTTATTGTATTGTATATATTATTTATTATTTAAACGTTATTGCCGTTCTTAAAAATTTATTGCTGTAAAATAAAAATATAAAAAAATGTTCTAATTATCGCAAAGGAAAGTTTACAAATACGTTGAAGTAAATCTTCGTTAGGAATGTTTCTCCCATGGCCATTGTATGGTCCTATTGTCATGTTTTCTTGAATTGGAAATCCTGTGGTAACTGGAAAACGAAGCAATTTGTTTGTATATATGCCAAATGGAATCACAAAATCATTGTATTTCCAAATGCATTACAATGAATTTATAATTGAATACAACAGTAATTACAATCTATTTATGTAAATATCTAATTTTAACTACATAAAATGATTGATATTAAACTCTCAATTGTGTTCATTTCACCTATATATGCCCAAATCTAGCAATAGCGAAGCATTGCCGGGTCAGCTAGTATGTTATAAATATGCTGTAATATTTTTAGATGCTTATTGATTCATTTGTTCAATATTGTTAATTGTAAATGTGCATGATTATACAACATCTAACATAAATTTTCATACGCATTAACTAATTAAACAAAATAATTCCCAAGCATGCCTCGAACCTGTATGGTATTCTTCAAGTATTCTCGTATTCTGGGTACTGTAATTCAATATATGATTATTGAAAGCTTGAACAATCTTTCAGCTACCCTGGGCTGCGGTAACCAGGAAGAGTCCCGTATATGTGACCTCTGGTTATATTTCAATTTCAAATCCAGCTGTCCTCATTCTTTCTTCCCACCGGTGAGGTGAGGGAGCGACTAATAGTCTTTGTACCATTTGATTCTTCTATAATAGTATGCAAAACTATTTTTTTTTTTTTTTTAAATAGAGGGAAATATCTATACTCAGGGTTCACATACCTTTATTTATTGTTTGTCTGTTAAAATTTAGTTTTCATGATAATCAGCGTTCCAATTGGACGTTAATACGACATGATTTCGGAAGTCTGGACCATAGTTACAACAGTTTCAGAGATGTATTTATTTATATATACATAATTTGGATCTTTTGCGTTTCAAGTACCGCAGTTACTAACCGGTGATTTCTGTCATAATTTTTATTATTTTGCATGCTTAATTTTAAACATATGTTATTATTATCAACTAACCTCGTTACATGTATTGTTTACACTCAAAGTTCTAAATTCGGTTAAAATGAATTTCTCAATACTTATTACTGATTTTAATACCGAGGATAGTTGTGTACGTTATTGTGTGGATCACATATATGTCATTTGCGCACAAGTTAATGTCTGGTACCTCAAGAAAACCACTCGACTCCTATATGTGTGAGTTGATATGGAGGCAAAGATACAGGAATATAGACAGTTTTGAGAAAATCATTGAGGAGATGAGGCGTTTTAAACCTCAAGATTTGGATCTATAGAAGCTTTTTGTATGGCATATTTATTTTACGGTTTAATATGGATATAAATGTTTATTTTTGTTGGTCATTGCATACATTATTAATAACCTAAAATTTAGCATATGTTAAACTTGTGTTCACATAAATCACCGGTTAGTAACTCCGGTACTCGAAACGGAAAAGACCCCATAATTTAAAGCGATTGAGGCGTAGCATTACTCTCTAACATCTTAAGTATACATTTACAAAACTTTATGTATACTTTCCAGTCGTAAGCAGTAAAATAAATTATTGAAGTATATAGGTTTACAGTTATGTGACTAATAATGGTGATAAACTAAAAATATACTTCTTTTCCAGTTTATTTTTCCTTATTTATTTTTTAGTTTATTTGTTTCTAATTCTAAGGATGTTAAGAATTTGAAAAATCAAATACTGCAAGAAATAATTAACATTAATAAAGTGAAGAATGCTCAGAATGATAAAAGCTCACAATATGAAATAAAAAATTATTGTTTCCCTTGTGTGTATTTATAATGAACTGATAAAATGGAATCCTCTCAATTTTTAAGTTACACACAAACGCAAAGGTGTTAAAAGACACCTTTTGGTTGAAATAGGTAAACAGAATAGTAGAAATAGTTTTAATATTTATTACATAAAGTTAAAAAAGTTAACAAAAGAATGTTTGTATGGTTGGTGATCTTTTGTTCTCGTTTTTATCCTTCTTCTGTAACCGAGCTAGATTATTCTTCGTGTTTCTTAGAATTGTCCATGTTCTTTAATTTAAATGAACCATATAGTAAATTGCGGAGGTACAATTTATTTCAGATGCTGTTCGATCTTAGGGCACAATCTTATACTTTCGGCATCCGTTCTGAATAATACAAAACTACAAAACGTTTTAACTCAATAAACAAAAAAACACATCATCTAAAATTTCTAATGTTGTAATAAGACCATGGGCGGATCCAGAAATAATTTTGTTTTGGGGGGAGGGACTATCGGAGTGATCACAGAATTTGGTATAATCGTAGAACAGACCGGGAACATGCCATATTTTTTTTTTGGATATTTTTTAATGTTTGTATTTATTCTTGCTCCAACCATTTTTAATTTGCAGAGCGTATTTATTCGGAAATATGGGAAGGATGCTATGCAGAATAATGTGATTGTGTTCCCTCTTTCCATTTTAGGAGGGATTGACTCCTTTAATCTCCTTGTAGATGGGAGATATCGAAAAAGAATCGGTCATCTTTATCTCAATTTAATATCGATTGTCGTTGGCATAGACAAGGTAATTAATTTCATTAATTCATCAACTAGATTTCTCATAAGATGAGACAAGATTAATTTCTCCTCTACCTAATCAATGATGACCACAGTTACTTACTAATATTGGTATATTTTAATCTCAGTCATAAATATATTTTTTCTTAGTGATTATTTTGGGAAGGAAAATTTTCTCTATTCCTCCCCTTCTTTGATCTGCCACTGGATAAAACTAAAGTATTATTTATTAAGTTTATTAGTCAAAATGTACTCGTCTAAAGTTATTTTATTTTTATTTATTTTTTTGGGTAATTTTAAATTTGTTTGGATGTTTTTCATTGTTTCTCTCCCTCTCCTGTTTTTCCATAAATTTGTATTAATCAATTTTTCAATCCTATTAAAAAAATAGAGAAAATTTGTCGAATGTAATGACTAAAATCATTAGGCTGTTATTTTTATTTTCCTTATTTTTTTTTCCATGAATAATTCAGAAGTATCACATTATGATGTGTTATATGTAAAGATAAACAAAACAGGGTTTTAAAAACAACCATATTTTTGGTGGTTTTCGTTATTTACTAATTTTCCTTCATTGTTCTCGATCATAACATTCTTCTTTGTATTGGGGGTTCCAATATTTGGCCAGAAAATTTCTTGGTTCCAGGGTTGCAATTTGGGATGGAACGTTTGGGTCTCCTGGAGTCCTGTTTTGCCCCTCAACGTGGAAGAAGCAGTTGTGTTCGAGTATCCAATCCCTAAGAGTGAATATTAACAGTAATCGTACAATTAACGTATGTAGAAGTTTTGGTCCACTTTTCAGACCTTCTTCAGGGCTAACATAATTTAATAATAATAAGTTTATATAGTAATATTACAATCAATTAGGCAATTTTGTTGAATTCAAACCGCTCATGAAGTGATACAATTTGGGATGGGGCATTGTGATAAAATGACTCATACGCAAAGAACATGTTGCTGGATCCAATATTTCAGCTTATCTTGTGCCTAAGAGGATATATTAGAGGATAAGCATTTGGAATAAAAAGGGTATAATGTATGTTTAGGAATTATCTTGAGAGAGATCGCTTCCCCGGCGACCAGCTGGTGCTTGCGCCATTTCACGGCCGACCTGATCTAATTGGAAACGGAAGCGGAGCTGCAAGGCGCAAGGCTACTAATGACCAGCAAAGAGGTTAGTTCTGCCCAATTTCTTCTCAGCATCAAACACTTTCGAAGGAATCACCAAAAAATAGTTAATGGTTACAAAACATTTATAAATCAAACTTGATATGTTTTTGTATTTAGAGTGGTCTTTAGGAGATCAAATCTTTTTTTTTTAAGTAAAGGGAACGCTATAAAATTTGTTTCCTATACTTCCAGAATCGAAACACATCAGTAAATTTCGCCCTAGATAATGTGCAGGGGCAGATCAAAACAAGTGGAGGTCCTAAGCGGTAAAAATTACGCTCACCACCCCAAAAAAATTTTTTGACTAAGAGGCCATAAATTTAACATTTTGTTTTGTGATTTGTTCGATTATTTTATGGAGGCTATTGGAAAATTTCGGTCTTTTGACAAATCTGTAAGTTAAGATAATAGAAGTTCTCGGGTCCTCTTGACCCTTGAAGACTATTCACTTTGTCAGCAAAGGGAAACCCTTTGCTGATAAAGTGAATAGTCTTTCTTGGAGTGTCCCTGAGCTGTCTATAGCTACATCAACTTCTCGTCCATCGTTTCTGTGTTTAAGTGGTAAGTCAAGCTCCAAAACGGAAAGTTGTAAGAAACTGAAATTGCGTGTTAAAAATTGTAAGTCTGTGATGTTTCAGCAACTTTTTCGTCAAAAGCACTTTAAGTACTCTGATAAGTACCAGAAGTCGACTTAAATCGAATTAGGGATTGATAAATTATTTGCCACTTCCATAATTTTGTTTTACTAGTTTCGAATGTTACACGTTCATCTTCAGTTGTAAAAACACACAAAAATTCAAAAATAAACAATTCAAAATATAGTTTGGTATTATTATGCATATTAAATTAGATGTAATATAAATCAGTATTATAAAACATTAATGAATTATGAATTTAATTAAGACAAGAAATCAAATACATGCTGGTACTCACCAATGTTTATATCAAACAGAAAAGTTCGCACTGGTTTCTTCTCGCACTGAACTAGCAATGAAAGAAAGGTGGGATGTTTATAGGTAAACGGTATTTATATTGCTTTATAATTTATCTGGGTCATGATTCTGGAGTTTTACCAGTAAATATAAGAATATACAATATTTAATTACTAAACAATAATTAGTAGATAAGATTTATATAAAAATAATGTTAATTAATTCTATGTAAAAACAAATTGATAATTATATAAATGATGATTATGCTGAGATGTACATCAAATGAATTACATGCTTTTAGAAGTACGTTTTGAGTCACAATACAGTCGGAAGCTTTATAAGATAAATATAATTTTTAGAAGTTTGAAGGTTTTATAATTGAAAACTTGTAGAAGAACATAATATGTATATGAAGTATAGATATAAGTCTTCAAAATAAAAATATGATATGACTTTTTAAGTATAATTCTTTTCTATCTTTTTTATAATGATTCATGGCTAATAAAAATATTGTTTTATAAATAATAATAATAATTATATTAGTTCATAGCCTTCTTCACAGTTTAACATTATTCTCGTTTGATGCACTTTTCTTTGCTTTCATTCAATTTCTTTCGATATATCGATATTTTTCTAGCGATTAGCGGTGGATATCGATATTTGGTTTTACGATATCGCAAAATATCGAATATTAATATTTTACTTTCGATGTTCCAACCCTACTACAAGACCCAGACGGAAAGCCGAGCGCGTCCATAAGGAGAAGGATACGACCGAACTTCCTCCAACAAAACCTCCAATCTGTTGTCAACAATACACTCAGTATTAATGTAATGTAAGTATATAGAAGTAAATATCAACTTAATAATTTCTACTTTTATATTATTTAAAGGAAACAAAATGTTATCAAGGAAACGAAATGGAACTTCCATGGGAGCTAAACCGAAACTTTTAAAATATATTTTCAGTTTGGCAAACCTAAAATATATAGTGTATAGAATTGTCGTACTCAAATTGTTTAAAAAACTATTCTACTGTGGTTTTGTGAGAGAAGAAGTGAAGAAGTGAATGCTGCTAAGTTTATTTCAAGTAGTGTTTATAGGAACTATTAAAAATTATGTTATAAATATATAGGATGGTACGGGAAAGTTGTGATGCGCGCATCGCACCAGATTTTTGAACTCTGGATCGAATGCTGCAAACCCTGATTCGATATGTGTTATACATTTGAAAATATAATTCGTATAGTTTTTAAATTTTTAACACATTATTAGTGTAATTTAGTATATATAGTTATTTAATATAAATAAAATGTTTAAAAAAAAATTATAAATTAAAAAAAAAAATTATTGGCAACCATAAAAATTAGATCTTCTAGAAGATCGAAAATTCATGTTATTCGGTTTGTTCTGAATTTATCAATTAATGAATTAAATGTCAATATGGCATGAGGTTGATAACATCCCGCAGAACTTTCGGGAATGCATTCCCTATTCCAGAGTTTCCGAAACTTTCGACATCTGTGTACCTCTTCTATCATTTTCATTACACTGAGTATCTCTAAAAAAATTTTAATGTTGTAAATTATGTTAATTTTATTTCATTTATTGTATCAGTATAATAGGTACCTAGTGTTTTTGTAATAAATAAGATCAAAATAAAATTCGCACAATATACATTTTTAAATTAAATAGATAATGATATATTAATGAAAATTGGTTACGATCAGTGGCGTACCCAGAGGAGGGTTCAGGGAGTCCGGACCCCCTTGGAAATTTTAAAATACTATTACTTATTCTTATCTGTAAACAAAAATTGTATGAACCTATTTGAATTTTATTTTATAAATAATATACATAGGCATAGAAAATATTATATATAGAGACATCTTACACCTTACATCCCCGGCTGGGGTGGGTTTCTTTAAAGTAGATCCTTGGATAGACACCACCCCTCCGAAACGAAATCCATTGTAGCGTAGCCAGCAACTGGTTACAATGGAAAGATAAAATTATTAAAATATATATATCTACACTATTTTAATAGTGGTGGTATTTTAGAGCTAATATGTTAATGTTTGTTAGTTAAGTATTTGGACTATATTATAAGTAATCTTAATATGATATAGTCTAAATATGATTCATTTAAAGCAAAATAGACAAATGAATGATCATAAGTTATTAAACTTCAATAATGTTATATAACAAAATAGCATTTTTAAAGATAATTATATACAAGCAGAAAGATAATTTATTGAAATGTATGTATATGTAAGTGCAGTGTACAGATATTATTATAATACAATTTGTGTGTATATATTATATTTATATGTTGTTGGTATAATATGTTGTTTGTTTTATTATTTAATTTTGAGAAAACTGTATTGATGATGGAGGCACATCTCCTAAATGTTAACATTGTTAGAATTGTACTTGTGATGTGAACACGCAATAAACAATATTGCAAAGTCACAATTTCTCTTCCTTATAATAATTGGGTAAATAAAAGGAATAGTTTTTTTACCCTACTTTTAATATTTAATATACAGTATTAATATATATTTGTTTTTAAAATATTTAATATAAATTAAATATAAAAGTAAACAGTGTAATATAAATAAAATATAAATTTAAAAAAAAAAAATTCTCCGCAACCTTATTAATTACATCTTTTCGGAAATCAAGAATTCTCGTTTTTGGGTTTATTCTTTATTTATCAATAAAAGGATCGGATGATATCCTCATTGGTAGCGACCCTGCTGAACTTTCGTGAATGCCCTAGTTGAAACTCTCGATAATTTTTGTTACGAGCTTTTTGGACTTCTTCCTTGAGCATCTCCCAGAAAAGAATGTCAGTTAAAATTATAGTGCAGAAGAATCTTGTAGACCAAAATAGCCGAACAGCTTATAAAGGCTTTTTTGCGATGGTTGGAATTAACTCATTAATTAAGTTATTAACTATTTCGCAAAAATTGCGTTTAGTAAAACTTACATGTGGATTGGCTGAATTTAAAATGGATCTCTAACTATATAGAATGAGAACGATTCGATATTTTTGTTTACCATGATTTTTTCGGGGGAAGGAGGGGACTGAGGGGTTAAGAAATGCGGAAAAACTTGACAGACTTTGTTTATTTAAGCCTTAGTATTTTGAAAGAGAATCTATTTCAAAGTAATATAAATCAAAATTAGATTCAATCTAATTATCTTTACAATATTTGGAATTGCAGAAAATTAATAGTGGCCATTGCAAGGGACTGCTGGTGGAGGCGGAGTCGAATGTTTCGACTACTGTGAATGTCCACATCAAGTTGCAGCGGGCTGTCCCGAGGGTTCAAGGCTGCCCTTTGTTTATTTTCAATTGGACGTGTGCGTGTCACACTTAGCTAAGCACACCTTGCTTCAACCAGTGCTCAATAAATCCTTAGCGATAATACCGACCGTGCTTCTAAAGCTTTTAGGTCACTTCGGACTCTAAAATAAAAATTTAACCACTATAAAAGTCTTTTGAATAATTTATTTATAAAAGTATGAGTCTAGCCAATTTCTAAGCAAAAAATTATGTTTCGGATTTGGTTATTACTTGAATGTTTATAAACGAAGACATAGAGAACGGAACTACATTAATAATGTTCAAAAAGATTTTTAATGCAATCTCCCTTTCCCTTCTTGTGATTAACGACGTGCACATGGTTTTGTCTGGATTAAGCTTGTAAAGCGAGACCTACATGTCTCTTGCCTGCATTATTGTGATTCTGCCGTCCTCATGAGATCTGAATTGGTGAAAAGTTGATCGGTTATGTTAACTATTAAGATAGTATTTTAGAAACAAAACCTTGTTCGGACGCTTCCAAGATTATTATAAATTTGTCTTAATAATATTTTTTGTAGCTGTTGTTATTTGTATACTTTGGATTTTAATCAAATTAGAATTTTAAATTTCATAAATCTACCTAAGATAATAAATCATTTATATTTATATTATTAATATTTATTATAATTATTAATCAAATCGATTAACGAGTTCTAGTTGGAATACTTGAGGGCATTTAACCAAATAAACAGTGACCTGCTTTGTCACTAGTGTTGTTCCAGGATACTTTTGTACATATAGCGGGTATTTAAATCTTCCAAGACCCAGTGATTGTTTATTTGGATCATCAATCTATTAGCTATCATTTGAATTCTAACTTTAAATTATATGTTTAAATAGGTAAGACCTAATTAGTAGGCGAATTTAACGCAGAGGAAACGAGAGCTTTACAGAAAAATGCAAAAATAAATACAAACACCTCTCATATAGTATTATTGTAGAACATTTTTTCTTTTATTACTTCAAACTCTTAATTCACACCTGTCACAGATTTATAGGGACAATAATCAAATTTGATGACAAGATACACTAGAAAGTTATGGTCTGGGAAGAGGGGAGGGGAATTAATACAGAACAGTATCCAGCAACCGGTTTTGATTTAGTATTGTCTTTATCTTATAACAAATAAGTGCTTATAATTTAATATATCCCAAAATTTTCTTTTTATTTGGAACACGATGTTTTATCATAATTAAATTTTTTTAACTTTAGTTTGCTGAAATTTTAGCTATCGAAGTACTATCGAGAGCATGCACTAAACATAGCTCTCCACCACAAGTTGATATGAATGGATTATTTGATAACTAAATAAATATGTTAAGCTCAGGATAGATGACCCTGAGGTCTTTAATGGCGTTATATTAGTTAATATTGCTGATGAATTACAGTTTTTGGATTACAGGTAAATTTGTCGAGGGATTCCTTCAGCTGTATAAAACATATTAGTACCGAGTGATCCAGAAATATCTGACACATTTTTGAGGGCTATAGAAAGTCAAATAGAAAAAAAATTATTTAATTTTCAAAAAGTACATTGAAAATAGTTTTATTTTAATGGGTGTTAAAAATTGCATCATCCATTTACATCAGCTGTTATTGACTGCACCATGTCGAAAACTTTCCTGTAAATTTTCATTCACCTTTCAATCCTCCCTTATTTCTGGTGGAATAACTAATACATTTTGAGACGGAATTGTGGGTAGCTGTTGGTGACATCGGTGTTACAGGTGTTATCGGCCTGTACTATATTTAAGACGGAGGTGTAAAGGTACCTGTGAACTCCAACCGTTGAGTGCTCAAGCATGATACTATATCAAACCCCTAAGTTGGATGAAATCGAGGCAGAGGATGTATGGTTACAAGATGGAGCCACGGCTCAAACATCTCGACTTTCGTTTGGAGTTATGAGGGAAAAGGCAGTCTGATCTCTTTGAGGGGTGACCAAATCTATCTCTATCCGATTATTTTCTTTGAGAATACCTCAAGGATAAGGTATTTAATCAACGGTCTCGTTCTCTGGATTTATAGGAGATGATCAGACAATAATAAATCAATACCATTCCACCAACAATTACTCAAAGTGGTTAAAAATTTCCGGGAACGTTTTCGACAATGCGTAGTCAATAACGGCCGACATTTGGAAGATGGAGTTCTTGGAATCACTCAAATAAAACTGTTGTACAGTGCATTGTACTTTTTGAAAATAACACCATTTTTTTACTTCCTTGTACGAAGTAAAGGAAGTATTGTAATCGCGAAAATTTTCGATTTTCAGATTTCAACGGAAATATCCATTTTTATCATCTCAGAATCCATTTTGACTAGTTTCGTCGTTGCGTCTGTACGCACGTACGTTCGTATAACGGTAAAACGGTTAGCTAAAGAAAGTTGAAATTTTGTATTAGGATTGCGGTAAAATCTAGTTGTGAACTTCTCTTTTTGGTCACTGCTTGATCACCGGAAGTGGTACTTTACTTGAAGGTCATGATTGATTTACATCAAAAATTACATTAAAATACTATGCAAAACTTCTCAAATTTAGTATTTATAACTTATATATTGATTTAAATAACATACTAGATTTTGGTCTAAATTGGAAAACCGCAAGAGGT
This sequence comes from Rhaphigaster nebulosa, assembly GCA_948150685.1. Classification (NCBI taxonomy): domain Eukaryota; kingdom Metazoa; phylum Arthropoda; class Insecta; order Hemiptera; family Pentatomidae; genus Rhaphigaster; species Rhaphigaster nebulosa. Next base: position 75,420,544 of record OX411306.1, on the reverse strand, counting down.
ACTTTACTTGAAGGTCATATTCGACTTTCATCAAAATTATATTGAAATATAATGTAAAACATCTCAAATTTGGTAAATAGGACTTTTATATCGATATGAATGTATTTACTAGCTTTTTGTTAAAATTGGTGAGCCGAAAAGGGTACTTTACTTGAAGGTCATAATACAATTACATCAAAAATTATATTAAAATTAAATTCAGAAATCATATGTTTCGGTAATAAAGGTTACAAAGGCAATTTGGTTTCCAATCCAATTAAACATTTTTATTACTTGTTTTAAGTGTTAAAATTGAGTGTAAAATACTGGTTTTCCTCCCGATTTGTGTGAGTATGTGTGTGTCAATAGATGGATGTCGCGACGCCGAGATACTGCTATTTTTTCTTGAGATATTGGATTGTTTTTACAGCCCTTCAAAATGTAGCAGTTATTTCTGTCCCATGCTGTAATACAATAATTTCCAACTGTAATACACTTTCACCAATCATTTTGCTTTTGTGAACAATTATTATGCTCTGGATACATGTATATCGTTTTTCCTTTTACCTAGATATGCTCTATTTCGAAGAATGTACTGAAAATTTCAACCACACCGATATGTTAAATCAATAGATGGTAGAACCATTTGGAACAGTTGTGCTAGCTGGCTGACAGATAGTTTAAAGTGCCATTGAATAGGCAGGGGAGGCTGGAGGGATGCGCTCCGTCCCTGGAAGGTGCTACAGCTGCTCCCTTTGTACGGAACACGCACAATGGCTAATCCCAGCTCCTCTATCTGATTGCTCTAGGGGGGAACATGAAGGTCGGGGTACCCGTTTATCTCTTTCCTCCTCCGGTATACCCAAGAGGATCGATTAGGGAGTTTTGGAAGAGGATAGGACAGGTAATCGAACAATAAGGTATCGCATTAGGGACCTCGGCACAACTGTACACCTTTATGGGAAAGTGGGTACATATCTATATAATAAGACATCCGTTCTTCAGTTATTATTAAACTAAAAAAAAAATTAAAAATGTAATGTCCTAAATTTTTCAGCCGGGTGCTAAAACGATACTACGTTGAAATGCGATTTTGTAGATTCACTTAACTCTAAATGTCAGAACACATCCATAATTTTCATTAAACAACAAGGAACGATTTACAGAGAAAATCCACTTCTTTTGAAAGTATTTGCGTGCAAGAAAATCCTACGGTTATTTAATATTTTAACGGTACAATTGTTTATAATAGTTCCTGAGAGAGTTGTGAAAACCGAAGTGAGCTATAAAAAATTAAATGGTGAATGGAATTCATTTTCATCTTCAAAAATTATTATGATTTAATTTAAATTGTAGATTGAAAATTGCTAGGCTGAAGAACCAATAATCTTTTCCCCTTCAATTCGATGTTAGAAGATTGGATTACCAATTAACAATCAGTTATTGTGTTACTGTAATTCTCTGTTGACTGTTGTCAATCATAAAAAGAACAGGTTCCCTTGTTTTCAAGTCCGAATTAAGTAAATACCAAGCAGTTGATAACTTGAGATGGGACGGATGCTGTGGCGGTTAGCATTCTGATAAATATTAACAGATATTATTAATATCATTTTGTTTAGCTATTCACCTCACCTGCTAACATGGACTTGCTACTTACTCGTCAGCTTTCTGTTAAATTTTAACTATTATCTTTTGCTGTTTACCTTACTTGCTAACTTAAGAGCCCTAAAAATGGAATAGCCCTGTAAAATTCTTTTTCTCATTTTTTTAAACATATCTTGTTAAAAAATTGTATTGAGAAATAATACAATCTGTCACACTCAATAGATATTAGCCCTGTAAGAATCCATTCATACCATATATACAAATGAAAAAAATAATAATAATAATTAAAAAAATAAAAATAATAATAAAAATATGTACATCACAAATGGAAATAAATAGATAGACAATTAGATAATAGCAAAATAAGTAAACAACCAAGATAAAGAATAATTTATGAAAATAAATATAAAATAAAATAATTCTGGACACATTCATACTTATATATAATATTTAAAATCTCAGAGAACTCCGAACCATGCTTTGTCCCGCACATGTGGATGGGAAAGCAGGGCTCCAGGTGATTCCAACTATTCTCACCCAGACGCGTCACTGGCCTAGTGAAGAATATTTAAGAACTCCAATAGAATATTTTATAAAGGTCTCGGGGCCACTGCTGTTTCAACCTTCGAGGAGAGTTACAGAAATTGTTGGAGCTAGATAGGGATTGTGCTAAAGAACTGAAAGGATCAAGTCAAATTAGACATGTTACCTTGCAAAAGATCGGGTAATTTATTTTATTTTTTCTATATTGTTAGATGTATGGTGAATATAAAAAATCCAAGTTTTCGACATTAAAAGACTTGTGCGTATGCTGCAGTACTTTAAAACCATCGAACTTCTGTTTTACGCTAAATATCTCCTTTTTTAACGCGATTAGCTCAAAAAATGGTTATATTCAGTTTTAAACAGCTTAAAAGTTTTGTATAAAATACTTTTTTTTAAACCTTACAGCAACAGAGCTTTCGAAATAGGTAAATTTTTGAAAATTCATAAAAACATGCGTTTTTTGGTTTTCGCTAAATATATGTTTTATTAACTGAGGTAGCTCAAAGGGTATTAAAGTACAGTAAACTTACTTTAACTTTTATTGGAAACTAATTTTTATGAACTTAACAACAAGCGAGCTACTGTGCGGTAAAAATAAATCAATTTTTAGAAGCTTTTAAATAAATGCTTATACATTTTTTTAATATCGACCAGTCATTTTAATGAGATCATAATAAATGACAGTTTGTCTTGCTAATAATTTTATTATAACGCATTATTTTTTAAAGATTCAAATTACATACCTTTATGCTCTACGGTTTATTAAAATCTCGGGATTAGATGTCGGATTCCTTAATATGTGTATAGATGTCTTGGAGTGAGCTACTGTCTCTTATTGATATGTCTTTTTAGACTCTTGATATGGGATGTGTCCATTATTTCTGCATATATATGCGATCTTATACCTTTTTCTGCTCAGATGATGCATGAATTGACGAACCATTGAGTGCTTAGTTGTTTACCGTTATTGTACGCAAAGCTTTGTGTTAGGAATCCTCAATTTACATCCTATCAATTATTTTATGTCTCTTGTTGTTTTGAGTTTTATCTCTCCTATATAATTTTTTTATGTTGTTCTATTATCTTCCATATTTTTTAATAAGATGCTTGAAAATGTAACCTAAATAACTCACGTGACAAGCCTGGAGCTGTCTAATATTTGTGACTTTTAGTCGTCTCCACTTTTACTTCTTTGGGGCGGCCAAGGTAATGGGAAGTCTGTGACAGGTGTCTTGGGTGGAGATAAGGACACTGTCATAGTAAATTGAAATTTAATTTGAACATTTAAGGCCGTATTTAAAGTGTTATAAATAATATAAAAACATTAATAATATAAAAAGGGCCCTTTGAACTCTCCTCTTTCTCACGAGTCCAAGAACGTCGATATCAAATATACTGTAGACGAGATACAGAGCTTCGAATCGAAACGTAATTTTGTGGCTTAAAAATGTTGAGCACCCTCGGAACTAAAACGATATTTTGTTTTCGATGTTTTGCTTCAACATTAAGGTTTTTCGATGTGCTGAAGAAAAATTCGCCATCATATCTGGTGTGTAAAAATGTGATAAGGCAAGTTTACTTAATAATTTAATACTTTTTAAAATTTATTTGACCAAATTACAATTATAAGAATAAAAAATACGTCGTCTTTCTGTACAATATTTATTTATTTCGTAATCGGTTTCGGTACATAGACCTTCATCAGGCACAAACAACATACAAAAGCTAATGTAAAGAAAAAATTATAACAATTATCTACAACGATTTACATCGTTTAAAAATCGTTGTTGGTAATTGTTATAATTTTTTCTTGACATTAGCTTTTTGTATGTTGTTTTAGCCTGATAAAGGTTTAGAGATCGTTACCGGTTGCGAAAGAAAGAAATATTGTACAGGAAGACACGTCTATTTATTCTTACATAGATCATCCAATAGTATCGAGCTAAAATTTAAAAAAAATATCAATTATCTTTTAATATTTGTATAATATACTGTGAAAACAAAGGTTTTCTGAAAAAGAAAAAAAAAATGTCAATTCTGTTTTTCAAACTCGAGATATAAAATAAAGCAGTTTTTGGGTGTTTTTTTTTTCTCAGCTCCTTGAGCCCATTGGGCGAAACAGTAGGATGCGTGTCGACTTTTTTCAATGTAGAATCACCTAAAAAAATTGTATCACAATCGGCGACTAAGACACCGTGCACTCCCTTTGTCAGTGAAGAAATACAGATATCTGGAGGAGTTTACACAGGCCCATAGGCGTCGCCGAACGTATTATCTACCTAATTTACCTCGGATTCACTATTCGGAATGCGGCCTGGGTGAGTTGAAATATATTTCGTGGCGGGCCCACGGAATGAATCCCGATCTTCTCACTCTGGTTAAATAGATTGGTAACCTGCAAGATATTACCTCCTTCCTGTCCTCGTTGGAGTACATTAGGACGTTAAATCCAAATAAACAAAAGAACTATATTTCATTTTGCTGAGTAATCAGGGCGCCATGTTTATTATAGTTTATAGGAAGACATGTTTTTTCTTCAACGTATAAGTATAATTATCTATATTAAAAGATAATTTAAATATGAAAATAGAGTTATGTTCCATTATCCGACACAGAGGATCTTCAAACCTTCTGTTAAATTAATATACAGGCCTCGACAAAGCTGAATCTAGTCTGCGAATTTAAAAGCGAATTAATTCACCGGGAAGAAGTGATTTCTTTTTCGAATTGAATCTTGAGAATATCGTTTGAATACATAAGTTAAATTTATTGGCGGAGAGACAGTTGAGTACAATGCCCTCTCAGCATATGCTAGCCTTGATTTGTAACCTATTATTGGAGCTTATGTAAATCCACTCATTAACTCAATCCATAACTCATCTCTCGAGTGATGTTACTAATGAATGTGCCCACACTACAGTCTCTTTTAAGGTCTACGAGAATAGCGTTATTTGCATCATTCCTCTTATAAGGTAAAAGACATTTCCGAAAACCATTCATAAGTAATAATCTAAAAACGTTTTTCATTCAAGTTTAGTAGCATTCTATTTTTATCCAGACATTTTTCTTTTTTTCTTATTTTCTTTACAGACGTCGGTAATTTGCACCCATTACCAGATTGGGAACTCCACCGCTTCTCCAGCTAATGATATCCAGGATAATGCTTCTAAGACTGAGCAATGTTGGTTTACATTTATTACTTTCAGTACTATTCAAGGTAGGAGGTATATCATGATTTAAAAAAATCAAGAAACCTTGTATAATTGACAGATTTTATAGTTATCTGAGTCCAAAAAAGAGGTCGAGTGATTAAATAAGTGATTAAAATAATTGTTGATAGTTTCTTGTTGACTTTTTGTTGATATATTAGAAAAATAAAAAAAAAATAAAAATTTTTTGCATGTTTTCTGCTCATCTAACATCATTTTTCCGCTTCAAATCTACTGTAAAAATTTTTAGATCAATACGAAATATTCTTGTAAAAATAGTTCTTGTTTGTTGGTGTTTAACGTATATACTCCAACCAGCACCTGAGGTTATTCTATAAGTTAACAACCTACAAGTTACCATCCTATTCGAGAGAGAATTAGAAGGTTAAAATATATCCTATTGATAAGCAAATAAAAAATTCAATAAAAAAAAATCGAAATCTCTTAGAAAAAATCTTCAATGATGCACGTTGAACATAAATTAATAGAAATATTCATTTGTGTTTTTGAAAATTAATTGATTAACTCATTGTTTCAAATGATAAATGGATTATTAAAACTTCTGATTAAATCATTACTGGACTCATTAAGTTAAAAGTAGTTGAGGAAGCCTTGAAGATTGTTGGTTTGCGCGTGGAACATTTAGCTGTGAAAGAAGCCTTTAATTATCTTATCTAGACCGCCTTTGATAACTTGAGGCTTATAAAGTTGAATATTAACGGTTACAAGTTATTAATATAAAAATTAATTATTTGATTCGATATCGAAAATTTTCTTTCGATGTTAGTAACGTATTGTATTGTGTATAAATAATTAATACGAACAAAAACTAAAAAAAAAAAGTGAGATAAAACTATAATTAAATTATTAAACCTCAAGTCTCTCAAATAGCAGCTAATAAGTGATCAATCAATGTTCATCATCAGAACTGAAAATGACAATTGTCACACAAATGCATATTTGATCATATGGTCCTAATTTCAAATAATCGACGAATGTAGACTTAATAACATTAATATTATTTCCTTATATAGATTTTTCACCAATTGTATAACGTACGGCTTCACATTCAGGACAGAAATTCATAGAGGAATGAGGACTTGATGCTGCTGTATGATGATAAGGTCCTACTGGGACACTGAATTCAGAGATATTTTCAAAATCGAAATTGAAATTCCTTCTTCCAATGGTGACAGGATTACAGAAAAATTTATACTTATACGGGTACTTATAACTATTTAAAGTTATTTTCATGCCTTCCTTTCTCCTACAGTATTATAATGTTAAACTCAGGCAGGATCTCCAGGGAAGGTACTCTTTCAGCGGGGACAATTTTTTTTTGCTACCCTGGATTTGCCTGGAACAACTAAGCTGCTAATTGCATTGTTGTGATCCCTAGGCCCTATTGTTGTGCAGATTGGACGATTTAATTAGCCGACTTCCCACAGTAACAAGACCAGGAGGGAGCGCCTTCTAGGACAACGTATTTTTCAAGCTTCCCCTCCTGTTTTCATTCTTTTCTGGATTATTGTAACAAAAAGAAAAACACAATATCCATTGAGTCTTCACTCTTACAAAAAAAAAACTTATTTTTTAAATACTTTAAATGAATAGTTTTTCAACGGTTAGTTATAATTAGTTGTTAGTACCTAATTACACGTTGTAACATGAACAAGTAACTATTCATATATATTGTGTCTATCTCTGTATGTGGATTTGTGAACGCTATTAGATTATAATCTATTTTAAATAAATGTAATCTCATAAAACATTATAAGTGTGGTTATTATCCAACAAGATATTCCCTAACAGAACAACCTACGAACCCTGTATATTCCATTTATTTTATTTTATTCGATAAAACATGCATTAGGGTTCGTGAAATCTGCATGTACTCTTAATATCTCTGTATTACTGAACAAGAATTCTATGCAAGTATCTAGCCGACGCTGTCCAAAAAATTGATTCAAGTATGTTAACAATTATTTTTTATTCATTTATTTAATCCTAAAATTAAAATACTTTATTACTACTTACAATTTTTTATCCATTGTTCTTAATATTTATTTTCACTGCTCTCTTATGAAAAATAATATATTTCATACTGTTATGCGTTGAACTGAAAAGGAAGTTCCAGAATCCTGAAAACGGCAGAAACAGAACTTGTCGAAAGCATTTGTAATTGATAATATATATATAAGTTTGAGATCGTGAAAGGTTTACAATTAGCCGCTAATTCATGTTGTAGACGCATAAGAAGCATAACGTAACCAGTTTATCGATTTTATAGATCAATGGGAGAGATCAAATATATTAAAAATTAGTTATTTTTAATAAAAATTGTGATGCAAACTTTTTTTTAATTTTTGGGTTCTAATCTATTTAATGGGTTAATTTAATGGGTTAATCTGTTTCTAATAAAAACGTCTTTGAGTTTTAAATATCTTTTATTCATCTCGATTGAGAGGGCTATCAATTTTGGACACAAACAACATACACAATTCAGATCAAGATAAAAAATACAGATCAACAAAAAAAAAAAATTGCGATACCCTTAACAATTTAAATGTCCAAAAAAAAAAAATTGTATTTATTTTGTTGGAACTTCTAGGAACATAATAAAGAGGTAAAAGGTATATATAGCGTCTGTTCGCATCTCCCTGACCAACATAACTTTTTTTTTCTGTAGTAATTAATGATTGCAGTAAAATGTGTTATTTCATTTACAACCTCTTAGGTAGTAGATATATGTTGATCACAACAATTTTAAAAAGCTAGAATTGTATGGAATTCTCTTAGGCATTTAGTGTATTGATTGTGATGAATATATTTTATCGGTTGCTCCCTACAATATTTTCATTGGGTCAAAGTTTTCGTTATAAATTATTATTCCCAATTTTTTTGTGATATTCATAATAATTTATAAATAATTTTGGGAGTCTGGCAGGACACCATATCGGAGAGGAAATGTTTTGGTTGAAGAAAATGGAAAAATTGGAAATGAAGAAAGCAAATATTTTGAAAATTTCGAGAGAAAAAAATCTAAAAAAAATTAATTTTTTTGTTAATAGGAATAAAGGGGTTTTCAAACTTTTATAATCTAATATATTAATTTAAAAGTTAATTTTATTCTTAATCCACCCATAACTGGTATGCTTGCCCAAATTAATGATTAATGGTATGTGGTGATTTAAAAGGCATTATATGATTTTAAGCTCTGCATTCTATACACAATTAAAAAAAAAAAAAGATACACTGATCAATATGTAAAGTTAACATAGTTAAAACAATTATATAGCTTATAAGAGGAAAATAGTCAATAAAAGACAAGATCCTTGTCTAGTGTTAAATATTACAATAATGGGTAACAATGGAATGATTAATCTTACTAATCTTTATTGAGTTTACAATGCTTATGACAGGATTTATCAGGGCTCTTGTCCATAAAATATTTTACATACCTCAAACATGTTGCATTATATATTAAAATAATGTGGGGGATATGTACACTTGATTTTACGAAGTACGACTTTATAGGACTGTAAAATCTTTATTTTTCTTCTTTTAAAAAAATGTTTCTAAGACGATCATATTTAAAAATTAAATTCAAGCCCATGTTTCAATCTATTTTGTAGTACTTAATATACGCACTTCCTTTGCTTGTAAGTGCCTCTGGTTTCTGAAAGACTCATTATTCAAGCAGTAGCGGTTGTGTGGCAAGTGCAAAATAATTCGTTTCCGAAGAATTACTATACTGATGTAATAATCGAAAAAAACTTAAAACTTGTCTGAGATTCACATTTTAAACCTTCAGTGACAGTAATCAAAGTGGAATGTGGAACATAATTGAAAATATCTTTTGAAAAAAAAAAAAAAAAAGGTTTTACTGCAATACTTTAGTCGAAGTTACCACGGCAAAGCATGGCAGTAGGGGTGAGTTTACACCACACATACTAACCCCAGAATAGAGATTTGCATTTACCCATACTATCATGTTTTGCTGGGGCAACTTGAAAAATAGAAAACTATCAAGGAAAAATACAAATCTCAAATTATTTGGAAGAACAGATTCTGAAGGCTCTACTTACCAATAACATTTAAAAAAACAAATAAGCCCTAGAATAACACCGACATATCTCTACAGCAGAAGTATATTTTTACAACTCGTTATAATATACCTTTACCACATTTTAGATACCTTTGCGAACTCTCGTGGTCTATCACTGTTTAGACTTCATATTTTCAAAAGGGTAGTTCTTACAAGTTCAGTATTCAGATTTAACGAGACGATTATGCACTTACTCCGAAAACGCATTTGTTCTAAATTCCTTTACTTACAATACTATTGTCTTTCGGCAAATATTTCTGTGACGATAATTTATACAATAAAGAACAAATTAATTGTTTTAAAAGTCTAATAGACGCCAGGTATCTATGATCCCTCACATAGATCTCACTCCATTGAAAACCCACCATGTTAACTTTTATTTCTCAGTTTAATAACAAACACTATTAAATATTATTATAAAATAGCCTTGGATCGATGTACGCTCACTGTACGTCACTTCAAATGTTTAATTTAATTGTAATGGAAGGGAAACTACAAAAACAATTGTCGGTTGGTAAGGTTTAAAAAAGATATTTCAATTACCCTAGAATTTCAAACTACCTTAGAATCTCAAATTCCCTTCAGCTGGTTTAGTTCAGATCGAGATTTTGCTGTTGGTAGACCCTTAGAATAATTCACGGCCTCACCATTCTGGCTCTTTCGCCCACTATCATTTGTGTACCTAAGATATTTAAGCACAATAAAAAATGACACAAATTTTAAGCAAAGCGGAACGTTTACTTCAATCATTCGTTGATGGCTCTTGTTCCTGCTGAAAAATATCTATGTTAATAATCTGATATTTGTTTTTATTACCTAATGTTTTCACAGTAAAAAGTACATGTAATTTTACTGAATAAATTTAAAATAATATCAAATCATGTTTCATTGACTCCTCTGCCCAAATTCATTCAGCATCGCCAATTTTAGCAGTTTGAATACAGTTTGCATAAGTGATCTTTAATCCTTTACGAAGTCCGGTTGATTAGCCTTCTGTTAATATACCAATACAATAGAAATGAGACGTAGACAATACCTCACATGCACCCGAAAAGAGAACAGTGAACTTGGCCTGAACAATGGACCGAGTTGCAGCGAAGCCGAAAGCCATTTGAATGCAACCCAAGTGCATCGCTCCCCCTGAATAGGCCCGGAAGCTGCTAACAAGGAAAAAAAATCATCGCGGAAGCCTTTTGAAATTGGGCGGGAAAAGAACGAATGAAAAAAGGTCTGAGTATATAACCTTGGTGTAAGAAAAACAAGTGTTGTGAAAGGGACAGGCAGATGCCTGGGCACCTGGAAGCCCAAACACACCTGCCCCCAACGGAACTCCTTCCACGTGCTCCTTTATTACTCCAAGTCCGTTCCTTTTTTCTCTCCCAAGGGGCGGTTTACAAAGCTTCAACGACCAGTTCACAATACTCGAAAATAAATTTATGTGTATCGTGTTTTGATTGTGAGCAACTGATATAGTGATTCCTTTCGGCCATTCAATTCGGCACACTATGGCACCCCGGATAATCCACTTGCTCTGGCGAGTCCTGAGATAATAATGAATTTGTAACGGGTGAGCGGAAGGGGGCGCGAGAATCGAACCTGTTGTCTTCTATAGGAGCACTTTGCAATTTTCGACACCTGCCCCCTCCTCCCACCTATTGAAACCACATCCAACAGGTAAACTGATTGCACTAGATATTGCCATTGACAGATGTTTAGATTGGTGAAAATATCTTTAGGGTGAACTAACAGCTATTTCCCTCTGTTAAAAGTCAATGAAAAGCTTTGATTGATTTGGTATTTGTGTTATTTTTATATTAAACACAACTTAAAATTGCTTCATCAGCTTAAACATGTTTAAGCAAAACCCTTAAAACAAATTTAAATGGTCAAAGCTGATTCTTCAAGATGTGATGCCATCTTCACATTCATTGTTTTCCTTAAATTCGTTTCACCACTAATTATATAATGTATATAAGTTTTTATTTTCAGACTTGTGTTAATATTTTCCTTTTATAATTTTTTTCTATTATCTACGTTTTTTTTTTTTTTTTGTATTGTTAAAGAAAGAATGCTCTATCTCCACATTTTTTTGTTTCTTCTAATATCAATTTGTACCTATGAAATAAGGAATTGACGTTCAGAAAAATATCTACCAACATCGGAAAATAAAGGTATGTCCAGCATGAGGAAGGAGAGAATCCAGCAGCACCTGCCCCCGGGCTTGATTTAGTTACCTACCTAGTAAACCGAGTTAGTTACGGAAATAGATCTGTCATCCAGCACCATTTTATTCCCCTATAGGTATTGCTAAAAAGATCAACCATACCATTTCCTGAATGGGTCTGTTGGGATCTTCATGTTGCAGACATTTAAATTGTAGCTTCAGATGGTTGGAGAATATAAATTGTAGATTAAAGAGATGATTTTTTTTTCATTAGAAAAACTAAATAAGCAAATATTAAAAATCTTTCTTTTGTTCCATTGTCCAATGCTTATATTATCATATACTTAATAAGTTATCAAGAATATTCAGGATCTAAAAGGCTGTTCGTTTTTATAGACTTGATTTCTACTAATTCTGCAATAGCAAATCCACAAATAAGTACATATGAAAACCATACTTACACAACACTAACAAGTAACGAAGTTTTTTCATTTATTTTTCTATCTTTACAGCCGAATGTAGCGCTTACCCTCACCAAACTCTTCTTGTATATCTGGTCTCGTACCACACTTTGGGCACTATTCCAGTCAAATTATACATCCGTAAAAGGTCAAGTAGTTATAATTTTTTTCTATGATTCTAGACCTAAACCAGTAGTAAAAAAAACAAATTTTCTACTTCTAAAGACCTTTGCGAGCTGCATAGCAGCAAAAGAAACACCTACATTCTGGACCTATTTTCAGTTTCTGATCAATATTCCCCAAAGTTTGCTCCAGAAATAAAACGTTATGGTTACTTTTATTAAACCAAATTAAATTTGCCACGATTTTGGACCTAAACAAATTCTGTAGGTTAATTAGTTCCTGATATATTGGTCTTCAAAGACTGAATATTTTTTTCTCACGTGTGAAAAATCTTTATTTTGGTCTCTAAATTTGTCAAATATAATCGAAGATACTCATCCCATGTGAAAAATCATCCGAAATCAACTTAAAGAATATTAATTTGGCTTTAATTTTAGCTTTAACGGGCACCTGCAGGCTCAATGTTTTCAATCAAAACTCAAAATTAACCGAAAACCTAGAAAAATGGAATTTGAAATTATCAATGAAAGCAGCTCACGAGAACGTTTATAGTAATAACTACAATATTAGTGTACCAAAAAAAAGGAAATATAGAACTTATAGAAATAATATATACACGTATAAAAGAAAAATTCATAGTAATTTCATTAATCTTAACGATCCAGGCTTCAAGAAATGATCCTCTGAAGAAGAAACAAGTTCATTGGAGAATTTCTCAAATCAAACATATGTGGAACCTCGTCTTGCCGTTCGTTCAATGTAGGGAGTCTTCCTCATCATCAGAATCCTCTAGTTGAAGAGATTGGACCTTCTGACATAATTTGTCCGCGCAGAATCGACAGAAGACTGAGTAGTCCAGCTTCCTGGCAGCTGCAACTTTTTTACACTTGCAGGAAATCATCCGCAGTAGAATCAGAGGAGCAGGATCCAGGGTGATAGCGATAAAAGAAATCTCCTTATCACTATCAAAGCTACAAAACACTTCTCTCCAGCATTTACTAAGCCCTCCTTACAGGAGTGGAGGTAGCTGATGTCGCTTGTCTTCTATAGCTTGCCACTTCCATTCTCTGTACGTAGAATACTTCTTACGTATTCAGACACCGAGAAGAATACAAAATGTGCATCAGTTGCCTATTAACAAAGTAGAATAATGTCTTTCATCGTTGTTTTGGTCCCGTCTCGTATACATCACATCATAGACAAAATAGTCACATGATTGCCAATGACATAGGAGTTACTGCGACAGATCAATATCAATCGACTAAAAACTAATACAAAGTACATTCATTAATTAATGCGAAAATTAATGAGTTAAAGATGAATTGATTAAAATTCCATGCACGTGCATGGAAGTAAACATAGAGTAAACCACATATTTTTATCTTAAACAAATTTATTTTTATCTCTTGTATATTAATTATTTTTATATATTTCAATAACTTTTAGGATGAGGGAAGACGGCCCCCTTCTACTCCTCCTCGCTGCTTACGCCCATGTGAAGATCGCAAATTTCTTTAAAATATCAACAAAACATTCCCTCCGATTCCAGTGAGCTCGGTAGCTCCCATCTATTACATCAACTTAGCTCTTTCCCATTTTATTTGGCTAAGGCGTTTTAAGGCACTAACAGTAATTTTAAATTGATGTATAAATTTTGGATTCGAATACTGCGGTAATGCACCAGACGACAAATTTAATATTGAAGAAGACCAGTTTGACGATATACTGCCTATTGCTCACTGTGATAAATTATATACATCAACCACATCTAGGCCATAAAAAAAAAATGATGAATTTTTAACTTAAAAATTTTGTATCGTATCATAAAAATAAAATTTAAAATTGTATTTTGTTGATAAGAAATATAAGTGTTTGTAAATGTGTTGAAAATTTGTTTTTATTCTTCAAAAAGTTCTTATTCCCCAAGAATAAACATGCATAATGGTTTAAAGATGATATTAAATTCAGGAATGCTAATTTGAACACGGTGATATTTTCAGTTACCAGTGAAATTTTTATTTCAATATTTCTTGCCATCTTTAGGGAGTAATTAAAAATATTTTGTATCAACCTTGTAGGAAATTAGATACTCTACAAGATTGATTATTATGTATTTCACACTAAACTGCTCTGAAAAATAGTTATTAAGCCAAAACCACGGGCATATCTAACTTTTGTAATTTTTATGAGATTTTCGACAATGCTGACTCCGTATCTCAGTAGCTGTTGCAAATTTTCAAACATATTACTTATAAAACTTGTTGGAAATTTAATGCTCTTTAAAATTGAAAACGATAAAGTATGGTCTGAAATGCACAGGAAGCGAGCTAGTGAAAAAACCCCTGAAAAAATGCGTTTTTTCAAGATGGCGGAAAACGCACAAGGGGTGGGAAGTCGAAAACTTTTTACGAGAGCTTACAACCGTACCTGAATATCAAAATTGCACCATCTTCTGTAAGCCAACCCCATTTTTTGAGCTCATTCTTCTGGTCTATAATTCTGCCGTCCGGGCCAAGAACCCCCTCCTCTAGTTCTGGCCCTGTAACCACAGAATTTGGGATACTCGTAGAGCAAATCAGGATTCAGGCATGCATTTTTTTTAAAGTTTGTATAAATTCTTCCTTTGAGGCGCCAATCATTTTTAATGTACAGAGCATATTTTTAAAAAAATATGGGAAGAACGATATGCAGAATTATGTGATTGTGTTGTCTTAATCTGTATCAAGGGGGATTGGAAAGATACCTCAGTAATTAATAACCCTATGATAAATGATAAAGTTTGAACTAATTTAAAACTATTTTAACCTGGATTTAGAGTCCAGATAAGTATCCAAGATAAGTGACCACTGGACCGTATAAGTTTTGGGAAACGCAAACTGTGAACTCAGACGACTCTTAGTTCACATGTTGGAGACCATCCCACCTCCTGGAGATGAAGTTGGAAATCGACGAATGAAAGTGAATGAAAAATGAAAGATTTAATTTCTAAAATCCGCTGAAATAAAACTATTTTCAATGTTTTTTTACTTCCTTGTACGCAGTAAAGGAAGTATTGTAATCGCGAAAATTTTCGGTTTTCAGTTTTCAACGGAAATATCCATTTTGACCATCCCTGAATCCATTTTGACTAGTTTCGTTGTGAAGTCTGTATGTATCTCGCATAACTCAAAAACGGTCAGCCGTAGAAAGTTAAAATTTTGTATCTAGGATTACCATGTAATCTAGTTGTGAATCTCCCTTTTTGGTCATTGTATGATTACCGGAAGTGGTACTTCACTTGAAGGTCATTACGGATTTTCATCAAAAATTATATTTAAATATAATGCAAAACTTCTCAAATTTAGTATTTATAATAGATTGATTTAAATTATGGTTAACATTGGCAGACCGGAAGTGGTACTTTACTTTATGGTCATATTAGACTTTCATCAAAAATTATATTAAAATATAATGCAAAACATCTCAAATTTGGTAAATAGGACTTTTATATAGATATGAATGTTTTTACTAGCTTTTTGTTAAAATTGGTGAGCCGAAAAAGGTACTTTACTTGAAGGTTATAATAAACTAACATCTAAAATTAAATAAATAAATCTAATTAAACATTTTTATTATTGATTTTAAGTGTTAAAATTGAGTGTAAAATACTGGTTTTCCTTCCCATTTGTGAGATGAGCAACTCTACAGCAGGAGTATAAGAAATAAGCTGAGTGGGTTTTTCCGCTTAAAATGTCAAAACTGTCGATTTCCAATGCTTTATCAAGTGACATATACAGTTCTAATGTTGTCAGGGAACACGAAGAAATCTCTTAAGAACTTGTTACCTACTGAAAGAAAACGACATGTAACAACGGAATGAGACCTCCAGAAACAAGAGTATGCCTCTCTATCTGTGTGTGTGTCAATAGATGGATGTCGCGACGCGGAGTGTTGTTTTTGAGATACTGCAATCTTCGGAAACTGGTAACCAAATTGAGGAAGTCGTTCAAGGAAGTCATATGTTGTCTACATCAGATATTTTTTTTTTAAATAAAAACACTTTCTAAATGTGTTACAAAATAAAAAAAAAATATGAAAGCCCTTCAAAATGTATATCAGATATTTCTGCCCCACCCATTATAATGTTATTGCTAATAATTTACCTAAGCTTCACTAGTGTGGAGTTCAACTTGTATATCTATTATAGAAAACCTCAACAAATACAAAACTTATCTATGAAAATCATCGATAACTATCTCCCCTATACAAAACTAATAACCATACTCCAAGACTTGCAACTTCCATAACCATACTCCAAGACTTGCAACTTCCATAACCATACTCCAAGACTTGCAACTTCCATAACCATACTCCAAGACTTGCAACTTCCCATAAACTTAAAAATATTTTAGGAAAACAATAGCTCTTTAAAATCCATAGCATGTAAATAAATAGGTAATTACATAAAATCTTCTCTTAAACATTATACTCAAAAAAGAACAAACCATAAGTCGTTAAGGAAATATTTTTCATTAATTTATTTTTGTAAGGATTTTTGTTAAATTTTCCAAATGTTACCAATCTAAAATTATATTAAATTTATTTATTAAAAAATTGTTTGAATATAAAGATAAGTCATCCTTTATCAAGTAAGAGTATACCTCGATTACTTACTGCTTGGGAATAATTTAGAAAGTTAATCAATTAATGCTATGGTGTTTGGGTAAAGGGGTGTAATTTGTTGGCATCAACGGATTTAAGCTATATTTTGTTCTTTTTAATGAGCTTTCGGTTAAGAATAAGCTATTAGTCACTGAAACACTGTTCACATTGTTTGTGAATACTGTTCCATTGATTTCTTTCCTTTTTTTCTAAAGTAAAGTTCATTAAAATGAACAAAATATAACATAAGCCCATTGCTTCAAAAAATGACTTTGCACCTTCATCCAAACAACATAGAATTTTATATTCTATTCTTTACAATAAAATTAAAAAAATATTTTGTTTTCTATAATTTAAAATGTAAGTTGTTGTTAATATATAAAGGTACTTAATTAATCTTGAGCATTTCCTCTACTTATTATGATTTTCAAGTTGATGTAATCATGAGAGTTACTTCTCATTAAAAGCATGGGAATGCTCCATATAAATTTTAAAATCTTGTTAAAACATGAATGTGTAAAACAAATCTAAAATAAATGAATTCCTTACTGCATCTTTTGGTTCACTAAATTGATACTTCTTTTGCATTTAAAATTGAAATATCACTGAAAGTAAATTGGTCTAGACTTCAGATTTCTATATTTCTGTAAACTTCCAACATGCACTTACCTGGCAGACCTCTTCACCTAAGTTAGACAGTTATGGCCTGAAAACATTTACGAACTTAACAACAGCAAAATGGGGTCAAATCTGTGACGAATCTATTGCATGTCAACCAGAGATTTATATCCGAGCCTCTATTACAGGTAGTCTGACAAACTATCCAAAGTTCTAAGGTTAATACAAGAAAAAAGGTAAATTTGAGTAAAATTGCAAAACCTTCAATCTGCTAATGGTAAGTAACAAATAAAATTGGATTCTATACATCTGTTCTCTGGGTTTTATGAGTTCAATTCATATTTATAAGCAGCTTAACTTAAATAAAAGCATAACCATAAGCCAGTATTTTGAATCTCGCATAAGCTCTTTAGCCCTTTTCTTGGTACAGTACCCCTTGGGAAACCATCACTTTAAAGGTTATTTTTTTAACATCAGTTGTGTGATTTTCGTTTTATAGTTTGTTATCGTTATTCCATTACCACAGAACAAAACTGACTTGTGGGAAAGGTTTAGTTTCGTTTTTCCAACATTTAACAACAGATTGTTAGTTTTCCAAGTGAAGAGCCAACAATGGCAGTAAAACATGAAACTTTTTTTTTCTTTAGTTATATAGGTATATGTTTACGAGTTTGAAAAATCACTATTATTCTTTCAACATATAAGCTTACCATTACAACAGTTTGTTAAAAAAATAAATGCATCGTATTCCATCGTTCTAGAAGATTATAAGAATAAGTATCTCCTCAGATACTTTGCCAAGATAAGATTGTGATTTTTCTATTTAAATTTCACGTTCAGTTTGAGGAACATTTGTTGTTTTTATTACCTATAATTGTGTACCTTTTTAATTAGTTTTTTTTTCTATTCTTTCATAACAAAATATTCCACAGTTGAGGTGAAATTATTCTATCCCTCTTACCAAAACCAGGGATATATAAACTTATATTATATATTTATATAATAAATATAAATATTTATACATATATTTGGAAGGAAGGGATATTTATTTATAATTACACAAATAATTTTTTTCCCTATAGCTGATTCAATAAATTTTTATTACAAATTTGTTTTTTATCCAACCTTATTTTGCCTAAGTATCCATAGATACCATTTTCTTGGAAAATACAAATTTTTCAACAATTTTTTTTTTGCCTCTACTGAATTTCTTGCCATAATTTATTTTTCTTTACCTTATCTATATGCGAAGTATATAGTAAGGGGAAGTATTGTGATCGTGAAAATTTTCGAATTCGAGTTTTCAACGGAAATACACGTTTTAATGTCCACTGAGTCCAAATGACCAAGTCTCGGAAAATGGTCTGTGTGTAAGTAAACAGCCTAGCTCAAAAACGAAAAGTCGTGCGATACTCAAATTACGTATTTAAGGTAGGTATATGGCTGTGATGTTACAGCAACTTTTTCGTCAAATCGACTAACCGGAAGTGCCACTTTATATAATAGATTTTACACTTTTTTACAATTTTCTGGAAAACTGCTTTTTGATGAAAAAACGATTTTGATGAAAATTGGCTAAATTATTCTTCATAAAGGCCTTTCACTTTTCATTTATTTAGTAAATGACCGAGGAATTCCAGGGAAAAAAGTTATGATGAAGAGCATTTTATTTGCGCATAGCTTAAGGAGTATGCATTTTACGGTAAAATATATATAGAGTTGTATGAAAGGTAATTAAATTATCTAAAAAACAATAAAAGAATCATCAAAATCGGACCAGTATTAGCAAAGATACAACGCATCGGACTAACTGGAATTAGCTATTATATCATGGATTTTACAATTTTCTCGCAAACGGATGCAACGATTTGGGTGAAATTTGCCTTCACCTTAAAGACCTTCTACTTTTCATTTATGTAGTATATCAACGAAAAAGTGCAGGAAAAAAAGTAATGACGAAAAGAATATTTTATTTGCGCTTAACTTAAAAAGCATGCAATTTATAGTAAATTATGTACAGAATTGTATGCAAGGTTATTAAATTATCTAAAAAATCATCAAAATCAGACCAGTATATTTTATGAGGAGCACAAGACCCTAAATGGATAACGGATCTCATCCAAAAGGAGATGGAAGTGACCAAACCTCCTCCCGCCAATTTGTTGTAAACAATACGCTCTGTAATAAAGTAATTTAAGAATACAAAAGCGGAAATTAACTTAATAATTTCTACTTTCACATTATTTAATGGAAAAAAATGTTTCCATGGAAACTAAACCAGAAACTTTTAAAATATATTTGCAACTTGACAAAGTTGAAATATATAGGTAGTATACAGAATCCTTGTACTAAAATTGTTTAAAAAACTGTTTAATTGCACTGAAGTGGGAGAAGAAGTGAATGCTGCTGAGTTTATTAGAAGCAGTGTTTATATGAACTCTTTAAAATTATATTAAAAAGATAATTATTATAGAACGGTAAGGGAAAGTTGTGTGATGCGCACACCGCACCAGATTTTTTATCATAATTTGAATGAAAAACACTCATCTGATAGTTCTGTGGCTTAAATATCAGTGGAAATAAATTTTAAACTTATTTAGAGGATAGGAAAAAAAAGTCAGTAAATAGATTATAATGTGAGGTCACCAATATGATTATTTCATTTGCATGGCTACTGTTTAAAGTCTGCTAGACCTATATTTGACTAATTTCAAAACTAAATCATCGTATGACATCCTACCCAAATGAGAACTCTCATAATAAAAAAAAACTTTATAATTATATTTGGTTGAAAACTAAAAATTATTCATTTTAAATATAAAAATGTATAGCAAAAATAACAACTGAGTATTTGCTGTTAGATACTATCATTAAAGCAACTATATTGTTAATGTATATTTACTTACATTTAATATTATAAATAAAAAATTAGTGGCTTATGAATAACCATATAAACCCTATATCTAATAATAATACAACAGTTAAATTAGACTTGGTCGGTTTTAGTAAAAATAAAGTTTTCATTCAAGTTAATCTTTGATCATCCATTCAGTTTACTCAATTAGGTTTCATCAAAGATGTAATAAATAGATATTATTGGAAGATTTTCATCAAAATATGGTTCTTATAATTCTTATCAATAAATAATATTTAAGTGATTTTTGCAATTGAATTTAATGGAACCAATTGTTTCTTTCAGATAGATTTATTTTAAAAGAGGACTTCTTTAAATAAGTAGGAGGAAGCAATACTTTGTGCATGAAAAGGTCTTAAAACTTGAGAGCTTGCTTTGATGAGAAATCTTTGACATCCTTTAAGTTTTTCATCTTCTTTTAAAATAATATATTTTCATTCAATACCTGTACAGATGGAAAGAATTATCACAAAACTTAAATATTAAGAGATGCTATCCATCTATTCTCTTCAATTCTTCTAGTCCTAGTGTAGAAGAGTTAAATTATCTACAGACTAGGGATTGGGACCAGACCTAGATCCAAGTAATACCTTAAGAACAAGCTGTATAACAATTAAAAAAATGTATTTAACATGGACTATTACTATTTAATCCTTATGCTGATGTCAGTCCAGTGGCTGCAGCGCCCTGTGTGCTACTGCTATGAGCTGATATATCCGTTCTTCAACTATTGCCATCTGTAGACTATTCATAGAAACTGCAGTACCCTTCAAAGCCGATAGTGCAGAGGAATTCACTTTTGTCATTTTCGGCTTCCTTCTCCTCTGCCTAACCCTGCTGACCCTTTTTTACCGCCAAGTACTGTTTCTCTTTACCGGAAATTTACTCTACATATCTCTTCAGTATATTTTCTGTTATTCTAGTAAATAGTCAAGGGTGTTGATATGTCTAAAAAAATTTAATCTGACGAAGAATTGTACCATTGTGTATGTGAAAATAAAAATAAAATTAACAAATAAAAACATATTGCCAAGAGTGTGATACGCACTTTGTCCAATGCTGTATTTTAAAATATACCATTCCATTAAAAATGTCTAACAAAAAAATTAAATTAAAAAAAAAGAAAAAGTTAAAATGAAATTTTTAACTTTGCCAATGCTGGTCTCCAAAGACCAGATCAAAACCATGATAAGAAAATCTAGAATGGAAAGAAAATGATAAATTCTAAACATAAAATGTATTCACCACACAATTATTACGCAGCCAAAGCAACTTTTAAGTTAATGACTATCCGCCACTCTTACAATATGAACCATTAAATATAGATCATCCAGTAATACCTAATCAGAATTAAAGCTAAATTTTGTCTTCTTTTATTAAAAAACTATCAACAGAATTGAACAGTGCTCGATATTACATTATATCACAATGTAAGTGAGAAACAAAAAAGTATGAATAATGTATTTTCACAAATATTAGATTGAAGGGATGTGAGGATATCAATCAAATAAACAAAATATTATCAACTCGGGTATCAATTTTATTAGTTAAAAATAATAACACTGTATTTAAAATAACCCATATATAAATGAATTGTACATCCTGCACACTTTAAAAATTTTAACAAATGATAATGTACGCATAATACAAAATAGTTCATTTTTCAATTATTAACCTAATAAAACAATACAATAGTAATTATAAATAATGATCAATTAGTCATGAAATATGTACCTCCATCTCTTTTTAATACATAAGGTATAACCTCGATTTCAGAAAAGAAAAAATTACGAACTTCTGAAAACAATGATAATCAAGGCTATACCAAAAAACACTATATCTAACAATTTGAGTTAAAATACTTAATTCGAAGATGTATTTTAGGAAGAGTATGATGCATCTTCAAAGAGAAAACTGGAAATGCAAGCTGGGTGCTGGCTGTTAAAAGAAAGCCACACCTCTGTTCCCACCCACCATTTCGCCAGGGAAATGTCCCTAATAAAGGGTATTTATAAATAATCAATCCTCCATTGTTCTTAAACTATTTTTAATTTTTTTTTAAGTTTATTTTTTTAAATATAAATGTTAAAACCTGAAAAATCTCACGAGACTCAGAACATCCCAATCATCAGATCTACAGCTTTACTGACAAAGTAGTACAGGCAGTCTATACCACTTTCTAGCTCTAACAAACCTGTCCAATAGAAGTTAAGGCACCTGGTCGGTTAGAGATGAAGATACATAACTGTCCGAATCCCACTGATTGTAGTCAGCGAGTTCAATTTGTATCAAAATATATATTGTACAAAGAGGAGAAGCAAAAAAAGAGACAGTCACTACAAGATAGAGAGACAAAGTAGTTCAGGAGTACACATTAGATTAAAACCGCCAATGGATAATTTTGGCTGCCCTGTCAAAGAACTTTACCGTTAACAAGCGTATTTCTAGTCCAGTCCTCAACACTAAACATATACATATTAGTAGAAATAATTCCAATCACCACATGCACTTGAAATTTGCCGTGTTATATTTTTTTATATTATTGAATTTTAGGATTGTCTCTCTAGGTTGCTCATCTCGTGATTCCTGCCTGTGCTCTTTTATATTCTTCCCATGGATTTGGTTCTTTTGAAGGCTTGTATTGTGTCAAGGGTAAGTAAGGAGTCCTGAACCACTTGGATTTTTCACTAGTGCAAAACCTGAAATAATTTAGAATTTTTAAGATTCAAAAATTGCGATCAGCTAAAATTTATTGTCTAAGAAAACAGTAAATACAGTTGAACCCCTCCGTACTTAACATCTATTAATAAACATTCTCAATAAGTAGTTTTCATCATGAGCCTTAAATTTCAATCAAAAAGAAACAAAAAAATTTTTAGAAATTGAACAAAACTTAGTATATATTTTCAAAATCAGTTATGTATGAACAGCTGTAGTAATTAAACAAGAAAAATCACTATAGATCATTTTTTATGTATAAACATACAATTAGTCTTTGTAAAAACATATAAGCATTAAATCTTCAATTTTAATACCCTAGAAATAAAACAACAGATTTTTGATATATTTTACATATATGTGTTGTCTGAGCTGACCAAAAATTACAATTTTTTTACATGTCAAAATTTCAATAGATCGATATTTTTCAAGATTCTTCAAGTTAAAAACAATAGAGGTTCAACAGTATTACTACAACAGATAATATTAATTGATTGATCTATATAACACTTTAAAAAAAATATAAGAATAAATAATTATTAGATGACAGAAATCAATAATACCTTGGAACTTGACGAATAATTTGCTTAATCCTCCTCTTCATCAGATTCGGACTCTGTAAATAAAAAGTTATTAAATATTTGATAGAAAAATACTTTTAAAATGAATTACTGTGTAACTATATTTTATCAATTACTGTGTATTTATATTTTATCATTGACTTCAATGCTTTTTAAGCAAAAATAAATAATAAATTTTTTTTATCAAATTAGTAAAATAGAAGATAAATATAAAAATATCTAACCTTTCCATAATGGAACTGAAAATTGAATCAATCAACAAATAAATAATGCATAATTTGATTTCAAAAAGTAACATGTATAAATGAATACTAATTAACACTTAAGAAATAATGTTTAAATTTTAAAAACATTTTTTGAAATAGGCTTAAGCACCAAAAATTCGAAATTAAGGTTTCAATTTATTATGAGGTATTAACACCATTTTTATCAATTCCTGCTCACAATATATATATATATATAAAAACCTGTGAAGGGTCTTAGTAAGGTATTGGTTCTAAGCCAACGGTTAGAAGTAAGGTAACTTTGACGAAATCACGCTCAACCACCAGGTTTTATCACCAATTAATAGAGGATGGGTGAACCCCAGAAGGGTCTCCTGATCCCACAGACTGATACATGGAATAAATAATTATCTTCCACAGCCTATTTTAAAAACCGGGACCTTGAGATAAGTAGCACAGTGTCCTTCTACCCACTGAGTTACCCCACTTTTGTAGATTTATATATAAAAAATAAAAAAAGGTCTAAAAATCTACTATCGATGAAGTAAGCACGAAATACCAACTACTCCCAGTCATCACTCTGGCTTTGACCAGAGCTGGAAGTCTTAAAAATA
The DNA here is from genome assembly GCA_948150685.1 of Rhaphigaster nebulosa. Taxonomy (NCBI): domain Eukaryota; kingdom Metazoa; phylum Arthropoda; class Insecta; order Hemiptera; family Pentatomidae; genus Rhaphigaster; species Rhaphigaster nebulosa. The sequence continues at coordinate 75,396,039 of OX411306.1, read as the reverse complement.
TATTGTAATTATATTAGTTTTACCACCTTAATCAACTCCTACTGTACACAATAAAATTAAAAAAAAATTAATTGTTATTTGGAGAAAACACGTTTCATATGTTTCTATTAAAGTTTGCTAAATGGAGATTACACCTTTTTCAATAAGTGACATCGATAGGTATTCATACTAGCAGCAAAAAATTTATACTCCTCATCATTAACAGTAAACATATCAGAGCATTCAAATTATTTTGAATTTAGTAGCTTGGCTTCTTAATAAAAATAACTAAACTAAGAACAATATTTATTTGAAACCATCATTTGACCACCACCAGTAGAAATAGTTATATACAAAATGTTGGTTTGTTTTATGTTAAACCATGGTCTGTGAAAGAAAGTTAAACATTAAAGTAAATGTTAGCCTTTAATGTTTTAATCATTTTATCTCCTCCCCAAAATATTTGTAAAACAAAGTAACACATTACAAACCTTCCTCAGCATTCTGGAGCCATTCAACAAATTTTTTCATTTGTTCTAGGAACATCATCTTCCCCTTAACTGAGTGACCGTCCCGAAACCATTTCAAAATGACCTCCTCGGATATCACTTCCTCTAAAAAAGATAAAATAACATTTTAAAAACAAATTAAATTTTATTTATTCTTAAATAGGTTGTATAAGATTATTTCAGACATCCAAGGAAGATAAGATAATCATTGATATGCTATCTCTTGTAGATATTTGTCATCACTGATACCTTTTTGGAAAAAATAAACTTTTTATTGAAGCCCAAATAATTGTACCGATAAATCTGTAAATAGCATTAGCAAAGTTCATATTCCTCGAGAAAAAAAAATCCCTCCAAACATATGACTTAATATTATTATAGATTATTTACACCATATAGTGATGAGATATAGAACAAAGACATTTTTTTAAACCAAACAAATAACATGGTAAAAACACTTAAAGACAAAAATAGTATTTTTTTTTTAATGGAAAGATCAAGTCTTAAGTCAAAACTGGAAGTAATTATTTTGATATTCCTTTAAACTTTTTCAATTTGCTAAATATTAAAAAAAAAAAAGAACTACAATGGATGCCTGGAAGATGGCAGTTGTCAAAAGTTCCATATTAAGCTGCTTATTCAAAATTTTCATTTAACAAGAAAAACAGTTATTCATATAAAGGAAGGATTTTATAACCAATAGCATCAAGGAGCAATTAAAAAAAATAAAATAATAAAAACAACAACTCCAAATACTAACAATAAATTCCATTGATGTTTAGTTAAAGCAAACTCTAAAATTAATTTTTAGGATTTTACAAGGAATTTTTATTTGTTTTGATGTGAGACTTTAACCTAATCAAGTACTTGAGCTAGAAAACAAAAGGGTAAAATATTTTTAATCTAGTTATACATAAATTTTTTTTTTACTTTTGTAAAATAACAGTATTATTTTCTGAAATATTTTCATGAAATTCATGTTGTCATAACAGTATTCTTGAATCTTGAGAAGAAGTGCCATTTCAGATTTTGTGTTGTCCGTAAATGATGCAAAAAGTTGAGTATACTTTTGAAGATGTTTTAGAGCTTGTTCAGCAACTAATTCTTCTTTTTTATTCCATTCTGCCAGTGACATAACAGTGCTCCAGATCTGAAAATAAGACAGCCTATCAGGAATTTAAAATAACAAGGCTAAATATCTAAATTTGTTTGAAAGAAATTTCATCTACAGAACTACTCAAGACCAAAATTTAACAGTACAGCTAGTATTTATGGCCAATATGAATTTAACCCCAGATAAAGCTTTTGAAACATAAAATATAAACCTGCTAACAAGTATAATTATAACTACAGTATAAATACAAATTAGTTTAACAAACAATGCTACATATGCTCTAAAAAACAATGAATTGCCATTTTAAGCAAATTTGAAAAATGATAACAACATAATTAAAACTGCAAGCAACAACTGATTATTTGTAATTTTAACCATAAAAGCATCAACAGAAATAATTTTATAACTAGTATACCCGAGCGAGAACTCTCGCATTAGATCCTAATACATTAGAAGTATAAGCGATTTTAGGGAAACATATTTATTCGTGCTAACAATATAATATTACCAAAACAGTTTATTTAACACACACATTGCGAAGGTACACAGTGTGTAATGACTATGTTGAAGTTACAGTTCATACTTAATAAGTAATTAGCTTACCCCACTGGAAAATATCTCTTCAATTTAGCAGTTAGGCAATTAGACTCAGCTATGACATTTTCTATCTGTAGTATTTATATTTAACATTGATCTTTAGGGTTGGACATGGGAAACAATATTTAATTTCCCACTCATTAAAAGTTTTTGGAAACGGACTCAAATTGATATAAAGTTGCCATGACAACGGCACGTACGCAAGATGGCATGAGGCCCATGCGGATCTATATCGTGCATTATCTCGAAAACTGTAGGTTTTTAAGCTTTAAAACGCTGGACCAATACGCTCCGTAGGAGCGTACATGATCTTGCTGACTCTGTTGTCATAGTTTTGAAACCTTCCAATTTTTTCATCACTTTTATTTAAACCCTTGTAAGATTTTAAGAAACAATATTGGAAATCGTCACATCTCCGTGAAATTCTATTTCTTTTGATACTTCACACGTCAAAATCCATCGCTCCTGAGAGCCGGAAAAGGGATCTATACTACCGTAATAATATATAGTAGTGATGCATAATAACTACCATCTAAATTTGTTTGGCATGTAATAAATAGTATCAACTCTTTTATCTTAGGTAGTTATGAGGTTTCAAAAAATGGTATCAACATGGTTTTTTAAAAAAGGCTTAAGCGTCTTTTATCTGAATCAGTTTAAATTTAGCAAACTTTACAGGAAACACATGAAACAATTTTTACCCAAATAACAATATATTTTTATGTCTTCTAAATATTTTTATGTCTTCTCAATTAAATGGTTAAGGCCAGAGTGACAACTCAGAGTCGTTAGTGTTTGGTGCTCGTATCATCAATAACTGATTTTTGGTCCATTTCCAATTTTTTTTTTCTGTAGAGGCGGTGTTCCTATAATAGTTATTGGTTTTTTTTTTTTTTTTTTTTTCCACGGCTGTGGTCGAAGGTTTAGTAGAGGAAATCCCTACAGAAATTCCAGAGGTTTTTTGCTAGAGGATTTCCAACTACAGTTATTAAAATTAAACAAAATGGACTTTTGAAAGCTGAAACAGTGATACAAGATATGACTAAATACAAGGCAGGGTTCTAGGGTGACTACAGCAATGCTTTTGTGATGAAAATTTGAAGCTAAGAATAATTTTTTATAAAGGATTTAAGAGGCAGTTAACAGGGGGTTGAATAGTGAATTTTCTTTTATTAGTCTAGCTCAATTTTGTCCAGCAAGATAAATCATAAGTTGAATCTTGTCATTTCTGGTCCCACAAGTTCAATTTAAAGACCTAATCAGAATTCAAAATTAATGTATATTGGCCCAAATATGCTTCTTGTACAATGTATAATAATTTTTTTTTTATATCGTCATTTTGTACAATTAAACTATTTTAATATAAATAGTCAACTCCTAATCACCAAAAGATAGAAAATGACATAAGCTACTATTTCTTAACATTCAGATAAACATCCTCAAAAATTTAAAGGATTCTTTAATATTACATGCCTGTCAGAAAATACAAATTATTTCAAAGTCAATATTCATAGGATCGGCTCTGAGAAATAAGGAAGTCATCATCCAGGCATATTGCTAACTAGATTCAAGCGAATGAATGCTGACATTGCTAAGTATGTCTTCTTCATCTTTATTTGATCATACCAGTGTGTAAAAATTAAGCTTAATTATTTAATTTTGAATGAGTGCAAATTTTATTAATTTGTTTACTCATAACAATTAAATGGTAAAATAAATAAAATATTAAATCAGCAGTGCAATTATTTCATTTTTTCATTATTTAAGCTTTGTTAAATTTAAATACCTAAAATTAGCCAAAATGTGCAGTACACAATAAAGCCTTTAAATGGTCATATAATAGAACTTTCAAACAAATAAAGAAATAATTGTTGAGGGTAAAAATTTAAGCCAACAATGAAAAATAAACTACCTTCTGCTAAACAATGAAAAATAAACTTCTTTCTGCTAAAGTATCAACAACAAAAGAAAAAAAAATATAATTATTTCTTTATTTTATAAAGAAATAAAACATATCAGGATATAAGGCATACTTTCAAATTTCAAGACTGGAAGAAATATTAATTATAAATTAACCTAATGAGCTATTTGCCTTAATTATATAAAATAATTACTCATTAAAAAAAAAAATACCAACATTAAAACAATGAATAAGAGCAACTCCTTATACTCTTAGATAATTTTATTTCAAAGCCTAGCCTAGAAATAAAAATGTCTATATATTAACTCAAATATGTCTCTATTTCTATGTACAAGAATTATTTTTTATATCATGTTATTTTGTATGAATGAACTATTATAATCAGGACAGTTATTTCCTTGCATTCATATAAGCTACTCCTAAAAAATTATAAGGAACCTTTAATATGACATGCCTGTCAGAAAATACAAATTATTTCAAAGTCAATATTCATAGGATCGGCTCTGAGAAATATGAAAGTCATCATCCAGGCATATTGCTAACTAGATTCAAGCGAATGAATGCTGACATTGCTAAGTATGTCTTCTTCATCTTTATTTGATCATACCAGTGTGTAAAAATTAAGCTTAATTATTTAATTTTGAAAGAGTGCTCATTTTATTAATATGTTTACGTCATAACCATTAAATGGTAAAATAAAAAAAATATTATATTTTGGCTTTGTTAAATTTAAATACCTAAAATTAACCAAAATGTGCAGTACACAATAATGGCTTTATACAATAATACCTAATACATAATAAATTGCAGTATACAGTAATACCTTTAAATGGTCATATAAAAGAACTTTCAAAGAAATAAAGAAATAATTGTTGAGGGTAAAAATTTAAGCAAAGAATGAAAAATAAACTACTTTCTGCTAAAGTATCAACAACAAAAGAAGAAAAAAAAATTAATATAATTATTTCTTTATTTTATAAAGAAATAAAACAAATCAGGATAATAGATATATGGCATACTTTCAAATTACAAGACTGGAAGAAATATTAATTATAAATTATCCTAATGAGCTATTTGCCTTAATTATATAAAATAATTACTCATAAACAAAAATAAAAAATTACCAACATTAAAACAATGAATAAGAGCAACTCCTTATATTCTTAGATAATTTTATTTCAAAGCCTAGCCTAGAAATAAAAATTTCTATATATTAACTCATATATGCCTCTACTTCAATGTACAAGAATTATTTTTTACATCATGTTATTTTGTATGAATGAACTATTATAATCAGGTAAGTTATTTCCTTGCATTAATATAAGCTACTCCTAAAAAAATTATAAGGAACCTTTAATATGGCTTGCCTGTCAGAAAATACAAATTATTTCAAAGTCAATATTCATAGGATCAGCTCTGAGAAATAAGGATGTCATCACCCAGGCATATCAAATTGAATTGAAACAGACACTAACAATAGACTAGGTTTGTCTTGATTAAATCATGACCATGATATAAAAATTAAACTTAATCATTAAATTTGATGCTTAGTAATACTTCTAGGGGTGAGTAATTCAACATTTTAAAATTAATAGATAATTGGGGCTAGATAGAAAACATAAAAGGTTAAATTATGTGACTGTGGGAAACTCGTTAAGTTTTGAATTGAAGTATTCCTACAATTTGTATTAATCATAAAGATATTGAATAGCCGATTAGTAGTATCACTATGTTGAATTTGTCTTTGAACATTAACGAGATCACTATAAATGATTCATCAAAAATTGTGTGCATACATATATAAATTCAATTATATATTGAATTGAGAGCCTCCTAAGTCAAAGTCGGTTAAAAAAGTAGCAATCTACAAAATCTACCGAACTAAGGAGTAGGATATTTGTTAGTAATTAATTAATAGAACAGTACAAGGAATCTTTACTTGAATTATTTAAGTTCCTAAATCTTAAATATATATAGGAACTATTAATTGTTTAAAAAAATACTTCAATTAAAATGCATTTACTTAATATAGATTTTTAATAGTAAATCCAACAATCAAGAAAATGGTCTCAGACATCCAAGGAAGATTAAGTAATCATGATAACAGATCATCTTGGAATTTGTCATCACAGAAACATTAAAAACCCATATTTTTGATAATTAAATCAATGACTAACTCATAAGTAGTAGTATCTGTGGGAGAAGTAGGCTTCTGGTCCTTTTTGCCTACCCCTGGGCGAAATGTACTCTGAGTAACGAGCACCGAGTACTTTACTCAACTCACACTAGCCGTGATTAGATACAAACAGAGATGGAAGGGGTAGCGAAGATTGACCTACCGTTTCCATCCCCAGTCGTATCTAATCCTGATTAGTGAGAGCATTCGAGTAACATACTCTGTACTCATTATTTAAGAGTACTTTTTGCCCATCTCTATTCACAGCTACCAAGAGGTCATTGCCCCATACTAACCAGACTGGAAGTGTCAAGATTCAATTATCGGGACCACCTCAAAATAAATATTAACAGATCGTTTAATCATTCCTGCACCGTTATAAATTGTGCACCAAAAGACCCTCGACCTAATGTGCCTGGGCATCACAGCCTTAACTCATAATAAGCACTAATTATATTACCTATTATTAAATGGAGGATTATTAAACAAATGGACAAACTACTACAGTACAATGCTTACCAGAGTAATAATTTCTTGTTCAGATATCAGGTGCTTAGCAGCAGCATCCCTAATGTCAGTGACTATTTCCTTAATCGGCTGCCCATCCATTAATTTTTCTTTTAATTCTTTTTGAAGATCTCGTTTTGCTTCTTGACTGGCCTGCAATGATCATAATTAATAATCAAAACAAAATAAACAAGAAACAGTGTTAGACTAATCAAATGATGTAATCAGACATCCAAGGAAGAAATAAGAATCATCTAAAATCATTAAAGATTTGTCATCACAAAATTAACAATCATGGTGCCTACATTACTAGGATAATAACTATTCCAGCTTTTTAGTATTTTTATAAAATTTCACAATGTCAAAAGAAAAATGTTATACCAACAAAAAAAAATAAGTTTTGTATCACAAAAGGATCTCTAAATTTTATTTCCTGAATTTTTGAGTTAGTTCGACATACAAACACGAAATAAATCATTTTTGAAATAGTCTCTTTTATCTAAAATTTTATTCAGTGCTTATATTTAAATAAAACTTTTTAAAAACATTAATCAAGGCTCATGCTAAGTCCCTAAATTTCTAGGCATAGTAGTGTGTTAAACGAAACAAAAATAAATATCTTATTGGACAGTCTAACAATTCAGACATTATAATAAACTCATAGTTGTTTAAAATCCCAGTTTTCTTAATTGGTAGACATATTGAATAAATATTTCTAATAAAAAAATAAACAACAAACCTGGGCCAAATGTAGCTTCACAAGATCAGATAAACCTTTGTCATCAAATGCAGATTTCAAATGTTCTTCAGTGCGTTTATTAGGTGGGAAGAATTCCATCAGCCTGGCCATACAATAAATTTACTTTAATTTTAAGATTTACTCATTGACCAAATAATTAAAAAAAAAAAAATTAATATAATGTCTCTGACAAGACTCAACACCAAATGACAACATATCACCTTAGAAATTTTACAAAATATCATTTACTTACTTGTAGATACATCAACGATAATCTTTAAAATCTAAATGGACTATCAGAGAGGAGAAAATAGAAATGAAACTAAAAAATTGAGAAATAAACTAACTTTCATTGAATTGAGCATTGAAATTCTGTCTATCTCGAGTATCGAAAGGTAAGAATAATAGTAAATTAAAAGAAATAATATTCACAAACATTGTAATATAAAAACAACATCAAATGAACAGAGAAAAATATAGTAAGAATGCAGTAATAATAAAAAGATACTGATAAACATACCTTCCTTCAAGACCTCCACGTTTAAGACCTGAAGTAAGACCAGCCATTCCTTTCTCCTGTTTCCATGTTACAAACACCTCAAGAAGGAACTCTAATGAGAGACCATCTTTGATGAGATGTTCCTATAATAATGTATGAAATAAAATCAAGACATCATAAAAATTAATTAACACTGATTATTCCTAATGACATACATTTTATCCGAGAACAGATAATGAAAACAAATCTATCCAAATAGTCTCCCTCTACCTCCTACACAGCTAAACTTTTACGTTGAACGAAAACCATAAGACCTTCAAATTTTAGGCCAAAAACTTACTCTTTGTGAAGGAAAGAATAAATTGAATGATAAAAACTAGAAATATATCTAATGTTTTCTACATTGCATACGTAAGCACTATCTAAATTACAAACAGACTTACATTAAATTACGTAAAAAAGCAATAATCCTGTTAAAACACTCAAATGTTTGACATTGTGTACTGTCGTACTTAATGGTTAGGTTTGTGTTCAGAACATAATAAGTATAAATCGATAGTACTATTTTGAGATAACATGCTTATTAAATTACTATAGTAAAATAAAACTACAGAAAAAAAAATTTAAGTTTAATAATCAGATGCTACTGAGACATTAATATGAAGCAGTGCGTATACGAGGGGCAAACTCGACAATTGATCAAACATTATTTTTAATTCATTTATAAAGAGAACATCCGTTATTCATATTCATAACACTATTGCTATTTAACATTATATATAATCTTAAAAACTAATATTATTAAGAAAAGAATAAAACATTATTACAAATTATAAGAATAAAATTGTATTACAAATGCCTTTTGACATAATTTTTTTTTTTTTTTTTTTTATCAAATGTTGAGTTAGTCCTTCGTTATGCATCATATATTCTATAGTGAAAATAAAGTACCTTTCAATGTTAAAAAATAAAAAATTTGGGAAGTTAATAATTAAAATTTATAAACATTTAACAAACAAATTAAATCAATCCTGCCAACTTAATACACCTACATTGATTAGTACTTGAAGGATAGTGGGCGGGATGGAGGCATTGGATATCCAGAGTGCAGTCATTCTGGCCAGTTTAATCCGCTCCTGCTCAGAGAAGCCCTTCAGAAAAACCAGAACTTTCTTCATCTCCTCCTCGAACATTTTCTCCAGGTATTTGTACCGTCGCATGAGCTTGGTAAAAACCTAACAACAAAGTTATGGTTAAAAAACATTGATAGCAGTACAGATTTAAAATGTTTACAACAAAAAACATTAATATATAACAAATACCTGTTCATAGTTTCGGAGGGATGCCATGTCGCAGGGTGCCTCAAAAATACATGAATGAGTCTTGCACATTTTGTCTCCCTCTTGAGCAACTTGCCCACCGGGGACTGAAAACAACATTCAAAATATAAAATACTGCACTACAAATGTAGCAATAGAGAAACTTAAACATTTAATTAGATCAATCACTCACAAGGATATAACAACACTACAAGATTCCTTTAAAAGCCTGAACATAAAAGAATTGAAGTTTTGATTACTAAGTATCATAAATATTTTAATGCTAGAGGGGAGGGGAGAACAAGTGGCTTATTACACACAAACACTTAAAACATTTGTTCAGAAGAATATTAATTACAAATACATTTCAATCATTCCAAAGCAAAGGTTACATTTCCACCTTTCAGTAAATAAAGTAATAATGATAAGTCAAGTTAAATACTATGCTTTGCTGTTATCAAATAACAGATTAGTTCTAAAAAAATAATTAATAATTTAAATAATTGTGCTAAAAACAAAACATAAGTGTATTATTAAAAATAAAAATTGCATTAAATGAGGTAGGTTAAGAAATAAAAAGTCTAATGTGATAACTTCTATGGGAAGTTATATTCCAAGGCAATCAACAACAAATTAAAGGAAGGTTACTGTGTCAAGGGCAAAGTGGAACTAGTTTCTCTTTAACCTTAGCTAAAATTTCTTGTAGTTTCTGGTCAGAACTGATGATGAGTCAGGCACGGAAAAGATTAATAAAACATTAAATAAAATAATTTTGTTTTTAACATGAAAGCAATGGAATTACCAGTTTTTAATAAATATGGACACTGGATCAACTAAGTAGTATAATAGCACACTTTAAAAAAGTAAAAATTAGTATCAATTTTATTGATTTAAAAACTTTCAAATCATTACAAATTTAAAAACATTAGATGAAAAGATGCATGTTTACAAACAAATATGAAAATAACTGAGATCATTGGAATCTTCCAACAAGTATATTGTAGAAAGCTATAATTAGAAATAACAGTAAACTCAACAGAAAACTATAAATTACATCCATCATAAAAATACATTGATATATACTTACTGAGTAGACCTCCGGCAATGAGGATATCAAATAATGCTTCCCCATAGCGTCTGTAGTCTAATTTTGAGCCGGCCGAATCTAGGAACTTTGAAACAGCTTCTAGGTCTGGACCGGCCTTATCCAGCCCAACCAGGATCGAGTCACGAAACCCAGAAGGGTCATACTTTTCTCTTTCATCTAGATGTATTAACAATATAAATTACAAAAACTAATATAGCAACAAAGTTTTAAATAGTATAAAATGGATGCTACAAAAAATCTAGAGTAAGATACTAAAAAAAAAAAAAGAAAGGAAAAACTAATCAGATTATGAATGACTAACAGTAATTTCCTATAACAAATCAAAAATCCTATTACTGTATTAACAAATGAAAGTTGATAAAATAGAGCCAAGTTAAGGTTAATGATTTGCATTCCTTAAAAAATAAAAAACTTAATTAAATTTAATGAGAAGATGAGCCATAAACAATAATGTGTAGTTATAGACAAGTAGATTGAACTCTCAAAAAAAAAAAAAAAAAAAATATATATATATATATATATATATATATATATATATATATATATATATATATATATATAAGAAATTAGCAATCAATATGGTGGAATAAAAGTTTTGAGACCCTTAGCTTTCACAAAAATAAAAATTGTCTTATAAAGTAAAATCAATTCTGATCAAATAGTAAAATCAAATCCTATTAAAACACAAACAAAATAAGCAAATAAGTATGTTAATGCAATCAGAAAATTCCAAGATGAGTCACCCTGTAGTAAACATCCCAATGACTACTCACATAAGGAAGCTAACACCAGTGTAAAATGCATTCACACAAGTAATACTAAATATAGGAACAAGGGCATTACTGCTATAAAGTATTGAAGAACATTAATCTAAAACAAACTTCATAACAATATTAAGGAGGAAGAAAAAAAAAAAAAAAGTAATAAATAAATAGAAAATTTATTCAACTCAAAGGACAAAAATGAATACTCTTATTTTTTGTTTAGATATTAGCAATTAAAAACTTGATTAAATCCATGAGGCATAACAAATCAAACTTGACTGATTCAAAGAAAATTTATTTTTATTAAAAAAATAGAAAGAAAATAACACCCTTATAACTCACATTGAAGAAAAATATAAGTTTACTTGAATCTAACCTTAAGCTTCGAAACTAACAATTAAATCCACCTGAAAATAATGCCAATATGAAGACACTAAGTGCAATGATTTAATATTACGAAAAGAGAAAAATAAAATAACTATTGCTGGCACATTACTGCTAATACTAGATGTTACAGAAAGCTAACTGGTATTTGATGCAATACTTCAAATAATACTCCTCTGAAAACACATATATTTGTCTGCATTAAATAAAAATAATGCATAAACCATCTTAATAATAGTAGATAATAAATTAGTTCAGAATGGAAATAATGTTACCTCTTTTTCTGGTCTTGATGCGTTGACCTGAGAGCACTGGCTTTTCTGTTTTTTGACTCATACAATAACTGGCTATAAGACAAAGAAACTTTTAGAGAAAGGCAAGGTTAATAGCACCATGACAAAGCAACATTAAAACTATAATTTTGAGTCGTTGGTAATAGCTAATAAGACTAATAATTTTAATGGTAATTTAAAGTAACTGAAAATTATTAAAACAACTGTAGGATAGCAGCACTAAAAAGTACAGTTAGCAACATGTTCTACGAGAGAGCTTAATTACTTTAATACCTATTGTAACAATAAAAACAGTATTATTCAATAATTAAATGTTGCAGAATTCATTTTAAATAACTAAAACAAGATTAATAGTTAGAGAACTTACGGAGAAACCTGTTAGCTTGCAGGACGAAATTCTTTGTGGAGCTTTGATGTTATGGAGGTGGTTAAAGGAGGGGGGATTGAGCAACGTGTGACGGAAAATCCGGTTGTAGGGTCAATGTACTGTTTTAAACTATTGAAACTCTATTGTTATAATTTCTATCTAATTATTCTATATATTCATTATTCTATAAAATTATCGATTGTTGGAATTAAAAATTACATTTCGTAACAGCTTAAGGTGAGGTTACCTAAAATTTCAATCTAAGATAAATCTAAATATAGATATTAAAACCATTAAATTAATTTTTTAAATGGTATAATTAAAAAGATTTAAGTGTAGTATATCAATAATAAAAATGTATATATATCATGTATATATATATATATACAGTGCTGCGCCAAGCGTGATACTGTATTACTACATATCAGCTGGGATTTGTTTTTAAAATAAAATGCTTGTAAATATCATAATTGTTTTTGTTTAAATAAATAACTAGATATGCTTTTTAAAATAGGCAATGTTTATTATGACTGTGTAATGGTAGTAACACCTATTTCAACTTGAGACAATCTATAACTATCCTATAGTTAAACAATTGTAACATAATCTATTACATAAATGATTCTTCATGGTTTAATGCAAACTGCAAACTTTGTCGCAATCCAAGTTGCCATTAATTTATTGTAACAGTTTAGCAATGTTTACAGATTACTGAAACTTATTTTGTAAAAATAAGTCATATCTTTTTTAAAAATAAAATCATATCTTTTTCTATGAAATATCCTTGATGCCCTTTAATCAGGGTGTCTTATTTCATAATAGTTGAATTCCTTATCATTGAATTAGTAATCTACAAATTTGATTTAATGGTGTCTTATTCCTTGAAAACTGATATAGTTTAAGTAGATATTTATTTGCCACTTAGAATCTCCTTTCTATCTAATAATGGGAACAATATACCAGAACCCAGCTGACTTGTGACGCTCACAAAGATTCTTCAGAACCACGCCAGTACCAATGACCTCAATGTTTATCATCACGGATATTTTTAATATAAACCACCATGTTCTTTAGGAGGATCACTTACATCAGGATATATTTAATTGCATATGAGTATTCTTGGGAAAGCGTTCCAGGATGTGAAGCAGTTCTGTTCCAAATCTGCTGTAGGAATGGTGTTGTACCTCTTTAACCCATTGATCCCTATTATTTTCTTCCTTTTCAGTAATCTGGGATATCGCTTAACTTTATGGTATAACTTAATGGAATCCATAAATGAATCGCTTCATTCATTTAATAATTGGACCATATTTAGTTTTGTTTCAGCCTTACCTTCTGTGATAAATTGATGTAAATTTACACATAATTTAAAAGATAGTTGTTAATAAGATGAAACAAAGTAATTACTTTTATATGAACTGATATTTTTGAGATATAAAAAACTAAAATATCAAGAGATCCAATTTCGGAAACTTGTTCAGTTATTAAGATCATGGGTAAGCTAAATTGGGCCTCAGATTAAAGTTTTGTAAAATGTATGAACATATCATAAACTGTTTTTGTCTTTTTTTTCTTTTCTCTTTTCTTTTTTTTTTTTTTTTTTAGAAAAAGTACATTCAGACACATTGAAACAGTTATAATATAATCATTGGCATTGTTTTATTATGAAAAAATAAGTAAATAAACATACATTTAAATAAAGTTTCTCCTTAAAGCTAATGTTAAACTGCCTTTTTTTTTCCTAGTAATTTTTCAGAAAAACACTTATTTTTGAAAACTTATTTTCAGAAGAGCCCCCCAAAAAATCAGTCAGCTTGCCCTCCTATTGCATTGAAGTAGCAAAATTTTTTTCTTTATATTAGAGTGAGTTTGGTTGACCGCAGATATACTTAAGGAAGAAGTTGGTTGGGAGGTGCGGTCAAAGAATAACACATAAATAAGTAAGATTTATTTATTTTGTGCCAACGTTTCGGCCTAAGTTTTAGGCCATCATCAGGGCTAAAAGAAAAAAGAAAATAACAACATTGAAATGACAGAGGCAATACCAGTAACATTAAAAAATGATAAAAACAGAAATACAATAATTTTTATATCTATTGAATTTTTAATTTTGTGATGCATTTTTGTCACATAATAGGTTTTATTTTCCAGAAGAGTAACATTAAAAGGAAAAGGAATTTCAATTTATTGCAGACTAATGACTCATAAGTCACCAATGGCTACCATTCTTTTCAATTTTTTTTTAATCCAAAATTTTATTATTATTTTATGCCATCTTACAAATATTAATTTTTGGATTTACAAGGACAAAATGTTGTTTTTTAAATGAAGCGCTCCATACAAGAAGGCGAATCTGTCATGCTATAAATTTTTTTTTTATATTCGACGGCTAGTATAATATACTTTATATAAATGACGCATTTAATAAAATCATCATATGATCTATAGGATTTATATAAATCTATGTATATATATATAATTTTATACAAGACGTTAAATTAAAAAAAAAAATGGTATCGAGTGCCTAATATGAACCTGCTTATGAAAAAATTATGAAAATGTATGTCATGTAATTTCATTCTAACGAATTCAACAAAACATTAAAATAAATTAATTTAAAATTCATTAAAAATTCTTTTATGTACAAGGATATTCATCATGCCAAGTATAATATCATTCATTATATGTTACAATAAGTAAACAAATATTAATACAAATTATCAACATTTTTGAGTTTTGTTATTAGCACAACTTTGTCTCATCTGAAGTACTTAGGAATACTCCTATTTATTCTTCTTCTCTTCTTCTTTATCTTCCTCTTATGCCATTAGCTAGCGTCGAGGAGCCTCAATCCAGCGTAACCACTCCTCTCGGTCCCTGCTTAGCAGCTTCATCTCATTGAGCGATTTGCCTCTTTTACTTCCAATTCTTTGGATATATTCTTGGTACGTAATTCTGGGGCGTCCGCGTGGTCTCTTTCCTGTGGGTCGAGCCTCTAATACCTTTATAGGATTCGTGTCCTCGTTCATCCGGCAGACATGACCAAACCACTGGAGTTGCCGTCTTTCTAGAGTGGTTTTAAGCTCTGTAACGTCTAGTTGCTCTCTAATGCTTTCATTCCTAAGGCGATCCCTTCTAGTTCTCCCAATAGATCTGCGAAGGAACCTCATTTCCGCTGCTGTTATGCGACTAGAGTGCCTGTCCAGCTTTCTCCGCCATAGGTGAGTGTAGGTAGGTAAACAGACTTATATACATGCATTTTGGTCTTCTTATCTACTTCTCGGTGGCCGATAATGCGATTAGTAATCTGGTAATACACTTGATTCGCCTTACTTATTCTGATTGATATTTCGGCGTCTATCTTACCCGAGCTACTAATTACGGTCCCTAAGTAGGTATATTCCTTCACTGCCTCAAGTGTCTCGCCATTGCAGATGAGTTGGACATCTTCCTGTTCTTCCCTCGCCATAACCAGCACTTTACTCTTGAAGGTGTTAATTCCTATTTATTCTCTGCTCCTTTTATTTTATTGCTTGTTATAGTCCACTTTCTTAATTTACCATCAAATATTGTTTTATATTTTTAATTATAATTATTCAGAAATAGTTCCCATTAATATTTATTTATATTATTTGTAATTTCTAAGTCCTAAGATATTTCTTTTTATCTTTGTATATAGTTAATATATTTTTATTCCATTGATAATACCAGTATAATGACCATTTAGGTTCTTAGTTAAATTATAAAACTGATAATTTATAGTTTTATCATTATTTTTTGTTATATAAATTGCTTCAATTTTTTATTTTATTTATTTATCGCGATAAAGGCCAACTAAGGATCTTGAGTATATCACTTCATGGCTTTCATCTTCAGCCCACACCTTCTTCATCTTTTCTCCCATTTCTCTTCTACGCTCCTCTGTCCACCTCCTTCCTTCCCCTCTTCTCCTCCTCTCTACAGTAGTCTTCTGCTCTGATCTTCAGTTTCTTCATTCTTCCTTTATCTGCTCGGGGTATCCTTTGATGTTTTTAAGTTAATAATTTTATTTATAATTAATTTTTATTATCAAATATTTTTGGTTAATCAAAATTAGATTTATGATTTTGTGTTATACTTGGGTATGCTATTGTGATAGAATTAAATCTATTAAACTATATTTACAATTTTTCTTATATTAGTCTCTTCATATCCCTATAAATATTTTGTAAAAAATTATATAATTCACAAACTATTATAATTTAATAGCTTAAAATACAAATAGTATGTTATTAACTCATTATTGGCCAAGCATAACTTAAGTTGCATAGCATTTAAAAATTTATCTGGTCCAAGAATTTCATTCATTGCCAGTAAAATGTACTATCAACATTTTAAGGGATCCCTCAAAGTTGGTTTACACGATGCTAGTTGACTGGTTCGACAGTCGGCAGGGTTGTTAACTAACATGCTAGTAATTTTTGTCTTCTCTGGGAGGAGAGTCATCTTGCATGCTAGTTTTCAAAATCAAGTCAGTCTGTTATCAGTATTGTGGTAATCTTCAACAATATAAAAACCATATTTATAGTTTGATGTTTGAAATTCCATAGAATATCCTCTATTTTATAAAACTCTATTAATTTTAATATATTAATTTAATATTTCATTCTCAGTACATTTGCACTTTCTATTAGTTTTCACCATCTTGTTTATTTATTAGCACAGTAAAAAGTTGGAAGGCAACCTAGTAAGCTAGCGTGGGTAAGCTGACTGTGTTCATATGGTTTTGAGGTTGTAATGTTCGTTACACCTTCATGAAAACCGTCCTGCAACTTATGAAGCCCTACCTACTTTCATACCCTACCTCTTTGGGGCTGTGATCAGGCTAGGTCTCCTGAGAGATTTTGCCGCAACCACATTGTCCTTTCTATTAACGTTATGTTACTATTTAATGATTTAAGTAATTAGTAGTCGCCACTGCATAAAGGCCTGTCTAGTTAGAGAGCTCAACCATAGGTTGCATATGCAAGTAGATTATTTTTTCTTCAGTATTTCTTTTTTGTCTGGCATGCCCATCTGTGCATATTATTCTTTTAAATACTTATTATAGCTTTTTTTTTGGTAGTATATGTTATTTTTGTATTTTCTTTTTAGTTTTGTATATAATTCTTACTCAATAAAATTCTATATTATTTTTTTCTGTTAACCTGTTTTGTTTATTGAATGAACCTCGCAGAATCCTAAAAAGGTGTTTACATGGTGCTAATAGCAGGCTAGTGCTGCACCCAAGATAGTGTTCTGGCACCAGTCAACTGTAATGTTTTTCTTGTAACTCCAAATATCACTTTGGTAGGAAGGATAATTTGATATTTTTAAAAATAGAAAAAAAAATATGAAAAAAGTGTTGGGCACTAATGATTAAAAATCATTCTCACACTGTACTAAATAAAGATTAGAATCTATCTTGTATTTATTTTTATTCTTTATTCTGACTAACATTAAAGATAATATAGACATCATAGACACGATAGATTGGTAGATTGTGGTTCATAAACATAAATGTGAAAATTGTGGCATGACATATATTGGAGAAGCTTCTGAAAAGTTGAAGAATAGTGAACATGTGGATAATTGTAAACATGTTATAAATAAAAACACAGCTGCATTTTCTCAACATAGCATATATTATTAAATACTAATAATGATTTTAAGAGTCTGTATGTATTGGATAATAAAGAATTGAAAAATCTTGCAGGTGATGCATATTATTAAAAACATACAACATACAGTTAACTATAAAATTGATACGAAAAGCCTTAATAATGAATATGCAGACATTATAAATAAACTTAAAATAAAAAAAACAATATAAATTTTTAATAACCTCAAGTAATTGTAAGGTTCGAAATAAAATAATACAAAACAATAAACATTAAAAAAAAATTAAATACAGTTTATAAATGAAAATGTTAATATAAACAACTGAAATTGGTTTTAATTAAATATATTTATACTTTTAATTGTTATTATATATATTTATATAAAAATAATTGTTATATTAATTATCTCATAGTGAATGACATCTCTTGGAAAACAATTTTGAGGAGTTACATACAAAATACGAAACCACCATAAAAAACTTTATAATATTTTACAACATTATAAATTTTAAACTTTAAAATTGTAATAAAGGGCAAAAATGATCCAGGTGATTGAAAGACCTAAAACATTTTAAATAAAATAAAAATATTAATTAATAAATGAGTATAACAAACTAGTGAATATTAAAATAAATACTATAATGCTGTCATAAGCTAAAACGCCCTTACTCCCAATCATTTTTTAAAATAAATTTTTGTATTGTTCCCTGACTTGCTCTAAAAAACAAACCTCTTTATAACATTAGAAAGCCCTAAAACCAATGATAAGGATCTAACCATTGGATTTAAGGCTTTTTAATGTCCTAAAAAGATATAGTTTTTAGAGTGATTCGGGTCCTATACCAGGATGTATTTAAAAAAATGATTTGAAGTTTTTTCGACATAAGCAGTAAAATTATTTAATTTTATGCAAAATACAGGGAATGCCTTTGAGGCGTTAGTGTAATATTTGGTACCATTTCAATGAGATTTCAAGCAGCATACAAATACTACAAAGCGGTCTTCAAAATGGCTGTGATCAGGAAGATGATGTGGGGAGGATGATGCTGGAGTGTGATGAGGAAATTTAAACAGACATCTACAAAACAAGGACAACTGTGCTTGGACAAAGGTGGAGCATCACTCCATCAGAGGAAAGTACACCAGGTCCTTTGACATCAGTATTACATAAGTAAGACTATCATTGATTTCAACAGTAAACAATATAGTTTTGTCTTATCATTAGTTTAACAATTTTTATATGTGCTTTTATTTATTGGTACCTTAACCTTTTTAGTGCCAAAACCGATATATCATTGTTGTAACATTTGGGAAAAGATCCAATGACTAATGTTATATCACATTATTATATGATTAACTAAATTATATAAAATATATAGTATATGTGATGGCTTGATATTCGTATTGTGAGTGAAGGTACAAGTACTGAGGAGCGGCGTACAAATAAGAGTCAGTTTGTTAACTAGATCACCAAATAGCGCGAAGGCAGATCGGAAGCGTTCGGTTAAGTTCGGTGGCCTTCGGTTGACCTCGGGGGCAGCCTCTAGACACCGCTGATAGGAAGCCGCTGCTCTTTATTTGTACCCTTAAACGAACGATTTACGACGGATCCGTTCTCTTTCTTTCCTTTCACTGATAAACTAGCTCACTAGAATAGCTCATTCTTTTTTTTATAATTCAATGGTTAATATTTGACTGAAAATTTTGTGCATATAATATTCATGTACATATTGATATTCACCTGCAAGTCAATATTTGTAATAGATGTTTCTTTATAACTACTTCAATGTTTTATTTTTTTCTAGACCATTATTTACACTGTATTTATATTAATTTTATCCCATCTCGAGAATTAATTTTATGGAGTTATAAAATAAGAATGTGTTTTTCCTTTTTACGTGTGTTTTCTTCGGTGCGACTATCGTTCAACGACTCAGTCGTTAGAGTCGTTGAAGAGAACTATTAGCCCATATTTCATAGGAGCTCTTTTCCTCCGTGCGACTGACTACTGAGTCGTTAACGATCGTCGTCAACGACGCTAACTACTGAGTCTATAGTCGTTGAGAAAATGGTAAATAAAATAGACAATGCATTATGCGATATTGTTTTATTTATGTATATTATATAGTACATTGCTATAATTTTAAAGATTTTTGGCCAAAACGTATTAATAGTAATGAATGTAATTGATAAATAATGTGTAGTTAATTTTTTAGACAAAATCTAATGACAGGAACTTCTTATGCGAAAATTAAATAGTTTTAATAAAAATGTTTTTTATTGACTGTGTGGAATATGATTTAATACCACCAAACTAAGATAATTAATGTAAATAGTGTTTCTTTATAAGTGTTAATTTGAACATTTCTAAATTATTTTTTTATAATTTTAATAAATAATATTTGTATGGGTTTTTGTTATTCGTGAAAGAGATTAAATTAATATGCAATAATTTATGTTTATAGATGACAGGTTTGAAAATTAGTAAAATGAACCGAAACTTTGCCTAATATAATTTAATAAACAACAAAGTAAAGAAATGAAGTTTAAAAAATTTTATTTTCCTGAAAATATAATAATTAAATCCTGATAGAATAATTTAATAGAATAATTCCTAATACTGATTTTCCTCCTGCTCATCCTCATCCTTAGCGAAACAAAATATAATAAAACCTGAGTCCTGCTGCGATAGCCCAGCGGTTGCAGGTGCAGTTGCCCGAATTACCGAAGCGACATACCGAATGCGATATTATCGCAGCCCGTCGCTGAGTGAACGCATTCAAATATCGTAGTTTAAATAAAATATCTTCCCGAATCGTCCTAAGTGATAGTATCGCGCCTGTCTGCGGGAGCATTAAGATATTTTATTTATAATATAGATATTTCTGTGCGCATATAATTAAGATATTGTTTTTATAACATCGATATTTCTATAATTTTTTATAGACCATGGATCTATATGAACTATTTGTTGACCTAGGTTGCACTAGGTCTACTATCACTTTTCCGCCTAAATATTTGCTGTGACCTATAGTTTACCCTGTGTGTACATAGTTCTGCTTCTATATAGTATACAGTTCTGCTGTATATAGGTCAGCAGCAAAATGTTCTTTTTCCAAAATCAGTAATAACTTTTAAACTATTAGCTGTCTAGTCATTGTCATTGGTCTCATTCAGTCCAGAAACAAAAAACGCTGCCAATTATTACACCATGATTTATTATCTGGTCTGTCCATTCACAGGACTTTCCATGTAGCTCTTCGTTTACAATTTAGATAATTAAATTATCATTCAAATGAACATTTGGAATGTTTCGAGAAAGGAACATGTGTAGTATAAATTGTATAAGATATATACCAAGTTCAGCAAAGAAATTAAGCAAAAGGCGCCTACGGAGTAGACATTTGGCGCTTGTCCCAAGATGATCCGTTATAGATATTTTGTCGCATGTATTTGACAACTGTCACAGTAAGAGATTATTTGCCACTCTCTCGAAGAATTTTATCATCTGCTCCAGAAAACGAAGAAGCCATGATGAGCATAGTCTCTCATAACTGGGGTTGTATTTTTATTTTTTACATATTTTTACCAAAGCAAAACTTTTATTTAAAATTTTCCTCGACAAAAATCCGTTCCAAGCAATTTAAAGTAAAATAGAGCACTTTTAATTTTGCATATTTTTAAATATTAAACCCTTTTCACATATTTGATCTTACAATGAATAGGCTGGGAAACTCCTCCGCTTAATATTCGGAAAAATATCGATGTTTTTAAAGAAATATGCAAGTATTTAGCCCGATTGTTTTAATTCTACATATCATAATATCAATATTGAAATTTGAAAATTTGAAGAGGGCTATTTCGACAACCAAAGAAGCAAAACAAGATTGTTGAAAGTGTACTATATAGTGGTCTGGGGCGTTTGTCTTGATATCTGTAGTAGCAGTGGCCAAATCAACTGTTGTACAGTGGTCAAAATTACATAATTAGCGCATCAAATAGTTTTTTTTTTTTGAAGTTCTCAATTCCGGTTGAGATTAGTTAATATTTGTTGGAGGGGGGAGGGAGGAGGAGAGGATGCAGCTATGTAGCTGGTGTCTACAGTAAAGAAGATATTTTTAAAGGATCACAGTAGCGTAAATATTTTTAAAGAAATACACTCTGACTTAAATTTATCCCCTGAACCAGCATAACAAGATAAAATAGCTGGACTGAGGCGACGGAATACTATTTTACCAACTTTGAAAATATAAATATAAAGGTCATTATATCAGGGTTATAAGGATTAGTCCCGATTCTGCCGCCATTGAAAAAGCCTGCCTGTTATTTAATTCATCAGTTCTAAAGAACGATTTGGCAAATATGATTGCAAATTTATCTTTCTTGTCCAATACAATCACAAGATTAGAGACCAAATGTTTTGCTCTTACTGAAAATTTGAACTCGACTAACTAAGCCATCGATAGGCTATGTGATCTACCCTGGAGAGAAGGGTAGTCCATAAGAATGAAGATTAAAGATGAAACAAAAAAAAAATCCAGACTTACATAATGCAGAATACAGCTGATGTTGGCCAGGGCTAAAAGAAACACGAGGCAGGAGAACCCACCAAATTAAATGCGAAAGAAATTCCCTCATTTATGTTTTATCCCGTCCCCTCAGGCGACGTGAAAAGACCATTTAGCCGATACAAAACAATTATGAGGAACAATCGGCGGAAATTTCTCTTCGAACATCTAAAAATGCCTAATTTGCGCCAATTTCACCTGAATTTGGTGGAAACTCGATACCTGAGTAATTTGAAGTTGTTTGTTATTTTTCTTCAGTTTTATTTCCTTTGCTACCTAATTTTGTTCCTTAATTTTAACATTTTTTTTCGTTGTTCCTAATGTGTTTTTTAAATCTATTTTATATATTGTAAGGTACATCTATATAATATTTTATTGCTGCATTTATAGTATTTTTTAATAAATATTTTTTTACATAATTCACATCTTCTAGATTTATTTTTAAATGCTTTTGAAATAATAACAACATATTTCGGATTTTTTACCACATAAAAATCCTAACCATACCCATAACAAATAGCAAAAATCGT
Source organism: Rhaphigaster nebulosa (assembly GCA_948150685.1). Classification (NCBI taxonomy): domain Eukaryota; kingdom Metazoa; phylum Arthropoda; class Insecta; order Hemiptera; family Pentatomidae; genus Rhaphigaster; species Rhaphigaster nebulosa. Next base: position 75,373,026 of record OX411306.1, on the reverse strand, counting down.
TAACGACTGAAGACTATATTCTACCTTCTCCCGTATGACCTAATTGAACTAATTGAACCCGTGAGATAGTCATTAACGACTCAACCGGGAATAGAGTCGTTACGGCAACGGTGCTCTACGATCGTTGTCATATCAACCAATACAATATTGAGATAATCGTACCGAGGAAAACACACCTTAAGGGTTTTTGTAAGTGCTCTTATTTAGCTTAAAATTAAAAATGAACTATATAATTTATTGAACTAGTTCAGTAAGAAGAATTATTCCAAAAAGAACGATACGCACCTTTATAATTTTTCAAATGATAGGCTAGTGCTTTTTCTGGAAAGAAAGTAACGCAACATCCCATTTCACAAATTAACTTTATTTACCAAAAAAAATATTTTGAAATGGAAAAAAAAATTGTCTCTTCGGCCAAATGCTGTGCACTAAATATAAAGGAGAATTATACATCATATATATTCCTTATATACATATATATATATATATATATATATATATATATATATATATATATATATATATACATATATATATATATATATATATATATATATATATATATATATATATACATATATATACATATATATACATATACATATATATATATATATATATATATATATATATATATATATATATATATATATATATATATATATATATATACATATACATACATATATATACATATACATATATATATATATATATATATATATATATATATATATATATATATATATATATATATATATATATATATATATATATATGTGTATAATATATAAATATAATATAAAAGTATAATATAATATAATAAGTATAGTATAATATAAAAGTATTATATATATATATATATATATATATATATATATATATATATATATATATATATATATATATATATATATATATATATATATATAGAGAGAGAGAGAGAGAGAGAGAGAGTAGTGAGAGATTCCTTATTTTTTATTTACCAGAGTCTGGTAAAATAAACATATGCGGAATTATTGAATAAATTAAAAAAATTAAATTACAGGTCTAATAGTAAATTTCATAGTTCTAAATAGTCTGTCTTTTCGAATTGTTTTTGTCTTGGCATTTTGTAATTATGAAGTGAAATTTGGTTTTTGTTTAATAATTATAGAGTAGAAAAAAAAGTTCAGGATATTTGAATGAGGAAAATTTATTGAATTATAACCTACTCGTATAATTATTAGAGCAACATACTTAAATCAAATAAATTTTGCCTTATAAATTATTTTATCGAATATTTGTAAAAGTGACTTTTTCTCGAATATTTGTAAAAGTGATTTTTGTCTCTAATATTTGTAAAATTGACTATTTAAAAGTCACTATATTTCACAATAAGCGCTCTACATATTTTATTTGAAGAGTTTTTCGTTATTGTTGGCCGTATAATTGCTACTGCTCTTGGCATCTTAAATTTCGTTTGTGCACAATAAAGTAATCTATAATGATTATCCTTGTTGGAAGGGTGGTTTCCATGATATTCACCAAAGTAAATTCACAAACGGGTGATTTCTCGTTTGTTTTTTTAAAAATTTGGCATAGTCCGGTCACTTTTTTTTTGGAAACATTGGCTTTTTTTTTCTTTAAATAAATATTCACAAGGAACACAGCGATATGGAATTTATAGGGATATGAGAGATGCACGGTGGGGGAGTCTGGCCCACGGACTATACGTTTATACATCATGATATACGTCATGACAACTCCTTGTCCGTGGATGCAAGTTGCCTACACAAACTTTTTTATAAGTGTGAAAAAGTTATTTTGTCAATAAAATTTGAGGATAAGGAGGCAAACTGTGAAACTTATATAAGTAAAACTTTATTGCCGTTTATAAGAATTTTTGTCGCTTTGATCCTGTTCTTTGGAAATTTCTGCTTTTTCTATATAAAAAGGTTTTTAGGTTTCTATAAATGATAGAGGAGATTATGTATTCTTCCATATGTATTACCCTAAAATACTGTTAAATATGAATTATCCGTACAGAAAATGGTATAGCTGAGTCTTATTGCTTAGCTGTTGAACCAAAGGGATATTTTCCAGTGAAGCAAGCCTATTATTTATCAAGTAAACTGCTATTTAAGCATAATCATTATAAACTATGTAGCTTCACCAAACGTGCGTGTTAAATGAAATTTCTTGGTAAACGAATAAACATGCATTCCAGAACTTGCTTATTCTTCGAGTCTATTAGATTTATTGTAGTTATTCTATTGGATTTCTAGAACAAATGAAGTATTTGTGGGATAGAAGAATTAAGGCTTGCTGGTAAGAAATTGTATTAAATATAGGAGCTAATAATGACTTAATTGAGTTACTTTTTATAAATATAAAAAAAAAAAAGGAAGCATTTTTCGTAGTGGGGCGATTAGTTGAAACTGATTAATGGTAATCCACTAACAAACAAACGAGAAATTTTCTCTTTTTAGGGCGTTGAATCTCGAGTATCCTTCCTTGCAATTTTCATTAGGTCTACATTCAATTCGGATCCTTTAATTAAAATTAGACATGTATCTGGGGCACTTCCTAAAACCTGGCTTCATACCAGTGGCAAATCGTTTGCCGCTGGTGTGGATCGAAGTACTTGTGAATGTTTGTGCATTGGTAAAAATACATTTTAGCTTGCATCAAATGAGGTAGTTCTGATTTTTTGATATGTTGTATATGAAAGATGGCTAATCCAAGTTTTTGATCTCGATAGACCTCCGAATAGTTTTGAAATATTTTAAGTTTTTTTTTTCATTTTTGGGCGTCCCAACTACCTATTTACTGTAAAAGTTATCTGTAATCTTATAAAGTAAACTAATTTTTCAACAAAATGAGAACCAGATTTGTTTCTTTAGACCTAATACTTTCAGAGATACAGCTGTTCCAATTTTCAAAAATATTTCAAAATAAGCAAATTTTAAAGGTTTTTGCCGATTTTGGCAATTAACGATCTATTTTTCAGCTAAAGTAACTATTTACTCTTAAAATAAATTAAATTCTCAATAAAGTAAGAGAAAATGGTTTTCTGTAGACCCTGTAATATTTGATAAACAGCTGCTCAAAGTTGACGATGTATACATATGTCAAATTTTAGAACAAGAGTTTTTAAAATGATAAACACTCATTTTTATATACGTTTGTAATATATACATTATATTTATAATATTTCTAAATTAGATAATTTTATATTTTATTTCAGGAAAATCTTCATTTTTAGTATTCTTTAAATATCTGAGATGGATCAGGATGTTCCTCGGAGTTGCAGTTCACTTCTCAATAACCGCTTCTTCAGTTGAATAATTTTCTTCTTCGCGCAGGTCGAACTCGTCGTCAGATAGAGGGTCATCAATGTATGGGGAACTTACGCCATCAAACATTAAGTCTGGCGCGTTTTTCCACGACTGGCCGCTGCATTGTTTGCAGGGATAGCAGTGGCGTGTCAAGGTTTTCGTGCGTCCGGGGCGGTCCACTTTTCTTACGCCTCCATTTAAGGGCTATCGAACACTCGGAGGAGTGTTCCTGGAGAGCCTGACTAAAAATGGAAATAGATATTTATTTTTGCAAACCTCTGATAACAGTGAACTTATAGTAAAGTAATATTTTCATATTGAATATTAATTTTTAAAACAAATTATTTCTTCTTTTAATTTTTACATTACAATGCAATATATATTATGAATAAGAATAGTTACATCATAAAATTATGCGCTTTGAGATCTAATTAGGATCATAAACTGTTATGCACAAATCATGAAAATAATGTTGGAAATAAACTTCCGAATTTCAGTTATGTAATTTATTTTTTATTCTTCACTTTTAAGGCTTCTCTCCCATGGTGCTCGGGGTGGACCGCAATCAGTGAGCTTTAAACAAGTTTAATTTGATGTGGACATTCTGAACAAGCAATACGAATATCCCGTGTTTCTGTAATATCTTCAGCTAAATATTCTAATTCATCCTCAACCTCAAATAAATGAATTTCATTTCATAAATTTTAGGTCACATTATTTACCTTTAAACCAGCCTATATTAAAAAAAAAAAGATTTAATATTTTCAAATAAATACTTATATCCGGCCCGGAGGACGAAATTATGTTGAATCAACAGCAAAAAATGATCAGAGCCTATGAATGAAGCTCTAAAGAAGCTCTAAAACAAAGGAACTCAGATAAAAACATTTATTTAGAAAAATTGATTACTGAAAGCATTTAACAAACATAAATTTAACAATTTAACAGACAAAACGAATATGAATGAAAGAATGAATATTTATAACATATGATAGACTTTTAAGATAAAAATAAAACTAACAAAATTGATGAATGAACAAAGAAAGTAAACTTACACAATTATAAGTTTCTGCAAGTTATTGCACCGTTGAAGCGTAACGGTACCCAGGCAAAAACACCTGAAGAGTCGGCGAAGATGTTTATAGCAGAGACTTACCTCAGGGACGATCCGTCCCTAGATAATGAAGAGGAAGCATTTGTGAGAAGCACTACGGTATGCCCACCTGGTACGGTGTACTTGTGCCCGCCATGGGACATTTGGGATCTCCGTACCGCCGTGGACAGGCAAAATACTGGTCGTGCCCCTGGTTTAGACACCATTGACGCGGAAATCTTCAAAAATAGAATCCCCTATAATGAAGAAACGTTGTTGTCCGTGTTCAATGATTGCCTGGACAGGGAATACTTTCCAAGAAGCTGGAAACTTGCTGACGTCACGCTCCTTCACAAAGGAGGAGACAAGGATAAGCAATTAGCCAAGTCTTATAGGCCTATATGTCTCCTCCCCGTCATGAAGATTGCTTGTTGTTTTTGATTGATTGATGGTTTGGGAGAGCCTGATGATTGCAAGCCTACGGCCATTCTTCTCACGAGCGAGCCATCCACGGCAATACGGATCTTGCAAAGGTAGAGGAACCGCAGACGCCCTGCTGAGAGTGCGCCGTGATATCGAGGAGAGGGTAGAGAACTATGTTATGCTTCTCTTGTTTGGCATAACCTCCGCCTATGTTTGATGACCGGGCGTGCTCCAGCAGCTGCACAAGTATGAGGCTCCCAGCAACTTGTATGGCCTTATCAGAAGTTACCTCCAGGACAGAACCTTAAAGATTCGTGGTAACTTCTACGAAGCAGAAGACACTGTGGAGAATGGATGTCCGCAAGGCTCTGTCCTTGGTCTTGCCCTATGGAAATTGGTTTTCGACGAGTTGCTGAGAGTACTAGAGGAGGAGCGGTTCCACGCTACTGCTTATGTGGATGATCTGGCAGTTGTAGTGGCCTCGAATAGCAGTGCCAGACTGTAAGATGAAGCTAAACGGTGCGCCAACCTGATAGGAGAATGGTGCGAGAGGAAGAAGTTGAATATGGCGGGTTCCAAGACTCAGGCTATCCTCTTAAGAGATACTGACAGGGCTCACCCTATAACTATGGGCATACAAGCATCAAGAATTCCGTGAGGTAGTTTCCTACTTTGGATTAAGGATTGGAAGAAATTTCAATGTGACACCTCACTTGGACTATTCGAGAAGTAGGGTGACCCTAGCCTTTAATGGACTAATTCATATCGTAGGCGCTTTTTGGGGCCTCAGGTACCCAGCAAAGATGACCATTTATAAAGGAGTGATTGTGGGAATCCTGATGTACGCGTCCCCAGCCCGCAACCAAGGTCTCTCGCACAGACCGAAGAGTAGGTTTGCTACCATCCAGCGTAAGATGAATTAGAAATGGAATTAACTATTGTACCTTAAAATAGCTATTGAAAAATCTTCTTACACCCGAGCGGCGTGTATGTTCACACAAAAAATGTGTTTAAGTTGGAAATATAGGCAAGCTGTACCTCTACCAACCAAGCCTCCATTCTACCTTTTGGCACATATTAAGAGGTTCTGTTCCAGCGGTGCGGATGCGAGTTGAGTCTTAAGTTAGACTAAGTAAATAAGTTCTTCCCCATGATCCAATTAAGATTGAATGCGTTGAAATTGAAATTGAAATGGGTCCTCTCTGACTATATGATCTCACAGATTCTAGCTGGACCTAGAGGGTTCCGGGGAAAGCAACAAGTTCATGGAAAGGATATTGACCCCCAGGTGCCTTACCTGTTGAGTCTCTGAGACAGCGGAACACGCCGAAGTAGCTTACATCGTTATGGAAAGACACCGAGCCAGGTTTTCAAGGAAAATCGGGATCTTAGCTCTCCTAGTCGGACGTCTCCCATCTGATTGAGTAAGAGAATTATCCTTTGTTCAGGGAGTTCATCTTCCCACTATAGTAAACCTCATTAACCACGACCACTATGTCAACACCAGACAACTACCAAAGGAGATCCTGGCATCACCTCAATTGTGACGCCCGGCAAACGTCATACCCGTAGTACAATTTGGAATGATTACGTTCCTTAAGTCTCCTAATAGGTAGGAGGATCGAGGGCGACCCTCGTACGGGTTTCTCTACCTCAAGGTGCACTTGGTGGGGCTCCCCGTGAATTTTAAGGGAGAATGATTACGGTATCCAGACGCAGTCTTAAATTGGATATCCCACTGCTGCCGAAATCGCGTATGACCGAAGAGTCACGTAGGAAAAAAAAATCTTGGATAATCGGAAAAATGGATTTGGATGGATGGAAATGGAACCGTAGCACATTGGAAACGAGAAAAAAGAGTTGGCAGAATTTTTTTTTTTTTTTTTTTTTTTTTTTTTAGCTTCCAATTATTTTCTTGAATATTTCTTAGAAAAAATAAAAATAGCAGCAGAGTGTAGACTGCTAACAAACTTTTCTTTTCCTAGCGATTTCCTCCGATTACAAAGTAAACTGAACGTCTATCTCACAAGACACCTTCTAGAACCACTTAAAGGCTGGACATTATATTTAGGTTCCTTCTGTTATATCATCTTATAAAGAGAACAAAACATGTAAACTGTTATCTGTCTGTTATGATTTTTAGGCTGCTTTTCACGAGAAAACGGCTGAACTGATTTTGAAGAAACTTTTTCGGTTAAATAGAGCTGTTGTTTTAAGCCGTATAAACCTGCCATCAGCCACCTTAAATCAAAACGGCAGAGGATCAAAAACCTAGATGTTTTGATGAGTCTATGAAAATTAGCAAAACCAATTTAGACTAAACTTCTTATCTTTGATATTTATGGCTAAATAGCGGATGTATTAAAATTGTTTTTATTTCATTGATTAAAAAATCTGATCAATTGGCGGTATGTTGTTAAATACAAGCTACAACTTTCTTAGACCTGCTAGAGCCGATCATCGGATAAAAGTTGAGAACATATCAGAGACGCTTCTGGATACTGTTAAGACGCACATGAGTTTCTAGATTTTTTTTAAAACTTTGTAAGGCATATAATCGAATAATTTTACTTTATCTTTGCGTTTCGTGCAGAATTCAGTGGGTCTGGATACTTCTCATATGGCGAGTTGTAGGTGGATCCTGCTCCGGGGTCAGGGGATCCAACAGTTTGTTTCGCAATGCCACAGGTGTACTCACAGCTAACATAGTTTATCAGAAGGCTCTTTTTGAATACATATTTTTAAAGCGTAACATAGTTACGTTTTAATTAATCTATTATTTACTAAAAATTACAACCATAAATTAATATTCTGCTTAACATAAAACACTAAAAAGCGGAGAACAGTCATTTCAATGATAAAAGTTGTCCTAACAGAACCGTGCTCAACGATATCATTCCTTTACGAAAAACGGATAACCAACTACTTGGACTATTAAATTCTATATTGAACGCAACAAGCCACATAAAAAAAAATGTTCAAGATTTTACGCTAATGACAAGGTCTGTTGCCAGAGTGTAAAATCTTCGAAAAGCGTTCAGTACAGTTTTCTGCAGGTGGAGGGGCGGGAGAGGGCTGGCTGCGTTGCATAATCTCCTCTCTGTCGCGGCTCAGTCTTCGCTGCAAGGGTGTACGGGACGTAGTCATGATCCTCATATCCAGTGCGATATTTAAACAGGCAATGTACCCTCATATATTTTATCATGCATTTTAATTAAATAGAATTGGCCTTGGTGTTATTCGATGTATTATATGCTTAAAATGCATTTTGAAACTAAAATGAAATTGAAATTATAACAATCTAAGGTTTTAATTTCTTTACGTGAAAATAAATTTAATGTTTACTTGTCAATTTATCCTCCACATGAAGGAGGAGTATATATATGCATATATTAAACTAATATAATATAACCTGGCCTATTGTGTTTACACTGCACTGTACTAATTATCAAACCAATATTTTCCTTCGTTCTTTAGTTCTTCTAGTCTCCAGGCCCAGTTTGTGGTATATTCACATTTCGACTTTCTCATCATTCATATTTATATTTTCGCAACCGTTATGCTAATTTTATAACCTAAATTGCAAGATGACACTTGTTGTACACTATCAAATTACGATTTTTCAGAATTTAGGCAAATAACATTGCTTTATCTGTACAAACAAAAAAAAACTAAATAAACCACTGCAAATGGTGAGTTGCCGGTTGCCTTATGAAGGTATCGTACTTATGAAGTACTCTCTCTTATCTTCTATATTCTTTATCATAAGTAAATATATTTTTTTTAAAATCAAAGATACAATATTTATGTGTATATGGCTATATTTTTATGGAAATATAGCATTGAGCAATGATTGGATGACTCCAGAAGAGCTTCAACACCACTTTTGATCCATTAGGAAGTCTTTGGTGTAACAATAATATAATAAATCGATAAAAACTTTATAAGTTAATGAAGGAGAAAAGTCATTTAAAGAGACAAAAATGAGAGAGATTCAAATATAAAATTTTTAAGTGTCTCAAATATCAGTAACTATCCAGCAAAATACAAGTCCAATTGTGTTTGAGTAATGTACTATCTCTACGAGTATTTGTTAATAATACAGGAAAAATAGACAAAATGAACAACAAAATTTGTACATTCATGAAACTTTGGTCAGCACTTCGTCTTGTTAGTTAGAATTGAAATCTGCAGAGTCCGCCCAAATTTTCGCAGGACAATCCTCCCTGATCGATCCGAAATGAGGGTTGGGATATTCACAAAATAGCTTGCACAAATTATGTCAAGTAATTAGGGACCGAAAATAACTTAACTTTTATTATAATATATATATATATATATATATATATATATATATATATATATATATATATATAAACTTTTATTTAATTTATTCCATAACTTTTTCATAAAAGTTTTTTTAAAACTTTTATTCTTCACCTTTTGAAATAAATTTTTTATAACAGTTATTTTTCAAATTTTAAAATAAAAGTTTTATTATAACAGTTATTTTAAAATTGCTTGGGAAAAAGATTATTTAAAAAAATTAAATTTTTCATAAAATTTTAATTATGTTATACTGGTTTTGACTCATTGAGGGTAATTTTTTATTGTAACAGAAGCTGCCATGAAGTATGGATATTTCGGATTTTTTCCATATTGAGATCCATTAATATTTTATCGAATGTTTAGTTTTACAAAAAATTAGCGATACTAACATCGTGCATTCAAGTATTGATTATTTTCTAACTCTTCGGATTTATTCCATTTTGAAATTCATTATTGGGTTATCGGTGACGTAGTTATTGGAAACCCTACCGATTTTAAGATCTCGCGATCAAGTATCGATTTATTTTAACTTTTCAGGTTTCATTGATACTATGATGCATAAATATGTTATCAGAGCAGTTATTTTTGAAAATACTATCGATTTTAAGATCATACACTGACATATCGATTTATTTTAACATTTTGGATTTCTTCGATATTAAGGTGCATTATTATGTTACGTTTACTAAAGTTGTACATTTTGAAAATACGATTTTAAGATCGCCCGGTGACAAATCAATTTATTTAAACTCGATATAGAAATAAAGAAAGATAACTTCTAACGAGCTTACATGAGAACATAGATCATTTTTTTTTCATGCAATAAAACATATTAGAGCAATTTGTTATCACTTTAGTTTAATTTCATTAATAACATTTTTGAATTAAAAAAAAACAACTTATTTTTCGAACACAATAAACCTTTTTTACAACTATTATTTTTAAACTGCGTTGGAAAAACATTTAATAAACATAGTAAATTTTTGATAAACATTTATTACAAAAAATAAACAATGAAACAGTTAAATATATTGGTGCATTTTTATTATTTTATTTAACAATTTAATTTAATTTTGTAATTAATATTCTTGAAAGTTTTGATAATGTTTCAAACATAAAAATAAAAGTTTTTTATAAATATTATTTTCAAACTGTATGAAAAAAATATTTTAATAAAAAAAAAATTGTAGTTAAACATTTATTTCAATGAATTAATATTGAAAAACTTTGGTGAATTTTTTTTCAACACTTTAATTCTATTTTATTAAGAATATTCTTAAAAGTTTTTACATTTTTTTTATTTTCAAACATAAAAATAAATTTTTTCTTATAAATATTTTTTTTCGACTGTTTGGGAGCAAGTTTACCAAAACCAAGCAAATTGTAGATAAACATTTATTTTGATGAATTAATATTGAAACATGCATTTTTTTTTTCAAGACTTTTAGGAATATTATTAATAAAATTAATTAATGTCTTGAAAGAAATGCACCAAAAGGGTTCAATATTTATTCATTAAAATAAATTGTTATCAAAAATTTACGTTTTTTGTTAAAACTTTTTCCTACAAAGTTTGAAAAAAAAACTTTTACTTTCATGTTTGAAAACTAAAATTTTTTTTCAAAATCTTTAAGAATATTTTTAATAAAATTTAATTTAATAAAAGTTTTGAAAAAATATGCTTCAAAGTGTATCAATATTAATTATTAAAATAAATGTTTATCTACAATTTACTTTTTTTATGAAACTTGTCCCCAAACAGTTTACATAAAAAACAAACATTTAGCTTTGAAAAGTAAAACATATTTCAAAACTTCCAAAATTTAAAAAAATTATTTATAGCGAAACTCTATTATTAGGAACGAAGTTCTCAGGATTACATCCTTGGTGTTCAGTAAAGTCTCTGACTCTGACTCTTGTGCCTTTCCTGACGGGCCAGCCATTTACCTGCTTTTATACTGACTACCTTTTTTTATTGCGAAGATATTAAAACATTTTTGTTTTAGAGAATCTTAACTATCTAGATATATTCACACTTAAGTAACATAGACAAAGAACTCCAAAAAAACAAGCTATGAATCATCCTCAAACTAAGAAAGTTATATATATATATATATATATATATATATATATATATATATATATATATATATATATATATATATATATATATTTATATTGCAATAGAAATCATGTAAATGATAGTACATTTTTTTCCTGAAACTTTTGTAATGCATCCCAATATAATAAAAGTCGCGATCAACTTTAAAAACAACACAAATTTATGTAAAAGTTGTTATAAAACAATCACTCTTTACTTGCGAATATTTTTCTCAGCCGGCTGTATTTTTGTCAGCTGCTGATGCCTCACCTCTAGGAAAACTTCTACATTCATTAACCTTTGATCGTATAAATGAAGTAGGGTTTCTTTTGGGATTGGTTTAGAATTAGGCTCCTGATTTGCCAAATGGTATGGTCTGGCATTAGGTTTCCCCGACGAAGAAGTGTTTTGAGAATGAATTAACTTCACTTTGTTTTTAATCAACAAAAATACACTGAATTGCAGAATAAAAAGCTTCTTTGTGAAATAAAGCATAAAATAAAAATGAGTTTATCAGTGATCGCGTCCTATTTAACAAAAAACGTGTCTTAATTATAAAAACACGAAACATAAATTTCCTGCTTTTCTTGATCACCCTATACAGAGGGTGTCCTCCTGTGCAAAGCTCAGCCGCAAAATGCTATTTTTCTGTTTTTTGTTTCCTAAAATCAGTAATAACTTCTCAACTATTGACTATATCGTCATGGGAGTGGTCTCATTCAATTCAGAAACAATACTACTGTAAGAAACAATACCCTACTCGACTTAATTTGCACAAGTTATTTTGTGAATATCCGCTCCCCCATTTCGACCATCCTCCCAAGGGAGGATTGATTGTTCTCTGGGAAATTTGTGTGGACTCTGCAGATTTTGATTGTTATTACCACGACGAAGTCATGACCAAGTTACATGAATGTACAAATTTTGTTGTTTGTATGGTTGATTTGAGCTTATTTTTCCCGTACTATTAGTTTTTTTTAGGCTATTAATGGCAAAGATGTCTCTGTTGTGCATTCTGATGCATGCTAATCTTTTTCTGTTCTGACGATGCCTGAATTGGTGGAACGTTGATTCGTTAATTATTTAAGCTATTTGAGAAACATAAGGATTTGTTTTGAACTGTACCAATCATATTTGAACTATCTCCTTTTTGAATTATGAACGCGATAAACGAAGTTTTTTTAACAATATTATATTTTATGCGGTTCGATTTCTTCCTCTGCTATTCGATAATTATTTCATTATGATCCCTCCTCTGGCCTTTCTCAATAGACTAGGCTATCAACCTGTTATTCTGCGTCAATTCTGAAAAAGTAGGTGGGTCGCTTTCAGTGTTTTTTTTTTTGGAGGGGAACAGGGAGGGTTTGCAACACTTAGGCTTCAGACCTCAGCTATGTACACTTATCTTAGCTTACTTATAAACCGCGAAAATTTAGTGTTTTTCTACACAAACACTAGCGGATACACAAGGGCTTGGCTTATTTTTTTTTTTATCTTGAACCATTTTTGTTTCTATGAATGATCTGTGCCGGATAATTAAACAATTACAATATGTTCTCTTTTAAATCATACCGCATTACAAAAATAGCTTTGTTATTATGTAGGACTATAATTAGATTTTATTTCTCGTGTTGTAATATTCAAGTTCACTATTTGCGATAATTTAGTATCAAATGCATGTTTTCGCTTTTCTCACACGTCAACACCTCTCACGGTAAATGCAAACACATTATTGTAATTAAATTGTGTTCTATAGCGGCTACGTTGTTCAATCTTGCTTAAAATTATATCAATTTTTAATAGTACAAAGAATTCTGAGACGCAATTAAGGGAGTTGGGTCTCTCTGAATGATGGATTTTAACTGCACACTTCAGCTACTAAATGTCGCAAGAAAAAATATAAAAATTTTCACTCTAAAAACATTATTGTTCCTGTAAATAAAAAAGAAAAAAAATCAAAACTGAATTTCTAATGATCAAGTCATTCTTCAAATGATGTAAGAAGCAGTTTTGATCAGTGACCTCCGAAAATTTCCCAAGGAAGGATCTCCCGGTTGTTATGAGGTGTCTCTATCCCCAGACCCTGGTGTTAGCCTTCCCTCCAAAAATTAAATATTGGATCCGCTATTATACTCAAATATAAATATTTGATACATTGATGTTGATATCGTAAAGTAATTTGTAAAGGCTTTGACTGCTTTATCTACTTTATTCCTATTGGATAAGAATTGGTGTACAAAATTGCTACGAGTCCTAAACTCCTAAACGAGTCCTAAACGAACGGGCATTTATTTGTCTTGTCTTTGTTTTTATATTCATTTTTATTTTGATATAAGTTTCGCTTTGAGTTGAGGCAGAGATTGAAATTAATTCTCGAATCGAGGTCAACTATGTGTTTATACCTAAGTATAGTATAAAACAAATGAAGTGAATTTTTTGCTTAATTAACATTTTCATGGACTATAATTTGCAAAGTAAACATTAGAGTTTTTAGAAAATATATTTAAATTCAAAGCATCCATGCTAGAGATATGTGAAAATAGGACCAAAGCAATCTTGCATATCAGCATATATGTCTATGATGAAGTCTGTAACGTACCTCTTTTTTTCTGAGTGAGACTAAGGCATAATTTTTAATATGATCTTTAAGTATAAAGTACCACTTCCGTCAAGCCAATTTTATCCAAAATCTTGATAAAGAAGTCTTATATACCAAATTTGAGATGTTTTGCATTATATTTTATTGTCATTTTTGATGGAAGTTTATTATGACCTTAAAGTAGAGTTATTTATTATTTATTAAAGTTATTATTTATATTGATATTAAAGTTTTATGTACCAAATTTGAGATGTTTTGTACATATAATAATTTCCTATAATTTTTGATAAAAATCTATTATGACCTTCAAGTAAAGTACCACTTTCAGTTTGCAAATTTTGACCGAAATCTTGTATGCTATTTATATTAATAAATAAGTCTTTTACACCAAATTTGATGTTTTGCATTATAATTTAATATCATTGTTGATGAAAGTTTTTTATGACCTTCAAGTAAAGTACCGCTTCCGGCTAAATTTTAACAGAAATCTGATATATTATTTATATTGATATTAATGATTTACGTACAAAATTAGAGGTGCTTTCTATAAAAGTTTAATATAATTTTTGATAAAAGTCTATTATTACCTTCAAGTAAAGTACCACTTGCGTTGATGATGTAGTAACCAAAAAGAAAGGTTCACAACTAGGTTTTACAATAATCCCAAATATTGCATACAACAATTAATTTTGATGGCTAACCGTTTTTGAGTTATGTGAGATACGAACGGACATACGAACGTCGTGACGAAACTAATCAAAATGGATTCAGGGTTGGCCATACTGGATATTTCATTAAAATCTGAAAACCAAACATTTTCGCGATTACAATACTTCCTTTACTTCGAACAAGAAAGTAAAAACACAATTGGTAATTTAAATAGTCCTAAACAATAATATTATGCGAAAACGATTTATATTAATTTATTAAAATCAAAAAAGGTTTAATTTGAAATGGAAAGGGTTGAATTTGACTCGAAAATGTTATATATATATATAAATAAATTCAACTTTTCTTAATTTTTATAAAATAATGTAAATCATGTTTACATAATTGGCGTAGGGAAGTGGTGGCACCATCGCCCGGTCGTAGTACCGCAATCAACCACTGGTTCTCAAGGTTGGGGGTACATTTACACTATCACTCACACAGTACACAAATATAGCACACAGTACACAAATACAGCACACAGTACACAAGATCACACACAGTATATACTCCGGTATCACCTTCCCGCCCCGGAGGGGATGTCTGTCTGTAGATACAAAGGCGGCAGCCCCACCAGCAGACTAGGGTACGTAGATTGGATTGATAGCCCCGCTACCCGAAAATAAATCTATCCAGAAACCTAAAACAGCCTCGGAATCAGTTAGTCTAAAATGGAAACGACCGGCAACTCCAGGCTTAACTTTAATTTAGGATATTGGAATGTCCTAACTCTCTACAGACCCGGTGCACTAAAATTGCTCTTAAAACAAACCGAAAAATATCATCTGGACATTACTGCCATCCAGGAAATCCGATGGACTGGCCAGAGAATATGGAGAAAAAACGCCACACCATTTACTACAGCTGTAGTGAGAAGTCTCATGAATATGGTACAGTATTTGTGATAAAAAAAAGATATCGACAACAAGTAATTGGGTTCAGAGCTGTAAGTCCAAGAATTTGTGTAGTAAGAATCTAAGGAACATTTTATAACTATTCCATTATAAGTGTGCATGACCCCATGGAAGTTTCGAAAGATGAAGAAAAAGAAGCTTTTTATTAGCTCTTGGAGAAAACTGTGGATTTCCACCAGTATAAGAAAAGACAGAATTGGAGAAAAACGAATTGGATAAGACTGAACTTCTAAGGGACAACAAGAAATTTAGGGAATTCTTCAGAGCAGTTAATCGGAAAAGAAAACCTTTTGAAAGCAAAACTACCTATGGCTTGAATGAAAACGGAAAGCTACTCACAAACATGGTGGATGTTCTTGGAGAATGGAAGAGACACTTCTTTCAGCTTCTTGACAAAGAACCACCGGATGAAGTTGAGAACGACAACCATGAAGATTTTCCTAGTTACCAGTCTATGAAACCCCCAGATGAAAAGATTCTGGACTCTCTGGCAAGGCTTAAAAATCATAAGGCGCTAGGTGCTGATGAACTGCCTACAGAATTGCTGAAGTGTGGAGGTAGTGAGCTTGTGAAAATCATCCAGAATATTATGATTGGGATCTGGACTGATGAAGTAATGCGGGAATCTTGGAATAAGTCTATGATCTGTCCAATACACAAAAAGGGTAACCGGCTGATCTGTGGCAATTATAGAGGCTTTTCCTTACTCTGCTGTGCATGTAAGTGCTGTCCAACATCCTATTTCAGCGCTTAATCCCCTTTGTAGAAAAGATCTTGAGTCCGTACCAGCGTGGCTTTAGAAAAGGACGATCCACAATTGACCAAATATTCTGCTTACGCATCATACTTGAGAAAGGACGCAAATATAAGCTTAAAACGCACCATATGTTTGTGGATCTTAAAAAAGCTTACGACAGTGTCCATAGGAAATAACTGTACAAGGCAATAAGAGAGCTTGAAATCCCTGAAAAGATTATTAGAATGGTAAGGCTCACCATTAAACATTTTCTGGTCAAAGTCAACCTTTTTTGATTTTAATAAATTAATATAAATCGTTTTCACATAATATTATTGCTGTTAAACATTTAAATTTTTTTCATAAAATGAATAACAATACAGATTTGCTCTATATTTCGATAATAATCTCTTCAATTCAATTTGCACGCTCTATGAGGACAAACTAGCTTGAGATGCACGCTACTTGCTACAACAGACAGTAAACAGCACGCTCCCCGCCTATCTGACCCAGGACAGGTGCATTTATATGGCAATGAGAGAGTTTGAAATCCCTGAAAAGCTTATTAGAATGGTAGGACTCACCATGAGAGAAGTGAGATAGATGTATGGTGCAGATTGGAGGAGCAAGATCTGAGAAATTCACATCCGGGAAAGGACTGAGGCAGAGGGATGCACTGGTATGCCAACTATTCGATCTAGCTCTGGAGAAAGCCATTAGAGAATCTGGTATACAAGTCGGCGGAACAGTATCCAGCAGAACAGTACAACGTCTGTTGTACAACGCTGATGATATTGATATCGTCGGACTATCCTTCCAGGCTGTCTCTAATGGATTCCTTAAACTGGCAGAAGCAGCGAGAAAAATGGGACTTAAAGTAAACGCAGCAAAGACCAAATACATGGTCACAGAGGAAATCCCCAGGCCTGGCGAAGAAATCACTATCGGAGAGTATACTGTTGAAAAGTATCCGAGTTTGTCTATCTCGAGTCCCTCATACCAGAACAATTTTGTAGATTCAGAAATGAAACGAAGAGAGCTATGCGCCAACCGTTGTTATAATGGCCTCAGTCCATTGACTAAGGACACAAAAGTTCTCTTATACAAAACAATTATCCAGCCAATTCTTCTTTATGGCTCAGAAACAAGGACTATCTCCAAAACTGGTGAGCAGAATATGATGGTCCTTGAGAGAAAGATTCTGCGTAAAATCTTTGGAGCTGTGAAGGTTGACAAGGTATAGAGACCTCGAACAAACCAGGAGCTCAAAGATTTATTTAAGGAACCAGACGTGTTGCAGTCTATGAGGCTCAGTAGATTGAGATGGGTCGGACATGTTGCTCGGATGGCTGAGAATGATCTGCCAAATAAGAATTGTAATCACGACAATTTTCGGTTTTCAGATTTCAATGACAATATCCACTTTGGCCATCCCTGAATCCATTTTGACTAGTTACGTCATGACGTCTGGACGTGCGTTATTTCACGAAAATAAGGCATTTTGGTCAACATGAATGTACGATTTTAAATTGCTAGTTTTATCAATTTTGTGTTTTCTAACCCATACCTTCTATGTATGAATATTGATTCTCCAAAGCAGCATTCATTTATTTACTCGAATAATGTTATTTAGGTAATTCATTAATTACTGTTAACAAAGGACTAAGGTAAGGGTGCAAGGGACTGAGAATGGTTAAAATATGTTATCAAATGTTTACAAAAATTCTTTATTTAAACACCAGAATTAAAACATAATTATTTTCCCATTAAACCACTTGAACTATAAAAAATTAATAATTCATTATATTAGTAGCTAAGATATATTCTGCAGTGGCTTCAAAGTCATATTACACAAATTTTGGTATAAATATCTCATACGACGGAATAAATAATATGCTTAGGAAAGTGGACTCATAAAGCAATTATTAGGTGATATTAGCGAAAACTGCCACTAAAATGTTTGTTAGACCTTTTTGAAATTTCAAAATTTTGGCATTCTTATAATGATTTTCTAACGGAAATTGTGTGATAATGATGTTGTAATAATGATGTAAAATGTTATGTAAAACTACAGTTTAAAACCCCCTCTCTCAAAAAAAAAAAAATAAATAAATAAATTAAGATTTAAATAGGAGACTCGCAATTTTACTGTTACTGAAGTTATTGAAGCAAAGGACTGAGGCACAAAGGACAGAGAACATAACGTATTTTTAGAAAATAGTACATCATCAATGTAAACAAAACAACTTTTTCTAAGTGAAAACATGCAATCGTTCAGCAATGAACTAAGCTAAAAAAACTAAGGGTACTTACCTTCTTCTAGGACTCCAATACAGGAAAAGAACTGAGAAAATGAAGTGATGTATTCACGTAAACACAAACACGTTGTAACTTGCATAATACTGGGAAGCTTTTCTAGAACATTGTAGGTTATGTCTCCTTAAGCGGGAACTAACAGTGATACCAACACGTACATATCAAAAGAATTAATGCAAGTACCTTCTTGCTGCCAAGTTTAAGTTTCGACAAAGGACTGAGAAGACATACACAAAATGCACTGTCTACACTGCATTTTTATAGATTTAGGCTTAGAACTCCTACACAATAAGTTAGAAGGGTTGGCACTAAAAATAACCAAGCAACCAGCTTTCATTTCGGAGGAAAGACTTGCAGATAACCATAAAGGGGAGCACCCGAGAGTGGGGACATGACAAAAGACAGAAAAAAATGCAAAGACAATTTTTTTAAGATTCACTTCTGATGACTAATTAATGACAACAGATAATTGAATATGTAGCATAAAATAGGCAGAATTTATTATAATTTTAATATTTTTAATAATCCGTCATCTGAGGGTAAAAATTTAGCAAAGACATGAATTGACCCAAGTTAGTGAAAGGACTAACGTACGTTCCTAAGTCCGTTAGTATCTCATGTAACCCAAAATCGGGTAGCCGTAAAAAGTAAAATTTTTCTATTTGAGATTGCTGTAAAATCTAATTGTGAGCTTCTCTTTTTGGTTATTACACCATCATTGGAAGTGGTACTTTACTTGAAGGTCATAATAAACATTTATAAAAAAATATATTAAATTATATTCCATAACTTTGGATCAGATTTGGCATACAAGTTTATATATTAATATAAATAGCATACTATATTTTGGTTAAAATTGGTTACTTGAAGGCCATAATAAACTTCCATTAAAAATTACGTCAAAATATTATGCAAAATATCTCAAATTTGATATATATATAACTTTTTGTATCAACATAAATAATATTCTAGATTTTGGTTAAAATTTGATGGCCAAAAGTGGTACATTACTTGAAAGTCATAATAAACTTCCATAAAAAATTATATTAAATTATAATGTAAAACTTATCAAAAGATTTATATATTAATATAAATATGATAGCCTACTAGATTTTGGTTAAAATTTTATGGCCGAAAGTGGTGCTTTACTTAAAGGTCATATTATACTTTCATTACAAATTTTATTACAATGTAATGCAGAACATCTCAAATTTAGTATATAAGACTTTTATATCAATACAAATAATATGCCAGATTTTGATTAAAATTGGCTTGCCGGAAGTGGTACTCTACAAGAAGTTCATTAAAAACTATATTAAAATAAAATGAAAAACATCTCAGATTTGGTATGCAAAGATTTGTATGCCAATACACTAAATACATACTAAATAAGGTTACAATTGGCTTGCCGGAAATGATACTTTACCTGATTTTTTTTTTTTTTTTTTTGCTTCACGCCTGTTTTTTGGAATCACGGAATTACAGTTCAGTAGGCGTACAAGGAAGTCGTGTGGTGTCACATTTTAAAAAACGTGGCCATAAGTCGTATTCGTAAGGTTAGTAACTTTTCGAATATCCTCATAATCGAGTTCCATTCTTGGGTTACACCGACCTCTTATTCTGAAAACACTATTCATTTTAAGATCGCGCACATAAGTATCGATTTATTTAAACTTTAATGATATCCTCAGTATTGAGGTTCATTGCTGGTTTATCAATGGCTTTTTTTATGAAAATGCTATCGACTATATTATTGCGCGCTTACTTATAATTTATTTTAGCTTTTTGGATCTTTTCGATCGATTTTCAGATAATTGAAGTCGCATTTTCATCGAACAGCATAAAGTTAACACACGATAATTTTTGGAGATACTAATAACGAATTTGCTTTTAATTCCATTTATTACTACTTTTGCTGCATTATTTGGAACAGGGATTATTTTTCACATTTTTATGGACGCAAATTCATAATCGATAATGCAAAATATATTTTTTACCACGCATGGGTATTTCCATTTACTGTTGGCACTTAATATCGATACGTGAGCGCACGATATCAAAACCAATAGTATTCTCATAATAAGGGCCCCCGATAACCTAGTAATGAGCCTCAATATCGAGGGTGTCCGAGAAGATAAAATGAATAGATACAAATGCCACATGAAAACATGCCACGTTGTTTAAAAAACACAATTGATAATTTAAATAACCATAAACAACATAAATATGTAAACATGATTTTTATTAATTTATTGAATTGTAAAAAGGTTGAGTTAATCTTGGAAACGGTTGAATATGAATTGGTAATGCTATTAATTATTTGTAAATGATTCATAAAATGAATAACAATACAGATTTGCTCTGTATTTCGATAATAATCCCTTCAATTCAATTTACACGCTCTACAAACGCTCTATGAGGATAAACTAGCTTGAGATGCACGCTACTTGCTACAACAGACAGTAAACAGCACGCTCCCCGCCTATCTGACCCAGGACAGGTGCATTTATATCAATTTTATAATTGAAAACGCTGCACGCCAGTCCCCGCTGCGACTCTCCACTCAGGCCCAGCCTAACAACATAAGCATCACTGATTTAAATGAAACATTTTGTGGTGATACTAGGTCGAAAAATATTAGATACGTGTCCGAGGGCCAATGCGTGTCCGAGGGCCAATGCGTGTCCGAGGGCCAATGCGTGTCCGAGGCCAATGTGCCATAGGAGTCCAGAATTTTTAAAAAAAATATAACTTCAACGATTTTTTAAATTATTGTTTTCTGTTTATACTCTGCTTGAATTTCAAGGTTCTTATAAACCAATCGATTTGTTTTTTTTTTTTGTGTAAAATAAGAAACAAATATTTTCGATTGTATAAAATTGTAATAATAATAGATTGTAATAAATAATTTAATTTTTTATACAAATAACTTGAATACAATTATTTTAAATAAATTTATAAATACAATTCATAAAATTATTATTTAACTATATAAAAATAAGTAAAATACAATTATTATTATCCATCATTATTATAAATGATTAAATTCATAATTAATATCCATCAAATTATTTATTTGCAATAATTATAATAATTTGCAATCCTGAATAATTATGAATGCTTATGTAAACGCCGGACATCGGTAGTCAAAAATTTCTATTTTTTTATTTATATAAAAATTAGTATTAAGGGTTTTAAAGAACGCTAAAAGAACGTGTTTTTTCCCAAAATAGTTTTTGTTTGCCTACTTTACAGGAAGCGTCTTTTGGTTTTTGTACATTTAAACTCATTTAATACAATCTACAACTTTATGCAAAATAAAAAATCGATTGGTATATGAGTACCCTGAAATCCATACTGAGCAAAGGCAGAAAACAATAATATAAAAATCGTGGAAATTTTATAAAGTATTTTTTTTCTCGGCTCCTATTGCGAATCGGCAAGAATCCTCAGACACATGTCAAATATTTTTTGACCTAGTATGTGTTTTCACGTCCGTAGCCTTCCCTCGTATGGAAGGTTGCGTTATGTAGACTCAGTTTTAGTGTTTTATTATATTATTTCATTAATTAAACCTTTGTAATTGGCCAAGAAAAAAAAAAAAAAAATTGTCCCTCCTCAAAATTTGAGATTTAGCTTTTCAAGATACGAAGAAGCCAAAAATCGAATAATCGTCCGCGGCTTTTCTCGGCGACTACTGGGCAGATTTTTTTTTAGGTTTGGCAGCAAAGTTACAGGTCTCTTCAGGATACTCCATCCGTTCGCCGTCCGCGCCTTTTCTTCGCTACTAGTGGGAAGACTTTTATTGGTTTGGCGCTAATCACCGGTCACCCTAGAATGTTCCTCGGTTTCATTGTTTATCATGGTGGAAAAAAAATATAGATTGTTTAGGAATTTTTTTCCGATATATACATATGCCAGGGAATCCTGAACCTCACTACTAAACACAAGAGTCAGATCCAAGCTGACGAAATGAAGACGAATGAAGCATGAAAACCGTCCTTGTGTGAGGAACACAACGATTAGAGCGAGCCTTGATATGAGACCAATCTATTACCATATATATATATATATATGGTACGCTGTATGCAGCGAACGGCACCCCTATTCCGACCTACGGTAGCACACTGCTAAACGTGGACTTGGGGCTGCGGAGGAGCCTTTCCTAGCGTTTTGTCGTGGCAAAGGTGAGCTACCAGATTATCGGCGCGGATCTGCTATATCGCCATAACATATTAGTAGACCTAGCCGGATGCCAGTTGGTAGATGGCATCACTGGGCTAACGACGCGCGGCAAGCTGGCGACAGTACCAGTCCCCACTGTGTACTCCGTCCCAGCAGGAGAATGGTACACAGAGCTCCTGCGCAAGTACACCAGCGTCACGAACCCGACCACGTTCACGAAGCAGCCCAAACACGACGTGCGGCACCACTTAGAGACACGGGGAGCTCCAGTCGCAGCGAGAGCCCGGCGCCTTCCACCGGAAAGGTACATCGCCGCCAAGAGGGAATTTGCCCAGATGATGGAGGAAGGGATTTGCAGACCTTCAAACAGCCCTTGGGCTAGCCCTCTCCACATCGTGCAGAAGAAGGACGGTGGAATCAGACCCTGCGGAGATTATCGTCAGCTAAACGCTAAGACAATTCCCGACAGGTATGCAGTTCCGAACTTGGCGGATTTCAACATCAATATGCATGGTAAGAAGATCTTCAGCAAGCTCCGTTCAACCGTGCATATTATCAAATTCCGGTGGCGGAGGAGGACATACCGAAGACAGCAGTCATAACTCCCTTTGGTCTGTTCGAATTTCTCCGGATGTGCTTTGGTCTCAGGAACGCCTCTCAGACCTTTCAGCGTTTTCTCGATAGAGTTCTTCAAGGTCTGGAGTTTGCGTGGTGGTACCTGGACGACATCGTCATATGCTCCAGAGACGAAGAGGAATACCGAGCACATCTGGAGGAAGTACTGCGACGGCTGGATGACCAAGGGCTGACCATAAACTTGGCCAAATGTGTCTTCGGGCGTCCAGACGTCGAGTTTCTCGGATACCATGTGAACTCGGAGGGTGTCACCGCGCTGCCTGCGAAAGTCGAGGCCATCTCCATCTACCCACGACCTGGCACTGTCAAGGACCTTGACGAAGCTTTCTGGGTATGTTTAACTTCTACCGACGTTGCATACCCAGAGCGGCAGAAGGTCCGCTTAACAAGTACTTGGCTGGAGCGAAGAAGAATGATAGGTCGCCAATTACTTGGAGTGAAAAGTCAAACCAGGCGTTCGAGCGCTGCAAGGCCGCCATCAAAGCAGCGGTGGTGATTGGACACCCCAAGCACGATGCAGATCTCGTGCTGGTCTGTGACGCGTCCAACACTACTATGGGTGCTGTCTTGCAGCAGAAGGAGGGCGACGCCTGCCGGCCTCTAGGATTCTTCTCCAAGTCCCTCGCTCCAGCCCAGCAGAAATACTCCACATACGATCGGGAGCTGCTGGCGATCCATCGGGCCATCAAACACTTTCGAGGCCAACTGGAGGGGAGACACTTCGTCATCTAGACTGACCACAAGGCTCTGGAGTTTGCATTTTCGCAGAAGCCGGACACAGCAACGCCATTGCGGATTCGGTTTGTTAACTTCATTAGCCAGTTCACAACCGATATCCGCCACGTAGCCGGGAATGACAACACGGTCGTGCTGTCGAGAGTGGAGGATATTGACTGCACGGAAGACTTTGCTCGTCTAGCTGAGGAGCAAGCGAATGATCCGTCGATCCAGGAGATGCAGAAGAACCCTCGTCTCCAACTTCGCTGGATGACACCTCCTGGAACCTCAACAGCGGTCCTCTACGAGACCTCCACTTCTCATGCGCGATCTTACGTTCCTGAATCCATGCGTCAGAACATCTTCAAGCGGCTACATGGGCTCAGTCACCCCGGCATACGAACCTCAAGACGCTTAGTTGCCCAGAGATTTTTTTGGCCGAGCATGAATGCCGACATCTCGAGGTGGGCTCGCTGTTGCATACTCTGCCAGCGCTCCAAAGTGGTTCGGCATACGATCACCCCTCCGGGTGGTTTCGAGCCGAGCGGGCGGTTCGAACACATCCATGTGGATATTATCGGACCTTAACCACCCTCTAATGGACAGCGATACTGCCTCACGATGATCGACAGATGTACCCGTTGGCCCGAAGCGTGCCCATTGGAGGATATAACCAGTGTTGCGGTAGCCGAAGCAATAGTGGGCACGAGGATCTCTCGATATGGTACGCCTGCAAGGATTACCACCGACCAGGGACGCCAGTTCGAGTCAGACCTTTTCACTAGTCTCACTAGTGTCCTTGGTATCCAGCGTTGTCGCACGACGGCGTACCATGCGCAGTCCAATGGGTGGATCAAGCGGTGGCATAGGTCCCTTAAGGCATTCCTCATGGCAGCACTCAGCAATGATGGCTGGACGACTGTGCTGCCAACAGTTCTCTTGGGTCTCAGGTCGGCCGTTAGAGAGGAAATCGGGGCCAGCGCTGCTGAAATGACCTTCGGGCAGCCTCTACGTCTCCCTGGCGAGTTCTTCGAGCCTTCCAGACGTCCTGAAGACACCGAGTCGACGTTGAAGTCTCTTCGCCAGGCCATGAAGGACCTTCGCCCAGCTCCTCACCGCAGCAGCACAGCCAAGACGTTCGTCCACCGAGACTTAGGGCACTGCAGTCATGTGTTTCTGAGGGATGACCACGTCCGTAAGTCGCTGACTCCTACGTACTCTGGCCCTTTTAAAGTCATCTCGAGGGAAGAGAAGACCTTCACTGTCCAGCTGCCTTTCGGTCGGAAGGTCATATCCATGGATCGACTGAAGCCGGCCCATCTCCTGGACAGCAACGGAGAAAGCACCGCCACCAGAGATCGACCCACTCCTACACCTGCCGCGGAACCTTCAGGCAACCATCCAAATGACCTCTACGCAGACCCTCCTACGTTGCAACCTGGTTACCGCACTCGCTCTTGTAGAGAGGTGAAGCCTAAGGTGCGGTTCTGTGCCGATGTCATTGGGGGGAGTGATGTGGCGACTGGGCAGTGATAGTGATATCAGCGCTAGGGAGGTTATGGTTGTAAAATGGGTTTGCCAATGTATATAAAATTAATTATTTCATTTTTCGTTTTTTCCGCTAAACATTATGAATTAACTAATTTTCTTATTGCAAATTTCAATAGTCAAATTTTCTTGCGTGTTCATTGGCAAGCCTATTAATTACCTCCCTAAAAAAGTTGTTCTAGATAGAGTTCTCTCTGTGAGTGTTGTTGTCTGCTATTTTCTTATTCTGTTACAGTACACTTCTTATGTACCAATTGTTTTGGGAAATAAAAGCACTGATTTGAATTAGTATCAATTATTTAGTGTTCACCGTCCCCGACCACCAATTACGCTAAAAGTTCTTTTCTTTTCATTCTTTATAATAAGGATTTCTCTAACGAAAAAAAGTAAAGAAAACAAAGTTTCTGCAATTTAATTCCAATACTGCTTCAAACTTAACATAGCAATCGTTGTTATAATCGTTCTCAATTGTTTTTTTCTGTTAGTTCTTCTGATTACCTTGCTTATTCCATCATCTTTATAGGACTAATATACTGTACAGATGGCAAGAAATCTCTACTCTATTCTTTAGGATACTACTCAGTGAAAGCTTGCCATTGTTGAACATGGTAGATTCAGCGTATAGGGTTCATTTTCACAGAAGTTTGAAGCTTTGTAGCTCGTCTTCAGTTGATCTGATTTATATATATATATATATATATATATATATATATATATATATATATATATATATATATATATGGGGTGGCCGAGCGGGTTAATGCGCTTGCAAAAGTGCACTTACAAACCCAAAGGTTGAGTTCAAATCCCGGTGTCGGCATTAATTTAATTTAATATAAGTAATTTAATTCCTCCATCAATCAATCACCCCTTCTCCCCGGGTATGTGAGGCACATCAGTCTACTGGAGGCTACTCACACAGATTGGGCGTAGGGGTGATGACCCGATTCCGTGTAGCTTAATTGTGAATCGCGTTGTGGTTTTCCAGGACGTAAAATAGCTTTTACGTTAGTTTTTTTAAGAAATAGCCCGGAGGTTCGGTCCATGGACGGTCTGCCTCGGTGAAAGAAATATAGGTCCTTGTTTGCCTGCTGACCTCGAACAGCCATAATCCGTGGATCTATGCCGATTTGTCACTGTCCTTGAACCCGAGTGAATCGATGGGAAGGACACTGCCAGGACCAGTTATGGAGCAATGGGCAGCTTGCCGCTGCATGCAGCAAACTGGAAAGCATTAGTCCAAGATAGGCAGCGGTGGAGAAGGCTCGTTGAGGTGGCCAAAGATCTACAAAGTCTGTAGAGCCAACCGCAAAAAAAAACAAAATATATAAAAAAAAAAATTTTCTGTTGGCACTACAGACCATAGAGATCTTTGGCCCCGTGATGTGGTGTTCTTACAGACATTTATTGCTTGAGTGAGCACAGACAGCCTGGAGGGGGTCACCCAACATATTGCCTCACATCGGTTTCCATGGTGCAGCGGCAAGCTGCCCATTGTTTACACCTATGGTCAACGATACCTAAAACATTATCAAGTTCCAAGTGTTTAATTGTTCCAAACATTTGGAACAATTAAACACGGAGATCACTAGCACATCAGGACACATCACTAGCACATCACTAGCACGAGTTTGGTGCTTTAAGCAGACTTTGACATAGCTTCATTCAATTCATCGAACTTAAGAGACTTTGACGGTTGGGGCATGGTTATTGCCGGTCCATAAAGGAAAGGACAGCCTTGGAAAACCATTCAAAGAAACTATCTAAGGGTAATGGTCTGATTTTATACTGTACATTCACAAAGCCATTATAAAGATTTATTATATATTCAATGTAAATTGATTGTTATCAAGCCATTTTCTTCTTTCTTAGGTGAAAAACTGAATGTCTTAATAAACTAAAATAAGAAAGTGGGATAAAAATAAAAATAAACTAGGTATATTTTTTAAGATATGATTGGAAGAATCGAGTTATTTTCTTTGTTTTGCGTTCAGCCACGTGCCAATTGCAGTTAGTTATTCAATATTCAATGATCTTTTTTTCTTAATTTTAGTGTGTAGATTATGTAATGCTTGTAGGACGTCGCGTATGGTTCCATGAATCAACGGTAACTGAAATCACTACCTAAAAATTAACTTTGGAGGAAAAGAGAAGGAGTTAAAAACTATCGATAGCTTTTTCATCCCTTGAAATAAACCTTCAACAATTTCGATGTATTTACTAGGACTTTAAAAGCTGGCAAATGAATTTAACCTTACATATAGAAGGAGCAAAACATGTTTTTTTCTTTTTTTTTTAAAGAAGGAATGGTTTAATAGTTTCGGCAACGCAGGGAAAGATCAGTTTAACCTTGTTAATGGTATAAGCTGGAAATTTTGATAAGACATCGAGATCTATGAATCCCCTACTTTTCAAATAAAATTAAAGCATTGATGACATAGGTAACTCGAAATATTAATACATTAATCTCTGTTACTCGAACTAAGCATAACTCCATGTATTTTCCCATTCCGTTTAAATACGAGTTCTCGATAGTAACTGCGCATTACATCAGATAACAATGGAAACGTACTTAACTAATGACGGATCATCCGTTGATTCTTTCCTCGTTTCCCAAGTCACTTACTTATAGTCAAAACGTATAAGTAGGTATTTAGGTTTGCGGTGTTCATTGCAATTACTGTTAGAGGTGAAAGCAGTATTGCAAAATGATGTGAAGTCTTAGCTTCTCGTTTCAATTCCACTCTTAAATTTTATCTCAAACGTTTATGTATGGTTTACGTTAGAAAAGTATATTTTTTCCTTTACGATTTATCATTTACATATATTTTTTAATTTCGTTAGTTATCTAATTTAAAAAAAAAATCTTTAGGGAATAACATTCTTTTACTTCCTAATTACTATACACATTTACCCTGGAAGTCTTTTCGTTTTCTATTTTCAAACAAGAAGTCATGTTTATCGATTCTTGAAAATGGCCTCACAATATTGTAACCATTTTCTAATCCTACTTGTTTTCCGTAAATTTTAAGATTTAATTATAGGCGATTTATGTGCTCCGAGAAGTCATCTCGAAAAGGTATAGTGGGAATGGCATTATTTAATCTCAAGAAGCTACTATACTTTATCATTAAAACAAAAAAATCAATTCATAAATTTTACGAATAACATACTGATTTATTGAAATAATGATCTATTCTAACAAAATAAATGTCATATCAATAAATATACCTTATACCTTATAGAACTAGTTTCCTCAATATAGTATTAATTAATTCCTTTCCTCATCTATTATTTGGTGGTTAAGTTGTTTATCTATTGCACTAAGGTATTTGTGCTATCGTGGTTTTTCCAAGTAGTATTTCTTGTCTATTCGTTAGACACGACCTATAATAAGCATTCGTACATTTTATGCGAACCCTCAAAGGCTTTCCAGCCGAAGTCGAGAAATATCGCTCTTCTTGATTAGATAATTTATTCTAGCTTTTACAAACTCTTAGGTTTGTAATTAGGTTTTATCTTGTTTATGCTCATTGGATAGACAATATCGTTATTTTATTAAATGTATTATGATTACACTAGATTATGTATTATGATTACATAATTCCAGAAATATATAAAGCTGAAGAGTTTGTTTGTTTAGATTGTAATCGTTAATACACGTGGAAGCAAGTTCATTACAGCCAATATATATATATATAAATAGTTAGGTATAACCGATCCAGCCTCATTCTAAAGACGGTGACACATCTTTTCTTACCTATAAACGCCATGAGAAAGAGGCTCTGTCTCCTCTGTCTGTCTGGCTGTCGCTCTTCCCCTCCATATTATCTTAGATAGTTAATTCTAGATTATTAGCCAATGTAGCCAACGTTGACGAGTCAATTGAAGAATCGAGAGGTCAAGGATTTCTTCACTGAAGACAACATTATTATGGTAATTATAAGTTTATTTTAATTTTTTTTTATCTATGTCATTATAAGACAGACTTAACCAACTTAAAAAAATTAAATCCAAAATTTACTCCAGAACATATTGATCAATTATTAGAAGACGATACAATGGCTTTAGAAATTAAAGATCAGGATTTTAAACTCATTCCGGAATACGATGGTAACCCGTTACAATTAGTAGACTTTGTAAGAAATACTAAATTCATCTATAATTTATATTGTAAAGATAACAATCCAAATAAAGATATTAATCACATATACTAGTATTAACGGTATTAACTAAATTAAGAGGGAAAGCTAAAATCGCGACCTATGATAAAGAATTTACAGAAATAAATGATATTTTAGACTTTCTTAAAAGAAAATATCAAGATACACGGACAAGAGAGAGCAACTTATCGCAGAAATTCTTAATTTACGATCACATCATAATGAAAATCCGCATGATTTTCTAGAACGTCTTGGTCAGCGCCGTTGTGACCTTTACGCACGCGTATATGCAGATATGAGTATCACTGAAAAAAAAAAAATCAGAAATGGAAAGGTATGATAAACAAATTTCTCATCACGCAGTTCATAATTTACATCCGGCATTAACATATTTTATCTATCATATAAAATTCGAAACTATTGAAGATATTGACGAAATATTAAGAAACAACGAAGCATAAATTGTTCAAAGACTTTATGGAAACAAAAATAAATTATCATCATCAGCAACCGCAGTATTCAAATTATAAAGGAAAAAATGGTTATGCTAATTATAAAAAGAAATTTGAAAAACCGAGATACGAACCACCTCGATACCATAAACCAAGATATGAACAACCTCGATACGAGAAACCATATCAACATCAATATAATTATCGAAAAACAATATAAAAATAATTACCAAAAACCTATTTATAACCAACAATGGGACCCGCAATCCCAACATAAATTCTTTAATAAATCTCCATCGGGTAATTGGAAAAATAATCAACAACAAAATCGTCAACAAACCCCTGTTGAAAAGAATATGGTATCGATGAGAACTGTATCAGATAGAGTTCATAACATTGAAAATGAAAAAGATGAACAAATAAGAATTCTAACAGAAAGATTAAATGCGTTAGAAGCGAAACAAACTCATTTTTTAGAACCAGGTCCGAGCAACAACAAACCACCAGACAAAATATAGAAGTTCATGAATTAAAATTAAGTTATGCAAATAATGACTTAACAGAATTAATCGATAACAAAGGCAATAAATGGTTAATTGATACTGGAGCTACCAAAAACTATATTCATCCGGATTATGTTCCAAAAGATTCTAGGATTACTCGAGAAAACTTTGCGATGAAAACCCCAACAGGTCGCGCAGAAGGTTCACAAAGTGTGATAATAAACCTGCTTCCACTGATATGAATTAATCAAGAAGTGAAATTTCTAGTTTTTCCATTTAGTAAGCTATTTAACATACTCTTGGGATTCGAAACTATGAAAGCTCTACATATACATATTGACTTAGATAAAGAGGAATTAATATTTCGAGAAAAGAAATATAAATTAGAGAATGAAATAAAAAGTTTGACATGAACATATAAAACCCGAAATAAAAGAAAAATTAATAAATGTTATAAGTCAAAACGGGGATATGATAAAAACAAATGAAGAAAAATTAAAAGCAACTGGATTACTAAAACATAAAATAATAACTACCAATGAAAACCCAATTTACACTAGGAATTATAGGTATCTAGAACAATTTAAAAATCAAACACACGAAGAAGTAGAAAAAAAAATACACAGAAATATTATTACACCAAGTAAGTCGAAATCACGAAATCACGATGATTTATATCATTTTGAAGAGAACATGGATATCGAAGAACTTTTGCAGGATACAGCAGATGAAACAACACCAGAATATGAAACATTTATTGGACAATTAGAATTACCAACAGTAAAACCAATAGAAGATAATACTGGAGAAAATTTAGAAACAATACATTCACAAGAATCAAGTACTAATCAAGTATGGATCTGTGAAAAAGATAGAAGTTTAAATGTAGAGAAATATCAAATTATTATGTCTCGAGGAAAAGATAAATTAGAATTCACAAAACCATTCAAGAAACATAGATATATCGTAAATTGTACTGAAAAGGAAAAATTAAATGATTATTTGTCACAAATATTAACACCAGAAACAACTTATGGAATATACTTCTCATCAAAAGCACCATTAATAGACACTGTATTAAACGAATATTTTATAGAAATAAAGAAAATTATAGAATCAGAATATCCCACAGTAAAATTAAAAAGATATTTTTTGTTATGCAAAGATATTGAGAATATAAAAGAGCAAGAAGAGCTTGCAGAAAACTATCATATAGGGAAGACACAACATAGAGGAATAAACGAATCTTATGAAAAATTAAAACGACAATAATATTATTTCCCAAACATGAGAGATAAAATAAGCGAATACATCAACCAATGTCCTACATGCAGAACAACCAAATTTGAATAAACTCCTACACCAGAAAGACCATTCCAGGAACTTATGAAGATGTTTTAAAATATGAAAGTAAAATCATTTTTACAGCAATCTATACTTTCTCCAAACGCCTATTTGCAGAAGTAATGACAACTAATAATGCTATAAACATATGTAAAAGTATAAAGGAATACTCTATTATCCAACCACACTACAAATAACGCTAGATCAAGGAACAGAAATGAAAAGTAAATTAGTCCAAACATTTTGTGAGAAAAATAATATTTTATTACACTATACATAAACTAATCATTCTAACTCTTTAGGAATTTTGAACAAAGCACACGCTACTCTGGCAGAAATGCTAAGAATAATATCAAACGAAAGGAAGAACTATCTATTTGAACAGAAACTAAAAATAGCTCTTACAGCATTCAATAATACATTAAACAGTACCTTAAAATTGACACCGAATGAAATAACATTTGGTAATATATCGAATCCACAAGAAAAAGATATTGATCTAACAGAAATGTATGTTCAAAAATATCACAAAGATTTGAAAATTATACATATTATACATTCTAAAATAATAACAGAAAAAGAAAAGAGAACGGAAAAGCTATATAAAAAAAATCTGGTGCGGTGCGCGTATCACACAACTTTCCCTTACCGTCCTATAATAATTATCTTTTTAATATAATTTTAAAGAGTTCACAACAATACTTGAAAGAAACTCAGCAGCATTCACTTCTTCTCCCACTTAAGCACAATAAATTACTTTTTTAAACAATTTTAGTACAACAATTCTGTACACTACCTTTTAACTTTGTCAAGATGCAAATAGATTTTAAAAGTTTCTGGTTTAGTTTCCATAGAAACATTTTCTTTCCACTAAATAATGTGAAAGTAGAAATTATCAAGTTAATCTCCGCTTTTGTATTCTTAAATTACTTTATTACAGAGCGTATTGTTTACAACAGATTGGCGGATTGGTGGGAGGAGGTTCGTTCGCAACCGTCTCCTTTCGGATGCGCTTGGTTATCCATCTAGGGTCTTGTGCTCCTCATAAAATACGCTGTATCTTTGCTAATATTGGTCTGATTTTCATGATTCATTTATTGTTTCTTAGATAATTTAATTACCTTTCATAAAAGTCTACAGATAAATTACCTTAAAATGCATACTTTCTAAGCTATGCGCAAATAAGGTATTCTTTTCATCATAACTTTTTTCCCTGCAATTCCTCGGTGATTTACTACATAAATGAAAAGTTAAAGGCCTTTAGAATAATTTAGGCAAGTTTCATCAAAATCGTTAGAGCCGTTTTCGAGAAAATTGTAAAAATGTGTAAAATCGATTATATAAAGTGGCACTTCCGGTTTGTAGATTTTGACGAAAATGTTGCTGTAACATCACATGCATGTGCTAACCTTAAATATGTAATTTCAGTATCGTACAGCTTTCCGTTTTTGAGCTAGACTGATCACATACACACAGACACACACACACACACACACAGACACAGACACACAGACCATTTTGCGAGACTTGGTCATTGGGACTCAGGGGACCTTAAAACATGTCTTTCCGTTGAAAACTCGAATTCGAAAATTTTCACGATCGCAATACTTCCCCTTACTATATTCTTCGTATATAGGTTAGGGAAAGTAATAGAGAAGAACCACCAATACTAAACGATACGGAATATCTTAAAAATACGCAATCAAGAATTAAAAACCGTAATAAATTTAGAAAAGTTAACGTAGTTGTAAAAGGTAAATGAACATTAAATACACACGTTGATAATATAAAAAGACCACCCAAAGTAAAGAAGAAACACTTTGTTGCAGACGATGCTTCGATTCAAACTTCTGATCCTGAAGTCAATGATTCTGCATCTGACGATAGTCCAGACGATCAAAGTAACTGATTTAACTAATTCCTCAGGAATATTGCATTACTCTGTAAGCTCTGTAAATAATATAAAAGTTATAAACCAATATTATGAAACCTATCATTTTTTTAACATTAGTTTACTAGCAAAAGAATTGACAAATATTGAAATTCATCTTAAATATTTTAAAAATCAAAGAGCTTATCCATTACTAAAAGATTTAATTAATGATATATCAGGACAAATAAAATTGCTACAATATAAAACCCATACAAGACAAAAACGAGGTCTTTTTAATGGAATCGGACACGTTATAAGTTACGTCACGGGTAACATGGATGCTAGTGACAAAGAACACTATGATAAAATCATATTATAAAATTATAACAACATTCCACAAACATTTTATGATATCGACCTATTTAATGTTTCTTCCTTGGAAGTACAGAATATGGCAATACCGTCATTAGACCGATTAAGCTTTATTCAAGTTATTTTTTGTTTTTAATTGTTAATTTTTTGGCTGTTCAACGTCGGCATGGGCTAAATTATTTAATTATTAGAACAACTAAATGAAGTCTACATTAGTTTGTTGCACTAATTAGTATGCCGTGTTTATCAATTTTCAGTCAAAAACTTGTTTTAAATTAACAAATAAGAAGAAGATGGTAAGCAGGAACTTTTACAGCAATCAGATTTCATTTATCACTAATTAATTGTATCATCTGCGTTCAAAATAAAAATTTTAATCTGCACATTTTATTTGTTTCATTATATTAGATAATAGAATTTAAACAAATTCATATTAAGGCGTATCTACTTAGAATTTCCTGATGCTTGAATGTGAAAACAATCATTGTGGGAAAATTTTAATAACCGAAGGAAAAACTAGAAGGAAAAAGTCTGTTATTACAATGCCATAACCGAGTTATTTTTAGATTATTTTGTTTATTATTTGTTTGTAATTTTTTTTAAAAATGAATCACCTTGAATATTTATGATGATTTTAATTTTCATCCATATTGTTCTATGTTTATCTATATTGAAACGTAATCAGGTCCAACGATTATTTCATTTAAAAAAAAAAAAAGTTTTTTTGTAGTAATCATATTAATAAATAATCGGAAGGGTTTCAGTTAGAAGATGGCATTGGCTGAAATGAAGACTCATTAGCAGTTGCCAATGAGGTTCAGTCACAGAACTTAGTTGATAAGTTTTCAAATGTTTTCCAAGGGTTTTGTATCGAAGGGTTTTATTTTTCAACAATAATACCAATTGTTAGTGAAAAATAAAAAAAATTAACTTTGAATTGGAAAAATGGAAATTTGAAACATCGAGCTCTTTTCCAAAGCCATTGATTATTTACAAATAAATACAGGGTTTACCAAAAGTATAAGACACTTTTCAAGACTAAAAACATCTAAACTAAGTATCTGAACTTTTTTTTAATCCTCATCTGAAAGTTCATATAATGTCATTTTAGTTACTGTAATTAATTTATTAAATAATTAATTTATTAAATAATTAATTTTAAGTTAAAAATAATGTCAGTCAACTACAAAAAATAACTCGACATGATGTGGCTGCCATTCCACAGGTAATAATAAGTGTGTATGTAACAACAACATTCACTTATCTAACATTATTTTAAAACGAATTAATTTCTGTGACTAAAATTAATTAATTAATTATTGTTGCAAAAATGGCATTTTATGTACTTTCAGATGAGAATGATTTTTTTTTCTTATACTTAGTTAGGATTTTATTTGGCCTTCAAATGTGTCAGATATTTTTGCCGCACCCTCTATAATGTCGCCGCCACAGGGCAGATGCAGCTTAACTCCAAAAATTAAATTCTGCAGGAGAGGGTTTTTTACTTTTTGTTTTATCGTTTTATAATATAAATGTATCAACCAAAAATTTGACTTTCTATGTTAGGTAGGTCTTAAGATGGAGATAGGCTACTACTGCATCAAATCCGCAGTAATATGGTCCATGTTTAGAGAAGAAAAACAGAAAAAAAAAAACAAATTTGGAAATAGAGTAGTTGTGCTCTGAAGTGGCGGTGAGTGATATTGCAATGCTACAACTCTACAAATTGGAATTGTTACATTTGATGACAATGCTAACGCTACCAAGGCTAGCGAGGGTCGGCCTTCGTAATGAAAGTGAAATGAGGATGTGCAGTGCTTTCATCAGTAATTACTATAATAAATACTGTATGGGGGTTTGTTGTTTATTATTTCCATTGAATTCTGTGCTTCAATAAAAGTTGGTATTTCAAATTTCCTGTATTTTTACTTTTTCAATCATTTTTAACGGGAATAAAAAAATTCTGATTCATTAGGTTTTTAGGTAACATCAAGAGTGTCAGTTATAGGGAGGATAAAAGTATTCAGGTTGATGGATTAAAATAAATCCATCTCATAGATCTTACCTCATAAGGATCATCAATGGTATTCCTAGACGCTAATATTATAACATATTTCGCTGACATTGCGTGTTAGGATAAGCCATCCTAACACGCAATATATCATAATCTCCAAAGGCACCTTGTTGGCGTCTTTCTGTTCTAATCT
Organism: Rhaphigaster nebulosa; assembly: GCA_948150685.1. Lineage (NCBI taxonomy): Eukaryota > Metazoa > Arthropoda > Insecta > Hemiptera > Pentatomidae > Rhaphigaster > Rhaphigaster nebulosa. Next base: position 75,336,487 of record OX411306.1, on the reverse strand, counting down.
TCAAGAACCTAAAAGGCTTCAATGTATTCTAAATATTTTCACCCTGTGTTTCTCAATTCACATCCTGAAAAGAAGATTTTACTCTGAAAACCACAGTCATATAACTGCGTTTTTTTAAAAAATCCCTCATCATTCCTATTACTTATGGAATACATTATCCAATCTTTTCCTTAAAGAGCATTCTCTACCTACTTTTAAATTAATCTCGACCGCAGATAAGTTTATTGTTTTATATGCTAAGTACGGGAGTGTGGCAAAAAAGTGTGAAAGTTGTAGTATTTTCTTATAAATTCATCTCTTGAAAGTTTTATGGGCATATCTGTGTTCCTAATAAGTATTTTGTTTATGAAAAGCCGCAAATATCGTACGAATTTTTCGAAAATTAAGTACGTACTTATCCCATCTCAAAAATAATCTGTTTTCCAATAGACAATAAGTATGTGTTGAATGCTCACTGATTATTTTTATTTTCCATCATAGGGATCATTTATCCAAAAGTGTCAAAGATGTAATGTATTTACTTGTTTTTGACCATGTGAATTGTTGCGATAATTAAAAATTTATATCATAAATAAACATTGTTATCAATATCAAGTGAAGAAAATATTTTTATGAAGTGCCTAATATTGAAATAATTCAAAAAGATTACAAGTTGACGGATTTTTATATTCGATAATTTCGTTTATTATAAGTTGCGTGGATTCACACTTTTGTCGGCGATATATTCAGGGATGGCACAAATGATGCCAATTAGAGCCACAATCTGTTTTTTAAAATATTTTATAAAGATTATAAATGTAGATGCAAAAATTAATTTTTTGTTCATTTAATGTATGCAATTGTATATATTTACAAGTCACATATAACAACATAAGAACACATATAAAAAATACAATTATGAAAAAGAAAATAATCATTTTAAAATTTCAGTAATGATATTCAAATATAAAAATAACAAAAGAATAAATATAATAAAAATATATTATTAATAAAAATAATTGGCTGTAATTTTACTTCACGAACGTTCATTTAATTATTTACACTACGTTTCTGCTGTACATGCCATCATCAGGTACATCTAGAAGGACTCATACAATGTTAATATTGCAATCAAAAATATATCACATTTGAATTATAAAATGTTACGTTATATAATCCAAATAAGGATTATCGTCGCTTAAAATTTTGAAACTTTGTTGAAATTTATCTTATTCTAGCATTTGGTCAGATAAATGTCATGAAAAAAAAAATACAATTACATAAGATTATTATACATTACATAAGGTCAGGTTAATTAGAATTCTTTGCTATATTTTTTGTGATAGTTATTTATTGAATATTAAATATTGCCAAGAAAGCTTACTATATGGTATAAAGAGCCTCATGTAGATATACAAATTAATTTCTTTCATTTAATGTATGCAATTGTATATTTTTACTAGTCATATATAAAAACATAAAAACAAATATAAAAAATACAACTATAAAAACGAAAATAATTATATCAAAATTTCAGTTATAAAATTCGAATATAGATAGTAAAAATCATATATAACAAAAGAACAAATATAATAAAAATATATTTATTAGTAAAAAGTATAATAATATCTAACGACATTCTCTGGTCAAACCTTAAACATTTGCGTAAAATTAATTAAAGCTGTGCTCAAAAATTCTTCATGATTTGACAGGTCAATTATAAAGGATGTTTCGACTTTGTTGTTTCAAAAATAAAACTACAATTTTAATTGACTCAAGAAAGAGCCGAATGAGGTTCTTGGAGCCGCATTTGCACACCATTGATATATAACAGAAGCTTACAAAATTCGGGTAGCCATGTTTTTTAAGTTTTGATTATTGATTTAATTGTATTTGTATGTCCTTCATTTTTCCCACCACGTTACAATTTTCTCGCTAATCACAAATTAAAAAATCTATAAAGGGCCGACTTCAAAATGGACTTAAAACGCTTTTTGTTTATAATAATTTATTCATTTTCATACATCTTGTTTAAGTCATGTCACAATGTGTTTACTGTGTTACTCATATTTTCTGCCAGATATCGATTCTACGAATCCACTGAGCAATGGAAAGCCTTTACTCGTCAACGGTGTTTAATAATATATAAGTCTACAATATATAAGTCTATTTTGAAGCATCATATCACAGCAATCTTTTGACTTTTTACAAATTTTGAAATTTGCAAAAATTCCTGACGTGATAGAAGAAAAAGCTCATTTTCGGTTTCAGTGCTAAAAAATACATAAGAATTGTTTATCAAAAAATAAAAAACACAACCTCGCGTTAATTCCCGCTGTGCTCTAATGCGTTGCGGGTTTGGATTAGAGAAACTACGCTAAGAGGTGTTCCGTATTGAAAACCGGCTGGGCTCAATCGATATTTTAACGATTAAGCGATGCAAAAACTTAAGGAAAACACATGTTAGCAAATCTCTTAGCTCCTTAGTTTATGTATATATCTTCGTTATATACCTTGTCCCTAACATTTGAACGTAAAATAATTCTGGTGTTTTACAAATATGTTATCTTTTCGTTCATAAATAAACAGAAAAACAGTGGTATAAACTAGCATTGATTTTTTATCCTAACGTGATGCTTAAAATTATTGCTGTACTGGTTGGATGATTATCCATGTTGTCCATCCTATTCGAGAAGGAAAAACCGTTTTTTTTTTTGGAATATTGTCTGACATATACTAAGGGTTAGGAGGAGTAAGAACTGCAATAACAACGAATAATAGAGACTGGGAGATAGACTTAGCACAGTATTCTGTCCAAATCTGCAGTTTAATGAACCGCGTTATAACGAGGTTTCACTATACCTCCTCTGCTTTTGCTTGAAATGGAAGCTACAAACACTTTTGTTCTACTCTTCAAAAAAGCCTTTGAAATTGAACCTACTGTAATGCGTTCTAAAAGTATTTTCTGAAGCTGTGAAATTCGCATTTGGACTAATAGGAGATTTAAAAAAATTATCGAATCATGAGTAATAATGTAATTTTATTTTTTCACTCATTACATAAAAGATAATTTTGTTTTCATTATTTTTTATAAATTAGCGTTTTTAAATATTAACTTTTCACTCTGAACCTTATTTAGGACATACGAAATAAAATTATGGTGTTCCGTTAAAACCTGACCCTTCCATAAAATGCAGATCTTTCAGTGAACGCACCATTTTCCTAATTACGCATTACACAACGATTTATTCCAAAACAGTGTCCACCAGAGACAGGTTCACAGCATGATACCTCTGAAGTGAAGGCCTTCTACTAATAGTACAGCCTACACCGACAACTAATGTGGCAGTGTTCAATAGATTTGTTCAATTGATTCCGAAACAGAGAAAGTTTTCATAGCTCATGAAAAATAAGCTACAGATCTACCAGAATCCCATTTTTATTTATATCCATAAATCATTCAATATTTAAATCAATAGGTTAAATCATTCCTTCATATCAATAGTTTTTACCGTAACTTAAATATTATTCTAGGCTTATAACTTAAATATTGCTCTAGGACTATTCAATTATATTCTTCTATTTTAGACATGTTTACAACTACTCTGCAATATAACTAATAAATGTTCCTATTGATCGCCGGACGCGCTTTGAAATTAAAAATCCCAATGCACATTGCACAAGCAGCGCACACTCGGAACGTGCTCCGATTGCGTTGAGCGGGTCACAAGTGTATACGTACATTTAGGCTCGGTCAAAAATTGTATGGCCGACGGAACGTTATACTAGGAGGTGATTAATTTGTATAGAACATGTTTTATTTATATAAGAAAAGAATAGATAAGGCGTTATATCTGAAATTATGATTCAGCATTGATACTTTTTTAATAATAAAACCAAGATTTATTTTATTTCTCAGATAATACACTATCACTTTCATCCCGAGTTCATTATTGTAATCCTGCCTATCTGCTCATACCAAACTTGAATAACCAACCGTCGTTAGACTTACAAACTTGCATAATGTTTTAAAATCGGATAGCTAAAGCTCATCTCAATGCATATCACAGCGACTGGTGAAATCGAGGAGGTGACTTTCTATTCGAACCAGAACAGCAAAAAGCAGCGAAAGTTTTCGATTCGGGGATCGACTGACCAGCCTTCCATTTCTTCCAGGATTGACTGAGGATTTTAGTAATTGAATCAGCTTGTTAATAATTTGTTTTCTAATTCTTATCATTGCTATCTATATAAAGATTTTAAAATGTAAAGGAAAATCACGAATATGAATATCTTAGAGTTGTTCAAAAATGAACAATTGAGGATAGTAGAAAAAAAAAAAACCTTTAACGTTACATAATAAAAATCTCTTACTAGATAAAAACAAACCTAATCGTCGTAGATAAGTGAAGCAAACACACGGTTTGTCCGGATTATGAGCGAGTGTCGGAGTAAGTGAGTTTTGCATATGAATAAGGAATGTGCGTTACGAATATTATGGGAAAGAGAATTCTAGAAGGTGATGGAAAGGGGATGAAAGTAAAATTAGATTGCTGGAGTTCTGTGGGATGGGGCTTGAAGGTCCCAGAATAGTTGAATTCAATGATTTTGTAGCTAGAAGGTTGTCAGTTAATAGTTTGGTAGATATTGTCTACGGACACCGAAGAGCCGCTGTCATACCAACTCGACGTAGAGATTGGATATACGGAACCGAATAAGAACCTGGCCACCTAAGACAAATCTTACAAAGCAGTTCATGAGCGAATGAATCTTTCATATTTACTAACTATTGATTCAGGGCTTATACTTTTTATGTTCGGTCATCGTTGAATTTTTTTTTTCGGATCTATCCAGATTCTTGGGAAAAAGATTCTCATGATTAATCATTAATTAATATTAAAAAAATAAATAGATTTTCTTCCAGCTTATGATTTTTTCTCTTAATAAAAAATTAAATTATAATATTGTATAATACACGAATGAATTTTGCTAGCATCATATAAGATTATACAACGATTTTAATTTTTTTGGACCCATAATGGAGTTCGATGAACATGAACATAATAATGTCATAAATTCAATATAGTAACAATCAGAAAATCGAACGGTAATGAAACTACTTCCAGCTTCTCAGCGATGATATATACTAAACAATAGCTATTATGCTCTTGGGCTGTCTTCATAAAGGCTTACACTTTGTAATAATCACTACAAGATATTATAACGGTTATCGGATATTACATAACTTGACAGATAAATCATCTTATGAGGAGCATTGTATATTGATAAGATTCACTCTCTATTGTGTTTGCTTCAGAAAGGACAATGACATCCTGTTCCTTTTCAGGTTCGGATTCAGTTTTACAAGTCTTTAGCTTATTTATTTCTCTTCAGAAAGCTTATCAATCATCTGCAATTACATGTATATTCAAATTCTGTTTCATTCTGACTCCCGAATGTTATTTTATTTAATTGCGAAGGTCGGACTTTCTTAATCTGGAAAATAGGCAGCAAAAGAAAGTGCATTTAATCATGCACAAAATCATGTGCATTTAAGTTGAGTTTGAATCAAAATTATATTAATTTTTAATTTAAATATTTTCTCTTGCCTAAAACGTAATGAAGTAGTTAAAAAATCCAAACATAAATTTTTTTAAATAAAATCATCAATAATCGGATTGATATATTAACTGGACTTAGATTAAACAACCAAATATTCATGAAAAAGCAATTTTTGTGAGCTTTATATTTCTTGGCACTTCCATCGGTAAAACATTTGTTTAGAATCTCACTGATCACTGATTTCTCTTGTTTGTTTGTCTAACTTCACGATACGAATCCAAAACGAATCGAAACATTAATTTAAAAAAAAAAAAAAAGGATATATAATCCTCTATATAGAAATGCTTGTTGTAGGAACGATCGACAAATATGATTCCAATCAAGATCGATTGCGTCAAACTACGGCTTATTTAAATTGATACAGTGCAAATGTTCAATAAAAAAAAAGCTCGCAGTAGATTTAAAAAATATTTATTTTTGGCTGATACTAGAGGAATTTAAGACATTAGAGGATGGCATTGCTATGCTAGAAATTAGATGATGAATGGCTTTGCCTTTTGCCCTTGGGAAACCATCACTTTAAAGGCTATTTTCTTTAACATCAGTTGTGTGATTTTCGTTTTATAGTTCGTTATCGCTATTCCATTATCACAGAGCAAAACTGGTTTGTGGGAAAGGTTTACTTTCGTTTCTCCAACATTTAACAACAAATTGTTAGTTTTCCAAGTGAAGGGCCAACATTGGCAGAAAAACATAAAAGGTTCAACTTTTTTACTTTCCCTCACCTACATACGAATTATATAGTAAGGATTGCAATCGTGAAAATTTTAGAATTCGAGTTTTCGACGGAAATGCACGTTTTAAGGTCCCCTTAAATGAGTCCAAATGACGAACTTTCGCAAAATGGTCGGTGTGTCCTGTGTGTATGTGATCAGTCTAGCTCAAAAACGGAAAGCTGTACGATACTGAAATTACGTAGTTGAGATTGGCACATGCATGTGATGTTACAGCAACATTTTCGTCAAAATCGACTAACCGAAAGTGCCACTTTATATATATTCGATTTTACACATTTTTAAAATTTACTCGAAAACGGCTCCAACGATTTTGATGAAACTTACATAAATTATTCTTCATAAAGACCTTTAACTTTTCATTTAAGTAGTAAATCACCGAGGAATTTCAGAGAAAAAAGTTATGATGAAAAGAATGTTTTATTTGCGCATAGCTTAAAAAGTATGCATTTTACGGTAAAGTGTGTACAGACTTGTATGGAAGGTAATTAAATTATCTAAAAAAACAATAAAAGAATCATCGAAATCGGACCAGTATTAGCAAAGATACAACGCATCTGACTAACCGGAATTAGATATTATATCTTGGATTATACAATTTTTACAATTTTCTCGAAAATGGCTCTAACGATTTTGATGAAACTTGCCTAATGTTTTTTCCTTAAAGGCCTTTAACTTTTCAATTATGTAATAAATCACCAAGGAAATGCAGGGAAAATGTTATGATGAAAAGAATATTTTATTTGCGCATAGCTTAAAAAGTATGCATTCTATGGTAAATTATGTATACAATTCTATTAAAGGTAATTAAATTATCTAAAAAACAATAAAATAATCATCAAAATCGGATCAGTATTAGCAAAGATAAACCGCATCGGACTAACTAGAATTAGATATTATACCTTGGATTTTACACTTTTTTACAATTTTCTCGAAAGCGGCTCCAACGATTTTGATGAAACATGCCTAATGTCTTCTCCTTAAAGGCCTTTAACTTTTCAAATATGTAGTATATCAACGAAAAACTGGAGAGAAAAAAGTTATGACGAATAGAATATTTTATTTGCGCTTAACATAAAAAGCATACAATTAATAGTAAACTATGTATAGAATTGTATGAAAGGTTATTAAATTATCTAAAATACAAATAAATAATCATCAAAATCGGACCATTATTAGCAAAGCTACAGTTTACTTTATGAGGAGCACAAAACCCTAGATGGATAACCGAGCGCATCTGAAAGGAGACTGATGCGACCGAACCCTCCTCCCACCAATGCGCCAATCTGTTGTAAACAATACGCTCTGTAATAAAGTAATTTAAGAATACAAAAGCGGAAATTAACTTAATAATTTCTACTTTCACATTTTTTAATGGAAAGAAAATGTCTCCATGGAAACTAAACCGAAACTTTTAAAATATATTTGCAACTTGACAAAGTTAAAATATATAGGTAGTATACAGAATTATTATACTAAATTGTTTAAAAAACTCTTTTATTGTACTTCAGTGGGAGAAGAAGTGAATGCTGCTGAGTTTATTTCAAGTATTGTTTATGTGAACTCTTTAAAATTATATTAAAAAGATAATTATTATAGAACGGTAATGGAAAGGTGTGTGATGCGCGCACCGCACCAGATTTTTTTGTACGGAATATCTCTGCGTTCTTTTGCGGATTAAAACAAGATAGTTGTAAATATTTAGTTTCTTTCTTAGTTCTAGTTTCGAGATTTTAGCAAAAGAGGATGGTCATGTAGGATTTACAATGATTTGAAGTTTAATGCCAGTTAGACCGAGAGCCCCTGCAAAAACATTGCCATTATCTTAAGAAAACTTTGATAGCAATTTTTTCAATCCTTATAGCATTGAAATCAAAAAATAAGAGCGTGCAATACGGAATCATACTAACTGAGAAAATGGCGGCCAATAAAACTCGGACTATTTTTGGTTTTTCACTTCTAATTCCTAAACGGTGCATTCTATCAAAATAGCTATTGCATATTGAATTAAAAAACATCAAATTCTTATGAGTACTACAACATAATAATTTGGTTAACTAGTGTGGTCGAAAACCACGGTCATATAAATGAAGATTCTGTCAAAAACAGAGACAGAATGAATTTGAAGCTTGGAAATGAGTTGCTAAACAGAAAAACTCATAAACTAAAAGTTGTATAGTATCAAGTTCTGCTTCCATTGAGCACAATTTTTTTTAAATTCGTCCAAGAAAACTTTTTGAGATTAGCGATCTCTTGGTCTCCGGCAATTGGCATTTTAGCTTTGTTTGGTTTGCGTTTTGATTTGCAAAAACTGGAGTAATTTTAATTTTCAGGTATGTTATACATATTGTATTGTTATACACTTCTGTAAAAAAAAAAAGTGCGTTTTTCGCCTTCTTGAAACACCACAAAGAAGAAACTTTTCTCAGTTTTTCCAAAATAGCTTGCTTCGCTGGAATTATTCTTCCCTGGATGTATTCTATCAAAAATGTTATCCTTTTTGAATTTATTCGATCTTTTTCCAGAATTTCTCGACCTCGTATCTCAGTAGCTATTCCCGATGTTAAAAAAATATAATTTGCAAACTTGCAGGAAATTTAACGTTCTTTAAAATTGGTAATGACAAATTTTTACCTTTAATGCACTGGAAGCTAGTAATTTTGGAAAAACTGAAAAAAGTTTCTAATTTGCTCTTTTACAAGATGGTGAACAACGCACGAGAAGGAGGAGATCAAAAATTTGGATTTTTTTATAAGAGGCAAACATACAACATACCATAAAATTAAAATTACTTAATTTTTGATAACCAAACTAGGCTAAAATGCCAATTGCCAGAGATCGGGATATATCGAGTGATGTACTTGACCGAATTTAAAAATTTTGTGCTCAATGGACTCAGAACTCGATGCTCTTCTTCTTCATTATCGGTGCAACAGGCGAATTAAGCTGCCCTTGGCCTACTTAACTGCTGTGAACCATTTTTATCTATCTCTACCATGGGTATCAGGGAACGTCAGTGGCTGAAGATCCTGCCCTACCCCATCTCTCCACCGGCCCTTCGACCTACCTCGTAAGCGCACACCATCCGGGAAACAGTTCGCAGTTTTTTCTCTGTCGCAAATGGCCATTCTCACATACTGCTTTTAGAATTCTTCTCAAAATTAATCTCTCAAGCCTATCAAGCAGGTTAATGCTTTTATTGTTAAGTGACACATTTCTCCACCGTATGTGAATACCGGCCTTATAAGAGTCTTGTACTGCATAAACTTGGTGGTATGGCTAACAAGTTTGCTTTTAATTAATCTTGAGATGGAGAAATAGGCACTCCTACCTGTTGCTATAGCCCTTCTTATCTCTTCTTCCTTATATAGATTATCTTTGATAATAGAGCCAATGTACTGAAAGTTTGCGACCATTTCAAAAGTTTAACGGCCTATTCTACAGTGACTCTTTCTCTAAATATGCTGGGGTTTTTTCCTAATACCATAATCTTGGTTTCACTTTCATTATATGTAGGCCGATCTTCTTTGCCATTGCAACTAGGGTTTCAGAGGCCATCCTCATGCTCTGAAGGGATCTCTCGATGATGACTACATCTTTGTAAACATTGTCCCTTCCTGATTCAATCTTGCTCAATTGATGATTGCTTGTAGAGCGATATTAAACAGAAGAGGATCTATTGGGTTACCTTGCCTTAGGCCGCTTTCCAGTCCAAAAGGCTCTGATCTTCCACATCACTTTACCTGGCAGATTTCGCATTTTACTAATCCCGTTAGTTCAATCGGTACCCACAGTTCATGCATGGCCAATATGAGTTTATTCCTTATAATTTTGTAATAGACTGCCTTAAAATCAATAAACAACATCCAAGTTGTCTGCTGATATTCTTCAGATATGCTTCTGAGTGAAGATTTGATCTATAGTAGACCTATTAGGATGGAAACCATCTTGAAGAAGTGTACGAAGGATAGGATAATGATAATTTTCTGTTCAATTACTTCTGAAACTGTTTTTTGTCTATATAAAAATCTCAAGATATGTTCCTTAACTTTATCAAAAGAATGCATCGTTGAATCTGAAATACTCGATCAACAAGACCCACGATTCAATTACAAAACAAGTTGTAATCATTCTTGAATCCTTTCTCAACATTGTTGGATTTATTCTAATTGTTTGCTTTCTAGTACTGCACATGTCACATTGATTGTTCTAAAACACTTTGAATATTATTTATATTAATTTTCCCTCTTAAGAACAGCTGGTCTAATTTTTCTTATTGTTCTGAAATTCGTACTCTTAAGGACCCATACTCATAGAAACTCTTACATAATGAATTGAAGAAATGAAAATTACAGTCTTGTGACTTCATAAATATTATAAATATATATACGTCCTTTACCATGTTTCCTACGTCTGCGAACTCTAATCTCAACGGTTGTGCATTCGCAAGCCACTCCATCCATGACTATTAATATCATTCTGATCCCATCTTCACCATAAATTATATATTATTGGTTGACCATCACTCACTTTTTTTTTTTTTTTTTTTTTTTTTTTTTTTTAATATAAATATAGTTTATTCCATAAATAATATTACATTGAACATTTATAATTGGTTCGGGATGTACCTTTATACAATACATTTTTTTTTATACAACTTATTTGGACATAAATTATATTTTATTTATTGGTAAAAATAAAAATGAGAAATAAAAAAAAACCAAACACTGTTCTGAAAATTAATAAAATACAGGCTATTTAAATGAAATATAAATATTAAAATAAAATACAGGCTTCTTGAATTAGTATAGGTTTTGTTCGTTTATGTTTATATCTGCATGTCGTAGCTTTTGTATAATTACCTATTTCAGTTATTAAAGGATTTAGAGAGTGGGAGCATGATTGAAAGAATGAATGAGTTAGTTTGAATACGTAATCATGTATATAGGATATATTTAATTCTGAGTGCATCTTTGTTATTTTGGTGTAATACGAATAATTGTTGACAATTCTGAGTGCATCTTTGTTATTTTGGTGTAATACGAATAATTGTTGACAATTCTGAGGCATTCATTTTGGAATACTTGTAATTTTTTAGTTAGTTGCACTTATGAACCTCCAAATAGGACAAGCGTATGTTAAGATTGGTCTTAGTACAGATTTATATAGAATTAATTTATTACTAGGAGAGAGTTTTGATTTTTTATTAAAATAGGGAAACATTTGGTACATCATTTTCCGGCCGTTTTCTAATTTTATATTGATATGATGATTGAACTACTTACTATCGAATGTTACTCCTAAGTATTTCACGGATTTGGCTAATGGAATTGAAGAACCGTTTAAGATTACGTTTGGAGGGAGTACAGGTCATTTACATTTACATTTACGACACCATTAATGGATTCCCACAAGCATCCTGCCTAAGTCCTATATTATTTAATTTATTAATAAATGATTTTCCTGAAATCAAAAACGTCGATATAGCCCTCTTTGCCGATGACACAGCCTTATTCTGTCCCTCTTATAACCCACCACCACACCATTATCAATAGATTAACTCTAGCCTTTAAAAAAACATCCATATACCTTAAAAAATGATGGCCTCCATGTTGAGGCGTAGTCCCCATTTTTTAAGGTATATGGATGTTTTTTTAAATGCTAGAGTTAATCTATTGATAATGGTGTCTATTCGGAAAGAGGGACAGAATAAGGCTGTGTCATCGGCAAAGAGGGCTATATCGACGTTTTTGATTTTAGGAAAAACATTTATGAATAAATTAAATAATATAGGACTTAGGCAGGATGCTTGTGGGAGTCCGTTAATGGTGTAGTAAATGGGGAAAGATAAATTATTGACTGATACGTAGAAAGATCTATTGCTTAAAAATGACTCTATGAGTAATATTAGATATCTTGGGATGTTAATATTAGTTTTATTAATTTATAAATCAGTAAATTTGGAGTGACAGTATCGAACGCTTTTTTAATGTCGATAAGGATCATACCGGTATGGTTTTTATTATTAAAATTTTCGGTTATATTATCTACAACACGAGCTAATTGGCTGGTAGTTGAATGGTAATGTCGGAATCCGAATTGTTTGTTTATTATAATATTATTGGCTAACATATGTTTAGTAACGCGATGCTTTATGATTTTTTCGAACAGTTTTGAAATGATCTTAAGAAGGCTAATGGGTCTGTAACTTGTAGGTAATTCGGGATCTTTATGTGGTTTGATCAAAGGGATAAGTTTTGCATTTTGCTAATTGATCGGAAAGTATTTATTCTCATACAGCTATTAAATATTTTTGTAGTGTGAATTATTGCTTTTTTTTAAAGGTTTTTAATTAATATTGCAGGTATGATATCTGGGCCAGGTGACTTATTAATGCTGAGGGACTTGATGAGAGTCGCGACTTCCTGTGGAGAAGTGTGTTTAAAACCATCGGAAGCTGGTATTAAAGTCATAAAGTCGTCTATAGATTTAGTTACTTTATTTAAATGATATTTTGAGATTGCGTTAGTCGGATTGTTTTGAATACTTGCAAAGTGATCGGCTAAAATCTTTAGTTTTTGTTTTGAATCGTATTCGTATGTAGCATTAGAGAATTTTAGGGGAGGGATTGATTGATTTCTTTTGGTAAAAACTTTGTGTATTTTCCACAGGGGTTTAGAACCTTTTTCAAATGATTCTAGTGTTTTAGACCAGATTTTGTTTCTCCACTCGTAGAGTTTCTTTCTAAGGAGACTTGTAAGTTTAGTGAGAAATTTCTTAAATGTAATGGAATTCGAGTGTTGGACTTTATTTTTAATTTAATTTTTAAATTTAATTAAAATTTTAAAAGAAATAGGGATTTCATCAACTTTTGGAGCAACATGTGTTTTGGGTATTGATTGGTGAGCTGCGGTGGAAATCAAATCTGACAGGTTGCTGATTGCTTCATCTATTGCATCTTTACTATTGAGTATAGAATTGAATTCTAAATTATCATTTCGAAATTTTTTGTATTTAGGCCAGTTTGCCTCTTTATACTCATATTTAGCAGTGGGAGATTGCATAATTGTGTTTAATTTGATGCGAAATAAAACTGAGTTGTGGTCCGAAATTAAGATTGGTAGAGATGTAAGACAGCTCAGTGAAAAAAATGATTTCGTTAATAAGATGTGGAGTGTACTTGGCTTGGAACGCCCATTAGTAGGGTAGTACGCAGGTTTATCCGGGAAAAAAAATTGGAGTTTTAGGAGTGAAGCTAAATTTAACAGTAGTTTGCCATTTTTGTCAGTATTATGACAATTCCATAATTTATTTTTACTGTTTAGGTCTCCCATTATAAGTACCCGCTCATTTAAGGCTGATAATCTTTTTAAGTCATGGTAACAGATGGATTTGCTTGGTGGTAAATATAGAGAAATTATAGTTAATGTACAATTATTAATCAAGTGTAAATTAACAGCAACCGCTTCTACGGATTTTAAATGAGGTAATGGACAGTGGGATTGTTTAAATGATTTATCGATGATAAGCATCACACCGCCACCATTTCGATCTCTATCCGATCTATAAATGTTGAAATTAGGGATTTTCACTTTGCCAGAAGTTGATAGATGGGTTTCAGTTATTGCCAAGATTTTTGGATTGTTAGAGGAAATAAAGTCCTTTAATTCGAGTAGTTTATTTTTAACGGATCGAACGTTCCAAAGTGAACAATTTATAGAGCTATGAGCCATACATAATAAAATAATAATATGTTTTCATTATTAATTTTGTTAGACACTTTAAAGAAATGATTGTAGAAATAAGCTCGTATAATATTACGTGTGCAATAACATCCATGGGTGGTATATCACTCACTTATTTTAACACTGAAACTCTCGAAACTTCGAGTGTTTAATGTAATAATTTTTTACTGTCAAATTAGAACGTAATATATGCATTGTTGCTCAAGCGTATACGACTTCAAGGTAAATGGTCAATTTTAAAGTAACAATGTGAGAAAATTATGTTATTTGCTTTGAAATTAGGGAACATTTCCTTGTTAGATATCTTTAGCATCAAAGCCGTTACATCACAAATAACTTATTATGTATCATGTCAGATTTAATTAGACTTCGCATTGTTCGAAACACATAATTAATCTTACATTACTAATTGTAAAGGAAAAATTTTGACTCCCGAAATTTTGACTTGGGAGTAGATAATGCCTTAAGTTCCCAGGAGAATTATCAGGACATTTTAAGGAGTTAAATTACCACTGGGTTCTTATGGTATGAGAAGTAGATATCTATAATGGATAACAAATCTGATATGTTGATAGCTTATTTATTCTCGTGAATATGCATGAAAACAACCATCAGCCACTCTTGATTGGGAAGAAAAGCCATTTGTCACTACGCAACGGATGTAATAACTTGAAAAATTAAAATAATTTAGCGCTGACTTTTTCACGTATTGTTACTCATCTATAAAGCAGAATAATAGCCGTCGACCAGTCTTGCAGGAAAAGGAAAAACATCACTTGATAATAATAACATAAAAAAAAGAAATTCGCTCGACTTGCTCTAAAGACAATCGCCTAGACGCCATGGGCAAGCTTGGAGAAAAAAAAATTTCTTGGTCTTCAAAATTTCACATCAAGACATAGGAACATTACCTATTAAAAATGTTTTTTCTTTTTGAAATTATATAGCAATACACTAACAGGACTAAAATAGTTAGTGTTTATCCCCTAATATGGGTTATTAATGTCCAAATCGTGTGCTAATTTCTCCTTTAAAGTATTATTATTAATTGGGTAGACTTTTTTTTCCTTTTTTGTGATATATTTGATGAATATTTTTTTCATATTTACCTATTCAACTATTTATACATACATACTTATTGTTGTAATTTCGAAATGAAAATATACTTCACTTTGCGTTTAATTAAGCTTTTCAAAATAAAACCAACTGATTTACTCATCTTTTAATATTAACTTCTTTTTCACTTAAGAAGAAAACCCAGCTAGGATTCGACAATCCTGGATAAGGGTAAAGCTTCCTGTTGATATAAAATAGCTTCAAGATTAAGAGGCAGATTATTTATTTTTTTTCATTTTTATACTTTAACTTTAGGCACTAATCATTACTACTGTATTTTACTAGTTCAATGCTATACTGTTAGGCACTCCGCACATGGGTCGGTGCTCATGGAATGCTTGAGAGATGCGTTTGATTCCGCAGACGGGTCGTCAAGGAAGCCTTAGTATGCCTGCAACATTCAGTGAATTACTTTAAAAATGTCAAGTTCTTCATCGAGTAGTGATATTGACGATATATATAAATATTTCACCACTATCAATTCTTCCTTTCTACCCATTTCTTTTTAATATTATCATTATCAACTGACGCGTTTCCCACTCCTACAGTACTGGCAGACGGCTATTTTTGTACTTTATTGATGTGAAACAATATGTGAAAAAAGTGTCTATCTGTTCCAGATGATTTTTAATTTTTCGAGTTATTACAGCCCTTTCGTAGTGACCCTCCACACTCACCAAGATGGCTGACGGCTGTTTTCATGCATGTTCACGATAACAAAATAAGCTATCAAAATATAGGCCAGGAACAAATCATTTCAAAAATATTTTTTGCGCATTTATATTATTTTATTACATCATTTATATTCCCCACTCCTACCTGAGTGGATGGAAATAATTTTTGACTCGTCGCCATCAGGCTTAACTAAGCAATCTGAAAAATCACTATTAAATAAATATTAGATATCCTCATACGAATCAAAATTTTCCATGATTGTGAATACCTTTTCTCTTGCAATGGATTTGAGATTGAGCCGTCCCTTTCTGAAAAACAATGAATTACAATTGTCGAAATGCGACTATTTGTGTTCTGACAATTTTCATATGATATTAAGCTAAAAATAAAATAAAAATGTAAATACTTTAGTTGTAGACATTTTTTGTTGAAATAAGTGTAGCGAATCGGAGGGCAGTTGCGGAATCGTCAACAGCCTTGTGTTACCCACAAGGCCGAAAGTATTTGTTAAGGGTATCGGGCCCTAAGCAACCATAAAGAAATCTGATTTGACATGATCTATCAGCGCCTTGGATTTCACTGGCCGAAACCCAACAGAACTGCCTCAAAAATAAATTACACGTGGCTCTTATATTCTTCTTTCAGAGTTGTGACAAACGTATATATGAGAAATAAACTTATTTGAAGAATCAACGATGAAACTACCCTCAGTACAATGTTCATCATCTGGATTTCAAAGAGAAAAGCTAAACAAATTAAAATGTATATTTCAAAAAAATTTCAGGAACACTAGCTAATGTTCTGTGTGATGCTAATGTTCTGTATAAAAAAATAACTACTATACTTTTTTTAACATGGTCCCAGTTAGTTTGGGTTTAATGACTGGAATTAATCTCAATCGACTCACCACCCCAAAATGTACATTCTACGATACCCCACTCGACTTTAATTCAAATTCATAGTTGACCCAGGACATGTGTGGTATAATTTTCCATGTATTTTTGGACGTAGAATAGATTGGTACCATCCAAAAAACAATGTTTTTGGAACGATTTGAGCTTAAAATACTGAGAAACTATTTGCTAAAATATTTTAGGTATTCTCGACTTTTTGTGATGTTTCAAACCATATCATGTAGCAAGTTCATCTTATGTAATGAAATATAAATTGCCAATATTTGAAAAACTAAAAACGTTAAAATAAAAACATTTTAATTAAACGTAAAACCTCGACTAGGGAAATAACCCTACCCATCCTAGGCGACGGAATGTACTTTCATACAATTGCATAAGCACATTAAAGGATTATCAGTGAAGTTGACGTGTGTAAATATTGTACATTGGTGTGGTAGTCGAGTGCCTTCCACTACACATTACGGGTTCTTGCAAGTACATTCCGTCCCATGCATCTAAGCATTTCAACTTACAGAAAGATCCTTGCATCTGAGCGTATAAACAAAACGTAAATTCATGTATTGTTACCAAGTTAAAAAACTACCTACATCAAGGTACGATAAGCACTACTACATTAAGGTACGAATTGCTTTAAAATGTCAATTTCGAGTAATGATATTTATAATTATAATTACGATTTATAATTATTTCACCAATATTCTAGTGGATCTCGGATACAACGCAGATCGTGGGCTCATCTCTATTTGAATAGCTCTTCATCGCAACAAATGGGTTGAACATGACTCCATATTCTCGGTATTTTATAGAGGGAATTTGTCCGAATTTGATTTAATAGATCTTCTGAAGCCTCCATCGAACCAGTCATATTAGAAATCGTTGATGAAACGATTATGCTTCTCACTCTTGGCGACAGGTTGACGCCCCGTTAGCGGTTTCCATATCTTTACCTAGGACTAAGCTTACAAATATCACATCCTTGGCGATTCTAGAACGACAAGTGGGCGGACTGTCTTAAAATAGCTCATTGTTACGTACCTCACGTCCTTACTCCAATTATAATTAATTTCATATTAATCATTTTATCATTTATCATTAATTTTAATTTTTTATGTTTTTATCTGTTTTTTTTATGTTCTCTCTTACTTTCGAAAACTTGAATCCTGCTAAAACAGTAGGTAATATTATAAAGTTTTATTAAGAATATAACGTAACTGAAACATTAAGCTTTTGCAATATTTTGTGTACAATATGCTTAGTATACATTTTAAAAAGAATCGGCAATGAGGAACATTGTTGTATATTTTACCTATTCACTTGTATGAGAAACCTTGTATCATTCACTGCACGAGTATTTTAAGTCCCAGATGGGAGACAGGAGCCTCGATTAATCAGATGTAGCACCTTTCACCTGTAAGAGAGCGGTTAAGGCCACGCAGAGATCAGCCGGCAGACAGCGTCCTTCTACCACTTGACCACCAGTTCTGGAGGAACTATTATCTGCCTGGCACAATGACCAATAGAATTGGCCTATTATCTGATCAGTTGTTTCTCTGCTGCTCGTGGCGTGCTACCCGCATTATCTGCATCTGACGTCGCACCAGTCTTCCTGTGGATACGGTCGTCAGCGCTAATTTCGGGAATGAGGCCGGGCCTTTCACAGAGATTTATAGTACGTATCCCAGCAGGATGTGAAATGGAGCTAGCTTTCGAATATTTAGGAAACAGACTTTGCAGCCTATATAATATATTATTTAGAAGATGATTGGTGGTGCGGTAGAGCAATGTTTACTGTTTAAAGCGTGCCGAAATTTCGTTCAACTTTTTAGACCTTCTTCAGGGCTATAAAAAAAGTAAACGAGTTGTATGAGAAAAAAAGTAATATAGTGGAAAAGTTAACATTCACGTACTCTATCTGTAAAATTATTTATGATTTCTATTCTATTCAGTTTTACAATACAATATTACAATATATATTATACTCTATTATAGCTTCTAATAATGTTTCTAATAATGATTTTAATTTATATTTTCTTTTCTTAAATAACATAGAAACTTATATATTTATAAGTAATGTAAATTAATGAGGAATGTATTATAATGTATTAATGACGTCAAAATTTCTATGTGCAGTCTCTCAGACTCAAAAAATGCAGTTTTAGCCATCGATCTGTGTCTCTGCCAGGATCATCTCTTGAATGGATGGATCATTTTGATGGGTTTTATTTTTTGTATTGTTTCGGCCAACGATGTTTGTGTACCAAATTGGGTACCCTATGCTCAATATCCAAAATATCTGTTCTTCCTATAGGCTACAACGGCTCCAACGATTTTGATGAAACTTGTCCAAAGTCATCTCCATAAAGCACCTTAACTTTTAGTATATAATATATCTACGGAAAAAAAGTTATGCCGTGTTTAAAAAAGTTATGTGACCTTCATTTGCGCATAACTTAAACAGTAGACATTTTATGGTAAGCTATGTATAATTATTTGAAAGATAATTAAATTCTCTACAAAACCAAAATATTATCTAAATTGGACCTGTATTAGCAATACTACATATACTCTATTGCAGTACTGTATCATTTATTATTAGCGAACCTAATATTATTTTTAATAATGAGCCTTTGTAATTGAATTAGAAAAAAAAGTGTAAGACCCTCAAAATTTGAGGTTTTACATTTCAATATTCGTAGAATCCTCCCTCCCCCAAAAAATACCCTTCCGTCTCCCGTCTGCGCGGCTTTTCTCCGATGCATCTTAGTCGATCTTTTTGAAATTTGCCACCATCATCATTCCAGCATGATTCTCGGGACTCAACATTAACATCCGCCATTTAGCTTAAAAAAAAAAAAAAAGCTGCCGGTTAGAGGTTGCATGCATCTCAGTCATTAATGAAGATAGATGAAAAATATAAAGTGTTTTGGAATCATTATACAAAAGTCTAGATTTATTTTTTTTAAATCTTGGTGTTTGATTTGAAACACAACAAGCATTTATTAATACTTCCTACTTCAACAATCTCAAGGCTATTTGGAGAATAATGTACTGCAATAAACATTTATACTTGAAAGTGCATTCACAACTCCCGATGACGTACTATTTGAGCGAAAGGGCAGAGGTAAGAATGAAAATTGGCTTTTCGGTGTCAATGACCGAGTATTGTGTTGCAAGATAGCTAGTAACTTTCAATATACTCTAACGTTTATGATATTTATATCTACAGATCTATTTTCACTAAATTGCTCACTTTCAGTATGAATAGATGAACCCCAGAACAATGCTCGCAAATTTATTTCGAAAATCGTAGTTCAATTCGCAAGATTGAATCGCGCCATGTCCATTTTGCGGTGGACATAATCGTCGAAAATAAAAAAAATTAATGTTTAATAATGGATTCTTTTGTACAAATGTCTGAAAAAACATGATGAAAAGTCAAAACCTGCTAGGACTTGCATAGGCTTTATATGTCCGATTTTTTAAATTGGCCGCCGAATATTTTTAGGTTTATAGCCAATGAGTCCCAAAGTCTTACAATTATCTTAAATAAGTAAATTGGTAAAATTCAAAGAATTAAATTGCACAAATTTTAGCATGTAGCATGTACCATATTCTTAGTAACATTTTATTAGGAAAAAAAAATAGTTCATAAATATTTTATTTGTACTGGGCGTACATGATAATAGCTAGGACACTTTAGGTGCCGATTCTACACCTAAGGAGCATTAAAAAAGTTCATATGAACCATGGTCCGATTCCCAATTGGAAAGCAAGAAATTTAAGTTAACCAATACACAAAATCTATTTACCTTTGTAATCGACCAAGAAAAAAATTGTTTAACCTCCCCTCACTCCCTCCTAAAATTTGAAGTTTTACTTAGAATACAAATATCGAATTTTTAAAAATCCATTCGTTGGCCATCCGCCGTCCGCAGATTTTCTTCGAGACTACTAGACCGATTTTCTTGTAATTTGGCCGAATATAGATTTTATGTTAATGTTTTAATTTTATTCATCTAGTTTTATTTTGGTTTTCTATATATAATTGATAAAAAAATGAACATTTTATTTTTTTTTTTGCGCCTGTCCACATCGTAAAACATTTGGTCAATTTGCTCTACCTAGGACTTACTTAATAGCCTCTCGATTTCACCAATTATTATAATTTCCACTTGCAACATTGCTTTATTCCTAAGATAAGAGTTGATTTTCAAAGATTTTACCTCTACCCAAAAATATGTTATAAATTAGTATCTATTACGATTCCTAAGTTTAATATTAACTAGCTGGTAATTTTCCTTGGTACAGGAATGAACACAACCATGGTTCGTAACGGTACTCGAGAAACACCTGAAGGGCTTTTATCATTGATAAGTCCACTATTCCGTTTTCGGTATATTTTATTTTAAAATATAAATAAATATGTAATGAATAATGTATTAATTATAGTCTAACTATGTTATGCTTTAATAAGCCTTTAAAAACCGCAGGGCATTTAAAAAAATACTGTTGGACCCTCTGACGGTAGAGCAGTCCACGTAAAACATAAGCATCCTGACCCGCTGGGTAAAGTGAAACGTGAAAGTGATATTATACGAGTCTTAGTATACAAAGTATTTACCAATGAGATAAATGCAGCTAGTCTCCCTCACGTATTACGATGACCGGTTGCTGCGGTAGGCTTAAGAAGGTTGTAACTAATAAATTTATTATTTATATTTTGAAAAATAAAATAAAATAATAATTAAATCAAATTTTAGTAATTCCGCCATTTTGTCTCAAGACTGCGGATAACAGTTTAATGAAAAGCGAACAAAACATCTTGGTTTTTGATCCTTCTAAAACATTTTGTTTTAAGGCGGCTGATGACAGGCGCCTTAACGCCTTAATCTAACGAAAGTTAGATAGCGTTTTTATAGGTAAACGGTTAAGGATCAGGGTTTTTCCAGTAGTCGGTGAGTATATGATACCAGTATATGATATGTAGAGCTAGTTGAGAATTATTTGGTTCAAGAATTTTTGTTCTAATTTGTCCATAAATAAATCTGCCAGAAGGAGTGAGAGAGGGCAGCCCATCGGTAAGCCTTCTTCCTGTTTGAAGAATTTTCCATCAAATTGAAAATAATTATGTTTTATACAAATAGACATCAAATTGTAAAGATTTAGTTTTTCTAGCGGTGCTAGATTCGGTCGAAAGATTAACTGTTCTAAAATTTCTATTGTTTCTAGTGGTGGGGTACTTGTGAAAAGATTTGTGCCGTCGAATGATATTAATTTCGTGTTAGACGGAATTACTATGTTCTTAATTTTGTAGAATAACGTTATAGAGTTTTTTACCGTGTGCTTTGGGGAAAATGAGATTCTGGTTTTGAATAAATTGTTCAAGTAATGCAAATAAACTCGCAGCCTTTAATAGCATGATTTGTCTTTTTTTGAACATACCATTACTATGTAGAGAAAGAAACTATAAAAAAGAAATTGAAATAATATATTATATACCAAAAAATAACGGGTACAACAAAAGCATTATCAATCATATTTTGAAAAAACAAATACAATAAAAAGATAATTAACGATATCTATTCAACAACCCCTGAAGATAGGCCCATCCCGAAACATTATGTTTGGATTCCATATTACGGTCCTATATCCACCAAAGTCGGAAATGAATTGAAAATACTAGGATTAAATCTTACATTTAAAATAGAAATAATCCTATACTCATATTGCTCTTCTCCGAAAGACAAAATTGACCCTTTCCAAAAAAGCGGAGTATACGAACTAAATTATAATGATTGTGCAGCCAAATACACGGGAAAACTGGAAGATCGCTAAATCAGAGATTAAAGGAACATATACATGCATATAATAATAAGACAGATAATTCCAACTTTGCAATTCATTTAAATGAAAAAAATCATAAATTCATCAAAGACTCAGGAGTTACATTAATACATCACCATCACGTTGAAAACAGCCTCAAATTAAAAATAGATGAAGCACTTGAAATAATAAAATCCTTCAAATCCAATCCAGATTTTTGTTTAAATGACCAAATAAATATCTCCAATAGTCCAATCTTAAATGTATTCCCATCTATAACAGAAAAAAACAATTACTCACCGGCATTACTGGAAAAACTCTGACCCTTAAACCGTTTACCTATAAACACTTTTACCTAACTTTCGTTCATTGTTAGTTCAATGCGAAAAGAAAACAGTATAAACTTTTCTGTTTGATATAATCCATTTAAACCTTGGTGAGTACCAACATGTATTTGATTTCTTGCCTTAATTAAATTCATAAATGTTTTATAATACTGATTTATAAATTTAATACGTATAATAATACCAAACTATATTTTAAATTATTATTTTTTGAATTTTTTGTATGTTTTTAGAACTGAGGATGAATATATAACATTCGAAACTAGTTTTCAATAAAACAAATTTATAGAAGTGGCAAATAATTTATCAATTCCTAATTAGATTGATCCTTCTATACCATCATGCGGATGTCAACTAGCCTTCAGAAGCTTGAACCGTTCAAGTTGATCAAGACTTTGAATGCTATTTCTGGGTAAGCAAGTGGTGAGGAATTCGCCAAGAACTTGACCCAATTGTCTCTCCTATGACAGATAACTCCGAAGGATGTTCAGAAATGGCTGGTCTGGATATTCGAAGGAGAACATCCTTTTGCTTAACAATCGCCAGGATTCCTAGTATCTGCATTAATTAGCATAAAGTTAAATTTCTCTCTTCTTTCGAAGATGTAACTAGAACTCATCAAAATGTATGCTTTTGGAGCTTTTCTCATCTTTCGCAAGCTTATTGTTTCCATAACTTCGTCCCATTAACCAAGTTCACTGTCGATCTCTTGAATAATTTTTAACTGATTTCAAAAAAAGATGGAGGTTCTCAATTTTACTTTGTTTTAATCTATGTTCACTTATGATTTACTCATCAGTTCCGCTAACTGTGGTTGCCTTCTTATCGCAATCATTTTTCGAGATATGATTTTTTTAACGGTTTTCAAGAAAGCCACATTTTTTCCAATAAAGTTTCTAATCTCTCTACTGTAACTGAATATTTCTCAACTTCTGTTACCCATTTTGGAATCTACGATAGATTTCTTATAAGATGGCTACCAATCTTTTGAAAAATATTGCTTTGTCAGCCAAAATAAAGTAACACGTAAAAACGAATAATTTTTAGAAATATTCGATTGAATCTGACAAAATGAATTTTCTAGTTACGACAAGTTTCCCATCACCCTTAGCCGTCTCATCAGAAATTACCTCAGCGGAAGGTTATTTGTAAAATGCGGTGGAGAGAGCTTTCAGCTCCAGTTGCTATTAACTGTGGAGTGCAATAAGGCTCAGTCCTGGGACATCATGTTTGTCGTCTTTACTGCGCCGATGGTCTCACTTCAGCATCCAGAAGCTGTTTGCGGGCGACATTGGAGTCTATGTCTCCAGCACAATGCCCGATGTGCCCTTACCGTAGCGCACGAAGTAAATTCAACGAAGACGAATGATATGCTTCACGGTATTATCATCATTTCAGCAAGGAAAGAACCGCCGATCTACGCACATTACCGAGAAAAAAGTAACCAGTCCGTCTCGAACTCCATCCCTTACCTGGGTGTTATCTTGGACAGACACCTCACTTTCTCAAGGCATGTAAGGGAAAGACTAAAATTGGCCCGATAGAAATCACACCACCTCTACCATTTGCTCACGTCGTCACACCATAGCTCCGTCTTATATCGCAAATATATAAGGCCTACACTACTCGCCGCTGGTACACCGCTCCTCCGCTACCTCTACAAAAGTATACTCCGAAGACTGCAAAGTTCTATCCTCCAAGGGATTGTCCAAGGTATAAAACTGGAAAGATCACGGAACAACATCATACGTGAAGAGTTTTGCTCCCGTCGGTGCCTGAGTTTATTTGAGTTTGATGTCACCTCAAATTCTTTGATGGGCTGAAGGCATTTCGTAATCCTCTGTTTTATGACATCGCCCCGCCACACAAGCCTGAAAGCATGGTACCATCCGCTTAGCGGACGTTATTGTTGAGGGAAGGGGCACGGACTCTGTTGTCTAGCCCGCACTGAGTTATCCTTTCTCTCTCCTTCGATAGATCACTTATCGGAAGAGAGATCTAAGAAAAGAAAATCGACCTTAGAAAAAACATCCTATGAATGCCTTCCGCAAGTGCTACGAAGGATATTGCCAGTTTTGATACTTTTTACTATTTGAGGGATAAAAATAAAACATGACAGTAATAGCATATTTTATGTAATATATATTGTGAATCAATGAATAAAATCGAAGAGTGAGAAGATATAAAGAAAAGCATTAATCAGTATGAATACAATTTTACTTTACTATCATCTTGATTGTGAAATATTTTGTAAAATTCCGTAGCTTTTCGGCGGAATAGTTATTGAATTTTTCAAAAACAATATCTGCTCGAGCTGGCGCACAATGCGGCCTTCAATAAACAAAAACTAAAAAATCGAAGTATTCTTTTGTCAGTTTTCGATCTACAACTATATATGCAAATTAAATATTTTTAAACAATTTAAAAAAAAAATTTAACTGGAGAAATTCTATTCACGTTTAGATTGAACGAAAAGTGGACAAAGGATAGATGAGTTAGCTATCAATTTTTGGCCAATTTAGGTTTAAAATTCCTCCAGAAATTATATGTACTGCTTTTAATAACTCGTAAATGATTGTGTGAGTAGTCTTTTCATTAAATAATGACTGACGGAAGTAATTATTCCTTTTATTGCCGAAATCGTATCATCTTAACTTCACGGGAAAATATCGCTTACTCCCTTATAAAAAAAAGTTCGTTGCTTATTCTAGATTGCTTTTTTATAAATTTTAGTTGCAACTGACTGCAACATTAATTTTTAATATTTTTTTTTTCTAAAATCGATGCGTCAAAATTCTGTATAGATTTGAAAAAAATGGATATTGACTAGTTATACAGTTACTTTATATTCACATTTATTTTACTTTAAGAATTAATGATTGGTCAAACGTGAACAATTTTAATATAATAAACGTAAAAAAAATTGGCACGGTGGGCACATCACACAACTTCCCCTTACCACCCTTTAATAATAACTAATTTTTAATAGTAATTTTAAAGAATTTACATAAATACTCATTTATATCTGAAATATACTCAGCAGTATCTTTTTCATGTCTTCTCTCACAAAAAAAAAAACAAACACATACTTTTTAAACAATTTCAGTACGACAATTCGGGCACTATATATTTTTGGTTTTTGCGGCTTAAAATATATTTTAGAAGTTTCTATATTTAGTTTCCATGCAAATTATGTTAATTTTTACTTTTGTATTCTTTAAAGCGTATGGTTGACAACTGGATGGGGGTGAGGTAGGAGGAAGTTCAATCGCATCCGTCTGTTTCAGCTAACACGGCTTTCTAGGTCTAGTATTGTTGTCTTTTTAAGATATGCTGTATCTTAGCGAAAACTGGTCCGATTTTTTTTTTTTTTTGTCTTTTAGAGAATTTAATTACCTTGCATATCATTTTAAAAATAATTTACCATAAAATGTATAATTTTTTATTAATGTGCAAATAATATTTTGTTTTTTTGATAATTTTTTAACCTGCATTTTTACGGTGATCTACTACGTATATGAAAAGTTAAAGAGCTTTAAGGAGAAGATTTTAGGCAAATTTGAACTATATCATTAGAGCATTTTTCGAGAAAATTGTAAAAAAAGTGTAAAATAGATTGTATAATGTGGCCCTTCCTGTTAGTCGATTTTGACGAAATAGTTGCTGTAACTTCCAAGGCCATGTACCTTAAATATGTAATTTCAGTTTCGTACAACTTTCCGTTTTTGAGGTAGCCTGTTTACATACACAGACACACAGGCCATATTGCAATACTTGTTTATTAAGTCAAGGGACCTTAAAACGTGTATTTCCGTTTAAAACTCGAATTCGAATATTTAACGATTACAATATTATCCTTACCATATATTTCATACATAGGTAGGACAAGTAAAAGAGTATTATCTCACTTTATTAAAATATAAATAATAAAAATTGATGAAAATGAAATGAAATGAATAACTGTTTATACCAACTTTCTGATTATAGCTAATGCCTGCAGGCCTTGGTTCTGAAATTTTCAGCCAGTATTATTGCTTCTACGGTATTTTGCTGGATATTTTTTTTTATTTATATTTAATCAATTATTTACAATTTTTTCTCAAGAGACTCTCTGAGGTTAGGTTTATTTGTCAAATTGATTACTTATTAGAAATGGAATAAAAAGTGATATAGCATCTAAAAATTTGAAATAATAAAAAAATAACAATAACCCATCCTAAAAATTAGTCATTTATTTATTCAGTAACTGGGATTATAGACAATTAAACTGTGGGATGGCTTATTATGAAACCGATGCTACTTAATATTAGGTAATATCCTGCGCTGATTATGTAACCAATGCCAAACCAATCCTGATGGTTGATCACCATTATCTACTTCACATTTGCTGAAATTTCATTGCGCACCTGATGAAAATTTAGAGATGGCAATATCAAATCATTTTCTGTTTAAAAGAAAAAAAAAGAAGGTTATATTCGTTTGCATTCTTTTACAAGAAATTTCTCCAGGCAAGTTTAAGTAATTTTCTTCCCTCGATTTCTATGATGCAACAAATCTTTGAGCAATAACTGGTGACAGTGAGTAGGATGGATCTTCCAATGGCTGGAGAGTGCTTGGACAAGTACGTAATTAAAGCATCTTCAAGGCTTAGAATGTCATGGAAGAGGTACTTGCAAACCTTCAAGTTTTCATTGCCACTACATCCTTGCAATGACCTCAGTAACAAGGCGATACTTAATATGCCTATTAAATCACGTATAAATTCTTCTATATCCCACTAATCTATGATTTAAAAAAAAACTATGAAGTATTGCTTTTTTAAAGTAAATAAGGAAGATAGTCATGTCACTTATGTACTTCTTTAACTCCAATGATTGTTTATTAAAGGTAATAGTAAATTTTTTTTTTACTTTTCTTTATACCTTCATTCCTTTCTTCGTACCCATTTTTTTTTCTGTTTTGATGATATTTTTTTGATTAGCATTATATCACGAATTTCCATCGTGCTGAGTTGAGTAGTTGTGAAAAAAATAAATAAGAGATGTTTTAAATGAATTTTTGCGTGAAAATCTTAAAAATTTTAAATAATATTTTTTTTAGTAGTAAACAAAACAACACAAACCCAAATGGTATAATATTTGAAATTTTTTTTTTGAGATCTGATTTCAGCTGAAAAACTTCAGAAAAATGCATACAAAAAACTTAAGCAAAAAAAAAAGAAAATGTAAAAAATAGCTGTTTTTGAATAATCCGTGAAGAATTAATAAAAAAAAACTCTAAAATTATATAGTTATATTTATTATATTTATATTATGATTATATTTAAGCACCAAAAAGTAAACAGATACAAAACAAAATTCTATAAAGATCGGCTTTGATATAATCGAGTTGTCCTTATGCATTAGGTCATATTTTGATATTTATGTGTCTGTGAAGATATTTCCTTCCAGACTTTGGGTCAATACTAATCACTGTACTTTCACTATCTTAATAAAATTGATACATAAAGTGCTAACTTAATAAGATTATTGTTCGTTATGTGATCTATTTATGGAAATCAGGATTATTATTTAATTTCATTGTCTATTAGAGATTTTATGAAAACTCATGATAAAAAATCATCGGAAATTGCCATCAATGAATCATTCTCAATGAATGATTTCGGCATTCGACTCGGTATTCAGAACAGAGCCCATTGTCCATAACAATAAATGTATTATATCATGTATTATGTAATTTATTGTTTCATTTAACTCATAATCTTTCCCTCATTATTTTCACATAACTTTAATTTTTCATTTTTACAATATATAGCGTCATCTTTTTCTTTTTATACTTCATATATTTTTATCTTGCTTGTAATTTCTGTTTTCATCATTTTTTACTGTTACTGGTACTGCCTCTGCCATTTTTAATGTTGTTATTTTGTTTTTTCTTTTAGCCTTGATGATGGCATAAAACTTAGGCCGAAACATTGGCACAAAATAAATAAGCCTTACTTATTAATGTATTTGTCTTTGACAGCACGTCCTCTCCTCCCTCCTCTCCTCCCAACTTCTTTCTTAAGTATATCTACGGTCAACCAAACTCACCAATAGGAAAGTTTTTACTTTCATTTCTTTCATTATATTTATCTTATTTTTAGTTATTAGGCAACATCTGCGTTGCAGATGATATCCAATTTTCGGACTTTGGACATCGGGTAGTCCGTGCGACTCATCGCATCGAATGAATTCTGGGACTAATTTAACCCTACCATTGACTTAGTAGCTTATACATTTCTCTGGCTATTTTTGCAAAAATATTTTTATCACTAGTTAATTGATTATAATTGTTGCACGCAGTAGGTATTTGTTTAAATATTCCACTAATGTTTTGTTCAATCTCAGCTATGTAAACAATATCCACATATTGTTTACTTAGCTGAGATTGATTGATTATTAATCTAACCTCCGGGGCACTGAACCAGGGGTGGATCTTGGTCTCCTCAATGAGCCGCTGCCATTCGACTTCATCTTCATCTGCAACGGCCTTACAGTTCCTGATCCCAAATAGGCTTCGAGTATCCGCTGTCACACGTTGGTGTGACAGCGGATCCTCGAAGCCGATGGGCCCAACCCAGCTTGAGTCTTCCAACTCTTCAGGTTCGATGCAGGATCTCCTCTAATATCCTTGTTCATTCCCACAAGCCTCATGGTCTGCCCAACCACCAAGCCTTCCAAACTTAACTCCCAAACGTAACTATATCCAGTTCACCAATGATATCATATAATTCTTCGATTTTAATTATCCTTCATCCAGCCATACTCTTGGCTGGTCCAATAATACGACGTACAATTTTCCGATTGCTTATTAAAAAGGCGATGAAATAAGTGGCTCTTAAAGAATGCATTAGTGCAGTTGTTATTGATATAAACAGATAAGATTCCACATAGAAAGAAGCAGTTCTGTGGTAGTGGCTGTTAAGTTGATATTTTGGGATCTGATACCTAATGAACGAATGGATTGAAGAACGCGGGGTGAGCAAATTAACCATACATCTCCCCCTCTTACTGGATTTATTTTCGGTTCTAAGTGATTAAAAAGATTATCTAATTATAATTATAAAAGAATGACACCTAGAAGTATCAGTTTACGTCCGCATGATGGTATAGAAGGATCAATCTAATTAGGGATTGATAAATCTTCTCAAAACTTTAACTGAAGATGAATGTATAATATTCGAAACTAGCTTTCAATAAAAACAAAATTATAGAAGAGGCAAATAATTTATCAATCTCTATAAGTATTGTCGCCCGATAGCAAGCTGTATATGTGAAACTGCAATCACATTAGCTTCTGAAATTCGGTATGGTCGAAATTCTTTAGGACCATTTTAAAATTAGGAACTGATATAATAGGGAACATACTAATACAATAAAAAATATCATGGATTTTTGATTCGTGATTTTATTTTGTAATCAAATTTTCCGATTTTTATTAACAATATAAACATTTATTTATATTCTTAAGTATGCGCTTGTTTCAAGGAAGATAGGATAGCGGAGTGGGTAATGCAGAAGTGTGTTGAAATAATAATCTTGGTTAGTTCACCAGTTAAAGTTTCAGTTACGCTGCCTCAACGGCAATATATTTTTTGCCGAAACTAAAAGCCTTCCCCCCTCCATGAAGGCTTTGTGATCCTAGGCTGTACAGGGATTGGTCTATGCAGCTGTTGAAACATCTTCATGGACCAGAGACTCTGTAAGGTAGAGCATGGACAATGGCCTGTCCGGCAGAACAGCTGCTTGAAGGCTGGGTAACCACCGGTCTCCTTCTCCTTACGTCATATCATCAGCTGTATAAAAATCCTTTCGAAAGTTCTACAAATATGTAAATAGATCTTATCTAGTCATATTGGAGTAGTCATGGAATAAGCTAAACATAATAGACAGTAATAGTTATCATAAGCGTTGAGATTTTATCAGAGCCAAAAAATTATTCTTCCAAAAAAATAGTCTGATGTGTTTCCCTTTAGTATCAGAAACACATAAATATCTTTTGTTTCCCTAAGATTAAAATGAGAAAGATCTGCGGAGAAGGGACTTGACCTCGGGTAGCTACTAAAGAAAAAGGAATGGAAAATAATAGGGATGGCAACAATAAAGTATGGTAAAATAATTTGTGTATAAGATGGATTCAAAAAATCGCTAATACAAGCTGATTTTGTGCATTAAACATTTTTATTTAACTTGTTTTTAACGAATATTTACTTTTTGGATTTTACAATATCAGTTTGCACTAATAAAAGTTGTTCTTATTATTATAATTCCACGTCTAATGAGTACCACAAAATCATAATTTGGTTAAGCGGTGTTGCCTAACACCACAGTCAAAAAAGGCGATATGGTAAAGAACAGAGACAGAGTCTGGTATTATACAGGAGTCTGCAGCTTGGAAATGATAACTCTAAAAGAAAAAAAATATAGAATAAAAGTTGTAGAGCATCAAATTATGGGTCTATTGAGAACAACAATTTTTAAATCCGGTCAAGTTCACAGAATGCTCAAATCAGTTCTCTGAATCAGACTATTCAACAAAAATAAATCTATATTTTCAAGTTCCCCATTTTCGTGCGATTTTCACCATATTGAAAAACCGTAAAGAATAAGCTTGTTTTCAGTTTTTCCAAAATAACTAGCTTCCAATGCATTGAAAGTAAAAATTTGTCATTACATATTTTAAAGAACGTTAAATTTTCTACAAGTTTTGTGTCATATTTTTAAAAATTTGGGGTAGCTACTGACATACGGGGCTGTGAAATTCTGCAGAAATGACAAAAAAAAAATCTAAAAGTTGAATGTCAGTGGTTTCTCGTTATGTATGATTTATTTCAAGCACACATATAACTACAGACGCCCAAGATCACAAAAAAATCGGAGCTGAAAACATGATTTTTTACAAGTTCACTGAATGATTTTTTGCAAATCCAAATGATATCTCTGCTGGGCTAATATACCAATTCTCGAGAGATCGTGAGATTGGCTGATTTGATGCTCTATAACTTTTATTCTATGATTTTTTTCTCTTAGAATTCTCAATTCCAAGCAGCAGGACTCATATATATATATATATATATATATATATATATATATATATATATATATATATATATATATATATATATATATAGTCCTCTACCTCTGGTTTTGAAAAAAATATCGTTTTTTGTCCATGGTTTTTGACCACTTAATCAAATTGGCTGATTTGATGCTCTATAACTTTTATTCTATGATTTTTTTCTCTTAGAATTCTCAATTCCAAGCAGCAGGACTCATATATATATATATATATATATATATATATATATATATATATATATATATATATATATATATATATATATATATATATGTATATATATATGTATGTATATATATATATATATATATATATATATATATATATATATATATATATATATATATATATATATCATTCCACGTCTAATGACTCCTCATATATATATATATATATATATATATATATATATATATATATATATATATATATTATTTATACATATATTTATATACATATATATATAGTCCTCTGTCTCTGGTTTTGAAAAAAATATCGTTTTTTGTCCATGGTTTTTGACCACACCACTTAATCAAATTATTATTTTGGTACTCATTAGACGCAGTATTTAATGCTATTTGATTTAATGCACATTTACTTTCTCGAGAGAATGTACGGTTTGGGAATTGTAGGTAAAAATTTCGATCTTTTTGGCAGCCATTTTGAAATTCATCCAGATTCGAATGGCAGATTGTTTTTCTCTCCTAATGCAAAGATTCTATAGAACATACTTAAAGTTTTGGTCAAATCGGTCGTGGTTTTCGCATTTGGTTCCCGGACCAGTGGGAAAGCATTGTCAAAGTAAAATTAGAATCCATTGCATTACGATAACTTGAGGAAAAGGAACAGATATTTTAAGAGACCTTTGCATTTTCCTTTCCTTATATGAGAAAATGACTGACTGACAATTATTTGAAGGTATTTATTGTGTTAATCTTCTTTGAGATATAAAAAACAGCATTTTTAATTTTTGTGTTAATCTTGTCAAAAATCCTTTTCATTAACTTACAGCTTAAATAATTTCTCTGGATCATTCTATTCAACAAGAATAAATATTTAAATCCATAAGAAAAACGATTCCTGCGAGTGTATATCAAAATCGCTGATTGTATATTTTTTTCCACGATTAAGATTGTTACTTAACAACGATAATATTATATCCTCTCAATGCATGCTTGTTTTTCGTTACTACTTATGGTTGTGTAAGATCCTACGAATTTCTTTCGATCATTTTTAATAGAACCACAATATCGAAATCATGGAAGGTTTGTTGAAAAATAAAAATGTAACAGATCAAATATAAAAAAAAAAGTAAATTTGAAAAATTTTAAAGAAAACTTTTCCAGTTATACTATTAAAGTTTTTTTGTCCAAACCTCATTGTTACGGTGAAAATATTCATGAGTTAAAAACGCAAATAGGTTAGAATCTAGAAAATAGACTAAACATTTTATCAAAATCTTCACGTTGATTTAATGTGAATTCTGCTCACACCAATTGCCCAGAAGTAGGAGAATTGAGTACGATTTCAAAACAAAATATTTGATCGGCGAAACTTTTGTACCAAGTCTCATCCAAATTTCCTTGACCATAACATTTTTTTTTTAGGAATACCATACAAAAAGGCTCCGCCAATCGTAAAAGATAGGTAAGTCGAATTTACTACTTTTTATAACACTTTAAAGCTCCAGATCATAATCAGAATACTATAATTTAGTATACTTTTTTAATGTATCCTTAAATATATACTTTGGTTTAATTATACCTTAGTTATACATTGCAAAAAAATTAATGTTTTATATATGTTGCTGTCGTAGAATAATCTTTAACTGATTAAACTTATCTAGTTTTCTCTATTACCGCATATTTTACTCTTAAACCATTTTTATTCGGTCTATGGGATATATGAGTAGCAGTTTTTATAAATATCGCAAGCTAAGTACCGTCAAAATCGACAAAGTCGTTACCAATTTCTAGTAAGCGCTACAATAACTGTTGATGGGGATAAAATACTACTTATAAACAGAGAACATTCCTATATTAGATAATATCTAATTATTATAAGCTATAATAAAGAGTGGATAGATCTTAATCCTTTGAAAACTTCTTAGAAAAAATTATTAAAAAGGTTAATGATTTTGTTCTCGTTTAATTGATATTTATACTTTTCTAAACATACAAGATTTTGTCAGACGTACGTAGGTAAACTCTCATGTGTGAAAAATACCATCAAGTAAGATGTTTAAGATACATTCATCGGTAATATTTTCGAGTGAATGCATTCCTAAAAGCTCCAATTGCCAGGTATTCTGTTCTATAATCAAACAGCTTGAACAATTTATAATTGCACATGACAATTATAAGTGAAATAATGCAAAGCTTTGATGAATACGAGCGGTAATTTTGAATTATTAAAGACTGAATTATAATATTATAAATTGTAAATATATTAGATATTTTATTAACAGAATACTCAGGACTAGATTTATTCAACTCTGCTAATATATAATATAAATTTTTGAGTTGATTTTGGTTTGATCTAGTTATGTGATATTATTATTATTGAAGGCAATACACGACAAGGTGATGTCTGCCTACGCTCAACTATGTCGACATTCAATGATTGATCGATTTTCTTTATTTTTTTTTCTTTATATGTTTTTGTAAGATGATTTTATCTTTAAGACAAAAGTTCCATCCTCTTACATAATTCAATATTTTTGATGATTGAATGAATACTCCTGACGAATTTTATATTTTACTCAAGATGAAAAATTGGCTACTACATAATTGTTTAGATTTAGCCATATTATTCCACATCTTTGGTAAAGGATGGCGCATCGAAAGTTGTTAGCAAACGTATTTTCTCTTTGAATGGTTTCGACAGGTGAAGTAATGCAAAGACCTTTGCTATATTTCACAAGACTGGTTATTGTGGACCTATGGGTTGGTGAAAGTGCTTGGAAAATCCTGAGTTTTGGAAGATCTTATCAACATGACATGTTACCAAAACAAGTACAACAGTTTCTTAACGAAATTAACTTTAAAATATCTGATGTGGACAACACATGACTTCCTTGTACGTCTATTAAACTATAAATCCGTGGCTCAAAAAGTGATCCTAAATTTGGTTACTAATTTCCGAAGATTGCAATAAAATCGAAACTTGGCGTCGCGTCATCCATCTATTACGCACATACAAGCTCTTGTTTCTGAAAGTCTCATTCCGTTATTAAATGTCGTTTTCTTTCAGTAGGTAACAAGTTCCCAAGAGATTTATTCGTGTTCTGTGACAACATAAGAACTGTCAATGTCACTAGATAAAGTACAGGAAATCGACGGTTTCGATATTTTAAGCAGAATAACCCACTTAGCTTATACCTTATTATCCTGCTGCAGACTTGTTCAGCTCACAAATGGAGAGGAAAACAAGTATTTTACACTCAATTTTAAAACTTAAAACGAGTAATAAAAATTTTTAATCAGAGTGCGAAAAAAATCGTGTTTGTATCCTTTATTATCAAATCATATGATCTCTCTATTTAATTTTAATATAACTTTTGATATATTATTATTATAAAGGGGAGGGCAACCCTTCCCCACCACGACCCATATGGTTCTTTTGTGAGATAATTTTTTATGTGTTTATAATGATCTTCAAGTAAAGTACCGCTTTCGGCACACCATCTATATTGATATAAAAGTCCTATTTACCAAATTTTAGATGATTTACATTATATTTTAATATAATTTTTTATGAAAGTTTATTATGATTTTCAAGTAAAGTACTGCTTCCGGTTTCCCAATTTAGACCAAAATCTAGTATAATATTTAAATCAATATAAATTATAATTATAATTATAAATACTAAATTTGAAAAGTTTTGCATTTTAATATCATTTTTGATGGAAATCATTATGACCTTCAAGTAAAGTACCACTTTCGGTGATCAAGCAGTGATCAAAAAGGGAGATTCCTAACTAGATTTTATGTATGGATTTTATATTTTATTTAATCCATATATATAGATATATATATGCATGCATATGTCTAATGTGGTGGGATATTGATACTTTTAGGAAGAAGGATTCCTTCCAATAGCCAAATAGTTCGTTGGAGTTTGATACTAAACGTTTTGAAGCACTAAAATTAGCTAGCAGTCAAAAGTTGCTTTTAAATTATTACACATCCTAAGAATTTTAGTATAAAAAATAATAAGAATTTATGCACACTTTTCCGAAATTTTCATATTTAGATTGATGTTTTAGATATGCATAAGTCATAAGTCATATCAGTTTTGAGAAGGATTTTGGGACATGGTTTTGGACATCATAAACATGAGAAAATATGCTACTGGTCGATTTGGGAGATGAAAGAGGGGGCGGTGCTTGGCAAAATCTCGCCACGCGACGGCCTTGGTAACAGGAATGTATCTCAGAGACAGAAAAAATTCAATTCGAAAAAAAAACTATCAAATGTTCTAACATTGTCGATGTCTATGAACTTAAGAAACTTCGAGGAACTTAGGTCAGCACCTCCACGTTCCTTAGAGTCATTGTAATCCTTCTTAAAATCCGTTTCATGTCGTACAACACAGGCACCTTGTAACAATTCCTTTTTTTCTAGGGATAACATATAATTCCAGATTTTTCATTATCGTCTCTATTAAATTGATAAGGTTTTTCATTAAAAAATAATCATTTTCGAATCTGATTGCAGCTGATCGTGGCGAGCTGTGCTTCCTTGGGCTACCTCACCATCGGCCTAGTGAGGGGTTTCTCCTCTCCAGCGGTTCCCTCCATGATGGAGATCTCACCAGAGCTGGTTCCAAATCCAGATGCAGTTTCATGGATATGTAGGTACAGCCTTGATTTATCATACGATATTAGTTTAATTAATTAATTATAGTGAGTGATATTTTGTAATAGAGCTACAAACATTAGCATTAGCATTACTTTTTATAAAAATAAAAACAACAAAATTGGTTAATGTTATTCTCTTTAGAAATGCATTTTTTGCACCGAGTATAATTGGAGCTACACCACATGAGAATGAATAACTGATCATATGATAATCAACTGATCATCTGATAATCAACCCATCTCTAAAGTCATGAACGTTTAGTCGTTCAATAAGAAACATGTGTGATGGCAGAGCATTTTTAGTCATCTTCTCGGTATTCTTGAGTTTCGAATCCGGTCTGTGAGGGTTGAATTTTTTTTTGTAACGCACCATCTCAATCCCACATACTGGCTAATATATGTAGGTAACCTGGAGAAAATACTAAGTTTACTACTAACTTATAGCTTACTAGTTTACTACTGGCAGATCCACACCAACCCGAACAATTGTCGGTAAAAATGTCTGTGAACAAGGGGTATCCACACCAAGAGAAACAATGTTCTTAACTTAGTAACAATCATGTCTATAAACGAGGATATCATCTTGTAATATGCTTTGGGCTCCGTGATCAGTGCGGAAGCGGCTTCAGTAAGATAAGAAGATGGTGGACCAATTTTTTTTTTTTTTTAGAAGCAAATATTATTGGTATAAAAGATACAAGTGGCATGAGGAGGGACAGTACCCAGCATCACTTCTTCTCGGTCTTAAATTTGTCCTTTAATTCAGAAAACGAGATCTATCATCTCCTTTTTAGCCTTCTCCTAATGGTCCTGTCAGCCGTAGCCATACTGTCTTTCAGCTTGTTGTGATGTCGATGAGGTTTATTTTGAAAGAGGGAATTAAGAATATATATAATAAAACTATTATAACTTATAAATCTAAGTGCTGTAGGAATAAAAATCCAATATCAAAAGGAGTAGCAAGTGGCATTTTGATAGGGAAGAGGCGATTGTTTATATATTAAGGTATTATTTGATATTTAATGGCACGAAGCAGAAATTTCATTTGCTATGATCAATTTTGTATCAAATAATTTTATAAGCTGATAAAATTAACATACATAAATGTTAGTTCAACTATTAATTAGGTACTCAATCAAAGATTATTTTACTGTTTTATATCTGTTAAAGGCTCAGTTGATCAATTCTCACACACAGTCTAAGCTGTATTTGTATTTATTACTAAAAATGGAATCGTTATTTTATTCAAGTGATGATGATTTTGATTTATTCTGGAAACACAATTCCTATAACTTGTTATTTATTAATTGATCAACTTTAATTTAATGTTGCAGCTGCTGTCCCCCCGCTGGGCGCTCTCTGCGGCTCACTGGTTGCAGGCCCCCTCATGCAGAACCTCGGCCGTAAAGGTGCTCTCCTCATTGCTGCGCCCCTGTTCGCCCTGGCTTGGGTAGCTGTCGCCTTCTCCCCTACAACTGCTTACCTCGTCGCGGCGAGGGCTGCTTGTGGCTTCTGTGTTGGTCTCATCCTTCCTTCGGCACAAGTATATGTAGGTACTTGTCCATAAGAAAAATTTCAATAAAGCATGATTGGTTTATTTTATATTTCTGATATGAAATGTGTGTGGAAAG
The DNA here is from genome assembly GCA_948150685.1 of Rhaphigaster nebulosa. Taxonomy (NCBI): domain Eukaryota; kingdom Metazoa; phylum Arthropoda; class Insecta; order Hemiptera; family Pentatomidae; genus Rhaphigaster; species Rhaphigaster nebulosa. The sequence continues at coordinate 75,297,923 of OX411306.1, read as the reverse complement.
TAAGGAGGTGTTCTGTGGTAAGTAAGGAGGAAGTGAGTAAATGTCTCGTTAAATATTAATCTGCCCTTCTGGGAGCATGGAGTCTAAACAGTGATGTATCACAAATCAGCTACGAGAGTTCGCTAAGGTGAAAAATAACGAGTTGTAAAGTTATGTTGATTATGTTGGATTTTCAACTTCTGCTGTTCATATACGTCGGTGTTTATCCACCATTAGGCGTTATTTTTTTATGTTTTAAATGGAATCTTCAGTAGCTGTTTTTCAAATTATTTTGTGATTTACGTTTCTCCTGGACAGTTTTCTATTTTTTTAAGTGCTAGTCAAAGTTGGCTCAATAATAGTATAAAATTCCCTCATTAAAGTACAATGTAAATACAACTCAACTTCAAAATATATAAATAAATTCTACTTTCAAAATCATCTAAGAGGAGTCTAATGTACTGGAGATAGATTTCTAATAGATTGATAACTGCCCGCTTCAAAACAAATATCATGAATATAACCATTGTGCAATGCTATGCTCCAACCGAACCTTCTGAGGAGGAAGCCAAAGTAGAATTTTACCGTGTCTTGAAAAATGTCCTCCACAACACCCCAAAGTTAACCAATCAGCAACAGTGGATCAACGACCATGCACAAAAATCAGAAGAGGCAGCGCGAATGGGAACGCGCATTGGGGGCGCGAACGAGCATTGCAAGAACTTTCTCGAAAAAAAGTTTCCAAAAGATCCTGCCAATTAAAAGCAAGAATGGAACACTCCTTACCATTCAAGCGGACCAATTGGAGCGTTGGGAAGAGCATTTCTCAGTAATGTTGAACAGGAGCAGTGGAGAAACTGAGGAACCCCACTTCCGTATGCCGGCTCATGATATCCCTAGTGTTGACGAATCTCCGCCCAAACCCGACAAGATGAAATGAAGAATGAAAAAGGTCCTGGAATCGATGGCATACCTGCTGAAGTCTTAAAAGTCGAAACTCAAGCATACGCCCGAATTGTCGAACCCCTCTACAAAAAAGATACGGCGAGAAAAAAAAGTACTGGCTGAATGGAAAAGGGGCTGATTGTAAAGATATCTAAAAAAGGAGACGTATCCGAGTGTACGAACTGGCGTAGTATCACATTGCTTCCAGTTGTGAGCAAGGTGCTAAACCGTATAATCCTCATAAGGATTAGACAAGCTTTGGAGGCTGTATTAAGAAAGAAGCAGGCAGGTTTTAGGGAGAAACGCAGCTGCACCGATCTCATAAACACGCTGAGAACCATCCTGGAGCAGAGCTTCAGGGCATTTACATGGCGTTTATAGACCTTGAAAAAGCTTTCGACTCAGTGAGCCAGGGCTACTCGATGTGGAGGCTACTCGAAAGGTATGGCATCCCTAAGAAGATAATCAACCTTGTTAGGATCTCATATAATGGATATGAATGCAGAGTCATCCATGAGGGGTTGCTTTCAAACCCAATTAAAATCGAGACTGGTGTAAAACAAGATTGTGAGCTTTCTCCAAACGGAATCTTAAGAGCTACACTTGGGGAATGAAGACGTGGAATCCAATGGGGTATAACGAAAGGCTGGAGTGACCTATGTCTTCCAGCACAGCGGTTCAGCGATCTGCAGGACAAGTTCGATGCGATGTCGGAATCCACTAGTTCTGAAGGAAAAGGTTGTAGATCAGATGGAATCATTCGTCTACTTGGGAAACGTGGTCACTAAAGAACGGGGCTCGTTGGAAGATGTCAAAAGCCGAATCAAAAAAGGTAATTTGAGCATTAGCATTTGTTCAGCTGTATCCAATATGGAAGAACAAGAAACTGTCCAAGAAAACAAAAATAAAGCTATTCAACACCAATAGTAATAGTTCTACTCTACGGATGTGAAACATGGAAAGTGAAATTGTTACCCGACCCCTTCAGGCCTTCATCAATCGCTGCTTGCGAAGAATCCTGGGGATCTGGTTGCCAGAGAGGATCTCTCGAACGAGGAGCTATGGAGTACGACTGAACAGTTTCCTATACACTTGGAAATAAGAAAAAAATGGAGGTGGATAGGACACGCATTAAAGAAACCTATATAACTCCTAGTTCAGGCGTCGCTTCCAATTTTCTTCAATCTTTACACCTACAAAAATACGGCGTGGCACTTTTCTTTAAAAAATGAGGAACTCCTTTTTGGCAACCTTAGATGCTGTCCAACACACCGTTCCATAAAGAAGTGCGGTGCGCACTAAGGTTTTATAGAGGTGGAGCTTGGTCTGCTTTGAAGATATCCGTCTGCTCAGCTGTTTGTCCAGCCCAAAACAACATTTGTTGGCTATGGTGATCTTTCATATCTCAATATTGGCGTTATTATTCTGGGTCACCACTGATCTCAGTTATGTAAACTCCGATACTTACAGTAGCTGTCTCACCTGGCTTAGTAGTCTCTTCGGTTACCATGTACTTGGTTTTAGACTCATTAACTTCAAGTCCAAGTCTGCTGGCTGGGCCCTCCAGTGCCAGAAAAGCCTCAGTCACGTCCTGAAAAGAGCGTTCCACAATGTCTACATCATCAGTCCTATGTCCTATATCTCGTCCGGGTAAGCACTCGTCTCTTATAGCCTTCTCAAGTGCCATATTAAACAATATTCATACCATTGCATCCTCTTGCCATAGTCCTTTCTCTGTATGAAAATCCTCGGATCTTTCGCTATTTATTCTAACCATACATCTGGCATCCTTCATAGTAAGCTTTTTCAAGCGTATATGGTAAGTTTCTCAGATATATTAAATTCCTGGGGGTAATATTCTACGTTAATATAATTCCTGACTTCATGGGCATTATTCACCACCACATGCTTGGTAATTGAAGTATACCTCATTTTTGAATAATCGTATTGTATTTATTATTATCTCCATTGACTCCTAGAGGTGCATAGGGCTTCTACAAGTTCGTTATATTCCTTCCTGCCTTTTGCTGCAATCACCTTCGCCTCTTGACAAGTCTTGCCGGTCCGGCCCAAATCCTTTTGTACCGATCTGCACCTTGGTCTTCCTCTTCTTCTTGCTCCCTGGAGAATCCATTTAAGAGCTTCTTTCTCGATGCCAGTAGATCGGAGGAAGCGGCTGGAAGAAGCCAAGACCTGTATCCGGGTTGTAGCGTCCTGAAAAAAAAGCTTCCGTGAACTCTAAACAGGCGGCCTCTCAAAAAATATCTGAAAAAATTGCATGTGGACCATTAAAAAACTCATGTCCAATCTTCGAAAAAAATGCTGTTTGGTATCATTTAGAAATGGCATACTCAGATTGACTTATTGAAATTAAGGTGCCATCTTTCCAGCATATGGATACCATGGTTCGCAACAGCGCAACCACGAAAAACGTCTAATTCGCGTCCCAAGCTGTTTTTGAGCCTTCTACTTGGGTTTCTATAGAAGCAGAAAAAGACTTTTATGAAGTGCCCTCTTTTTTCTGTTACCATCATTACAAGAAATAATTACTTCCTTAATCAGTAATCAAACTTCATAAGCCTCTCTTCTCTGGTTGTCCCACTCCAAGTTTTTACTACTTCATCAACTTTTTGTGAGCGTTCTTCAAGAATTTTCAAGCTCGAAAAAAATATATTCCCATGAAATTTCCTCAGGTATCATTTGGTAGGTTCATTTTTGCAAAGATCATATTAGTGAAAATTACAGCACACTAAATCAATGTCTCATGGGTCAGCCTCTCTCTCTTGGACTTTTTTAAACCCCCCTCCAAAACACTAAAAAGAGAGATTTTTTGTGTTTGTATATGAAAACCAGTTGTTTACAAACTGTATACCAGGCTGCTAGAAGGAAGACTCCAAAAAAACAATATAACATGATTTAGAACAGGACCAAGCTGCTTTTCGCCACAAAAGACAGACCATGGATCACATATTCTCTATTAAGGATGATGTTATAAAAGGCTTGGGACAAAGCGAAAAATGTGTATCTCGCCGTCTTGGATCTGAAGGGACCAATTGATTCGGTCCCTCGTAAAGTGATTTGGGAAGCATTGTGTAGAAAGAAGATCTCTCCAGATCTAATGCAAGCAATGAAGTCAACGTACCAAGAATCCAAGGGAATGCTCTATCTCAATGGACAAGAGTCCAAACCATTTTTCTTTGAAAAAGTTATCAAAAAGATGATTGCGTAACCGCTGCAGGAAGGATTGGGTAGAAGGAGAGAAAAAACGTGGTCCCAGATGCGCCAAATGGCCGGAGATAGGAATGAGAGGCGGAAGTGGACCGAGTCTTGGTGCACTACACTGAGAGGCAACAGGAGCAAGAGAAAGAAGAAGTATATAAAACTTCTAGATGCCACCAAACAAGGCAGACTAATCTTGTCCAATATAATCTTAGTCAAGTAGTTCTATTGAAAGAAATAACATGAAAAATCTGATTTTGTTTTAATTTAACCTTTCTCCCTTGGATTTTATTCTTCAGTAGTGGTAAATGTTAATTTATAACTTTTTTCTGCAAGTTCAAGATCACCATTTCCGATATTCTTTCTATTTATTTTGTGATGGTCAATCAATTTTTTGTTAGAATTCTCTCCTTCGGCCTCTCTTTGAAGTTGAGAAACCAGGAGAGAGAGGTACGGTCCAAAGGAGAGACGATTTTAAGTTTATTTATAAGATTACCCTAATTTCTGTGACTTATTTTCACTAACAAGTGAAGCCCAAGGTTGACGGTTTGTCGATTTTAACCAATTATTTTTTCTGTTGATTCTACATCGAAAAATAATGAAATTTTAAATTTCCGTTTAAAATCACGGTCTATCCTTTAAGACAACTCCTTGTGTCACTCCGTTTAATTTAATCAATTAAGTGCGGATAAAATCAATAGTGTCGAGTTTTTGTCATCACGTGAGACTAAGTGAATTTAATAGGACGACATAGTTTTGGCCATAAGATTCTCGGTGACTAACGAGATAAAGACAATTAAAAATTGCTAAATTCACTTGAAATAATTCTGTCAACAAATTTTTAGCGCACCAATTTTTTTTATATAATTGTTACAAAGAAGTAAAATATTATCTAATTAAATAGATTTAATTCAAATGATTATATAAAAATTAATATATTTAACTCAAAACATAGAAATTTTATGATAAATGGGAAGTTCAGACCAAATGGGACGGGCAAGGGTTGAAGAAAAGTGCCAACAAAATATAATGAAGTAACACAAATGTATTTGTGGTTGCTGATTTATTAAATAAGTCTGCAAGTTGTTTATCTGAGGATATATGAAGTATTTTGACTACAGAGTAGTATTTTTTTATCTTTCCGCACAGTACCTCTCTCCCCTGGAAATATGTTTTACTGAAAAATGAACATCTTATGAATTAGACATAATTGTGAGATGCCACTTTGTCAATCTCATTAACAGGGCAATATTGAAGGAATGAGTAAAACTAAAGTAGAAAAATCGATTAAAAAAGATTCGTTGAACCACTTAGGTCAGATTTGACGTTTTCAGTTTTAAGCGATATAAGGAATTTTAATTCGCTCCTCTATTATTTAATTTTCGCTTTCATTTAATAATCTACAACGAACCTATCAATCTCTGGACGGATGTCACCCATTATTTCTATTGAATAAACGATAGAAAGCGCCAACTGAATTGCTGTATTCCTTATAGCAGAAACTATCGTCTTTTATCTCGAGGTAGAATACCTTATAAATATGTTCTGGTTTCTTTGATAAAGGAAATGAAGAAGTTCACTTCAAATACGATTTTAGAGTTTAAATCTAAACATATGACGCCGAAGTCGATTTGTCATTCCTCTTTTGTAGGGTTATAGTTCGAGGGGAAGGGTTGACTTCCACTTATCATTAAATAAACTAGATGCGCTATCGAGGTCTGGTTGTATTGGGAAGAATGACACCAACTCCATCTACGCTCTCCCCACCACTTCAACCCCAACATCTAGTTCATGCCTTCGTCTTTATTTTATTAATCTTTCTAGAGAGTAACAGTAAAATAGTAAGTATAAAACATTAGAAATGCAATACAATTCTTTATCAATAAAAATATTAACATTCTTCGTATTGCATTAGTGTAATATTTTAACGTTTATTAATTAATTTAATGTTTTATCTTTCCATAATTTATTGCTTCAATAATTGTTTTGTTTAATATATTCACACTTATAAATATTCCAAGGACATTGTTTTACTCGTTTATATAAACAATAAATAAATAATAGATATAGTACGTAAAAAAAATTCATACGACATTTATAAATTGGAACGAGGAGCTATTCTACCAGTACCCTATTTCGTAATAAAGTACAAAAGTGCAAGTATAGCTGGTAAAAATACTAGTGGAACGATTTGTTTTTAGTGGTTTGTTACTTATAGTCTTTAGATAATAATAATTGTATTCATTTTTTTTTTTAATATACTATTTTTAGTTTAACTGTTTTAAATATTATAGTATTTTAACATTTTGCAGTGTGTCACAGACATAATACGTCATAGGTTAACTTGCTTTTGTGCTTATGTTACCTATTTTAAATAGATATATTAAAAAAAGAAATTAAAAAAAAATAATAAAATTATTATTCTCTAATGACGATAAGTAACTTATAACCACTAAAAACAAATCTTTCTACTACTATTTTTACCACTTATATTTGTACTTTAGTATGGAATAGGGCCCAGGAAGCGACAATTTTGAATGTGAGTTTTCAAAAACTCCTAACAGTCTGAAAAAAATTAACTTTACTCAGATAACCATCAACAATGGATATCTCTATCCCTCCAAACAAGAGGGACATTTATTTTGGAGATAAAAATTAAATTGAATTACCTTATTTTTATTTTTTTTTTTAATAAGTTCAACTTAAAAAAAAAATATATTTTTATTTTCAGGGATTGAAATTAAATCTTATTCTTCTCTTCTAGTGAATATAAGACAGATATGATTTTTTATTTGGTATCTGAAAATAACTCATATCATGAACTTTATTTTTTACTTTAAAAAATTACAGTCATGATTTGATTATTATATTTTAAATCAAATAATAATAAATAAATAAAAAGTTAATGTTAAATTTTTTCTGTTTGAGTATGAATGTTAAGGTTTTTCGGATATTTTCGATATTGGGGCCCATCGTTGGGCAATCGAAGATGCTAATTATGAAAATACAATCGATTTTAAGATCGCGTGCTCCAGTATCAATTTCTTTCCACATTTAGGATATACCACTCGATATTGAGTTCCATTATTGGGTTATCGAAGGTGCTTAAAATCGAGCGCTTTCATATCTATTTATTTTAACATTTCGAATATAATCGATATTGAAGTCAATTATTGGGTTATTGAACAAGCTAATTATTAAAATTATATCGAATTTAAGATTACGCTCTCACGTATGATTTTTTTAGCTTTTTCGATGTTGAGGTCAATTATTCGTTTATTGTACATGCAGTTTCGTCTATAGCATGCATTAGTTTACTAATAATTGATCGAATTTTTTAGCCAATGGAACAAAATATCTAACAAATCGAAAAAATCAAATAAATCGACACGCGAGCATGCGATCTTAAAATCGATAATATTTTCATAACCAGAACCTCTTATCGGACCTCAATATCAAGATAATCCAAAATGTTAAAATGAATCGATATGTGATCACACGATCTTAAAATCAATTGTATTGTAATAATCAGCATCTTCGATAACCCAACAATGAACTTCAATATCGAAAATATTCGAAAAACCTAAATATTCATACCCAATTAATAAAAATTTAACATTTACTTTTATTAATAAAAATCAACTCATGGCTTTTATTTTTGAAGTCAAAATTAATAGACTTTTATTCGCAGATACCTAAAAATTAAAATCATGTCTTGACTTTTAGAGAGAAAAATAAGAGTTAATTTCAATCCCTGGTTATTTTATCCCGATTTTCGACAGAAATTCACTTAAAATTACGAAAACTCTTGAGATAAAATCTTTAGAGGACAACCTAGGTGTAATAAGAGCGCGATTCACCGTTAGTCCAGGCGCGATAGAGTAAATGTATTCCCATTTTGAAATAAATTGCCACGGGACTTTCTCAATGGGATAATTAGGAGAAAAATAGTAGAAACCAATTGCATATGTTTTAGATAAAATCGGTAAGTAGCAGATGGTGAGAAAAACTCATGAAGGTGCCGAAAAGTGGATTTCACGTTTAAGATGTGAAAAAATTTTGTTAAAAAAAATATTACTTAATGGCGTTCACAAATAGGGGAAAAATGAGTTTTAAACAATTGAAGTCGGTCAATAACTTCCTGCACAAAAAATTAAAACCATCAAATATGGCCATTTTTTTACATTTAATTACAAGTCTTGTGAATGTTGCCGGAATATGTTTGTGAAATTAAATTGTGGAATTTAGTAATGCCTACTACTATAAAAATTTCAGGCAAAAATATAATAACTTTTTGTGGAAAACGCGAAAATATAAAAACAGGTGTTCTCAAAAAACGATTTGAGCAAGGTCCAAAATGGTTCTAGAGCGACTTGTCAAAGCGCTGTTTGTTCGCAAGAAGTTCCTTTAAAATCCTATTTTAATCTCTCATTGTTTTTCAAAAGAACATTACTTGTGGCTATTGTCTCATTTCCACGCCACCCAAGAGGTAGAGATAAGGCGCTTTTTTTTTTTAGGGTGGACCCTCTGGAGGAATATTCCATCTTACCCATAATATAAGTGTATAATGAATATTATTCGCTGTCTTAGCTCGAGTCCCAATCATCGCTTAAATCTTAGTTGGAACCCACTTCTATTCTGACACACACGCTGAAACATACTGGCCACGATGAGGACTCAGGCCAAGTGAGGGGAGGATGTAGTAGGGGAAGGGGCATATCTTCCAATCATGTGCAGCCAGCCCGAGGCGACTTTTGCGCAGGTCGTTTTGTAACTTGACACTTTATATATTTATGTATATATATATATATATATATATATATATATATATATATATATATATTATATGATACATTTTAATTTTTTATGCATACGTCATAAGTTATATTTTTACCACTTACAAAAATCTGTATAATAAAAATCAAATTAAAAAAACTTAACAATAATTAAAAAAAACAATCTTTTGCAGCCAGCAAGCCCACTTCATAATTTATACCTTACAATTTTATTAAACCACAAAAAAGACGTTGGTGGATGTTTTTATATTTAACACGTTTATGAAATTTTGGGACGTCCGATGTTAAATGATTGTTCTACTTTTTCAATGTGAATAAGAGAAATAATTCAATAGAATTATTTATTAATATAGTGTAATCACAGGCAGAGGTAATTGTTTAACCTTTAAATGTCAAATATTGAATCTAACAAATAATAAGAGTTATGCCATACTTTTTCAATGTGTATAAGAGAAAAGGAAAAAAAGGAAAAGTTGTAATAATTTACAAAATAATTCAATAGAATTATTTATTAATATTGTATAATCACATGCAGAGGTATTTGTTTAAACTTTTAATATCAAACAATAAACCTTATGAGCATGAAACATAATAATAATAATAATAAGCATGAAACATAAACCTTTGTGATTGCTTTTAATTTTCTTTAAATACTAAATGAAAATCAGTTTAAAAAAAATTGTTTTATGCAATGAAAGGAAGAAACTTACGTGTGAAATCTTATTAGAGGGACGTATTGTTATCGGGCTTTTTTGTATGATGACCAAAGGTGAAGCCACGAAGCAAATTATTTTACTTTCAAACTGATACAAAAATCTCAATAGACTACAATATAACTAACGAACCGTATTAAAAACAAAAACATATAAGACTCTGATCGCGATTAGTGAAAACGGGATGAAGGAGGGATTGAAGTAGTGGGGAGAATCGGCCGGCAATTTGTCCCGTCTCTCAACTAGCACTTGCCTCTTCTAGTTTATTCTGTTTTCTGTGACTTCCATCCAGTGACCAGCACTTAGATAATTTGCTGATCCACAAAATCTGGAAATCTATCGTAGTTATTTGTTTGATTTTAATTTAATAAGAGGAAATTTTTTTTAAAAGTTTATTTGTTCGACTTTATTTGGCATATATGAATTTCTCTTTATTAAAATATATGTCAGAAGAAATATATAAATCTGGCTTTCTAAGGTTAATTTTTGCAATGACATATTATCACAAGCTTGGTTTTATTCCTTTATTTTATTACATTTTTTTAATTTAAAATCGAAAATGAACAACTGTTAAACTTTTAAATTTGTATATTACAGGTGAGTGAATGCTCCCACCAGAAAATTCGTGGAAGACTTGGAACGCTTCCTGCTCTCTTTATGGCTGGTGGCATTCTAGTAGCCTACCTTCTCGGCTACTTCTTCACCTGGTATAGGCTTGCTTTGGTTTCTGCTGCGTTCCCAAGCGCCCTACTGCTCCTCCTTATTCCTCTGCCCGAGTCACCTGCTTGGCTTCGCAGTCGAGGGAAAAACAAAGCAGCCGACGCTGCATTAGAATGGCTTCAGCTTCAACCAACTGCTCCTCAAATTGAACTTTTTACTGTCACAGAAGCTCCAAAGCCACCTGCGCTTCCGACGCCGAAAGAAAACAACATTAAACGATCAAAAACAAAACTTAGAGGACCATACTCACCTTCAGAGCTATTTAAGAAGTCAGTTTTGGTCCCGTTTGGACTTGTCTTGGCTATTCTCGTGTTTCAGCAAATTTCTGGCATAGATACCATTGTATTTTATACAGTCAGCATATTTCAAGCTAGTGGGAGTGATGTGGGAGAGTATGAAGCAACTATTATAGTTGGTGTTGTCCAACTTTTAGCAACAATCCTTTCGATTTTTATAATTGATCGGTTTGGAAGGAAACCTCTCTTAATGTGGTCCGGTGTCATCATGGTGGTATCAATGATAGCTCTTGGTTATTACTTCTACCTCCATGAGAGAGGAAGAGCCTTTGGTTTGGGTAACCTTCCCCTTATCAGCCAGATGGTCTTCATTGCAGGGTTCTCTGTAGGGTTCAGTAATGTTCCCTTCATCCTTATGGGAGAACTGTTACCTTCAGCTCAGAGAAGCTTACTCAGCTCGGTGTCCGGTGCAGCCAATCTTGGTTCCATGTTCGTTGTCATAAAGACGTACCCTGACACAGTAGCAGCCATAGGGAGTGAAGGTGCTTTTTGGATGTACGCAGGCTTTTCTTTTGTTGGTTGTATCTTCGTTTACTTTCTGTTGCCAGAAACTAAAGGAAAATCGCTGGAAGAAATAGAAGCTATATTTGAAACAAAGAAACAAACTAGGAAAGAAGCTGAAGCTGAAGCTGCTTCCTAAGTACCCATATTAGTTTCCTGATCAGAATTAATTTATAATGTGGTGAAGAATGTTTTCTGGAATACTCACCAAATTATACATTCATGAAATGTATGCAGGCTTATTGTATGCCTCATTCTCCTAATCAAAACTAATCTTGTCTACAATACCATAAGTCTTACTGTTGATTAGGTGACTCTGTTATCTTCTGTTGATGACATTTTTGTTGTTTTATGTAAATAAATATTGAAGTAGTTTTATGAATCTGCCTTTGTGATGTTAAAGGGAATTAAAAACAAAACAAAAAACGAGTTCAATAAATATTTGATAATTGCATGTAAGAAATTAGAAATAACTAAATTTCTAGACCTAAATTGTTTTTTGATACGATGAAATATCATAGTATATACAATTCTTTGTTTCTTTCCCTAAAGAAAATATTAACGAAGTATTTTAGAAATCTCTTAACTTTAGTTATTTATATTTATTTTTGTCATTTATAATGTGTAAGGGTGATTCTCAAATAACGAGCATCTTTCAAGTCCCACATGAATAAAATGGTTTCTAAGGACCACAAGCATACATGTTGGTTCCAATATGATCCCGCTAAACATTACATTACATGATGAATTAATTATATTGGAAAAATTGTGATGAATTTCGAGATTCTGAAAGCTTGTGGAAAACGTGAAGTTTTAAGCTCGGGTTTGGCCCCCCACAGGAGCAGAGATGGCAAAATCCTCGGAGCCCAGGATTTTCCAGCGTGGCGACAAGAGTTGACTAAAAAAATCTGTACTTTGTTGAGCAAGATATGCAAATTTAAAAAAAACATTTAAACCTATAATAAATAATATCTGGTACTTTTATATTTAAAACTGACTGTTTAGCCTAATTTAATAATAAGTGTATGTTGTTTATAGAGAAAAGAAGGTGTTGTCTATTGAGACTAGGCTAGCAAGAATGTTGGAAATAATAAAAGTTGCCTCAATTATTTATGCTTTCGTTGAAAAGAAAGCAAGAAGAGTGTTGTGAACAACTGCTGTAAATAAAAAAATAGTTCAAGCTCTACTAGAGTTATTATGAACAATTTACTTGAGTAATTATTATTAAATTATACCATTATTACTATGTGATCTTGTATTTTATGTACAAAAGTATACTCTTGTTATTATAATAGAGTAGTAAGTTTCGTTTTCATAATATTTTAATTAATATATTAATATTATCGAAAAAATAAAACACATGAAAATTGAGCGGAGGGGACCCGGAGTATTATTTTGTACCGGGCCGAGCCCAGCTGACCGCTATTTTCTACTCCAGGTAGATTTTGGATCTAAGTTTTGCTGGATTGTGGTTTTAGCTTTGGGTTGATCTAAGAACAGTCAGATTTTTTTTTGTGGATTATTTTTTTTTTTTTTGTAAATTGGTATACGAAAATTTCCCCTTATTTGAAAATCACCCATAATTAGATTTGATTGGAAGAAAAAACTATATTAGCTTCTTCATACAAAAACATTTACATATATTATGTGTTAAATTTCTATGTGAATGTATAATGGTACTTACCTATTAAACGGTGGAACATGGTTGTGAGTTATAGCATATAGTATAATTATTACTGCTTCAATTAGATCACGACTGTCTACTTTCGGTCGCTACACTCGCTCAAGAGACAAAAAAAAAACCCAGCGGATCCTTTTTAGTTGAGGTCGGGGCATAAATTCGAATAATAACGAATCAGGTATTGGTGTCTGGTTATAACCTCAACATTTGGTCGACCGTGAAATACATAAGTAATTGTATATTTATTTAGTTTAATTTAATTTAAGTTTAATGTATTATTTAAATTTGTGTAAATTAATGAATCATCATGATCTCTTAACAGCTAAACCCAAATGAATAAAATTTAAGTTTTCTCATCAAGTTTATTAATTTGTTAATTTATTATCTGGGTATGGAAAAAAATTTCGGATATCTTATGATTTACGCAATATTTTATTTTTAAAAATATGTAAAAAAAACAAATGTCACTTTTTTAGCCATAACATGGTGATTTTCAATGTGATAGGCCAGGCCTGGCCAACCCATATAATTTCAGGGGCTACTTTGATGATGTGTAAGTTTACAGCGGGTCGCACTTTAGGTAAGCATGCTTTTGACTAATGTAATACAAATAAAAAGAGGAATAAACATTTGTCGTTATACTATGATTTAATACAATTTACTCTTGAACCTTATTTAGTGAAATATTACATCATTTGAATCTTAGCATTCGTGGATATGAAATACAGAACTGGAGTTTTTAGTCGTACTTGCGTATTATATCAATGACGCATGCCAATGTTCATTTATTTGATATTTTTTATGTGCATACAAATAAAATAAAAGTTTCAATAGAAATATAAAATCAGCCAGCGTGCACACACTGTTGGTCAGGCCTGTGATTTGCTTTATTTAAGAACGTGTTATTAGCTATATCTATACCAGTCCAAATTTCTTTGTGAGACAATTTTATTCTGTTCTTTATTGGTCCCAAATTCCATGAAGCTTCAGTGAATCTTTAATATTATTGAAGACTCAGATAATCATGTGATATAAAAACAAGTGTCTGGGTGGATAATTATATATTTAAAATTGTTCCTATTATAGTATACTATGGTTGAGAAGACTTATGTGATTTTTAACAGACATATTAAAAGATGAATTTTCAATAGACTTCAGTTAATGATTTTTTTTTAGTTGACATTTGCATGATGGTATAGAAGGATCAATCTGATTAGGGATTGATAAAATATTTGCCACTTCTATAAATTTGTTTTATTGAAAACTAGTTTCGAATGTTATACATTCATCTTCAGTTCGAGGTTTAAATGGATTTTATCAAACAGAAAAGTTTGTACTGGTTTCTTCTCGCATTGAACTAACAAAGTTGTTAGTTTTCAATAAAACAAATTTATAGAAGTGGCAACTAATTTATCAATCCCTAAATAGATTTTCTTTTTATTATGTTTTTATTGTTTTTATGATTTTTCTTCAAATCCTATGTTTGATGTTTTTGCAAATATTCTATTCTTATAAATTTAAATTAAATACATTAATAATAAAAGTATAATATAGTATTTTACCAAGTATGGCATATATATTAAAATTTAAATTAGACTTTTCGTAAAAATATGAAACATATTTCACACTTTCTAAAGATTGAAATAATCTGGAGCTACTGCGGATTTCTTAAATGGTTCCTTAATTAAATAAAGTTGTGGACAAATATTTAGTAAATAAATTAGTGAAGATAAGTATTTATGGCATTGGACACATGAATATTTGTTTTTATTGTTTTAATTGGTTTTACGCTTAAACTAATTAAGATACATATAAGTAAGGTACAGTGCCATGTCTATGTTTTAATGAAGGTGGTTGTTTATTGTGTTTTTTTTTTTTTTATTATAATCATAATTTATGTTGAATAAATCACTTATTCGATAAATCTGTTTTTTAAAAACGTTTGCTGGACTTTTTTTTACCTTGGCTGATTGCACATTTTCACTAATATTTGTCTAAGCATGTATACTTTCATATGATTAATTTTTTTAAGTCATACACAAAGAAGAGACAGAGTGGAAAATGATAAATATTGATTCTTCTATAAAAGCCTATTAGCTTTATTTTGGAGGCAATGATTCTCCAAAACTATATTGCTTGATCATAATATGACACATATTATGTAAAGCCACAAGTAAAAGATTTATCATTGCAAAATAAGTTTAGCTATAAAACTAACTTATTGGTGGTTATGGATTAAAAGTAATTTTTAATTTCAATTTAAAGATATACATTCGTAATTCTTCCTTGTGGCCTATATCTTATCCATTGACTCAAAACATTGACCAAATTGAAGTATTTAAATTTTTAAATCATTATATAAATGATTAAATTTATATGCTCAGGTTTGGATTCCTGGAATGTATTGCAGAAGACTGAATGTTTGTAATTGTTTTCTTAGAAGACCAACAAGATGATTTGATTTTCTTGAATTCAAATATGTGCACTTTTTTAAAGTATGCAATTGCACTTTTACATTTATACTCCCTTCTTGTTGCTTATCATTCCCATACCCAATACAAATGAAACTCATAAAAATAACAATAATAAAATAATTCAAAAATATTTAGTATAATTCAATACAATTTAATAATAGGCTACAAAGTAAGCTTTATTATAGAGATAGGGTGTGCATCGAGGGGTTATAGACCAATGAAGGCCTTGATATTGCGTGTTCACTTGATAGGTTAGACAGAGAAGAGTTAGGATGATAGAACTAGGATCAGACAGGAGATAACTGAAGGGTAAAAGTCTTCCGGCATTACTCCAACCTTAAGGTAACAAGGCTACAGACGTTGCAATGGAATGGAAAAGTACAAGCGGAGGAAACCAGCCTACAGACTTTGCGGATACCAGCGGAGGGAACTTATCTCCGGATCTCTTGCATATGAGCTGAGGGGGACAAGCTCTCAGACCTTGTAGAATCCAAAAGTAGGATTGTGAAAAGATGAACTAATAAAAACTTCATATATTCTACAAATTACAGCCAGAGATGTGATTGGAAGAACCTTGGAGGTAAGCTTGACAATCTCTCGTCTCCCTCGGCGCTAGATTCACTCATTGTCGTCGAGATGCCTACTTACAAGTATATTTATTTAGATTCGTCCATAACATCTCTATGTTAAGAATATTTGCTATTTTTTGATATTTACACTTTTATAGTATAATACAATAATTCATACACATTAATAAAGAAATAATAAAATAAGTTTTTCACTATCACTTGTTAAGGCTTTATGAGTTTCGTTAGATCGTAACCAAGATCGCTAGTTGATTTGCTCCTATGGGCGCACGATATGATCGATCTAGCTGGACGAAATTCGGAAATCCTCCTAGATTGAAGGTAATTTCACATTGATCATGAAGTCTTGAGGATTTTTCCTCCAAAAAATATTAAATTAATTAATGAAATTATATATTTACTTCCATACTCATTCCCTTAGAAAAAAAAAACAAACTACATTGACTTATAGTTTGTCTTTCTAGGTTATACTTTTTTATTTTGCGGCGGGAAAAACTGTTCGTCAAACTATCCCTTTCCAACCACATTCTTTTAGGTAATTATTAGCCCTTCAGCGGTCGCTAAAGTACGAACTGCTGCATTTTCGTAATTTGGAATGTTTAGTATTTACATGTAATGGCCGAATGTGCTACGCAGTTTCTATTTATAGCTACACGCTTCCAAATGCTGATCACAAAAAAATTTGTGACTCTTTTACACCTTTTCCTTCATAGTTATTCGACGTTTAAATAGGGATAATTCGTCACAGGGATAATGAATAACAAATACTTCTATTTGCTGCACTCTGTACACCGCGCGCCTGATCATATAAGTAATTATTCTTTATTTTATTTTTGGTTTGCTATGTTTTATATAGGTTGAGTTTATTTATATTTAGCTGGTAATATACTAATCTGTATTTAGGGATGCCATTGGGCAATCATTGAGGATGATTACCCCAAAATTATGTAAGATTATGAATAATGTGAATTACTTACATTGTCCTCTAAATTGGATACCTTTCCAAGGGCCTGATTTGTGATTACCATTATTTAATAATTAATCTCGATAATATTCCTATTCTTAAGTTTAATAATAATGCTAATAACCATAATGCTAATCAAATTTATTGCTCTCATGCTTAATAAAATATATTCAAATTAATAATAGGCATGGTTACTAAAGAACGATAAATAAAATAATAAACTGTTACAAGAGAAAATAATAACTGTTACAATAAACTTTTACAAGAGAAAATAATAACTGTTACAATAAACTGTTAACCATGGAATGATTCAGACAAAACCTAGCAATTAACTGTTCTAACATAAATCTCTTATCTGTAATAATTGGTGTTGATGGTTCTTCAGCATCTCTCCATCGGGTTCCCCTGCATATCTTAAGTCATGAAATTAAAGCCAGAGTATCTGTCATCTTCAGAGGGAAGACCTAGTAGTTGTTCCCCAAGTTCAGCCCTCAAGCGAGATCAGCCTAGAAGCCCTGCGTCAAGCGAGATCAGAGGAGAAGCCCTTTTTTCCTGTCTCCTCGGCTTCTCTCCCCCTTTCTTTCTTGTTCTTCCTAAGAGGGGGTCGAAGACGTTCTTGGTTGGTTAGATCCACGGCGGTACCCTTATCGTGATTGGCCGATTAGTTTTATAGACGGAGAAAATTCTTGGATTTTAGTGAATATCGTTCCACCCCTTATTCGGAATGGGACGATCTCCTTGAATCCATTAGTATCCTCTAATTGAATTTTGTCCTTCCCAGGCTTCCTCCTTTTTTTCGGTACGCCATCCGGGATGCCAGGTTGACAGGTTTCCTAAAATTGATTAAGTCTTCCAAGACAGACCATCTCTCGCCTTTGTCACACTGCCCACTTCTCGGTAGGTTTTTAAATTAACTTATTCCTTATATCTGAGGGTAAAAGCTGTGGTGGCATCTGTCATTGCCTGTCAGTTACCTTTCTACCTATCTGGTCGTTCCTTATCATATTTTGTTCGTACCTTATATAATATTAAGGATAATATTGTCGAATATCAATACATATTGGGTTTTGGCATTTACATAGCGTCTTTTTCTGTGATTATAGATGCAAAAATCGCTAATCAAATAAATACCCTGATGATGTTTTCAATACATGAAAATGTAGCTACCACAATAGCGTACGATAATTGTGATTGCCATAATTAATAAAGTATCAATAATCCGGCTAAAAAAAAATAAAAATAATTGGCCCGTTGATAAAATGTTTCATTTGCCATTAGAAAAAAGAATTAAAAGAATCCATAAAAATTTCTATGGTGGAAGGGTGTTTTTTGAGGGGGAAAAGGGCAAATGTGGATGTCATTACAATGACTCTACAACCCGGTTTCGAGTCCTGGCCTCCTCAGTTCCTTATTCCCAGGATTCTCGTACTCCTCCACACCATCAAGCCATCTCAATCCAGGCCTATCTCTCTTTCTTATGCCGTACAGTGGTTGCATCAGGAGCTTCTTCGGCATTTCCACCTCTCCGATTCTTGCCACATGTCCTGCCCACCTTAGCCGGCTCCAAGTTAGTCTGGACGACGTTGGGTATGGAATATAGGGCATTACCAGTTGGATCGTAGCCTCCACTGTCCAGCAGTTTGGACTCCTCCATATATTCTTCGAATAATCTTCTTTTCAAAGATCAGAAGATCATATACATCATTTTAATTGAGTGCCCATGTCTCACAAACATAGGACAACTGGCCGTATGAAGGTTTCATAGAGATGGACCATGGCTTGTCTAAAAGGCGATACAAAACTGCTTGTGTAAGTTGAAATGACATCGATTGGCAGTCAGAATTCTTTTTTTAATTTCAGCCGCTACATTATTGTAATTTGTCACTATGACCTTAAGTAAGTGAACTCCATAACTTTCCCAAAACTGTACGGGCCTATAGTTACAATATCTCTATGTCTTGTAGGGTCT
This sequence comes from Rhaphigaster nebulosa, assembly GCA_948150685.1. Lineage (NCBI taxonomy): Eukaryota > Metazoa > Arthropoda > Insecta > Hemiptera > Pentatomidae > Rhaphigaster > Rhaphigaster nebulosa. The sequence goes on along the minus strand of OX411306.1, from coordinate 75,279,079 downwards.
TCTGCCACCATATACTTGGTCTTCGCTTCGTTGACCTCTAGGCTGTCGCTGTCGAAGTCTATTCGCTGGTCGAAAAATGCAAGTAATGCTTCTGTCGGGTCTCTCGTTGACTATCCGATTATGTCAACGTCGTCTGCGTAAGTAAGGAACTGGTTATATTTATAAAATATTGTTCCATCGACCTGTATTTTTTTCTTGTCTGACTACATATCCTAAATTTAAAAGAAGACAGGCTAATGCATCACCCTGGTGAGGCCCTTTTCCTGTAGCAAATTCTTCAGAATGGTCATTTATCAGAACCATACATCTCAGACCTTTCATAGTTAATTCAATCATACGTATGAGCTTATTAGAAATTACTCCCAAAACTGTAAGAAAAGGGCTCCATGAAATAGGCTAGTGAGGAAAATAAAATTGTTGATCACCTATCCCACGGTTGTTCATATAATCTTTAACCATAGCATTATCACTACTGTGCTTCACAGTTGCTTTTAAATTTTTGGATTATAAGGCTTTACTGTTTATAATTTTCCTATCATCCAACTTAACTGTTGAATTTTCTTCCAGCGAAAAAAACAATACTTTTACCAGAATGAAAGTGGTTCGAAAACATGCTCCCGGGTGAGCTTTGTATTTTTTTCTTTGTATTCAACTTTATGGAGCCTATTTTTCATTGTTTGAGAGTACAATTTTTACCACATTGTAGTGCGATGTGTTCTGCAAGTTCACGAAAGCTTATTTGGAATTTTTGGATGCTTTTCGCTAGATTTTAGGTGATTTATGCACTGTGAAAATGTTTTCTGCTTGTTTGTTTCTTATTGTCCACCGATTCAGATATAAAGTTTAATTATATATTGCGTGGTCGAGTTCGACTACTCCGACGTTCTTCCGAAATATCTCTAACTCAATCCTAACTAAAAAATTTGAACAATTTATCTTTGAAGGTAGAACTTAATCATTTAGTTTTACGATCCTATTTGGTGGAATTATCTTTAAAATATTTGGCTTATTTTGGGTTTATATTTGAATAAGGGATTATGAATTAAGTGAAAGCCGTGAACTGAGAACAAAATAACAAATTAATATCACTGCGACTTTTGCTGTACGAATGCTTTTTTGCATGTTAAATTTTCCTCTTGTTTTGTTATTTAGGTTGTATGGGTTTCTAATTTCATTCACCTGTAAAAATTTATGTGGAATGCTGTTTGCTATCATATACATCAGAGTAAATTTATGTTCGATAAATAATTAAATATATTTTACCACTGTAGCTCATGAGAACGTGTATTTGGACACGTTAAGAACGAAGGAAACCAGTGGAGGAGGCGGCTATGACTGGGAGATATATGAACTCTTTGGGGAAGAGTTCAAAGACCTTATAAAAAAACTCTTTTGGGAATAGATGAGCACAAAATTATACCGAAATTGTTCAAAAACTATTGGAGACCTTGAAACTACTTGGTTTCAAGAGCCCAAAACATGAGCATCAAGGTGCATTTTCTGCATAGCCATGTTGCTGACTTGATGGGATGTGCATATGATGGCTGACTATTATTGAAGCATCAGACAAGGTTGTCTACAGATAGAACACTCCAGGAAATGTTAAATTGTTAATTAAGTAAATTTGCGAAATTGTTTACCTTAATATGTATACTTGCCGTTTCCTATAATAATTTTATTATAATTGGAATGAACACAATTTGACTTAGATAACCCTATATGTATATATCCTTTGTATGAATAAAATTATTCTCTGTGAATAGCATATTTTGCAATTTGTTTTTTATATTCCTTTGTATGCACATTGCGTATGAATATTGAGACAAAGAGAGAATGTATCTTGTATCTCAAAAAGTTGATGTGATAGAAAAAAACGGTTCATTTTTGGATTCAGAGCCCAAAAGTTAGATAATAAGAAGTGTCAGATCTAAGTCAACGATATATGTGTTTCCCAGAGTAATCATTCCCATGCCTAAGACTAAAAATGCCATTAACCCTGATTGCTTCCGATCCATACCTCTAATACGATGCACTTAAAAAATATTGCAGAAGATCAACCAAAGACTGATAGACGCTCTTTCAAAAAATCATTTGATCGCCGAAGAACAATGTGGATTTGTTAAAAATCTTTCAACTTTCTAAATTTCAGGCGGCTTTTATCTCAAAAGAACACTGAATTGGAATATTTTTTGGTATCCAAAAAGAATTCGACAGAGTATGGAGAAGATCCGTTGTAGACAAACTTTTGGAGTGAGATATAAAAGGAAGAATGGTAAGATATGTCGAAAACTTTCTGCGAAGGAGAGTTTTCGAAGTTAAAATTGGAGATGAACTTTCGACTACGTTCAGTAAAGAAAATTGCCACTCTCTTTATAATTGCTATTAATGATATTGTAAAATGTATTTAAAAAACAGCCATTTGTATCTTGTTTGCGGATTACTTTACAATACTTGTAAGAAGCAAATCTAAAAAGTTCATAGAATGTAAAATGGAGAACACCTTAGAAACACTAGAGCATTGGACTTCACTCACTTGTTTCAGATTTCCGACTTCTAGATCCAAATGTGTTCATTTCTGCAGAAAAATAAAATGTTCCGATTACCCGACACTACTACTAAAGGGAATCCTACATTACTACTTCAAAGGAGGATTTATGGAAACCAATCTTAGGAAGATATAAGAGAGACTCGTCCATCTTCTTAGAAACCAATAGCAGGAGAATCACTAGACCCAGAATTTTTCTCCTGACTGTATAAATACTCCTCCCTTTCCCACTTAGCGGATAATTAGTTAAAGATAGCCAATTAGATGTAATCATTTAGCATGTAGTTTAGTAGACTAATTTTTTAACAGTTTTTAGTGTTCTTGAATATATTTTTGCTGCAGGATAAAACTAAATCCAAAAGTGTTTTGGAATTAATAATACCAGTAAATTAGGAAAATTGTCACAAAAGTACATTTTCTGCGGCTTTTTAGGAAAGTTGGAATAATTACTTAAGGCACTGTGTTCCTATTTTCCCAGGTCCCGGGTTTGAGACTGACTGTGACAGATAATTATTTATTCTATACTATAATATTATTAGCCATGGATCGGTCCTCTTGGTTGACTCTAAAGTTGAAACGCTTGATTGGGGAAAAAACCTGGTGGTTGAGCATGATCTAGGCCAAATCATCTCTTTACACAACTGTTGGCCTACAAACAGTACAGTCCTTCCCAAAACTTTCATTTTTCAAATCATTTTTTAAATCTAACACCGCTTGATATTGTGTGGATCTAAACGCATTGTGTGGATGAAAGTTGTAGAGAATTTTCTTCTCTTTAAGATTGAAATAGAAAAACATTCTCCTAGGATCAACGGTTACCGAGATATTTTGAATATGCCAAGAAAAGTACACACGTGTCGAGTTTATTATTTTTTGCCACAGAAAATTCTCAAAGGAAATTTTTTTGGGAAACTCGTTTTTTGTATGCCTCAAAAATCTTCTACCCGACCTTTTGCAAGGCTACCGTCTTTTTTTATGGGCATTTCCCAGAGAAGAAAATGTGTAGCATGCGACATCGACATTCAGTAGTGCAGACATAGCTTTACTGTTAATCAATTATGTTGTTATATTGAGAACTTTTAAGGGCATTTGAACAAGTAAATTAACCATTAAATCTTACCACTCCCAATAACTATTTTTCGTCAAAAACAAAAAAGATTAATAACTGAATTATTCAAAATACGATTCAATGATACTGGAATGACTAATTAAATAAACCAAAACGTTACTATGTCTAATGTGTATACAATTTCCTTTTTATATAGCAGCGAAGAAAGATATGATTGACCTCTTTGCTGAATGCATAAGCTCCTTGCAGTTTGAAGAAGGTTACTCTTACAACACAACCTGAATTGTATTGTGCTGTCGAGTGTTAGTTAATTTCATATAAGTTGTGTAGCTAATTAAGAATTGTTGTGTAGTTTTTAAAATGCATTCCCTGAAGTCATTCGTTTATTAATTGACTGATTGATAAAGCAATTGAAAATATATGAAAACATAAAAGGATTCCTTTGTTAAGTGGTTTTCAGAATTTTGAAATGAATAACCAATCGGTAAGTTACATTTTTTAACAGGATAATCTTATATATCTATTTTTACTTGTATAATATTTTTTCTTTTATCCCTTAAGAGTGTTGTTAATGACAAAAATAAATAGATGTCCAGTTATGATTTGTTTTGAAATGCACTTTTTTCACTGTGTATAGTAATTTATTAAATTTTGGGAATTTATCTATTGAAACTATAAAAATCTTTTGAATACATATTAGTGATATTTTACTGAAACCTCAGTTCAATTGTTGGTTCCTTTTGGAGTTGCCCCAAAGTGGATTGTCTATCGATTTTTCAAATTTTATATATTTATAATTTTGAAGATAGAGGACAATATTTTTTTAGTTTTGGCTTATGCACAATTGATTATTATCTGTAATATTAACATTGAATTGAATCTCTTCATTCTTAAAGCGATTTTACCGTCCATTGGTATATTGACAAAACCCCTTTTAGTATAAATCTATTCAATTATGTGTGTTTTGTTATAGTAAATTTGTTAACAAGTTTGATATACCATTTTTTATATCGCAAACTATATATAGGTTTATATCTTTCAAAACATCAAATTTATAATCAACCTATTTTTAGTCCATAATTTACATATTCTCTGCTCACTTTATTGCTACTCATAATCTTGATTCCTTTTCTGCTCCTTTATAAATGTTTATTGTTTAATTTTTTTTTTTTTATGAGAATCAATATTTGTAGTCCCGAAATTATGTAACATTATACTGTAAAATTTTACTTAGAACATATAGACAATAGAATAGAACAATAGACAATGAGCTAGAAAAGTTGAATGATAAAGGTAGACTTAAGCATTATGCTGAATGGTGCTCGGGAGCAAGTAAAAGAAGAAACAAACTACTCAGAAGTTTTAACATGGGAGTTGTCGTAATAGTTTTTTTAATTTCTTTTTAAAATAATATGGTGTTTTAACCATTTGCTCTCTGTTGTTGCCAATAATCTTCTTCTTCGATGGCGCTACAACTAATGAAGAGTCAAAGCCTACCACAGTCAGAGCCACCAGTCTTCTCTGTTTTGTGTTGCTACTTTCCAATTTATAATCCCCAATTTTTCATGACCATCTGCTGCCACACAATCCACCCAACGCAGGTGGGGTCTTTCAACTTTTCTTATCTGATAATTTTTTCCACTGGGAGCAGTTTTGGGATTTCGTTATCATTCTTTTGTGCAGCATGCTATGAACATTTCAAACATCCAGTCTTTATTAAATGCACAATGTCATGATCATTATAGAGATGCATAAGCTCAGCATTTTTCTTCAATGTCCATATACGTTTGTTATACACATATGAGAATAATCCTTGTCAAATTTTTTCCTTTGAATCTCTATAAAGATGATTCTAAGGCTTTCCTCAGCATCCAGCCTCTGACATATATGCCAGAACAAGCCTGATTAGGGTCTTATATATTTTCATCTAGAAAGAGACTTGCTTTTGAAGCCCATAATATCACATTATTGGTCGATTTGAACTGTAAATAAATTCTTTTATATAATCGAAGTTGAAGTCTCCGATTTTTTCTTTTCCTCCTAGATACTCTCCTCTTTAAGGATTGAAAAATATATACTTTGTTTTTGTTCTCACTGAGAAGATATGGTCTGTCGTAGCTTTACTCTTCATAAAGCCTGCTTGATTGATATCGGCCTATCCTTTCAACTTTTCAAGGGAGGAGTTTATTTAACAGAATATTGGATAATATTTTGTATGAAGGATATTCCTCTATAGTTCTCGCAGTTAAAAGGATCACCTTTCTTATGAATGGGATTTATAATAGTTGTGTACCAATCTTCAGGAATACATTCCTCTACCCAGATGTTTAAAATCAGATTTTGTATAAATTTAGAGATTACTTTTCTCCTCCATGTTTCCAAAGCTCAGCCAGGATTCCAACCACTCCCGGTGCTTTGTTCCACCACTCCCCGATCTATGGCGTCCTGAATCTATGGTCTTCTTCATCTGGAGTTTACAACTTTTCATCACTGATATTGGTCTCTTTATGCCTGCCTTCTCCTATGGATTCTCCTTTTATGAGGTTTTCAAAGTGGTTCCTCCATCTTCTAACTTCTTCTCTTTCTATGATCAGAGAGCCTTCTATGTCATTGCAGGGATTTGATTGGGGCTAGAATGATTGGTGAGATCTGTTTGTCCAGAGGTAGAACTTTCTGATTTCATTCTGGATCCTATGCATCTTCTTAGTTTCTTTCCTTTTCCAAGAACTTTTGTTTCTCTGATGAATCCTTTTTTCGATCCTTCTCTTATTTCTATTGTCTTCCACAAATGCTCTTGTATGCCTTCTCTGGATCATCAGGCGATATGCTGCATTCTGCTCATCCATAGCCAGTTTTCATACAAAGTCAAACCAGGGTGCCCTTCTGTCAGTAGTTTTCTGTCCGATGATCTCCTTCACAATGTTGTGCATTATTTTCCTACATAAATCCGATTGTTAGCTAATCGTTGCATTTAATTAGTCATTGCTTTGTAGTTTCTCATCGATGGACTTCAGAGAATTGTTGGCTTATGGCAGGATCTTTTAGTTTCTGCGTTTCATACTTAATGGCTTTCTTTACTTGCTTGCTTTAAATCAATGATATTCTTGCTTGAATAACAGCCTCCAATAAATAGTGGTCCGAACAATTTGACTCCTTGGGATACACAAGCATTCTGTAGATTAGACTAATACTCCTACTTAGGCATGTGGTATGTCTGATTTACAGTAAATCTATCAGTGGAGCACCAAGTCACAAGGTGTATTCTCTCTCCATTATCATTTGTGAGTTCATGGATACTTTTGTTTCCTATAGTAGAACAGTAACGGATTCCCTACCTATTTGGGCATTTAGATCTCCAATTATAATTTTCACATCATGTTTGGGGATCTCATCGGTAATTCGTTCGAAGATATAAAAGTGATCCTTTTCCTCATTGTTCGATGTTTCTGAGAGTGCATGGACACTCAGCATTGAAAAATTATTTAATTTTCCTTTTAAACAAAAAAGACATATTCTTGGATTGACAGGTTTAAAACCAATTACCAACTGAGCTAACCTCCTGCTGTCAACACATCCAATCCTATATACATGACCTCGGTCCTCGCAGCTGTAGTAAATCAAATGGCTCTTTCTACTAAGAATTCCTTGTCCAGTCCATTTCATCTCTTGGATAGCAGCAATAAGGGTGTTATATGTGTCTAACTGATATTAAACCTGGTCGGTAAAATGATAAAACATCCGTTAATCCGTTTTCTTTTTTTGAGGTTCATAATAGTTCTAGGATAGTAGGATCAATCCCTAATTAGTCCAATAAATGTGTTTGTTCAATTGTAATTGATATTTAGTTTTTTCTCTATCTAATATTTGTTATTTTACATTTTAGAGCTCTGCTCCATCGGTGCAGGAATATTCTATCAGAGTTCCTAAGTAAGTTTATCTCAATGGATTAGGATTTTATAAATTTAATTTACGCAATTCCTAATTAAATTTTTATGGTTATAGAAATGTGAAGAAAAAGTTTCATGTAATGCGATTTAATCCTATATCAAGTATTGATTTTACAAAATGGTCACAAGTCCGAATGGAAAGAGAAAATAATATCAAAGAATTTAGAAATCCTGATGAAGAACAGCCTAAGTAATAAAACATATTTATAATTTTTTTTTTACAATTTCCAATTTAGTTTATACATACTTATATAGTAAATAATGAATGATTATTCTAGGTTTGGTGCAGGCAGTGAATATGGTAGAGAAGCAAGAGAAGAAGCAAGGAGAAAGAAATATGGCATTATTACTCGAAAGTACAAACCTGAAGATCAGCCATGGATTTTGAAAATTGGGGGAAAAGCTGGAAAGAAGTATGTTATTTAAGATCGATTTTAGTTTATTAATTTTCAGGACAGTTTATTAATTTCTTTTGTTAGGGATTGATAAATGATTTGCTACTTGAATTCATTTGAAAAATAAACTACAATCTATCCCATTGTCTAGTTTGTAGAAAATTTTTTTGAGTAGAAAATTTGTTTCTATTGTGTTAGGACTATTAAACTAAAAATAACAAATTTTCAAGATTTTGCTGTGTTTCATGGCATGAGCTTGCTACATTCATAATTTTGAAGCTCTTGCCTCTTATTCTGATATATTTTTACAAGATTTTTAAGTGTTTTTTGTAATTTAATTGTTTATTTCTTAAGTATATATGTATCATGTATTTCTTATGGATAGATTATCATTTTATAAAGAATAAATATATAATATTGCAGAGCAATAAGTTAAATTTATTTTTGCCGATCTTGTATTATTGATTAACTCTTTTTTATTTTAATTAATAAATCATAACTCCTTTTTTATTTATTTTTTTAAGGTTTAAGGGTATCAGGGAAGGAGGTGTAGCTGAAAATGCATCTTATTATGTATTTACACATGCAGCAGATGGTGGTATCGAAGCGTACCCTCTCACAGAATGGTACAACTTCCAACCTATTCAAAGATACAAAGCTTTATCAGCAGAAGAAGCAGAGCAGGAATTTGGAAGGTAATTGATTTTTATGAAGCCAATGGAATTTAAGTAGATTTTCAAAATTATTTTGAATTTATTGCATTCTGTTGTATAGTTAATAAAAAAAAACAAAAAAAAAACAGTATGTGGTTAACTATCTTGTGTTAATTAAAAATGTGTATGGTGAATAAGTAATTAGAGATAAAAATAATTATAATTTGATAAATATTAAGAGGTATCTGACTAATATTTCATTATCTGGCTTGTAAAATATGAATTTTCATTTTTTTTTTAAATTACTTATTTTCTCTTTTAATTTGCATCTCCTAGTGTGAAGTGAAGTGTCAACTTCCTCTTCTTCACATATTTTCTTATGCCTCAGGTTCTTCTTCATTCTAATTTCATTTAAAATTTCACAGCTGGTAAGGTAATCAGATTATCAGGTAATCTCTGGACTGAGCTGAGGTGATTCTTCTGGGTTTTCTCCTCAGTCTTTTTAGTATTTGTTTTTATGGCCTGAAATAGCTTATTTATTTACTAATTATAGCCCACTGTATTATGTTAGCTTAAAATGAAGTGTTGCAATGAACCTTCATTGCATCCAAGATTTCCAATTTACATTTGAAGTAAATTGATATAGAACACTGAATATACTGCAATCTATTCTATTCTTTGTCTGGTTTCCAATTTTTATCTATCTGCTATTATATTCTCTCTTTACTACTAGCGTTGATCTTGTGGTCCATATGCCACTATTTTCATGTAGTAAAGTTGATTCTCATATTTTTATTTTCAAAATTTTCTTATTAAACCTTTTAATTTGAATTAAGATTTCTTTTATTATTATTGGATAGCATTATAAATTAATTATTGTTTGCTTAATTATTACAGGAGAAACAAAGTAATGAATTTCTTTTCACTTATGTTAAGAAAAAGATTAAAAAAGGATGAAGACGGAGACGGAGAAGAAGGGGAAGAATTAAATCTTAAAAAGGGAAAGAGAAAATCCAATGGTAATTATTTTTATAGTTTTATCTAATACAATGTTTTTGTTTATGCTCCAAAAATTCAAGAATGGAGTGGCTCATGGAGCGCTTATGGCTTGAGAACGGCAACCCTTTTTACTATTTTCTGAATGTTAAGTGATTTTCCGTTACAGATTTTCTATCTGTAACGTAAAAATGTGTTTCCTGTGCTTTTAGCTTTCTAAGAGTTCAATGTGGCTATATGTGGGATAATATTTTGCCTATTTTCTTTATTAAGTAAGTTTAGATCTTGGTAATATTAAAAAAAAAAAAAAAAAAAAAAAAAAACCTTGAAGGAGTTCCTATAACATTTATAGTCATTATTGAACATGTTAATTTTAGGTACTGAGTAATTCACTTTTACTGGCTGAAAATTATTGCTGCTATAGAGTTAGGTTACTGTTCTCTTTTCTATTACTAAATTCTTTTTTCTATTCAACATAGCTTAAAAATCATAGGTATTTTTATCAACATTTTGATGTATATGTATTTTTGATTTCTTTAATATTTATTATTTTTGAATATGCATGATTAATGTTTCTGTTATCAGGGATAGCAATAGATTTAAATTACCTGAATGATTAATTACAAAATCTTTTTATACCGTTTTGTCCTGGTAAGGTGAGTAAGTGAGATAGATAAGATTACCAAACTCCACTAAACATTGTGAAGCAAAATAAACTTAACTTTTAGTAAAAAAACAATAAGATAAATAAAAGAAGACATTTTTGGGTGATTTTCATGACCTCAGCTTTTTATAAAAAAAAATTATAAATTTTTAATGTTGATTCAATTTTTATTATATTGAGGTTTTCTTTTTCAATATATTTTCTATTCTTGCCAAAACCAATGTACTTTATTTTTGATAACTGTTACTTTACTCGTTTTTATATTTTTTGTTGTGAGACAGTCGTGAGTTCTGAGGACAATTTCATATAGTGAAATTGAAAACAGTTTTATTCAAAACTTTTCACTGTCTCATTCATACATCAATATTTTAATTAATGTTATAAGTTAGGATCAAATCAAAAACATAATAAATTTCTATCTACTCGACTCATTTTCTTCAAATGAGTGTGTCTTTTTCAATTTTTCTGCAATTTGTTTTGGTTTTTTAGTTTTTTTTTAATCTTCATCCAATACTTTTCTCTACTTTTTCTAAGTCTTTTATTATATATTTTTCTTTATTATGTTTTATTTCTTTTCTCCTCTTTTGGTCTTAAATTATCCAATGCAGATTCATGAGGCCCTTTAGTTATACAAATTGGTGAATTCCTTTGTGCGTGTTTATGATAGCACTTCCTCTATTCACTCTTTATTATCTTTTACTCACTTTGCTTAAATCATTATTAATTTTGTTTTTTATTTAAGCTCTTTGTACTCTACCCTGTTCTCTTTTATTTTTCTTCATCAATTGATATTTCCTGAATTTTTGTGGATTCTTTCTCGTTCTTTTCTTTTTGCTGCAACCTTTCTTTTGCTGTCAATAGGTTTCACCCTTGTTTGACTACTATGTTTGGGGTTTTCATGATTTTTAGTGTTATTAATCATTCCTCTAAAACCAATGAAAAACCTCAAAAATCCCGACATGGTGTACCTTATACCTCTTGTTTATTATTGCTTATTAGAAGTTAGACTTTAGGAAAATTTGTTGATATGATATTATAAGTTTTTTTGAAGTAACTTATTTTTTTGTAAACAAAAATATTGATTATACAATTATAATTTTCCTATATATAAGTATTAATCATCTCAGATTCAGTTGCCAAACAGAAAATGTATATAGCAATATAACACACACAGCGTTTATCTGTAAAAATTTCTGATTTTCAAAGTTTGTTCCAACAGATAGAAGGCGTCAAAATTAAAATTTTTTTTTTTTTAATTTTCAATAAATGAGGTTCTTAAAACTCGACTAGTAGATAAATGTCAAACAGAAAATGTGTACAGCAGTATAACACACAACATAAAGTTTGTTCCAACAGAGATGTAAGGCATCAAAATTTGGATTTTTTGAAATTTTCAATTTTTCAAAAATAGTTACTTGAAAAGGAAGCCATTCTAAGGATTGATATATTATTTTTTTAAAACGGTACACATAGGTAGCTACAAATCCCCAAAATTTACTGCTGTATGACCAATAAAGGGGGTGCTCAAAATTTTTAAGCCACAAAATTATGCACTGATTTGGGACTCTGTAAACTTGTCTTTAGTGTATCCGATATTGATGTTCTTGGACTCGTTAGAAAGAGGGGAGTTTCTTCTTTCCATACATATAAACAGCATTGCATGATCTTAGAAAATCTGCATGAAAAAGGTTGTGATTACCAAATCAAGAAATAGTAAATATTATACATACATAACCGTCTATCCCATTTTATAATGCTGTTTTAATTACATATAATTCAATAGGCTTATGAGAACTCTCCATTATTTGATTATTTCATTTTAAATAGTTAGGTCACTCTAATATTTAATATTACTGTTTCACTACATGTTTATAGCGATGATTTAAAAGTGTAATATATACATAGTTGAGAATCCAGCCTTTCTCAGGAATTTAAATTTAATTTGAATATTTACGTACTTGTTTAAAATCTTTTAAGTAATATAAAAAACCTTATTGGTGATAAAGAAGTAGTAAATTTTAGAGTGATCCAATTTTTTTAAAAATTAAATGATTGAATTTTAGAGCAATCTGAAGGGAGGTCTATTGAATTATATGTAATGAAAACAATATTCGTGCAGAGAGTCAAGTATATTAACAAAAAAAATGTATTAAAAACTGGCATCAAACTTGGTTTTAGCACTTTGAAAAAACCCTACATTCAAATGTATGGACGAATCTAAAAATAAATTTTTTTTGTCTAAATTGTTATTTTTTCGTATTTCTATTTCTTTCTGTTAAATTTCTATCAATCTCCCCTGCAATTTTTTTAAATATTCATTATATCACCCATAAATCACAAATCCCTTGAACGATTCAATCTAAATTTGGATCATTTGAAAAGGTTCTTAAACTATATGATTTGCTTTAACTGTGGTATTTTTACATGTTTTAGGGTTCTAAAATTAAGGTTTTTTTTGCGGATAACGTTAACCAACGTTATCCGCAAAAAAAACCTTAATTTTGGCTTTATTTGATATTCTCTTTTTTTTTTACATAGATCTAAGATGATGCAATGTTGTTTATATGTATGAAAAGAAGAAACTCTCCTCTTTCTAACGAGTCAAAGAACGTCTATATCGGATATACTGAAGACAAGTTCAGAGAATCCCAAATTGATACATAATTTTGTGGCTTAAAAATTTTGAGCACCCTCAGAATTGAAGAAAAAAAGGTACAACTTTACAATCGGGAAATATTATCAGTGGCTCTGATAATATGCGGCCCAAAGGTCGCCGCACTAGCACTTTTTAGCGCCATTTTTGCTAACTAACTGCTTTGTATTCAATTCTAAAATTTGTATTCATTGGAATTATTATTGCTTCAATTCAATATTATTTGAAATTAGAAAGTTATTGAAAGAAAGTTTGATCCAAAATAGTCAATTTTTAAAGGCATATTACCCCAAGAAGGAATCTAATCTCAGGCTTAATATTTTGGTAGCTACCTATGTGTACCGTTTTAAAAAAATAATATATCAATCCTTAGAATAGCTTTCTTTTCAAGTAACTATTTTTGAAAAATTGAAAATTTCAAAAAAATCCAAATTTTGACACTATAAAAAATTGAATATTTGTCAATTTAGATGTTTTAATTTGCAGATGACTGTGACTATTTTGGATCAAACTTTCTTTCAACATGTACTGAACATATGTAGGCCTTTCTTTTTCTGAATTAAATGGTTTTTTTTCATCAATCTAGATTATACCAATTATATATAAGATAGCGTAAACCCCTACAAACGCAAGAAACACCATGTTTCATAATACAAAAATGGCTGCCATTGCAGCTAGAAAAAAGATAAAAAAAATAGAATTATTATTTTTGGGCACTGCAATAATTAGGAGTCCAGAAACAAAACATCATTTCATTATGAAATGATCAGGCAACATCACTTGGATCATTTCAAATGGACATTCCAGTCCCTATACATTTATAGTTTGAAAATGTTTGAAGCATGGTAATTTGTTTTTTAATATATTATTTACATATTCTACATAATAAATACGTAAGTTTTCAACAAATACTTTAATAACTGTAGCGTAATCTCACTTTATTGGCTAGGGGCACATGACGGTTGTGATTTTACCTTTTTGGGACTTTAAAAAATAAAATAAAATACTTCCCGAGAAGTAGACTGTATGGATAAATTTTAATGAATTAATCTAACTAGAGGAGTGGGGATCAATATAATTGATATTTGGTCAAATAAAATTAAAAAGTGTTTAAATTATTAAGTAATATCGAAAAGCCTTTAATTTCTAAACATACCTTAAAGGGAGTTCCCTACATTTGCTAAATGGGTTCTCCTCGCTTAACATATAGGCTCTGGATAAGATATGTTCGTATGCTAGTATAAATTCTGAACGCTGTGTTAAAATCTGCATGCAGCAGTTTATACTTTATTTTGTCGGTTATACTATATTCTATAAATTTGTGAACCATAATCAGTTTTACGTCAGATCACTGCTTGGTAGATTTATGAATACCTAGGTGTTAGGTACAATCTTCTTTTATAAATGTGTTACGACCAACACCGATGTCTATCCAATATTAGCCCGATGTATCTACGGCTCTCAACATAAACTATAGGTTTTCTTTCAAGAATAATTGTGGATTATTAACATGCCTTCATTGCTGGCAAATTTACAACTTAATTAAATGTCAATTTGCAAAGTTTTAATGGTACTGATAAAATCAAACTATTTGTGTTAACTTAAATAACCATTGTCAATTCATACTGACTATGGACAACAGTCCACCTTTCTTGCATTACTTACATCTTTTTATATAAGTATAACCCTTTAACACCAAATTAAAAAAAAAAATTGTCCTAGTATTTTTAAACTTTAGGATCTTCCTAATTAAGAGTAATTACTGAATGTATTGATGGTAAAAAGGTAATCTGAAAAATCAAAAATCATTGTTTTGTTGGAAACAGTTTCTCTCGATTTTCTCCATTTCAAATTTTGGGTGGTGATAAAACCCACAATGTTTTTTATTGCTTAAAGCGTTAAAATTGGTTTGTGAAAACCTTAGACACAGGAGTGTCCAACCCTTTGCATATCATGCGCCAATTTTTTCATAGAGGAGTTCAGATGTTCCATTCCATCCAGATGAGCACTATTAATACAATCTTACCTTTGTGGCTTGGGGTTGGAATATAGAGATAGAGATCGGCTCTGATTCGCTAATGGGAGGAAAAGGAATAACTTAACAATGCCATTAAGTTAATTAATTTACGCAAATTTCTTAAAGCACTAATCTACAATTCAATTGTCAGAAATGATCTCTTGTACGAGAGGGAGATTGCTTCGTGATCATGCTACAGTTCCCCATGACAGTCTCATTTGCCTAAGATAACTCTAAGCCACAATAGTTGGTATGAGAGCGAAATCAGCTTGGAATATGGATTTGCCTGTTCTCTCTGCTTGCAAGGAGTCTTGGTCTTAGCATATATATTAAATAACCTTTTTAATAAAAGAATACTCATAGACATGACATCCAAATTCAGAGACTCTATAGT
Source organism: Rhaphigaster nebulosa (assembly GCA_948150685.1). NCBI lineage: Eukaryota > Metazoa > Arthropoda > Insecta > Hemiptera > Pentatomidae > Rhaphigaster > Rhaphigaster nebulosa. Next base: position 75,263,746 of record OX411306.1, on the reverse strand, counting down.
TCAAGATTCGACTCTGTGGCCAAAATCCATGGTATAAAAATACATATAGGCACAAAGATGCAATGCGCCACTTGTAACCATCCAATGCACCAAGCTTTGGCCACTCCAGGTTTAAAATTTTGTTGGACTTTTTTCCCATTGATATATTGTAAGTGTATGTTCAATAACTTATCAAGTTGTACTTGAAAGTAGGAGCTAGGATATTTACATCATCAATCCTCTGCTCTTGCTACTCATCTACCTTAGCTCCCAGAACCAAGCATAAAATTTATACATTTTTACATAAAGTTTTTTTCTAAAAATCAACTGTAATTGAGTGATTTTACTTCCTATACTACTCATTGTAGAGGCAGTGCAGTAATTGTTCAAAATATCAGTTGATTTACACATTTTATATTCCTGATTCCAAATAATGGATTTTAAAAAAAATTTGTTCCTTCTTTATTGCTGTCTTCCTCTGTTTTTAAGGACCCCTTGTTTTCCTAAACTTCAGATCTGTTTTCTAAAATTGAAACTTTAAGAACACAGAGTTTGTTTTGAAACTCTTGTTTTTTCAGAATATGGTAATAAACTGGAGTATATATATATATATATATATATATATATATATATATATATATATATATATATATATATATATATACATATTATTTTTTATATATATACTATAGGAAAGTAATCTCCTACTGGTGGAGATATCGTTGACCAGAGAAGAGAGGAGATATCATTGAGATATAATTCAAGAAGTTGGTTGGTGGATGCGGTCAAGAAAGAACTCATCAAGGAGATGAAGGACTACAACTTAGGTCCGAACATCATTACACATTATTATTAATGAGTTTATACTTAGTGTTTGCTTTCTTTCTTTATCTCAGCCCTCCTCCTCTCCTCCCTCCCCTCCCTCTTCCAACCAACTTCTCCTTTAATTCTCTTACTAAGTAAATATGATCTTAGGATGTGTTATAATAAAGATTTCTAGCTGGACCCATGCAAAAATTTTGCACAAACCATCTCGATCCACCGACTCACCACCATCGGAGCTTTGAAATCTCCCAGATTTTCCATAACTTTTATTTAAGTAAGAATTTGAGAATTCAAATTGGGATTCGTCACTACACTGTGAAATTCCCTTATTTAAGACAACTCATTTGTCATAATCCATCGCTTCTGAGAGCTGGAAAAGGTACCTATTATATTTAGAGACAATTTATATTACAGATAAATTGAGTAAGTAAATGTTTTAGGTTGATCTTTATATATATTTTAATGATTGATGTAGCTTTGTTGTGAATTGGTAGTTAATTAATACAATCATTATTTCATCAGTTTGGAGGTAAAAGTGATCGTCATTTTTGCGAAGATGAAAGCTTGTTCCTATCTAATCTGCCTGTGACTTAACCAAATTAAGGATTCGATATTGAAAAAAAAAAGTGAAATCAATAATTATTGATAATTTCATATTTTTAATAATATGATAAATTTGGTTCAGGTACAAATAGATAGGAACAAACTTTCCCAAAAATGCAGTTGATCGCTTTTAGCTTCAAACCGATGATTTGTTGTGTTAAGATTTTTTTTTAATAATCTATAAAAAAAAAATTTACTTTTATTTCAGATTTTAAGATTTCTGAAATGGATGACTGGATTGATTCTGATGATGAGTCAAGTTCAAATAATGAAGGAGAGGAAAATGAAGAAAAAAAAGAAAAGAAAGCAAAAGAAAAAAAAAGTAAGTTGAAGTTTATTTTCATGTTTTTATTTTTCAGCTGATTTTTCAATTGAAGTTAAAAAGAAGGAATATATGATTGTAGTTTTCTCTTTATTCTGCAAAGTACTTTGAATATTGGATATATGAATATATGGAAGTTGTTAGTTTTAGAAACTTGCGTGTACAGTAGAATCTCGATTACCCGGGTACTTGATTGACTCTGGGGATTTTTTTCTTATCTTTTTTTTATGTGTTTTATTGCTTTCCATCGAAATATTTGAATATTATAATAAGAATTAAATGTACCTGCAGAACGAAGAAATAAAAGAATTGTCATCATTTCAGAGAAGTTATTAAAAACTTCCGGAGCTTTAGACTTTAAAAGAATTCTCTTTCTAATATGTTTTACGTCTTAACACCTTATTTCAGTTTTTTTCAACAGTTTGAACTGTTTGCAAGAAAAAAGTTGAAATTTTAAATCTTGTTGGTGATTTAGGTGAAAGTGTTTTAAAAAATAGCTATAGAATATGGAATTGGCGAACAAACTGTCTGGGATTTGTTAAGAAACATAAAACGGCATTGTGGAATCTGTCTCTTCGGTGGAATCAATTTCTTCTTGTTCTTCCCATAAAACACTGAAAACTTCAAGGTTGATCGATCTTGATAAAGCCGTTTACCAGTGGTTTTTACAAAAATGGGCAGAAGTATTTCCCATTGCTGGACCTATGGTAAGCAAAAAAGCTTTAAAATTAAAAATTGATGAAGCCTTCCCTGGTTCACAAGGGTTGGCTTACCAATTTTAGAAAACAACATGGTATTAGACAACTCGAGGTTCATGGAGAAGGTCTGAGTAGAGATATTGTTCCTGCAACACTTTTTAATGAAAACTTTGCTGCTTTAAGAAATAAATTTAATTAGTGTGAAGAGCAAATATACAATGCCAATGAAACCAGTTTATTTCGGAAGATATAGGCCTTTAAAAAAGTGACTTAAAACACAATCGGAAAAATCAGCCTAGGTAAAAATATAGCAAAGAGAGATTGACACTTTTAACCTGTTCTAATGCTACTGGGACCCACAAATTAAAGGTAGCTGTAATAGGAAAAGCTCAAAAATCAAGATCATTTAAGATAATCGAAGTTAAGAGTCTTCCTTGTGATTAGTTTAATCACCCCAAATTCTGGATGAATCAAACAATATTTACGGTATTGTTTAAAGAGAAATTTGTGCCTTCGGTGCATAAGCATCTTGAAAGTTGAGGTCTTCCTCAAAAAGCTGTAATCCTTGACAATGCTCCATACTATCCTGGTGAGTCAATTTTAAAATCTGATAATTTGATTTTCGTGCATTACCTACACGTAAAAGTTATTTCACTTATCCAGCCTATAGACCAGAGAATTGTTTCTAGTTCAAAAAGGTGATACAACAAAATATTTTTATGATATCACTTTGAAGTGGCAGAAACAGAAAATCTTAAAGAAATATTTAAAAAATGGACAATAAAAGACGCGCAATATTTGCTATTTGTGAAGCTTGGAATGATCTACCGAATATAATATTATAATTAGGGATTGATCCTTCTATACCATCATGGGGATGTCAACTGAACATTATAATTTTCATAGGCCAAAATTCTTAATCCTGAAATTGATGAGTCGTTTGCTGACCATTCAATAGAAACTTAGCCTGCTGACAAACAAGTTAAAGAAATTTTAGCTATCGTTCAGTGAGTTCCAGGATTTGCTGATGTTGATCAGGCGGATATGATTGATTGGCTTTACTTAAATGAAAATTTGGATGGATATGAAAAATTAAATAATACGGAAAGAGCTAAGATATATTAAAGAGACACCTTTGCATTTTAACTTCAAACTGGATCAGACAGTGAAAAAAAAATCTTAATAGAGACGAACAAAGAAAAATTCTATTCAAAGGCACTAGGAAGTATCGAAACTCCATTAAATTATTTTGAATAAGAGACTGCTGATTATACGAGGTAAATACACATTTGTATTGATATTTTTTATACAGTGTGTACAGCATAAGAACTAAAAAACTTGGGGGGTTGATTCTGCACCTCAAACGCAAAAAAAAAAGTTCGTATGAACTATGGTCTGATTCCCCACGGAAAAGCGGAAAAGTTAAATTTTGTGTTATTTTAGGTGTCAAGTTTTTGGTTGAATAGGAAGTGATCACTCTAAAACTATTCAAGGTAATTAAGTTCCAATTGCGCCGTCGTAAAGTAGATAAAATTCACTTTTAAGAAATATGCTTTGGATTAACTAAATCCATTGTACGGGGGCTTTTGAGGGGACCAATAGCAAAAAAATTTATTTTATTTTTGAATCTCACTTTGCTTGTGAATGTTTTTCTCAGCCCCCTGCTAGGCTACAGATATCAAACTTTCAGGAAAACTTCTCCTTTTATTAAGCTTTTATTTTCTATAAATGAAATTTAAGTTTCTTTTAGGGTTGGTCTGGAATTGGCACCTGATTTACCAAAAAGTGCGTTGTGGACTTTAGGTTTTCCCGACAAAGAAGTGTTTTGAGAGTAAAATTTATTAAATTCGCTTTGTTTCTAGTGAATAAAATAACATGGAAATGCAGTATCAAAAGCTTCTTTATGAAATAGAACAAAACTTTAGCCAAAAAAAAAATCTGTTAATATGAAATGAAACTGTGAAGAAAATAATTTTACTATCACACTAACAATAAAATTACAAAACATACTTATAATAAAAATATCCTTGTTGAAATAAATCTTCAAAAAGACTAGAGAGGATACTAAACACCCTTTCTCTCATTAAAACAGCGTCTACTGTAGCTTTATTCTCTTGCTCATGATATTTGGATTTTTTTTTGTTAGTGCTGTGGTAAAATAATTTTCTTCTTTTAAATATTTAAGCATTATTAATTTTAATTTGTTATTGTTTGTTTTATTTTTATTTCCAGGGACTATTTCATTTCATATTTAATTTCAGAATTGTTTTGGTTTATTAACAGATTTTTTTTTTGCTAAAGTTTTGTTTTATTTCAGAAAGAACCATTTTATTCTATATTTTCATGTCATTTTATTGACTAGGAGCAAAATAAATTTAAATAAATTTTACTCTGAAAACAGTTCTGTCGGGAAAACCTAAATTCCACACCACACTTTTTGGCAAATCAGGTGCCAATTCTAGACCAATCCCAAAAGAAACCTCAACTGTATTTATAAGAAATAGAAACTTAATAAAAGGAGGTTTTTCTGAAAGTGAGATATCTGTAGCCCCGCTTGAGGGCTGAGAAAAACATTCCCAAGTAAAGCGCAATTTTAAAAGTAAAATAAAACTTTTTACTATTGTTTCCCCCAAAAGCTCCTGTATAATAGATTTAATTAAGCCAAACTGTATTTATTAAATAGAATTTTATCTGCCTTACAATGATGAAATTGGAACTTAAAACAGTTTTTGATTCGCTTCCTATTCAATAAAACACGCGAGACCTAATATAACACAAAACATAACTTTCCTGTTTTTCGGTGGAGAATCGGACCATGGTTTATTTGAACTTTTTTGTTACTCTTGATGTGCAATATCAGTCCCAGACATTTACTGGTTCTTAAGCTATACATTCTGTATATATAGAAATTGATTTTTTTTTTTTTTATAAATATAAATTAATTATTGCTGTACATTATGATTTAATACTTTTTTCCAGAAAAAAATCAAAAATCTAAAACAAAGAAGCAAAAAGGTTCCGATGAATCTGCTTTTGAAGAAAGTGATGATGGTGATGAAGAAGGAAGGGAACTAGACTATATTTCAGATTCTTCTGACAGGTTTATTCAACTTATATTTTTTAATATTATAGTAAATGTAGCCTAAACTCCGTAATATATATTCACAGATAATAATATTGCCTACCTACTTTAAATTTAAATAATAATGAGATCGATTAGTGTCAATAAATAGATATCATACAAGTAAATTTACAAATTAGTTTTATATTTGTTAAGAAATGTCCATTTTGATTATATAATTTGTTTTTTGCTGTAATTACATATAATAATTGATAATTGATAATTACATCTTTCCTATTACTAATACATATTCATTAAATATCACTCGATTCCTGCTTTGGCAATTATATATTTAAGGCATAATTAGAGTTGATGATCTATGAAAATTAGTGTTAGTATAGATTGCTTTCTGTTTGTTATCAAGAACTTTTGAATCCCAAAAAATTAGAATATAATTTTTAAAGCCTTAGATTCCTTTGTGTCTTTAGAATGTATACGTCGAAGAGATTCATAGGGAATGTACCGTCAACCAAGGTGAGAATGGTCAATTTTTTTCTGCATGTAAAGGTTAGAATAAAACTTTTGAAAACATATAATGATGATATGAACATATAAATTAAACTGGGAAGGTTTTGAGACTTTTGGCCATCCTCACCATGTCGACCATTCTCACCCCGGTTGAAGGTAATAAACCGATTAAACGGTAATAAATAGAGACAAACTGTTTATACAATAATAATAAATAAAGAGACAAATAATAATTCTACACAGTATTAAAATAATTCTAATTTGGCTCACAAGGGGGGTGCATGATGTGTCCGTCGCCGATTTTGTTCAAAATTTTTTGGGTGATTGAAAGCTAATGCATATCCTATCGTTTTGTCGAATTGGCCCTAGGAGCTGAGAAAAAATAAAACGTGCTGATAACGCTATATTTTATATCTCGTGTTTGAAAAATGATATTGACATGTTTTTCCAGCTATAGATTTGTTTTTTAGAGTATATTAAAGGAAAAATATAAACATTAAAAAATATTTATTTTTATTCAAATAAATTTATAAAAGTGTTTAAATTATTTTTCTCACTTCCGAGTGCGTTCAAAATTTTTAAAGCCACAAAATTACGGTTGGGTTTGAAGCTCTGTACCTCGTCTTCAGTTAAACCGATATCGACATTCGTGGATTCGTTAAATAGAGGGAAGGGGAGTTTCTTCTTTCCATTCACATAAAAAACTATTGTATTATCTTAGAAAGTCTGTGTAAATAAGCTGATTACCATATAAAAAAGAAATTGAAGTTTTTTTACGGATAATGTTGGTTCTAAAACCCGTAGGAACACCACGGTTAAAGCAAATTGCATAGTTTAAGAATCTTTACTGTAGCTCCAAATTTGGGTTGAATTGGTCAAAGGGTTCCTGATTTATGAGCAATTATTTAAATCTTTTAAAAAATTTGAAGGGGAAACCCTTTGCAAAATTTTTAGGCTATCATTACATGTAAGTCAATTGATTTACATGTAATGATAGCAGTAACTTCCTGCTTATAAATCAGGAACACTTTGAACAATTCAAACCAAATTTGGGGCTTTGGTAAAGGTTCTTAAACTATGCGATTTGCTTTAACCGTGGTGTTTCTATGGGTTTTAGAACCAACATTATCCATAAAAAAAACTTCATTTTTATATGGTAATCACCTTTTTACACAGACTTTCTACGATAATACAATAGTTTTTTATGTGAATGGAAAGAAGAAACCCCTCCCCTCTTTTTAACGAATGTCGGTATCGGTTTAACTTAAGACGAGATACAGAGCTTCAAACCCAAGCGTAATTTTGTGGCTTTAAAATTTTTTAACGCACTCGGAAGTGAGAAAAATAATTTAAACACTTTTATAAATTTGTTTGAATAAAAATAAAATATTTTTTAATGTTTATATTTTTCCTTTAATATACTCTAAAAAACAAATCTATAGCTGGAAAAACATGTCAATATCATTTTTTAAACACGAGATATAAAATATAACATTATCAGCACGTTTTATTTTTTTTTCTCAGCTCCTAGGACCAATTGGACAAAACGATAGGATATAAGTTAGCTTTTTTTTCAATCACCTAAAAAATTTTGATCAAAATCGGCGACGGACACATCGTGCACTCCTCTTGTGAGTCAAATTATTTCCATTTAGCTGTATCTCTGTTTCGTTCTCACCTGTTCAAACTAGAATTATTTTAATACTGTGTAGAATTATTATTTGTCTCTTCATTATTATCCAAAAACATCTTCAATTTTGTTTTTATATGATAATCATCTTTTTTTACACAGACCTAAGATAATGCAGTAGTTTTTTATATTTATGGAAAAAAGAAACTTCTTTATTTTTAACGAGACCTAGGGCGTAGATATCAGGTAAACTGAAGAGTAGATACAGAGCTTCAAACTTAAATGTAATTTGTGGCTTTAAAAATTTTGTGCACATTGGGAACCAATTGTATTTATTGTTTATTGTTTATTTATTGATCTATTGTTTTTTCAACATCAAGCTTTTTTGATGTGCTGCATCCAAAATTTACCATCATTTTTTGGTGTGAAAAAATCTATAAGGCTAGTATACTTAATAATTTAAACACTTTTTTAAATTGATTTGACCAAAAATCAATTATTTTTTAATGTTTATATTTGTTCTTTAAAAAACAAATCTACTGCTGGAAAAACCATGTTGATATAATTTTTCAAACATGCGAAATAAAATAAAGCATTATCAGCATCTTTTATTTATTTTTTCTCAGCTGTTAGGGTGGCTCATTGGACAAAACGGTATGATATGGGTTGACTTTTTTTCAATATAGAATCACTCCAAAAAATTTGATCGAAATCGGTGACAGACTCATTGTATATTCCCGTTGTCAGATGGATAACTCCCTCCCCACTCTGGTTTTCTACTCTCATTTGAAGGGTTAATTTGCATCAGTTATATTTTTGTTAAACTATTTTAATGTGATTAACGTATTAGTGAGAGCTAATGTGTAGATTATTTGTGTAGTAATTGTAATTAATATTAGTTTAAAGTGGAAATTTCGTTGTTTAACCACTTATTTTCATTCTTTAGTACTAATTTTTCAGAGCTACAATTTTGTGTTTCATAGTGTAGGGTTGAAATAGATATTTGAATATGTTAATGAGATCATTAACAGTAAATGTTGGTATGTTAATGTATGCAGAAAAAATATATTGGGGTACTGATTAAGATATATTTTAATATTTTTCCTATAATCAATTGAAATAACCACAGGTGTTAATTATTTTTTTCTAACGTACTCATGTTGTGTTTTGGGTGTGAAATTTTGAAGGAACTGAACTAGAAACTGTGAATTATTTTAGTCAGTGGTAGAATAGGCTAGTAAATGATGAAACATCTTGTAATAATAAAAAAATTGGGATTTTAATCATGGCATGTAACCAACAAAATTGACTTGGTCTTTTTCTGTCAGGACTATGCTGCAGTTTTTTCTGAGGTTATATTCAATTATTATGTTTTCTGTTTCATGGAAAACGTTTACCTTATTTGCCATATAAAATTAATAATCAACAAGTATTCATATGATTGAGGATTGGATGTTCTTTATTGATTCAATAGCATATAGAAGTATTTTAATATGAAGTATTTTTTTAAAGTTAAAAGAAACTTTTTGCCTTTTAAGTTTTTAAGAATAATTTTTTTCCTCAGCATTCTTAATTTTTTTGTTATATGCCTTAAATTTCGACATTTGGCCTTAAGTCTTCCAACAGCCCAGTATATATCTGCCTTATGAAGTTACTGACTGTTTTGTCAGTAACATTTACACCAATTGCCTAACCTATTTAATTACCTGTTTGAAATATTTTATGACTAATGTATTCCTATTTTGAAACTTATTTATTGAACGTTTTTTAATCCTAACAAATTAAATTTTAGTAGATTCTTGGATCTCACCTTCATAGGTTATAGGAGGATGAATAATCTTCTGTATCACTTACAGATTAGTGTCATTGTTCGTGGTAACTAGTGCATTGTTATACTCTCAGTTTTATGAATGTGATGATTATAGAGCTGGCAATGGCAAGTGTTGAGTGTGTGATCCAGATACAAGGTCAGAGGTCATTGGACTTCTCATTCAGGAGAGGAGTCAGGCAAGGTGATGCCCTGGCGTATCTACTTTTTAGCATGGCTAAGTGGTAGTTGAAGCCTTCCTTACTCTAGAACTGTGAGACGCATAGGACTCATTGTTAATGAAGCTAAAACCAAGAGCATGGTTTCAGATGAAGTTCTTGAGATTCACAGATGCCAATGTGTCTTTTTGGCCTTACAGTTTTGACCAGGTATCAGAATTTATTTATTTGGGATCTGTGGTAACTTCCAACAATAAAACCACAGTTGAGATCAGGAGGAGGAATATTGGTTGCCAACTGCTGCTATTTTGGACTCAGAAGGCATTTTTCTAGCAATCTGGTGACCAGGCGAACAAAAGTTACCATTTATAACACTTATTTGGTGTTTACTTTGTTATGGCTCAGAGACCTGGACTCCTCTTTATATTTGAGCAGTAAGTATTGTGCCAAATCTATGGAGGTGTGTATGAAAACAATGGAAGGAGGCGGAGAAGCAATCGGGAACTGTACGATTTATATCAGGAGCCAGATATCTCCTGTTTCTTCAAGCTTGGAAGGCTCAGATGGGCAGGACATCTAGCCAGAATTTATGCTCCGAAAAGAGGATTCTGACCAAGCCTTTTCTTAGTCCACGCAGGGCGGGAGGCCAAAGCTTGTGCTGTCAATGACACAAAACAATATTTGAATGTGCAAAATTGAATGGCAGTAGCACAGAGTAAGGACACAAGGTGGTTGCTGTTGGAGGAAGCCACAACCCTTCAAGGATTTTAGTGCTGTTAAAGAAGAAGTAGATGATCATAGTGTTTACTTATGAATTGTAATCCTCCTTGTTGTCACTAATCTATTTGTTTATAAAACTATGAAAACCCTTATTGTAGTAAAATACTCTATCCTAATAATTTTTTCTTAGTGTTTCAGATCACGAAGGAAAGATAGATAAGGAAATGAAAGGTGTTGCTGAAGAAAGTGCTCTCAGGCGTTTACTTACCTCTGATGAAGACGAAGAGGATGAAGAAAACAAAAAAGAAGAAGGAAAGGAAGGAGAAAAAGAAAATAAAGAATCTGAACAAAAAGAGAAAGAAAGTAAAAAAAGGAAAAGAAAGAAGAAAGCCAATGAAAAGAAGAAAGGAGCTGCAGATGGTGGTATAGCTTAATTTTTTGTTATTGTTATTCATTTTCATTCTAAGATTATTAATCAAGCTTAAAAATCTTACAACAATGTCCTCATGTCTTTATTATCAATTAGGTTCCATGAGAAAGTCATTATTTCTGACAGAACAGCTGCTATCGTATCAATAAGACTTTACGGACATGTAGGTCCTATGCCAATACCACTATCATTTCCTATCTTTCTCTCTCCAATCAACCCAGTTAAAATCCAAATCTATATGATCAGACCTAACACAATGCTACCAATTTTATCTTGGTCTACCCTCACAAGTTCATCCCCATGTTCAGCTCTGGTTAATTTTTTAGGGGTACAGAATTAAATATCCTTATATAGATTAGATATTTGGGACATATAGACCTTGGATTTAGTGTATATTGATTAGATATTTGGTGCATTTAGATCTTGGATTTAGTGTATACAGATTAGGCATTTGGGGCATATAGATCTTGGATTTATAGTATGTAGATTAAATTACTAAATAAAAAAACTTAAAGGTTTTGGTAGTGTCTTTAAACATGTCTCCCTGTATTCATGATAACTTTGTAATTCTGTATAACTGTCGCTTGACTTGCCATTTTGGTCTTAATGAGGGTAAGGATTCACATGAGGTTAATGAGATTTGCAACCTGGTTATACATATATATATATATATATATATATATATATATATATATATATATATATATATATATATATATATATATATTTGATATATATATATATATATATCAAAATGTGTCAGTTATTTCTGTCCCACCCAGTAGATGTATACTAATATAGCAATTATTACTTGTATGGTTTATTTGACCATAAGTAATAAATTACATTTCAATTTTTGCATTTAATAGAATATAACTATAGCTTTTCATCATGTGTATGTGTATATATATATATATATATATATATATATATATATATATATATATATATATATATATATATATATATACATACATACACATACATATGACAGAAATAATAATCTGGGTGGGACAGAAATAACTGACACATTTTGAAGGACTGTAAAAAAAGAAACAAATGTCTCTAGACAAAAACTGGTTTTATTTCAACAATTGAAAATTGTTTTATTTCTGTGGGTTTTAAAAATTGCAATTTCCAAATGTCAGCTGTCATTGACTATGCATTGCTGAAGATGTTTCCTGAAATTTTCCATCACCCTTCGAGTCATTTCTGTTAGTATAACTGACACACAGACAACCCAAGACAATTTTTTTTTTGTTTTGTAGAAAATTTAATTACCTTTCAAACAGTCATATCCATAATTTACCAGAAAATGTATACTTTTAAAGTTAAGTGCAAATATACTTTCTTCCTGCTTTTTATCAAGGATGCTCTGCATATATGGATAGCTAAAGGGCTTCAAGAAGAACACTTAAGATAATTTTTATCTAAATCCTTAGAGCCGTTTTGGCACTATGGTTTGTAGAAAACTGTTTCTCAGCCATTGTGCTCGAGAGTCCAGATTTGGTACACAGGCATCAAAGGTCGAAACCCTACAAAACAAGCAAAGAAATCTGTTCATCCGATCAAGGAAGAATCATGGCACAGACAGGCAAATGACCTAAAATGCATTGTTTGGGATTTCGAGGGTTCTGAAGCGCATAGATCCATTGAAAATTGGATATAGAAATTTTGACCCGATTACAATACCCTGCTTACCGGAAAGTAAAAATGGATGTTGTGAATAAAGTATGATCATAATTATTATTATTCCAATTTAGAGTATATTATTGAAAAGTTTTCAGATATCGGTTTGAGTAAATTTTGTTATTTTTGGTTGGGGAGGAATACTTGTTCAAATTATGAAAAAAATCAGAGAATTTCTTCAAGCTACTTTGCTGGACACCTTATAGATGTTGCTATGTTTTTTTTTTGTTGACAGAAATAGGTGTATTATGGCCAACCATATAGAATTAGTCAATATCTTATTTTCAGTTTTAAGGATGTTACAATTTTATTCTTCCTTAAAGTGTCATCGACTTAGAGAGGCCTTAAGCCCATATCACCAGTCTTTTCAATCCCTACTGAGCTGCTTTATTTCATTGTGGGTTTTGCTTCTATTTCATCGAATCCTCTGCATATTTTGTATTTATTTAGATGGAGATCCTTGCGTGTTCTTTTATCTTTAGATCTAGATTCCATTATTTTCCTGAGTTTTCATTTTTCATCCATTTGGTAAACATTCCAAACCATTTGAGTTTTCTGTTCAATAATAGTATCTTCACTGGAAGTACTTCTAATAGCTTTAGAATCCTTTCACTTCTTAGTCTCTCGTTTCACGTTTCGGAATAGTCAGAAATTAAATTCATTTTCCTTACTATAATTAACCAGCTATTGATTTAGAAAAATTATTGTAGATTTAACCTTACATTTTATTTTTAAAAATAATTGCCATATTAATCTAAAGAATATATTTGTAGTTATTCATAATTATTTATAATTGTTGTTTAGAAACTTCTTCAGATTCAAGTGGAGATAGTTCTGATTCCGAAGTTCCTGAAGGAAAGAAAGATGCCAACAGGTAATTTTTCAATAAACTTACTCTTATATTTAATTAATGAAGTAATTTTTCAATACCCTGTGAGCAGGAATTCTGAACCTATTTGGGTTTGAGTCTACCATTATGTACCCGTGTATGTCTGGGCTTTCCCTATTTCACAAAGATAAGCTTACACTAATTTTTTTTTTTTTTTTACATAAATTTCATTATATTTATAGTATCTTCTTTTAGCACTTAATTACATTACAGTTAATATTATATTTTGAAGAAAAAAATTGCTTATTTACCTCTTTCACAGTTTCTCACACATCCTTTATATTTCTTCTCCGCCTTCTGGTTTCTAAAAATTCATTCAAAAGGGTTTTGTAATTTTTGTTTTTATGTTAAAATTTTAGGTTTTCTATTTTGTATTTTTCTAGCTAAAATGAAACATTGATATTATTGATTGATATATTATTTACAGTGCATCAAATTCAAGAGCTCCTAGCCCAGTTGATAAGAAAAGTGAAATATCTCCAGCAAAGAAGGCTAAAGTGGATCATCAGCCTCCTATGCTTTCTTATGGGTATGCTTTATTTTTTAAATACATTCTGAATTAGCATTTATCAATATTCAACACAAAAATTTTCATTATAAACATGTTTGATCAATGTATACTACACTTCCACAATTAAAAGAGGTGCAGCTCAAAATCGTCATCATTATAAATATTTTTTATTAATAGACCCTATCGCCTCCTTCTTCAAATAATAGGTTATACCAATAGACACACATCAAGCAATATTGCATTTTTCTTTCTGGATGATATGTTTGCTCAAATTTGTATTGTTAAAGCTCTCTAGAACTATTATTGAACATTTTCTTCTGAAATCAGATTATCAATGGTGCATTGAACACAATTGTTATATGTGGCAATTCTACAAAATGGTTTAGTTGTATGGTATATATAAATTATTCTGTGGTGTTTGAATAAAGAGGTGCAAGTCATTTTTTTTCCGACAGTGGGTTTAAGTTATATTTTGTTCTTCATTATGAATTATACATTTGAAAAAAAGATAAAAGTCAATGAAACAATTTTTAAATTTTCACTAATGGATACTGCTCCGAGAGTCGGCCGAAAATAGCTGGCTCTCTCTTATGGGGACAAGCTTTAGAAATAAACTAATTATGTACAATGAAATCTCTCGTAACAGACACCCCTTCCTACTGACAATTTTTTTAATATCCCAGCCTGAAATAATAGGAATTTAGACCTCTCTGAATGAAACTTACAAAAAAATTGAAAATTAAGAAATAGTTGATTGAAATTATGTTTAAATTTAAATACGTACGTACATTTAAATATGTAGATAGATTTAAGTTTTTATTTTTTAATTGGTAAAATCTAAAGCCACAACACCGTCATCACATCAAATAAATTATTCTTTTTTATTCTTTTATGTTGTAATTCCAGACTAATAATGAATTTATTCTGAAGAAACGTACTTTTGAATAGGATTGTGTAATTTTCCGCAAAGTATTTACGGTTTATTTCCTCGATCTCAGCAATTTTCATTATATAAATTTCCTCTCCTTTGCTTGTCATATTTTTACTTTAAAAACCAATGTGCCTCAGTTGTTTTTGTTCCTTCAATTCAGAATATTATGAATAGTACCACCTAAATTTCTTATCATACAAGAAAAAGTAGAAATAGTAAATTTCAATAATAAAAAAAAATATGTGTGCAGAAATCAGCCAAAATATTGAGCATTGTATTAATAAACTTCATTAATTCAAATTAATAAGCTTGTTTTGATATATGCATCTACTTTTTCATGTTTTTATAAGTACTTGTATACCCCTTAATAGCGGGCATCTCTCTGCAACGGAAAAATCTATCCAGCCCGTAGATGTCGATTGTAGAGAGGTTTACTAAATCTCATGAAAATTTGTAGAACATTAAAATATGAAATATTTGTATTTATTTTATGCATTGTTGTTTTAGTGGTGAAAATGGTATTACTGAAGAAGCTGTAAGGAGGTACTTGATGAGAAAACCAATGACAACTACAGAGCTACTTCAGAAATTCAAAGGCCGGAAAACAGGATTGAGTTCTGAACAACTTGTCAATGTAATGACCCAAATACTCAAAAGAATTAATCCTGTTAAACAAACCATAAAAAGTAAAATGTATCTATCTATCAGGCCTCAGTAAACAGCAAATTTAATTGTTAAAGCTTTCTTTTTTTCCATTGTAATATATACATAAAGCCATATTCAAAAAATCTTGATGATGTTCATCTCTATGTGAAGACTGATGAATTTTTATACTAATTGAGGCAAGCTGTGATTTATCATTGTTAAAATTAGAAGCTTATTCATTTCTTTTATTATGATGTATTAATTAATTATTATTAATGTTGTGCACATTTTAATTTAAAATCTTAATTTAAAGTTAGGATTAGTAATTGGCTATAAATGTACCAAAATAAAGTATTGTATCTAAATAATTTGTTGAAAGTTTCAATATAAATCTATATTTTAATGAGTTTATTCTTATATTTAAGTAAGTTTCGATAAATTGTTTCTTATATAGCTATTTATAAATAAATTAATTACTTCCTGCATGCTTACCAGTTTTGTAAATTTGAAACCGAAATTTTCAGATGGAAAAAACACGTTTATTGCATAAAAATGTTCAAATATTTTGTATTCAAAATATTGTCCATCGCTAGCTATACATTTTTCCCATCTCTCTGGTAATTTATGAATGTCATGCCAGAAAAACTGTTGCTCTTTTGTGACGAACCAGTCATCAAGCCATATTTGTACATTTTCTTAAGAAGTGAAGCGCTGCTGAGCAAGTACGTGCCCCATCAATGCAAATAAATAGTATTTGGACGGAGCCAAATCTAGTGAGTAAGCTGCATGCGCTAATATTTCCAATTGAACGCCTCAATCATTTCTTTCACTCATTTTGCTATGTGTAATGGTGCATTATGAAGAAGCAAAATCACTTTGTGTTGTCTTTTTTGATATTCTGGTCATTTTTCACTCAATACTCGATTCAAATTGATCATTTCTTGTCGATAGCGTTTGTTATTAACAGTTTCGCCAGGTATCAGCCGGTCATAATAGGTCTTATGTGGTCTTTCATATTCTTTATTTTTCACGTCAAAAGCGCCACTGTTGAATTTTTGAAACGACTCAAAACACTGTG
The DNA here is from genome assembly GCA_948150685.1 of Rhaphigaster nebulosa. Taxonomy (NCBI): domain Eukaryota; kingdom Metazoa; phylum Arthropoda; class Insecta; order Hemiptera; family Pentatomidae; genus Rhaphigaster; species Rhaphigaster nebulosa. The sequence goes on along the minus strand of OX411306.1, from coordinate 75,247,221 downwards.
ATTTACCAAGAGGATCTATCCTCCTCTTAAGCTTCGACAAGCATTCGATGCAATTCTGCAGCAGTTTTCTTTCAATGGTAACAAAAAAAATGCTGTCCACAAATCATAATTTGTAGGCAAAAAACTCGACATATTCAACACTATTAAAACAATGTTATATGAAACTTGTATTGTGAGTTGAAAATCTTTACCAGCTGTAAAATAAACAAAATGGAGCCTATAATGCGATTTAACGGTAACTAAAACCATCTATCTACAAATTCCGGTTTCATATTTACACACCTGTTATATCCCACATTACATAATTTAAGTTTTTATTTATTATTCATAACATTCGTAATATTACAATATTATAACATGAAATTTTTTTACTCTTCTTTAGAAATATCATATTACTAACACTGCTTTGCCCTTTTCTGAATTTGTCACAAACATTTGCAGATTTTTGTTTTAGCCTTGGAAGGCTGCAATTTGGTTTTAAAATAAATCACAAATTCAAGAATCCAAAAAGTTTAAGAAGAACATGAAACCAGAGAGAATATACTGTTGGCTTGGAAGAAGAGTGCCATCATATGAAAAAAATGAAGGTTGTCTATCTAGGTTTATCGCTGTCCCTAACTCACTTTAAAACATCAAGTTAGAGATTTTCTTTTTTGAGATTTTGTTTAAAAAAAAAGAAGTTAATTTTCATTTTTTCATCCTAGCCAAAAAAGGAAAAACTAAAATGTTCTTATTATGGCATTCTTCTTCCAAGCCAACACTACAATTTGAAATTTTAGGCATGAGCAGCGGCAGAAATTTGACATGATTGATAGTATTTCTACTCTTTATTTTTTAAATGGGCTTATCTCACAGATTTCAATAGATATTCAAATTAAAGATGCATATTGATGACAATAGCGAAAGTGACAAACCACTTTTTTCCATTCTTTCTTCTACACCTGAAAAGAGCATCCAAAATGCATTATTAATGTATCTCCAACATCATTCCTGCACCAGTCTCTCAGGATCTGTACTAGAGTCTTGAACTATAGTTCAGAGCAAGAGTCCTTCCAGTTCTTTAAAGCTAACTTCTTCAGATGAAATAAGAGACGGATTCTCACAATAGTTTGGAACTCTCTTGCAATGTTATACGATATATTATATGTCTTCACGAAATCTATAAATTGAAATGGCAAACCCAAGTTGGAGTTAGCAAAAAAAAAGAAGCATAATATTGTCCTAGCAAGAAGCGCCTTCCTTTTTTTATGTATTCCTGAAAATATTGCTTTGCCTAGCAATAAATATGCTCTTCTGGTAATTTTGAGACGGAAAAAGACGTCTCATTTATAGTGCTGTCTGTTGCACCTTCATTTTATTGAAGGAACTTTGAAACAATTTCTTTCATGAAAATTCTTTCAGATCTGGAAAGAAGGAATGATATTCCCTGTAATGACAAAAACAAAAACCTAATGCATTTTAATTAGCGGGTACTTAACATATTTTTAGAAGGATTCAGAAATCAATTTTGAGCTTCTGTTTATTTTTTTATTATCTAAAAAAACAATCAGTAAAAACTAAATAATTAAATTTGTATTTATTTTTTATAATTAGTTTTTATTTATGGCTCCCAGTTAATAACCTTGTAAAGATTTTTGATGCTTCTTAATATACTGGCATCATGTTCAAAATGAATAAGTATGGTTACTCTTGAATCACATAACATATCTCTCAGACATTTTCTCCCTTCTGGTAATTCAGCCAGATTTGTAAGAGTATTGATTACATATTTTTTCAAATCCAAAGGCACATTACTAAGAGGGAGAAATTTAATTAATGTCTCAATCAAACCGCATCCAAAAGCTTGCTTCCTTCCTTCTTTATGAATTGTTGCAAACTGCAAAACAGATACCATTTTTGTTTTTATTTCTTTGTCCTATAAAAATGTAGATAGCAGATGAAGTCAAACTAGCTTTACAATTTAAATAAAATAAATAAGTTTTTCAAGAGTAAGATACATTTGATTCAGCGACTTCTTGGCATAATACCGGAATCAAGTCATGTGACACAATTCCAGTCTTCCCAATAGGATGTTTAGCTAATTCAACAAATAAGCTTGCTACAGCCTTCTTCAACCTACTGCAATTACCATTTAAGAAAGAGGAAAGATCAAATACTCCTTCAGACATTAGAGCTACTTTTGCTCCATCTCCGTCATCTAGTAATCTCAAAAGAGATTCGAGATGACTTACCTGAAACATTTTCATCTCCTAAATATTTTTTTAAGTAAAAGCTAACACGAAAATATTATACATGAGTAAATAATTGAATAAATGGAATTACTTATTAAAAAAAAAGTTTACATTAAGAAGGAATTGGCTAACCCCATTTGTTTAGAGATTTCAAAAAATTTGAGCTTGTAAGCAGAGAAAATTCTTTTTCAAAAGCTCGCATTTGAGCGAGCCAAGCAGAGAAAATTAAAGTTAAACGAAGAAAAATGCAAGATTAGGCAAACTGAAATTCGATACATGGGACACATTTTTACTCCCGAGGGAATCAAGGCAGACCCAATGAAATTGAAGGCAATAGCTGAACTACCAAGATCTGTCGATGAAAGTCAGAGGAAATCATTCCTAGGAATGGTAAATTATTTGGCAAGATATTTACCAAATCTTTCAAGTATAGCGACTCCACTTAGAGAAGGTGAAAACTGGGATGCAGCACAAGAAGATGCGTGGAAGCTGATAAAAGAAAAACTGATAAAGACACCAGTTTTAAAATATTTTGATGAAACCAAAGAAATCCGTCTTCAAGTGGATTCAAGCAGTTATGGGTTGGGTGCAGCGCTGTTGTAGGAAGGACAACCCGTGGAATATGCATCGAGAACACTCACTAAAACAGAAAAAAGGTACACCCAAATTGAAAAGGAAACCCTAGAAATTTTATTTGGAGTAAAGCGTTTTAAAAAATATATTTTTGGAAAAAATATTCAAGTGGAATCTGACCATAAGCCCTTGGAAACGATTTTTAAAAAGAGTTTAAGCGAAGCACCAAAAAGAATCCAAAGGATGCTTCTGGAGTTAATAGAATTTGATGTAGTGATCAATTTCAAAAAAGGAGCAGATGTCAGCATCGCAGATGCATTGTCGCGGTTGCCTATATGAAATTCCTAATGAAGAATTAGTGATTGCCAAAATATTGTTAGAAACAGAAACAGTTGTATTTAGACAAACAGGAATAACCTCAGAAACGCTTAAGGAAATAGCAGAAAACCTTGAGAACGATACTGAAGCAGAAATGGTGAAGTCATATGTATTAAATGGTTGGCCTGATGACATAATATTGGTTCCAGAACGAGCTCGATACTGGTGGAAAATTAGAGATGAATTGACAGATCGCCTCACCATCATCAATCAAACGGTAGAGCAGAAGCTGCAGTAAAACAGGCAAAAAGATTGTTAAAAATAAAAGCAGAGGGAGGCGATCTGGATACAGCATTGCTTACCTGGAAAAATACCCCGACTGTGATGATGACAACAAGCCCAGCTCAAAGAATGTTTGTAAGACACCTTAGCACCTTGGTACCAGGAACAAACAAAGCTCTTCAAGCTAAAGTGGATTTGAAAATAGCTAGGAAGGAAATCAATACAAAAAAGAAGAGTACGATAAAAATGCAAAAGATTTGACAGTTTTGGAAATATTATAAAGTCAGTAAAGGAAATAGGTATTATAAAGTCCAAAATTGATAAGCGATCATATTTGATAGAAGTGGAAGGCCATTTATATAAAAGAAATTGTAAATATATTAAAGAGGATGGACGGAAGAAAGCGAGCTGGCAGGGTGAGATGTGGAGTACCACGGAGAAGACAGCGCAGATAGCTGAACCATTATCAATGACAACAGAGACTTCAGTTCCAGTTGAACCATCAGCAATGACTACGGAACCAGTATCAGTTCCAGATGACCATCATTCTGGAGAACTTGCACCAATGCACAGGGAAAGAACCAGATCTGGAAGAGCGATGATCAAACCCAAAAAACTTATTTAAGAAATTTAATTTGAAATAGAATTTTGTATTTTATATTTAATTAAACAAAAGAGGATATACTTGAGATATAACCACCGGAGAGGTTCGGCATTGTTCTGTATCCAAGCAAATGTTTTACATAAATAAAGATACTTTTATTGCCTCTTTTTTATTGAGTAATAAAAACAGGCTTCTTCCTGTTTGAAGAATTTTCCATCAAATTGAAAATTGGCTTATGCAAATAGACATCAAATTGTAAAGATCTAGTTTTTCTAGCGGTGATAGATTCGATCGGAAGATTAACTTTTCAAAAATTTCTGTTGTTTCTGGTGGTGGGATACTTGTGAAAAGATTTGTGACGTCGAATGATATTAATTTCGCGTTATCCGGAATTACTATGTTCTTAATTTTGTTGACTAACGCTAGAGGTTTTACGTGTGTTAAAACCAAACATAAAAATGAGATTCTGGGGAAAATGAGGGGAAATGAGATTCTGGTTTTGAATTACTTGTTAATGTAATGGTTAAGTTTATAGATCGAACTATTGATGTAAGTAGCGATTGGTCTTATAGGAATTTCCGGTTTGTGTATTTTTGGAGGCCATATAGTTGGGAAGGTAGCGGATTCATCTCAATGAGATTGTATTTTTTATTATCCGGTACCTTGGCGAGTACCAACACGTATTTGATTTCTTGTCTTAATTAAATTCATAATTATTTAATAATTCTAATTTATATTACATTTAATTTAATATGTATAATAATACCAAACTGTATTTTGAATTGCTTATTTTTGAATTTTTGTGTGTTTTTAGAACTGAAGATGAGTATATAACATTCGAAACTAGTTTTCAATAAAAACAAAATTATAGAAGTGGCAAATAATTTATCAATCCCTAATTAACTTTCATCGTTTGCAACAGTTGTGCTGCAATATGTATTGAGTTTAAAGAAAAGTCCTTGGTACCAGACCCTGTCATATTCAAATACCTTTGCGACATTGAAAAATACACAAGTGGCATATATCTTTTGCTCTAGTGCTGTTGCTGTATTGGCCATCTCTCTATGCCACTGCCGTAGAGTTGAATGTAAAGAACAAAATCCTTCTACTCATCTGCATGAGTATTTTCGGTGCATTCTCGTGATAAAATGCGACTGCGCCATAATTCAATGAACAAAATGGATTTTCATTTGCTAATCCTTTTACTTATTTCCTAAAAAATGGTAAGATTACCATATGAACATAGAATTTAAGAGGAGAAATGGGCAATAGTCGAGTCAATAAATGTTCAAAATGGGGTTATAGACGGAAATGACAGGCGACGAGAATTGACTTCCGAACTTTGTTTGGACTAGTTTAGAGGTAATCACCAAAAGTCCTAGGATCTTGGAGCAGAGGCGATGAGAGGGAAGGTCACGTTTTTAGATTTTTTATTCATATCTCGAAATCGGTTGGTCATTGTTTAAAACATCTCATGTAAAAAATTGAAGAGCATTAAATTTCCTACAAGAATGTTCCTATTAATTTTTTTTCGTACCTGTTATAGTTTAAGAAATATACGCTCTCCAGAGTAACAAATTTTTTTGACTCCTTACGTAAGTGATCTCTACTTTTCTTTTTATCGTCTTTATCATTTTTTACTTTAAAGAACGCATATTTCTTAAACTATAACAGATATAAAAAAAATTAATAGAAAAATTCTTTTAGGAAATTTAATGCTCTTCAATTTATACATGTAATGTGTTAATCAACAACCTTAAAAAACGTGACCTTCTACCTCCTTCCCCCTCTTTGTCTCTGCTCCTAGATCCCAGGACTGTTAGTATGTTAACCTTTAAACTATTTCTAAGAAAGTCCTGAAGTCAATTCTACAACGCCGTCTACAACACCCTCATTGATTGGCCTACAACCGTCTGAATGAAATATTGCTGGAATCTTATATGCTTATATTATCTGTTTCATTGTCAATTTTTCATTGACTTAATTGACTCATGTAAATGACTTATTTTAACCATGCGGTCTTAGATAAAAGATGAGATCATTCAATCAACCAGAAAATATTAGATGTCTGGAATGTGCTACTTTCTAGAAGGGCATTATCAATTTTTAAAAAAATAATCATACTTTCTAGAAGGGCATTATCAATTTTTAAAAAAATAATCATACCACGAGGTCTTTCATTTCAATAATAGAAGAATATAAAATAGGTTCGAGTAAATTAAAATCTTTTGTTTCAGTTACGCATTTCATTATAGCTTTGACATATTCTGCTTCTGCTAAAGTATGAACTGCTGTAAAGAAAATGTAAAAATTAAATATGTAATAGAAAGGGTTAGTTAGAGTTAATTAAAAATTATTAATCCTCATTAGTTTTATTTAAAAAAAATCCTACTCCTTTCATTTAGTGGTCCGTACTTATTCAATGCTCAGGAGATAATTTGTGTTAGTCAGGGTGAATCGTAAAACCTTCTACGCGTGTAAACCTCTAGCTTCTTAGATTATTAGAACTTTGCTATTTTGGTTGCTGATAATTTGTATGGCTATTTAGGCTGATTTCGCTCACCTTCTTGCTACCACTGTTTTATGGTCTGCTATAGTTTGTCTGGAGTGTCAGTCTCCATCTTCATAAAGAAACTATTGTACATAAACTGTCCTCTTGTGACCCATGGCTTTAGTCCTTATAGTTCTAAAGGAAATTTTGTAGATATCATCCATGAAGTCTATAAACAGCAACTTATTTTGATTATCCCTCTGTTTCGCTTCTCATAACAAGGCAGATGGTTTGAACTCTCTTTACTATTCCTTTAGGACTTATAAAGAATCAAAATTCGGCTTTATAAATTTTTACAATCATAAACGATACGGCATAGCGACAGCTGATGTATCAAAACCTCAGATCTAAAAGAATGAAACATCCATCTCAGGTTTTAGCTTTGTTTCGAATAGCCATGAAATGACTGAAACAAATGAAGGAGATAATGATACAGCGGAACTATAACGTGTTCCTTTGCCACAAACAGAAGATACAATAGATGTTTAGAGAATGCAAGCCCTTATGCTTTTCTCTCCAATAGACTCATATATATGTTCAAAACCAAACGTGAAGGTAAAAACTAATCAAGTATTCTGGTAGAAGACCAACAGGACTGAAGTATCATTGGTTGTGGGTTCAAACAAAAGGGCCAGACATTTTAACGATATAATTTAACTATAAAACTAAGCTATATCCAAAAACCACACATCCCACTCACAAATAGTTATTTCAATCTGAATTTTCAACAGAAGAGGAATACCACATTTCCATTAGCACAAAGAATGTTCTTTGCAGTAAATAAAATGAAACAATTCACATTGAACATTAGAAACGAATACGAACATAGAAAACGAAATACCTCCTTGGACTTACATATGACCCAAGTTGCACTACCAACTCTCAAAACTCAGCAAATAAAGTACAATGCCAGGAGAATATAAAGAGAGCATACCATAAAATAATCCTCTCTATACCCGAACACCTATTAATATTCACTGACGGTTCTAAATCAAATGTATCCAGACAACCCAAGAATTCATTGTATTTTTGGGCTAGTGAAAAAGCTAAATGATGTTGAAATATCGATTTATTTTGTTTGGTAACCAAGTTATATAGGCATTAAAAGCAATGAAATGCCAGATAGGGCATCAAAACCTCTCACCGTTTCAAAGCTTTCTTGTCAGCATCATAACTAGCGAGGCTACTAACATAGTATATACTCCAAGATTGGCAGGCACTGTGGGACAATAGCCCAGCTAGCATAAACATTATTTTATTTATTTATATTTTACTTTATTTTATTTTTTATATTGAAAAATAAATAAAAATAAAAGGGGTTGATGGTCAATAGGTCTTACGCCTAGTCCTCCATACCTAGATACCTAGGAGGATAGAATAATGGAGATGACAAAAGTACCCAAATGCATCGTTTAGATTGAGGCCGTAGAGGGTTTAGTTAGAGGGTTGAGCTAGCGGCCACGCCCATTGCGCCTCTACATACCTTCCTACATTCCGGTAAATTCAATAATTTTGGGTTAATTTAAAGTTAAAACAGGAATTTATTACTATTTATTCACTCTGATCTTATGATAAAATTTATTACTAATTCGTAACTCTGATATTTGATTACTATTTCGACATTCGGGTATTTTCGTCATTCTGATAATTTTTTAACTATTTCGTCACTCCGATATTATGATGGAATTTATTATTATTATTTCCTCACTCTGATATTTTATTAACTATTTCGTTACTCCGATATTAAGATAGAATTTATTACTATTTCGACACTCGGGTATTATTGTCATTCTGATATCTCATTAACTATTTCGTCACTCTGACATTTTGACGGAACTTATTACTATTTCATCACTCTGATATTTTATTAACTATTTCACCAATCTGATATTATGATGGGATTTATTACTATTTTTCGTCACTCTGATATTAAGACGGAACTTATTACTATTTCATCACTCTGATATTTTATTAACTATTTCACCAATCTGATATTATGATGGGATTTATTACTATTTTTCGTCACTCTGATATTAAGACGGAATTTATTACTATTTCATCATTTTGATAATTTTTTAACTATTTCATCACTCTGATATTATGGTGGAATTTATTAATATTTTGTCACTCTGATATTTTATTAACTCATGCTGTCAACATTAAATTAATTTGAATATAATACTTTGTGGTAGAACATTATTGATTACAATTTTTACCCTACTAAATTAGGTTAAGTCTATTAAAAAGAACAAAATATAACTTAAATAAATTGTCACAAAAAATGACTTTACCCTCTTTACCCAAAAACCATAGATATAATTAATTTATAGTACAATGTGTTTGAGTCTCTTATGTTAATAAACATTATAAGGTAAATATACTTCAGAATAGTTGACAATATCTCTTATATGTTCATATGTACTGATTTCAAATTAATGGAAAAAATCTGTAGTTAATTTATAAATAAATAATAAATAAAAGTTGAGATACTGGGCACATTTAGAGCAGCATATTTTGATTTATTAATTCTATTTAATAAATCAAGAATATAATTGGAATACATTGTTTCTTACTCAAATTTAAAAAAATAGTAATAAATGGAATAACTGGAATAATGATAAGAAACTTTGTTTTCGTTCGTTTCGATTTGATCTATTTGAACAACCGTATATCCAACAAGTAACCATAATGATTAAAAGTTAGGTCAAAACACCAAATGCCAAACGAACAATCGTCAAAAGATGAGGCGCCTCAATATGGTCCCCCAAGCAGGTTAACCCCCACTACTCGACCTCAGTTATTTTCCGATGTATCATCTCCATTATTCTTCCATCCTTTTAGACTTATACCTCTCATTGACAGCAATATTCATTGATAACAGTAATTAAACACCAATATTAGTTTAACAATAATATTAATCGCAATAATACTAATTAAACAATATTAATCATTGATAACATTAATCGATATCCCCATAAAGCGCACAAACCTTTCAAAGTATCTTGAGTTTAAATTGGTTACAGATTACCAATGAGAAGAGCTTTTTAGACCCAAGATGAATTATTTTATGGAGCCAACATAATTTTATTCTATCCTTCTATAGAAGGAAGAAGACAAACACATTACCTACAATCCGCTATAAGACACCTAAAACTATTAAGTTTTATCCTTTTAGACATCTGAAAAACATTTGATCCAGTTGACCATAATGCCCTCATCATTTGACAGATCTTTTCTCATCCAATTGTCGTCATTCTGGAATTCCCATCCTTCCTCTGTTAGTTGTTCCGATATCTTTCCCACTTTTTAATTCGTTTTCTTAGACAGGAGTGGGGATCGTTGATCCAATGAAAAATACTGAGCAAACGAAATGTCCGAGGATAAAAACCCCAGATATTTTGTCTGCTTTTCATAGAAAAATGGTTAAAACAATTTACACCAAACTTTTTTTGTTGTTGTTTATACTTCTTTTTTTTTTACTCCTTTTGCCTCTCAGAGTAGAGCACAAGCGTCGGTCCCCTTTAGCCATTCATACCTATTTCCGGCCATTTAGCGAATCAGGGACAACGGCTTTCCTCTCCTCCCAATCCTTCCAAGTGTTCACTGTATGTCGTCCTTGGTCGTCATATCGGTTTTCACCCCTCTGGTCTGTGTAGAATTTGGTCACTCAGGTGTCAGGTATTCTACACACATGTCCAAACCACTTAAGTTGGCGTTCTTCTTTGCCTTAACTGAGACTATATTCAGCTCATCCCGAATGGTTTCGTTTCGGATATAGTTTTTCTTGGTTTTACTAACAATTTTTCAGAGAAACATAATCTCTCCAGCGGCTATTCTTGAGGAATACCTCTCCATGGCCGTGCAATGCTCAGCTCCATATATTAACGCAGGCAAAAATATTGTTTTATATACTACTTGGTGTCTCTGCAGACCTTTTTTTTTGCCAATTATTGTGTTACTAATCTAATAGAAGATTTGTTTTTTTAACTCTCTTTGAAACTTCTTGGTAAATGCGTCCGTCCCTGCTTATAAAGGTGTCCAAGTGTTCATAGGAATTTAAACATTCCATGCTAATCCCATTTTTTTTAAAATGAAGTTTTTTCTTCATTATTTAAATCTGCATCACTTTAGTCTTTGCTGCATTGATCTCCATACCTTTTACGAAGCAATTGTTCTCTCCATTCAGTGAATTTAAATTTTTAAATTTGAACTGCTTTCTGTAAATTTTCCTTGGAATTTGCGATGTGGACTATATCGTCTGCAAACATAAATGCTAGTACAAAAATTGGGATAAGGTTTCTGTATCCTACAATAGTCCGGGGTGTTCTTCTCTTATATCTTGAGAATTTCATCAATGAATGTTGTAAGGAAGTGCAAGGGTAAGAGAAAACACAATGTTAAACATATATAATAAACTATAATTCAGTAATGGAACAAAATATAGCAAAACAGGTTGATACATCTTCACAGCTCGTAACTTAGTTACGTCCTTAAAATCCCCACTGTAACATCATACTTCGATGTAACTATTGATATCAGAGATCGATCATAATGAATCGATTTGCACACTCGTTCCCGAGCTACCATTAGTTGTAATGTGTGAATATTGTTGAGGCAAGCCTCGGAACAATAAAAAAGAAAGAAAAACAAAGTAGATTAATACATTGCTCAATGAAGAATAGTCCAATTACAGATAATGAAAAAATATAAACCTAAGGTGAACAAACAGTTAACACTAAATAATTATGAATAGAAAGAGGAACGAACATTTCAACCTAAATAATTATGAAACTAAACTAACGACTATTTAACAATAAATAATTAAGAACGAAGAAACTTAACTAACAAATATTTAATAATAAATTAAGAATTAGTTAAAAATATAATAGTTACTAAACGAATAACTATGGTCAAGACCAAACCCCGATAAAAATGATAAAACACACCCTTCTCGCCATCTTCAAGTCCTTTTACACATATACAACTCTATTTTTCCAGATTTTATATTTTTCATATAAATGTCCTTTCCAAATCGATCCACCCAATATCATTTGTATGCAGATGACCTACAAATATCCTTTCACACTTCCGACATGCTCGAGGAGTCTCGTGAGCTACAAGATGATATTGATAGTATCAACTGCTGGACTAAGATAATTAACTAACTGGACTATGGAAAAATAAGTTGAGCTTGAATCCGGCGAAGAATAAGGCAATTTTAATTGTTTCCAAACCTTCTCTGAATGCTCTTCCCCACTATCCATTACTATACCTCAACAACATTCCTATTCAGTTCCAAAACTCTATAAAAAAAACCCTCGGAGTTACCTTTGTCTCAAACCTAACATGGAGGAACCATATTTTACAGATTGCCAGAAAATCTCTTTCAATCCTCGAACAGCTCCAAAAGATTCGTGATTCTTTTCCTAAAAGTACCCTACATTTTCTAGTATCCTGCCTCATGCTCCCCCACTTTGACTACGAATGCTTAGTGTTTGGAGGACTGTCTGGTGAGCTCGAGATGAGACTAAAACGATTAATGAATTATTTCATAAGATTCATTTTCGGTCCCTCACATCTCTCACTGATATTCTGAGCAAGGGTGGGGCTATATCCTAATTTCCGACGAAAATACTTTCTCGACACCTTCTTATTCCAATCCTTAAAAGACAGAAAACCTTCCTATATTCTTGATCTCCTCACACTGCGTTCTTCCATTCATCTCCTAAATCAAGATCTCAATCTACTGATTTGTATTTCCCATAGAACTGCTTCCTTTGAAAAATCCTATATCATTCGTGCTACTGTGGAATTCCTTACCCATGTCCATTCGTCAAGCTTCCTCCCTAATCTCATTTAATCAACATTTACTTCTCATCTTAATAATTACATAATTATTACATATTGCATAATTACTTCTTATCTAAGGCAATGATCAATGATTAATCTTCTGCGTGCATGCAAAGAATAAATAACTATGCAGGTTTGAGCAAATATGTACAAAAGCATATTTAAAAAGGATATAAATGGAAAAATCCTCCCCTCTCCCCCAAAAAAGGGCCAAGAGTCTAAAAATAGTAGAAATAAATAAAAAAGTCATGTGTGATACATGATTTTTTAATTTATTTCTCCTATTTTTGAGACTCTTGGCTTCTTTGTTTGAATTTTTCCATTTATGTCCTAACAATTATTTATATCTCATTTTGAGCTTTTGCTCTTGCATATTAATATATTTATTGTTATTTTTGAATTTTATATTTATAAATAATTATTATTTTACTTTTAGTTGGTAATATAATTAAATTACCACAGATTTACCAATCAAATGCTGGGTCGGAAATGATCGAAAAAACAGGCATTGCTTACCAAAATAATTATGGACTAAAGCATTAACAGTTTGGGCAGCTTGACACCTGATGATTGAAGATGTTGGGTGTCTAATACAATCTCTTATCCTTCCAACTATACAATCGTTTTCTATGATACTCGCTATCCCCATTGGCTGCATACTTAGGTGCTTTATACATAGTAAACTTCTTTGTAACGTAATTACATTGTCTGATGACAATGATTTAACGAATCTAAAAATAATTAGAATTATTATTTTTCTGTTTAACAGATCTTTGGCTTCTATTTGATGTAAACAAAAATATCTCACTCATGTCATATAATTTAGGAATTGATAATTATGTTACATACACTTACTAATGAGTATAAAGCAATGAGCTGATAGAAGCACATCGATAATATACATGAAGCCTGTTATTGGTTACTTTATATCTACTATTTTCGAGGCCATTGAACTTTAATACGTTTAAATCAGTTTTGCTTTATTATAAGTACAGTCATTTCCCGCAAGTGAAACTTTTTACTTCTACATTGTTTTGCATTTTAAAAACTTAATGGAATAGGCATGATGATACGAACATTTGTATACATAAATATTCGTAATATAGTAGCTCGAATAAGGTATTTTGCTGCTTCAAAAGATTTAAGTGCGTTTAAACGAATTCGAAAATAATTTGTGCATACAAACTTCACGCTTAGCTCTTTATAACAATTATAAAGAACTAATTTTAAGAAGAAGTTAGTGTGAATGTGGTCAATAAAGAACACACTATAAAGATGAATTTATTTTTGTTATGTGTCGGCTTTTTGGCCTAAGTTTTAGGCCGTAATCACAGCAGACAGGCGTAGGGCCAAGCGCCAACTTATTTTCGCCCTTTTTTCCAAATCAAGAGGTTTACTTCGTAATGGAACCCAATCCGCAGTCCGGCGTGCTAAATCTCTCCACATCCATTCCGCTCTCTCCAATATCCTGATTCCAAATCCAAATGGAAAATACTTCGAAAATTATGCGTACCGGAATCCAGTAACCTCAGTTCTCTCCTGGTCACCCCAAATTATCTCAATAACCATTTCATTGAGTCCGACCTGGACCCTATTTCATAATAAAGTACAAAAGTACCTTACAAGTAGACCTATAATTAACTACGTATATGGCACACTGTGAAATGCTGAAATATGATAAAATTTAAAATAGTTATTAAATAAAATTTAAAATAGTTATTAACTATTTTAAATATTATCGTGTTTCAACATTTCAGTGTTTCGTATGCTTAGTAAATCATTGGTCTACTTGCACTTGTACTTATGTGTTTTATTATGAAATAGGGCCCAGTTCTTCTATTTCTATTTGAGATAGTTCCACAAGTTCATTTGTCAAAGATTACACATTGGACAGCATTTATTCGATGATGTATTGCTCTTCCATGGAATTCCTCACTTTTCGCTCAATCACACCTAAGCTGGACCGACGAAGAGTGGGCTAATGTAATGTACTCTAATGAGTGCAGAATTAATCTGAGAATATTGCATTAGCCATCTCTGAATTTCGCGCAAGATTCAAGCGGGCTCTCAGGCGCGGTTGTGTAAACTGAGGTCCAGTGACTGTAGTTCTCGGATGTAGACCACCATCATGCCTCTTTCATTCAAACATCCATTAAGAGCATAGTTCGCAAGGTTTTGTTGATCTGAACAGCTTATTGTTGGTGGTTCCTGAGGATCTGGATCACCAAAAAACGGTCCTCAACAGGGTTCGTTGCACTACACCGAGCAGAAACTGGCCTCATCGTGTACAGCCCAGTCTTTCTGTATGGGCCCTCGTACAGTTGTTCTGGGATTATCCAATACACTACTGCGAAACGCTCGCTTCTACCATGTTCGACTACAGCCGAAATTCTTGCGACTATTTCTGAATTAATGAACATGATTAGATGTTAAAAAATTTAAAACCATAAAAAACAATAAAAGTGCAAACACTTATGAAAAAAGAAGAACAATGGAAAAATTATATTCATACATTCTTAGACGTTTCCGGCAATCATCCCACCCTCAGGAAATTCTATTTGCTCAGTCTTCACCATATTTATCATCTTCGATTTTTACTGCCATATATATTTATAAACTTCGTGGTTTATATGTCCAATTTTGAAAAAATATTCTTTTTACGTATTTTTTTTTTTTTATATGTGTAGCTATTGTCGAATAGGCAAAGCGGACAAATATTACAGAAGAATATAATAATATATCATATTATATCATACTAATATATTATTGAATTTACTAAGCACTTCAATTGTGCATATTAGTTTTTATTAAGTCTATAACAGTCTATCCTTATTTTTTGTTATCATTCTATTCATCATAATATTAAGTAGTTACAACTTGTGCTTTATAAAACCTTATTTGACATTTAAGATATCAATTACATATCTTTCTTCATTTAAATGTAACGATCAGTTGTACTATTAATAAATTGCATAATAGTTTATATGTTTTTAAATAATTTTTAATTGAAAGGATAAGAAGATACATAAATTAATAGAACAAAAACTTGATTTGATTTAATGAGTTATAGGAAGTGATAATTAATCACCTTGGCACTATCTTGATTCTCGTTGCCTCCACTGCCATTTCTGGATGATGGACTAGCTCATTTAGTGTACATATTGCTTGGCAAGCCACCGTTTGATTATTTGAACACATTTCTTTTTTCTGTCAGTAATGATAAAGATCTTCTGTATAATGAATTAAAAATAACCCAAAATTCGATGTAATATTATTCAATTAAACGTAAAAGTATTTTGGTATAATATGGAATATAACATCGAAAGATAAACCAATTAAATGTAACGTTGTATATGTTTAAATAGCCAAATTGAGGTTTCAGTAAATTATTTTTAATTATTATACCTTGGTAGACTCACATTTGCTGAGTCAAATCCATATTTATAATGAAGTTTAAAGTAAATCTAGGAAATTTATTATAAAGGGGCGTAAATAGCAAGTGGCAAGGCGGCAAATGCTACGGACCTCGGCATAAGGATGGCCTCGAATAAAATACAATAAGGACTTTATTACAATGAAATACAATAACAACTGTTATTATATATAGTCATAAAATTAATTAGTATACGACTTCAATAAAAGTCTTGGGCAAAAAATAATAGATACAATTAATAACTATCATTGTATTATTATGTATAACAACCAGCCGCATTTTCAAGTTTTGAGTAAGAAGCTTAGGGGACCTTAAAACTTGATTGCCACGAGCCACTAAAGTGCCATTCTTTTATATATATATATATATATATATATATATATATATATATATATATATTTATATTTATATTTATATTTATAACTATAAGAGACTTTATCAGACTCTAATATAAACATCGTAAAAATATAGTTATATTGAGCCACAAGATCCTCAAAAACAGTCGAGCAAAAAACTTATATCTTATGTTATTACATTATCTTATGTAATTACAAAAAAACATAAATCTTATGGTTTTGACCAAAGCTCAAGATCTGCATCTTGCTAAATTTTACTCCGCATTTATCGTCACCAGATCCTCGTAAATAAGCGAACAAATGTACTCTCATAGTTTCTTGCATTAGAATATAAATTCTGTGCAGTTGATTTTTGATACCATATTTGTCATTAAACCTAGAGACATAACAGTTGGGTTACGAAAGTGGCTTAGTATAGAAAGCTGGAGTTTGTAACCTAGCAGATTTGCCAGGTCATTGTTATATCGAAGCATAACGAACAAATCTCATATAATGGTCGATTTATGGAATATTATCGATTTATGAGCGGGAAGTAACTCTTGAAAAAGTTAATTTTAATACAATGCTCAGTTTGTGACTTCCACAGAATGTGAGAGAAGAACAAGATTATTGACGCAGTGCATTGCATCATATACATTGTTCGCGTAACCATTCCCAAGGTAGTGAGAGGAAGAGGGACGTTTTTTATTATTCACTTTCTTTTATATTTAACGAATCGATTATAAGTATTAAAGTTTTTATTGAGCAAGGCATTAAAAGGGTTACGAAATGTTTTATGAGATATTTTTATCATCGAATATGTTTGAAATATTTTGAAAACTTTCACAAAAAGTGATATGAAAATGAAAACGAAATTGATTGGCCAATCTGAATTCCATAATTTAAAAAAAGTATATATTTATCTAATATTAACATAAATGATAATAAAGCCAAAATAGAACTGAGAATTAACAGATTGGTTAGCAAGCACACCACGTTTTATTATCAAAAACGACCTTGTAAAACATAAGCATCTGTCCCTGATAGCTCAGGATATTGAAGAAAATAAAATCTGCCAGTACACAGTGGGCTGGCCAAAATAATCTAGCAGGGCAAAAGTCAAAAAATTGATGGAAGATATTTGTAATAAAATTTAATTCCAAAGTGAGGCTAGGATTGAGGAATATTAGAAATAATCCTATTAGCCAAGTGCCAATCTACCAAACCAAGATTAACAAATTAAGAGTCGATGCCTAATCCCTTTAGATAGTCTTAACTAGTAGTAAATCTTTGCGATTGTCATTGTCAGCAGCTTCATTTCAATAAATTCCACAGCTTCAGGTTTAGATTTTTTCTAAAATATGGATTCAAACCCGAGAGGTAAAATGTTACTACTGAATTCATAAAAAGTTGCGGTAGATTTGTAATTTTTTGTTTTTTCAATTGGGTAGACATTTATATGAAGATTGCTAAAATGCAAATTTTAAATTGTTATACTTGTTCTCGGAACTTCTGAGAACATCATGATATATATGTGTATATATATATATATATATATATATATATATATATATATATATATATATATATATATATATATATTGCATTTTTATACCAGCCATGTATTTTACATATTTACCTAATTCATCTACATCATTTTGCCTTATTTGCAATTATATAATTTTGTTCATTTCAGTTGCGTAGCAAGTGCATATATTAATTACACTAATGCAGCTACACTAACTTATTAAATTACACTACTATATTAATTAATTAATGAAGTAATTAATTAATATAGAGTAAACTCTGTATTTTTTAAAAGACTAAAAATCAATTAATAGACCAGGACAAGAGTGTAGTGATATCTTGTAAAAATATTTAAAAAATAAATTCAACCTTTAGGATCCTCCTAAATGTCAAATAGAAGAACTGCTTCACTCCTTACAAGGCTTTTGGAAGTTTTTAAAGTGAAACTGCAAAGTGCAACAGTAGCTTTACCAAATTACAGCGGAAGCGTAAAAAATGGTTGGATCAAGGAACTGAAATTTCAAACCTGGCTTTGCCTGATCTCAATTTCCCTTCAACGTCTTTTAGCAGGCCTTTTCAATAGTTACTGTCCCAAATCAAAACGAAGAAAAATCGAGTTTTTACTGATACAGTGGTCAACAAGGGAACTCTGCTATGCAGCTGAATAAAAATTAAAGCATTCAGAGAAGAGGGATGCTTTGTTAATGGTATAGAAAATTTTGACATCACCAACAAGAGCCGGCAGAAATTTTCTAGAAAAATATCTACGGCACATACAAAAGAAGATATTTACGCAATTCGTTAATATCCTCTGATCCAGTGATTTCATAAGCCAGACCTCTAAAACAATTTAACTGTTCTAAAGAAGCATTGGAACTTATTCACACATCGGAGATACAAGATAATAATAGAATTGCAGGTAGCAGCAGTGATAAAGAAAGAGACGGGCATATTAAGTAATATACCACTATAAGTTTTGGTAAGTTGATTTATTAATTTGTTAAAAAAGTTAATTTTATGTATTTAACTAATTTTTAAAGGATTTTTTTATTTGTTGCATTTTTCTGAGTCTTTTAATTTACGGAATAGGATATCCTCTGAAATTCATCTTTTAGTTGCGTACCAAAACAATGCTGGATTAAAATGATCATTTTCCAACTTTTTAAAATTAATTTTGACGTAAAAAACACAATTAATTCATTTATATTGACTTTCGTCCCGCTAGATTGCTTAGACAGCCCTAAACACTATAAGGTGGTTCCATTGGCCTTAATCGTGACTCTCCCTCCGTCTCTTACAGACGAGGTCAATCGACATGTAGGTTGAGACAATCTTTTTTGGGGGGGAGGGCAAATCTAAAATTGTCCAACGATTTTGAGCGGATTTCCCAACTGTATTAAATAATTTTTAATTTCCTTAACTATATTATGAAATATTTTAATTTTCCCAACTCTTTTGGATTTGAACTTTTCGCTTGCCTGTTGCGGATTTTGACATCTGACAAAAAAAAATAATTTTAATATTTAAACACAACATTGTATCGATAAAATTTCAATTTCTTATCTAAAAAGGTATTGGTTTTAAATTCTAGTAGTTTTGAGTTAAATGTTTAACCACAATTTTATCAGTTTGAATTTAGTTCACCAATTTTCCAACTTTTTGGATTTTAAAATTAGTGGAGGAGGGGGACACCCTCCCCCATGAAGATTTCCGTACTATGACAGTAATTGAAGCGTTGAGGAGTTTAGTGGTTAGCAATACCTAATTAATTACAACTCCGATTTCGGATTTCAAGCGCGGATATTTCTTTTATCAATGGTGAATGATCAGTGGCTCATTTTTTAAAGGGTCGGATCTTTGATAATTACGAGGACGTAAATATTAGGTGTGAAGGGTTCTTTGCCTCAAAACCTAAGGAGTGGTATCGGCATCAAATCCAATTACTGGCAGAAAGATGCGTAAAAGTAGTTGAAAACAATGAACTTTACTTTGAAGAATAGTATACAATAATGTTTAAAATATGTAATCTGAAATAAAGCTATAATAATGCACAAGGACTTTCGTAAAAATCTAGTAACTAGTTATTTATCCTCACGAGACTGAATGGAGACCTTTTCAGATCTTAAGCCTTTGAAAAAAAAAATTTCATAGGTCTCTAAAATCAATACTGTGTCCTCTTATAACACGAAGCTTCCCACTACTCCACTGATCGCAAGTACATAAGGCAAATTAGGAAACAAGCCATATTTTAAAATATCAGTGCCGAAATAAATCCTTATCTCACTGTGATCAGATATATATATATATATATATATATATATATATATATATATATATATATATATATATATATATATATCAGAGTGATCAGATATATATATATATATATATATATATATATATATATATATATATATATATATATATATATATATATATATATATTTATGTTGAGAAAAGTAAAAAGATTAAAATATGTTTCATGGTATTTCAATTTCAGACCCAATTATTTATGAGGCAAATTGGAGGACAATGATGGAAGAGTAGGACAAATTGACGATCCTAGTTCGACAGACCCCAGAGCTTAAAGAATGTGACCTGGAGATTGTGTCATTCGCCTTGCAAGAAGTGTGACCGAATGGAGTCCTTTTTCTATAACACTGATATTCTCAGTATATCTTTTAAATATGAATTGCAATAATCAATTAATTATTTTATCGCAGCATATGATGGAAGCATAGACAAAATCGTCAAGCGGGAATTTCACATTTATATTTGGCATTAATTAATTTGCATTAAACATTAGCAGAGCGATAAATGATAGTAATTTCATAATTAATTTAAAAGATTTTCTAAGCTATGACCCTAAAGGTAAGTTTTCCTCGGTGCGACTATCACCATGATCGTTGAACGATTCAGTTATTATATTCGTTCAACGATAATCATAGAGCATTATTAGACTGTATTTCATTGATCTATGATTAATAATAATCTATGATTATCATTGAACAACTCTAATGACTGAATCGTTCACGATCATTATGATAGTCGCACCGAGGAAAAGTACCTTAAGGAACGATTTAAGCTCAGAGATTGTGATAAAAATTTATGCCATGGCTCACTAAAACAAAAAATGTTTTTCCTCTACCCTATAGATCAAGTGGTCACAAACTTTTTTTCTGGCGGTATCCTGAAATTTTTAAGTAGAATTCACCTCTATTATTATTATTTATTTTTTTTTTTGATAAATGAAATAGCCATTGAAGTAAAAAAAAAAAAACATAAACATAAATGACATAGAATCATAATACAATTTTAAACTATTGGTTCAATTCAATTTAATACTTTAATTTTTTATTAAATTTATTATTAAGGAATTTCCCGGCACCCACTATCAGAACCATTGATAAATATAGATTTTTAACCAATTAAAAGAAGATTTATGATATAGTTTAAGGTAAAAATTAATGTCCTGGGAAAAATTTTCCGATCCTAATTGAAGGGTGGAAATTCAAAAGTGCCTTTTTCACAATTTTTTTTATTTAGATTAATGTCGAATTAAAACTATTAAAAATGTGATTTTATTACTTGTACAACCATAGGTAATCAGAAAAAAATGGTTTTATTTTTAACTAAGTCATATTTATTTAATATTATTCAAGTTGAAACTTGAATTCTTAGAAATTTTGCTGAAGGAACTAAACCCTTTTGCATTTCCAAGCTTCAATTCATGTAATAAATGAATAAAGGGACAAGTGTTATCTAACTGTAGCAGATTTTTTTGCGGCGATGGCTCCATTAGCATTTAACTACCTTTTTCGACTATAGTCTAATTATTATTTATTACGTAGTATTTATACACCATCGGGCGTTCCTCATTGTTTTGTAGACCTTATAAGGTACACGGCGTATACAACACATGAATGCCTAACACTATATAATTAATATCAATGCATAATAAAAAGAATCGCAAATCTTACACTTTCAGTGTTGGTATAATGTGCAATCAAAACAATTTAAATTTATATATTTAATCGAATTTAAAAAATGAAAAAAAAACCCTGCAAATTATTACATAATGGTTTATTATTTCCAAATAGTAATATTTCGAAAATATCTGGTGTGTCCATTCACAGGATTTTCCATATCGTATTGATTTAGAGTTCAGGCGATTAGATTATCTTTCAGATGGGCATTTTTCATTTTAATTGTAGATGGATAAATGAAAAGGCTTGAAAATGAACAATGGTCGTCGGAAACATTGCCAAAGAATATAAGATAGTAGGAATTAAAGAGGGTGTACTTTTTCTTGAAAAATATTATTATGAAAATTTATTCTCAAAGTCCTACAAAATTAAAACATTCCTTTCTTTATATTCCGATTTCCATTTTGGCTTTCGATACAATTGGAAATAACTATCTTTATTTTTGATGTCGATATAATTTCAAATAATTCTGCAAAGAGGAATACATAATAAAAAATATATAATACAATATCTTTCCGATCGGTATATTTTTAGTTGGAATCCACAGCACCGTAAATAGTTCCTAATTACTGCTGATGGAAGAATTTCTAAAGAGCCTAATTGGGTCTTAATCTGCTTCAATTACAGACAGTATTTAAGTGGGTTAGGACTCAAGGCAACAAGTGCCTATCGTCAGGTTTTACAAGAGCTGCTACTGCAGAGGGCATTGCATAATGTATCTGTTATGTGCTTGGGAAAACTCATGTACTCCGGTAAACCAGGTCAGTTGAAAGCAATACAGAACGAAGTGGAGCACAAGATATCAGATAGCCATTTACTGTTGAAGGTATTGGCACGAAACACGCAAAAACTGAGATTAAACAAGATATTGTTTGGCCTAAACTTAATTACTAAAAAATCGAGAAAGCGTAATAATTATTATCTTTTGCGCTAAACACCTTTAAATAGTGCTCATTATTGAGGATTATAGATAAGCAATAAAGAACAACTTGCGGATGATTTTTTTTCTTTTTTTTTTTACTGTTAAGAATTAAGATATTAAAATAAAAATGAATGCCTGTGTCAGAAAAAAATAGACAATTTTTAATTTCTAATGGCAAAACTAAAGGAATGATAACTAAAAATATAAATTAAGCTACTAAGCTCAATTGACATTTCAGATTTAATTAATAATAATTTATTTAATGTGCCTATGCCGATATGATACTGCGATGGCAACACTTCCTAGTCAAACACTTACACCTGTTACTGAAAAAAATAAACCGACAAAAAAACACTCTTTAAGGTAAAACAATAAATAACAAACTCGAACCTGAAGATCGCAATCAAATATTTAATAATAGTGATAATAATAAACTCTTTATTTATTCCGGGAAAAGTCCCGTTAGAATAACAATTATAGGCAGTGATAGGTGGGCTTCATACTCTTCGAGTAGATGGAATAGTTAACAGATAAAAAAAAGTGAATAAATAAACAGAAGTGAAAATTACAAGTTCTCAACATTTAACACATGAAATCGGTATTGTTGACCTGAGTCCTTTAAATAAAAAACATACAACTTTCTAATATTAATGAAACAATAAAAATTAAAAATGAGGAAAAAATAATTAACAAGATACAAAATCTATAAGTGCACAGTACAAATTTTGATTGAAGTGAAAGAAACTCTATTTACAATTCTTTTAGAACTAGATGGACAAAAAGTGATTGAATAAGCGGGATTTGAAGGTGGGAAGGATATTGGAGCAAAGGATGGAAAAGGAAAAGAATTCTATAAGGATGAGGATCTGATAAGAAAAATCTGTAGAAAGCTGCGGATCGGTGCGGAAATTTAGACAATGTGTTTTTACAAACCAAGACATTTACCTGTATAATAATTATTTATTTAATAATAATTATTATAATTTAATAATTATTTTAATTATTTAAATTATTTATTATGATCTTCATGCAAAGTGCCACTTTCCAACAAGCCAATTTAGCCAAAATCTAGCATATTAATTGTATTGATATAAAAAAAATCCTGTACTAAATTTGAGATGTTTTGTATTATATGTTAATATAGTTATTGATGAAAATTTATTATGGCGTAAAAGTAAAGTACCCCTGACAGTTTGCCAATTTTAACCGAAATCTAGTGTTATTTATATTGATGTAAAATATTATATACCAAATTTTTTTCAGATGTTCGAGATGTTTTGCTAAAAATAAAATAATTTTTGATGAAAGTCTAATATGACATACAAGTAAAACACTACTTTCGGTTTGCCGATTCTAATCAAAATAAAGTATGTTATTTTCATTAATATAAAAGTCTTACACATCGAATTTGAAAAGCTTTACATTATATTTTAACATAATGTTTTATGAAAATCTACTATGAACTTCAAGTAAAATACCACTCCCGGTGATCGGATAGTAACGAAAAAGGGAGGTTCACAGCTAGATGTTACAACAATCCCAATTACAAAATTTTAACTTTTTATGTTTTTAATTTATGCTCGCATAAATACGAATGAACATCCGTACAGACGTCATGACGAAACTGGTCATAACGGATTCAGGTATGGTCAAAAAGGATATTTCCGTTGAAATCTGAAAATTTTCGCGATTACAAAGGAAGTAAAAACAGTATACACATTTTAAAAAAATCTAATAATTAAAAATGATTAGAAAAGTTGTGGTTTTCATTTGAAAATATACCAACATCAGATGCGGCTAGGTAAAGAAGGTTTAGTATCCGTTTTCCAATAGATTTTTAGATTTCAGAGCCTCCTGAGTCCAAATTTTCGGCTATTGGTCTGTGTGCTAACGGATAGACCGATTCCGTAACTTTGTTTTAGTTTAGTTGAGTATTGTAGGGTAAAAACCTTCCACGCCTGTGGCTCAAGAAGGCAACCCTGCGAGCAATACCCTCTGCGCGGCAGGGCTATAAACTACCAAAGAACGTGTTTTGTTGTTTTATGTTTTTTGGCATTTTCTACAAAATAGCTCAAACCAATTTGATGAATTTTACCAAAAGTTTCTACTGGAAACCCTTTATCTTTTCATTTATACGTGTTACATCTGAGAAAAAGCCAAAAAAAAAGTTATGATGAAAAGTAATTTTATTTGCGCATAACTCAAAAAGTATACATTTTACGGAAATTCTATATAATTACTTGAAGTGTAATTTAAGTTACTACAAAAAAAAAAAAAAAAAAAAAAAGATCAAAATTGGACCATAATTAGATACGGCGCGCCGCTTTTACGGCATATTGGACTTTGTGCCCATGTTTAATTTTTCGAATGACTCGAAAATTATACCTGCATTTCCCGGGACATTCCAGATGCTCTTTTGAAAAATAATGGGATTATCTACAATGCTAAACTTAAACAAAAATGAAAAGGACCCTTTCGGGGACTATTATTAACGAAGATTCAGCAAACATTTTTTGTGCTTTATACCCAAAACTAAAAGGAAAGTCGTTAGTTCACACAACACATATTGATTTCTTTGTAATTTGATTTTCAGGCCTCGATTAAATGAAAAAGTATTTCACGGAATAAAAAAAAAAATGTAAATTGTATTAATCACCTGACGGAGAGTGAATACAGCAATTAGTGACGATTGTGAAATTCACCTAAGTACTAGAATAAACTAAAGTTATTGTTGACAACAGACTATCCTTTGCCTTTATTTGCCCTTAAGAGTAGGGTTGGAATATCGAAAGAAAAATATCGATATTCGATATTTCGATATATCGCAAAACCAAATATCGATATCCACCGACAATCGGTAGAAAAATATCGATATATCGGAAGGAAATGGATGAAAAAGCAAAGAAACCGTGCATTAAATGAGTATAACGTTAAAATGTGATGAAGGTTATGAAATAATATAATTATTATTTATAGAACAATATTTTTATTATCCATGAATCATTATAAAAAAATATAGAAAAGAATAATACTTTGGTAAAAAAAATAAGTATTATAATACATTTTTATCTTGAAGGCTTTTTGCCATATTTCATATATTATATTATTCTACAAATTTAAAAAAAAAAAACCTTGTTTTATTTTTCTAAAAAAAAAATTGTATTTCATAAAGTTTCCATACATACACTGACTGAGCATTCTCAAAACATTTATATAACAGCATGTAACTAATCTGATATATATTTTAGTACAACCACCATTTATATTATTACCTGTTTGTCTTTACATAGAATTAATTAACAGTATATGTGTTTCAATCTTATCTACTAATTATTGTTTGGCAACTAAATATTACTTATTCTCACATTTACGCCATTATATTTATACATTAATATGTGCTATATTTTAACCAATGATTATTGGTTTATGATAATTGGCAACAATTTATTTACATTTATTTCAATTTAGAGAGTGATTGATCCATATTATTTTTTGTTTTGGTAATCATAAACTCTTGAGTTTATTTGAAGGGTAAGGAGAAAAGACCTGGATTCTATTTCATAATAAAGTACGAAAGTACAGTTGCGAGTAGACCTATAATTTACTATGCCACACTGTGAAATGTTGAAACAATAAAATTTAAAACTAGTTGTTAGCATCTACCTAATATACCTCGATTCCTATTCTTGAATATTCTTCAACATCCCGTGCAGTCACTCAATATAACGCTGATATGAGGCCGAAGTTCTAGGAAACGTTGGACCATGTAATATTTGCTGTTCCATCTGGTAGGAACATCTGAAATTAGCTTGCATTAAGTGCCACCTTCAGTGGCTTTTCTTAACTGGTCACAGCCAACAATAACAAACCAAGTTGTAATGCTACGAAGCTTTCTAAATAATTCTTACAACTAGTCTTTTCGCACACTAGATTTAACAAGTGAGCAAAGCAGTGTACATGTTTGGCCTGTGAGAACGTATCCACTGCCTTCACAATGTTTGCCCCATTGTCAGTGACAATTGTTGTTACTTTTTTCATTTGAGATGTTAAAACGTCGGCACACATCTTCCAAAACATGAGATATGTATTGGAATGTATGCCTGTCTGTGAGTTTTCGAAGTTCCAGGAACACTGAGGACATTTCATCATTTGTTTCTAAAATAAAATGAACAGTGACACCAATTAAACTTCTCATCTGGTGGGACTCCGTTCATATGTCACAAGTCAATGCCACTGAATTTACTTCATTCAAATGTTTTTGAATAAGAGAGCGCATTTTCAATAATTTTTTTAATGTATTTCTAGAAGGTACCTTATATAAAGGGGCTAGAATTTTAACCAAGCTGAAAAAACCTTCCTTTTCAACTGTATAGAATGCTAGAGTATCCTTGCAGATAAAATATAAAATAGCATCATTAATTTTTCTTCATCGTTCGTCTCCCTCTTCAAATGATGCGATATTTTGGAAACTCTTATGTCAGAAGCTTTTGACGGAGGAATTATTTCATTTGCTTCATTTAGAAGTAAATGGTGTTGCAGAAAACCTGAACCTGATGGAGACGAAAAAACGTGCGAATGGAAAGATTTGAGGTGTGACTGCAGGTTTGTTGTGTTTCCCGATGTCGGAAATATTTTGTGACAATATTTGCACTCCGCCCTTTTACTGTCTCTCCATTTAAAATGTTTCCAAACTTCACTTTTTGGTGGCGACATTTTAGTTTCTATTTTAACTTTAATCACCACACTAACAACATCAATGAACAACAGGCTAGTGACCGTTAGTGACGCCTATGAGTTAAAACAGTAAGGAAGTTACAACAGCTCAAAGACAGCGTCCTAGAGTTATTAAATAATTAAGCTATAATGTTAAGTACAGGTCACGGATCATTAAAACATTAAAAATATGATAAAGAATAAAAGAAATTTCTAATTAAAATAAAATAATAAAGTTTATAATATCAATTTCACCGATATATTCGTGTAAAATATCGATATATTGGGTGTTAGGATAACGATATAATATATCGGTTTTTCAAATCCGATATATCGATATATTGATATATCGCGTTTCGATATTCCAACCCTACTTAAGGGTATTTTTTTTCCTCGCTTCATTTACCTTTTTTTTCCCTTAATGATTATGATGTAATAACTACATAACCCTAAAGTTTCGAAAACGGTTATAGTTTAAATGGATGAGGGACAAGTTACTAAATTATCCTTTTCTGCTATAATTAGTTAAAGAAATAACAGTTGATTTTCCAATAAAAAATAAAATAAAATAAAAAATCATTTCTTATAAAGAAATGTTAATCAAACAATTAAAAATATTAAATCAACTAAGACTTATTTTTAAAGATATCATTAATATGATAGCTCAGTCCATGATATACCACCCAAAATAAAAATAATGTTGGACATGATCATATCCGTTTCTAGTGAATCTAGTATACAATGCTCGAAGTATAAAAATAAAGAAAATAAAAACTTTTAGATTTTTCCAACAAGTTTTTCTTATAAAAACATTTTTTTCAAAAATGACTCAAATGCTTATTTTTTCTGTTAATGATCTAAAAAAGATGATCAATATTGACCTTAGAAAAAAGTATGCATTATTTTCACATCACAATATTAAAACAATGTCGAGGTTACGGAGATACATGTAATTGTTTATAGATAAAATACTATATTGTCGCATTGTTGTAAATGTTGCTACAACCAAGCCATCAGTTTGCAGGCTGGTATGAGCTGATGGCTCATTGTACTATTTGTTGTAGAAATTTCAATCATGAAGAAATTGTTTTTTTTTAAATGAATTTTCAAATATGGCCAAAAGCCATTTTACACAACATTTAAAGCAAAATATCTCAAAAGAACAAATGTGAAAAATTATGAAGCTGGTACAGTTTGTAATTATTTCTATCATACAAAGGTATTACTTGTATCTGGTCTTATCTGCTTTATAAGTTCCAAGAAATGACTTTTGGCCATATTTGATTAATTACCACAAGCTGGCGATGAAAAAGTACCTCTTATCGATATTTCACACAGATTTAATGGTTTTTATAAATTTCACTCACTTTCGGAAGTTTAACATCAATATAATTTTATGAATAAATTTAGACAGAGAGTTCAGAGACAGAAGTAGTGACACGGATTATAGAAAAAAAAAAGTAAAAATTTGCAAAAAAATATTTTAAAAAATTCAATATAAATTTATTTCAAGCACAGATAAAATTACAGACTCCAGATGCTAAAAATCTTGATCTGCCGTCTTTATATGGATATATGACTAAAAGTTTTCTTCAAATAAGTCATCAAATTTCGCCTCGGCTCTCTGACTGTACGTTGCTATGATAGACAACGTGAGTGAGATTGAATCAACCGGGTCCTAACAGCGAATGTGTTTATAGGCCATGATCAGAAATTATTTTTAAGAATTAAAAGTTATTAGAAATTTTTTAAAATTCGTACTTTGTAACTGATTCATACTTAGAAGCAATGTACTCAGAATCATTGGAACCGGAGATGTTCAGGTCCAAACCGCTGAATGATCTCACACAGATCTCTAATAAAAATTGTTTACCAGTCGATGAAGAAATGTTGTTCCGTGAACAATATTCCGACCGAATTCTTCGATCCAAGGGCACCATATGAACGGCTCCGAACAGACAAGAAGTTGCAGGCCGTCTAGATGTTCATGAAGTTCATTATCGACTCCTAATACTATAAAAAGTTGAGTCATTAAAGCTTTTATTAACTAAATCACATACACTATATATTTTATATAAATGAATTTAATACAGTTATTCGGGGCCGTCGCGTGGTATTCTGTGTACGAAAAAGATATAATCGGCGTCTATCCGAAGACCATGTTAACGAAAGGAGTTACCATTTGAAATTTTGTAAATGATGTAACAATGTATGAAATGAGCTATAGTGTATTTTGGTATTGATTTTCTAAACTGTGTTTCAATAAATAATAAAATACATACATAAGGGCGTGTAAACTTGTATCATTAAAACAGTTATAATAACTTTATAAATTATGATACGACTTTGAAACTTTTATAAGAAACAAAATGGATATCAAGGATTCCAAAAATTCAATCTGCGAAAAAAAGGCGTTCGTGATCAAACGTCCTTTTTCCAGCTATCGCCTCAATTTAAGATTTTAACTAAACAGGAATTGAATTGGACATGAAAACTACTTTATACAAATTACAGTTTATTATTTTAAAATTGTTTATTTACAAAGCAATAAAACTAATACTACATGAAAGAAATGTGTCCGGCTTTCATTTTTACAAATTCCACTCCGCCCCTGTTGTTACTAATCATTATTTTTACATTATAAACTTAATTTTAATCAAGATTGATCATTAAGAGGGTCTTTGAAGACGTTACGAATCATAACCTAGTCTGTGTTTGGGAGCTATGATATGAGAGAGAGATTGTGCAGGTGCCAGGACCGGAATTATGATTTTTGTCCGGAGAGCAAGCTTAATTTTGCCATCCCTTCGTTCACCCCACTCCCTCAGTTTTATAATATTATTTTAGATAATATATCGGGGTGAGTAAAAAAAAAAAAAAATATGGCCGTTTCATGGTTTAAAATGAAGTTTATTTTTTCCTTATATCTCTGTTAATTGTAATTTTGTTGTTATTTGTTTATTTATAATCATGATATTAGGTTGAATCATTTAGAAAACAAATGTCTCTCTATGAGGCTCAGTACTTGTTTGGCATTCTTTCAATCAAAGTGACGTTGACGTATGAAATTCAAGTAATTCCGCCACATTACTAGAAAAGGAAATTTTGAGCCGCCGATACCACGCGTTTGATACGGGATGTTGAAGGGGAACCTAACCTAAATGAGCGGACTGTGAGGAGATGGTTCGCCAAATTTGAAAGTGGCGATACAAGCTTTGAAGGGCAGTCGGACTAAGGGCAACCATCTGTTGTGAACAACGAGGCTCTACTACACGCTAATGAAGATTATCCCACAAAAAGTACTCGGAAGCTATCCTCCGAACTTGGTTTGTCACAGTCAAGTGTGAATCGTCACTCAGCAAGTAGGTAAAGAAAAGAGAGCATATAAAGAAGTTACATATGAACTTCTACCGCATACACCCTTGCGCCTTCAGACTTATATCTTTTCCGAGCAATGGCTCACTTTCTTAAGGGGAAAACATTTCAAACATTGGAAGAGGTAACCATTGGAGTAGAAGACTTTTTCCAGTCGAAACCCAAAGAGTAGTACCGGCAGGAAATCGAACAGCTGGCTTCTAGATGGTAACTAACCATAGAATATAATGGACTGTATTTCGAAAGTTAGAAGAAATTTTATATAAGAAAAAAATAAATTTCATTTTAACCCTTCATGAAATCATGAAATGGTCATTTGTTTTTTACTCACCATAATATTACGATATAAATATAATCATCTTATCTGACATGATCAATTAAAAGGCACTAACCCTAAATTATTTTTCTAAAAAAAAAAAGTGTAGAAAAAATAATATCAGATATTATTAATTTCAAAGCTCACTGTACTTTAATATTTTATTTTGTAATTTAATTATCGATTTTTGTTTTTAAGCACATCCTTGCTTAATGGGATCAATACCTAAGTATGTGGAAATAGCATTCATATTGGGTTATTCTCTCATCATTTGATAAGTGAAATTAAATCTCTTCGAAATTTGTGTGTGAACATGTAGATAAAACATTTTACTTAAGCATAAAGTTATTTCATTAATTGAATATCGAAAAACTTGAAATTCTTGATTATTGTAGTTAAGTCATATATTTCAGTTTTATGAATTTTTTACCAATTCAGCATGCTGTTTATACCAGCTGAACCAATTTCTTCTACTTTTTCATCAGGATGTTTTGATGAAAAAGGAGAAGAAATCGTTAGGGAAAAGTGATTTATGAATTCAGAAAAACTAGGGCATGTGCAGGTTGCCTAATATAAGCATTGCGATAAGTTAATGAGTGATCAACACTGTTGGTTCATAACCGAGGGTTTTGAGTTGAACTTGAGCCGGCCGTTGATGCTACTTGTACTATGAAGCCCACATAGGTGAACATACTGCTACAGAAGACTAGCTGGATCAGGCTTACTTAATTAAGATAACCCCTTCGATGATTCCGATTATAAACATATATTACTCACATCTATTCACTGTTCTGTGAATGAGACTTCTGCTTAGCTTATCCAAATACAACGTCTGGCATAGGAAATTATTTGGGACGTATTCCATCCTGAAAATATATTTAAATAGTTATTAATTTAAATTGTAAACGCCCGACATACAGTTTCAAATTATAAGTGAACTTCAAATAAAAAACAGCAATCATGTGTCAATTTTTAATTGTTGTTTATTTGGTTTGTCTTTATGTAATCCAACTAGGCAATAAAATGCGGATTAGTCATAAGGTTGGCAATCTTTTCTAGCCACAGTGCAATGGTTATAATTTATTCCATAGATCTGACATAAAACAGAACACCTTCTCCCCTATCCCATGCCGAGGATTCGAACAGGCGCATGGTACGCCTTCAATGAGCAAAATTATAAAATCGAAGTATTTGCCGGTTTTTAACCGTACAATGTATTTCAGAGATCTCTGTTATTGCATTAATTAGTATGTACATATTTGTAAATAGAGATAGGCAATACTCAAATAACTTTTTTGATTTGAGTAGTATTCAACACACAACGTTAGTGAAGTACAACAAATACTTTAGATTTATGCCTGATTACAAATTTTTAAACTACTTCATCGCTATTTAGGGAAAAATTATTTCATATCAAATTTCTTGGATATTGAGGTTCACTATTATGTTTTCAAAGTCGTATTTTTGAAAATACAATCGATTTTAACATTTTGTACATGGACATAATTAAACAGCTGAGTAGTTATTCTGAACTTTAATTTAAAACTGTTTTGCATTACTGTGATGCAAAAAATTATTATTCTTTTTTTCTTAGTGTTTTTATTATTTATGAAAATCATAATAAGAGGTTTAATAATTTTTTATAGCCATCATTGTTTATATTTTGATATTGGTATGATGGTAAGGCTTTAGGTTGAAACACAATTGGTAAGGCTGGGTCAATCTGCCACGACAAGAATTCATTTTCATTTTTGTGCTATTTAGTAGACTTTTGGGAAAATAAAACTCAAAAATATATTCTAGAACATTTATTATTGAAATAATTGTAATGTAATAGTTGTGAAATATCTGATGTGGATGCCCCGTGACTTCCTTGTACGCCTATTAAACTATAAACCGGTGGCTCAAAAAGTGACCCTGAATTTGGTTACTAGTTTCCGAACATAGCCTTACCTTAAAAACGACACTCGGCATCGCGACGTCCATCTATTGACACATACAGACACACACGCATACACAAAGAAGCTCTTGTTTCTTGAGGTCATATTCCGTAATTATATGTCGTTTTCTTTTAGTTGGTAACAAGTTCGGAAGATATTTCTTCACGTTCCTTGACAACATTAGAACTGTCTATGCCACTAGATAAAGAATTGGAAATCGACGGTCTTAACATTTTAAGAAACCGCTTAACTTATATCTTATGAGAATAAGATATAAGCGGTTTCTGAAAATGTTGAAACCGTCGAATTTCCAATGCAGTAGGAGACTACATAAAAAGAATGAATTGATTTATATTGATATAAATTGATCTAATTTATCAAATTTGAGATGTTTGACATTATATTTTGATATAATTTTTTATGAAAGTCTAATATGACCTTCAAGGAAAGTACCGCTTCCGTTTTTCCAATTTAAACCAAAATCTAGTACGTTATTTGAGAAGTTATGCATAGTATTTTAATATTAATTTTTGATGACCTTCAAGTAAAGTATCACTTTCGGTTTGCCAATGTTGAACAAAATGGTATGAAAGTCTTAAATACCAAATTTGAAAACTTTTGCATTATATTTTAATATATTTTCTGATGAAAATCAGTAATGACCTTCAAGTAAAGTACCACTTCCGGTAATTAAACAGTGACCAAAAAGAGAGGTTCACAACTAGATTTTATAATAATTCTAAATACAAAATTTTAACTTTCTACGGCTAACTGTTTTTGAGTTATGCGAGATACAGACGTCACGATGAAACTAGTTTGATTCAGGGATGGTCAAAATTGATATTTCCGTTGAAATCTGAAAACCGAAAATTTTCGCGATTACAATACTTCCTTTAATGCGTACAAGGAAATAAAAATATCCCTATCATCCCAACAGCCCTCAAATATCAGATCAAACAAATAGACAGATATCTGATGTGGGCAAGGGGTTATAAATCCATGGCTCAAAAAGTGATACTGAATTTGGTTTCTAGTTACCGAAGATTGCAGTAAAAACGACACTTGCCTTCCCGACATCCATCTATTGACACACACACACACTCTTGTTACTGGAGGTGTCATTCCGTTATTATATGTCGTTTTCCTTCAGTAGATAACTAGTTTCCAAGATAATTCTTCATGTTCCATGACAACAATAAAACTGCCAATATCACTGGATAAAGCTTTAGAAATCGACAGTTTCGACATTTTAAGTGGAAAAACCCACTTAACTAATATCTTATTCTCATGCTGCAGACTTGTTGATCTCACAAATGGGGAGAAAAACCAGCATTTTACACTCAATTTTAACACTTAAAACAAGTAATAAAAATGTTTAATTGGATTGGAAGCCAAATTGCATTTGTAACCTTTGTTACCGAAACATATGATTTCTCTTTTAATTTAAATATAATTTTTGATGTAAGCTTATTATGATCTTCAAGTAAAGTACCCTTTTCGGTTCACCAACTTTAACCAAAATATAGTAAATACATTCATATCGATATAAAAGTCCTATTTACCAAATTTGAGATGTTTTACATTATATTTAATATAATTTTTGATGAAAGTCTAATATGACCTTCAAGGAAAGTACCGCTTCCGTTTTTCCAATTTAAACCAAAATCTAGTACGTTATTTGAGAAGTTATGCATAGTATTTTAATATAATTTTTGATGGAAATCGATTATGACCTTCAAGTAAAGTACCACTTCCGGTGATCAAGCAGTGACCAAAAAAAGAGGTTCACAACTAGATTTTTCAACAATCCTAAATACAAAATTTCAACTTTCTACGCCTAACAGTTTTTGAGTTATGCGAAATACGAACGAACGTACGTACAGACGCCACGACGAAACTAGTCAAAATGAATTCAGGGATGGTCAAGATGGATATTTCCGTTGAAATCTGAAAGCCGAATATTTTCGCGATTACAATACTTCCTTTACTTCGTACAAGGAAGTAATTAATAGATGATCTACCCGCAACTTGTATTATACCCCCTCAGGAGCTCTATGTCGAATTTAAAATGTTCGTTCGAACAAAAACACATATTTTTATTTGTGCCCCTTTTATTCTAAATGTGCGATATAAATATGTAAATCTTTATAAAAAATATGTAAATTTCATATTTTCAATAGAGTTAAAATAATTTTTTTTTTCTTATAAGCAACGAATGTGAAAAATTGCATTTTTCAAATTCCTTGGTTTTATTAATTGACAACGTTTTGACTATTCGTTTCCTACATCTTTGAAATTTTCCCTCTTCCTAGAGTTGGTATCGGTTATAACGAACACCGGTTATTACTACGAAAACCGACTTGTCTCTTCAATGTCGTTATTAACGATATCCAGTGCAAATATACGGATGTATATTGTTTGCCATCTCCCTCAGTAAAAATCCTAGTTCTGGTCCTCCCTGATCTGTCTTTGCGTAAATCCCTCACTGTTTGTAACAAACAAATGAACGAATTTCAACCTTCACACTGCTGCTAGAATTGATTGGTAGCATGCAGGATAGTTCCAAACTTAGAGTGATGTAGATAGTTTCACCATTGCACCTCCGCTACACCACAATAGTTGGCCAGATATGCTCCTCCACGATTGTTGAACACGATACAGCAGATGGAAGAATTCTGTAATCAATATAGCTCAGGTCATCAACTGGAGTAGCACGGCACATATGCGTACCCAACTGCATTGCATAAACTCAAAAAGGGTACTACAGCCGCCCTTAACCCTTTCCCCGCTGCTGGATTAGCCTTCCGGGAGGATTCGTGCCAGAAAGTACAGAGGAAAACGAGGAATGGCACTAGTCGGCCTCTGGGATAGTACAGGAACCCATTCCTCTTAACCTAGAAGGAATACCTGCTCTATTAATTCAGTTTAAAAGTTTGTGGTAGTGCCAATTACCATTGGATTGGAGACCATTGGATTCCACTCACTAGTTTCAAGCTTTTCCGATTGGAGGAGGAGACTAGGATCTGGGATGGCTGTATACTAACAACTTACAATAACCAATACAGATCCAAACCAATGAGAACGTTACCAACTGAT
Organism: Rhaphigaster nebulosa; assembly: GCA_948150685.1. Classification (NCBI taxonomy): domain Eukaryota; kingdom Metazoa; phylum Arthropoda; class Insecta; order Hemiptera; family Pentatomidae; genus Rhaphigaster; species Rhaphigaster nebulosa. Next base: position 75,211,169 of record OX411306.1, on the reverse strand, counting down.
TAACAGCTAAAAGTAGTGGCTACAGTAGGCGGAGAGATGGGTGAGTACACCATACACAAGTACACCGTCTGCAGCCTATCAAAAAATGCTCTTGAATCCATCCATCTAAAGCTGGGTGCAAGATTTATTACGAAGGATGACTCACCCTCATCTTGGAGTCAACTTAGACCCTAGATTAACTTGGAAAGGCCATATTGATAAGTGTGCCGTGAAGGCAACAAAAAGAACAAATCTTATGAGGACATGAAGTGGCTCAAATTGGGGAGCAGATCATAAGACCCTGAAAACTCTTTACACTGGATATGTCAGATCCACGTTAGAGTATGGGATAACCAGTTGGAGAGTTGCAGAAAACTTCAATTTTCAAAAGGCCTCTGTAGTCCAAAATCAGGGACTCATGATAACAGCCGACCTTCTCAGACTGGAGGATAAGAGGGTTATAAAAATAGTTAATTTAGACTAAAAGCAAAATGCATTCATAACCACCCACTGAAGGATCGTGCAGATTAATGGATACGAAACCGTATCAAAAGGCAAAGCTTCCTACACAAACCGCGATCAATAAAAGCAGAACTCCAGTTAGCAGAAATCCATCCCGAAATAAAAAAGGCAGCAGACAACTCCCCACCATAGACATGTTCTTGAAGATACTCTATCTTTCCATCTATTCCGGAAATTAGAAAGAAAAGCGACCAGGATCAATTAGAAATTAGAGCTTCAGCACTCGAGTACTTGACCTATCCAGAAAGCTTATGGACCAGAACAGCTGAACATGCTATTAGAAATGGAGGTGGAGGTATTCACATTGAATTTCCAAACGGTCTTGTACTTGAGAAGACGATTGCCACGGGGTGAACCCTTGAAGCTCTACAACCTATAGAGCCGAGCAAGATTTATTATTGGAGGACACGAGAATTCTAATAGAGAAATCAATTTGTTCCCCATCCCCCCCAAAAAAGTTAGTATCACGCTATAGGTGAAGTGAATAAAACTGAGCACGCACTCATTCCTCAAAAAGCTGAGCAGGTGCTGTGGTTGGATGTGTATGAATAGAAGTTACACAATGAAATACTTAAATACTCTATTATTATTTATTTAAAACCGTTTTTCTTTCCAACTAATTTTCTTTATTATTATTTTACAATTATTTTAATTATTATTTTACTAAGTGTATGGAACACGTGCTCCATAAATGGACTGATTATTGATACGGAGTATCTGCTCACCATTCTAAGTGAATAAAACGTGAGAATGAGCTATGTGAGCAGCTACTCAGTAAAATGCCGATCTACTCTTTCGTAGACTCGACATTTTACTGAGTACCTGTTCATATAGCTTACATACTTACATTTTACTTACTTTAAAGGCGAGCAGGTACTCCGTATTATAATAATAATCATAATAATAATAATGGTCCTAATAATCAGAGAGTCGAGCACAGACGTTTGAGATGGACTCGAGAAATGAATAGAGCAGCCATCCGTGCTTACTACCTGGCTACAAACACAGGAACTAATAAAACAGGCTACCGCAGCAAGATTGTTGGATACTGGAACGAGGTTTTTCCCCAGATTTCCGTAACCGGGCAAAGACTGGCAGATCAGGTCAAGCAAATCATTGAACGAACATTTCTTTCAGATGCTGAATTGGCTGATATAAAGCAGGAACTGGGTAATAGTCTTACCCCTATTCAAGATGTGGTAACCTAGCAGATAGAGGTGAGTGTTTCGAATAACTTACAAGAAACTGAAGTTAATGAGGACATCATAGATACGCAAAATAGTAAAGATATAATCAGAACGTTATTGCTAACAGAACACATGAAATTTGAAGGTATTCCGCTAGAAAATAGACCTATTGTTCCAAAAGTGCCATATAATAAGAAAACATTAGACGCTGTCAGAACAGTCGACCTGATTTTGCTAGAATACTTAGCTCCTGAATCCGACATAAATGATACCCGTCATTGGATATATGTTGGAGCGAGGTCAGTGGCTAACAGATTAGGTCTAATCAAAGAGTTTTCATCATTAGAAACTCGAGTAAAGAAACAGGAAGGAAGTAAAAAAATAGCACCCTGGAGAAGAAGACTAAAAAATAAAATTGAAGGGATCCGCAAAGAAATTGGAATATTGACAAGTTATTTAAGAAGCCCAACTACAGCTACGTTTAAACTAAAGAAAAAGGTGGACGAAATTATAGTCCTACTTATAGGAGATATACAGAAGTCGGAATTAAATGACAAATTAAACATATACTTAGACGGAAATAAGCAAAAGTTGGCGGTATACGCTAATAGGTTAAGAATATATACTGAGGCTGAAAATAGACGAAGGCAGAATTCGAAGTTTTTGTCAAATCAGAAGGATTTCTATAAATCATTGAATCATCAACCAAAAATTAATGCTTTTCATGACAATGAGAAAGCATCGGAGGATTTCTGGTCGAAGATATGGGAAGCTCTGAAGCTAAATAATTTTAACGGTTGCTGGATTGACATGGTAAAGAAAAAAGCAAGCTCAGTTTCGCCAATGGATGAAATTTCAATAAACCAAGATGATATCCGACAAACAGTTAAGAGAATGAAAAATTGGAAATCTCCTGGCCCTGATCGAATTCAGAATTACTGGTTAAAATATTTTAATAGTACGCATTCAGTATTAGCTTCTTATTACCAAAAATTATTAGCCAATAATATAATCCCACCTGAAGACTTCTATAAAGGAATAACTTACTTAATCCCTAAATCAGCAAAGGGCCATCTTGATCCTAAAGATTATAGGCCTATCACATGCTTAAATGGGGTTTATAAGTTATTAACATCTGTGATCAGTTCTAAAATAACAGAGCATGTTAACAAGTATAACATCATCGCAAAAGAGCAACTAGGATGTAAAAAAGATGCCAAAGGATGTAAGGAGCTGTTAGTAATCGATTCGTTCATAGCATCCCAAATATCAAAGAAAAAGAGAAATGCCTCTATTGCCTGGATAGATTATCAAAAGGCGTACGATTCAGTGCCCCACAAGTGGCTTTTGGAAGTATTAAACATCTACAAAATAAATCGTAAAATTGTAGATCTATTAGAACGTCTAATGAAAATTTGGAAAGTGAAGTTGCACTTACCTAAATCTAGTAGCTCCAAGCCGTGCATATCAATAAATAGAGGAATATTTCAGGGAGATTCTTTAAGTCCATTGTTGTTTTGTTTGGCTTTAAACCCGCTGAGTGAATTACTGAATGATTCTAGGATGGGTTACAGACTTGATGATAGAGGAACCGTAATCTCACATGCTGTATATATGGATGATTTAAAATTGTACTCTAAAAGTGAAAAAGAATTGGTGAACATGATCCAGATGGTAGAGTCATTTAGTAAAGATATAGGCATGACTCTAGGAATAGATAAGTGTGCTGTCATCTATATCAAAAGGGGAGAGATTACGAATAAAGCAGACGTGGAGCTCATAAATAACACAACAATTAAAGAACTGAGCGAGTCAGACTCTTATAAATATTTAGGTTTTGGCCAACTATTGAAATTCAAGAAGAAGAATAAATATAAGTTTAAAGAAGGGTTTAAAAGACGGATTAGAAAACTCCTCAAAACGTATCTGTCTGCTGGCAACTTAATTAAAGCAATTAATAGATGGGCTATTCCAGTGCTGACTTATACTTTTGGCGTGATAAAGTGGTCTAACACGGAACTTGAAGAAATGAATCGTTTAGTAAGAGTTCTTTTTACCTCAGCTAGAAAACGACATCCCAAATCTTCAATTGAAAGGATGTACTTGCCACGAAAGAAAGGAGGAAGGGGGCTTGTTTGTCTGTTAAGAAGCTGCAGAGAGCAAGAAATTAACTTAAAATACAGCTTTCTACAATATAACTCTTCTTTGTGGTCAGCAATAAGAACATTGGACAATGGATACACAGCTTTGAACTTAATTTCATCGGAGCATAAAGAGTATCCTACCGAAGAAATTCTGATCGAAAATTGGAAAAATAAATCGCTACATGGTCGCTTTTACCATTCTCTTTCACAATCAGGAATAAACTGGGATGCTTCTACTATCTGGCTTAAAAAAGGATATTTATTTCCTGATACGGAAGGGTTTATTTTAGCCATTCAGAATCAGATAGTTTCCACCAACGCTTACAGAAAATTCCTATGTGGAGAAGACATCAATGACCGATGTCGCCTATGTGAGAGTGCAATTGAGTCTATCCAGCATATATCATCTGTGTGCCAAGCGTTGGCAGGTAAAGAATACCTTATGAGGCACAATAACCTGGCCAAGATTATCCACCAAGCATTGGCCTTACTTTATAACATGATTGCTGACCAGGCTCCTTATTATCGGTACGAGCCGAAACCGGTGCTGTCTGCTGAAAACAGAACGTTATACTGGGATCGTTCCATTATTACTGACCATAGAATTGTAAATAATAAACCGGACATAGTCTTAATTGATCAAAATGTAAAAAATGGCTATGTCATCGATATTGCTGTTCCAACCGATGATAATATCGAAAAAACAATTTCAGGAAAGATAAGAAAATATCAAGAGTTGTGTCAGGAACTACGGCAACTTTATAGGCTGGAGCATATAAAGGTGTATCCGATTATAATATCCAGCAATGGGCTCATCCTAGACGATACCATCAGATCAATTAAGAATTTGAAGCTGCGAGAAAAAGTACTGGAAGAAGGGCAGAAAGCAATTCTCCTTTAGTACAACAAGCATCATCAGGAAGTTTTTAAATATAGTTTAAAATTTGAACCTAACCCTTGACTTTGGTCCGGCTAGGTGAATGTTTCTGGCAATAGCCAAGATTGTATGAAATAAAAATAATAATAATAATAATCAGTCCATTTGTGGAGCACATGTTCCATTCACTTGGTAAACTATTAATTAAAAGAATTGTAAAAAATAATAAAGAAAATTAGTTTGAACGAAAATCTGTTTTAAATAAATAATAATAGAGTATTTCATTGTGTATCTTCTATTTATACACATCGAACCAGAGCACCTCCTCAGTTTTTTGAGGAATGAGTACGGCGCTCAGTTTTATTCACTGCACCTATAGAGTGATACTAACTTTTTTGGGGGGTGATGCACAAATTGGATTCAATTACCGCTATTTTATTTTGTGCATGACCGCCACCCATGACTATCCACTTCTTAAATTATTATTTTGTCCATCGTTATTTTTCTATGGGACTTTTATCCCAGAATAATTTTTTTTCGTTTCAATGAAAAACTCAAAAAATGTAATTTAGAAATGGAGAGGAAACATTTAGCATGCGCTCAGTTTTAAGCAAATGGAAAGCCAAGTGGTGGAGGTTTAAAATTAGTTTGCTAGACGTCATGAAGACATGGGAAACGTAAAAGACATGGTAAGCAATGGGGACAAGAGTGAGTATTTTTTCTTCAGTAAAGATTTAAAAAATTACACAATATCTAGATCGTAGGTATTCATAGGTTAGGCTCCCTTGTGTGTGTACTATTCTGATATTTAAATATAAATGTTCCTCTGGTTTTCCCCACCCCGTTATTATTTACTAGTAATATTTATATTATTTACTTAGTAATTTACTTCAAAGAGCAAATATTTCTGTAACAATCAATGATAGGTCTTATTTGTAAAATATTGTTTCTATTAAATGGCTTATTAAGAATTATTCCTTTTATCATGGATTTTTAATGTATCAATTAAAACATTATGAGTTAAAAAAATAATACAGTATTATCTTAAAAAATAAAATAAACGTATAAACATTAATCCTTATAATTTCTTATGATATCTATGGAAAAAAATATTAATTAAAAAATGGACACATTTTTTGTTACAGCTACTCTTTGGCATCACTGTTTCATAGTTCAGTTATCTGTCTGCAATGGTTTAGAGGGTTAGCTAATAGGATTGTTTATTTTGTTTCATTTACTTATGACTGATGTTTGTCAACAATGTCAAACCCAAGTTTTAACAAAAACAATGGGGCCATGAAAATTCGTTTGACAAGTATGTATCCAAACCTTATTTATTAGGTATTTTACATATTCGACATTCATTGATTTAAAAAAAAAGGTACAGTGCAGTTCTGAATATTTCGTTGCTTTATCAAAAATTGAACATAATTCATCGGTGTTTACCAGGAAATCAATACTGTATAAGTTGCTTTGCTTTTCTCTATAAGCTTATATCAAAATTAACTTTGTATAATCTTAATTTTGGACTATTCTTCCAAACAGTAATGAATTTTACAGTTTTTCCGTTTCATGAATGGATTTGTATTTTAAACTGCTCTATAAGATATTAATTACTGTGATTATTTAGGCTGATATAAATTTTTGTATGAAGTTGGTATAAAGCTGATCCGGCAAATATCATTTATGACATGGACTTGTGTTTTTACCATAAAGTTCGTTTTTCCTCTCCATTGTGAAACTTATAAGCACCATATATCAATCTGTCACTAGTGTTTAAAGTTCCATAATTATCATCTTAAAAATTTAAGTCCTGTGGTCAATAGTAATAACCAAAAATTTATTGTTCCTGCAATCAGAAAAGAGCTGAAAATGGTGTGTTTCTAGAGAATGTTTGAAATCCAAACTTTGTTTATTCGCAGGATGTAATTCATTTAAACTAATCAATGTATAACATCCTGATTAGTGAAACGTGTATAGATATTTTGATAATGAATTGAAGTGCTATTTTTTATTGATTCTTCTTCAGTTAATATAGTAATTGGATTATCTCCAGCAGTAATTGCAATTAATATTAGAAATATACTTTGTGACAAATAATTTACCCAGTGATAGGGTATTACAGAACGTTCAAACATTTTTTGTGTATCACTGTTTTGTCTATATTTATATCAATAGCTCATTTTTGTTTGGTCAATCATCATGTAATCTTTTATTGCTGTTACTGCAATTTATTTTAACACCGATCAGGACTGTAACTAGGATTTTTAATAGGGACCCCTTTTTTCATTTTGCCCCCAATAAATGTCTTATTACAGTATTTTTGATAATTTTTACTACTGTTTTTTAGTTAACCTAAAAATAAATTTTGCTTGAAATTTGTTGCTCCCTAAATTCTACCGCCTGGAGGAAGTGCCCTCTTGTCCCTCCCAACCTAATTCCACCCCTGACACCTATATGTATTCCAACTAAAAGTCGCTAATCTATTTGTGTGAAGATAATCCACCCCAACAAACCTCGCAATCGTACTGACATCTTTTTCTGGCCCGAGTGGGATTACGTTCGTCCTTTATACCCTCCTTATTGTTAGTATTATTAATCGGAAACTAATTTCAGTATGAAGAAATTTTTTTATTAATTAACATGGTCTAAAAATTGTAAGAAGTAATATAATGATATATTGGGAATGTACCATATTTGGATTGTTTAAATCTATATTTGGGCTGTGAAAATTTTATTTTTTTAACTGTTATGTTTTACAATTACATTTCTAAACTATTTTTAATGGCATATCTCAATTAGATGAATTTTGAAGATCATATTTATTAAATATTTTTTTGCATATGTTATTTTTTATAAATATGTTGAACTTTATTGAAATGAATACCTATCATAATTCCTTTTCCATCATTTTAATTTATTGGTCAATACCAGAAGTTTTGACATGCCCTGTAAATCTTGTGCTAGTAAATTAAAATGTTTAATGCTTCTTATAAACTTTTACCATGAATTTTTTGGTTTAGTAATTTTTTTGTGGAAGATTTCAGTAATCTGTAGTTATTATTTCATTTAAATTAATAAATTAAGTTTATTACAATAAAATACTTTAATAAACTAAACTTAATGACAAAAATATACTTATTTATTTATTTTTAAATATTATCATACTGTTGTTCTGTTTCAGTTCTGTGTGCACAAAATTTAGCAAGAAGAGATCTATTTAGTGAGTAACTTCAGACTATGCAAGACGGTTTTTATTTTATTTTTAAAGCTTATTATTTATTATTTCTAAAGGAAGGGTTTAAGTTTCATTAGGCATTATTTTTCTTTTTTTTACTAATTATTTTCAATAATATTTTAACATTTATTTTTCAGGATTGCCAGATCCATTTGCCAAAATTAGTGTAGATGGTTCTGGGCAATGCCACTCAACAGATACATGCAAAGGAACTCTAGATCCAAAATGGAATCAGCATTATGACCTGTTAGTTTTTTTTTTAGTTTTTATTTGGTTTATGATTTAATATTATTTTCTTTTATATTTTGTTTCTTATAAAAAATATTTGTAGAGATTTATGATATCCCAAGAGTGCAGTTGAAACTAATATTATTTTAGTTTACTTCGAGTGTTATTGTGAGCCAACGAGACTCTTTTGAACTTGATCATGTTCAATTTAAAAACATTCATTCCACATCCCTCTTTCCCTATTTACCACCTTCCATGTTAATTTAAGTTATTTCTTGGAAATAATTTTTTTTTTTTAATGTTATAGGAGTTTCGTTAACTCTTATAAGAAAAAATGTGTTTCTTATGGAGTAGCTCTTAAAGCTGTTATATGTTATATTGATCTCTGAAAACAGTTTTTGTAATATTCCATGATTCCTACTTATTCCAGTTTTGATGTTGATATTGTTACTTATTTTTTTGTCGGTTAGAAGGAAGTAATAATCATGATAAATCCAGTATTTTTTTCAATCTAGAATTAAGTTATAGCATTCCACAGAATAGGATGTTCGTCACTACCCTCTTATAATAATCTTCTGAACGTTATCTAGATTTAATTTAGAAATTGTTTCTGGTTATTCCCAATAATTTTGAATTTGTTTTGTTAAAATAGTCATCTGAAATGGCAAAATAAGTTTTTTAAAAATTTTGGAATTATTGTGCATTTCTTCTTTCTTGCACCTTGCCTGAAGTCTCGTTATAGTAGGGAGTTAATCCAGCCATTGCTATTTTATTATCTGGTTGTTCGATTTCCTTAGTTTTTGTCTATATTCCTTAAATTTTTGTTGTAATAAGCAGACAAAAGTTTTCTTATTGGGTCATAGCCTATTATTTTCATGCCACTATATTTGATTTTTGTTTCTTATCTTTACTTGATTTTTTTCTATTCCTTCACTTTTGGTTCAGTGATTCCTCACTGTATTATTTTGTAATTTTTATTTTTTGTTGCCTTTATTTTTTTTTTTTTTAGTAAATTTTTATCTCTTAGTTTTTATGTTTTTAATAATAATGATGATAACATTTTTTAACTTGTAGATATATCAGTAAAAATGATGGCATTACAATTAGCGTTTGGAATCACAGAAAAATACATAAGAAAGAAGGAAGTGGGTTTTTGGGATGTGTTCGCATATTGCCAAATGCCATACAGCGTCTCAAAGATACTGGTTGTAAGTGTTAAGTGTAGTATATAAACAATGTAACAACTACTAATTTTTTCTTTTATATTTATTTTATTATAAGTTTATTCACTAATGGCTGTAGTTATAAATAAGGAAATTATAATCTATTTTCTATCCAATTGTGATATTGATACACATCTTAAACTTTTAGAATATTTTTTTTTAAGTTCTGTCCAGCTACAAATATTTTTCTAGTCATGTGGTTTGTCTTTTTTTGAGTAGGTTCTGAATTTAGCTGCATACTCTATTTATCAGAAGTATGTTATTAAATAGACAGACAAAGAAAAAAAAACTTCTTTATGTAGGTTATAGGTTTCTTTAAATGTTGATTAAAACAATGAGTATTATGATTTATATGTTGCTAAAGATTCTTAGGTCTGCAGCACTTGAGAATCTATTGTGTAAATTCTTAATAGCTCTTTAAATTATCTTTTGTTCAGGTTAGCAAATAATGTCACATTGTAAATTACAAGTTTTCATTGTTTTCACATTTTAATTTTTAACGTTTTGACTGCAACCAAGACTGTGTACCTACTACTTTTGTGTAGAATCATCACTCTTTGAAATTCAAACATTTTTCTGCTATTTCAGAGCAACTCAAAGAATTGGCCAGTTTTTCTTACTTAAGAAATCCCATACTGCTTTTGTAACATCTGTTATGAAATGCATTATTGTTTCATAGTCTAAAGTTTTTTGGTTTATGTTTATGAATTTTGGTGATTTCATTTTCCGCAATGTGAGGTATGACCTTTACATTTCTATAATACAACCAGAGACTATTTTTTAAAAGTAAATATCAGTCATTTTACTGTTACAGGATTTATCATAGCATTTTAATTAGTTTGAGTAGTATGTAATTAGTTGAGTATTATATGACAAAAGTTAGTTATTTTTACTACACACTCTATTATGAGTTTTTGAGTTGCAATATTCCCTCTAACTTAAATTATTTTTAGAAATAATGTGAATTTATTTATTACTGTTGTGCATCTAGTGAAAAAGTGTGTAGTCTGCTATTCTAATTTTTGTTATTACTAGTTAAAAATGAGATGAGTCATCAAATAGGACTGTTTTTCTTGCTAATTTAAAATAATTTTTTTTAATAATCTAGGCTGTCAGTTGATTGTTGCTATCTCAATATTAATTGACAGATTCCCTCTGAATTCCACCCATTGGATTTTGAATGGGAGAATTCTTTAACTTCATTTTTAACCTTGTCGAAGCGAATTGAAGATAGTAAGCTATTGACTGGAACAGATGGTAGTCGGAAGGTGCTAAGTCTGGATTGTAAGCAGGGTGAGGGAGAAGCTCAATCCCATCTAGTTCTGAAATTTTTTGTTCCCTGTCACAAAAAGTGTGTAGTTGGACATTACCTTGTTGAAACATAACCTGATTTCTGTTTATTAATCTTGGGTAACGCTGGGTCACAACATCAATCATTCATTCTTTGTTATTGAACACTATAAAGTTCAGAATCAATTTTTAGACGACCACAATTTTTGTTGGTTTGGGAAACTCCTAGCTCTCTTGCCAATTCTCTAGTACTTTTCGTTGGATCTGCCTCAACAGAGTCCTGCAGTGCTTCATGACCGAATGATGTGTTTTGTCCAGAACCATCTTTCCTCTTAAGGCTGATGTCGCCAGTTTTAAATTTATGGAACCCTCTACTCATAGTCTGTTCAGAAAGAGTATCATTTTTTGATATTGTCCTACCAAATGTGTCGTTTTGGTGGTGAAAAACTTATGTTCCAATAATGGTGTAGTATTACCAATATTTCTAACTTTAATGTCATGTTGTTTAGCTGAATGCTAAGACAAGATTATTTTGTTTAGAAATTCATTTAGTATAGTCTAGGTGATTAAAGTGATATCAACCTTAATTGGATTTGATAAATGAAAAAATCCGATTAGTGAATTAAAATTTTCAAGAAAACTAAATCGATAATTTTTTTGACACCCCATTAATAAATAGTATTGTTTAATATATTTTTAAAATCTTTTTATTAATAATCTTTTTTTATTTTTTATAATAGACCAGTGTTTGGAGTTAACCAAAGGAAGTAGTGATGACAGTGAGGTTGTAAAAGGTCAGATAGTCGTTTCCTTGCTTTCAACTGAAGGGTCTCCTCAAGCACATGTCGATGGCCTTCCTTTTGGCTGGGAGGAACGCAGGACTTCTCAGGGTAGATTATTTTATGTTGATCACCGATCACGTAAAACCCAATGGACTCATCCTTTTACGTAATATTTATATTTATTTTTTTTCATTATTTCTCTTGTTTATTTATTTTTTAATTACTATAAAAGAAAGATTGAAAGAAACGTAAATTAAAGATATGTTGAAAAACACTCTTGTTTGAGGTGAATATTTCTTATAATATAAATTTTCTTTATCAAAAGGCTGTTGAAAATATTAGTGTTTGAAAATCATATTTTCATAATTTAAAATAAATTGAATGAGTTTTAACTCTTTAACACTTGGTGTGAACACAATTTTGTGAGAATACTCTGCGGACAGGTGTATGTTTTTCAAAAAGTAATGATGGAATAAAAAAAATAATAAGAAAAGAAACCTGAATTCAGCTAGAATTTTTTGCACAGGGAAAAAATCAGAAATTCTACTGCTAGCCATAAGGAATTTTTAGTTTTTGGTCTAATAATTCCATTTGACCATTAGTATTAGCAACAGGTGTATAAAATATTGAGGAGAGGGTTGATTTAGTTGTTCCTCTTACCATCCCTAATTCCAAGAAAGCTTATAAAAAGCCTCCAACCACTAATTTTGTCCTTCAATCAATCTCTCTCTCTTACACATGTACTCATTTTATGTTCAGTCTCAGCTTTCATGGCTCACCCTGCCTGTCGCTAAGTGAACTAGCAACGTAATGGAATGGTAAAATAATGTATTAGTTCTAACCGTTCCAGCTCCAATATCGTATTAGGCTACCTCAAGCGTTCTAGCTCTAAACAGCTCTGAGTTTCAATTTCAACTGATTTAAACACGTTTCGTTATAAGTTAGTCAGTTCGCCCCTGTCCTTTAGGCCAAGGGCGGAGCGATGAGTATAAGGGGTTGCCAGGTTTCATTTAATTTCCATAATTAAGTAATAGTAATATCACTCATATACATGAAGCTTTTAATCTTGAATAGAACAATAGAATGAAAAATATTACTTTTTACTTCCTTGTACGAAGTAAAGGAAGTATTGTAATTGCGAAAATTTTCGGTTTTCAGATTTCAACGGAAATATCCATTTTGACCATCCCTGAATTCATTATGACTAGTTTCGTTGTGGCGTCTGTACGTACGTTCGTTTGTATTTCGCATAACTAAAAAACAGTTAGCCGTAGAAAGTTGAAATTTTGTATTTAGGATTGTTGTAAAATCTAGTTGTGAACCTCCCTTTTTGGTCACCGCTTGATCACCGGAAGTGGTACTTTACTTGAAGGTCATTACTGATTTTCATCAAAAAATATATTAAAATATAATGCAAAAGTTTTCAAATTTGGTATTTATAACTTATATATTGATTTAAATAACATACTAGATTTTGGTCTAAATTGGAAAACCGGAAGCGGTACTTTACTTGAAGGTCATATTAGACTTTCATCAAAAATTATATTATAATATAATGTAAAACATCTCAAATTTGGTAAATAGGACTTTTATATTGATGTGAATGTATTTACTATATTTTGGTTAAAATTGGTGAGCCAAAAACGGTACCGTTACTTGAAGGTCATAATAAGCTTACATCAAAAATTATATTTAAATTAAATACATAAATCATATATTTCGGTAATAATGGTTGCAAACGCAATTTGGTTTCCAATCCAATTAAACATTTTTATTACTTGTTTTAAGTGTTAAAATTTAGTGTAAAATACTGGTTTTCCTCCTTATTTGTATGTGCGTGTGTCAATAGATGGATGTCGCGACGCCGAGTTTTGTTTTTGAGGCACCGATTTATATTTTAATAGACGTACAAGAAAGTCATTACAAGTAGTAGTGTAAGAAGTTTGATAGCAATTTTTCATTATCAAACAGAGAGACAACCTTTATAATTATTCAAATTCATTTTCTGGTCTGAATAGTACATTTTATCTGAAGCTGACCAAATACAGCATTTTATGGTTTCCATTTTGTTTTATATTTAAGCCAATAAATTGATGGAAAGAGCCTTGAATATTACAGTTTACAGTCTTGGGATCCTTTAATTTTTTTATATCTCTGGACACCCTGAATATAATATAGATAGTAATTCTTCAATTAAGTCAGCTATCAAATTTGAAAAAATAAGATCAAAGTTTTTTTTTTGTTTCATTTTAGTTAGAAGAGAATACAGATTATTATATGCAATACAAAATAATGAGTCGCCTTACAATTCCCATTGAGATGTAAAACAAAAATATTAGATATAATAATTCTAACTGTATTATTTTCTAACAACTGAAACATATGCACCTATTTACTCAATAAAATAATTCGTATTAGCATACTTGACTACATTTGTTGATAAAATTTTTCTATATTTACATCGTATGCTTAGTTTTCCAAATCAATACAGGAAACTAAGTATTAAAATAGCTTCAAAACTGAATTAATCATCTCAAAATTATCTTTTAGCTTTTACTCCTTTAAATTCAGAGGATATAAAATGTGGATTTGAAGAAAGAATAAAAAAACATAATCTCGTCTATTCTCAGATTATTTGTCTGTGCATTAGCAAATCCTCTCTCAGTCATTTTAATTAATGATTTCACACAACACTTAATGAAAGAAACCATGGTGTAATTTTATCGTTTTATCACTTTATCGTATCACTTTATCGTTGATTACTTAAAGAAAGTACCCAGCAACCATACGAAATAGTTATTTTGACATGAAATTTGATGTCACATTGGTTTAACCAATAGCATTTAGATATTTTAAATTTTGCGTGTATTTATTGCCTTTTTGTTTAATTAAAACTTATTATTTAACAAAAAGACTATTGAGGTTTTAATCAATAGCAATAAAGATTAAAAAAAGGCTTTGCTGCAAATAGGAGGTAGTACCTTCCTAGAAGTGTTTGAACTTAGGTGTACTATTTGTGGCAAAAAAATAATTCTTTCATTTTTACCAAAACATTGTAGCTCCAGTCATTAGTTTTGACGTTACTCAATCCTTGAGTATGGAGCTACTTTGTTTTGTCTCATAACCGACATGGTTTGTTTGGAGGAAATTCGCATTAACAATATTAACAGTTTATCGTTTTGAGTCGTAAAACATTTTTTTATTTATTTTCAAAGAATTATGAATCAAATTATTGTCATTGTTAATTTTCTTTATAAAGCTATTTCTCACGTTTAAGTAACATATGTGATTTTCCTACGTTTCAGAGGACTAAAAAAGAACTTTACATTTTACTTTTTACTTATCTGAGCCCTAGATTCATGTTTATAAAATTTTATTTTACAAATATGCTCCTGATAATTTAATAAATAAGGCATTCAAAAAATGTGATTTTTCACGTTTGGTACTTGAAGTGTCAATTAATTAAAATATTGTAATATTAATTTTGTTTTGCAATGAATTGTTTTTCCAGAAATAGATTGAACATCTGTTTTGTGGAAAAAAAGAGTTAGTTCCAGCAATCAAACTTGTTCTACATTGTCTGAAGTTTTATTTTTGACTGAAAATACTATCCTAATGTATAGGAAAAATTAAGGAAATTGATCAAAAATAATTTTTTCACATAATTTTGAATTTTCAGACTTCTTTTTATTGTTTTCCTAAATTTAAAAAATGGGAGCTACCTCCTTTTTGCATCAAACTCTTCAATTATTATTATTGAAAAAAAAAATTATCTGTAACTGATCTCATTTATAAACTGATGTCAGTTTTGCACTTTTTAAATCATTAGAATTTCATGAAGGATACTTATTACTTTTTAGCTAAATAAGTTTTTTCTTCTCTTCACGTTTTCATTATTATTGAGTGTTATATTACTAATATAGTGGAAAGTTACCTTTTATTTATTGAACTGTTGTCTTATATAACTTATAGCTATATTAATTTAGGTGTTTCCATTCGAAAAGGAAGAATAATTATTAACAATTTTTAAGTTAGTAACTATATTCATTAAAATTGAAATTAAAATTGATTTGTTTTAATTCTTGTATAGAAATGTAATTAAAATCATAAAGATCAAAAAAACAAATTACAGCCTTTCAGGTTCACTGTTATATAAGCCATGATTATTAAAGGAACATCGGCTGCACATTGTAGACTAAAAGCATTACGTTACGGATTTGATTAGATGTGTTTTCTTTATGGCACTATTTTATTCTTTTTTTTTTTTCAAGTACAATCTTGTTTAGACAAATGATTTCATTGTGAAGCCTATTTTTTATCATATTTAAATAAATTTAAATACCTCAGTTCCACAGTAGCCTTATGAAATATTTAATTTACCAATTTATAACAGTATATAGCAAGTAGATATGGGCAATCTGCTTGTGAACTGATTCAAAATGCTTGCTCACTTTGTTGAGTAAGAAATCGATGACTCGTGAAAAAAAAAAAAAAAAATAGATTTTTCTTTGAACTAAATTATTGAAGTTATTAAATAAATGAGTGAGTAAGTAAGAAAACTGATAAGATAATAATATCTAGGGTGATCGAGGAATCTGATTAGTCTGTACTTAGCAGATAATACTAAATTATTCAAACATAGGATAATTACAAAGCTAATATTGTTAAATACCAATTAGATACATCCAAATAACACTTTATACAACTATAACAACTTTATATTTCTGATTTTATAAAACATGTGAGTATCAATTTCTTCAATGAAATATAAATCCAACATAAATTTAAATAGTTAGATATACACCTACAGGTATTATCGGACTATATAAATGTAGTCTAGGAGGCTAAAATGAATGTTGCATTCAGCTCAATACAAACCATCAGTTCTTCTCTTCACAACCATGAATGTCATTGTTGTTTACAAATAATCTCTTGCATGACTAAAAACATATTTATTGATAAAGTTACTAAAGATACACCTT
This sequence comes from Rhaphigaster nebulosa, assembly GCA_948150685.1. Classification (NCBI taxonomy): domain Eukaryota; kingdom Metazoa; phylum Arthropoda; class Insecta; order Hemiptera; family Pentatomidae; genus Rhaphigaster; species Rhaphigaster nebulosa. The sequence continues at coordinate 75,194,717 of OX411306.1, read as the reverse complement.
GGTACAATTTTAGAGCTTTACAGAGCAAATTAAACAATAGTAGTCCAATTAAACAATAGGTGCTCAAGGAGGCTGGTCGAAACAGCAAAAGATTGAGTGATTACTATTGTGAGTGTTTAGATTTTATAATACCATAATTGTTAAGTCATGTCATTTTTCTTGTTTAAATATTTGTATTACTGGAACAATATATTGTGAATTTATTCAACTGGAAAATTCAGATGCATAAAATCATGCCTTAAATTTTAAACCAACTTTTATTTTACATGGTACCTTGATTTTAAACCTCAGCTTGCTATTACATTTACCTGTTTTTCTTCTAGAATTAAAGATTGTAACCTTAATTGAATTCATTAATATGTTTGATTTGATTATTTATGTTCTCATAAATTTTTTTATTTCTAAGTTTTTATATTAATCTATATAACAGCTAATAAGCAGTTGATATACTAATCCTATCAACATTATACCTTTATTTGAACTCAGTTAACTGTAAAATATTCATTCAGTTTTTTATGATAACATTGATTGTATTTATGATTGAAAGTTATGATTATTTTGTCTAAAAATATTCTTTAATCTTTTTCAGTTCTAGTCCTACTTCAAGCCCTACACATCATTCAAACAATGAATCAGATCTTCCTGCCAGAAGTGATGGGACTCCTACACAGCCTATCGCACCTGCTAATAATAATGCTCAAAGAGAAAGGTAAGTTGTTATTTTACTTTATTTTTAGCATGGAACTTTAATTGGCTCCTTGAAGATTTTCAATTTATAAGTCAACAATGTTCCTATTGTTTCTTAAGAAATGATTCATTGCTGTAAGGTGTAGAGATTATCTTTTTAGCTATCTCATGTGTTGTCATCTTTCCCTATCAGATTCCAGGTATTTTTAAAATTATTTTATTAAAAGAACAAGTGACAGTATATAAAACAGATGGCTGCTGTTTTCAATATTTATCTCTATTTCTGAAAGATTGCTTTATTCAGTATGGAATGCTGTGTGTTTTGTCATTTACAAGTCTTTCTTCTTTTTTTTTTTTTTTTACTTCTATGAATATTGTTTTGTGTATTTATTTGCTCAAAGATGTGGTCTCAGTTTTGGTAAACTATCAAATCAGTTTTAAAATAGATTAGAAACAGATTCAAAAATGCTATGTATCTTTAAGGATGTTATACTTGTGTATGTTCATCAAACTATTGATATGTCAATATTGATATCAATATGTTATACTTATTGTAATAATATAGAGATTTTTCATAATAAAAATTTACATGCTTTATTGATATTGTTTTTGTTTTAATTTGACTCTAGAATTTTAATTGAGGTTTAAATTTTTATGCTGTAATGAAATTGATTTTACATGAACTCTGATTCACTTCTCATACATAAGTATTATTATTATTAAATTGAAGGAGAGGTAATCCTTCAGCCTTTTCCCAGACCACATATAGTTATTTATTTGAGGAAAATGGTTTGTTTTAAATCTCTATAAACTATTTAAATAATTAATGAGTATTTCAAATTACTCAAACTTTTTTAGTTGACATCCGCATGGAATTATCAATCTAATTAGGGATTGATAAATTATTTGCCACTTCTATAATTTTGTTTTTATTGAAAACGTTTCGAATGTTATACATTCATCTTCAGTCCTAAAAACAAACAAAAATTCAAAATGCAGTTTGGTATTATTATACATATTAAATTAAATGTAATATTAATTAGTATTATAAAGCATTTATGAATTTAATTAAGACAAGAAATCAAATACCTATTGTTACTTACCAAGATTAAAGTAGACTATATCAAACAGAAAAGTTTGTATTGGTTTATTCTCGCACTGAACTAGCAATGGAAGAAAGCTGTGGTGTTTATAGGTAAACGGTTTAGGGTTCGGGATTTTTCCATTTATTCCGGTGAATAATTGTTTTTTCTGTTATAGATGGGAATAAATTTAAGATTGGACTATTGAAGATTTTTATTTGGTCATTTAAGCAAAAATCTGGATTGAATTTGAAGGATTTTATTATTTCAATTGCTTCATATATATTTAATTTGAGACTGTTTTCAAGATGATGTATTAATTTAACTCCTGAGTCTTTGATGAATTTATGTTTTTTTTTTTTTTTCATTTAAATGTATTACAAGGTTGGAATTATCTGTCTTATCATTATATGTTCCTTTAATCTCTGATTTAGTGATCTTCCAGTTTTTCGCGTGTGTTTGGCTGCACAATCATTACAATTTAGTTCGTATACTCCCTTTTTTTGGAAAGGATCTATTTTGTCTTTAGGAGAAGAGAAATATGAGGATAGGGTTTTTTTAATTTTAAATGGAGGATTTAATTCTAGTTTTTTCAATTCATTTTCGAATTTGGTGGTTGTAGGGCAGTAATAAGGAATCAATAGATAATGTTTCAGGATGGGCCTGTCTTCTAGGGTTGTTGAATAGATTTCATTAATTGTATTTTTTTGTATTTGTTTTTTTAAAATGTGATTGATAGTGGTTTTATTGTACCCGTTATTTTTTGCTATGGAATATATTATTTCAATTTCTTTATTATAATTCTTTTCATTTAATGGTATGTTCAAAGATTATAATTATAATACAACTAAATAATTACACAGCACATTTTTATTGTACAAATTGAAAAAAATGTTATTTCCAGGAAAAACATGTTTTTAACATGTGTTTAATTCAAAGGGTTCCAACTGTTTAACATGGAACTAAATGATTCTTCTGATTTGGGCATTTTGGTTGAATGTGATAAAATTAAAACGTATTTAACTTAACTATTGCATAATAAGCACAACGGAAGCAACACATTTACTGACAAGAATAGAATTTGAAATTTCAAAGGGCAAGAGGATGTTTTTCACTTTGTTAAAAAAAAGTACTCGGAAGTAAGGGATCTAGAAAAGTTATCAAAATTATGAAGCTAAATATTATTTTATATAAATACATGTTTGATCTTTTAATTTTTTTTTTGTTTTGAAATGAAATTAAATTATTTTTAACTACAGGTACACGTTCAGTGCGATCAGGTGTGATCACAACACCAACTTGAATTAGTTGTTTATGAGCTTAATCTTTACTATTTTTATTTTATAGTACATTATTTTTATTAATCGTAGATGGCGTTTATCCAACTTATAATTGATAGGTTAAATAAGAACGTGTATCAGAAAATAGTTATATATTTATTTTCTATTTTAATTGTCAGAAATTTATTTTTGTTGACTTGTAAATCATATTAAATCATTTTCGTTGAAAAACGTATGCATTTGCATACAAATTCTGTCTTTATTTATAAGTGCACAGATTTTCTGTTAAATTTATTGTAAAAGCTTCTGATGAATAACTATATATACCCTATAAAATGTTTATTTTTTGCTTTTTAATCTTTTAGGAGGACTGATTCTTGTCTCCCTGGTTTACCACCAAGTCAAGCTAGGAGAAGGTCTAGCAGGACTAGGCCTAGTAACCATTCTCGACATAATATTCAACAACCTCCTGATCTACCATCTGGTTATGGTTAGTAATCTTCTCATGACGATTAATAAGTACTTTAATTAGTATCTAAGCTTAGATATTATTAATTATTATTATTCAAGTAATATGTTTTTAATTTGGTAATCTAATTATTCAAGTATCTGTTAATATAAGGAAATTTTTCCAACTTAAATAACAGACCTGCTTTTTTTTCTTCTCAATGCTAATGCTAATGCTAAAAAATAAAATAAATATTATAGATATTATATTAATTAAGTTGGAAAAATAAATCGAAATTAAAATTTTCATGTGATTATACTGTACAAGAAAAGATTTATGGCCATACATAAAACTAGCACAAGAAAATGGTATGAGAGCTAATTACAGAGGGGATAAAGTAAATATAGACGGAAGTATATACTCATTAAGCGAGCTAAAATCACAAGGTTTAATAATTAATAAAAATAATCAGAATCCTTTAAGCATTGGTAAAACAGGAAGTCAGAGCAAAGAAGAAACCGAAGAACAATTAAATAAAAAAAGGGAAATACATTCTCAGGGTTCGTTAGATTTTTTTTTTATGTCCAAGATCTCACTCTCTCGATCGGCAAAACTAAGATAGTTCGAACCACTCAAAGGTTAAAGACAAAGGTGTTAATAATGGTTATGATTTGGAAACAAATGCAGTATTAAGGAAAAGTTCGTTAGAAACTTCCCCAGAAGAGAAAGGAGAAACCTCCGCAGATAAGGAGGAAATCTTGTCAAATATCAAATTAAACTTTGAAAAGCAGAGAGCTAAAAATTTAAATTCAGGAAGCCACAGACTGGAAAGGTATTTCCAAAATAAAAATAATTCAGAAGCAGTAGGTTCGACCAAAGTTGGCAATACAAATGAAACAATAAATTCAAATCAATCAAAAATCTCAGAGCAGACAACAATTAAAAAATCTAGCTCTAACACCCTCAACGTTTGCACCTAGAACGTTGCTAGGAGAGAACAGGCTAACGGAATTTGAAACGGCCATAAATAAAATAAAATGGGATATTATTGGTTTATGTGAAGTAAGAAGGAAGGGCCCAAAAATAATAGAACGTAAATCAAACATAAATAATATATTTATGTACACATCATCCTTAAATGGCCAGTGTGGGACAGGATTTTTAATTTCAAAAAAATTTAAAAGTAACGTAAAATTTGAAGAGACTAACTTTAGAATTGCCACCTTAATTCTGTCTCTAGGAAATAGTAAAACTATAACTTTGGTTCAGGTTTATGCTCCCACTGCAAACTCCCCAGAACAGGATAAAGACAATTTCTACAGACAATTAGAAGAAATTCTTAACAACGCCAGCAGGAAAAACAACTATATAGTGATAATGGGAGATTTCAATGGGCGTGTTGGAGAAAGAATTGTTGGAGAAGAAGCAGTATTGGGAAGTTGTAGTTTTGGACGAAGAAATGAAGGAGGAAATAGAATAGTGAATTTTGCTCTTTCACAGAACCTCAAAATAGGAAACACCTTTTTCGGTAAGAAACAGAAAAATAAATGGACATGGCAGTCACCTAGAGATCAGAAATTTTAAATTGACTATTTACTCATTAACCATATAAAATATCTTAAAACTATACATGTTATTCAAAATCTCGATTACCATACTGACCATAGAATGATCAAAGGCGTCATTGAAATAAATAAATTCAAGAAATATCGACCCTTCAAAGTAATAAAAAACAATTGGAAAATCGTAAGCCAAAGAGACACTGATATATTTAAAACCAAACTAAAAACTAACCTAGCTAGAGAACCAGAAACGCTGGGTAACCAACATCCACGAGTCCAGATGATGTACGACCATCTTACAAAAGCTTTAAAAGATGCATATGTACCAACACAAGTGGCATCAAGCGGATCCAGGAGTACTACTCATTAACAGAGGAGACAAAGTTACTATTATGCAAAAGACGAGAATTAAAAGGAAAGACACCAGCTTCTTCAAAGGATAAAATCGAATTAACAGAGCTGAATAAACTCATTAGGAGGAAGATCAAATCCGACCTGAACCAACAAGGGGAGAACACAATTAAGACCAGATATACTTGATACAGTCAGATCAACCAAAAAAATACTATCTGAATTATCTTCAGGCAAACAATGGTCTTATTCTATTCAGGATAATAAAAATAGGCTAGTAATGAACAGAGAAGATATATTAGGTGTGGCAACTGATTACTTTACAGAACTTTATCAGCATAAAAATAAATATCATTCTTTGATCTTTCAGTCCGAAGAAAAAGTCCTTGAAATACTACTATCAGAAGTAGAAAGTGCCATCAATGTTCTCAAGAAAAATAAAGCGGCTGGACCTGACAATATAAGAAATGAGACCCTCCTAGCAAGCGGTTCAGTAGTATGCGAAGAATTACTTAAATTGTTCAATTCCATCCTGGAGGAAGAAACAGTCCTGAAACAATGGAAAACAGCAAAAATAGTTCTTAGGCATAAAAAAGGCAATAAAAACAACATAGAAAATTACAGACCAATCTCGCTCTGTCCAACCATTGCAAGTTTTTACTAGCATTATCACTAGACAAATAACCCCTTCTATAACAACTTCAATGTCAAGCGAACAAGCAGGCTTTAGGAGAGGCTTCTCAATTTCTGATAACCTACAGGTGGCGAATCAGCTTGTCAAAAAGGCTAAAGAATATAATTTCCCGGTATACTTTTGTTTCATTGATTTCCGGAAAGCATTCGACAGCGTCTACCACAGTAGCATTCTGAAGGTGCTGGATGACATGAGAATTGAACACAAGTACATCAGAATTACCAAAGAGCTCTACAAGGATAACACAGCTTTCATTGAAACTGAAAAGAAAGGTCCAAAGTTTAAAATAGACAAGGGAGTTAGACAAGGAGATCCACTTTCATCCATACTCTTTACATCATTACTGGAAAGAATATTTCAAAAGGCAGACATCGAAAATTTAGGGCTAAGCATAAATTGATCTAAATTAAATAACCTAAAGTATGCTGATGACATTATTCTGATTTCTGATAAAGCTGATGAAATAATCACGATGTTGAAGAAATTGGAAACATGCCTAACTACGACAAGACAGTTATGATGACGAACAGTGAAAAAACTGAAATCAGATGGAGCAATACAATATTAAATTATGTAGAAGAGTACATTTATTTAGGTCAACTCATTTCTTTCTCTGAAAGGATGCCAAAAGAGATCCAAAGGAGAACCACTTTAGGATGGAAAAAATATTGGACCCTCAAGCCTATTATGAAAGGAAACATTGAAATTATAAAAAAAAAAAGATTATTTTTGAATGTTGCATAATGCCCTGTGTAAGCTATGGTTGTCAAACATGGTCTCTGACAAAGAAATTAGAAAATAAATTAATAGTCTGGCAAAATTCTATTGAAAGGAGTGTGCTAAACATTAAGAAAAAGGACCGCATCAAAATCATGGACATAAGGAGACGAACAGGCTTCAAAAACATAAATCCTCTTGTAACAGAAATTAAATGGAAATGGGCCGGCCATCTGGCTAGAATTACGGACGGAAGATGGTCCTTAACGACAACAGAATGGACTCCTTATGACTTGAAAAGAAAACGTGGAAGGCAAAGAAGGTGTTGGAGTGACTATATAACAGCCATTGCAGGGCCAAACTGGATGAGGACAGCCAGAGACAAAGAAGCCTGGAAGGAACTGTGGAGAGAAACAGCGTATCCCACTTCCCAGTAGGAATTGGTCTCCAGGGAAGTTAGACCATCACTAAGGGGAAGGCCCATATAAATTAACAGAAAAAAAAGTTCATAATATTGTAGAAAATTGTAAATATTGTAAGTAGCATCTGAAGTAAAAGTAGTAAAATTCTGTTACTTTTTGTAATAAAAGGCTTTATTCATTCATTCATTCATTCAATATAAGGAAAGTTCTGTTGTTATGATAAGGTAATTGAGAAAAAATATTCTTACAGTCTTAGGGCATAGGAAATGAAAAAAATATTAAGATTATTGGCATTTTCAACTGTGGTATAGGATATTAACTTGATGAATGTTTTGAAGTTGAAGATGAAAATACACATACAGTTGAACCATCCATATTTATTGAATTTTATTTATCAAAAATCTCTTTATTCAGAATTTTTTTAGGAACCTTGAAGTTTAATTAGAAAACACTTTCTATGTATTGAACAAACATTTTTAGGCTACGTATTTGCTTTTAAGACTATGTATTTTTGCATATGCTTTTATATATTTAAAAATGAATAATTGCTAGTGAAGCTTGGGATTCTATTCCGATACCATACTTGTACTACCAACAATCATTGTGTAAATACCTCAATTTTAAATTATTTAAGTTGTTGATTACTAAAAATTGTTTGATTATTGGCTTTAACACTCGTCTCGCATACACTCCAACTAGGATATGATGGGGCACCCTACAGATTACTAACCTACTCTAGCCAGTTTATGAAGATTTCTTATCACAATAAAAATCAATGGTCACAGGCCAGATTTAAGCAGGTGTTGCTTCTAACTTGAGTGCTACCCAGCACACTCAGCTAAATTATTATTAGTTGGTTATTTGATATAAAAAAAATGGAGATTATGTTATCTATATTTTAAAAAAAGTTATTTATATTCTTAGTCCAGAGGAAATGTACATTTCGCAAAAGGTCGGGTAAAAGATTTTTTTTTTGTGAATTGTATATATTGAGCCTAGGATGGAAAACCCGAGGTTTCCAACAAAATTTTTTTTGGTAAAACTTTCTGTGGCCTAAAAATCTCGAAAATTTTTGGATTTTTTTTTCTCTTATTGTATGAAAACAATGCTTTTTTTTTTTTTGCAATATCAGCCAATACTAAATTAAACAAGATTAAATTAAGTAACTAGATTTATAGTTAATATTTTTTTAAAAGTTCTTATGAAGATATTATTTCTAGAAGTAGTAAAAATTTTATTCAGTATTAGTTTTCAAAATTTTAAAGAAAATGATTTATTAGTAGTTATGAAAAAATGTTTTTAATTTGTCCATTTCTTTAAGATGTTGTTTGTTTTAATCAATTTTTTAAAAGTGGAATGGTTTAAATAAAAAGGAAAATTCTGAATTCCGATTAAAGTTTGTTTAGAGCTGGAGCGCTATCCTAATAGGATATTGGAGTTGGAACGGTTGGAACTAATACATTACTTTACCATTCCATAACATCTGTAGTTCACTTAACGGCAGGTAGAACGAGCCATGTTCGCTGAGACTGAACATAGAACGAGTATATTTTTGAGATAGAGAGGGAGATTGATGGACAAAGTTAGTGGATGAAGGCTTTTCTAGCTTTCTTGGAATTGTGAATGGTAAGGAGAGACACTAAATCAATCCTCTCTTCAATGTTTTATACACTTGCTGCAAAGTACTAATGGACAAATGGAATTAAAACTAAATATTCTTAATGGCTAGCAGTTTTTCAAGCATAAGTCCCGATTATTTCCTGGCACGAAATATTCAAGCAGGATTCCCGATCTTCAAGGAATTCAAGGCTGCAGGGTACTCTGCATAAATAGCATCATATGTTCAAAGTATTATGATAAAGCTTTGGAATTAGAACATAAGTACCTAAATTGAAATTGTAAAATTGAGTTTTTAAACTTTTAAAGAAAATGGCTGATTAGTAGTCGAATGAAAAAATATTTTTAATTTGTCCATTTCTGTATGATAATATTGTAATCATTTTTAAAAAAGTGGAATGGTTTAAATCAAAAGGAAAATAAAGCACTTATATGAAAACTCATCCATTTAATTTGTTTCGGTTGGTTTCCGAATTCCGATTAAAGTTAGTTAAATATTAATAGATAGTTAATAATTAATTAATTAGTTAATGTTTTTTTTAAAGTTCTTACGATGACGTATTATTTTTATTAGTGGTAAACATTTTATTCAATATGAATTTTTGTTTGTAAAATGAGTTTAAAAAATAAAAATAAAATATATATTGTACATACCACCTACCATTTGAAACATACTTTGTTGTTGTCTTATACCTCCTTTATTATACAATATATAGCTTAATAAGGCTCCTGTAAGTACTGAAAAACAGGCCACCATACTTCATCCCTGACAATAACTCAGTTTGGCTAATAATGAATATATTTAGTCTACCACACCTGGGCTATACTTTTTTCATCTAATCATATTGTCGGATAATTATAATCATGCATAATCTTAAAGACTTTTTTATCTTTTGCAGAGATGAGAACTACTGAGCAAGGCCAGGTATATTTTTATCATAGTGCAACAGGTGTCAGTTCTTGGCATGACCCAAGGGTACCGAGAGATACTGAAGCAGAACGGCTTGGGCCTCTTCCTCCTGGATGGGAATCACGTCATACACCCTCTGGTCGGGTTTACTATGTTGATCATAATAACCGTACTACACAGTTCACTCACCCTGCTGCTCTTTACCATTATACTAGGCAGCAACAGCAACAACAGAGCAGGCCAAACCAGCAACAGCAACCTCCAAATCAACACCATCAACAGCAAAGGCAAATATTAGAAAAAGAGCTAGTTAAAAAAAAAATTAATTTTAATAAGGTTCAGAATAACTTAAAATGCTATGTTTCTTTAAGATTAATGACTAGCTGTGCTCTATGGCTTTACTAGTGTTAAATTTGCATTGCCAATTTTGTGTCCTACAAAATTTATCCCAGCTACTTTAACCGAATTTTACATTGGAAATGAGACATATTGGGAAGAAACAATTCTTCCATGTTCTAGCCTGTTTTTTTTTTTCAAAATGGCGGCGCAAGGTCGAAAACTCGGATATTACATGAGTGGACCGGTTTATAGAACATATTAAAAAATTAGAACTACTGGAATGAATTTTGTCACCATCTATTAAAAGAAAATCTTATTAAAATCAGGTGAGGTTTAGCCTTAAATGTTGACTCATAACTGGATTATCTTATTTAGATAAAGCAAGATGACACTATATGAAAAACAGCTATATATTTAAATTTTAATCAAATAGACCAAGTTGCCCTTGCTATCTTAGTATTTTAAAATACCATCGGACCAAGATTCTTCATCAAGGTTGCTGTCGTAATATTTTTTCATACCCTTTTTCCATGTTCTAAGCAAGTCGAAAATTTGTTTCCCGATTTTTGCTTCCTTGTTTGCAGTAAGGGAAGTATTGTAATTGTGAAAATTTTCAGATTTCAACTGAAATATCCATTTTGACCATCACTGAATCCAATTTGACTTTTGAGGTTTTCCATTTTGAGTTTCTTCGTGATGTCTGTATGTAATTTTGTTTGTATCTCGCATAACTCAAAAACGGTTACCCTGAGATAATTAAAATTTTGTATTTTGGGATTGTTGTAACATCTAGTTTTAAATCTACCTTTTTGGTTATTACATTATCACCGGGAATGTTCTTTTACTTGAAGGTGATAATAGATTTTCATCAGAAATTATATTAAAATATGGAAAAATTTCTCAAATTTGGTATATAAAACTTATGTATTAATATAATTAATGTAATAGAGTTTGGTTAAAATTGGAAGTGGTACTTTACTTGAAGGTCAAAATAGACTTTCATCCAAAATTATATTAAAATATATTGCAAAACATATCAAATTTGGTATACAAGACTTTTGTAACAATATTATTAATATACTAAAATTTGGTTAAAATTAGCTAGCCGGGAATGGTACTTTACCTGAAACTATCCTGCTTTCATAGAAGGGAGGAAGGAATATGAATTGTGCTTAAAATCACCAAACAAGATTTTCATGGTTAAGCACTTTTCAAGGTCCCTACTAACCGTTTTTTTTAATTATGTGTGCGTGGATGTCAATAAATGGACGCCAATAAACGTTGCGACATCGAGTGCCATTTTTGAGGTACTATCTTCATTATTAAACTAGTAACCAAATTCAGTACCACTTTTTGAGCCACCGATTTATAGTTTAATAGGTCTTGATGAAGTCCATACGCTATCTTTATATGATATTTTCTTCAGTAGTTATTCATTCCTTGTGATTTTGGCATTATCTTTACTTGACACAGTAATTTTCCTTTTTTGTGCTTTTCTTTTTATGGATGAAAAATGGTATTATCTTTTTATATATTTTCCGGTCAGAATTCAATGGACCACTAAAAAGTAATAGTTTATACTACTTACTTTATTATGTATGAACTATTGTAAATTGCTAGTTTTCTATTACTCATTCTGTTATATATAGTGATATTGTCAATTTTCTAATTCAACAGAAGTATGGACAAAGGAGAGGTTGGAGAACCATCTGAAGGCGAGGCTTTGCCTAAGTATAGAAGAGATCTGGTTGCTAAACAGAAGATATTGAAGGGAGAACTGACCGCCCTACAACCTCAGAGTGGCCACTGCAGATTGGAAGTATCAAGGCATGAAATATTTGAGGTAGGTACTTTGTGTATTCTGCATTTCTGTTTAATTAAGAAATAGTTATGGGTATTTTAGTTTTAATAATACACAACAATAAAGGATCCTTTATCATTTGTTGCTTGGGTATTTTATAGTTTAAATTATGCAGTAATGACAAAGAAGTTTTATAGAGAGGAAAGTGCAAGATCAAAATGAATACAGTTATTTAAAACAGCTAAAATTTGAATAGCCCGTTATTGGGCTTGTTCAAATCTCCATCCATTCAAATATTGCTGTTATTACCAATTGATAAAGTGTATTATTATTGATACAGTAGAGCTCAAACACTTGTTTACAAAGTAACTTCGTGTATCTTTCAACTTTTGTTTGCATAAAAACATTGTTGATGGAATATATAATGGAAGGAAAAATAAATGAAATAACATAGAAGTTAAAAACTATACTATGTCTTAGGAAAAAAAAAACTGATCAAGCTAACAAAACAAATATCAAAGAAATAGGAAACAGATTATTATTTGCCATGCCAAGAACATTAACAAAATCTTAAATTTGTTAATCTTAAGGCAAAAAAATATGTTGAGAAAATAAAAGAAATAAATATGATTTTAAAATGATTAAATTATGAGATATGAATGTATACATAGTACAAATAGAATCAACCAAAAATTCACTAATAACTATCATAAAATTAGCATTAATTTTATTGAAGAATAATATAATAAACAATAATATAATCAAAGAAACAACTCACAAACCAATGAAGTTGTTCACAAAAGAAATTGTGATAATCGAAGACAGCCTTGGCAAGAACAAAAATATGTTCCTTGTGTATTTTCCTAGTTGAACGTTTTATTTCTTCATTTGCTACAGTAAATGAATACCAAGTACGGATAAATGTTCTGAATGGGCAAACAAAGAAGTATTGCATTCAACCAAGAAAAAAAATGAAGGTTTCTAACAAAGAAGCAAACAGAAAATTTTGATTATAGGAACTTTAAATACTACTAGGATACTAAGGGAAGGATTACTAGAATTAGAAGTTCTACTGGATATGGGATGGCACATTAGCAGACTTTCTAAAAATTTCTAGTAAATAAGAAATTTGATCTGGATGCATATGTTTAAATATCAGATGCAGTATCACAGGTATAATTAGGAAAGATTGAAAATCTATAAACTATAAGTCTGAAAAAATTAAAGCCAAATGTACAAATAATTATCAAAATCCAAAAAGTTGATATTGATAATAATTAAATGTAATGAAAGAAATTATTTTGCTTTTAAAATTTAAAACAAATATTGAATATTATTATTTAAGCCATACAACAAAAAAGTCTTTACAATGGTAAAGATTGAAGACAAAAATGAATTATTAAAACCAAAGTGAAATATTTATTCACAAATAAACAAAAACAAAAATATTTTAATATTCTTTCAACTGCTGGCTGTATATTCAGATTGGAGCAACTATCCCTTGTGCTAAAACCTCTTGAAGATGGATGGCACCTCCTAGAGGTAAATAAAGGGTCCCTTGAAGCTGCAATTGAGAGGCTTGCGTTCGATCACCCATGCAGTGATGATAAGTAAAGCTACAAACTAACTAAAATCTGCATGCCATGCTACTCATTTTTTACTTCATTGTCCACTATTAAGCTATTTTATAAATTATCCTAAGCAGACAGTGAGGTAATGTTAAATTTACTTTATTGAGTCAAGTTTATTTATAAGTTTATATATATATATATATATATATATATATATATATATATATATATATATACACACACACTCACACACACACACCTGTATTTTATTAAAATTAAATTGATTTGAATGAAAAAAGATACTTTAGTTCAGGATTGAATTCTGTTTTTTGACAGTTATGCTTTAATTGTTATTTTGTTGTTGGTAGGAGTCTTACCGGCTAGTTATGAAAATGAGATCAAAAGACCTGAGGAAGAGGCTAATGGTTAAATTCAGAGGCGAAGAAGGCTTAGACTATGGCGGTGTTGCCAGAGAATGGTTGTATCTTTTATCTCACGAGATGCTGAATCCACAGTACGGTCTTTTCCAGTATTCTACTGAGAGCAACTATACTTTACAGATCAATCCTGATTCAGGAGTTAATCCAGTATGGTTTTATTTAATTTATTTAAATTAACATTTATGACTCATTGTATTTTTTTCACAAAATTATTTCAATTCTGTTTAGGAGCATCTATCCTACTTCCACTTTGTAGGAAGGATTATCGGTATAGCTGTATTTCATGGCCACTACATCGATGGTGGGTTTACAACACCATTTTATAAAATGTTGTTGAATAAGCCTATCACTCTTGATGATATCGAAAGTGTTGATGCTGAGCTTCACAGAAGTTTAAAATGGATACTGTAATATCCTTATTATATTTTTTTATAGCTAATGTTTATATTTTATAGCCATTAGTTTTCTTATCATTAATCAGTACTTTTTCCTTATAGTGAAAATGACATTTCACCTGTTATTGATACTACTTTTGCTGTTGAGTGCAATAGTTTTGGAGTTTTAAAAGTGCATGAATTAAAAACAGGTGGTAAAGACATCCCTTTAACTGAAGAAAATAAGAAAGAATATGTCAAGTAAGATTATTATGATTATGACTTTTTATTTTGTATTACCATTTGTTTTCGTTTTTTGAGACTGTAAAAATATTAGATTTTTAATAAAAATATTAAATTAATAAAGATTTTGAGTCATTGCATAACTTTGTGGTGTTATGTAGTTTTCCTGTGTAATGTACAATTATAAAATAATATTTTTATTATAACACAGAATTAAAAAAATCTGGTGCAGTGCACACATTATACCACTTTCTCTTAAGATCCTATCATAATAATCCATTTTTAAAAATAATTCTTAAGAATTCATATAAGCATTATTTACTTGAAATATTTTCACAAAAATATTTTAAATATTTCTATTTTTTATTACTATTGACCATGGGAGACTGTTAATTATTTCAAATAAACAAAATTAAAAATACTTTAGAGGAAGCAATTTTGACAATTTGGCATTTAAGCACTGCCAGACTATTTCATTGAGGATAAGAGTTAGCTGATATTAAAGACCATTCGATTGTACATTGATATACGAGTTTAATCAAAATTGTATATACCATTTTTGAGAAAATTGTAAAATAGTGTTAAATTGCTGATATCCAATGGCTCTTCCGGTAAATCTGATGTGCTGTATCTTTGCTAATACTGGTTCAATTTAGATAATTCTTTTTTTTTTTTAGAGAGAGAATTTAGTATGTTTTTATACATGATTTACCCATAAAAGTCATAATTTTTGACTTTTGTACAAATTAAATTTTCTTTTTGTTATAAATTTTTTCTTTACATTTTCTCGATGATATACTACATATATGAAAAGTAAAAGGGCTTGAAGGCAAGTTTTATCAAAATCATTTGAGCTATTTTCAAGAAAATTGTAAAAAATATATTAAATCGAAGATATAAAGTGGTTCTTCTAGTAAGTCAATTTGGACGAAAAAGTTGCTGTAACATGCCAGGCATTAACCTACTTTAAATACATAATTTCAGTTTTGTACAACTTTTCTTTATTCAGCTTGGCTGTTCACATACACACAGACCATTTTGCAAGACTTGGTTATTTGGACTCAGGGGACCTTTAAATGAGTATTTTTATTGAAAACTCAAAGTCAAAATTTTTCACGATCGCAATACTTCCTCTTACTATTTGTTTCATACATAGGTAAGGGAAAGTAAAAAACAAATTAATAAACTTTCAATGATTGATATACCTCCTTAGGCACGAATGACTGTTTCAAGTCTTCTCATATTTTTCATGCCTTGTTCCTGCTTGAATAGTTCTTAGCTCTTCTAAGTAATCAAGGGGCAAGAGGGTTATAAGTTCTCGTTAAATTCTGCCAAATTTGTTAGCTCAAAGATATTCTCTTGGATTTGACATAAAGTTGGATGATATCCATATCATACTCAAAATTTCTGTATCGTTAAGATATTCGGAATCACTTTTGTTCTCCTTTTGAGATTTCTCACACTGCTAGCTGAAGAGCACAGCTGGGGATTAACGATCCTCTGGTTTTCTGAGTTCAATACACACAGAACAGTACACAATTCACAACGCAGACACAATGTCATTCACACTATACACATAGGAAGCCGTCCCAGATGAGGGAGCAAGTCATGATGCTCTAAGGAGGCAGCCTCGTCACCTGACTCAAGGGCAGTGATCTTATAATCTGCTCCCCTTGAATAACTTATGAGACCTCAACAAGGTATTGCCAGTAAATTAAATGGTAATAGACCTTAACAACTTTAAATTTAAATTCTGGAATATCATATCATTGTGTAGACTGGAGGGGCTTCAAGTCCTCCCTACGGAACTGGGCAAATATAAATTGGACGTAACCGCCATCCTAGAGATCTGTTGGACCGGCCAAGGGCTTATAAAAAAAAAGTATCTCACTATTTATTACCAGGAGCTGACGGATTGCAGGTGGAAATCTTTAAGCATGGTGGCGAGGAGCACCATAGGGCTGGGTATGATTTAATGCTATCTATATGGAGCAGGGAAGAAGTGCCAAGGCAGTGGAGAAGTGTAGTAATATGTCCTTTTTATAACCCCATTTGATGAGCAGAAAATAGGGAGTTATCAGGCCAGCTTCCAGAGGAGAAGATAGACTGTTGACGAAATTTTTACTCTGTGGACAATCCTGGAGCGAGGTCACGAGTATAAGCTGCCAACCCACAACCTGTTCGTCGACTTCAGAGATGTATATGATAGCATCAAACGCACCAAGCTTTATGAGACCTTGTCAGAGATGAATATACCAGATAAATTGATTCATCTTGTGAAGTTGAGAATGAAAGGTGGAAGGTGCCAAGTCCAGATATAGTTGGATTGCTCTGCTGAATTTTCTTTTGAAAAGGGATTAAAACAAGGAGATGGACTGGTATGTCTTCTATTTAATTTTGTCATAGAAAAATGTGGTGAGAGAATTGAGAATCCAGGCACATGGTACAATTTTTGGTCATATGGTACAGGTGATTGGCCATGTTGACAACCTAGATATTGTGGTGAGGTCTCGACCAGTGCTGGAGGTTTCCTTCCACCTTAGAAATCGGCTTCATTCATGGGGCTCATCATCAATGAGGCGAAGACTAAATATATGTGCACAGGTTTTGGAGGGGGTCCCATGATTATAGAAGGTGATGATGTTTATCTATCTTATCACAGCCTCTAATGAGTTGTAAATTAGAAAATGATTGGCTGCAGCAAACCGGTGTTACTTCAGGCTTCTCGGCTGCAGCAAACTGGTGTTACTTCAGGCTTCTCGGCTGCAGCGAACCGGTGTTACCTCAGGCTTCTTGGTTGCAGCAAACCGGTGTTACTTCAGGCTTCTTGGCTGCAGCGAATCGATGTTACTTCAGGCTTCTGAAGACAATCCATAGTAGGCTTCTCAGCAGACAAATAAAACTGGCACTCTATATGACTTTGATCTGCCATGTACTCACCTATGCCTCACAGACCTGGACCATCTCAAAGAGCAACAAAAAAGATCTAATGGTGTATGAAAGATAAATATTATGGCACACAATCGGCCCAGTGAGAGCTGCAGAGGGCTAGAGAATCAGAAAGGATATGGAGAACTAGAGGTGGTCAGGTTTATCAAGCTTGGATGGCTTAATTGGGCTGGTAATATTGCCAGGATGAGTGAGGAAGCGACCCCGAGGAGAGTGTTGGAGGAAGTCCTTCATTGAACAAGAAGAGCTGGCAGGACAAGACTAAGGTGGGCTGGTGGAGTGGCAGCAGATGCAAGAAGGCTCTTAGAACTCAGGACCTAGGAGGCGGCAGCATTAGACAGAGACGAATGGCAGAGGCTCTTTGAGGAGGCCAAGACTCACCCCGGATTGTAGTGCCACAGAGATCGATTGGTTTCAGATTGCTCAAAGACTCTATATCTCTTCTTGAGTTGCTATCAGTGGTACAGAAACTGTGAAAAGATTTTCTGCAATGAGCTTAGTACACACAATATTTATTTTTTTAATATAAATCATAGGTCTATCAATATATTGTTCATTGTTTTCCTTATTGGCTTTGCAAACCGTACAGATCTTATGCGACCTTAACCAGCCTGCTCCACCTCTTTTCATCTTTGGGTAATGTTTTTAATATGCTTTACGCAACTCTGTGGTTATACTGAAATAATCCGAAAAATTGTTTTGAACTACATTCCATTTGTCTATAACTTATCTTAAACTTAGTCGCTTGAAATAAAGAATACTCATAGAGAACCTTTATTTCTAATCTCCCGATTTTACTTTCTAGGTTGTTGCTTGTCAGATACTAACACTCACTACTGTTTATCAGAACAGACTTTACTTGGTATTTTTAAATCCTTTTCTTACTTTGTATTTTTAAATCCTTTTCTTAAGGTTTAAGGACCTGGCTGAACAGTTAGGATGTAAGAGACCATCTCATTATCTCAAATATCTTTGAACTTTGACGATGAGATGCTTCTTATATGTTTTCTGCATTTGTAGTATGTCATCTGAATAGTGAACATTCAAATAAATTATTACCTTCAAAGCAATATGTTTCATATGTGATAATAAAGCGATTTCGTAAATAAATACTTCAAAATGTCAGATGACCTGATTGGCACATAGTTATAAACAAAAATCTTTTGTAATTTTTTTTTTCCAATTATTTAAGATTTACTCAAACTTCGTTCAAATATAAAGTATCTCAATATTGATATTTTTTTACTTTGCAGGTTATATGTGAACTACAGGTTTATGAGAGGAATTGAACAACAGTTTCTTGCATTGCAAAAAGGTTTTACAGAGTTGATTCCCACACATCTCTTACGACCTTTTGATGAAAATGAGCTGGAATTGATTATTGGAGGGTTAGGATCAATAGATATAGTTGATTGGAAGGCTAACACAAGGCTAAAAGTATGTTGGTCCACTTTTTATAAATATATAATGAAACTGCTACATATATATTTTTTGTTAAAAATAATTTGTATTATTAGAAACTTAATAAATAGTATAAATATAAATATTTAAAAAATTTGTTATGACATGAAACAACTTCTCAACAAAGCAATTAAATATCAAGAGAAAGATTGTAAGACCATAATTTGCAAGTCTTATTAAAATATTATAAATTTATTCATTCATCATAATTACGTACTGAATTTTTGTGCTGTAAAATACTCTAAATGTACAAAATCTTGCAGTAAGGACCCAAAATGTATGAAATTTTGTACAGAGCACCTTAAACTTGCAAAAATGATCTATTTTTATTTATAATATTTATACATGAAAAGCCTACACATAAAAGGCTGTATGTAGTTATAGTCTGTATTACAGTTATAGCTTCTGGATTAAAATTTCATGTAACGTTTAGTAACATGAGTAAAAATCTAATTTTAATACAAACAATAAATTATGATTAACTTAAAGAAAGATGAAAGAGAAACTTAACCTATAAATTCAATAATAGTTTTTTAGGAAAAATCTTAAAATAAAATTAAAAACAATAAATGTTTGGATACATGCCTATGTATTTAATTGCAGGAGAAGTTGAGTGGGGTGTACGGTCAGTGAAGAAATACACACAAATAAGAAGACTTATTTTAATGTGTGCCGAAGTTTTTGGTCTTCATCAGGGCAACATGTATAGAGATCTACAACATAGTTGTAGATCAATACGCCTGTTGCCCTGATGAAGGCCTAAAACTTCGGCTGAAGCGTTGGCACACATTAAAGTAAGTCTCCTTGTTTCTTTTTTTTTTTTCTTGACAGACTGCACCATTTAACCAACTTTTCTACAAATAGTTCTACAGTCAATTATACTTTCACCCCTATATATTTTATTTAATATACAAAATTTAATTCAAAAAGTGCAAGATATGTAATATTATGCTACCAAAATCAAAGTCGTGCAGTTTAGTCTAAAAAGAGTAAAATGTGCAATTTTGTTGATCATTCATGTGTTTAGAAATAAAATTATTGTTTTTAAATTTAGTTGAAGTTGTTTGTAGTGTTTTCTGTGATTATCAATGAATGGCTGGTTTGTTTGTTTTTCTGAAGAAAAAAAACTTGTTATTAGTTAAAACAACTTTATTTTCTTTCCACTAATTATTTATTAACGAGTTGACTTTTGGATTATAGATGTTACACAAGAAATGCTTACCTATTAATAAATACAGTTTAAAGAGACAATCAAGCTATTTTTATTTATTTATATTAATCTGCAACCAGAGCACTATTGCAAATATTAACTTTTTGATGTTGTCATTTGGTTAATAAATAACTTTTGATTCAGGAAATATATTACTGTGAATTATAACATGCTGTATTTTTTTTTAGCATTGTACTCCTAGCACTCCTGTTGTCGTATGGTTCTGGCAGATTGTTGAAAGTTTCAGTGAAGAGATGAGAGCACGTCTATTGCAATTTGTCACTGGCAGTTCTAGAGTACCATTACAAGGATTTAAATCTCTTCAAGGTATTTTAATTTTATTGTTTAAATCAACAACTGGGAAAAGCCAGTTGAGCTATATTATTTAAGATCATATTAATGCAATCTTTGTTGTAATTAATAATTTATATTATTGTGAAGGCCTTTTACATTAGGTCTCTCCCCATTGAGAAATATCATTAGGGATGTCTTCAGCTTAAATATATTGGTGGATTTAGGAAAACAAGTTTGTAGAATATTATAATTCACAAAACAAAGGAGAAATACATGTATACATTGGAAAAGAAATTTCCTTATATAAACAGGCAAATTAAATTATATTCAACTGTTATATCATAATAAACATTAAATATAATTGTAAACTATTATTAAGAAAGAACATTTTAAATTAAAAATTAACATCATACAAACAATGTTTTATATGAAATCATCTCGTTGGAATTTACTAATTAATGAACATGGTAATAGTAGTGTTTGTTTTGTTGTTAAAGAACATATTAAATTCTTCAAGAACTATTCCTCTTTCTAATGATTGGATAAATGGTTGAAATGGAAGCATGAATAGTATAGCATGAATAATATTCTCATAGACTTGCGAGGGTTTTGAAGTTTTGAACTAGAGTAGTCTTTATTTCATCTGTTAAGAAAAATTTGATGATTTCATGTCTCATGGAGACTGAAAGTGTTCTGTCCTTAATGAAGAACACACTTGAGACTGTGCATGAGAGTAAATGTCACTCTCCAATAAAGGAATAATTATTCAAAGGTCTATTCACCATTATGTCTTCTTGCGAGACAATGTTGAATGGCCATAAAAGATGTGGTTTTTAGCTTGCTTGGTGTGACCCAAAATATATTTCATGATAACCCAAATAAATATGAAGTTAATTTAGTACAAAATAATAAAGAATTGAAACAAAAATATATATTTTTTTATAATCGTAATTATTACACACCAAGCTCATGAGGGACAAAAATAACTTATTAATTTAATTTATGACAAAATATCACCAACCTAAAACTTGTGTGAGTAGTTGTCACTCCAGTAGTGGTAATTTGTGAGAAAAAATTATTGCTTTTTAAAAATATTCTAACATGCACTGCTTTTAGGTTCAACTGGAGCTTCAGGCCCAAGATTGTTTACAATTCATGTAACGGATGGTCCTCAAGAAAATCTACCTAAAGCGCATACTTGTTTTAATAGGATTGATTTGCCACCTTATGAGTCAAAAGAAAAACTGTATGAGAAGCTTTGCCAAGCTGTTGAAGAAACTTGTGGTTTTGCTGTAGAATAATGGCATGTCTCTTAAAAAATTATTTACTTTACATTCTGATTGTGCAAAATCAGTTTTGTGAGTGAGAATGAGGTTGCCAGACTTTTATTGATTGTTGTTTTATGTATTTATTGCTGCTGTATCAAATCAAAGTTATAAGAATGCTAGTATAAATAAATGACTGACTGTTGAAAAAAATAATTAATATTTTTGACCTGCTTTCGTAGTAATTAGGTAATTTTCGGAATTAATGTTATGTTATCAGTACTAAAATCTGCTTATTATTGTGCTGTTAGTTTATTGGATATTTTTTTTGTAATTATCCAAGTTTAGAATAAATAGCTGTTTAATAGTAGATACTATTAGAATTGTTGATTTGATGAAATCTTTGAGAGATCTGATGAGATCTTTCTTTATGTCTGTTATTTACTTTTCTTTTAAGTATACAATTATTGTTATTTATTAGTGCTTTCAGATGTTATTGTTTGCATTGGTCTGGTAACCTTTAAATTTTATATGAATGTAAAATCAATTGTGATAATTAATTCTAAATAATTTTAAATTCTAAATAAGACAATACAATTAAGTTAAGTAAATTGTTTGTTTAAAAAACAAATAGAAGTAGAATTATATATTTTTATAATAAAGCAAAATAACCAGCACCTAGTTATTACATAATGTATGAATCTCTTTTGTGTTGGTACTGTATGAATTTATAAAACTTGTTGAAAATTTTATGTGATAAAATTGTGTTTTTTCTTTACTCTACTTTTTAAAATCCGTTGTTATCAAAAATGTATCTATTTTTTTTTCATTGTATTTAACATGTCATGTTCATTTTAAACATCATAAAGCTAATTTAAAAAGAAGTGATTTCTAAATACAATAGTAGTTTATTTTTTTAATTTGCAATTTCTCTTTTTGTTTTATTATATTTTAGCACTGCACTGAGATTTCTTTTTTTGATTTTTGTTAGCACTATCATTTTTTAAATTATTTATATCATATTTTTTATTACATTTTTAATATGGTTTTAATTTATGCGATGTTAGGCCCTGTGCCACATTTATATTTTGTAGATATCTCATGTAAATACGTATAAATATATTTATATAAATAAATAGATTGTTAATATTTTTATGTCATTTATTAAAGATTTATTCTTTCAAGCATTATATACTTGATGAATTGTATATATTTATATAATGATGTTTCTATTGAACTGCTTATAAATGATTGGAATGTAATATGACTTAATCAATACTTCATGTATTACATTTGTATTAATTACATGTGGAACTATTGAAATGCCAGTCTTTCAGTGGTCAATTATGGCATTATGTTATACTATTCCAAAAGATATATAATAATTGCTAGCATGAAACATTTCAATTTTATTATTTATAATAGTCTGATGCTGAAGATTTGCAATAGAAATTGAAAAATAAAGGTTTTATATACAGGTTTTTTATATTTTATTATTTAGGTTTATGTTACATTTCCAATCCCCAATAATGTATGCCTCTCCTGGAAGTTAGACAATTACCTCGACAGAAAGGAGTCTTGCAAGTGAAATAATTATTTAATTAATAATTAATTAATTATTTAATTAATTAATAATTGTATAAAAAGACTAATAATAATATTCAATTTATAATTACATTTAGTACTAAATTGAAATGAAATAATCCTGCTTATATCATTTTGTTTGTTCAGAAGATTTGATGTTTTTTAAAAAAGACTTAAATGCCAAAATTCAAAATTTAGGTTTCAACATATGGGACGTAAGCACCACCTCTATTTATTCCTGCTCACGATATATCGAAAAAAAAAATTGAAATTGGAAATCTAAAAATCGACTATTGATGGCTTAAGCAACAAATGCTAATGACTCTGTCATCACTCTGGTCTTAACTAGTGATAGAAGTCTTAAAAATATATTGCAATTACAAAGCTTTTGCCATCTTAATAAACTCCTACATAATACAATAAAGAATAAAATTTAAAAAAAAAATTATTTTGGGGAAAAAAATCTTTTCATGTGTTCTCTGTAAAGTTTGGAAAATGACGCTTACGCCTTTTTCAAAAAACGACATCGATATATTTGCATTATTTTTGAATATCTAAAAACTCTCTTATTCGCCTTTATGTTTTTTCTCATTAGCTAATCTTTTGAATCAAGCTTAGGATTGATAACCACATTTATGTTGCCCACCTTTACAAATATTTATAACGGATCATTTTTTTTTTATCTAAAAAAAATATATATTTCAAACATTATCATTTTTACATTATCAAAAAACAAAACAATTTCACATAAACCTTCAATAATTAAGTTATTCAGATGATTTTGAAGTAAACTTTTCTCCAACAGTCAATCAAACTGTTAATATTTCTCTAACTTCTTGTGATTTTTCTTGAAGAAAAAAAAAAAACTTGCTATTTTTATTATTACTATTGTTGGTGTCCATGCAGTATTTTATTTCTCTGGAGTTTTTAATTCGTGCTAATGTACTTATTTATACTCAATATTTCGTGCAAAAAATCATGATTGTGTAGTCTTTATTTAATTTGTATTTGAATAGCTTTGACAATGTCTTATGCAATTTTTTGGACTCCATTACAAGTACTTCTATATCTAAAAATTAGTTTTTATGGGCTTGTATAATTTTCAAAATCATAAAAGAAAGGATTAATATTTTCACTGAAATTATTAATCTTACTTCACCATGAATTAAGTGATTTACAATTTTGGAAAATATAATCGTTATTGGGTATGGAATAGTTGATCTATAACTTAATAATCTATACTATTATATAAATCTAAAGAGTTTGTTTGTATGAATGCATTAATATCAGAAACTACCAGTCCGATTTGAAAAATTCTGTTTGTGCTAAAGTGGGTCCACACTGGGCGTGCATAGCAGAATGACCGTCAGGGCACAAAACTTCCCAGAACAGCACTAGGTGTTAGGTAGGAGTGTGGAGATTGAACTGTGCTGTCGCCCCACTAGCAATTTCTAGTGCCATTCTGGTTAACTATATACATCATTTTTCGCACTTTCTTTTAAATTAGGTTTAGTCCCTTGTTCTATGTTCACAGCTTCCAAATTGATTCTTATTTGAATTTCAAATAATTAATAAAGATGGAGTGAATGAGAGTTATCTAATAAATAGCATTTATTAATTAAATGACAAGTTTGAATTTTATTGCATTACCCATTGTTTTAATAAAAAATTGTTAATGAAATGTTAATTAATAAATAAAATGTTCTGATAAAAAATTCAAATTAATATGAAAAAAAAACAAACCAGAAATAAATAACTCATATACATGTTTTACTATCTTAATTACAATTTTGTTGTCTGATTTCAATTACGTATAGGTGATTCTCAGAAGCTCAAAAATGTTCCTCCAAAAAAGTGAGTCTATGAACTCTTTCAATAAAATATAAAAAATTTGTATTTATATACTAAAGATTTTTAGGATATTTTTGTGCTCAACTCCAAATTTTGGGACAGGAATTCAAAATTTCCATTTTTTTGTAATGGCCTTAATGATAATAAAATTTTTGTTTATAAGAAAATAATGAAATATGTGGACTGTATTGAAGAACACGCCTATATTTTTTATTGAACAGTGTATGGTAAGTATCACAATTCAAGTAGTTGTATTTGGGGGTCCTAAAAAAAAAACTTCATTTTCAGCACCAGAACTTCGAACAAGTGAACCATCTAAAATTACAGAATTTTTTATGTGGCTTCTTGAGATCAAAAAGAACAATATGCAATACAAAACAGAGCTCAAATCACTTTTTCCTTAATACGGTGATAATGAAGAACGCCAGTAAAAGTTGGCGTAATGATAATTTATTGATGGGAATGAGAATTTGAAGTTTTCGAGCTGGCTTTCCCTATTTAGTCAGATGGATATTATAAAACCAAATCACACTTTCAAAGGCCTTTAGTAGAAGGTGAAACAGATAAATTGTAAATATATATATATATATATATATATATATATATATATATATATATATATATATATATATATATATATATATATATGTATATATATATATAAATTTAAAGAATGATTATAGTGCGGTAAAGAGAATAATTAACATACTCTCCTGACAAGTTCCCTTCCACCTTGAAAGCTAAACATTGATTGTTAGGAGGCTGTCAAAAAACAGTTTTAACCATATAGGCTAAGTTACTTGTACAAAGTTATCATTCAGGTTGCCAGAAATTTCCTCTTACAGATTCACAAATGAAAATTTTTCGAGTAATAAACTTTCGAAAAACCTATTGATTATATCACCTGCATTCAAAATAATTATGAAATTATTTCTGAAGACAGTATATTGACCTTTTGATTTTTAAAAGGTTTTTTCCAATAAAAAGGATATATCCCCAATTTTCAGAAGGGAGATTTTATCCAAATTTGATTTCGTGATAATGATAACCAAGGTTTTTAAGACCACAAATAAAAAAGTTTATTGAAGAAAATGGTAATTTTTTTTTTGGATAATGTAAACATGAATGAGAAAATATAAAAAAAAATCATCCATGGGTCACTCCCATTTGAAGGAATACTGGAGTTACTCTATAATTGACTTTTTTTTTTTTAGAATCCCCCATTTCCATTAGTGCAAAAAGTCCTTTAACTTATTATCCATGGACAAATGTTGACATTTCACTCTCTTAATACAAAAATATCTAATGTGGACACCCCATGACTTCCTTGCACGCCTATTAAACTCGGCGCCACGTCTATTGGCATCCACCTGATGACGCCAATAGACTTTATTAGACACACACACACACTCCAATATAAAAACAGTTAGAAGGGACCTTGGAACATGCTTATCCATGAAAATATCGATTTGTCATTTTTAGCACGATTCGTAGGAGTGATGACCCTACTCCGTGCACCTAAATTGTGAATCGCGTTGTGGTTTTCCAGGACATAAAATAGCCGCCCGAAATATAACTGCCGAATTGGCCCCAAAAAGGCCGGTTAGGAAGCTATGGATATCCTACCGCTTCACCATGGAAACCAAAGTAGCAAAGTGAGGTTGGGTTACCCTGCAGGCTGTCTGTGGCTCCTGCAAGCAATAAATGTCTGTAAGAATACCACATCGCGCGGCCAAAGATCTGGTATATAGTGCCAACAGGAGAAAAAAAATACATATATATATTTACATATGCATAATATTTATTTATTTTTTATGTGTGGTTATATTTTGAATAATTTCTTATATCTATTCATGTTCCCACTCTTTAATGAGGCTAATGTTCCTGTTTTAAGATAAACCTAGTTACTATTTATGCAATACTAGAGTGTATACCGACTTTTGCCGTTTGCTCTTTTATAAATAAGTAATTTCTGAAAACTTCTTCTTTTCTGATTTATATAAATTTAATTGATTTTAAGTATTCATTGCAAAATTTATACACATCGTCTATTGTTATTATTTGATCACCAACAGGCCCTTGCAGACTTAGTTATTAGTTACTTTATTTTACTTTAGCATTAGTTACTTCTCTTTTTTTTTTTTTGTTCCTCCGATGCCTTCACATAGGTTTTTCTATGTGCTGAGACAAAGAAATTCCACTCTGTGCCTAACTGAAAGTCAGTTTTCTGACTACAACATTTTTTTATTTTTATACTGGCATGAGGAAACATCAGTAAAATAAATTACTTTTTACACATTTGGCTGTGTTTCTTTAATGAATTTTATAACGTGTTTCTAAAAAGCATGAACAGTTGAGGTGTCATGCTGAAGATGGTCACTCAATAGCTTATTTAATGTTATAAGCCAAAAAATTATTTTTAGTGCATTTGATTTATTCCTACTCCTAATATAATAAAAATTGTACTGTTAATAAATTGTAAGATTAATAAATGTCCATTTTCAAACCATTTGAAAATGAACATTTACTAACCTTCAGGATAATTTTGATTATATTAGGAGTAGAAATAAATCAAATGCACTAAAAATAATTTTTTTAGCTTATAGCATTGCCTTTCAAATGTGGTGTGTTTGAGCTTTCTGTCATATACTTTTTGAACTATCGACGAAACCGCAAATACTTGCACTTTGTGTTCTTTCCAACTTTCGAACAGTTCCATCGGAGATATTAAAGCCCAATTTTGAAAAAATAGAAAATTACAAATTTAAGAAATCATAAAAAACCAAGCATACATTTTGTAGGATTTATATTTATTCTGGTTGACCTACTACTAGGGACCTACCTACCACTCTAATACGTAAATTGAAAAAATGGTTTGAAAACGCAATTTGTTTTAATTTGAGCGTTAAACTTCAGGTCAATTTTTATCATATTATGGATAGGAACACATTAAATACACTAAAACTAAGTTTTTTAGCTTAAGTGTTTGATCTTTCTGTCATATAGTTCTTGAAATATCGACGAAACTGCTGCAATTGCTGAAATGGGCCTGTTGAACTGAAGACAAATGTCTGCTATTTATAAACGGTTAAGAAAAAAAAATCCCCAGCGGTTTTTATCTCTAGAAACATGGAGGAATCAACATACAAACTATAAACAAAATCAGAAATGCTCTAGCAACTACCCTTGGACCACTTCATATGGATTTCCAAGAAGGCGGGAACAATCAATAGTTGTAGATAAAGTATCACTTCCAGCAATCCAATTTTAACCAAAACCTTATATATTATCTTTACTGATATAAAACTCTTACATACCAAATTTGAGAAGTATTGTATTATATTTTAATGTAATTTTTTATGAAAGCTTATTATGACCTTCAAGTAAAGTACTACTTTCGGTTGGCAAATTATAATCAAAATTTAGTATGTTACTTATATTGATACATAAGTCTTACATACCACATTTGAGAAGTTTTGCATTATATTTTAATATAATTTTATATTACAATACTTTTCGCAATAACAATACTTTCTTTACTGTGTATAAGAAAGGTAAAACAAATGTGATTTAAAGTGATAAAAATGTGATTTAAAGTGTGTATTATATATATAATACAAATATATATTTTAAATCACCTTTTTTAATTTTTATCAACTGCTTAGATAAAAAGTTCTTAAAACATAAAATACAAGTACAAAATTATATTTTATATCACAAATTTCGAAGGAATTAGATAAAAAGTTGTAATAATCAATTATGTATTTAATTATGAAAATATTATATTATTATAATAAATATTTATTTGTTCATTTATATTTTTTAGGGTACTGATTACGAATTTGAATTTTGTTACCTCTAATATTTTCCAGAAATATAAAAAAAAGGCTCAAACAATTAAATTCGAAATTCCGCATAATAATTTCGAATTGCGCTCACTTTAAAACAGAGCAACCAAACAAAAAACTTTTTAGAATCAAAATTATAGTTAATTTACTCTTCTTTAATTCCATATAAAAATAAAAGTTAGAATTTATTTGAATAATGCATGGTCTGTCTCCAGGTATGAGAATTTTTTTTTATACTCCCGAGAAAAATTCAATGTAATAAAGTTGAAATTCGTAATGAGTATCCTACCAAACATAAATGAACAAATTTTCAGAACTTCTCAAAAACTTTCCTCCAAGATCTCTTTCTGGTATAAACTAAAACTAAGATCCAGTTGTTTTTCGATTTTCAGTTTTGTTTCTTCTATCAAACCGAATTCAACGTTTAAGATACTCATTTGACTCATACTTTAATGTTATATGTTAGGCTACTATTATCCGATGCCTAGTGTACTGATTAACCAAAACCATTTCCAGCTTTCCAACATTTACTTCCAACCGCGGTGCCCGAAAGGTTTAGATTTAAACCTAGTTTTCATAAGTCAAAAATGGTTTCTATTTAAGACTTTCAGCACTGGTCAAGGCCAGAGTGAAGACTGAGAGTCGTCATTATTTGGTGCGTAATCAATAGTAAATTTTTAGACAATTTCCAATTTTTTTTTCGATATATAGTGAGCGGGAATCGATAGAGGTGGTGTTTACGTCCCATGGTAAATTGAAATTTCGAATTTTTGACGCTTAGGCTTTGTTAAAAAAAACGACGTCGATATAGATCTAAAAATATATCCCTCCGCCATGTTGGGGTCACGATTCTGGAGTTCCATCTTTCCTTTAATCAAGTTTATTAATTTAAGCATCAATGAAAAACTAAAGATCATACTTATATCAGCGCCATATTTTGAATAATATATTTTCTTAAATTTTAGCTTTTTAACGAATCGTAATTTCAAAATTTCATCTTCTAAACAAATATTGGAATTATTATTTGATAAGTAATATCCGACTACAAAGGTAAAAATTATTTCATTGGAACTTTTATCTATTTTCACATCTATCCAATTACTTAAATTATCTAAGCGGGATCTCGTTATGAATTATTGCATTGCATGGGAAAATATAACTCATTGTCACACGTAATGTGACGTATTCTCCGATTCTGCTTATTCAAAAGCGAAATCAATAAAAATAATTTTAACTTCATTTGAGGACGAAAATTGATCTAAATTACTCTTGAAAAAGTGGGAGTGGTCAGGTTTCGTTGACGTAGATTTGGTAGATGACTATGGTTATGTCAAAAGTTATGTCAGAAGTTAGTTGTTTTCATCAGGTTGTACTTGTTGCTTCTTGGTAATGTTTTGAATCATATTCATACTATTATCAGTGCAATGGCTTTTGTTCCTGGATCAGCATCACAGCCAACCGCTGAAGTTGAGCTTTCAATTTCTTGCAGGTAATTTGGATTTGATTACTAGTAATCTTATACTCTTGGTATATTTGGATACATTTATATCTGTCATTAATGATAACATTTATATCTTTTACTTTAGGATAAAAAATACCATGGTTAAACCCTAAAGTTTTAAGTGTTAATATTCCAACATTTTATAATGTATCTCTTTATTGTTGTAGATCCTTGGCAGGTATGGATCTTCTGTCTAAGTCAGACCCAATGTGCGTTACATATATCCGTCCATTCGGGGAAAGTCGCTGGATAGAATACCATCGAACTGAGCAGATCTCTAACTGTCATGATCCACATTTTGTTTCTAAGATACATATGGTCTATAGATTTGAAGAACAACAGCCATTGAAGTTTGAGATGTATGATTGTGATTCAGCAAGTTCTAATTTGGCAGATCATGATTTCCTCGGGTTTGCTACATGCAATTTAGCTCAAATTATCAATGGAGGAAAGGTACCCTACGTTGTAAGATATTTCATTTCAAGTAGTTGGTACGTATGGATTTTTAATGTATTAAATGAAACAGTTCTATTCTTTTATTTGTTATTTTCAAGCTTGAAATGTTGCTGCAGCCTAAAGAAAAGGGGCAATCTTATCTCAATTCCTACTCTAACTTAGGATATATACAAATAATGGCTGAAGAATTACAGACCAATAAAGATGAAGTTACTCTCAAGCTCAGTGGCCATAAGTTAGACCGAAAAGACTGGTTTGGTAAATCAGATCCATTTTTAGAGCTGCACAAGTCTACAGAATCTGGAATGTATTCATTAGTACATAAGACAGAGGTTGCTATATATATTTTTTTAAATTTTATTTTAGAGTTATTAATGTATGAATACTATCATGTTTTATTTGGTGGTTTAGGTAATCAAATTCAATTTAAATCCTAGATGGAATGAGTTTACCCTGCCTGTAAGATCACTATGTAATGGGGATTATGAACGAAGTATTAAATTTGTTTGCTATGACTGGAACAGAAGCGGCAACCACAGTTTAATTGGTGAGTTCTACACTAACCTAAATTCATTGTTAGATGAAACATCATCGAGGCGTTTTACATTAGTCAATCCTGAAATACAGGTAAGCCCAATTTATTATTTCCTTCAAAGTTATGTAATTAATATTTTATTGAGTCACCATCAAAGTGCTGCGATCATTATACTGTGTTAATATTTGATATACTTTTGAATACCTGCTTCTGACCTCCAGTACATCAAAAGCAGCTAATCAGCAGTAAGACGTGTTGCGGGATATTAACTACTTATTTTTCATTGGTTTGTAATATTAAGAGGGAAACAAGTTTTGGTATGTTACTGGTGAGAAGCTGGTATTCTGGAGAGTTACAGAGCCATTTTAATTGATAATGTTTAGGATTAGTTTGAAGCAACTACAAGGCATGCCCAGAAAGGAAGAGTACTCAGTTTTTCTATTTAAAAAAAAAAATTGTATTTAAAAAACTACAGGATTTTGTATATAGGTCGTTTATTTCACCATATAGTCACCTTCCCGTTCTATGCAGGTTCTGAGCATCAAAATGAGTATAATTCTTCCACTCCTCTGATTGTCATAAACATTTGTTCTGCCTTCATTAAACTCACGACACCTCTTAAATGTGTTCGTTCAGTTCATAACACTTTCCCCATATATAGTTTTGATCCGTAAAAAAATGTGAGTCAGAGGTTTTCTTCCGCGAGAAGGAACCTAATGACAGCAATTGGCAGAATTGCTTACCAACATATTTCACACAAACTGACTTGTATAAGGCGAATTTTTGTGCTAATGAGGTCAGCTGGTGTTAGTTGTGTTCAGGAGAACCCCCACTACTACTCAGAGTTGCCAACATTGGAAAAAAATTCTCACAGCACGAGAGAGCAAGAGTACTATTACTTTCTGGACGTACATTGAATTCTATTGTCTTCAATTTTTCCTACTTTTAAATGATAATTCTTTACCTATTAAATATTTTCTAAAGTTTTTACCTATCATTTATCAAACAAAGAAGTATCAAAATCTATTGTTACAACTTTATACAAATAGAGCATCCAATATTTTATTTGTACTATTGAATTCCCTCACTAGTCCAAAGGAAATTGTAAGTTAGTTATCAGATTCAGTATTTAAAAAAAGAATAAAATATCTGGTGTTGGCTCAAATGAGCATCTGGAATGTTCCATGAGATGCATAATTTTTGAATTATTTAAAAAAAGGAATGAGTTTTCATAGGAATATGTGCAGACATAAAAAATTAAAAAGAGCTTTAAAAAAAAAGTACTAATTCTATGCTTTAGCTTAGTCTCATATGCTCTAGCTAATACTGATCTGATTTAGATGATTTTTCTTTGTTATGTAGAGAATTTAATTATCTTTCATGTTCATAGGATTTTTCATAAAGTGCTTACTTTTTGAGTTATGCATAACTAAATTTACTTTTTGTCATAACTTTTTTCCTGCTTTAATCTCAGGGATGCATTATTTTAAAAGTTAAAGAGTTATAAGCAGGAAACCATGCAAATTTCAGCAAAATCGTTAAAACCGTTTTGATGCTACAGTCCATCATAGAAAAACACATTTTTCGGCTATTGTACATTGGGTGCCCAATTTGGAACATAAGCATTGGGGCCAAAATTCTACTAAACAAAAACAAGGAAACAAAATTAGTCCAAGTGTTAAAGTGATAATCGTGGTATAGATACAGATGAAATGGTTGTTACTTTTTTTTTTTTTTTTTTTTTTTTATAATTGTGACATGTTTGTGTTGCAGTTATAGCAATTACTTCAGGTATTACCATCTAATGGAATTATTAATAATAATGTTTTTTTATTGTTTTGTTTCAGGCTAAGAAAAAAGGTTCCTACAAAAGTTCAGGTGAAATAATTGTTGAAATGTGTGTAGTTAAACGTTTATACTCTTTCTTAGATTATATAAAAGGTGGAACTCAAATATTTTGTACCTTTGCCATCGATTTCACTGGTATGTATAGTTTTATTTGTATGTATAGAAATATGGTTAGTAGTTGAAAATACGCTTGTAAATCATTAATTTTTTGGATTTATATAAATCAAACTTTCGAAAGATATAATTTATATATATTTCTTTCTTTTTTTTTTTTTCTTTTTTAACTTTTGAAACAAACTGAACATTCGGGTTTGGAGGTAAAAGTGATCAACTGCATTTTTGCGAAGGTGTTTCTATTTACCTGTGTCTGAACCAAATTTATACTTCAATATTGACAAAAATATGAAATTATCAATAATTATTAGTTAATTATTGATGATTTCACATTTTTTTTTATATTGAAGTGTGAATTTGTTTCAGGCAAAGGTAGCTAGGAACATATTTTCGTCTTCAGAAAAATGTATTTGGTCACTTTTATCTCCAAACCGACGATACCGTTTTCCAACTATTTATAAGTTTTAGTTCCACCTTTATTCTACGTGCGTTATATCTGAAAATTGAATTATTGATTTTTATATAATTTTTCTTTTTTAAATCTAAAATATTTTTAGCTCCCTGAAATTTAGTGATGATACTATCTTGTACCTTTCTTATTCTCCATATTTTAATTTTTTTCATCATAATAACATCACTGTATATCAAGCAACAGTAATAATTTAATTTGTTTCAATTTGAGTACTTCTGGGAGTAATCAATAACATATTATTCTTTTTGTTAATGTAAGGATCTGCTGTTAAAACCAAGTTGAATCAATTATTCTTTTCACAAAAAATAATTTTCACACGAGTTCTAAAATGTGTAATACCAAATTACTAAAATGGGGGAGAGGGAGGGACAGCCAGAAAATGAAAACATAGACAAGTATAGATTTATTTTGATGTGTGCCAGCGTTTCGGCCTAAGTTTCAGGCCTTCATCAGGACTAAACAAAACGAGATAACAGCCTGTATGAAATAAGATAAATAAATGATAACAAACAGTTTGAAAATATAAAAGTACAAAAATATATGAAAATTGTTATAATTCAAGGGACGGTTGAAAAAATTCAAAGCATATAATATTTATTTATTTTTTAACAAGTTCAATGCAGAGTACGTGAATTTCCAGGTCATCCCTAGCCTCTTGGTTGACACCTTTTATGTCAAGGGGCTGTTACATTTCAATTTGGTGGAGGTGATCTGCATACTGTGATGTTTGCTTCATTCCTTGTATCCCAGCTTCTGTAACAGCAATAGTAGCCATTTGCACTGTTCGTTTTGAATTACAATCAATACATAATAATCAAAACATCTTTTAGCATCAATTTAGATATGTCTGATCATAGTTATGATGCATTATGTTTAAAAATGCAATATTTGATTTAATTACTCTTTGATATTAAAAAAAAAATCTTGTGGTGTAACATCATAGCTTTCTGTCGCTAGAAAATCACTTTGCATCATTTCCTTTCAATTCCATATCTATTCCTATCAGGGCATCCAGCTCTGGCTCTTCTACAGATAATCTTAGTGTATAAGGATCTCCTCCAGTTCTGATTAAATTTCTTTTGGAATTTGCTAACTACAGTCTTCAGAATTTTATGTTTTCCCAGAGCTTTTTCAGCTGAGTTCTCTGTAAATAAAGAAAAACAAAAATTACAAGTTACTATATATTAATTAGTACAGTTGTAATTTTAATAAGGTAAATGTACCAGTAGTGGAAACTTGGGTTATTAAATTGTTAAAATAAGGCAGCTAGGCTTTATTCAGCTTCAAACTTGGAGTAAATGTAGCTGATACCATCTAGTAGTGGTTGAAGTATACTTTATAAATATAAGTATTATGTTCTGAAGTTACAACTCTTAATTTGAGGCAACATTCCTTGTTTTTCACTTTATTCTAAATTTTATGACCCTAAGCATTGTAAAATGAGAAAAAATTATATTAATTTGTTTCAAGTAATGACCTTTGCTTTCCCCATATTATAAACCTTGTCTGATTGTTTTGTGGAAGCTTTGAGGCCAAAACGCACTGCCTCAAAAGAAGCTATTCTTCTTCCATGAAAACAACTTTTTTTCTTCCATTATGATTAAAATGAACTATAGAAATGAAAGATAACTGGCAAAACTTAAAATGGGCACACACATTTGTTGACAATAATAGAGTTTGGTTCAGTAACCGTTATGAGGTTTTTGTTAGAAAAGCATTAGTATGCATCCTTATCATTTTCCCTCCATAAGTCATTTTCCCCTAAAACACACATACTCTCCTAAGTGCTAGTTTATGAATACCGTTTTTTTTATGTTTTTCACTCCAGTTTAAAATCCTTCTTACATGAGAAATTCTTTTCACTTATCTTGAGTACATTCTATGAATTCGGCCCTAAATTTTTCAACATCGTTTTCTCAATAAATGAACTTCTTAGATTAATATTAAAGTGATTAACTTTTTTAATTTTTCAGTATTGTATTTTATATGAAGTAATAAATTAAGTTCTTCCTATATTTGATTTAATGATTGATTTTAATTTATTTTTATTGTAGGTTCAAATGGGAATCCTTTGAGTCCTGATTCATTGCACTATATTACGGAGTTTGGACAGAATGCTTATGAGCAAGCTATTATCTCTGTTGGCACCATCATAGAAGATTATGATTCAGATAAACAGTTTCCAGTCCTCGGGTTTGGAGCAAAGTTGCCTCCTGATGGAAGAGTATCCCATGAATTTTTTGTCAACATGCATCCTACAAATCCTTATTGTGATAGGGTTCATGGTGTTTTGCAAGCTTACAGATCATGCCTAAGGTATTTAATTTTGCTGTTCCTGAAATCTTTAGTTTTTAATCAATATGCAGTTAAGCCTTAATTTTTGTGTATACTAGTAATCAGATTTTCTTTTTGAATTTTAAGGATGATTAGTATATTCTTTAAAGTCAGCTGTGAAGTAAAGAAAACATTTTGTGTAAAGTGTAAAGTAATTGACAGACTAAAATATACATACCAATAGACAGATTACATACTTTAAAACTATCACACAAAGAATCTAGGATAGAGCTACCTCAACTGGCATTACTCATAGACAGCTAGTTTAGAGAGGTTGGGCTGGCTTCTATCCCAGGTATAGAAAGGTCCTTCTAGACCTTCGTGTACAACCCATGAAACATATTAACAATATTAGGAAGTGTATTTGATGCATACTTTTAAGTTATGCTACTGCTCATTATTAGGATACACTATAGATATAAAACATACAATTATACTTAAAACTAGGTTCTTTGAACAAGAAAATTACAACTATCATGGGTATTTGATTAAAAGTAATTTTGTGCAGTTAGTGAATTTTTGAAGATAAATTTCTGCCTGATGAAAAAACAACATACATGGACTAAATGAATTCATCAAATTACAGCCAAATAAGGAATTTAATGACAATGATGTTTGCCAGATGAAAATATATAGTTTGCTAAGTGAAGAAGTAAACTGTGAATTTTTTACAATTTTGGACTTCGTGATTTTTGCTTGAATGCCCACTATATATTACTAAAATATAATTTTTATTGCAGTGGCAAAAAAGTTTATGTTTACTGTTATTGAGATCGATGTTTCCTTTCACTTCCCTTCATACCCCTTCTCTCTTTCTTTCTTTCTTCCCACCTTTTCCTCATTCTTTCCGATTGTTCTTTCCTTCTTTCTTTGGTCCACGCCACTCCTTTTCTCGCATCTCTCTCTTCCACAAGAACCTTAATTTCTATCATATCTATATCTATTTCTACTATTATCTATTATCTTCTCCCTTGGTCATCCCTATCGAAACAGTCTTGGGCTGTTATTTTCAGTCTCTCAGTTTCCTCCCTCATCTGTTTGATGTACCCCCCAGCACTCTTGTATCCTCTCATTTTATAGAAGATTTGGGTGCATCCTCACCATATGTCCGTAGAAACTTAATCTCCTTATTCTTATGTCCGTTTCCAAATCATTTACCTCTTTGTATATTTCTTAGGTCTAAACCTATAGCCTTTCTGTGTCTTCTTTGGGCCGTAAATTCTTCTCAGTATTCTTCTTTCTATCCCTAACATTTTCCTTAGGCTGGGAAGGGAAGCAGTTTCCATTCCGTACTGTATCACCGGTTTGACAACAGGCTTCTTTTATTATATAAATTGCTTGTCGCAAAGCTTAGTCTTTCCAATTTAGTTATTTTCTCTTTTATGCTTTCTTTCTCCGACCCATTATTACATATAATTTCCTCCAGATACTTGAATTTATTTGTTACTTTAATTGTTTATTATTATTATTAAAAGATTTATAAATAATTTTATTTGTTTCCATTTTTTATAACTGATCAAAGGAAAAAAAAAGATATAGCACTGGATTAATTTCCCTACAAAAACTTAATATTTCAAATTGGAGAGAGTTTTCGTTGCCCGCAGATGTATACCTTAAGGGAGAAGTTGTTCAGGGGGAGGGGGAGAGGAAGGTGCGGTCAAAAAGTCAAATCAAATAAAAAAAAAATTTTTGACCGCACCCCTGAACAACTTTTTCCTTAAGATTTTAAAGTTTCTTTGCCGATTTCTCTCGTAAAATTAGTTCATTATTACACTTTCATCCTGTAAACTGCTTATTAAATCTCTGATATTTATGATGCACTTATCAGCATGAAAATTATAGAAAGGAGTTTTCCACTCAAGAGTTCTCAAGCTATTGGACACCCTTTATGTAGCGAAAAAATACTTTAGGCAGGAGAGCAGTCCTCGTGATTTGACAAATATCATTTCCTTAAAAGATTTGAGGGAAGGACAGAATACTAAAAATAAGTTTTGAGTTCAGTTTTATAACACCTTAATGATATGTAATAGAAAAAATGTTTTCTTTAATTTAAAAAAAAAAATTACCGCGTACGATGTTTTGTATCAATTTAACATTTTTTTCATGTTGCATCTGACCCTCTCCGAAATTATTTTAGCTGCGAATTTTGGGAGCTTGCCGATGGCTGCACAGTAGTAGAATCACTATACAGCGAGCCCAAGTGGCGAGGAAGCGAAGGTGTTAGCAAGGGTTGCTCTGGTACCTCCTAGTGGTATAGGTGAAAAATGGCTTGGCACTGACAGGTAGGCTAGAGCCACACAACCCAACAGCTGTCCGACAGGAGGCTTTTGAGGAGGCATTCCCTCCACCTGACTTGGGGGGACAGTGGGTTAATAATCCACTCCCCTTATAACAATGTATTATAAGACCTCAACAAGAAAACGCCGGACTGATTTAATGTAATAGACACGGAAACCGCAAAACTGACATCAGACTTGGATTTTGGAACATTTAACTTTATACAGACCAGGAAGGCTTCAAGTTCTCCTCAGTGAATTTGATAAATACATAGTTGATCTGGCCATTATCCAAGAGATCCGGTGGATCGAAAATAAGCTAATTGAAGAGAAATTTCATAGATTTAGGCCCATAGATTAACGTCTATGCTCTATACGGATCAAGAGTATCTTCTACAACTATAGTATCCTTAATTGCCATACCCCAATAGAGACAGTTAGTGAGGAAG
Source organism: Rhaphigaster nebulosa (assembly GCA_948150685.1). Classification (NCBI taxonomy): domain Eukaryota; kingdom Metazoa; phylum Arthropoda; class Insecta; order Hemiptera; family Pentatomidae; genus Rhaphigaster; species Rhaphigaster nebulosa. Next base: position 75,155,732 of record OX411306.1, on the reverse strand, counting down.
ATAATGAAAGATTCTACAACTCTCTCAAAAGGGCTTGCGATGCCTGCTCCAGAAGTATCTTTAAAGTGCTATTGGGAGATTTTAATGCAAAAATTGGAAAGGAAAAAGCCTACCAACACACTATTGGACTGCATAGCTTGCATAATGAAAGTAACGAAAATGGGAAAAGCCTAATAAGCTTTGTTGCATCTCATAGCCTGGTTGTTGGAAGCACAAATGCATACATATATTGTAACGTTCTAAAAATAATACTAGCTTAGGATAGAAGTACTTATAATAAAAATAGTCGGTTTGATACAGGCTTCGATAGATCCTGGCTAGTTATTAAATGCAAATAGACTATGCTAGCGAATAGAGGGACATTAGAATAAACGCTAAAAAAGAACCTAAAAAAAAAAAGCTAAAACCAATCAAAAAGATGAAATTATACAACATGCTTCTCGTTCTGACATTCAATGTTACTTTCATGAAGTAATCTTAGAGAAAAACGTTCGTAGACACAGTTTATTGTCTTTGTTTTGTTTTTATTATTGCATAATAGTGCTGCGTCAGATATTAAACGATTCAAATGTAACAAGCTGTCCTTAAATTATTTACAATTTCCTGGAAAATAGATCCATAAGGTTACCTGGAGATCTCCAGATTGGGTTACTTTCAACCTAATTGGCCACTTACTTCTTAGTGCACGCCATTGATCGAACTTAATGAGTGTAATGACCTATAGAGGTGCTAATGTGGACTCAGACCACTAGTTAGGCATTGTAAAGATCTGGGCAAGGATCTCGAATACAAGGAATAGGAGATCACTGAGACCTAAGAAGTGGGACATTGGGAAACTAAAAGACTTAGATATCCAAACTTCTTTCCTACATGACCTGAATTCCAAGGTACACGAGGCACTTGTTGGTATTGACAGCAATGCACAAAGCGTGTGGGTTGGTTTAAAGCTGCTGTAACAAGTGCTGCTGGGAAAACGCTTTGAACTAAATCGCATAATACAAGATCGGTATGGTTTAATGAGTAGTGTATGATAGCTACTGACTAGAAAAATTGTGGCTTATACAGCTATGGTTCAAAAGTGGTATACAAGAGCACCAACCGAAGAGTATAGATGGAAACTGCAAGAAGAGAAGCGGCTCCACAAGCGGGAGAAGGAGGAATATGAGAATAAGGAGTTGGAAGAAATTGAAGCACACAGGAAAGCCAATGAAACCCGGGCATTTTTCCAGAAGATAAATAAGGGAACGGCACCCTTCAAGTCTAGGAGGATGGCACTCTTCTGACAATTAAATTTTAAATACTGGGCCGATGGGCTCGACACTTTTCAATGAAGAGTACCCAATTCCAGTAGAAGGAGAGAAAGTCCGAGGATCAAGGAATAAGGATGAAGAAGGGGAACCATCCGACTTTGAGGAATTTGAAGACGGCCTCGATAGAATGAATAACAATAAGGTTCCTGGATTGCAGGTCGAGTTTTTCAAATATGGTGGTGAAGACCTTCATAAAGCCATGATCTGGTTCACAAAATCTGGTAAGGAGAGGGAATTCCATGGCAATGGAGTAATGCTTTAATTTGCCATGTACATAAAAAAGAGGAACAGCTCGAGTGTGAAAACTATCATGACATATCACTGCTATCATGCGCCTTCAAAATAATCTTCCACAGACTTGTGTGAACAGTCAAGATTGATCCAGTTACTTGGCTATACAAATTCACAATGGCAAATGGCGTATTTGCTGTGCATGAAACAGGTGGATACCAGGCAGACTTTTGACGAGCCAGATCTAATTTTCATACTCTGTACTATCCTCGAAAATGAATATAAATTACAAACCCATCTCCTCTTCATCGATTTCGAGTGCGCATGCGGAGAAAAGGAAAAAATCGGGAACTGTATGATCTGTTGCCGGTGTTGATGTAAAAGTTATTAAGCTCAGGAGGCTGAGCTGGGCGGGTCATGTAGCAAGGATGGGAGAAACAGAAAATCTTAAGAAAACTCTGAACGAAATGCTGCATCGCACCAGGAGAACTGGATGACTGAAGCTGCGATGGATGAATGGGGTTGCAGCTGATGTGAGGAGTCGTCTTGGGATCTAAACTGATTGGAGAACGGCTGCACAAAATAGAGTTGAATGGCAGAAGATTATTGAGGAGGCCAAGACCAATCATGGGTTGTAGTAAGTAAGTGAGTTTTGGGAAAGAAATTTTGACGTGCCATATTGAAAAACAGAAGTGAAAAGTGGTGATTTTTTATGATGTTTTGCCCAACAGTACACTTTAAACCACCAAAAATGACAGCACTCAATAACATGACCAACGTTAGTCAACCTCACAGTTGGATATAATGAATGACGATCACTTAAAATGAAGGAGCATTTTTATACCTCTGCCGGATTTCATCACTCTCAGCTCCATTGAGACTGACTTCTCGGCATAAGCTGATTCCTCTGCTCTTCCAGCAGCTGAGCCTGGAAATGGTATGTTACTACCCTCACTGTCACAAGCTGACGTAGACTTCTTGTCTGCCCTAGTCACTGAGACTGGAGATGGTGTGCCTCTAAAAATCTGCTGAATAGGTTGGAATAACGTTCTGTTTGGTGTCTTGAGCTTCTTGACTCTTGCAAATCCATCCTTGCCGGTGATTACCTCATCCACTCTGGCAATGGTCCAGGTGTGTCTTTTCAAATTGTTCTCTCTTTTTAAGATTAATTGAAGTTCTTCATTATTCATCAGATCAGTCAGTGACCAATTATCTTTTTTCAAGACCTTTAACTATTTACTAGTGAGACAAGTTTTTGCTTAAAAGTGGAGATGCAAAAAAAAAATGCCTTTTATGAATTTATTCCTTTTCAAATTCTGAGGTTTTATGAAGAGGAAATTAATAAACTTATTCATTTGAATAATTGTGACTAAGAGCATGTCTAGATGAATTAATGAATTTAGGTTATAACCATTCATGCTCCATTAATTGACAATTCATGTGATTGAACCACATCAGAAAAAAATCATTGTAAATTATAATTTTTGGTTAACAATAAGTTTAATATTATGTTAGGCAGATCCAGTTGTATGGCCCAACCAATTTTGCAAGTGTTATAAGACATGTGATGAAATTCGCTTCAACTTATACTGATGGATCTTCTTATTTCATTCTTCTCATCCTCACTGATGGTGTTATTACTGATATGCCTCAGACATGCAAGGTAAAATTCAATTTCATTATTTCTCCAAATTTTGTCATTATTCTTTGAAGAGAGATTTTTGTTTATTGGATGCTTGTTTGCATATAAAAAAAGGAAAATAAGCTGATGTTTTTATTGACACATTCAACTCTGATTTTCTCTCTGTGATTTGATATTTACATATATACATTTTTAAATTTTATTATTTTAGGTGTCAATATAAATATCCTTGGGTTTTTTATTTAGTGTATTTTATATAGTGTAAATATCCTTATATACTTTATATGATAAATATATTTCATGCACAACTTGTATTGTAAATATTTTAATTGGTGTATGAGTCTATATACAAATATATAGGATTATATATATATATATATATATATATATATATATATATATATATATATATATATATATATATATATATATATACACACAATATAAATAAACACACGAATAAGGCCTAGCCCAAAAGCTTATTTATTTTTCAAGACAGTGTTTGGATTACAAATATAATTGGGCTCCTTTCTATTGAATTTCTATGAATGATTATCTCAGTATATTATATATCAGAATGTATAAATATATTTTTTTCAGAAATCATGTTTTTTTTATTTTAATAAACTTTCTATACATAATACAGAAACATTTATGTTTTAAAAATTAAATTTGTTTGTATGTATATTTTCTTTTATCTTTTAAAAAAATTGCAAGATTTGCCTTTTGGCAATACAGGGTTCAATTTTATTACATGAAACAATTAAACGAATTGTTTCCCATTTTAATTCAACATATTGAGAAGTCTGTCATCATATTCATTTTTATCTGGTAGCCTCTCCCAAATTTCCAATGACCAGTTGGTGCCTCTTCGCATAGACCCTAAGTTGTTATACTGTTTTCACACTGTTTCCTTCCACCCATACACTTCATCATACGGGTAGTTCAGTGTGAGAAGCAGGAAATCTTCTTGAAGGCTGTACAGACCAGTACTCCTCACTATATTGACCCTGAGAGCCACAAGGACAGTGCAGGTAGTGATCACAGGCTCGGCAATTTCTAGAATGCCACAACTGATGCATAATGGTTGACATCTATTCCAAGACTGTGTAACTTGGCACAAAAGCCCCTGTGCTCTGTGAGGTATTAAGATATCCAATATTTAGGTTGGACTAACTAGTCGAGACTAGACAGTGGGTAAATACTTCCTTGGGATAGTTCCTTTGGTGTTAGTGACCCACCCTGCTGATTTCTACTTAGTGTGCTTCTTTTGTAAGCTAGCAAAATAGTATTTAAACATATTATATGAGGGTCTGTTGGCTTATACTTTCCAATTTATAATTATCAATTTTAAAAAGTTTATTTAAGTGTTCATTCATAATCTGAAGTTTGTACTGTCTTGCTAAGCACATTGGCATAATAGTCTCTGAGCATGGATTCCCAGCTTGATCATCGTTAATATTTATTAACTTGCTTTATGAATCTCGGCTCTGTCACTGCCTGAAAAGCAACTTTCAGATAGCTGCCTTGTATGGTAAAAAGGACCAATAGTCTCCAGTTTCCCTCAGCAATATCTGTGCTTTATCTTATTAATCAGTACCTGTATCTTTAGTTTATTTATATTATTCAATATATACATATATTTTTTATAGCTGTTAAAAAAAAAAAAAATTGCAGGCCATTGTGGAGGCATCTACTCTTCCGATATCTATCATTATTGTTGGAATTGGTAGTGCTGATTTCACTGCCATGGAAGTATTGGATGGAGATACTGTGGCGTTAACAAGTGGCGGGATGCGAGCAAGCAGAGACATTGTCCAGTTTGTACCTTTTTCAAAAGTTATGGGTTTTCCCAATGCTGGACCTCTCTTAGCTAGGGAAGTCTTAGCAGAAATTCCTACCCAGTTTGTAAGCTTCATGAAATCCAGAAATATTGTTCCAAAGCCACCAATCACGAGTGTTACTACATTACCACCCGATCCTTCAATGTACAATTAATTGTTTTTAAATATAAATTTTAATGAAAATGTTTGTGATTTGAATGCTTTGGCATTTTTCTTTGTATCTCATATATTTTTCTCAAATTCTTAGTAGGTATTTTACTTTATAGAGTTCTTATCTTATTTTAAAATGCATTAATTTCATATGGATACAGTTTATATGCAATTATTGTATGGGTATTTATAAAATCATGATTTGTTCTAATATTTAAAAAAATAATTTCAATGCCAACAGTTCTTTTCTTGGTTTCAAAACTAATTTCATATTCCAAGATATACATGTTGATTGCATCGCCAATTATTTAAGGATCTTTTTTAATGTCTTGTATGAAGCTTTTAGCATTATAGTTAGCTTATTTGGATTTGTACTAATGAGACTGAAACAGAATTAATGACTTTAATTTATGGAAATAGTGGCCATTTGTAAAGTTATATTTTTAAATTATTAATTATTTTTGTTCATTTGTGGATGTTATTAACTATATAGCTAGTTGATATTAAATTTCTTCATAGATGATATGAAAACTATTACACAATCATTAAGAGCTTAACAATTAATAAGTGTAATTCAAAATATTTGTATGCCATATTACTAATTGTTTAATTTTAATTTTTTTTAGCATGGTTTATTACTCTGTAATTATTCTTAATGCAACAAATTTCATTTGTGGTGATACAATTGAATGAGCTTTCTTCTTTAGGGTTTTACCACATTCTAATTTATAATTTCAGATTTTCTCTTGTTTAGTGAACTTTTTGCTAGAAAAAATAATTAAACTTTTTGAAAACTTTGTTCATTATTGCAGATCTCATTGTTTTGATTTATGTCTATGAGCAAAACTGAATCTGGTTAAAATTTAGCTGTTTATTTATTTCTTCTTTATTTTTGTGCATATACCATTGATATTCATTTGTATCTCCTCAAAGTTTTTATATTTATTGACAATTTGTAATTATAAAGTTGTTTTCTTTTTAACAAATTTATGTAGCATTAAAACATCCTTTTATTTTAGGTGTTTTCATAAATTCCAGTTTGTCCTAAATAGTGAATGTAATATAATATAATAAATACCCAGTGGCAAGATTTAGTATTCCAAGAGTTTAGAGATGGCGATTTAGCTTTGGAATCGTTTTAAATTTAATTCTATTGAATTTTTTGTTGACACTGACATATCGTCGATGTGATGCCAAAGTGGCAGAAAATTAGGTTTAAATTATGATTGCATATGTAAGATAACTAATTTCTTAATTAAGTTGGTCATATTTTGAATTTATAATTAGCGACATCATATTTTCAGTTAGATATTTTTGGCATTGCCTAGGGAATAGAAAACCACTTATTAAAATGCAAAACACCCAAAAGCAGCAAAATTTGGAGATACACCACTTTGGTATCACACTGACGATATTTTAATTTGATACTGTTGCATAGATAGGGCTTGTCAAACTTATTCGATTGTCAATCATCTTTATAAAAATCTTTAATATATCTTAAAACCTCCTCAAAATTTAACTTTAGTGGCTTCTAAAAAAATAATTTGCAATTTTAGTATAAATAATAAATTTATAAAAAAAAAATATCAGTTGCAGTCACTTAAACAAACATATACTATTATTACAATTTCCAAAAATTTTCTCAGTAACTGAGAAATAACTAAAGTACTTTGAATCATTGGTCCAGTTTGTGCTATCTTTTCCAGAACTTCAATTTTAGTTTTTGATGTTATGTGGTTTGAGCTATAGAGATTACAATTAACTTTCTCTATAATTTAGTATATAGATAATTGGATTTCTCGTGGTTAAATTAAAATTTAAATATCTGCTTATCATTGTTGTTCTATTTTCATTAAAAAGTTTTGCAGATAACTCAGTAATTAGTGCTTGACGCTTATTTGACTAAAACTCAGAAAAAATAATTTATATATATATATATATATATATATTTTTTCTTCATAGATTTAATACCAAATGTCTCTCTCAGATCTTTGTGTACCAATAGTTAGCAAATAACCCTTATATTACTTTTTATTTTTCTGAGGAATATTTGAAAATTTAATTACACTCCTTTAAAAAAACAGAACAATAGTAACAATTCTGAGCCATTTTGTATATTTCTTGAAAAAAGAAAAAGTTCTCGATTATAAAAACTCAAATTATACTACTTATGCTCTCAATTACATAGAAATGGGTCAGTCTCTGCTTATAACTTTTATGATAAACATAGTAAGGCTGGTTTGGTTAATAAACATTCCAATTTTGTTTATTATTAGTTTAGTGGTGTGATATTAACATGTTGTAATATTGAGTTATATTTTTAATTCTAACTATATTGTTTTGTAATAAAAAAGTAATTTACTTCAACATTAGTTATTATATCTAGTTATATAATAATAATTATATTAGTTTTATATTTCTACTTAATCTAGTTTACTTTTTAAAAATAAATTCAAATCCATCTGAGTTTATTACTAACTATTGAATATGCAATTTTTTTTATTTTTAATTGATGTACTACATAGTATATTTATATATTTTTTATTGTATATTCAATTATTGGTCCAGTATTTATTAATAGGTATTTATGAATATAAATCTTTTTATATGTATGAAGAATCTCTCTTTATAAGAATCTGATAATGGTATTATAACTGTTTCTGTATGCCTTAATTAATTGATAATTAGTATGAAGATAACCTGTGGTATTAATATGGTATTAGTAAAGACCAATCTGCACTGGTTGGCTAGACGGGTGTGACGTGCAGGACATGTAAAGTGAAAACTTGACTGTTGCTTGAACAAGCTCTATTGTTCACATTGCCTGACAAGGCAGAGGTGATTCCCTTCACTCGTCAGTTTTGCTATGCATTACGGAAAGGCATTAAGCTATTGAGATCAGTGATGTATTTAAAATAGTACTGTTACAAGTTAAGAAAGAGATGGATAATAAATCCTCTGTTTGCCAAATATATTTTTGAGTGCCTAATGCATTTAAAAAAAACAAAAGTATTTTATACCTTTCTCAAAACTACTGCTTGACAACTAAGCTGAATTTATCAATACTTTAGAATGCCCTCATCAAATTAATATAAAGAAGACAATTAACAATCAATTTTTCAAATTTACCAAGTTTTCATAATCATTTTGGCATAAATAAATTATTTTGTGTTGCTACTAGTCTGTGTGGTTCCAATCAGAAGGGATGGGCCATGACCGCAACTTTTCTAATCCAGAATATGAAATGGTCTCTAAGGTTACAAGTGAAGCGGTTATGATCAGTTCTTGAACTGAAGGAGCTCGTCTAAAATAAATGGAATTTAAAAATATTGATCTTTCTATTTAGCAATTCTGAAAGTATTTTGACCATCTTACTGTTTATTTTTAACTTTTTAAAGAGGTACCTTTAATATAAATATTTCAATTTTATGCTAACTACTCTTACTGTGAAACATTGTACCTGATATCAATTTAGTTGATCAAATTGTAATAGATGATTTTGTTTTCATTATTATTATTGAGATGTTTTTTTTAGGATTTTTATTTATGAAACATTCAAAAGCTCAATTACTCAATTATTTAGTATTCTGAAGTAATGCTTGATAAGCTATTTTTCTAAGAAGTTATTTTTACTTACTTTTTGTTAATTCAAATATTTCTAAAAATAAATTAAATGCTGCCTATTTTAACCGTAGTTCTAATGCTAATTATGAAACAATATTGTTTAGAAACGCACATTTTGTGATCTTGATATTTTAAATAAGGGGACAAATTTAAGCACATTTAATATAGCTCTTATTAATTTATAGGACTTTTTGTGTATTGCATTACAATCAGTTATATACCTTCATTTTGAAATAATATGCTGTATTTGTATGCATTATATACACATGCTATGTGTATATTTATTATATTTGTAGTAATGTTGTATATTTGTATTTTTTACCAAACTATAATTTGCTTTTTCATTTAGGGATTCTTTTTAACAAATTTGTTTTCTTTATTGTGATGAAGTTTCATTCGTTCCAAAATGAAATGAATATTATTGTTAATTCAATTTTTTAAGATTTGGTCGTATGTATCTTAATTTTATTTTTTAAGTAAATTCTTGTATTGTTGATTTTATTTTATTATTTTTAATAATAGTTTATTAATAGTTGTAAGTCGTATGTTTTATTTTCATATTTCATAAATTCTTTCTTCTATATTGGTGCTTTAAAATTTCTACTTCAAAAGTTACTGGTGGCTATACTGTTCTTAGCTGTGTTTCATACTTTTCTATACTTATTCACTTATCATGCAATTGTTATAACTATTTAATATATGCTCTGTTATATAATAAGATATTTTATCGTTGAGTGCTAACTTTTAACAGATCTTAAATGCCAAAGAAATTATTATATAAGATTAAAATGTTTATGTCCATGATGTATTATATTTATATTATTTTATAGGCTTGGAGAAATAATATTTCATCCTTGCCTTAGTTTCATCAATCTTCCAAACGAAGAAGATTTGAAACTAATAAAGGTTTATCTTATTCATGTTGTGGTTTATTACATCACTGGCGGTTCCAGATGGGAGGAGGAGGAATGGTGAAATAATTTTTTTTTCTTTTAATTTAAATGGATAACAAGTGCTTTAATTGATATAATAATTATTAATATAATTGATGTGGATTTTAAATTGTGAACAAAGCATTTAATGATTTAGGTGTTTTAGGGGAGGGGAGAGGATTGATGATCCTTTACCTAGGTTTATGGAATTCACCTGGTACACATGTGCACTCCCCCCTTCAGAAAATTCCTGGATCCGCCATTGTATTACGTTGTATCTACATATGTAATGGCCATTTGATAGATATGCGCTGATATTATAAGAAGATAAATTTTACAGTTTGTAAATAAAAATTTACTTATTTGATTAATGATTATTTTGAAATTACTATATATTGTTTGCTATCCTTTGATATAAATTCTATATTATTTAATGTGCGACACTCTAAATTTTACATTTTTTCTAAATTTATCTAATTTTTTTATCCATCTGTTAAATCCACCTGCTGGCTATGCCATATGTTGGGAAAATGCTTCCTTCTTTTTAAGAATGCCTAGGTTGAGATCTATCATATTTATTTGTCTGGAATCAACTTTTCAAGTATTACATTGATTGGGGTGTCTCGGGTCTTTATCACATAACCATTTTAGATGCCTTTTCTTTACTTGTATTGCACCTTTCTGACATTTCTGCTTTCATTTATTATAGGCCATTGGTACTGCCAACATTTGTGATCTCTGCCTTTTTTATTCAGTACATTTGTTTAATGGCTAGTGATCTCTTAACATTTTTAAGGGTTATATTTTTAGAAAACCCTATGAAAATCGAGTTCATGAATGTTGAGACTATCTTTCAGTGTTAAAATATAGAGACTATATTCAGTAAAAAAATGTATTGAAATGAAAAGTATAATTAAGTATACAATATTTGTGCAATCTCGGCCTTCTGGCTCTCTCACAGAACAACATATTGTTATTCCTTCTTGATCCGTCTGTCAATATTTTAGAATTCTTGTCCCTCTGCACTTCTAAATAAATGATTATTAGTTTAATATCCAATATCCAAACAATGCCTCTCTTCTTCCTCTTCCCCTTGAATGGATATATCATTATTTTTCATAAAAATGGGACCTAAATTCTTTAGATGGGCCTTATCATCATTAAGAGATATTATCTTTAACCATTCTTTGTATTATGCTGGTTTCTAGGTTAAAGTAATAATATCAACTTATCATGTCTATCTGAGCTTCTTTTCCTTCTTTCATTCTCTTGTTGAGGCCATAAATTTGCAAAAAATTTCCCACTAATAGAACATTTTTATTCTTAGTCCAGTAAACCCAGAATAAAAAATGCTAAGAGTTTTGCGTAATCTAAAGTTTTTAATTCTTCATGTTTTAGGTTTAACTATGCTAATTTATATTCCTTATCATGGTCAGTAATTATTTCTTCCATAGTATTTGGGTAATTATAGTTGCTTAAAATACTGTATTACATGTATGCACAAGTACTTCAATGACTGGACACCTTGAAGCCGGCCCTTCACAGTAAATACTTCTCTTTTTATGCATACATTTTCTGTTTTTAATGTTATTTATGGGACGTTTTTCTTCAAGGCATCTTTTTAAATGGTTCTGCTGTTACTCTTGTCTTGGTCAGACCTGTAATGATGATTTATGATGTCCTTGACAATGGGTTGTAATTAGTATTCTGTTTTGGTTTTTTACAAACATAGCTATTTTGTGATCAATATTGAACAACAGTGAAGACAAATCTACTGCAACATCTTTGTATCATTATTAATCATCATATAATAACTATGCCAATTGACAAGTATTTGACTGAAAATACTTCTCTAGTGATTTAATTATACATCAGTTAAAAATCTATAGGAGAGTGTGCACATCTTAGGTTTTAAATTTTTTTTCTTAGCTGTATCTAAATTGCTCATCTGTGTCTCTGTCTTAAACTGCCTGAATTTTTGTAAAATTTAATCTCCATATTAGGAGAATATTAAAACTATAAGATGAGATCTAGATAAGAGTTTTATTGAAATACAGTATTGTTGATAAATAAAGGCTTATGATCAGTATTTATAACATCAGCACATAAGTTTTATTATATAAATATAGTTCCAAATAATATATTAAAATATTGGGGCCATATTATCTAGTTTTTAACTTGAAGTGTGAAATATTTCATCTTCTGTGTGTACAAATGTCCTAATTTTTTTGTATTTACATTTCTAACTGTTCTGAATAAATATTTGTAAGCTCGTTCTGTGTTTTATTATGGCCTATGTAACCTATTTATAAAACACACCTTCCTTGTATGCAGCATAGAAATACTTATACATTAATGTATAAAATCTACTTAGATTTTTGCTAAAATTGGCTAGCCAGAAGTGGTATACTTTACTTGAAGGTCATAAAAAATTATAATAATTCCAAAAATCCTGAAATTTGGTTTAAAAGGCTTATATATTAATATGAATAATATATTAAAATTGAATAACCGGAAGTGGTATTTTACTTAAAAATCCAAACTGCTTTTTGATAATGAATTGGCGGATGATGAATGTGCTGACAACATCAGATTTTTTAAATGGTCCTTTATCAGTTTTAGAAATAAAAGTTTTTGAAAATAAAATTCTGAGTCTAACATCCAGAATTAGGACTCAGGACATTATCTCAAATAAGTGATGCACAACGAGACGAAAATGGCAAAAGCCGGTCATAATTCTTTAACTTCCTAATGGAAGAACCTTGTACATTAGAATTTTGTATGTATGCCAGTAATCTTCTGTGTGTCGACCATTCTTGAAAGAGGTCGGGAATGTAAAATCAAAACTCACCACCTTTTCATAGATTTAAAAGTATAAATGACAGTATAAAACGTGAAAAGCTGTACAGTGCCCTCAGAGAATTTAATATAACTGAGAAACTTATATACTTGATAAAACTTACTATGAAGGATGTGAGATTAATGGTGAAAGATCCAAAAAATTTCGTGTAGAAAAGGACTACCGCAAGGCGATGTACTGGCCTGTATAAAGTTTAATCTTGCCCTTGAGAAGGCTATAAGAGACATGCTTAAGTGGACGAGATACAGGACAAGGAAACATATTACCAAGCTTTCCAATTGTTGGCCTATGCTGATGATGTAGATATTGTTGGACCGCTCTCTTCAGGCCGTGGCTGAGGCTTTTCTGGCATTCGAGGGCCCATCCAGCAGATTTAGATTTGAAGATAATGAGTCTAAAGCCAAGTACATGGTAGCAGAAGACTCCCAAGCCAGGTGAGACAGTTACTGTTTGACCTCATAACTTTGAAAAAGTATCGGAATTTACATAACTGAGATCAGTGGTCACCCAGAATAATAACGCCGATATTGAGATAAGAAAGAAGATCACTGTTTGGCTGGGAAAACGGATATTTTCAAGTTATACCAATTTCCACCTCTATAGAATCTTGGTGCGCCCTGTACTTCTTCATGTGTTGGACAACATCTAAAGGTGCCAAAAAGGAGCTCTTAATTTTTGAAAAAAAAAAGCACTCCACCGTATCTTTGTAGGTGTAAAGATTGAAGAAAATTTGAGCCAACGCATGAACCCTGAGCTATACAGCGCTTTTGGGGTTATTGATGTTGTCAGAGCAATGTATTGGAATGTCCGGAAATAAATGCAGGTTTATGGTTTTAAAATAAATGAAACGGAACTGTTTTTATTAACCAAAATACACTCCATTGCTCTCTGTACATTTCTGCCAATGTGTTGGTTACTTTCCCATTCCCTCTGCCTAGAATGCTGAAACGTTATTATTAACAAATTCTGAAAATGCATTTTTTAACGAATTTTGATCAATAAAATGTTTTCCTTTAAAAATACGCCCAGATGTCTAAAAAAATGGTAGTCCATAGCCGAGAGGTCTGGAGAATAGGACAGCTAAAGCAGAGACTTGTTTCGGCAAAGAAGTGTAGGGCAACTTCATAACTAAGATTTTTTTGGTGGTCGTTTAATGCATGAGGAACCCAAGTTTCAATCTTTTTTACCTTTCCAATTGCGTTGAGGAGGTCAGTGATGGTCGATTTGCTAACTGAGATTTTTTCTGCAAGTTCTCGAATAGTTCTGAGATTAACTTCGGCCGAAGCTCGCAGAACATCGTCATCAAGGGAAGAAGTCCTTCCACGACCATCTTTGTCTTCAAGACTGAAGTTTCCCTCTCGAAATTTTATAAACCATCGTTGAAACGATCACTCACTTACACTGCTATCGCCGCCATAGACTTTATTAATTTTTCTGGCCGTTTGGTTCCCGTTCTGGCTGCATTTAACTCGTAAAACAAAATTATGCGAAAATCATGCTTTGACATCTTAATAAAGACTGAATTATTTCCAACTAGTGAAATGCTGCAGAAGATAAAAAAACATTTTTGTATGGAAGAGGATTTAGTATATATTGGCACCCATACAAAAGAATAATCCCTCAAGCATAAATAGTTTGTTATATAGAGGGTTAATATAAAGAAAATATGAAATCCTGCATTATTTTCTGAACAACCCAATAGCGCTGAAAATATGATGCAGAGCATACCGCCAGGATGGCGGATGAAGTAATGCCCAAAATAATGTTGACAAAGCCAATCCATGGGACAAGGAGGAGAGTAAGGTAATCAAGCTGAGGCAATCAGATGGTTTGAAAGGAGATGCTTACAGCATCCTAGGAGTCAGGAACAGGATGGCGTCAATATAGACCGTGATGATTGGAGGTGTGGTTGGAGGAGGCCAAGCAACAACCGGGTTTTAGCGCTGTGAAATAATAATAATATATACTAGTCTTCCTTTGTGAGTTCAACCTGTCAATAGTGATATTAATAATTAAAAAAATTAATTATAAATTATAGAATGTATTTAAACCAAAGCAACAAATAATAATAATGTCTATCTGTATAACACAAGTGGGGTGAAAAAACTCCCATTTTATACATTAAAATATAGATAGATAAAAGAACTTTATTCTGGGACTAGGTCCCTTAAGAATAACATGAAGGAACCAATAAAACAGTAACATTATCTGGCCATAAGATTATAGATTACAGACCAATTAATTTTTACAATATCTTCTGTAAAATAAATAAGCAAATAAATAAGTTTTTTTTATCGAAAAATATAATTAATTTGAACAAAACAAAAAAAAAAGAGAAAAAAAAAACAAGAAAAAGTAAAAAAAAACACAGAGAAAATGAAAAATACAAAAATAATGAATTGACTAGCAAAGTTTGTACATTAAAAACTATTATTCACTTCTGATCCAGATGTTAATCCTAAACTGAAATTTCGCAATATATAAGAGTGATTCTATAGTACTTCCATTAAGCATCCTGTTCATGAGAGTTGAAAGAAGACATGTAGTCCAGTGAATTTAGGGTTATACATAGAAACATAGTTTAAAAAAAAAATTGATATATATATATATATATATATATATATATATATATATATATATATACATATATTTATATATATATTTATATATATATATTTGTTTTCGTTTGTCTCTACAAACCTTTTAGATCTTTGGTCCTCTGAACCAGCCTTCTCCATCTCTGCCTATCTTGGGCTTATACTTTCCAGTTTGCTGCATGCAGCTCTGTCGCATCTTTGTTGATCCTATAGATCCATCCAGTTTTTTGCCTTTGGTGTGGTCTCTTGCCAACTACTAAGAGGATTGCTTCGAGATATCTGTCCTGCCTATCTTAACTCTTTGCCTTCATATCATGAGATATTGACTGACCAGTTTCTGTAAGCAATTCTTTGTTAGTCTTTCTTCTTCATGAGTTTAGATTCTGATCCCATATCGCTCCGGTTATCATGCGGAGTACTTTCCTTTCGAATCTCTCGATTCTGCTTTCTAGGGTCCCGGTTAGAACCCAGGGTTCACGGCCGTATATCTGAACAGGTTTTAGAACGGCATTGTACACCCTTAATTTGAGATTTCTAGATATTTTTCGGAATTGCAGTACTCTTGAAAGAGAGAAGGAAGCTCTGTTAGCGCTTGTTATCTGTTTGCGCTTGTCTATTTCTACATGCTGATCATTGAATGATGTTATTGTGGAGCCGAGGTATTTAAAGTTGTCTACTTTCGGAAATTTTTTGCCATATTCGCAAATACTATTGCTAGGTTGGATTTTTCGGCTAACTATCATCTATTTTGTTTTATCTTCCCTTACTTACAAGCCGATTTAATCTTCCCATAACGGAGTCTTAGCGAGTCTCTCAATATCCTCTTCATTCCTTCCAAGGACAGCTATGTCATCCGCGTACGCTAAGATTTTATGTTTTATTCAGACGTGCACCCCTCCATTTTCGCGTGATGTTCTAATCGTCTTTTCAAGGAATAATTTAAACAACATCGCCGAGACTCCACCTCTCTGCCTCAGACCTGTTGCAAATCCAAAGGCTTCTGACACATCTCCTTGTATCAGCCATGTCACTCTACATTTGGTGTCGTTTGTACACGCCTTCGTCAATCACCACTTTACCGGAAATACCTAGCTCAGTCATGATTTTCCATAGGCAATTCTGTCCACGGAATCATAGGCTGCTTTTAAATCGAAAATTAAGGCGTGCACATCCTATTCTACTTCCCATCGTTTTTCGAGTACCTGTTTTAGGATGAAGATCTGGTATAGCGTGCTCCTCCCTCTTCTGAATCCTGCTTGGTCGTCGCCTATTATATTTTCATAGTGAGGATATATCCTGTGGGTAATTTAGCTTTTAATTCAGGGTTTTTCAGATTACGGACTTCAAATCTCCTTCTTTCCACTTGATCCCCTACTTTCTGGATTCGCTTCAGCCTCTGACAGAATTTGATCCTAAACAGAGCGTGGTCCGAATCGCAATCTGCTCCACGATAGCTTCTTATATCTTGGGTGGAGCTCTGATGTCTCTAGTACGTGGTTTGGTTTTTAGTACTTTTAGGGCTTATCCAGGTATACCTGTGGATGTCTCTGTGCGGAAACTTCGTACTGCTGACCAACAGACCCTTATTTGTTGTCAGACTAATACATCTCACTCCATTATCATTGCTCGTTTCATGAAGGCTTGTTGTATCTTTTATGTTGTATCTTTTTACTTCATTCACTACCGTTTGGGCGGCCCCAGGCCCTGTATAAGCTCCGAACGGATCCAAGATGGAGTCCGTTATACTAAGTCGGGATCGTTACCATGTTAAGACAGTCAGATTTTCAAGGGCTAGTTTTTGGTTTCGTAATATTGTGTTTTTTCGTGGAATAGGGCTTTAGCTCTATGCCCAACCCAACAACCTCGAGGGCCAGGAGCTACATATATCAGATGGAGTGGCTCACCTCCCTGTGACTCTCTGTGTAAGGACTGCTCTGTTCTGTTACTGTCCCCATGCAGGAATGGAACCCGCGTCGTATTGTCCTAAGTGCTCTGATAGCGTTGCCTTCCTCCTCAATTAATTATTTAATTATCGCATTTTTATTTTAATTATTTAATTAGTGCTTTTTTATTTTAATTATTGCCTGACCCCATATATATATATTTGACCCCATATATATATATATATATTGATATATATATATATCAATTTTTTTTTGAAACTATGTTTCTATGTATAACCCTAAATTCACTGGACTACATGTCTTCTTTCAACTCTTATGAACAGGATGCTTAATGGAAGTACTATAGAATCTACTATATATTGCGAAATTTCAGTTTAGGATTAACATCTGGATCAGAAGTGAATAATAGTTTTTAATGTACAAACTTTGCTAATCAATTCATTATTTTTGTATTTTTCATTTTCTCTGTGTTTTTTTTTTACTTTTTACTTTTTATATATATATATATATATATATATATATATATATATATATATATATATATATATATATAAAGAGAGAGAGAGAGAGGGAGAGGGAGAGGGAGGGAGAGAGAGAGGGAGAGAGGGTGAGTGGGAGAGGGAGAGAGTGGGAGAGGGGGAGAGGGTCTTAGCCCATTTATTTAAAAAAAACAACGATAAATCACCATTTTGTAACTTTATTTTGACAAATATCATGGATACTGTTATTCCTACGAAGATAACTATTTTATTGTGCATTTAACTCATTCCAATTTTGATTTATTATTTTCAATAATAGGCCTTTGTAATAGAGCAAGAAATTTTATTTTAACCCCTCCTCCCTTCGAAAATTGTTGTTTCACGTTTCACGATACGTGGAATCGAAATATCGAATAAAAAAAAATCCGTCCATCTACCCTCCGCCTTCGAAGTTACAATTGAAATGGAAAAGGTGACAATTGATTTGGAAAAAGTTACAATTGTCGTGGAAATGCTATATGTAATTATATTTTTACTCGATTAAGAAATGGGCTTCTGGAGGATATGAAAATCGTGGTGTGTATTCAGTATCAAGTTGTTTAGTAAGAAAATTTGTCTACATCTTTAAAAGGCGAAGAGGAACTGAACATAATTATATTACAAATAATTTAATTGTAAATAATTAATTTATTCAATTCGGTTGAGCTTTTAGACTCATTTTCTCAAGATCTTCATCACAATATTCAAGGCGCATTAAAAAAATAATGTAAAGCTGACGCAACAATTTGAAGGTATGATGGCTGAATAGGGAATGCGGTTTTCGATAGATTATGGATAAGAATCGATCTTGAGGGAATCAATTTAAAACTCTAGTCATAATAAATTGTCCCTCCATTTTGAGCTAACAGGTAGCTAATGAACTAGAAAAGATAATGATGAAGAGGTCGAAATATTCATGGGCATCCATTATTTTTTTCGTAGGCACATTCTTTTTTAAAGATATTTCTTTGGGTATATGGCGATAGTCTTTACGATGACCAATTTTGACTCATGATCACGTACTTCGATCAGTAATTATTAAAAATCAGAATTATAATATAAATATTTTTTTAGTATTTAAAGTATAAGTGTACAGACGAACTTCAGTACGGAATTAAAAAAAAAAAAATAATCAGAATTTTCCATATAAATTCAATTGAATTTTTTTTCTCGTTATATAAGTACATTTGACTCTGTTGCAGACTTAGACATTATTCGAATACAAATTGATTAATTTACGAATTTAATAAATAAATTAAAATCAAAATAGAACAACGCTTCTTCTAAAATTTTAAAAGTAATTGTTTTAGCAAATACCACAGTCCAGACTTACCAAAATTTAATTTATCTTTTTGATATTTGTGAATATTTCATAAATTCAGAAAAGAAAGAAAATAATTCCTAACGAGTTTTAGGAGACATCATTATTACAGTTTTTAAATAATACCCCTAAAATCGTTTGATTTAGAAATCGGGATTCGTTTTTACGAATTTTATCTGTTTGCTTCACTAATAAAGGGTTTTTTTTTTTCTTAAAGTTCTGTCCTTATAAAATTTTTATGAAGAACATTTCTAATTAATGTGCGCTTACAAATCTCTGTTGATGTAACAATGCCGGTCGCAATCAATTGAGCATTAATAAAAAGATTATTCCTGACCTTATACGTGATACAGTGAGTGCTCTTCTGATGCAGTACAGTGTAGCTATTCTGTGGTTAACTATTTTGGCCCCTCAGTACGCATTCTATTTTAAAATGAATCCATGCCATGATATTTTACTGTATAGTACTTGGTAGATAAATTGATTTTCAATATTCAGGAAATTTCTATGAAATTATAGACGTTTTCACGAAGAACTACAATTTTAATTTTACTTCTAAAGAAATTTTACTAGTTTTTTGGCACATTTCTTTTGTTCACAGGTTTAGCTATTAAAATACTGATTGGGCTTGAATTGATATTAGTTTGAGAGGTGGTATTAAAGGATTAAAGTAGTATTGTTTTGTTACATTTGGAAACAAAATGTTGTATATTAAACTGTTCAAATATTTTTTTTGACATTGAAATAATCTAAATTTTTATCATTTATTTTATAAATCTATTAAAAAAATTGCTGTTTATAAAAACTTTCTAACTAGATTTCTAACTATTTAATCACAATTGTTTTCAATTATTGATGTCGGTAATCATTTTATGTTAGAAAATTGGGTGTTGAAATACTTTTTATACCCACTGTGTACATCTGTCGTCGTTCACGATTCATATTTCACATTTGAAAATGATTTATATTTGTTTAAATTATTATAATATCATAATTAGAGTTAAAATATTCGTTTCATTGGATTTTTGATTTGAATTCGTTGTGGAGTCTCAAATTCTCTGGACGTGCCGAACGAATGGATAAAGGTAACCTTTCCTCGTCTTTTTTCCTTCCCTTACGATTTCTCATCTACATCCTCCTCTGCCTCTGAAACGATTGACCGCATTGTTTCTTCGATGTCGGTGAGTTGTTTTCACAAATAATTCATTTTATTTAATTACCCTTCAAAAGATAAATATGGATAAAATTAGTTGGAAATTTTTGGAATCGTACCAAGATCAATCCATTTCCAATAAAACCAATTTAATTCGAAATAAATAACAAAATTTATTATTACTTTTTTTTTTTACCTATGCCTGTACTATATTAAGAGAGTTGAAAATAAACATTCATTAATTTTTTAGATGTCCAGTTGGTTTTTTTTTTTTTTTTTTTGGCGCCCATTTTGCATTGGTGTGTCAGACTATTTTGCATTTTACAGAGGTTTGTGTTAAACTCTACAGCTCCTTAGTGTATAAAGATATTTGGTTCAAACAAAAACCAAAATAAAGAGCATGAAATGCACATTTTCTGGCCAGTATCCAGGCTTCTACTGAATTGGAAATAGAGGAAAAAATAGGCAAATTTAAAAATAAAAATCTCGACTTGTAATATTAAAAATGATAAAACTAAGACTCTCCTTCAATTATTTTTCTGGGTATAGTGTTTATAGTATACTACTTCCCTAAAAAGTTTGAGATCTGAGAGTTACCTCCTTTGTTTTTAATGGTTCTTTAAATATTGCGATTTTTCTAAAATCTGTTATTTTCAATCTGAAATATCTTAGAAGGGACTCGCTTTAAAATTCCAAAATTTTCAGAAAGCATTCTTATGTATAATAAGTAATTATTAGTTATGACTAAGAAGTAATTAAAATTTCATCTCTAAGACCTTTTTAGTTAGGTATTTTTAAATATAGCTAGAATTGTAAGGAATGCTATTAAGTTTAAATAAAAAAAGATAAAGATTAGATTTTCCGGAAGAGCTTATAATTTACAACTTGGAACACATTTCTGCTATACACACATTTTTAAAATAGTTAGTTGAAGAAGTGATAAAAGCAATGAAGTAAACTAAGTAATCTATTTTAGTGATGAAACCAGCAGTCAATAGAAAACCAATATCTTAGAAGAGGCAGACTTTAAAAATCCAAAACTTTCAGAAAACATTCTTTTATAGTGGTGTAAAACTTTATCACTGAGGTCTTATTAGTTTTTTAGTTTGATTTTTACTATACTCTATCTGCACTTAACAGAGCTTCTTTCAATTTTAGCTAATTGAATACAATTTAAAAATTTCTAATTATTTAGAATTATTTTAAATACTTATTACCACAAAATAAAATAATGTTTTCTGAAAATTTTGAATTTTTAAAATGTGCCTCTTCTGAGATACTGTTTTTATGTTGGCTGCTGGTCCCATCACTAAATTGGATTATTTTTTACTTTAGATGATAAATACTCTTTAACTTCTTCAACGAAGTGTTTTTGAAAAGTGTGTACATCAGGAATTTTTTGCTCCATGTTGTCATTTATAACACTTAGGTACACTCTTGCAGTATACCTATATTAGGTGAAATGAATAAAACTGAGGATGTGCTCATTTCTCATTGGAGCACATGCTCCAAACACTTAGCAAGTATTCTATTGTGCAACGTCTCTTTATTCTCATCTTACGCATCTGCTCAGTTTTTTTTAGTAAAGAGCACGTGCTCAGTTTTATTCACTTCATCTCTTGTCTTTATCGTGTTTACTTAAACTTAAAAGCGCTTATTAGAATTTCAGCTATTTTTAAACATTTCTAACTGAAAAACTAAAAAGGTCTCAGAAATTAAATTTTAACCACTTATTACAACACAATAAAATAATGTTTTCTTAAAATTTTGAATTTATAAGTTGTGTCCCTTCTGAGATATTTCAGATTGAAAATACCTTATTTTAGAAAAAATTCCAATATTTGAAGACCCATTAAAAACAAAGGAAGTATTATACTAAAAGCACTATATCCTGAAAAAAAAAATGAAGGTGTCTTATTTTTTTCTTTAACATTTTTTATTCTAAATGACAAGATTTTTATTTTGAAAACGTTAGCATTCGCCTATTTTTTTGCTGTTTATATTTGAACGTAATTAAGTAAATGTCTGGATACTGCACAGAAAATATTATGCGTTTTATGCTCTTTTTTGTTTAAACCAACAATCTTTAAAAACCAAGGAGCTACAGAGTTTAAAGCTTAACACAATCCTCTATAAAATGCAAAATAGGCTGACAAAACAATACTAAATAGGCGCTCAAAAAACAAAACAATAAACTACTGGACATCTAAAAAATTAATGAATATCTGTTTTCAGCTCTCTGAATATAGTACAAACATAGGTAAGAAAATAAATAAATTTTGTCAGCAACCCTCATTGGTTGATTTGATATGGATTGACCCTCAATTGAATTACTTTTTATTTGTCCGGAATACGGCACTTTTTAATCTGGAGAAGAAAAATTGAACAATTAACTCATACGGTCTTAAATATCTAATTTGGCCGTAGTCAAGAGGTAATAATAAATTCTAGCCATATTTGTTGGATTGAAATATGCTCGCCTATGATCCTACCTCAATATCTATGTTCAGTAGGGCACTCAAACTAGTGTAGATGAACACTTATTCAAATTTTAATGTCACGCCTTCTTCAATGAATTTATAATGTAAATTACAAATATCTCAGATCTAATTTTGTTCAGTTAAGGCTTCTAACAAGGATCTGTGATTGGCTATACTCGAATTAATAATAGGGTAAATTTATCGACTGGATTAAGTAAACCTATTGGTCTATTAGTCTTCTTTTTATTGATGACCTCGTTATTTATGCAAGAAGTGGTCACAGTTCAGTGTTAGACTGGGTTTAAAAAGAACGTAAACAAGTAAAATCTTGAGTCATCAAAACCCTCTTTCCATTACTTGCAATATGAAGGCAAGATGGCATGATGACATATGTAAGGCCTATGTTACAGTCTGATGGTGACCGCCGACTTATGGAATAGCTCTGAGATACTTGAGGAAGAAAGAAAAAATATAAAATTTAACGTTTCGTTGAGCTATGCGTCAAGCCTTGAACAAAGCCAATCTTTTAATTTCATTTCTTTGACTTTTATTTTCAAGTCTTCTTTCCAGAGCAAGAACTTATAATGAATACGATCGACCGGTTCTTTTCCTATTCTTCTTCTCGGGGCTTCTCATTTAGAGAGGCTCCACAGCCGTTGCTTTGAGATCTGCGAGTTCTGTTATTCTGATATATTTTCCTGCGGTTCTCATCATGGCTTTCGGTGCATCAACAGTCTCCGGAACACCGCATCTGCTGGGGCATACAGAATCAACATCAGAAAGGATTGTTAAGGTTTCGCAAAAACCCCATGCCTGAGAAATTATGAATCCTAATAGTTCGAAATAGTCCATTTTGTCTCTAGTCGTAATTGCACAGATTGACTCTGTGATCAATATACAATCTAAACTAATATTTTTTTTTCGTGAAATCATAACTATGGAAACTATAAAATCTAACAGATTAGGTTTAAAATGGCTACAAATTACCAAAATTCCTGAAATATCAATCGCTTTTAAAACTAATTGCATTAAATAGAACATTGGATCTATATGACAACAGAAAAGAAACATACGATACATATGCAGAGATTTATTATTTGGAAAGAGATCTTAAATGTAATTTCGTAGATATTAGATGAGAGAGATCTAGAGAAATTTCATTACAGAAATATGTTAAGGTTGTTAATTGAATGAAGTATGTTGTATGTTGTTCATCAAGGATTACCGATTATCTTCTTAACATAAATCGAGAGCTACTATATTAGTAGACTCAAGAGCACAATATTAGTTCCAAACAGGAATAACTGATCCGATAGCAGACGGCTTTAACGTTTTAAGCCGCTAGGCTAAGTCGGCGAGCTCATGAGTGGAGGAAGAAAAGTGGTTTGTATATTTTTGGTCACTGCTGTTTAGGACATGGTAACAAGAACACAAATATGGCAGCAGATTAGGTAGACAAGCAACCACAGTAAAATTTTTGTACACGAATAAAAAATTGCTCCCAAAATAAAAAAAATTAATGATGTATTTCAATATCACTTTTGGACTTATGGTTACGAATATATAACTACTATATATATATATATAATATATATATACAGGATCATCGCTGAATTAAATCTTTTTGACCCAGATACAAGACATAATGGAATTCACTAGCCACATGGAACACTAATGTAAGATGAATAAACGAATCAGTTCTCTAAATACAATCTTATATCATTGTCCTTAATGTTTTCTTCTTGATAACTTCTTAGCTAATTTAAATCAGTCATCTGACATTTACTGGTTAGAGCAAGCTTCATTCATTCCAGTAAAACACTGCATCTCAAATAGAAATGTACCTAGATGCGTTGTCAACATTTTCAGTCTTTTGAGAAAAAACACATCTTCATGACTGTTGTCTCTAACGTATTTTGTGCAAAATATTTTCTACTGTGCTCGATCAGGGACCCCCTAAGTTCTGTGATCGATAAATTAAAAAGAATCAAGAATGAACTGATAAGTACGATACTTTGATATAGATTGAGAAGTTTATCATTGATGTCGATAGAGAGTGATATACTTATAAAAATATACTTTGATGTTGTAATTCATTATTTTTCTAATAAAAAATAAAGAAAAGTAGCTCTTGGAAATGTTTAACTCTTTTTTTTTTCTTTTTTTTTATTGTTACTTATCAAATATTAAATAAAATAATGATTTTAGCTAGTATATTGTTTGTATCAGCAGAAATGATAACCCAAAGTTGTTCAGAAAATAAATTCCTTAATGTGAAGGGCCCCTATGTCTTAAAGTGACTTGGTTAACGCCGGCCTTAAGAGTTATGTGAATTCTGGACATTTAAGCTGAATGCTGATAATAATATTTTTTACCATTATTTTGTGCATATTAACTGTACATTACTTCTGTAACTTAAAAAACAACACATCTCGTATGAAGTTTATGAAGTTTAACTTTTAACATGTTCAACTGAGCAACCGTTTTTTTTAAAAATTATATTTCTAGATGTAGACACTAATTAGGTGTATTCTCTGTCTAACGACATGTTTATGTTTTTTTCTATTTTTTGTTTCCGCACATTCGTACAATTCACGTTACATATTTTACTCCCAAAGGAATTGTCCCCAACACCTTTCACCTTATTTGTTTTCTATTTATTTTTCTAAACGTTTTGTTCTCGTTTCCAACGAATGGATAAACCGGAGCACGTCACCGGTGACCTCCGACTAGCTAAGAAACGGCAGTCAGAATTACGTCAGATGAGAGCTAATTGCCACCCGACCAGAAGAAAAAGAAGGATCCAAGAAAGGAGTTATTATTAAACGGCTTTGGGTGTGAATATTTCATCGGTGGCGTGACAATACGCCTTATGAAAGTTTAACCTCCCTCTAGCTGGCCACTTCCTCCTCTCCTTCGTATCTTCCAGATGAAAAAATCACAACAGAGGGCTATTATTTAACACCTATCTAAGGAGTCTGTTTTGCGTTTATTCTCGCTGAATGTTTCAGCGGGCACTTAGCTACGGTTCTGAATGGATTGGGCGTCAGCTCTGGGACTACCAGGCGCACCTTCTTTTATGAATGGAGTTTAAAAAGTAAAAAGTGTTATGGCTGGAGGACGTGACCTGGTTCGTTCCGTTGACCCCTCATTCATCCCTTGTCCTTTATCACGGATTACCTTTATATATGTTCTTATTTGATGCATTATTTTAGTGGGTATGAATTATTGCTTGTTTATTCGATTCTATCCTTTCAGTATGGAATACAATTATTTAATGCCTTGAAATAAACCCCTATTCTAATTCATTATTTTATTTACTACATAATTCATAATTCATTTTTTTTTCCTTCTTAACTATTGTAATCCTACTGGAAAAATTATTAATTCAATAACTAGATATTATTGGTATCTGAATAACAATACATGCATGTTCTTCCCTGGATGCAGTAAATTGTGGATGGCACGATTTCAAAAATCAAAAACCGCCTTTAGTTTTTAGTAGTTTTTATTGTAAATTTATTTATAGTATCCTTGCTACAATTGTAAACTTTAATAAATGATGACCGATAGGAAAAATATTATTGATTATATCACTTAAGACACGATAGAAGAAAAAGCGCCTAGGGAAAAAATGAATAAGATAAAATAATCCCGGAAATGCTGAAATATAATGAAGGCCCACACGTTTTTTCATCGGTTTTGACACGTCGTTCAAAACCGATGGTGTAAGTTTGAAAGAGATCTGTCAAGGAAAGAAAAAACAAAACGTTGTGTTGGTATGATGGCGTTGACATGTAAAGATGTCCTTCACAATCAGATGAATGAAAAATGTTTAGGATCACCTTAATTCTGCGTCGGTCGCGCCTTGTTTTGTAACACGGCCGGTCGCACTCTATCCTGACGACGGATTTGCTCTTCTGATTAGCCTGACATTTCCAAAAAGTTGTATAACGTTTGATTCTTATGTGTTTTAAGATAAACGTATCAAGAATATAATTGTGAAAACGTAGACTTCATACCTTTTTTGGTTTAGCCACAATTTTTTTTTGTCTATGTTTTCTAGATGTTATAACAGACATTTTTTTCCTGTCTCTAAAATATATAAGGAGTTTTCTATCAAAAGTTAATTAATCCACTTTTGAAAAATTATTGTAAAAAAAATTATTAGAGGTGCATCTCACGGAAATAAGACAAACATTTTTGAGAATGCTGATGTGTAACTCCTTTTGACAGGAAAATTTTTAAGACTTATAAATAAGCTGAATAATTATTCAAAAACATCTCTATTTTGGGAAGTGGATATTTTAACTTTTAATAGAAAACTTCTCAGATATAAATATAAATAAATATACTAAGTCTAGCTTACAGCTTTTGCAGAATGAAGATTGCAGCAGCGGTACTCATATACTTTGAATTAAATGTAAAATTAAATTATAAATATTTAGTAAGTCTTGTTCTTCCTCATTGTATCTTGAATATCTTTCTTGATCAAATTTTCTTTTTCCATGTAGTGCTTTTGCTTGTCTGCTGAGTTTAAAGACTGAGATTGGCTTAAATGATGTAAAATTTCACGAATCTTTGAACACTTTCAGGAATGTTACTAACATCTAACGAATTGTAACCTTAATTTATTTTTATAATAACGGTGTACTACTATTTCCTGGAGCAAAACAAAATAGATTTTTAGAAAGTGAAGTTTACACCCGACGCTGTATAACACTTGAATTACTTACTTTTAAGACCTAAAAAAAAACTGTACCACAACAACCCATGAAGGGTCTTGGGTTCAGTACTTGATAAGGACCGTACTGTTTCTTGGCCAACGGCCATGAAGTAATTTTGCCGAGATCACGCTCAACCGCCAGGTTTTCCCCAATTAAGGGTATCCACTTTAGAGAGGCTATGTGGTCCCCAGGAGGGTCTCCCGATCCCACAGGTTCGATCTACGGCTGATAACTGAATAAATAGTTATCTGCCACAGCCGGTCTCGAACCCGGGACTGAGAGCATGGTAACACAGTGCCTTACCACTGAGCTATCTTTTTCCAATAAGCTTGCGAGTTTTTTTACAAGTTACACCAATTTTCAAAGAAATTGTTTATTTAACTATATTCAAAATGACTGAAAGCTTGCCAATAGCCTGGTAACAGTAAAATTCGTGAATTTAAATATTTTTTGTTGCTGTCAAGAAAGATTCCAGTTCGCTTTTAGTAACTCTAAAAACATTCAATTTTCAAGCCGTTACGGCGCAGAATTTTTTTCGTCTCTGATCTCTAAGCCATTTCCTCTCAAATAGTTAGGATATGCCATGTGTTCTCTTGAGTCCGTGATGTATTCATCAAACTATGTCTTTTGCCCTCATACTAGTAGCAATCGTTTAAAATGGATAAATAACTTTTAAATATCTTGTTTCTATGAGTCAGTTTATTTAATAATGAAAAGACTATTATCTACATTCCTAACTCAAAAGATTTCTTGAATATAATTGGCAATTTCAAGAAAAAGAAAAACAACAAAAAAGTTTCATTGTTCTGCTTTTATTCATAAGATTAGACTGATTTTGGTGTATTTTAATGTTTTCTATATTTCAAACTGAACAACTATTTACATCTGGTTCTATTCTGTGTTTATTTAAAAAAATCCAGTGGGTGTACAATGTTTATTTTAAATATAAAGGAAGAAGAGATGTACTCACTGATTTCGTTTTAAGTACCATTAGAACTAAGACGAAAAGAGGGAGACATATGAAAGAAGACTAAGACAGAGGCGAAGAAAGAGGTGCAGCGGACAGAGAAGGGATGGCCCTGTTAGCCAGCGACAAATCGCACGTGATTAACTCGGCCCTTCTTATTTGTCATCATTATACTTCTAGTCTCTCTTAACTACCTACTGCCTCTCCATCTTACAGCTCCTTTGTCTTATCTGTCTTAGTATTTCTTGTTCTTTTCTTCTCTAGATACTTTTCCGTCCTGTCGTTATGGGCATCAGGATGGTCGATCCGGGCTTGAATGATGACAAAGCAAAATATGTGCGTGCTTTATTTAGAAATATGCTTTATTTCTAACTTTTTTATGACCCTTACAGGCGTAATGCATCTATTATTTGTTCGAATAAACTATGCAGATTTCACAGCAACGGAAAGAAAGAAATAGAATTAGAAATAGAAAAAAAATACTAGAAAAAGTCCTTAAGAATAACATATAATAGAAGTACAAAAAAACTAAAATTACTTCTGGCCGAAAACATAAGGTCTCTACAATTTGCTTATTCTTCTCTGTCTCTTGTGTTGCCACACTCCAATTTTGCACTCAGAGCCGGGGGCGCGTGCATCCAGAACGATGTCGCGGCGCGTCGTCTAATCAGCGCTACTTTGGCCTTCTCCTTCTGCGCGTTACGTGTGTTGGTCTCTCAAGAATATTTTGAGGGCCATGATTCCGGGCCATCCTAGCGATATGCCCATCCCAACGCAACCTTGCTAACGTGAAATTGCTTTCTATGCCAGTCTTTTAAAATAGGACTATTAATTCTCTGTTCGTTCTCCGTCTCCATGTTTGGTCTCCCAGAATGGATCTATAGATTTTCCGAAGGGCCTTCCGTCAAAAACATTGAAGGGTAAGCTCATCAGTTGAAAGCGATAAATATTCTTTATAATTAATGATTATAATATTTTATTTTAACTGCTAATTAAAGTAAAAATGACAATAAGAAATCAGATATTGACTATACCAAATGTTTCCAAATCTTTAAGCGAACATAATTTGGTTTATGACCAGTTAGTGAGAAAATCAATATTATTTATCAATCAATAATTAAGAGGTAAGCAGTTTTTTTTGTCGTACCGATTACTCCGTCCGTATGCATGTTAGGGAGAAATAGATATATCATTGAATAGGTATTGTCGTGTAGAGGTGCACATTATAAAAATTGTTCACATGTTTTCCCGTTAAGGCAGGTTAATCTCTTTTTCTTTGTTTCTGACTTTTCCAGGATTATCTCTTGAACGAGTTGACCGATTTTGTTAATTTCCTTTTTGTTTTGTAGGGTTTGGACCCGTTGTACCTGTGTACCAAATCCGCATAACTCGAAAAGGATACATATTTTGTGTATTTTACAAATGCTCATTTGAATGATAATCAAATTTCCTACAAAACTAAAAAAATAAATTTTCTAATGTTGGCCCAAAAAGTCGAGAAAAAAGATAATAAAACACGTTGAAACTGCATTATTTTATATCTCGAGTTTGATTAGTGATATCGACATGGTTTTCCAGCAAAACATTTACCCGAAAATTTGAACATAGGGGTTTTACAGAGTGCTAAAACCAAATCTGATGTCAGTTTCGAATAAAAAAAAATCTGTTAATGTGCTTCACTCCGCAGATGAATACTGTTTATATTACAATGGACCGTTCCGATCGCCCTAAAATACAATTATTTCCTTTTGATAAATTGAATTTCGGCTACTGATGCCTGTGTAACGAATCGAGCACACTGTGCGCTTTAGCGGCTACGCAAGAGTCGAAAAACGGATCAAACCTTTTAATTTTAATAAAAAAGGCTTTTTTATTTTATCCTTTATTGTATATATTAGGAGTTTATTAAACTGGCAAAACCTTTATATTTACAATTATTATTATTCTATTACAGCACATTAGTAAGTGTAAAACAATTATTTATTAACTACGTTTCGGGGTTGTTTCCCCATCTTCAGGATACATTTCTATAAATTTAAGCAAGCAACTACCATATTGCATCAACATTAACAATCACATCTTTACCTACAAGATACAATACTTCACATTACATTAATTAATATTTTACCTCTTAGTCTTCATTACAATGTGCATAGGAATACAGTATATGCCCAAAAAGGTATTAGCTCATATTTGCTAAACGTTATGAACTCCTGATAAGCCCACTGTTCTATTTAAATACCCACCATATAAACAATAACCTACCACACATTATGTCCAAATTTACTAATTAGTGTATTAATTTTTTTTTTTAAAGGGAGAGAGACTTCCCAAGGACGGATTTAAAATATTATATTATATATTTATATAAATTTAAAAAATATTTATTTATTGCACTTCAATGTTTTTAGTAAAAAAGCATGTAAACAGATTGCAGCAAATAATAGTTACACAAACATAATTAAAACCAATGGCAATGCAGATAGTAATAACCCGTATTTTTTTTAATGATTTTTACCGCACTATAATATAAAATAACATTATCATGGTAACCTATAAGATGCTGTTCAGTCTTATTTATATTAAACGTTTTCTAGGAAGTGAATCAAAATGACAATAAATTTGTCAAAACGGACATTAAGTCTCAAATTTTTTTTTTTCCTTGATCTTCGATTTTATTAACAAATAACACTTTCATATAATAATTTCACTCTCATCAAAATATTTTTCTAGTGGACTTGCTTCTACCTGTTTGAAGCTGTCATGACCAAGATTACAGAGTCCAAAATGTGCGGAATAAAATCAGTTTTTTTGTGTCTATACCGATATATATATATATATATATATATACATATATATATATATATATATATATATATATATATATATATATATATATATATATATATACGTATAATTATAATATACTATTCAGCAAATAAGCAAATATGCCAAAAGACTGAATGATGGATGTTGGCTAAAAATCACTACAAGATCTGGAACAAAGAAATGTAACAACCAATTGAACAAGACTGTCGTGTAAGGCAAGTGGCTGAGCAAAGTTTGTTGTTGCGGCACTGTTTGTATAGTGCTCCCTGTATTTGCTCCTTTCTTGTTAGTAACGGAGGGGTTCGGATGTGGGGTGGACCTGTAGCCATTCTTCACTTTCAGCGTTAAAAAAAAAGTCCAAGCCTTAAAAAATACCCATTTCAATTACAGTAATTGGACATATGTTAATAATTACATAGTATATTTAATATACTTAATTTTTTTTGCAGAAAAGTTATGCTGCTCTTCATTAGTTCGTAAAATGTAAAGAAAGTAATGCTTGCAGAAACCAAAATTGCCGACAGAACTGATAACTTTTTTTTGCTGTGCAAGTAATCAGTGATTTGAGAAACTTTGTCCCAACACACATTTGCTCAGGAGGTTTAACAGCAGAAAAAAAAATTTGAATTAGCATACAAGAAAAAATAAGGCCTACTGAATTAGTTGCTGCCATGTCCGTGTGTAACGTTTGTTAGCCAACTTGATCTATTTCTCTCAGCCTTATTTTCCATTTATCAATCATACTTCCACGAAAATAATAGACTTATGCAATGAAGTGCATTTTAAATCAGTTTCATTACCCCTAGAAAATGGTTTCGGGAATGTTTGATAATTTTTTTTTTCTCACACCACAATTAGGAAGTTCTAGCGGCCTCTTACGAGCTGAAATTCCATGTGTCTGGTTGTTTTCTTGGCAGAAAAATACCATATAAAAGGGAATCAATCAATTTCAGTCAAAATGTCGGCATGTCCAAATTTTCTTTCACAGTTTTTAAGGTTTTGTACACATCTACAGCCCCTCCAAATTGAGTTAGAGGGTTGAAAATTTGTTTGTGAATTAAGCTGGTGGCTATAGAAGAGACTTTTGGGGATTTCTACATTTTTTTTCCGCCACGCCCTTTCCCGCCACTTTGATATTTTAATTTTGTGTTTTACTTACTATTAAAGATTATTTAAAATACGACTCTGCTGCTCACGCTTTTCTTATTATATATATTTTTTTTTAAGTAGCTACTCATTAAGCTATTAAAATGAATTCAGTATCGTAGACAAAATAATATTAAGAAGCAGTTGGTCTGGAGTGTGGGAGTGTAACTATGTGCTAACGTTTCGGCTTAAGTTTAAGACCATCATCAGGGCAGAGGGGCGTATAGCTGAGAGCCAACCAACTGAATCGAAATCTATAAATATAATTCTGTGAATAAGATTACCGCTACTTCAATATTTTACTCGACAACCATTATGCTTACTATTTACTCGGCATTTTTTTTAAGAAATTGGAGATAAGCAGAATCGAAAAAAATCTGAATTCATAAATAATATCAACTATGAAACATTAAAGCGTATATTAATTCGAGAGAGAGAGCTGGAATGCGATGGCCAGTTCCGTGCCTCATGTAGCCACTACGTAATTAATAACTCACCTCCTTCATTAATGATCCATTACCAGGCAACAAGTGCTTTTTTTTTTTCTTGTTTCGATAAAATTTTGCTTGTTTATTCAGTAATATTTAATAGGAATACACAAATAAAAATTCTCTCTCCATTACCAAGGATTCTGATCAAAGTCAACTTACTAAGAGTTAATTTAAAAAAAAAAAAAACCTTGGTGTTACGTATGTGCTCCATCAACACAATTGATCATTGATTTTAATTAGATTTTATCCACTTCTATTTTTTTTAAATATTTATTATTTCAAATTTCAAAACTACTAATAGATTCTGCTTAAAATGTTCAGTGAGCATCATTGCAATTAAAAGTTATTCAGTAAGAATTTCAATACTCATTATTTTTCTTGCAAACTTTTTAAGTCTTATCCCTTTTTCAATAAATATAGCTTTACAGATTTTCATCTAATCCTGTTTAGTAGTTAATCTGAAGACAAAAGAAATTTCCAAATAACTTTAACAAGATACAACTAATGAACTTTATATGGGGATTCGGCTTTGTGTTTACGAGGTTAGACGGCCTCATGGTCATTTCATTTCCAGACGCCATACAGTATTAATAGAAACAATATAGGATAGACCTTACTATATCGATTCAGGTGATATTGCAGTTTATAGTAAAAAAAAAGTATTTTTTGCCAGATCATTTACAAAATGTTTATTAATATCATCATTGTGATAGAATTAGGAGCATTATGAATTTTACAAAGAATTTCGGAGAACTGTAAGCTGGGCGGAGGAGATCAATTCCATCCACTTTTTGGAGAAGCTGAATCCCATCCATTTCTGATTTTTTTTTGTTTCGTGTAATGAAAAGAGTGTGAAGAAATTCGACTAAGTGTGAAGAAACTAGTCCTGGATAACGCGAGGTCACATAAATTCTTTGTAACTGGTCACTATAATGTTCTGTGCATTGTCTTCGAATTGCCCTTTCTTATCTACTCTCATTGATTCAGAAATAATCTGAATAAAAACTTATATAATATCGCAAGTTATTATTTTTTTAATAATAACGAAGTGAAACCAATTTATTTTTTCGTTCTATGATTTTTTTTTTTTTTTTTTATCATAGTTTCTTATTATGTTTCATCCATCAGAATTGCAAATCGCCATTATTAAACATTTTAAGATATTTTGTCAAAATTTTCTTCTTTTTTTAAAAACCAAATTTAAAAATAAATTTTAAAAATTTGGTTAAAGAACAACGCAAAGTTACCGACACACTAAAATTTAATTTTTATTTAATTATCATTTTTTAAGTGGTTTAAACAAATTATTCACCACCAACATCCTAAAGAATATTTAGTCCAGAAGATAATGTTGTTTGTTTCATACTCTTAGCATGTTTGTATCAACAATGGCAGATTTTTGTCCCAAAAAAGTCCGTTTTGAACCACTGTGTGACGGCTAACTGAATTATGTTTATTTTAAATGTTTGGACATAGTCACTAATTCTAGGTGGATTACTGCAAAAGACGATTGTAATGCAAGCCCTATTCACCTATCTTATATATGACCTGGTTCAAACTCAACAATATTTCTTTAATCGGTATTTTTTTAGTGAAATTCAAAGTGCGCTGTTTTTTTTTTGGTCTTGAGTGTATAATTGAATGATGTCGAACAAGAACATCGGCAATAAACTTTGTTATATATATATATATATATATATATATATATATATATATATATATATATATATATATATATATATATATATATATATATATGCATATTATAATACAAATATATTGCATCAGCAAATGTGATGTAGGATGTAATACAATGTGTAATCATAGACACAATTTTATGAAGCCATGAAGGTATAGAATAACCAATGATACCTTTCCAAAGGAAGTCAGAAAGGGCAATTTATTTAGATCTTTATAGTAACTCCTTCACAAACGCTGTTGTGTGTGACAGAAATGAGAAATGATTTTAACTATATTTCAATTGAATAAGTATCAACCGTACATTAATTGAATTATTTAATAATAAAGTGCACTTATTTTTCTCATACGATAGAGCTACGAGAATCAACTAACATTTTTAAAATTAATAATTGCTGCTTGAGGAATTTCGTATGGCCCTTAGCGTATTTGAAAAATGGGTTGCGTGTGTACTGGGCTTATTCCATTATAAACTTAATTAATTAATAATGCTCAATAGTTGTTGTAGGATTCTTTATATTGAAAATATCACACTTCCAAGTAACTACTTCTTTTCTCAGTTTTCAATAAAAAGGAGAATACTGAGGATTATATAAAATTCTTTCATTAAATTTTCAATATATATAAATATATAAATAAATATATATATATATTTGTATTTTTTTTTCTGTTGGCACTATAGACCATGCAAATCTTTGGCCGCACGATGTGGCCTTCTTACGGACATTTTATCGCTTATGGGACCTCAGACAGCCTGGAGGGACTCACCCAACCTCACCACGTTCCTGCGAACTATGGTTTTTAAGGTATAGCGACAGGCTGCCCATTGCTCCATAATCAGTCCCTTTGGGGCCAGTTCGGTAGTGTCCTTCCCACCGACTCACTCGGGTTCATGAGCTGTGACGAATCGGTTTAGACCCACGGATTATGGCTTTCGGGGTCAGCAGGCACGAGGACATTTACATAAATATATATATACATTATATATATATTGACATTTACATGGACATTACATATGGACATTTACATATATATATATATATATATATATATATATATATATATATATATATATATATATATATATATATATATATATATATATATATATGTTTGTATACATATATTTGTCTTTAATATTTTAAAGTACTTTTTAATACCGGATAATAGTGGTTATAAGTGACTTTATATTTGGTATAACCTGATTACCATTGTGATGGATGAAAGATAATTAGTTGGAAAGTATGAAACTATGCTAATAAAAATCATAAAAAACGAAAAAAAAAAGGCCTCGCTTTGTTTATTGTTTGAAGGTCGTGTTTATTTAACTGTTTTTTTATGTTATTAGTTTTTCATTCTAATTTATAATATTTAGTCTATGTTCAGATTTGTATAATGTTTAAATAATTGAGGGAACACATGAAATATTTTTTTATAGAATATATTTATGTTGTTCTTTATAATTTTTGTTTTCTTAAAGATTTCTAGCTATAGGAAAGGAATTATAAGAATCTAATGGTCCAGCGGAGTAACAGTAAATAAATAAACTGTTCCTTCTTTTCTTTAAACTTTTTAAAAATTTTAATTGGCTTTACTAATTTAATTACACATTCTAAAATATTTGAGTATTGTTCTCAAATAATTTTTAGAAATTTCATATTTTAAAGGCATTTTTTTAAAATGTTTTATTAAAATGTTCATACCTATGGGGAAGGAGCCGTACATTCTTTTTTTTTTTATTGTTGGAAACTTTTTGATCCTCAGTACACCGTTGAGAAGACCAATTATCTTTTTTCCTTTTGTGATCATATTTATATTGTCTCTTTGCACTATTTCGAAGATATCTATTATCACTCCAGGTATTTGAAAACAATAGTTTTTTTTTTTTTTTAATTTTCGGTATCTCCTGACTCCGCTGTGCAAACTAAAGAAGTTTTCTCATCATGAATTCCATATCGTGCTCTACTGATGATATGCCCACCTGGTTGTCCGCAAACTAAAGGGTGAAAAGGACAACATCGTCAACCTCAACGCCTATCCCTCAGCATTTCTATTTCCACGTTTTTAGTGTTTGTTTGGTATGTATATTTTTTATAAAATGTAGGGGAGAGGCTGCTTCTTTGCTTCAAGCCTTTTTTTTATTGGAATAGGCTCCGTAAATCTCCTTCCGATCTCTTTAGTTCGTAGCAAGAAAAATGAAGAAATGGAATGGAAGAAAGATTTTTCGGTAATGCATGTATCGAAAGAAATATTTATTGTTTATACAGAGCGTCCAAGTTAACGTTTCGCTAATTCAATCCAAATAATAATCTAGAACCATAGCTCATTTAATGATTCTTAACGGATCGATGGCTAGGAGGCCACAAAACTTTGTAATATGGTCACTATAATGCCGGAGAAAGTTTTTTTAGGTTTCCGTGCGGAGTTGAGGGGAAAGAGTTGTCCGAAGACGACTCGGCAGTAGCTGAATAGACTATTGAGGTTTGGGAAAAGTTGGCTAGCGGCAAGAGGTCCATCAATAAATAAATAAGACTCTCCTAGCTACTTACACCTGTAATTTGCTGTCATGCATTATTATCGTCCAAGGTATACAATAATTATAGCTGGGTGTATATTATACCGGAGGAAGGAGTGAATTTTTAACAGGGGCAATTTACCAGCGTTCGACTCTCCTTTTGTTTGTGCTCTGTCGTTCAGGCGATAGCTCACCCCTTCCTAGCTGTCTCATTTTTTATTTATAGCTCTTTTAGCATTTCGAAAAATGTATATGTATGTTGTGTTTGATCTTTCCTTTTTTATGGATGAGGTTTTGTTGATGAAACTTTTAGAAATTTCATCATCCGGTTCCTTATAGTTTTTGAGATCTTGAAATTTACGGCTGACTCCATATCCCTATTGGATTTGTAAAATTGAAAAAAATAATAAACAATGGTAGGGGAGATGCCATGTTTAATATTTAATTCTGTGTAATGGCCAGTATAACAGAAACTGAATTAATCTCTAGTTTTTGTCCTTAAGCTATACTTTTTATCTTATTCCTATAAGATAAGCCGTATCTGACGTAGCCAGGTTACCAATTGGCTTCTTCCAGGATCTTGAAATTTATAGTACTTTTCATTTAGTAATCTATTGGTGTGAGATTTAAACTTTTATTTGTCTTCAACTACTTGTTAAATCTAGTGTTCATTCCTTTCTAATATATAATTATTTTTTTAACGTGTTTCTATTTTAACAAATATATTAAAGTTTTTAAAAAACCAACCCGATGTTTTAAGACGATTTCGCGGAAAAAATTAATGCTTTTGGATCACCTTATTGCACTCAAGAGACTCTTGAAAAAACTATCTTGATAGATTATAAATTATTAATAATTAATTAATAAATAAAAATGTTCTCAATATATTTATTTATTGTGATAATTAAAAATGTACAAAATAAAATCTGACACTTTTAATTGAATGTTGCACTGATTATTAAATTAAATATAGAAAATCTGAGATCAAATTAATTTATTAACATATTAATAAAAAATTGTTGAATAAATGCTTGGTAAGTATTAAATAAAATAGTTAAACAAAAGGTTAAAATAAAGTAGTAAAACAAAACACAATCATATAGGTTGTGAATTATAAATATTTTAAATAACGAATAATTAATCATTTGTAATTGAATAAATATTTATTCGCATTATGCCTCAGTCGCTTGAGGGACATCGTTGATCGTTGTTTGCATTCCATCTAAAACAGTCTTCAAAAACATTTGGATGTTATATCAAATATTTTGCCTATAAAGTTTTTTTGTTTTATTTTATAGCGTGAATTAAAAAAAATATTTTATTAGCGTAAAACATGCTGAAAGTGCTTTATTTTATATCTCGAGTTTGAAAAATGATGTCGGCATGGTTTTTCCAGCTTTTTATGGTACATTAAAGGAAAAATATAAATATTAAAAAATAATTGATTTTTGGTCAAATAAATTAACAAAAGTGTTTAAAATAATAAGTAAACTAGGCTTATAGATTTTTCACATAAAAAATGATGGCAGATTTGGATCCAGCACATCAAAAAGTCTTAATGTTAAAAATATCATCGAAAACAAAAAAACATTTTTTTTTCAGCTCCGTGTGAAATTTTAAAATTTTGAAAGGCACAAAATTATCTTTGGGTTTGAAGCTCTGTATCTCATCTTCAATTTACCCTACATCGACGTTCTTGAACTCGAACTTAAAAGAACTTAAATGAGGGGAGTTTCTTCTTTCCATACATAAAAAAAAATATTGTATTATCTTAGAAGGTCAGTGTTAAAAAAGGAGATTACCATATAAAAACAAAACTGAAGTTTTTTTGCGGATAACGTTGTTTATATAGTAAGTAGAAAGCCCATTATTTCAAGTCAATTATTTCGTATTAAAAAATTGGATCACTCAAAACTTTAGTATTTCTGGATCATGAATAATGTTTTTATATTACTTATAACACGGCCTTAAA
Source organism: Rhaphigaster nebulosa (assembly GCA_948150685.1). NCBI lineage: Eukaryota > Metazoa > Arthropoda > Insecta > Hemiptera > Pentatomidae > Rhaphigaster > Rhaphigaster nebulosa. Next base: position 75,116,821 of record OX411306.1, on the reverse strand, counting down.
TATTAAATTAAATTCTATATACTATAACAACCCAAGTAAGGCTGGGTTCCTAATCATGTACATATCATAATATAAAAAGATTATTTGTGATAAAGAAATAGTAAATATTACACATTTACACCACTGTTATAAACATTTTCGTAATAAAATAACATATTTTTACCTGCTAATAATACTGTTCCTTAGTGAATGTAACTCAATAGACTTGTAAGAACGCTCAAAATTTGATTATTTCATTTTTAAAAAAATTGTCTCAAATATTTAATATTACTTTTTCCCATTTGTTTTTCTGCGATAATGTTCATAGCGGTCTTATAAAAGTTTAATATTTACTATTTATTAATCACATATTATGTTTTATATTATAATATGTATAATATAGAAAAGGACCTAGCTATTTAGACCATATTTATATATTCAAATTTTTTTTAAGATTCAAATAATCACTCATAAATCAGGAATCTTTCAAACGATTCAAACTTAATTTGGGGCATCGGTAAAGGTCCTTAAACTCCGCGATTTGCTTTAGCCATGGACTTTCTACTTACTATAGAAACAACGTTATCCACAAAAAACTTCAATTTTGTTTTTATATGGTAATCTCCTGTTAGCACTGAAATTCTAAGATAATACAATAGTTTTTTATGTGTATGGGAAAAAAAAACTCCCCTCTTTTGAACGAGGTCAAGAACGTCGATATCGGCTAAATTGAAGACGAGATACCGAGCTTCAAACCCAACCGTAATTTTGTAGCTTTCAAAAAATTGAGCAACTTTGGAATCGAAAAAAAGAAGTTTTTTGTTTTCGATGATATTTTTAACATTAAGGTTTTTTGATGTACTGAATCCAAATCAGCCATCATTTTTGTTATGAAAAAATCTATAGGCCTAGTTTACTTGATCATTTAAACATTTTTGTTAATTTATTCGACCAAAAATCAATTATTTTTTAATATTTATATTTTTCCTTTAATGTTCTTTAAAAAGCAAATGTTCAGCTAGAAAAAGCATGCCGATATCATTTTTCAAACTCGAGATATAAAATAAAGCATTTTGCGCATATTTTATTTTATATTTCTCAGCTCCTAGGGCCCATTGGATAAAACGGTAGGATAAGAATCGACTTTTTTTCAATGTAGAATCGCCCAACAAATGAAGATCAAAATTTGCGACGGACACACCGTGCACTCCCCTTGTTAGTTCTGATCTAAGATAAAACACCACAATCAGGAGTTCATTCTGGATAGGTTCTTGTTAAGTGGTAGAAAAAATGCTGTGCAGAAAATATCGAACAACAAAAGATAATAAAATAATTGTAAATATAGTAACTATTAATTACAATTAGTGGTAATGTATTTTTTTCTTAATTTCAATCCTCAATTCGCACCTGTTAGTAGGACACAGAAGCACCTCTTTCCTAGCTTGATCCGACCACCGTAATTTACGGAAGGAGATCTCTGGGTGAGCTCCTTTTTAGTAGTCTCCTCGTATTGATGGGCTTGTTAGTCGTTTCATATGTCCGTATAGTTTATGATTAAATTCCATTGCATAGTTGAGTGTTTTTATCACAGTCCTTTAAGTTTTTACAGGCCTGTATTTCTATTAAAACATAAGAAATTTTAATTAGGGATAAAAAGTGAAAACGATGTATCATACATCAATATGGTCGAAGTTAACAATCACCTGAAGGATGAGTTATGAAATATTTAAATCGACTGATGTGATTATAGGAGTGAAATCATCATTAGGATAGAGTCATCCTAAGCCTTTGATCTATAGCGGAAGGGTAGCAGATGAAAGAGAAAGGGGAAAAATTAACGGAAATTCTTGGGCAGGCTGCTATTATCCTTCTTATTATTGAATAATTTATCTTGGAAAGGAAGGAGTAAGGCGGGAACCTAATTAAAGAAGGGCTAACAATTATGTACAATCCCGGTTCGGTCCCTCTCAATTGGCCTCTTTGAATTTTTAAGATGTCGTCGGGGGCACGGTGTCTTTGTGACCCCTTCCCATTATTCGTCGCTAAAGACGTTTTCCAGGAGCACAAAGGGCACCTCTCCTTCGAGTGCCACCATCAAAAGTTAAATTGAGGAAGGGGAGATACAATGCCGAGTTATTTCAGTGCTTGAAAGGCGGAGCTCGGTATCGCTAGCTGCCTCTTGTGAATATTTGATAAAATCTTTTCAAGGAGGGCGCTCGCCTGAGCCGCTTCTTTTATTACTTTATACAATTTGCCGGCGGAAGGAGTTAGTCTAATATTTTATGGCCGCCGCTACAATAGGCCCCCTATACGCCAGCATACCTCTAATATCCCCTTTAGCCAGTCAAATAACTTCCTTTCCTCCTTCCATGGTAAACAAAACTCTCAAAGGAAATATTATTTTTACAAAAGTATTTAAAATTTTCGTGTATTTTTTGCGAATTTTTTGTATTTTTTCGCAGAATGCATTTTCCTCCATGAGATTTCACACTTGGCTTCCACTATCTCTTATCATTTAAAAAGAAATATTAATCAATCAAATATCGATAAATATCCTCCGGGGCAAAGATAGGGGGAGGATAAATGCATTTAGTTGTCTACAGACTTGAAAAATCAGAACGTATCTACTTATGCAGTTTCGTTTGTTTGGTGGGTTCAGATCATCCCTCGCCAAGATATTTTCAAAAAACGTCACTTTTTCAATCGTGTTCTAATTTCTTTCCTTGAACTCTCAGCTCTAATAATTTCTCAAATTGAAATTAAACATTGACAAACTTTTAAACCAGAGAGAAATGCTTTATTTATTAGCAGTGATGCCCAAATACGAGTATATTTGTTTGCGATACCACACAGAGTACTTATCAATCTATCACCAGGCATAATATTAATACATTTTTTATTTCGTTACACTTTAACTATTTATCTAATTACAATATTATTATTATTATAACTAAATTATATTAAATTTTTTTCTGTTTTATTTTTTCATCCTTTTGATCATTTCAATCCTTTTATTATACCCTCATTAATATTAAGCTTTAAAAAAAAAAAAAAAAAATTAAAAACTTATCAAATGTTTACATTTTAAACTCACATACCTAATAAAGAACACTAAACACTAAAATAAGAAATAATAAAGATTAATAACCATTGCAATAACTATATATTTTTTTAAAATATCTACTCAGTTAACTACCATACAGATGATGGTGGATAATTCCCAGGAATTCTAGTATCATATTATCGGCCAACATCGCAACATCTCTATTGCTAACATCTAGGTCTTCCAGGAAGCTACTCGTTTTGTTCGAGATTGCTCCGCCAGGGCTCTCACGGCAAACTCTCTCGGAAGGTCTCGCGGAATTTTTCTTTTTCATTTTAATAAAAGGATATACGCTTCATAAATATCCCAAATACAGTACCATTGTTATTTTTTTTTAAAGTGAATTCGATGAAAATACGTAGTTTTTTTTTCTTCTTATAAACCAGGAAAAACATGTACATGAGACTTCAACAAACATAGAAATAAGGCTTATTTAAATTTTTGAGAAAATTCATTGTTAAAAACTTAAAATGCATTACTGGATAAAGGAAGTAGACTGAATAGTAAATTTAAGATCAATGATCAGTAAATTATGCAAGCATTGATATAAATACAGAAATTAAGTAGTTGATATTCTCAAGATGACTCTGGTGATAAAAGAAAAGACACCATTAGTAAAACTAAAATGATTCAGATTGAAACATAAATTAATTAAAAAACCTTTTAAATTGTTTTCATGCAGTTTTTCAATGTCAAAAATTGAAAGTTCTAATCAGCTATTAACTTTATATTTACAGAAATCTTTTGGACAGTAATTTTTCATAAAATCCTGGTTCAAAACGAATATAACTTACTAGTAGTTCCAATTTAATTAAGCCGTTTTTGATTGTTAAGTTAAACATATAATTCAAACATCCTTTTGAAATAAAATAAAATTGAATAGCCGTGTTAAATTTTCCATCTAATTCTATGGTTCAATAATATTCATTTTTAAAATATTGCTTAGCTGGTTAATTATTACTTTTTTTTACTGGTTAAATATAACTTTTCTTTTTTTTTTTTCTCTCCCTGCGAGATTTTTACAGTTTATTTCAATTACACTATATATACAACAATTATGATATAAGATATATATATATATATATATATATATATATATATATATATATATATATATATATATATAAAAATATATATATAACTTAGGGTTTACTGAGCGAAAAAGTCAAAAAAAAAAGGAAAGGTTTTAATAATGAACGCAATGAACTCAGAATTATAACTAACTTTATTGCTCTCGTAATCCTACATATATATCTTCGGCTTGTTTACATAAACGTTGTTTAGGATTAACGTAGATATTGTTGGTCCCCAGGACTTAACTCCCCCCCACCAGTTTCGAAAAATTTCGGAACTTGGAGAAGAGGGATGCCAAAGGCCGGAAGGCCAACAACAGCCACCTTACATAATGCTGAACAATACTTACAACAAACCAAAAAATGACCTTACAAAAATAACATGAAATTACAACCAAAATTCTCTTTTTCACTTTCGATTTTTGATTCACTGCAACACTTACGTTTTAAACAACAATAGAACTAATACGCACTATACAGAAAAGAAAAGAAAGACAAAAAAAAATAGATACTTCATATAGTAAAACATAGGTCCACATGCTATATACACTCATAATAACAAAAATAATAAAACAAAATGTATGCTTCTGTATGACGGCCAGGACACTCCAGGCCGTTACGAACGGTCACCCTACTCGAGTGGAAGCTTAAGTTGCTCGATATGAACATTTCTACGTTTCTTGGGATCTTTAATGTGCTCAATGGTTACAAGGTTATGTTCCCTAATTGCTACCACTCGGAATGGCCCTTCGTAGCGAATCAATTCTTTCCCCCGGTTGGAACTCCGTTGTCTATACACGACGGTCCCAATTTTTATCCTCCCCATGGCGTCTTTGACCTTGAGATTTTCTTTCGCCACTCGACTCCGCTTCTCCCGTTCTAACCTATCCTTCACTTTCTCCCGTAACTTCGCGATCGATATCCGATTCATAACCACCTGATCTCTTAACTCGCCCTCAACGGTTGTCGCTCTAATGTCCCTCCGCCGTTGACGGAGCCCGAAAATCACTTCAAAGGGAGAAAATCCAGTAACTGAGTGAATGGACTCGTTGTACGCCACGATCGCCTTTTCCATCGCCTCATTCGGCTCTAACCCTTTATCCAACTGATAAATACGCAAGTGATCGCTAAGAGTACTATGTAATCTTTCTATGACTCCTCTACTCTTAGGGTGTCCCGGGGTGTTAATTCTCCAGACAATACCCAGTTCCTTTGCTTCTGCCCGGATCTTGGCGTTGTCAAACTCCATTCCACCATCAGAGGCGATCCTATCGGGTACCCCGTAGACCGTAAACCATGCACGAAGGGCCCCTAGGACTGCATCCGCCGATTTCTCATTTATTAGATGGGCCGCAGCTACCTTACTAAAGCAATCTATTAACGTGACCCACTTATAGCCCCTCCAGGAGAATGTATCGATTTGCAGGTCCGCCAGAGGTGATTCTGCAGTGGGCGTCTCTTCTTGTACTCCTTTGGGAGGATGCCTATCGTATTTAGTAGATAAACAAACGTCGCATGCCCCCACGACCTCCCTGACAGTCCTCTTCATATTCCACCAGAAGTACCGCCGCTTAAGTGCTTGCAAAGTTTCGGCGATTCCCCTATGATTAGTTTTGCCCTGGTGATATGCCACGGTGATCTCGTTCTGACGTTCGCTCTCTCGGATCGTCTCTACCATCAGGGTACATCGAATGAAGTTGCGGTCCACTCCCAACTTTTCTAACCGCCATAACCTCTGCACTTTTTCCCACACGGTGGCGTTTCCTATATATAAGTGGGATGTTCTTCCCGGCTTGGAAGCATCTTTCAGTACTCGGCAAATATTCTCATCGTTGACTCCGGGTTGTGACCAGATGGTGATGATGTCACACTTGCCATATTTGGAGAACTCCATTTTAAGGAGTCCCGAGGTCCTGGTTTTCCAAATGACCTGGCGCCGCTTGTCATTAATAATCTCCTCAAGTTGCGTCATCTCGGTCGGCCTGTCTCCCCCTGATGATTCTTCGGCCTGGTTTTCATCCTCCTGCTCGCTACTGCCAGTACTCTGTTCCCCTTCTCCCTCCGGAGTCCATTCCTGTAGGAACTGTCTAATGTCCCGTGACGATTCTTCTCCCGCCTCGTCCACCGCGTTTACCATTATGGCCCGGGATAGCCAATCGGCTACCACATTCTCTTTCCCGGGTTTGTACTTGATTTCCAGGTTGTACTGTCCCAAAAACTCCTTCCACCTAGTGATTCGAGCGGATGACTCCTTCATCTTGCCAACCCACTGCAGGGGTCTGTGGTCTGTATGCACCGTGAACTTTCTTCCAAATACATAGGGCCGGAAATGGTCTATTGCCCACACTATTCCTAGAAGTTCACGCTCTAGTGCACTATATCTGGTCTCGGCTTCCGTGAGACGCCGACTAGCATAAGCAACGGGACGATCTCCTTTTTCCCCATCTTGTGACAAAACCGCTCCCAGTGCGTACTCGCTGGCATCTGTCGTGAGCATAAAGGGCTTCTCAAAGTCCGGGAAGGCAAGCACTGGTTCCTCTTGCAGCCGCGCCATACATTTGCGAATGTTATTCTCCATCTCTGGGGTAACAAAAATTTTCTGTCCTTTTTTCAGTAGGTTATTGATAGGGACCAGATATTCCGCCATTTCTGGAACAAAACGTCGGTAATAATTCAATGAGCCTAACAGACGACGTATCCCCTTTACGTCTCTCGGTACCGCCATCCTGGAAATTACGTCCACCTTGCTCTTATCAGGTTTGACTCCCTCCTTCGTGATGGTGTGTCCCAAGAAAGTAATCTCCCCTTTTCCTAGCAGTGACTTTTCAGCGGAGAGCTTCAGGCCGAATTCCCGTATCCTATTGAACACACTCTTGAGATCCTCTATATGCTGCTTCTCAGTCTTGCTAAATACCAAAAGATCGTCCATATAGACTTGGCACACATCTTCATCCACCCCTCGGAGGAACTCATTAAAAACCATTAAAAGGAAACCATTAATTTCTGAAAGGTAATGGGCGCGTTTTTGAGTCCGAACGGCATCCTAGTAAACTGATAATGTCCTCTTTCGAATGTAAACGCCGTCTTGGACTGATCTCTCGGTTGCATCTTGATCTGATGGTATCCCGCCTTTAAATCTAGGGTGCTGAACACTGTTGCCCCGCTCAACCTATCTATGATGTCCTCGAATCGCGGGATGGGGTACTTCTCATCTACCGTGTTTTCATTCAACCTCCTATAATCGATCACAACCCTATACTTCTCTTCCCCGGGTGCGCTCTTTTTCCTCACCGCCCAAAGTGGACTATTGTACGGTGATGTGCTGTCCACAATGATTCCTTGTTCTTTAAGACTTCTTATCTCCTCCCTTATGTGCTGCCTCAACGCCTGCGGGTATCGCCTTTCTTTCACATACGTCACACGCTCTTCCTTTAACGGTATTTCGTGAACGGTCTCTCCAGTCGCGCCTAACCGCTCGCCCTCCTTGTGAAAAATGTCGTTAAAGTCCCGCCGGATTCGTACCCTCCAATCCTCCGCCTGGTTCACCGCGCCTACACAAACCATCGCGTCTCTCACCCTCCCGTAACACTTGTATGTCTTACCCCCTATCTTAATGGACCATTTACCATTCTTATTTCGCACCCGAGTTCCTAATCGATTTAAAATGTCACATCCGATTATCCCTTCGTACCCACGCAACATACTCTCCACCACGTGAACTCTAAATTTGGTCCCTGTTTTAATCCATGTCCCCAGTTCTACCATCACCTCCCCCTCTACTATACAAGGGCCACCCAGAGTAGTCAATTTACATGAACATACCTGTACCTGGAGTGTCCCTTTTCGAACCGCCAACTTCTCCACCGCCTTCCGACTCAGGATTGTGCCGGAGCTCCCAGTATCCACAAGGCACCTGACTCCTCGCTCCACCTGGATAATAGGCAAACCGCCGCGTCCTCCTCTCACACTGCAGTTCACTATTGTGCGGTCGCCTCTCTGCCGACACTCCCCTCAGTCCTCCGCCAGCTGCTTCCTCCCAGTCTTCACCCGTAGTCGTCCACTCCTGCGACTACTCCTGTCTCCTTCGCCTTCGCTGGTCACCGGTCCTTCTTCGTCTGTTTCTGACGTCTCTGTCGACACCGGGGTCGCCCTATGTCTTCGCAAAATTCTCTGGGCGTTCACCTCCATAGGTTCCACCCTCTGCTTCTCCCTGCGAGAGTACATATAGGGACAATGCCTGGCAATATGTCCTTCTGTGCCGCACTCAAAGCACTCCGTGCGAGGGCACTGAGCAACCAGGTGCCCCGGCTTCCCGCAACCATGGCATCGCCGTTCCTCCCTTCTGCTCTGCTCACCCCGTTTTCTCATGCCTGGCCTCTGTCTGTCACCTCCTGTCCTATCCCTCCTATGGACCTCCGTCTCCTTCTTCCTCCAGACTGCCGGTGCGGGCCTTGGTCTTCGATACGAGACTCGATTCCATCCCGTCTCTTCTGGCTCTGGCCGTGCTTCCTCATCCCTTGCACTAGCATCCATCATTTCCTGGGCGCATTCGATAAAATTTTTCTCCCGTGGTAGCCCTTCCTTCTTTCCTATTTCTCTCGCCAACTGTATTTTCAGTAAGGTGGATACAAAGGCCATTTTGAATTCTACTTCTGCGGCGCTCGCCGTCTCGCGCATTTTTTCGGTGATCCTATTAAACTTCACCAGCAACTCACCTGCGTACTTTCCATTGCTCTGCCGCGGGTGTTTGCCTTCTCGGAACAGCTGAACGAGGTCCTCTTCCGGTGTCCATCTGCCTCCTCCATAGGCCTTCTTCAATCTCTCCTTGATGATGTGCCAGGGAGTTTCTTCATCCGCCTGAATAAAGTTTAATACATGCCGCTTCACGCGACACACTAGCTCGGCCCTCAACAAATCCGCGTCCCTGGGGTCTAATACGTTCTCTGCTTTCGTAACCTCTATTCTATTCATTATTCGATCTCCTCCTTTAAGGAAATGGTTCAATTCTCCAATTTCTCCATTGAACCTTTCAAGGTCTGAGATCGCCTTCCGCAAGCCTTGTGCCGTCACCGCCCTTACTTTCATCCATGCTAAAGTATTTGCATGAGCTTCCGCCAAGGTGTCTTTAGGCAACGCGGGAATTTCAGCTGGAACCTGCAGCACTGCCGGCTTCAATAATCCATCAGTTGCCATGTCTCAACACAACCTCAGAAGAAAGAGCGGAAAAAAACAAGGCACTTCTCACACTACAAAAAAAAATCGGCTTACCGCTCACCGGTTTCCCGCACGCTCGTTTTTCCCGGGTTTCGGCACCACTTAGGGTTTACTGAGCGAAAAAGTCAAAAAAAAAAGGAAAGGTTTTAATAATGAACGCAATGAACTCAGAATTATAACTAACTTTATTGCTCTCGTAATCCTACATATATATCTTCGGCTTGTTTACATAAACGTTGTTTAGGATTAACGTAGATATTGTTGGTCCCCAGGACTTAACTTATATATATATATATATATATATACAATACTAACTCATATATATATATATATATATATATATATATATATATATATATATATATATATATATATATATATATACATACATATATGAGTTAGTATTGTATATATGTATGTACTGTATTGTATTGTATATACCATGTGGTCTATATACAATATATATATATATATATACAATATATACCACATGGTATATACAATACAGTACATATATATATATATATATATATATATATATATATATATATATATATATATATATATATATATATATATATATATATATATACAATACTAACTCATATATATATATATATATATATATATATATATATATATATATATATATATACATACATATATGAGTTAGTATTGTATATATGTATGTACTGTATTGTATTGTATATACCATGTGGTCTATATACAATTCCTTCCATTGTCTGAAGGTATTTTAAGGTTATTAATTAATAGTGCAATGTCCGGATGTGTGCGAGGATTTCATATTCTGGCTTTGGCCTTTGTATATATAAAAGGATGGTAACAGATATCTATATTCTGGTTATACTTCTCTTGCTGACTCATGTCTGTGGGAATCGGATTTCTTTAATTTTCTCGGAGTCTGCAATGAAAAGTATTATTTATTTATTTTTTTCAATCAAATAGCATTTTATAAAGTATAATTGTGATTCAGGAACATGTCTTCTGTTATATTTTAAATAAGTGATCTGACAGGTTTAAAAACTGCTGCAACATATTTCTATCTTTGATTTATCTCAAAATAACTGTTCGGTGCATTACTTCAGTTGAACTTCTAATACATCTTGACAGCCATGTTTGTATTTATATGGATATTTTAAAGTAAATATTTTGATTAAATGGCAATATTGCCAATTGAAAAATAAATTTTCTAAACTACTCACCAAGTATGTCTGAAGGCCGATATTTCTTCTCGGCTGCTACGGTTTCCATTCCCCTCTTGTTCTCAGAGGTAGAAAAAGAAGAATAAATACTGCTCCTCGTGGAGCATCTGTATCCGTAACTACCTCAAGAGGACCCCTCGAATTTTTTCACGTCAGCAATTGCATTTAGTCGGTGCACGTCGAGGATGTATTTGTCTTGTAAATATGTAAGGAGCGTTTGAGAGTTAGGGGCACAGGAGATAATATTTAACGGGAGCACAATTCCTCTTTACGAGTGGGGCTCGGCCCTGGACCAATTTAAAAAACAACAAACAGCCGTTTGGCCTCTCCCTAAGTACCCACTAAACACACCGCCCCTCCAATCTTAGCCGCCATCTTGACCCCCGTCTTCTCTGGTCGCCATGTTTACCCACCTTCCTCTCTTCTCCTTTATTTCACCTCTGCCTTTTTATTCCTTAATGGAAGCTTGGAAGGTCAAGAGCCATTTCAAGTGCCTTATCGTCGGCGAGCTTCTTCAATGAGAATTGATGGACCGTTCTTCAGAATGAGTCTGAGATTTTTCTTTCCCCGCTGAAAAAGATACTTCAGTATGGATATGCTTGAATATAACACCTCTATATACTTGTTGACATGTTGTAGATGCATAAATTCAACTCAACAGTAACTGGGGTTTAGAATTAGCAATGCAAAAATGAAGTCTTATGCACTTTTAACAGATTTGCCAAATTCTTCAAAGCATCTCAATTTCTCCAATTTAGTTAAATATTTATTATACTAATTTTGATTTTAAATGATGATGAATTATGATACTGGTTCGAATGTATATTGCATGGTTAAAGCTCGGAATCGAGAGAACATCCTTCCGGAACAAACTCATAGTGGATTACACCTTCAAAATTAAAAAAAAAAACAGACAGCATTGTCTTTTTTTTCAAATTGACTTCCTCTTGCGACCAGTATAGCAGACTGGCCTCGGTCCATCCACTGTCCTGATGTGTTAGGATTGCGCCAGTTTATCCATTTTTCGTCGCAAGTGACAATCCTCTTAATGAAATATTCGCCACTTGGATTTTGAAGGAGCAAACGGCATATTTCCAGGCGACGTCCGGCTTGCTGCAAGGTGAGCTCGTTGATATGCTCTCTTATCTTTACCTAATTGATGTAAGTGACGATTCACACCTGACTGTGACAAACCAAGTTCGGAGGATAGCTGCCGAGTACTTTTTGTAGAATCATCTTCAATTGCGTGTAGTAGAGCCTCGCTGTCAACAACGGATGATCGGCTTGTATTTCTGCTTTCAAATTTGGCGAACCACCTCCTCACAGTCCGCTCATTGCGGTTAAGTTTCTCTTCAATTTCCCGTATCAAACGCATGGTTTCGTGGCTGAAAATTTCCTTTACCAGTTATGTATTAATTGAATTCAAAGTAACGTCATTTTGATTGAAAGAATTCCTAACAAGTACTGAGCCTCAAGAGAGACCTTATGTTTACTAAATGATTCAGTATAGTATTATGATTGAAAAGATACCATAAAGATATTAATAGCGATATGATGAAGGAATTACTAGATACTTAAAGAGACAGAGCGACATGTTTGAATCGTGGTTTTTTCATCGATATTAGAAATTTACTAATTCTTTTTAAAATCGATGAATTTTTTCGAGTTATAAGACCTCTCTGAAGGGTGAAAACTAACAGAAATCAGAGTGAAAACTAACCCACCCTATCAATTTAGAAAAAAAAAGAAGATAAGAAAATAGGTAGGGAACCGTTGGTCATTTATAAATTGAAATAGTGCTTCTTTACAGAGTACAGAGTAAGTGCAGAAGAACTCAGGACACTTCAATGGTATATATGTATGTGTATATATATATATATATATATATATATATATATATATATATATATATATATATATATATATATATAATAGACTAGTAGCTATTTAGAAGTTAAAAAGTATTTTTTAATGGATCATACACCTCTTATTTACATATATTTAAGACCATTGCAATTAATGATCATAAATTAGAAAGGGATACCTGATTTATAATGTTTTATTTTAACCTTCAAATTGAACACTTATGGAGATTCAAACGATAAATTTCATAACTTTTATCAATTTTATGTAATTTAATAGAGTTTAAACAAAAAATTGAATGTATCAACATAATAATAACATTACCAATTAACTAAAACACTCATAGAGAACATTTAAAAAAAAAAAAAGATGGAGATAAAGTTATGTTCTTGAATCTAATTTTTACATAGAGAAGGAGTGATTTGATAGTCGAATTAATTTTATCAAGATGCTATATTCGTGATAATAAGATGTATTTATGAATAGAGAAACAAATAAACTCAAAATAAAAATTATTATTAAGTGCATACATTAGTAACAATACTTATTCCATTATCTTTAAAAGTGATGCTTAAATAATTAGAAAAAAATATATTTAGAAATATTTGATAAATTATATTAGAACAAATACACTTAAATGTTTTTTTTTATTAAATAAAAATGGACATGTATATAAGTGTATATATATTTTTTTTCATAATTTTTTCAAAAATTCAGGTGTAGGGAGATTTTGGGATTATGATAATGGTTATTACTTTAATTGAAATCTATCTTCTATAGAATAAGGCGTCTACTTAAAGCACAATTATTAAAAAATAAAAGATTAATAATTCTACTATTACATGTAGAATTAATAAATATAAAATAATAATAAAATAATAAATTATTAATAATAAATAATAATTAATAAATAATTAATAATAATAAAATTAAATTTTATTTATTAATTTTAGATAAATGTGTTAAAATAATTTTTAGCTCTAAAGTCTGTATTTGCGAAACGTCTGAGAAGTTATAATTTTCCCAAAAAGTTGAATTTTAAAAAGTAACTGATAATTTTGTCTTAATTAAAAAAATCGAATCATATGAAATTTTTAGGAATTAAAGTTGACAAAAACAGAAGGTGACGGCATAAATTTTGTCGTTTTTTTCTATAAACTTTTATAAATACAAATATTGCATAAAATGCCGTAATGTGCATCATTGCAAAAACAAATAAATGTATTTTAATCCTCTAAATTAAGTGACATATTTTATTATGTTTTTAAATGAAGCCGAACTGCTAACAGGTCGTTAGCAAAACGCTCAATGGCTACCAAAACATTAACACATTCAAGAACCTATTCCAGCATTATTATTGCTAGTTAATACAAACTTCCAAAGAAATCTTTAAATCATCAATAAGTTGAATAGAAAAATTTAAGTACGGTGCGTGTAAATCGTTTCCGGTAATTAATGTTGAGAATCTCCTTAGTGACCTCATTAAAAAAATATATATATTGAAGGAAGCTCTTTGTTAGGTCCGGCAAGCGGTCGTTATTGGTGTACAATTATGTAAATTGTTATTAGATCATCAACTATTCTGTTGATTGCATTGGCTAGAAGTTCATTAAGTACGAAATTAAAACGTTAATAAAATCCATTATGTGGTTTTATCATTGGCCTCTAGTTGGTTATTTAAAGTACTGAAATGGCTACATGAAAGTTAAATTGCAAAAGTTTCTGTTTTGCTACACCCTTTGTCCTTCATTTATTCGTGCTCTAACAATTACTTTTGATTTTGAATGACCGATAAAATGATTTTTTTTTTTTTAAACAGGCACTGTTTTCTTTATTTTATTATTTTAGGAACGGCCATATTACAGAAGAAAGAAATGGACGTATTATATATTAATCATAATAAACGTTTTATAAAAATGATTACAATTACAAAATTGTTATATACACTACATGATTTCGAATAATTCGCACAGTATATCCTGTAAATTAAATATAAATATTAGTTTCGCATGAAATATTTCTTGTTAATGAATTTTGATTCTTATATTACAGTTAAATTATTATTAAAACTATTTTTTATAGTAAAAAAAATATCCGTAATTATATTCACACAATAAGTGCTAGACTTTACATCTAATCAAAAATCACTAATCGAAATCCACCTTCTTAGGACTGGTTATCAAAAATAAATTTCGAAGTCCAAACTTAAGGTCAAATAAAATATAAATCACTTCTGCTTTCGAAGATACTATCATTCAATTGGATCACCAAATATCAGTTCTTTATCAAGAGTTGCAAATTGATATATTTCAAGAACCAGAATCCACTCAACCACAATCTTTTTTTTTTAAGTTTAAAGGAATTAAAGTTAAACCAGATTTTTTTTTTATAAGAAACAGTTTTTATTTTATACAATTAACAGTTTTCCAAAAAATAATTATCCAATAATCTCAGAAAAGTTCTTTCATGATAGTTATCCTTTACTCTTAAAAATAAAAATTATGCAGTATCTGTATTTGCGAATTTTTTGAAAAAAAATTAATAACTATTTCTGATTATGGTAAGTACTATTACATTACACTATTTTCAAAAGCTTACACTTAAACTTCGTTACAATGGTTATTTTAATACAAATTATAATAATAAGTGTTAATAATACGAAAAATGTTTGTGGCTTCTTGGATATTTCAGAAGCAACTATGTTCAATTCAATAAGAGGGAACGTTCGTTGGCCTCAACGTGTTGGGTGTGGATGTGCTGGTTTAACCAGCACCAGCAATTCTGGTTTAATTTTAATTCCTTAAAACTTAAAAAAAAAAAATTGGGGTTAAATGGATTCTGATTCTTGAAATACATCAATGAATTTGTAACTCTTGATAAAGAACTGACATGTGGTGATCCAATTGAATGTTTATAGCTTCGAAAGCAGAAATGGTTTATATTTTATTTGACCTTAAAGTTGGGCTTCGAAATTTATTTTTGATAAAAAATTCTAAGAAGCTCGGTTTCGATTAGTGATTTTTGATTAGTTGTAAATCTAGCACTTACTGTGCGAATATAATTATGGATATTTTTTTTTACTTTAAAAATCGTTTTAATAATAATAATTATTATTATTATTATCACTATTAATTGTGGTATCACTGTTAATTTTGTAAAATTGACGTCACTGAGTGTATACACTTTTATTTTTAAAGCACCAATCATTCGAAGAATAATTTAAAATTACAACGAAAAGAGGATTAACGAGATAAAGTCCATGCAGCAACCTCTGCCGTGCCAAGGATGGAGCACTTATTTTCATAAAATACATTTTAGATTATCATTACCAGGATATAATAAGTAATATAATTGAATTTTACTAAAGAAGAATTTCATTAGTCTTACCATTATTAAATATTTTATTTTACATATTTTGTCTAAATAAAATTGTATTTTAGTAATTAATTTATTACAATACATCCAAGGTAACAGAACAAAAAGAGATTAAAGCTTTCTTATCATTTATTGTTATTAATTCTGTTAAAAACACTGGTAGTTCGAAGAGAGAGAATTACACATCTCATGAAGTTTTACAAACTGGAGATGAATTCCAGCTTATTCTGTAACGACCTCGATTTCATGAACATGAACATAATGCTTATTAAACAAGGAATTTTTTCTAAAATTGGAACATTGGAATCTGTAATCCATTGGGAGGCTGTTAAAAAAAAAAATCGAATTATCCATATGATTACGAAAAATATAATTTAGCATACTTTAGCCGCTAGAAAGTCCCCGTTAAATGTTTTAACAAAGAAAAACTGAATTTAATGTATTTCGAAAACATTTTGTATAGATTATGATGCTGCAATTGGAAATTATTTTACTTAAGTAGTTTTTTAGTTGTCACTTCATATTCAACAAAAAACATTACAATCTTAATATAATACAAAATATTAATTTACTTCGAAATAAATATATACTCGTAATATATATATATATATATAATATATATATATATATATATATATATATATATATATATATATATATATATATATATATATATATAGTATTATATATATATATATATATATATATATATATATATATATATATATATATATATATATATATATATAGTATATATATATGTATATATATATAGTATTTAATTAAATTGGAAAAAAAGAGATAATTACAAATAAACATTCATGGGATAATGAAAATTCCTTCCTCCCCTCTCCCCCAAAAAAGATTCATTAAACATGAGATTGATAATACGAGAGAAAAATTGTGGTCCAAAACTTCATGAAAAAATGCAGAATAATGAAATATTCATTGTAAGGTATAATGAAATAATATAAGGTATTAATTAAAACTAAAAAATTATAAAAATAATTATAAAAAAGGAAATCTAATCTGGTCTCATGCTTTATTTAATAAATGTATTTATTAATTTTTTTTTTCCTTCTCCAGATTTTATATCATAAAAAAAATCTTGATATTTTCTTTACTGTGTTTTGATTTATTGTTTTCAATAATAGAATTTGTAATCGACTAAGACATTTTTTTTTATACCCCCCCCCTTCAAAATTTGAGTTTATAAGTTTTAAGATACGCAGAATTCAAATAAAATAGAATCCGTCCATCCAATGTCGGATCCAATGTCCTAATCCGTGGATCTTGACCGGTTTGTCACTGTCCTTGAACCCGAGTGAGTCGGTGGGAAGGACATTGCCGAATTGGCTCCAAAGGGATCGGTCATGGAACTATGGATAGCCTGCCGCTGCATCATTCGTTCGGTTCGTAGCAACGTGATGTTGGATGACCCTCTAGGCTGTCTGTTCTCTCGCAAGCAATACATGTCTGTATGAATACCACATCGCGCAGCCAAAGATCTCCATGGTCCATAGTGCCAACCAAAAAATAAATAAATATATGTATATTTATGTATGTATATACATTAATAAGTATACTGATTAATATTAATCTAATTTAATATGAATAATAATACCAAACTATATTTTGAATGGCTTATTTTTGAATTTTTTGTGTGTTTTTAGAACTGAGGATGAATTCATAACATTCGAAACTAGTTTTCAATAAAAAAAATTTATAGAAGTGGCAAATAATTTATCAATCCCTAATTATCAACAAAATCAGTCCACCCATTTAAGAGATAATCGTGGCAAAGACACATAGACCATTGGCCAAAATTGGGTTTTGATACGTTTAGATCTGTTGAAAACTGCATATTGAAAATTATATATATATATTATATATATAAATTATATATATATATATATATATATATATATATATATATATATATATATATATATATATTTTTCTGTTGGCACTGTAGACCGTGGAGATCCTTGACCGCGCGATGTGGAGACCACACCGCGATTCTCAATTTTAGGTACATAGGGTAGGGTCATCACTCCTACGCCCAGCCTTTTGTGAGTTGCCTCCAATAGGCTGACGGGCCTCA
This sequence comes from Rhaphigaster nebulosa, assembly GCA_948150685.1. Lineage (NCBI taxonomy): Eukaryota > Metazoa > Arthropoda > Insecta > Hemiptera > Pentatomidae > Rhaphigaster > Rhaphigaster nebulosa. Next base: position 75,098,887 of record OX411306.1, on the reverse strand, counting down.
CATACCCGTGGGGGCGGGATAAATTGCTTGAATTATTTAATTTTAATTAAATTAAATTCATGCCGGTACCGAGATTCGAACTCACAACCTTTAGGTTTGTGAGTAAGTTCGTTAACCCGCTCGGCCACCCCAACCCATATATATATATATAAGACATCTCTAAAACTTCCATAATCATGAAAACACAGTTCCGCCGCTCACCGCCGACCTTCGACCCACTGCAATAGACAAATTTTCAGCCCTATAAACTAATATGGTGGAGCTGTAGAAATGCACAAAACTTTAAAGATGCCGAAATTTCAGATAAACATACCGAAATTTTGACTGGAATTTATCCATCCTTTAATGGTATCGTTCTGCCTGGAAGAAAGTCTTACATACCGAATTTCAGGTCATTTGATCTAAAGAAAAATATATACATCTCCAAAACTTCCATAATCGTGCCCTGGGGGTTATGAAGTACATAGAAAACGCAATCCCGCCGCTCACCGCAGGCCTTCGACCCCCTGCTACAATAGACTATTTTTTCGGGGAAAATACGACTAAAAAGCAAAGAAAAAAACTGGTTATATCACAATCGCATATATAACACTCGTTTTAAGTTTAAGTTCAATGTTTAAGTTTTAAGCTATAAAGATGTAAATTTCAATAAACAAATTTTAAAAAAAATTATTATTTCAAGTAAAATATACACTCAAGAAAAATATTTATTTTCTTGTTATCAATTTCATACAGTAATCATAATGAGGAAAACTATCGTTGCATTGTCGCCTGCCACAAGACGAAATTAAATACATAAGCACCCGTTGAAGAGCCAAATTAGGAATCGTAAAGAAGCCTTTTTACGATCACACTTGGAGAGAGAAAGCGCCGTCCAACGCCCAATTCTTTGATGTTTACCGCCAGGAGACAGAAACGCGGCCAAGAACGGCTCTGATTTTTCTCCAGTATGCACTAAAATAATAACGGCCAATAGAGCTGTTTACTATTGATTGTTGGCCAAGAATTACATAGTGTGGACGCGTTTGGGATTGGGCCCGTTGGCGTTGGTCGTTGGCCCTGCTTTGCATCACGTCCACACTAGTCGAATCTCGGCCAGCGGAGCTGATTGGTCTTGGCCTCGGCCGAACTTTGCGTGGTGTATACGCGGCTGTATGGGAATGATAAAAACGCTTCTTAGCTTTACTCGAAAAACACCAGCATGACTTTTATAATTGATATGTCCATTATGAGCTTTTCGTTACTTTATATTTACAATTAGTAAAATATTGATTTGTTTTTGTAAATATTAATAAATAATGTATTAATTCTAAGGTGTCGATCGTAATTCGATCCTAATTCTGTCATAAATTTATCTTTTTTGTTTTTCATTGAACAATTTCAATCCAATTTTTCATGTTACTAACAGTACAATTCAATGGAAAAATGGTAAACTATTTTAGTAGTATATTATTAATCAAGAAAAGACTACTAGCACGTAATAATAAACTATTTATGCTTTGAACAACCGTAATCAAAATGGCTTTAAGTAACGGAGAGTCTCTTGATAAACAATGTTGAGTGTACATTCCGCTGGGGCAATGAACGGTGTTGCAGTCCACGTTACAACAGAAGCATCTTGCAGGTCAGGATTGTGCACGAAACGTAAAGGCAAAGTTAAATTGCTCGATCCTAATACTATTTTGACTATTTAACAACTCAACCCAAATTGATATTATGCCTATTGATCTGATTTTTTGATAAATAAAAAACTTAAAACCAAATAAAAATTTCACCGCCATTTTGTCCCAAGGTCGCGAATACATTTTATTGTTGCTAAAAACCTCTTTACGACTCTAAATAACAACAAGAAGAAATTTTGTCTTGCTTTGGCGGATAAAATCAATACAAATAGGATAAAACATATAGTTGATCCACCACAATTTTATTTTAAGGGGGCGGATCGCAGTTTGATATTACGTAAAACCTCCTTAAGACTGCATAAGAACGGAAAACAGATTTTCTCGAAATCGGTTCAGCTATTTTCCCGCGATGAAGAGACAAAAAATCCAAATAGATAACCATTTACACGTGTTATTTTATTTATTAGATAAAAAAGAAATGATATACAAATTTTACATCAATTTCGATTTGTAACTGTAGGAAACATAATTAAATATACGAAAAACTATATAAATAAAAAATAAACTAACAATATCAATTTAACAAAACATACTTTTAGGTTTTTTTTTTAGTTTGACATTTGAGAGATTTTTTGTAATTACCATTTTCTTTTATTAATGAATTTTCAGAAGTTATCGGTTTCGTAAAATATTTAACACTTATGGTTAAGAATAATTGTTGTAATGTGGAAAGTTGCAAGTCTTGGAGCAAGATTGTTATTTTTGTAAAGCGAAGATAATTCCCATGAATAATTTTTGTATTCTTTCAAGTTTGTGATTTTGTTTATTTTTCCCTTTTTTAAATATTGTTCAAGGTAGTTGTAATTTTTTAATAAAATAGTTAAGGCTTTAATACTTTATATGAAATTAGTGTTCAAGATAAGTTATTTACTACCTTATAGCTCTCAAATATACTTTAAAATATCTACAAATTTGACTGATTATTTAATGCTATTTAAATAATAACCATATTTTTTATGTTTTTTAAATATTATATTTGGTAACAGAACATTTTAACTTATTTGTGATAAATCAAATAGAATATTTAAGTGACAAAAATATAAGGTCTATCATTAACCTATTTCATTTCTTTGTCAAAATTGCATTCTTCAATTATACCGCATAAATCGTACATTTTTAATACCTACTTCTGATATGTAGTTCATACTAAGTTCAAAAAGCTCAACTTATTCTTATGTGGTATACACATTATAGCGCACTATTAATTTTGTTTTGCTTACAAAAAACCTATGAGGACCAAAGATGGGTTCTTTTCAGAGATAAGATCAAAATGAAGCATCGAACATCTCAACGAACTGTAATTCAATGTCATTCAATAAAAAAAGGGTAGGAGAGTGGGGAATCTATGAACTTGTTTTGTAGAGTAGGGACCACTACACGTCACCCGCGCCGGAGTGTAATTCATCGTCCTTTTGAGTTCATTTCTCCAACATTTATAATTTTCGTCCAGCATCACTTTGACTCGGCGTTGCTAAGACATTGTTTTAATCAGCAGCTTTCGTAAAGCTATATCGATTGCATGTACAAGAAGTTCGAAGTGGTAATGGTGAGTTTAAACAGTGTTCAAGTTAAAAATTGCGAAAAATTAACAAAAAATCGGCCAATACTCGTAGAAAGTCCAAGTGGAAATATAAAAATCGTATAAAGGTTGAAGGAGTAACCTTAAGAGCAATCCAATGACACCCATGAAATCCCATATGCTCGAGTTAAGGGGTGGCGGAAACTCAGAAGAAATCAAGGCACCAAAGACACTGCAGTAGATGATGCAATCGCTTATGCATCAACGTCAGAGCGTATAGGCATTGATTGGGTTCGATCGCCGATTATCAAGACACACAACAGCAGGTTGTGCACATTTAACAACAGCATTTTTCAATAACCCATTCGGATAATTGTGTAACCTGCGTGATAGAAAGCACAGAGAAAACACTGATGCTGTTTAGTAATGCATTCCCAGAAAAATCGGATTCGAAATTTTTCGCGATCTCAATACTTCTCCTTATTATATATATTCCATATATTGGTTAGGGAAATTAAATGTATTAATTTTTAAATCTCGTCGTATTCAAAGCAAGCATTTCAAGAGTGTTGTCGTGTTTTAGAATGAGAACAGCAAATCATTCAATACGAGTTTCAAGAATTAGATGATCTCCATTTTTTTTTTATATCAAATGACTTTAGAACTGTGCAAAGCTTGTAAGAAATCTCTGAACTCGGTCAATACGCTAACGTCATCGTGCTTCAAAACACCTAACCAGAATGGGCTGTCCGCGTTAGACGCGATCTGAGCAAATCTAGTATCACCGCGTCTGTCGATTACGGAAATAAATCGGCTGCATTACGAAGGCAACTATTGCATCATCGGACAAGTCGTCATTGTACCCTTCGATGTGGAATAAATGGTGTAACAGCTGCCGCGTCGATTGGGCGATCATCAGGCGTTCAATGTCAACTCTTAGGAGAACATTATACACATCTTGAGCGGGATATTCAAAAGGTCAGTGGTAAAAGCTTAGTTACGGTTCAAGCATTGTATGATCAAAGTGAAGAGATATTTGTCCGATACCATAGTGGTAGTCAGTAGTGAAGCAGTCGCCACCATAGATGACGATCTGATCGAGTATCTACAAAGCGAGAGTAGAAGTAGACAATATCTAGAATGCGACGCATCCAAGTTAAAGACACGACCGTCTCATTACCACAGCTAAATGCAGATTTTTCTCCGAACCACTATCTCTCGGTTGGTTCAAAGAGCTGGAAATTTCAAGCAGTTAATGAGTGGTTAGCCTACCTCCAATAACAACGGTTCTGGTTGTCGCTCAAATAAATTTATATATGATAAATAATGTTGATGAATAATGAATGCTACTGTTTTAATTGTTTTAATTAATTAATTATAATTTTATAAATGGTTTAGATTTTTCTAAAATACAGATATAATATTATTGTCGGCCAGAATATTCGGAACGTACGAATTTCGTGGATCCTCAGATGAATTGCATTTATGTTCTACCCTTGTGTGAACAGCTAAAGCAATAAACTATAAAGTAATAAAATTAAAGATAAAGGTTAAGCCTAAACATTTAAAAGTTGATGATTTATTGAATGTATAAAAATGATGATAATTTTTTATTTGTAAAAATTGGGCAATACGGAATTGGGCCCTGTTTAGAAGGGGCGGTATTATTAACAAGAGGAAGGAGGGGAGGACGAACAATGAGGCTGGGATCTAACAAATGGTTCGCTAGTGTCAACATCATCGCTCACAGCCGGGGGGCACACAACTGTCTGCAGCCCCATCAAACTCTAATTCTATACCAGCATTCTGATTTTATTTCATTCACCTCCTTCTGTTTGCCCTACAAATCTACCCGCTTATCAAACTCATTTAATCACGTAGCTAAGGCTGATGTTTCTATTCGCGGATTTGCCTACATTAGATTTTCCTATTTTGAATTTTTGTGGAAATTATTGGCTCATTCGAGAAACTCATACACACTTAATTTTCAACTGAAATGAAATTGCTGCAAAGTAAATAGATAGACATTCTTAGAGCCTTAATTTTTGGGGCTTCGTTATAATGAGGGCTTTAATATTTCAATCGAAATAAGAACACGATAGTTGAAAAAATTCTATGATACTGGAATATTATTTGAGATAAATATGATTCTCTTGTAAAATTTTGTTCTTCTTTTACAGTCGTAGTGATGTTATTATGTAACGGGGACCGCCATTGTGCTTGAGAATATTAGTAGCAACTGTTTATTCGGTCCTGTGACAGTTTATTAAGTAGTAATGGAATTTACATTATTTTTATTTTTTTTAATCTGGTGCGGTGTGCAACAACTTAACTTTACCACCATATAATAATAATAATCTATTTTTAAAAATAATTTGAGAGAATTCAAATTCAAAACTATCTACTTAAAATATATAACATCATAAATATAAATATAATAAAATAATCAGGTTTCAGTAGCATTTCTATCTTCTGTCGGTCTTCTCTCTCATAAGTACAATAAAGTAATTTTTTGTAAAATTGCAGTACGACAATTCTGTATACTATATATTTTTGGTTTGTCAAATTATAATAAAACGATTTATGTATATTACACACACATATGTAATATATATAAATATATATATATCTATCTATATATATATATATATATATATATATATATTTTTATGGTTTTTATCTGCTACACACACACACTATATAATATAATATACACACTATATAATATATATATATATATATATATATATATATATATATATATATACATTAAATAGTGTGTGTGTGTATGTGTGTGTGTGTGTGTGTGTGTGTGTGTGTGTAGCAGATAAAAACCATAAAACTATAGGGTAACGATCCTACACCTTAGTTGTGACAAAAAAAGTCACAATTAAAGATTATTATTTTAAATAAAAGTTTCGCCGAAAATTATATATATATATTTTTTTTTTAATTTTCGACTTTGTTTTACAATAAAATCATTCTATCTAGTCCAAAAATAGTCTGTCACAAAATCTGACAATTATAAAAAATAAAAAAAAAAAACCCGAACAAGTTATTATATTTGTTATAAAAAAGGACAGCCCGTTTTTTATTTGTAAGATCTAACGGCGAAAACTTCTGAACCAATCTTTATCAAATTTTTAACTGTATCGTCTTCACGGTTCATAGATGGTTTTGCAATAATAAAATTTACTGATATCGATATTGCAGCTACGCAAAAGCCGAAAAAACACTTCTATATTTCATTTGCGCATAAATTGAAAAGCATACATTTTTTCTGATTATTCAAGGGTCGTTTGAAAGAAAATGGAATTTCCTACAAAAAAAAAGTAATTGAAATTGGACTATTATTAGCAATGATACAGCGCATTGAGCATTGTAGCCATGTTTATGTTTTACTACCGCTGCAGGGCGGAGAAACTGTATAACATAAGAGCAATGCTTGGTTATCGAAAATATTGTAATCGGATGAAACGTTCGATGTACTGTTTTCATCAGTTCTTCGTTTTGTATAGCCACTCTGAGTAAAAAAACAACGTATTTTTGGCCATTGTTCTGTCTGTGTCTTTTGAACGGGTGAGAATTAATACTATTTTGAACTTCAGTTAATTTTAATACAGCATTTATACATACAATAATTTTTATCAAACTTTCAATTGTGTTCATTTAATCTCTCTCTCTCTATCACTCTCTCTCTCTCTCTCTCTCTATATATATATATATATATATATATATATATATATGTTTGTACATACATACATATTGTATATATAAGGTGGATCTCCATCGCAGGGCATCTAAAGAGCAAAGCGACTTGCGTGGACATGTTCCATCAGTTCTTCTGATATCAGATTTCGTGAAAGATCATTTTAGTAAGAGATAGAAGGATTTTATTGAAAAAATGTTGTGTACTAAAAAAAACCCATCAAAATAGAAACATACACGAGCAATAACGATCAGTCCATCAGAGCCAAGAAGAATAGGTATGCTATTGGATGTCTTGGAATGATGTGTTGTCTGAAGTTGATGTGTCTTTTTAGATTGTTGATTTGAGATATCAATTGACATCCGCATGATGGTATAGAAGGATCAATCCCTAATTAGATGTGAGATATGTTGCATTTGATCTTCATATTTGTTATTTTATTGTGAATGTCCTGATGACGCCTTAATTGGAGAGATGTTGACTGGTTAGTTTTTTACTGGCATTTTAGAGACTTAAGGCTTTGCGTTTAGAATCTTCCATTTTTTCCTTTGCATTAAATTATAATTCCTCCCTCTCCCTCCCCCAAAAAAACCTGTACCACTACAACCCATGAAGGGTCTTGGTTTCATTACTTGATAAGGACCGTACTGTTTCTAAACCAACGGTTTTGCAAGTAGGTGATTTGGCCGAGATCACGCTCAACCGACAGGTTTTTCCTCCAATTAAGGGTGCCCATTTTATAGAGGCTGGGTGATCCCCAGGATGGTCTCGCGATCCCACACGGCGGATAACAGAATAAATAATTATCTGCTAAGGTCGGCCTCGAACCCGGGACCGGAAGCATGGTAACACAATGTCTTACTATTGAGCTGCTCCGCTCCCTTTAATTTTCCACAAAACCATCAAAAATCGGATGATGGTTAACAGGGATTTTTTTTTTTCACAATTGAGGGGTAGAAACTGAGTTTTAGCTTGTACACCCTGTAAGGTACATTGCAGAATCATTGGGAGGGTACCTAATAAGCATCATAATTTTTTTTAAATATTTTTTTTAATACAAAACATAATTTAATGGTAACTTAGTGGCCCCTAATTAACCTACTACCGTTTCTGTCCTTTCCAAACATTTTCATTGTATTCTCGTCCGTCTTTTTGAATACCGAAAATATATTGTAAATCATCTCCCCGAAAATTGAAAAAAATTGAATGGATCCATAAACCAAGAATGGTTAAAAAAATATGGATTATCTTACTTGATTCATCAAATACCAATCAAATGTAAAAGTTTAAAAAAAAACATTTACTTTTAATCAAAGCTTAATGCCAACTATTATTTCAAGCACCTGATTGTCAAAATAATAATAAGTATTTTTGTGTTTTTTTCCTGCTCTCTTTCAATAATTTTCCGGGGGACCAGGCTTCCCCCTCCCAGAGATAACTATCCACGCCCCTGTGCATGACCCGTTAAATTCACTAATTTATTTATATTTATAATGTTTTTTTACGTTTTTATCAACAATAAACTAATATTAAATAACTCTATGAGCAATAAACATGCAATAGAATAAAAAATAGTAGAGCAAGATTGAAACACATGAATACCCAAAGGGCTTAAAATTTAAGAAACGCATTCTCGTGTCTTTGTAAAAAATTTAAAGAATAGAGATAAATTTTCTTATCTAAATGTCTAATAAACAAGAACAAGCCTATGTTACCAGAGATAGAAAACATAAACAATTGACTGAGGATAGGAATGTACACTACCTGCTTCTTGGATAAAAATTAGCAATATGTCAACCTGTACAAACATTACTCATGATAAGTTAAGAAACTGTATAATAAAAACTTAAATAAAGAACAATAAAGTAAAAGAGAATATATAACAATAATGTAGTGAGCCGGGCGACGCAGAAATAATGGTTATCCGCTAGTGTTAAATTTCTTTCTTGGAAATACTCATATTAGGCGCTATTAAGTTATGTGCGTAATCTTACAATGATAATGCAATAAAGAGATTATGATGCCGCAGTTCAGACTGCCCTAAATTTCTTATCAGAAAATATTTATTTATAATTAGTAATATTTTTCTGAGAGACTTGTCGTGAACTGTAAACTATTAGCTTGGTGAAGTAAGTACAAACACAACACAGAGTTATGTAATGGGAAATTCATGTGCTGAACGTGAAAAGTGCCAAAACAAGTTGTACCTAAAGTGTTTCTTATAAGAATGCGTTTATGTTTTAGATCTGAATCTCAAATTTAACTTTCAATATATAACTGTTGTTTGAATATAATTCAAATACCAATTATCATTCGCGTCTTACCGCTATCCAAGATTTTATTTTATAAACATTCCATGCATATATTGTTTATTAGGAGGAAGCAGTATAAACAGTGGCTAGTTTCCAGATACAATTATCATGCATATTGAGGAGCACAATCGGTTATTATCGCGGGTACAATAGGTTCCGCCCTGTTGGCGACGAGGTACATGCTGATTGGTAGGTATTGTCGAAGGAGTGGCCGAGGAATCAATTAGCCAATGTTTGTTGCCGGGGGCCATAATCAGCTATGTCAACATCATCAACTCCCGCTCCAGTAACAGCTTCCAGAAACAGTTCCCAGTAACAGCTCTCCTACTTCCATTACCTTTCTCCGGTCCATATCCATATCGAATTTCCTATGGTTATAGTTTCCACAGGGAGGAGGTTAAATATCTTGTTATAAAGAGCTTGTTTTTTTCTAGTTTAGTCTCGAACTATCGTTGATTGATTCAAGATCATAGAAATCGTAGCTGATATTTCATGTTTTTGCGCAAGCAGGCAGTGAACCGATCATCCTACTGTGATTACTTAATTTGTTTCTAAAATGATCTTGAAAGTGCTGCGTGAAAATGGGCAAATAAGCTGGAAACTTTTTTGTTATTCATCGAATAAAATAATGAAATAAAAAAGAGCTAATATATTTATTCCTGAAATAAAGAATCACATAAAAATTAAACGAATAATTATTATTATTATCAATTTTTGGTGCTGACTAAAAAATAAATAAAAAAATTGCATTCTTTTTCATAATAAATCCTCGGAAGTTGTTTTTTCATAGGTTTGCTACTTTCGCTGTGGAAATATAATTTTATTTATATTATTTTGATACACTATTGGATATTTCGGTCACCGCGAGTAAGTTGTTTTATAACTAGCAAAGTGAGATGTATTGATTGATTCAAGGCATGAATAGGATAGGTAAAGGAGACAGCATCCAATGGTACGTTCCTCGCATAAGCCTTGTGGATAGCATTTCACATCCGACATTCTCATCATGATATTAAAACTGAATGCTGAACATGTACATTATGGGTTTGAAGTAGCGTTACGCATGCTACCGTAGTTAATTACTTGACTCAGAATTAAGAAAGACATGAGGGAATCAGAAATTAGGTAATGGAAGCAATTAGTGCCCATAATCCGAGATACGGAATAATTATAAAGGCTTGTAGACTAATTCAATTATAAATAAAGATGAGAGGGAGCGAGAGTGGGCAGTATTATAATGAGTCTGTTATTGGAGGGGTGACGTGTGACAGGGGGCTCAGCGAATTGAAATTATCCGCCGTGTGGGCGGGCAAGAGGACAACACCAACACACCATACATCACCGGTCGGGGCCACTTGACAGACTATTCCCCCACCCCCTTCCATCAAAATCCTATTAGTTCACGGTTCTACCTCCAAGGGCCACAAAACCCCATTGAATACAGCTGTATCTACCTGACAAACCCATTTGCCAGTCATTAGGCTTCCTGTCCAAATAGTAATTATGCTCGTTTACATCCTCCTTCCACGTCGAATGGGCACCCCAACATAGGTATTTTGGTAACAGATTCCCAAATAGCGAAGGGTATTACTTAATCATTTAATGCTTTTCCTACATGTAGTAAACTAGCAAGGAAGTCAATAAATTTCGCCAGCTTGAAAATATAATTAATAACTTTTCTAGGAAGCTATATTACCTTATAATTTTTCCTACAGTTTGATAAAGTATATAGTTCATATAACAAAATAAAATATTTTATAATTTAAAGTATTTATCTTTAAATAAATAAAAAATAAGATTTTATATATTATATAGTTTATATAGCAATTTTTTTTTTTACCAAATCATTGCTGAATTTTATTTACATGCTGCAGATAAATGATGGTATTTTTCATTTGGATAATTATAAAACTAAAATTATAAAATGAAATCAATCCAAATGACTTTTAACCGCAAACTTGATAGAGAGGTTATTTCATCTGATATTTTTCACTTTAAGAAGTAGTTTTTCTCACCAAGTTTTATTTTACTTTTTAGATTATTGCTTTGTTAATTAAAAAAAAAAAACTACTTCTGTGCTTATATTTTCTAACTACACTCACTCTACTTTTATACATTTATTAGTTATCACAAACATTATGCATTGATATGGTGTTGCATTATTCATATGACATTTCCGGCTTATGAGTATCTTTTCAATAATTTCTTCTTCTTTTTCTTTCCCTTCCTTTATATACCTTTCCGTAGAGGAGCTTCTACCCAACTGTGCCAGTCCTGTCGGTCCCGTCCCAACATCATCATCTACTCCAAGGTTTTACCTTTTTCATCTCCCAACTTGCGAACATTATCTCTACCTGTAGGTATAGTTTCGAACACCTTCCTTGGGTCTCGATCTTGACTCATTCGGCGAATGTGTCCAAACCACCTCAGCTGCCGTTTCTGCAAGGAATCTTTTAATGCCGGGATTCCCAATTCTTCCCTTACTCGGTAATTCGGCTTATATGCTTCTCCGTTGTGACCCAACTCTCACATTCGTACATACCGCTTTAGAATATTATATGTACATACCGGAGAAATACCGCTTTATAGATATGGTGTTTTACGTTTATACTTACCTCTCGTTTGCCCACAATTGTGTTGCAAATCTGATAATAGACCTGGTTAGCTTTTATTATTCTGTTGGAAATTTCTTGGTCTATCCTTCCCGACTTACAAATAATTGTTCCCAGGTAAGTAAAGTCATTAGTGCTTTCTAATTTTTCTCCATTGCAGTAGAAATGCACGTCTGTTTTCTCCCCTCTAGAGACTACGAGCACTTTACTCTTGGTAGAGCTAATTTTCATTCCTTTACGCAGAAGCTCCTCTTGCCACTGAATTATTGCTTGTTGCAACTTTTCTTTAGTATCGGCAAGAAGAATCGGCATGTCATCAGCGAACAGGTAACATTTTGTGAGGATTGTCCTGAGATTCCACTTTCCCAACGATGCCCATGCTGCCCTCCTTTTGCAGATCTTATGGACTTCATCTTCTAGTGTAATGAAGAGCAGTGGGCTAAGGCTATCTCCTTGCTTCACTCCCTATTCCATACGGAATGGCTTAGATGCTTGCCCATTTATACGTACTACCCCTTTTGGGTCTTGGTATGTCGATTTTATAGCATTAATAAGGTTTTTTGGGACTTCCTTTGCTGGGAGGGCTTCTCATATTAATTTTCTAGGAACGGAATCAAAAGCGACCTTAAGATATAATTAGTTATTGAAGAAAACACAAACTTGTTTACCTTTAATTTATTTTGAGTTAAAAACTCTATTTTTCATCGTAATTAGAACTTGAATAGGATGGAATTTCTGTTAGTTTATATGAAATAATCAACCCTCCATCTCCCCGAAAAAACATAGCTTAAATAAGTTTAGGTAGTTAATAAAAATGAGAAACAATTTCAGATTTTCTTTCTGAAACTGACAATCTCAAAATTTTGCTTACTGCATCAATGGTAAAAACATACATTTTTATGTAATTTCATTGTGATAAAGATGATATCAAAACTATTTCTGTGGCTCATAGATAAACTTGACATGTTTCATTTTTTCTCCGAAAAAAGTCGATTTTCAACGACTCTGCTGTTGACCAACAAACATAAATTTTTCCTGAAATTTATTTGATTTAAATATTAGGTGTTTTAAGGTTGATTTATGAAATAAAATTATTGGTATAAAAAACATCTTAGAAAATCACTACTGGATATTTATTTAATAGTAAAATTCGTTGTTTTCATACAAAATCACTGTTCCTATCCTAACCAAGTATTGGACAAATCACTGTTCCTATCCTAACCAAGTATTGGACAAATCACTGTTCCTATCCTAACCAAGTATTGGACAAATCACTGTTCCTATCCTAACCAAGTATTGGACAAATCACTGTTCCTATCCTAACCAAGTATTGGAAAAATCACTGTTCCTATCCTAACCAAGTATTGGACAAATCACTGTTCCTATCCTAACCAAGTATTGGACAAATCACTGTTCCTATCCTAACCAAGTATTGGAAAAATCACTGTTCCTATCCTAACCAAGTATTGGAAAAATATGAGATAATGCCTTAATTTAATTGAAAAATGTTAAATACAATATAGGAAACACTAGCTATGAATAATTTATATGACAAACATGCTTTTGGATGAAAAATCTATTGGCTTCCTACAAGCTCCTTCTCGCAACAAGGCTTCGCGTGAATTGACAGCTGACCTCACTGATAAATTTTATCAGGCTCTTTCCAGCTATTTTCATGAACAGTGTTATCAAGAATAGCCGGTAACACTCGTTATGAATGTTTTTCACCAAATCTTGGGGTAAAGTATTAGAGGTAACTGAAAAGAACATTCATACTTCGAAATTTTACTATTATAAAACCCGGAAATCCTACTCGGTTCAAATTTGATCAATGGATATTTCATTTTTAAACGTGATGAATATCGTAACCACATCCTGGGGACAGAATACTCATTACGTTACGTTTTCAAGCATTACATTGAGATATTTTTTCTTGATATTGAGCTAGCTTCATTTTAACGTTACTATTGTATTCCATAGAAAAAAAAAAAAAAAACCTACAAATTTAAATCTAGCATATTTTTTTGGGGGAGTTGATAAATCATGCGAAAAACGACCGGAGACATCAAATGGCCAAATAATATACGAATGATCCATTCATGCTGTTGTTGTAGCATCCTCATTTTGGTTGATTCATAGGCTGACTCTAACTTATGTTGCAACGATGTATTTTAATTTGTCGTAGTCAAATTTTGAATCGTTTCAGAAGGCTTTAATTTAAAAAAATCAGCTCAAAATAAAAAGACAAAATCCGTGAAGAGCTCAAGTTACCAACAATCAAGAACATTAATTTAAAATTTGCAAATCATGTACTCGAACTGTACCAAGAATTGTAAAAAATAAATATGGCAAAAACGCCAGCTCTGAAAAGTATTTCATTATTTATTATTTATTTATTAAATAGATGGTGAATCCCACCAACTGGTGAATTATGGATTCTTGGTTTGAATGAAACATTTCATGGATAAAAAAGAGGATTATGAAAAGGTAAAAAACAAAGGACAAAGAATTTTAAAAAAAATCGATATTTTTATAAAATATCATAGTAGCCATGATATGCCTAGGTACTACAAGTAAAATTGACTACTGTTCTTTTTTTCTTATTACTATATTATTATCTTATTATTATTACCTATTTAAATGCAATATGAACTAATACATTAGTTTATTTATGGATACCGAACTTAGACTGATTGCAAACTGTTATTAATACGGGTTAAATATAATATACATCGTTTAGTTGGTTAACATTGATTAACTAATAATTGAATGCAAGTTTCCGAAATATTTCCAGCCGGTCGGATCCACTCATCCTCAATATGATAACCCTAGCTCCGATAATAGGCCGATATGAATGCAGAAGAGGATAGGGCAACACCCCACTCATTGTAGCGTTGAATAGGGGCTCCAACATATGCTAATCCCTAGTACACACTTGGTCCCCCGTTTGACCCAACAGTGGCAGATTTCACTTTAATCTTGCCTCCAGCCTGGAACAATTGAATAACATATCCTTTGGAGGAGCACATGTGCTGCGGCCGACCTCTCATCCATATCAAAGTCCCTCATGGTGGATATGACTTGCAAATGCCGCAGGTAGCCGCAACAGTCTGGATTAGCTGTGCTCTGCTCCCGGAGGCTGTTTGATCTGGTGCTGGAGTCTCTCTATTTTTCAAGAGTACTCTATGCAGAGTAGGTGTCTAATAGAAATTAGAAATTCCGCCCTCTGAACCCCTAAAGTTAGCGCTGCATTTGTTGGCAAAACCTTTGATGGTTTCTTTTATATCAAATAGCTGTTAACCTTCGAAAATCCAGTTGATTACTATGTACCAAAAAATAATAAATTAGGAGGTTTGCTGAATCACTTAAAGGCTTTGGGAACTCCTGATCTAAAATATTTTATTCAGAGAAACTTGATAAATACTTTTAATATTTTTTTTTTCTTCTTTGAACTTTAAAGTGTCCACTTCAGAAAAGTCGAATGTATTAAATATATATTAAAGATTTAAACAATAATTATAAGTATAAATCCTCAACGTTTTCTCAAAGTATGAATTTTTTAAATTACATTTTCGATCTTGCACTAAAGATGTTTATTTTGTTTCACTGCCGTAGACTAAATATATATTTATATGCCAATAAAAAACGTGTACGATACTATATTTAATTTTAATGTTTTAGAGTTCATTGAGACAAAAAAGTTACTTTAAAAAGTATTGTTCTACTACTGTCGCCATCTCCGAATATGAAAGCATATGAAGTAAGATTCTCTGTATTAATTGCGATAATAAAAAATGAACAAAACTGGTTAATCTTAATTTTTTTCACCATTTTTCATATTTGAATGCCTCAGACCAGTAAAATAAATAGTAGGTGGTAAGATGCAAAACGTCGGAGGTTTGTTTGTATTTTGAACACAACATTATAGTAATATCATTAATAACTAACGTTGTATTATTATTTTGTATAACGCAAACCACATCTTTAAATTTTAAGTAAGAAGCTTAGGGACCTCAAAACTTGGCTGCTACGGACCCCCAAAATCATACTTATGCAATTGCCTGAAGCGTGTTATAATTCCATTCGTCGAATTCTCAGTCCAAATAATTGATCAGGGTCATGTTCAAGGTGGAAAAACCCTTGAATCGATATGAAAGCTGTCATGCATTTATGCTAGTAGTAGTTTTTGAATAATTACTCAAAAATATATTTTATACAATGTATACAAAAATCATCAGAATTTAGTGTAAAACTGCAAAGATTTTTAGTTGTTAGTATTAATTTCAATTTTTTTCGAAGTCTGCAATATCAGTCCTGAATACAATTTCATCCCCTTTAGCTTCATACTCCAAGCACTTTCAAACTTGAAATTATTTATTTATTTATCCTCATCTACCCTTTCGGATCATTAGCGGAGCATAATTTTACAAAACTATATGTTGTTCAGCGTATTTATATCACTTATAAATTTTAATGTTCTAGTAACTTGTTCTTTATTGTTACTCAATGCTTCTGTTATTGTGGAAGGTATGTTATATCTTGTTCTGATGTCAGTGCATATTATTAACGATAACATTCATTTAAATGTATGCGTTTTCGTCATTCTCCATTACCTATGTTAGATATTATTTTGTTTAAAATCAAAGGTTCTCCAACTGTATATTATACATTTACTACTCAGATTTCAGGAAATTTATTTTCCAAACCTGAGAAAATATTTCTCTTTTTTTCTCATTAGTTAATTATCTAATTCCGTCATATCTCATATTTATCCATTTTTTTTACTACTAACTGTTCTTCTTATCCGTCTTCGTTTTCAAACTGGTAAAATATTTCTCCTATTTCCTCCACTAGTTTATTATCAAATTCTTTATTTATAATTCTATCTAATTTTTATTACTACTGATTATGAGAGACAGTTAATTATTTCAACTAAACAAAATTTAGTTGAAGCCATTTTGAAAATTCAGCATTTAAGCCCTGCCAGACTATTTCAATGAGAATGAGACCTAGCTGATATTGAAGAACATTTAATTGTACATTGATATAACAAGTTTGATCAAAATCGTTCGAGCCTTTTTCGACTTCTGGTAAGTCGATTTTGGCGAAGTAGTTGCTGTAACATCACGGGCTTATACCTACCTTATATTCGCAATTTAATTTTCGTACAACTTTTCGATTTGAAGCTAGACTTTACCACATACACACACAGACCATTTTGCGGGACTTGGTTATTTGGACTCAAGAAATCTTAAAACGTGCATTTCCATTGAAAAATCGAATTAAAATTTTTTCTCGATCGCAATATCTTTCGCTTACTATATCTTTCAAATATAGGTGAATGCAAAAATAAAAAATGAAAATTCTAAAGTAATTAATATATTGTATTGATTTCATCTTATTGGAAAATTGTTCGCCTTTTTATTGTTGTTTTATAAAATTGTTAGTTTGAAAAACAAAGTTGGATGAATGAGAATTATATGCGTAATGAATGATCATTAAAACAAACAGGTACTTAATGAGAGACGATCGTAAAACGTATTCGGCCCAATGAAGGTATATAAATTATTTTTATATTGCTATTAGGTACTTTATGACTTTAATTATATACTTTATCACAAGTGAACCGCTTGTGTGAACTATCAATTTAGGCTAATTTAAGATAGGATTGCTTTATCGTATAGATAATATTCAACGAAGCAGAATAATCTATTCTATTTTTCAAAAACAATTACCACCTGACCGAAATCTAGGAAAGCTCAAATATTTTTAGAAGTCTCTGCTTTATATCCAATGCTCAGATTATACTTTATATATAATAAAATAAAATAAAAAATGTATCATTGATTTTTCTTAATTTTTATTTTAGTTCTTCTATAGTGTTTAAATATTTCCTGATTGCAAATAATAATGGTAATAAAAGATACTTGATAGTAAATATTATTTTTCAATAATGTTCACCAGTCGAAGATATTGGATGAAGAAACGAGGCGGAAAAAAAGATACTTCGAGACGTACCTGTTCAAACAGGCTTTCCGTTGAAGGATGGAATCGACGAAGCACATGGACCTCATGGACCAACGGTTGCAGAAGATTCGATACAATTAAGTTTCCAAAAAATTACATTTCTAATCGTCATATTAAAGCAATTACTTTTAATAGTATATTAGCTACGCTAAATTTTCCCGTTTTCTTCGATAATTAGTCGTTAATAAATGACATTGTATAATAATTAGATGAAATTATAAATCAGGATCCCGGTTTGACAGTGAGAACTCCTCCGTCATCACAAACCCTCCTCCCCCCGCGGCAGCTGTAACCCGGAGTGAGCTGACAGCACTTAAAAAACAGGTCACGGTAGGCTGACGGAATTGTCAATAGCTTGACGTCGATATGACAGCAAAAAAGTCACTCGTCCGGATCCTGGTTCCCTCTATCTACGTCGTCCTCTTTGTACAATACAACCGGCCCAATATTATCCCGTGTCCTCTGTCCTTGATGATATGGATATGGCCTGGAGAATGGATTCCCTCGAAACAACACCGTATGCTATTGAAATTTAAAAAAATGAATCGAAATCTTTTCGGGTCATTGTATCTGAAATCACCTGAAGTCTTGTTCTATGTCTCAGATTTACGTGTTTTTTTGTGCATTAGTCATACCAACTAAATACATTACAAACCTATTTTTCAAAATCTTTTTTATTTATGTTTTGTTTTTTCAATATAACAAAAAAGAATAACCTAATTTTCATTTTTATGATTTAAAATAATTTATAATTTATTTATATTATTTTTTTGTTTTTGGCGTTGGTAGTTCTTGCTGTTATTAGAAGTTCAGTACAGACTTATAACTTACCCCTATACAGAAATCTATAAGTTAATACTATCCTTGAAAATTCGTAAAACTGTGTGCTTGTTGCAATACCTGTATCTCTCCCTACCGGATTATCCAATTGCCTATTAGGTACTTTGCATGTTTTGCGATATATTATAAGATAATATGACTTCTTCTGCTTATTCTTTTTTTAAGAGTTCTGTTTTGAAAGACAGTCTCAGTGGTCTGAAACGTTACTAACTCTAAAAATGGCATGCGCCTGTTCAACAGAAACTGGATCAACCAAACCAATGAAACTGGATTCAAAAGTTCAGCGGCTGAACTGAACTGACACTGAACTCCAAACTTCCGGGACCCAGAAATATATGAAAATATATTTCCACTACCATCCTGTAGGGACAACCTAGTGAAAAGCACCTTGGGTGTTTGATAGTGAACACTGCTTTATTGAAAGCTGGTCAAAGATTAGGTCTCGGCAAATAATTACGGATAAAACAAAATAAATATATGGTTAAGCAGATACGGCGACGGTTTCGGCAACATAGTGGAAAATATGTTCCAATTTTCAATAAATCTAAAATAACTTAAAGAAAAGAAATTTAAGGAGAAAAAAGGAGGATAATGCTTATTATTTCTCAGTAACCAAATTACTTAGTTCGAGCCTGCTTTTTAGAAGCCTGAAAGCTAGAAAAGTTCTTCCAACGCGCTGGAACAGTTCTTTACAGTTACGAAACGTGGTTACTTACTTTGAATTGTAGAGATATAATTTTTGTTTCAATTTAGAAAATATTCGAATCCGTTAGCTGAAATCAGACATAGCGATCCTGTAAACTACATCTCGATAAACTGTCTCGTGGGACCAGTTTTCAGTTTAGTGCTGATTATCTTTCTTTTTTTCTAGTGATTTTTTCACTATCCTCTTTGGGAAACCTTCTCTCCGGGATATGAAACCTCGAGAGTCTGAAAACTTTGAAAACTTGAATGGAGAAAGCTTCCAGCGAAGGCTCTCCTAGACCGTCTAATGTAACAGATCCCTGTTCCAGTCTCCTTGTCAGATTCTGCGATAGTGTATGTTATCAGTGCCCGTAGGTTCGGATTTCCTGTGAGTCTTGAAAATGTTTGTACTGTTTAATAACCCGCGGCCTGTGAGATCTCTTTAGAAATCTAACCTCCTGCACTAAGGGCATTTGATTTCGGAAATACTCCGATGCCATTATGCCCATTACCATTACTCTCCCGCAGTCTATTTTTAGCATTTATTTTGGTTATCCTCGCGGCAGGCAATACAAGAACCTGGTAGATCTCATGTGCCTTTCGATGTAATTGCCCCTTATTCTGATTTTTTTAGGGTAATACTGTAAGAATAATTACAGTTATTTGTTGCTACAAAATTTAATTTGACATCTATATTCTCTCGCTGAATATTTACCTATGCCTTTAGAATCCTGTAAAAACTGTAAAATTCATTGTGTGGTCATTATGAGCCTTGCAGTAGTTTTCTGCAAAGATCGGATTGGTCTTTTCCGTGTTTACAAGTAATTATTCTTATTTTTGTTTATTCATAAGTTATTTAATTTAGTAACTGTGCCATTTATAATAACCAGTTTTGTAATTCTGTATAAATTGACTCGATTATGTATCGTACTATTAATATTGTTAAGTCGATTTTTTTCGCATATTACAGATAAACTTTAAATAATTCGAATCTACTTTATTTAATTCATATTTACTAAAACTTCTCATTACTTTACCCTCCTGAAAATGGTTCAGTTTCGTGCCCTAGCGAAAAATAAATCCAAAGAGTGTTCAGTCACGCGACTCGAAGCCTAAGGAATCATTCTTCTAATCAAGCAATGAATCGAAGGATTGAACCTTCATGATTGATTCTCCTGTGGACATTTAGAGAAAAGCACCGAAAAGTGCGTCTTACATTCTAGTGCATATGAGAACTCTCAGGTCGTTGCGAGCACCCAGGTTCATTTTCGATTGCACGTTCCGACGGGTTAATTATTACTATCGGTCTTTGTTGGTTATGTAGAACGGACAGTGAGTTATATACCTGTGATATAATTTCGACCTGAAGATTTTATTGGCCTGTAAGTTGGTCAAAGTGAAATGTACATAATAATTTTGTCAGTAAGCAATAGTCTGTTTTTATGGCGTAACAGTTTGCTTTAACTTTTAACTTTTACTCGTGAGAGTCGGTGATTCAGGTATTTTTTTCTTTCAAAGTCTTCACTTGTGATTTGCAGGTTAATCTTTTTAGTATTTTATCTCTTCTTGTTTTGGTAACGGAATGTTGTGCTATGTTATTGGTCAGTAAGAAATTCGCATGTAAAATAAAAATAAATGTTTAGTTATTCGAAAGGCGTGATGAGCCTATTGATCATGAGATGTTCGTTTTTCTCAGGATTGCAAAACATTATTGAAAAACAATTTTGTCGTTGAAACTTTATGATCTTCTGAAGATTGAATAAGAGCTCCTACTCAGGACAATGACAATATAAAACAGATGGTAACCAAGGAGTGTTATCAGAGCCTCCAATCGAAAATAAATCCACTTACTCATTAGGTGACAATAAAAATAAGCAGACTTGGTACATTAGCGGCCGACTATTAGGAGGGAGAGCCATCTGCTAACTAGCCTTTGATATATCTAAACCAATTAGAGGGCGCCACTTGTACTCCCAATGTCATTATCTGGCCTCCATTACCGGTGGCGCGCGGTGGATAAGCGGCATTATCGGGTCAAAGAGGTCCTAATCCTCTTCATTTGCTTTAAATAGCATGCCATGAATACATGATGTTTCGCTCTATGCGCCAGCACTTTTTGGAATGTGTCGTAGTGCTACCTGCTGTAACACTCATTTACCAATTAAGTGTGCTTATCTTTAAATGGAAACTCTTTTATAAAACATGTAGACAGTCTGTATATGTCTTTACTATCGTCTAATAGCGTATATGTCAAAACAAAAAACTTTTGTTCTGATGTCGCATTCGATCAGATAATTGGTTTCAACATTTGTTGACCTAAACATTTATTGATGTTTAAATATGCGAACCTCTATATGTGAGTGCTCGACGAACATACCAGGTATGTAAATATGAAACCGAAATTTGCCAATAGAAAGCGCTAGCTGTAAATTTAGCTACCGTGAAGTCCCGCTGGGGGCACCATTTTGTTTTGTTATCATCTGTGAAGGTGTTTCAACTCACAATTCAGTTGTCATACAACAGTGTATTTTGTGAAAAATCAGTAAACATTTCGAATTTTGTGCCTGGAAACTACGATTTGCGGACAGCATCAGGACAAGAAAAGTTATATAGGTCATAAAAAACTATAAAAAAAACTGTGCCAAAAAATTTTTATGAATTTTTAATAGTTGATGTTAATCACCCCGATACTACTAATGATTTTTTAAAATTGGCATTGCGTTGGATCCTCATTATTCATAACGATCGGACTTCGTAGAAAAATTACAGAATAGACTTCCTGTTTCTTGTCAGGTATGATTAATCAATGCGAATTAATTTGTTAATTTTGATGTATAAATATAGTAATAAAATATACATTTATAAAGTAGTAAAGTAGTTTTGTTAATTATGATGCAATATGTAATTAATATGTTAATGATGATTAAATATGGGTAGTTGTGAGTGTAGTAAAAAAAATAAGACACAGTTAAATATGTCAACTATTAATTGTGTACCAACTGTTCGGTCTATCAGTACCTCCAGGCTAAAAATAATAGACAGAAAAAAATACATGCTCAGAGTAATGTAAAAACCATGTAATAACAAATCTATATATTGGAAATGCATAAAATGTGGACTGCTAGATTAAAGGTAATATAAAGAAAATCAAGACCACCTCTTTCCTTCTTAAGTCTCAAAACTGTTTCACTATCACCACAAACACTAAACTGCAGCGCACTCAACAAAAATAACTACGTCACAATATACTTTAATTTATGAATTATATTTACTTCAGTTTTATATCGATTTCCTTTATATTTTATCGATATATTGGTTTTTTAATTACTCTCTTTTTATTCTACTCATATCTCGGTTTCATAGCCTGACGAAGTTCTACAAAGTAGGCTGAAACATTGGAAAATTTTTAACAGTAAACATTTTTTATTTATTTTTTTAGTTTTTGGCCGTATAACTAATCATCGTGTAATGATAAATAATTATATATTCAATCATTTAAAAAAAAAAAATTAAAATACATCTATTCCAACATTTTTTATTTGGCATGAGTTAAATATCATTATGATATGTTTATATATCAAATCCCGCTTATTCGATCACTTATTTTCTATCCAGTTTCAAAAAACATTGTAAATAGATTTTCTTTTATTTCACTCAGCATTTGTAAATATGTTACTTCATATCTAATTTTGTCATATCTTATCAACATAAGAAGTTCGTGGGGTTTTTGTTTTTAGGCGTAATCAATTAGACTATTAATACCTATTTCATATCCTAGAAGTTATTGCATTATGACTTGTTATAATTTTCATTTATATTTATTTATTGACTTTTCTTTTTTTTTCCTTTTTTAATTATCTGTTAACGCATATGTTCCTATATCATCTACTCTAAGGCTCTGAAGCCCACCTATCATTGCCTGTAATTGTTATTCTAAAGGGACTTGTCCCAGAATAAATAAAGAGTTTATTATTATTACTATTATTATTATTATTATATATATAATGTTATCAAACTCATGTAATATTTCATTGAAGGATTAAATAATTCGGATCTAGATTAGTTGTATCGAAAACATCGGAACATCTCAAAGCATACCTACAATATCTGGTAGGAGCATTTTACATCCTGAAAAACTACCACAAAATATATTTTCGGTTTTTTTATTGTTCTTTTTTTCAAATTTTTATCAACACTTAATTGGATACAGAAACAACGCTAAATCGATAGCAGTTGATCAGGATTTTCCAAATCTACTATTGGTAAACTAGAATGAACGAGCCACAAGTATGAGTCATTATTTATTTGGTGACCGCAACTGTTGTAATAAGCAATACAATGTTCAAATATTTTTATTACTTATCTTTTCAAATTTATTTCGATTTTAAAAACATCAAGTTATTAGTAATAATTTTAAAGATTACACTTCAGATTTCACCGAAAGATTGAGGAGAAAACAAGCAGAGAGTGAATTCGTAACCCCACTATCAGGTTGAATCAAGCAAGCCAATGAATGCTCGACTCAGGTGATAATAAAAATATTTATTATATCAAATATTGAACTTTAAATTCTGTGTTGAATGATTCCCGTGGCATTAGAATTCGATCAAGGGTTATATCCATATATATATATATATATATATATATATATATATATATATATATATATATATATATATATATATATATATGGATATTTATATATAGTTCCTGATTTTTCAAATTTTTGGATTTTTCTATTTTGTATTATTTGCGCTTCAATGGCAGTCTCACGATCAATCCTACCATAATAATGGATAGAATAGTAGATAATCTAACTGGCTTTTTAACGATTACCTTATTTGTTAACTTGGGTCAAATGCACTTCACTAATGCCTACTTTTCAAAATAAGGTCTTGTACTTTAAGTGTAATATTGCAGGAACTAAGAATACAACCAAAAAATGATTATCAAATCTGTGTAATAAATAATTTTACTACAGATAAAATGAAAACTGACAAAATGACCATTTTATGACATGAACATAGATAAACATGTAATTATTGATTTATTTAGTAAATAATAAATAAATAAATAAATAATAAATAAATTTAGTAAATGAACATATTTTTTGTAAAGAACGTTTTTACTGAAAATAATTGTTTATAATAATACTATTCAACAAATAATATTTTTCAACAAGCAGTAGAAGATGATGATTTGCTAATTGTTTCCACTGATCTTAAAGTGGTTAAAAGATCTGGTTGTGTTATCATAGTTGACGAAGATACTGGTCTGCTGGTACTGTTAACTGCTTTTGCACTATCCTCTCCTAGCTTTTACTTATTACAGCCCAAAGAAGGATTTTCATGTTGTCCTCTACAGTCCAAATCATTTTAAATCATCTCAGGTTGTAAAGGATAATATATTATTTTCATGTACCATAGGTGGGTGTGATAATATAAGCCTATCTCAGCCATTTTCAGATATTGCAAACATTTAAATATTTCAAAATTGCCGGAAGTAGCAAGCGCTTTCAGCAGAAATGATAGTACTCCTGATGAACTTTAAATTCAGATGTGGAAGTACCCCAATGTACAACCTACTGGCGGAGGCTGCTTGGTGAGGCCTAAATTCAGTAATGGATTATTGCGCCATCAAGTAGTAATTGTCACGATAAATTGGGAGTGGTAAACGTCGAAGCCTGATCTTATCCTAGTCACTATGAACAAAG
Organism: Rhaphigaster nebulosa; assembly: GCA_948150685.1. Classification (NCBI taxonomy): domain Eukaryota; kingdom Metazoa; phylum Arthropoda; class Insecta; order Hemiptera; family Pentatomidae; genus Rhaphigaster; species Rhaphigaster nebulosa. The sequence continues at coordinate 75,073,789 of OX411306.1, read as the reverse complement.
AGGTTGAAACCGAGGAAATCCTGAATATGTTTTCTTGTAGGTGTGCTAAAAACTGCTTGAAGAGCTTGTACCTGCAGAAAGAGCGGTATGGAATGCACCAACATTTGTCACAAAAGCAAAGGCCAGTCATAAAATAATTCAGCAGATCTAGAGAAGGGGACATAGCTGCTAGTAAAAACTATTGTAATTTGAGTTTGGAAGAAGATTATCAGGCTACTTGATACAAAAGCCATGACTTATACCAATTAGGTGAAGATAAAAGTGCATGTAGAGAAGCTCATCTTGCAGCATACCGAACGTCACCTGGAAATATGCCGCCAAAAACTTGCTGAAATGGATGCCATCGAAGTTCTACCGCACCCACCCTATAGTTCTTGCTCCTTCGGACTTTTATCTTTATCTTAAGGAGCTGTTAACTAACTGAATCTCCCATTTTTTTTTCATGATTGAGTTTTTGGATTGCTTATAATACAATTGCAAATTCAGTCACGTCGAAAAGGAATTAAAACAAATCTCTCAATTCTATTCTGTCTAATGCGCCTATTCTAATTAAGGCGGACTACTTTGAAGGACCATCGATGACATGACAATTATTATTCGTCTGATATATGAGTACCTGAATACATTTTTTTTTTTTTTTTTTTTTTAATATTTCAACTAATTTTATATCGAAACCATGAACTTGATTATTTTCCCATGTTTATTTTATATGAAACAGTAGTTATCCTAGGATAACTGATAATTCGATTATCAAAAAACAATTTTACTGACTGGTAGTCTATAAAGGCATATGGAGGGATGAGGACTGTCTATAAACAGATGTAAAGGAGCCCCCTGGCATGAAATAATATCGAGCCGACCCACCCCAGCGGCTGTGAAACAGATCCGCCCCTTTCATTGCCTTTTGATCCCGATAAACTAATAAACACCCCCCTCCAACCCCGTCCCCATCTCCTGGTTAGCAGTGAGTGCCTGTCCCTAATGTGTTTGTTATTCTATCAATTCTGCCTCGGCTGGCTTAAGGAGAGATTTATCTCATCTCGACCGCTGAGAGGGTCCGCTCTACCCCGGCTTCTTGATATTTGTTAATAATTACTCATTTAAATACCTCAGACTCTAAGGAACTATAATTTATTGTTGGATTTTTCCATTAGTAGTTTGTATAACTACATTAACCTTCTAGAGCTGGTTTTCCATAAATAGATAAATCAGTATCTATAAAATGTGTAAAGATATTCTACATTTCGCAAATACTAAAAAAAAAATAGATCTCTAAAAACCTTAACCCATTTATGTCCGGTTGTGCGAAAACGCACCGTAGTCAATACTCACTTGTGAGCACATATTTTCCGCTCTTTAATTTCTGGAAATTTTTACTGTTGATTTTTTTGTGTGTGTGTGTTGAGCGTGTACAATATCCGGAACAGCTATACTTCATCATAAAGTCGTTGCTGATCCAGAGGAGTATATCCGTTTAAATAGTAAATAAATTAATAACCTAAGTTTAATTAATTAGCTCACCTACTTTGCTCACCATACCTAAAATTGTAACTTAAGTTGCCTTATTGCCATTTGATTGTTAGTTTAGATTTTAAACCAATAGGCGTGACCCGTGATGTTCCTCAAGGTGCGGTTCTCCCTCCTTTTTACTTTCCCTTACCTATACGAAGTATTGCGATCGTGAAAATTTTTGAATTCGAGTTTTCGACGGAAATAGACGTTTTAAGGTCCCCTGAGTCCAAATGACCAAGTCTCGCAAATTGGTCTGTGTGTCTGTGTGTGTGACTGTGTGTATGTGACCAGTCTAGCTCAAAAACAAAAAGTTGTACGATACTGAAATTGTGGATTTAAGGTTGGCACATGCATGTGTTATTACAGCAACATTTTCGTCAAAATCGGCTTACCGGAAGTGCCACTTTATATAATCGATTTTACACTTTTTTACATTTTTCTCGAAAACGGCTCTAACGATTTTGATGAAACTTGCCTAAATTGTTCTTAATAAAGGTTTTTAACTTTTCATTTATTTAGTAAATTACCGAGGAATTGAAAGGAAAAAAGTTATGATGAAAAGCATATTTTATTTGCGCATAGCTTAAAAAGTGGGCATTTTACGGAAAATATGTATAGAATTGTATGGAAGGTAATTAGATTATTTAAAAAACAATAAAAGAATCATCAAAATCGAACCAGTATTAGCAAAGATACAGCGCATCGGACTAACCGGAATTAGCTATTATATCATGGATTTTACACTTTTTTACATTTTTCTCGAAAACAGCTCTAACGATTTTGATGAAACTTGCCTAAATTGTTCTTAATAAAGGTCTTTCACTTTTCATTTATGTAGTAAATCACCGAGAAATTGCAGAGAAAAAAGTTATGATGAAAAGAATATTTTATTTGCTCATAGCTTAAAAAGTATGCATTTTATGGTAAATTTTGTACAGAATTATATGAAAGGTTATTAAACTATATAAAAAAAAAAATCATCAAAATCGGACCAGTAATAGCAAATATACAGTTTATTTTATGAGGAGCATAAAATAGATGGATAACCGAGCGCATCCGAAAGGAGATGGATGCGACCGAACCTCCTCCCACCAATCCGCCAAACCGCTAAACAATACGCTCTTTAACAAAGTAATTTAAGAATACAAAAGCGGAAATTAACTTAATAATTTCTACTTTCATATTATTTAATGGAAAGAAAATGTTTCCATGGAAACTAATCCAGAAACTTTTAAAATATATATATGCAACTTGACAAAGTTAAAATATATAGGTAGTGTACAGAATTGTTGTACTTTAATTGTTTAAAAAAACTGTTTTATTGTTCCTAAGTGGCAGAAGAAGTGAATGCTGCTGAGTTTATTAGAAGCAGTGTTTATGTGAACTCTTTAAAATTATATTAAAATGATAATTATTATAGGACGGTAAGGGAAAGTTGTGTAATGCGCGCACCGCACCAATTTTTTTTAAAGGTTTCTATGCAGCCGTAAGTCGTCAGAGAAAACATCTGTATTTTAACTTTTGCTGACCATTTTACAAAATAATAGGCTACTGTCAGAAACAAATCTAATAAATTAGCTCAGCTTCTTTTCTCAGCCTGAGGCGGATCTAGGAGGAAAGTGAAGCGAAGGGGACACTTGCCCCGGGCGGCAGAAGGTGACTAATTTAGAAGGTGGCTAATTTTGAACGAATTTAAATGCGAGGTTAAGAAAAAATTATTCTCGTATACTTTTTGAGTGCTTTGACCTTAGTTCAGTCGATAATTTGATTAAAGTTGATGAAATGATGGTATTTATTTAGAAATATATTACCTAAACTACTGTTGTTAGCTTTTATAGAGGAAGGGGAAGTGAAAGAAGGGGCAGCAAAATTAAGTTTGCCCTCTCCGGCAAAAATCCTAATTCCCACCCTGCTCTTACCACACTCATGCCTGCGATTAAATATATTTATCTACAATATTGCCCTTTGGTCAAACCTGCTAGACGGAGCTTCACGGTTCCAGGGATGTACGCAGAACTTTTTTCGGGTGGAGGGGAGGATTTGATAAGAAGAAGGCAAGTAATCACCTAAATGTCTATAATCGCCAAATTGGGAGTAAGATTTAAGATTTAAGTAATTGAAGTAAGATTTGTTTAAGGATAAGCAGGAAAATTGGATCAAAAATTATTATTAAAATTACCAAAAATATTAATTCAAATGCAAACCTTTTTTTTCCATACATTTCGAGGAAGGGGAGATACATCACGAAATCTCTCCCCCTCCTGCGTACGGCACTGCAAAGTTCTGTAACTCAAATCCACAAACATCTAAGGCAGTGCTTCCCAAACTTTCGACATCAGTTTATCTCTTCCACAATTTTCGTAGATTACGTATACTTAAATAGCTACCAAAGTATTTGTTTTCCTTTGTAGTTCATATAAAAAATTACTATCAATGAATTATATCTGTTTATACTATATATTTTATTCATAATAAAACATAAATAGAAGTTATATTATGATTAATATTTATTATGATGAATGAAAAGGATACTTGTGAATGTTGAGACGACAGATCATTACAATTTGGTTCTCCGGCAGTTAATTTTAATCTGAGACGCTGACATCCAAAAAGGTGTTCTCTTTTTTCAACTTAATGTCTACAAATGCTGTAAAAGCAACATCACATAGATATGAAAACTATACATACACAATTCTTACAAGTGATTAAGTTTTTTATATTCAAAGCCCGGAAGACGTGTACCGCACTTCAGAAAACACTGATCTAAGGAAAAAGAAAACTCTAATAAAAGTTAACAGCGACCTGCAGTGGAGTAACGCATTACACGTCGCCACGCAAAGAATTTTGATTTTCTACATCCCTCTAAATACATTTCCAAAACAATGGCAGGCTGTTACGACATGATATAAGGTATAAAAATAATGTATTTTGCTTGGTTCTTAAAGGTGAATAATTGAATGAACAAATGAAAATCGCGTTTGTGGTTTTTGTAGAGATTTTGAAGTGAAGTGAATCAAAATATGTGGAAAGATAAGAGATTTTAATGTGGATTGAGAGAATCTTTGTTCATTCGGTAACCGGATTCCATGCTGTCGAAAAATTAAGTAATGGTCTTTATAAAGATATCATGCGGTATCTAAAAACAAAAAAAAATATCAAATGCCATTGAAAATAAAATACAAACAATACAGAGTATGATTCTAATATTCCGAGATAAATTAATTAAAAGGTGAATGTGACCAATGAAAGAGATTTCAGTCCTCTAATCCTGTTAGGGAGATAATATTAAGTAAAAGGAGGCCGATAAAACAAATGGGGGCAGTTTGCAATATGCGGCCATTAAAATTAAATTTAAATGAAGCGGGGTGGGGGCCAGTGTCCAGACCGTAAATCGTGGCGGAGAGGGGGAAGAAGACGCGGTTATTAAGTTAGTGAACCTTTGTCTTAATTAGTTTTGTTAATTGATAAGGCGAGGGCCACTACAGCGGCTAGTGGGCACTAAATCTGCAGACCGCAGGGCCTCTTGCGGTTCCATCCGCCTCAGCGATATACTGCGCTTCGTCTTTGATTTGGAGCCTCTGTCTAGTTGGCGTTTTGATACGGTATGATAGCAGGAATCGAACGGCATTGATGGCCCGATAAAGGGACCTTTCCTACAATATTCATATAACCGGCCAAGAGTGAGGAAAATGGTTTCATTTCTTCATCCTTTGTTTTTCGGCATCGTAATAAATAGTCAATACCGAAGGACTTCAAAGTACCGAAACAATCAGATCTGGACTCACTTTGTTTCCCAAATCGATTCAAAATGCAGGAGAGTCATTTATTGCATACTTTTAATCAATAAGCTCAGAGGGAGGAGAAGAAGGCAGGAAGAGGAAGACCGATTTGGCTTCACCATTTCATTCATCGAAAATACTTAGTACTTCTTTCGGCAACGGCAAGGTAAACGTCATTCCTAAAATAAAAAAACGAAATACCGTATCGTCTAGGAAAGTACAGTAGAACCCCTGTTAACTGGCCATCTCGGAACTTGGACCCTGTCCAGCTCTCGTTTTGGCCGGTTAATCCGAGATTTAGGTATTTCAAAGTAAATTATTACCAGAATGATTAATATGTATTTACAGATTTTATTTTGCAAATGAAAACATGGGAAAATACGGAGAATGTTCAAATTTACTAAGACCTCAAGTTACTTTTCGAAAAGTTCTATTATTTTATTTTGTTTTTCAACAGTTACGGAGTGTTTTACGGAACGTCTGTAGTAGTTGAACCGCGTTAAAAGTTGCTGACGACTTTTCCATCGGTCATTCCAACCTTCACACGTTACAAATACGCGTCGGCTTTAAATTTTTCGGTGAAGAGCTTGTTATTTTGAAATTGGGCCTCTCTTACATTCCTGAAGAAACACAAACACAAAGTTTCGTTCGTCAGCAATGCTAGAGGATGATTTTTCTACGTGCAGCGAGTTGTAAGGGTTTTACCTGATTTAATTGTTAGACAAAAAAATTCACTCGAACATCTGTCCTTTAACCAACCGTTGACTGTACTTTTCCCCACGTTCAGTTCTCGACAGATTTTGGCCACAGACCCATGACTGTCAATTCTCTTAAAAAATCGTTTCAGCTGCGCACTAGATTCACTAGAGCCACTCATGATTAATCGCAACACACAAAACCCCGGTTCCGATCCGTAATGAACTGACGAAATTGGGAACAAATATTTTAGAAGAATACGATGCAATAATAAAAACAGGTAATAACAAATATATATATATATATATATATATATATATATATATATATATATATATATATATATATATATATATATAAATTGGTATTAACAACAGGCCTCCATCATCTTCAGGGAACTTTCCAGGAAACGATTGATGCAAGGCCGTTTAACAGGTTGTACAGTACGTTAATTATCATACTGTTCTGACAAAGAATTATTTTAAAAATATAGAGATACGGGATTGTAATTATTTATGATTCTATTCCTTTCCCCCAAACTTTTAATTCACGCCTGTCACGTCATTTGCATAAATTATGTAAGTCAAATGCAATCATGTTCGAGAGAAATTAATCATCATCAGTAGTACATCATCAATTGACGTGATCGTATGTTCCAGAGACCAGAGATCATTCACTACAAGCTTGGAGTATAATTGCTATATCCTACAAACAGCTCTATTCAGATTTAACAAAAGATCTGTTTTATGATTTTTTCCTTTCATTTTTCTTTATAAATATGTCTTGAAATAATGTTTATGTTTAAAAATAATGTTCAAATGTTAAATTTAACGTATTACATGCTAACTACTACTATTACACCAAAAAATAAAATTAGTCTTCCTTTTTTTATGTACATATTTAACCCTGTAAAAACCTTTATTAATTGGCAACCAGTGGCAGATTGTAATATCATAGAGTAAAAAGTTTAATTATAAAAACTACTACATTGATTGCAAGCATAATCTTTCCTAAAAATGTAATTTAGATAAAACTTCCAAAACTTCTTTATGTTCGATAATAATACTGAGAATCGCTCTCATTTTGACCAATAATTGTTGTGTGAAAAAAAAAGCTGAACAATTTTTGATAGGCTCTTGCAATAATAACATCATGCCTATATATTACTTCTGTTGAAGAGATCCCTTTTTCAGGTGAAGTACTGAAACAGGAAGGCATTGTTTCAAAGAGATTTTTACTTAGAATGTCCAGGTGCACTTAAAATTATAGTAAATGCTATCAGAATTCTTATTAACAATTAAAAATACTTTATTTTTTGGAGATGTTCAAGCCAAAAATGTAATAGTATAGTTTTGTACTGTTGTATTTTAAATTGCTTACGAGATGTTCTGTTATAACGCAACTAATGGTTCCAACAGATATGCTATTGGAATGCAAATCTTTGCAGTATCCGGTGCGACATGTATTAGCAATGACGCAAAAAAAAAGTATAGAAACAATCGCTACAAATGTGTGGACTAAATTTCGAAAGTCCACGCTTTTCACATGGACAGCTGTATGCAGCCTGCTGACGCTTCGAAAAATCTGATTTATTCGTGTTCTGTGTGTGTACAACAACAACAAGAAATATTATTCATACTACATCACATGGATAAACAGAATTGAAACATTTTCTCTCTTTCTGTAGCATAACAACGAATACCGATTACTCACACAGAAAATATTTTCACATTAAATTGAAGACCATGCGAAAGAAGTCGCGGGCTGTTTACCGCGTGGTTCGCGTGGCTAGTATAAGTTATATCATTTGATAGCTGAATTAGCTATAAAAGAATTCCTGAAATTCGAATGAAAAGGGATGAATAATTCATGATTATTTAGTTTTTAGCCATTATTGGGAAGAAGATATCTTAATAATCTCGTCAGTAACGAAAGCACTACCCATCGGTGAACTCTCGTTGTGAAACCCGAGATCGTGCTGAGATTGGTAAGAAGAGCCTCGGTACTCTGTTTGTATTATCTATTCCGTAAGCGAGGACGAAGAGAGCTTCCGAGGCACTGGGGAGGACTCGTAGGAGCCGCTCCGAATCCGAAATGTCACCGCCTCCAGAAGGAAATATGTATAGCGTACTCCTGGAGGCGGCTGAATCTTTCAGCGGCCTCGGGCAATCCGTCTGAGAGGGTTCCTTGAAAAATTGACACAAAGAAGTAGGTAGCCTGGAGGTAGACAATTGTTTTAATGCCTCAGCAGTAAACCTCTATGGCAGAAGTAGGGCCATATTGCTCCTGCATCGTTCTCTCTTCCACGACCTTTTCGTTTGGGGGGTTCCTTTCTTTAGAGACTGCTTCAGAATAATGTCGGAGTAATATTCCTTGGAAAGAGATGTACTTATCTTTGTTGAAGAGATCTTCTTAGATTGTTTTACTGAGAAACGAAATTTGTTCATCTTTCCATCTTAAATCATTTGGAGTATTACATTGTTAGTCGTATTTTACCCGAAAAAAATAGACTATTGCACTGGGCCGAAGGTCGGCGGTGAGCAGCTGGACTATTTATATGCAGGACTATATATATACTTATATATATATATATATATATATATATATATATATATATATATATATTATATATTATATAGGACTATATATATTATTATATTATATATAATATAATATTATATTATATATATATACATATATATATATGTTTTTTTTCCGTTACATTTGAACACCTCCAGCGGCCAAATGAGCTGAAATTCAGTAGGTAGAATTTTCTTCCAGGCAGAACAATATCGTTAGAGAATTGGTAAATTCCAGTGAAAATTGTGTTATGTTTACCTGAAATTTCGGTGTTTTTATAGTTTTGCTCATTTCTACAGCTCCATCTAATTAGTTTATAGGGTTGAAAATTTGTATTTAAATTTAGTTGGTGTTAGGAATGATCTTAGGATCTTAGGAAGTATCTTTTTGTGATCATAGCTTGGTTACCCCACCCTCTGGGTTTTTCGACATTTTAAAAATGTTTGCCTATCTCTTAAACCCCTCCAAAAAAGTTATATATATATATATATATATATTTATATATATATATATATATATATATATATATATATATATATATATATATATATATATATATATAACTTTTGTTGAATGTTCAAAGACTTAGAAGATTTACATATTCCAACTACTGGCAAAAGAAGATGTAACTGAAAAAGAAGACCGACATCCATACTAACTCCATAAAATGGGCTGGAAAACTTGATTTTTTTTAAATGGTCCTGCCATATCCATTAAAAAAAAATAGAATTATTCTTGATTTTCTAAGATACAAATTTCTACGCATAGTATTAAAAATGTTCACTTAAAACATTGGCATTTTTGAGAGCATATTGATTGATCAAATTTGTTAATACAACAATTGTTTCTACAAGAACATTTTTCCTCTAATGGTTTCCTGTTTTTTAAGACTCTTAGCTACTCCCTTCATATCACTAATGTTTCTTCGAAATTACTTCAGTAGCTTCGAATATTATTTCTAAGGATCTTCGAAGCTATTGACAAAGACAAAATATTTAACGTCATAAGATTTAAATAAAATCATATTTCTATTGACATCTAGGAAAAAATTACGATAACTAAGCTTCATCTATCTTTAATGATTTAGGAAGTAATTGATCTACATAAAGTTCTTGCAAAGATTTTTGAATCGAATAAGATTTTGTTGAGATGAATTTCTCGTGAAGAGAAATTCATTGTCTTAAGAAGAAGGGACAAGAGCTGAGACTAATTAGGGAAGATGATGAGGGAAGGTGGAGAAGAAAAAGGCAGACTGAAATATTAAGGGAGGGGAGAACCTTAGCCACTTCTCCGATAGCGGGTGAGTATTGAAGAGATCATCCAAGTGCCTCATTTATGCTACCGTCTCCTTCTTCGTCCTATTTATTAAATGTTTTTTTATTTATTCATTGCAATTGTCATGTTAGAGAACATAAATTATTCCTACGGATATTCAATCGTCCAGAATGTGTTTAATGAAAAAGATTTTGGGGACAAATAAATATATAATAAAAACATAGCCACCAAATTTATCATGTAATTCTAACGTATCATTCTTAAAAAAATTTTCTCAAAAATAAAAACTTTTAAAGAGAAATTGACTTATGGAATAACAAGAAGTCGTTTATTATCATATTTTATAATTTGGTTGTAGTAAGTACGTATTTATATTATATATATTTATATGTTATATATACGTAAGCACTTCTTGTATGGTTTTTGTATTTGCATAATTTTAATTGCATGTTCATTGGAGCTTCATGTCCACATCTAAACATATTTTTTTTTAATTTTCTTAAGAATGTTTACTCCACTTCACTAAAGTTATATTTAATACTTATCAAAACCTTTTATTTTCATACAAGACTATTAGATATATTTAAAAAATTAAAAAACCGAAATTTTTAAAGTAAATTATGTTAATAAATTTGTAATGGATTAATAACAACCGTTTTAATTAAAAAAATACAACGACTCAACAACGCAATACTAGTAATTATGGCCAGTGCCAGAATGCCTGAAAACTTCAGAATGATATTGAAGTGAATGTCTCCACCTGTCAAGCCATTGTTTGTCCCATGTTTGTGCCAAGCAGTATACTGATTGTCAATGTATACTTTGATAGACATTTATAAAGTAAAAAAATAAAAAATTAATCAGATGGGATGTTTATCAGGGCCAACTGCAATATCTGGAACGTTAAAATGTATATAAATTAAGACAGATAATTCTAATCAGATTCCGACAACCATAGAATAAAATAATAATAATGGTTAAAAAAATCCTTCCAACGTAAATCCTTCTTAAACGTTCGTAATGCTTATATGTGTTTATAACTAATTTTTAGGACATATCATCGAACTTGTAGAAGGAAAATAATACTGAGATAAAAGAAAATAAGAGTTTTTATAAAAAAAGAGATTCAGAAAGTAGATCTTTAAAAGCAATCCGATCGTTTGAAGACTTTTTCGTTATATAAAAAACTAACCCAAGTCAAATTTGTTAGGCCGTCATCTTTGGATGCCTTTTGGGCACGGTCATTTCTTTTCTGGAAAATTGGATTTTTTTTTAATAACTAGTCACAAGGAGCACACCGATGTGCAATTTATAGGGATGTGGGTGGGTAGCATGCCCGGAGGAAGAGGGGGTCTGATCCACTAACTAAATAGTTTTCCTGTCATTAATTAAATCATATTAATATATGATATATTTTTCAGCTTTTAAGATAAACCTCTGTTGAACTCATCAACAGTATATGTATAGCAGTTTAGTCTTAAGTTTATTTTACTAAGGTGGAATACTGGCTGAAGGCTGAATGTCTAATACCTTGGAAGGTCAAGCTCCTATCTTCGCGAACCATCACGGAACAGCTGACCGAAGCAGACAAGAAAGGAGATTGTATTATTGAGGGAGGACACTGAAAGACACCAGGAGCCAGGAAAAAGGCGGGCGAGAGCTGAATTATTCGGAGGATTCGGTTCGGCCTCCTTCCAAAGGGACCTCATCTATTCATAACTAGCCAGGCTCAAATATTCACCGAGTGACCACACTACCTCCGCCTGTAAATATTAACCCGGCTCAGGGGTAAACTGTTACTCCTCTGCCAGGGGGTTTTCCTTTTTGGCGGCTGTCATCGCTGCGGGTCACGTCCGCGCTGCACCTCCTCGCTCCCTCAGGCCTCAGATATTGGGTCAACCTCATTCTATCTAAGCTTATCTATAATATTTATTAATTAATCATCTATTACCCTTGGAAAGTTTAGTTTATGAAACGATAAACCTACGGAAAGTGGTACGATTTGATATTTTTATAATACATAATGTTTTAAAAAAAAAAAAAAAAGGATATGCAATCGAATAGATAGTGAGAAAGAGATTGCCCAAACTGAAAAGTATTTACAATTAAAGCATTTAATCATAAGAACAAAACCCGCTGCCATTTCATTTCATTAAATTAAAGCACATAATCAACTGAAAGATGTCAAAAAAAGGAGGAATCAATCCAATTCTCAATTTACTGAAATAAATAAAAAAATGAAAAATAAAGGCATCCACTTTTTATGTCTTCTAAGACACAGACAGTAAAACTGATTGAAATTAATTTATACAAACTAGCCGTTCTTTGTGTCCTGTGAATTGTTTTTAATGCGATGTCCATTCTTCTATTTTACTTAAAATTATAGGGTAACCAATTAGCAGCTATATACTTTTATCTTAATCAGACCATTTTCGTACCTATCGAAAAGTGACAAATTAATTAGTTAATTAATTAGATGATTTCATCTAAGTATATGCATTTATTAGTATGTTCAGCTGAAAGATGTCTGACAATTCACTGAAAACAAAAAAATGAAAATAAAATCAACCACATTTTATACCTGCTAAGGCATAATGACTAACCAATAAACTTGCTGAACAGTAAAACTGATTGAAACTTATTACACAATGATCACACACATTCTTTGTGTTCTATGAGATAAGATTTTTTTTTCTATTAGATGTGCATTTTTCCATTATTTTTTTAAATATATATAATATAATATAACCTATTAGGATAACTATATTTGTACTATAAATTTCAAAAACCTAAATTGTTTTAAATTTAACTATAAATCCTGTCCATATATATAAAATACAAATATATATATGTATATATATATATATATATATATATATATATATATATATATATATATATATATATATATTTAAATATAGACTACAACGATAAATATATGTCTCCCAAAAATGTAAAAAAAAAATATTTATAAGAATTACCCTATTTCAGATGATGCGAATTTTAAAAAAATCCTCAAATCACTGGTAACCGTACTCATAAGTTGATTCAAATTATAACGATGCTAGAAACCTTATGATGCTCGTGCCAGCTGTGAAACTTTGACACCAGACACTTTCTCTCTCTCTCGCTGTCGGTGAAATCCGGTTAAGAAAGTCAAAAGTTGTGCCATTGGATCCACTGCAGGGCTCCGGGTGGGATTATTTAAAAACAAGTAATTAGCAAAGTTGGCACAAAGTTGGGAACTTTGCCGAGCCATCTTGGGAACATAAAACTTCACTCGAGGGAGGGCCCTGAGTTAAAAGTAAATTTAAATTATGTAAAGGAGCTCTCTCACCCCATCTATTTGGTCCAAACGTTAAACTAACGTTTAATTGCTGCCGACCAACTTTTACTGCGTTGCGTAGAGGGGTAAACATACTTGTCGATATGTCACCTATTTTCCCTTCTTTTTACAACTTTCACAGTGGTGGCTGTCAGCAACGTTTGTGTTCAATAACGACACTCCGCCATTCTACTCTCGTTAAAAATACAATTTCCCTATCGTTCCATAGTTAAATTTTAGTCAATGCGAAATTTCTTTAAACAAAGAAAAAAACAACTGGGTATCTTTATTACTGATTGAATTAATTGGGTTAATTATAACAGGGCTACAAAACATCAATGATGTGAAAATTGGTACTCCATGATATTAGATCTGTGTTGTGATTACTTAAAATTCCTCTCTGTCGCTGAAGGTCACAAAATTACCATTTTACACATAAAAACTTATTTTGATTGAATGCAAATTCTGATTCAGACCTATGCAGGTACTATTACAATTAGGGATTCCGTAGTTCTTCGAAGTTAAATATGTTGTTGTTCGTTCATATAGATCGTCTACTTACGTAGACCAATGAACACACTGGGACCGACCCATAATCGGAATTTACTTTATTTAATTACTTGATGTGAATGAAAAAAAATACAATAGTTTTGTGTTGTACAGTCAAGTACTTTAAAATAATTGAGAAACTCGGCCGTAAAACATGGTAACTGTCAAAATGTAAACTTCAAAAATGTTTAAATTTTTGTCAGTTTCAATGCTTTCAGCCAGCAGTCACTTACCAACTTGAAACCAACATAATACTTTTTAAAAATCAAATTTCCTACTGATTTTTTTTAACAACCTATATAACAGCTATAAGAAAACCTGTTATCAATAACTTCAATTCACAAAAAAATTTTTAACAACCTATATAATCAGCTATAAGAAAACCTGTTATCAATAACTTCAATTCACAAAAAAAAAAAAAAAATTACGACCGAGTGCCGATGAAAAAAAAACACACGACAGTGTAACATATTATTATATAAATATATTATATTATCCTGATTGAAGGTCAAAAAAGAAAACAAAACACTTCTTCTACTTGGCTAATTGTCCATAGTTCATTTTAATGCATCTTTATTTTTCCTAATATATTTTAATTAAAGTGAATGGACAGTAAAATTAAAAATAAATTAATTAATGACATACTGCTTATTTCAAAAAATATTTCTTTAAATGCGGCTAAATATACATATTTAATTTATTTACTTATTTAAGTTTTTCTGGAATATTACGCCAACAGAATCCTGAGGCACAAAAACTCTTATTTTAAAAGTTTGTGTAAAACCACACCGCGTGTGCGGGATATCCAGACCATTTTGCAGACAGACAGAAATCGCTTATATAAGAGCAAGTTTGCCTAAATCACAATATGCCAGGCTGGAGATTCAGAATTGGCACGCAGAGGTTTTTAATTTTTTATTCCTAATAATATAGGTTAAAAAAATTAATTGTATAAGCAATAGTAAATAAATGATTTTATAAGAAATCCATTCCATTATACTTCATTACGGAAAAAGTATTTTTAAAAACAAGCGCTTATATTATACATATAGAAATAATTATTGGGAAGGTGGCAGGTATAAGGAGGGTAGAAGGTACAGTTGTGGCATGCCTCAAGGTGCATTTAGATTATACGATAAATACAAATTTAGATAAGAGTTCCATGTACAGAATTTAGTTAATTAAAGGAGGATTTTATTATTTTTCATTAGTAACCAGCCATACTGGAATGTAGTGAACGCTATTCGACTTTCAGTTTATAATTATCTGTCAGTTTTCTGTTTTATAATTATTTATTATATCAAATTACAGATATGTATTTATAGTTAGGAGAGTCCCCTCATGATATCCTATTAACCCACTTTGACAATTTTAGCATATTAGTGATTATAATTACTCAAGGATTACGATAAATAAATAAAATATATACTATTTTAATTGGTTGCATGAAACTAATACACGTTTTTATCGATAACAAACAAATTTGAAGAATAATATTTTTCAAATTTAGGTTGAAAAATACACATTTTTTTTTAAAAGTGCAAATACGAAATGTGAGGTATACCATTCTAATAAAAAAAATTAAATTGTTTAACTTATAATTTAAAAATTCTATGGAGTTTTCTGTACATCTAGAAAAAACAGAGAAGTGGACGTGATAGCATGGCTGTATAGTTGGAACAAGCAGATAGAGCCTATAAAGAGGTATTTATGTGGATCAGGTAAGTGGCCAGCGCTAGAAGCGATAAATCTACATTAGCCGCAAGGTAAGTGGAAGCGGGTAAGTGATTGGGGGATTAAGGCCAGCCCTGACACGTACTTGGTCTCTGATTGGCCCTTTGTTTAACTGCATTGCCCCTCCCAGTGTCTTCCAGTGGCTAATGTCTGAGGCTTCTCAAATATTCAGCATCTTCTGGCTTGGAGTGAGTTGGATGATTTTTCTTCCAAGTATATTTAAAAAAGAGAACAGTCATATAAAGCACTGTAATGTTAATGGTGATTTGATGAAGATATTTCGTGGCATATGTCGCAAATTACTTACGGTTTTGGTTAACATTTTCAACCTATTAGGCCATATTTTACGCCAGAATGTAAACCGTTCAAGAGCAACCGCTTGCAACATTTAAGGGCAACAATAAGATCGAAATTTGGTTGTTTTTTTAATTTTTTTTCCACACCTTACAACTATCATTCATATCATATTTTTTCCGTTAGATTGCATTTCCAATTTACAAAAATAGGTATCATCGTAGTTTCATTGTAGTAGGGATGTTTGACGCCAAATTGCATTCAAGATGAATAATGGGTAATGGTTATATTATTAATTGAAAACAAAGTTTCTTAAACACTCCTCGTCACAATTTTGACCTTGCCACTTTTAAAGAATCCTTAAAACCTATTATATTCATAATTGAAAGGAAACCAGATCACAGAATTACTTCGTCTGACCATTAACCAATATCAACCCCCTAAATAATTTTTGTACCAGCTAATATATACTCGAGACAAAAAAAACAGGCGCACTTTGAATTTCACTTGAAAAATGCAGATAAAAGAAATTGCAAATAAACTTAATTCAGTTAGCTTTCGGTTCTCTGTAGTTGTGCTATACTTACCCGTGTGCGGTATTTTCTTAATGTATTCATTATTTTCATCTTGTTGATGTTTTCAAAATGCTAGTCGCTCGAATCATCGACAGACCCAGCGGATAACCGCTTCATTGTGATTCAGACTCTTTGAAACAACTTCCAGACCTCAGAAGAGACTAGGAGTTGCATGCATCTCGGGATGTGGATGTCAATATAAAAAAAGTTGGCAGACGAATCGCTAGAATAAGCCTGCACTCCAGGTGTCTGCCACAGGTCCTCTCATCACCACTGATACCGAGCAGCTCGCCCCCGTTTGGCCATATCATACTCCCTGTACTGCGGTTGATTGGGGTTCTGCAATGTTTTCAGACGAGTCCAGATTTAACCTCTATGGTTCAGATACTCGAGTTAGAGTGTAGCGAAGAAGATGGGAACCGAGCAGAAGCCATATCAGATGTCCTGCGGGCATGATTTTGGGCAAAATGGAGGCGACCTGCACGGTGTGCTGTGGTGGGTAGAGATCCCGGAGGACTTGTCGCAGAGATCCCGCACAGAGCCGGTTCATTTCTACTTACTGTTTGGAAACTTCGCATCCTGAGATACAGGCAACCTCTCTTCTGAGGTTATGAAGCAGGGTTAGAAGAGTCATCATCACAATGAAGCGGTCGTCGATTTGATCTGTCGCTCTTGTCCATATAGACCCCGGTCTTCTGGAGTAGCTGCATGCCTCCCGGTACCTCTGGCCCGCTCTCCGAACCGTTATTTCCCGTAGTCCGAGGGTTCTGGCCCGATTAATTAATTTCACCCGTCATCGATTAATGTGATTACTTGAGCGACTACTGTGGCATCCAACACCTTTTTGAAAAAGGAAAAAGATGAAAAAGATGAAAGTAATGAATACATTTATAAAAAAAAACAAAAAAAAAAACGCACACGAGTAAGTATAGTACAACTATAGGGAACTGAAGGCTAACTGAATTAAGTTTATTTACCATCTTTGGACATTAATCACTAATCCTAGATGGATTACTGCAAGGGACGATAGTAATGTAAACCCTTTTAACCTGGCTTAATTATCAGCTGTTTAAAACCCAATAATAGTTCTTTAATCTGTATTTTTTAAGTGAAATTCAAAGTGCGCCGGTTTTTTTGGTATCGAGTGTATTTTGTCTCTTTAGATTAAATACCATTACTTCGTGTTTGAGAAATAAGAGAATTGGTTACCCTATCTTGTAAACCTGTTTTTAAATCACAAATATATTTATATCTTATTGTTCCTGTTTAAACAGTGTTAAAAATTAAAATATAATAATATATATAAATCATATTGTGAGAGAAAAAATTATAATTATAATTAGATTGTAATTGGAAGGTTCCAAACAAAGTTTTAAGTCTCCCAAACTGCATCTAATAGTTAACTAGTTAACGTTTAACCTATAAAGGTCTGAAATCTAACCAATGCAGACCAGATATAAATCATCACACTATAAACTGCCCAGTTTAGAAAAAACCAATAGAGATAGAAAATCATCTGCAAACGGTACGACATAATTATAAGTACAGGTATACACATAACTATAAGTATATGCTTAGTTTACGAGCAATTTACTGACTGTTTAGTTTTTCTTTATTGGATGCTGACGTGAGCTGTGATAGGCAGGCTGGCATTAATATGATTTTGTGGTTTCTTACACTAATAATGGTTGAATTGGCGAAATGCTGACTGCTAAGCTGCTAACTTTTATTGGAATGAGTCGAGTAACAAAATTCTAAACAAAATCGTTCATAAATATCTTATTTATTTTATTTTTTATAAAAATGTATATACATAATGGGAAGCAATTCGTAAGTTGATTGTCTTTTGATTGAAGATTGACCTGTTTGCAAAAATGACAATAAAAAATTCACTACAAAAAATTATTTCATTTTTCCAGCTTAGCAAAATTGAGGTGCATGTTTTCAATTGTGACCAGTTCCGTCTTCAATTGACGCGCATATTTTTTTTCATACTCGACAATAGATCCTGTTCAAAAGGACTCAGTTCAAAGGGGAACATAAAAAGATTAAAAGTCCGGAAAACTAACAGAATTATGGTGGCGCATACAGGTTGTGAATCTTATTCAAACAGTTGATGTTGTTAGGTAAACTCCTTTCATAATTGATAAGAGGAAGGCAAGGGGCGATTGTAGGACATTGTTCTGCAGTCATAGGGAATGCAATATGAGGCATATGCTCCTCTGCTAATTGAAGCCCCTACATTATGCAGGACGATGAGTGTCGACAATGGGGCATATGCTATTCGGCTGTAGCAGTCAGGTATCGAGGGAGCTGTCGATCGCAGTTGTAGCCGTCATATCTGGAGCAGGAGGCCGACATGCCAGCGAAACGCTCTCTGTCAACGTTGGCATTTGTATTTAGTCCGATTTCGGGCACAGCTACAATAAAAGTTATAAAAATATCCCTAGAGGTGTATAAATACTGGTAGTGAGTGCTAAGAAGAGACGTTCAGATATTTTCAATGCTAGTGATATCGATTCAAATCACTCAATGCTTCCGATATTTGTATCAGTTCTATATTTTGCTTGAATCTAAAGAAAATGTCCGGCAGAGGAAGGAATAAACAAATATATTTTTTAATTCATTATTATGTCATAGTATTCATAACGTGGTGATGCGAGAGTCGAGATGTAGCATGCATTGAAATTATGCAAGACTCAGAAAATCAGAATTAGTCAGGTATTTTTCAATGTATCCTATTATTTGACAAATATAATATTTATAGTTGATTCCAATTTCAGTGATAGTATAGTTTGATAGAGATAAGAAAGTAGATTCACTCTCCAGAATATTCTATAATGTAACAAGTAATTTTAATAACAAATAATTATAGCACGAAGATTATGGTTCGCACAATGACCTTGGAACACGCTCCGAGCGTGCCCTGCTTGTCCGATGTTCGCTGGAATCCTTAATTTCAACGACCGTCCGGCGATCCGTAGGAAACCGGCGAACATTCGGTAGTTATTTTGCAAAGTAGTTTTAAAAATGTCTAATAATAGAATAGAATAATCCTACATTAATATTTAAGTTGTGATAAAAACTTGATTGAAATTTACTTAATTAAAAAAATAATTAAAATTTATATGAAGGATTAGTTTAATCTATTGATTTAAATATGGGATGGGTTATGGATATAAATAAATAAATTTGGGATTCTGGTGTAAGGAGACAAAGAAGGTAAGAGGTGGAGACGTTGAATAGAGTCTTAATTAAATAAGGAGTTGTCGAAAACGAAAATAAACAAAAATGAATAAAGAAAATTTAAAAATAAAACATATTTAAAATGAAGATAATGGATATGAGAGTGGATGGATGGTAGGATATGGGAACGGATCATAACAAGTTGTTGTTGTTATAATAAATTGAATATTTGGGAATAGATTAGGGATAGGTTTTGTTTATTAGTTTTTTGATTGAAGGGAAGGGATTGTAAGTGGCTGCTGATGCTTTCCGAGAGGAGTCGATTGACATGGTTAGGGATTGTAGCGTTAATTTTATACCGTCATACTTTTTATTTCTATTTTCCATGTCTATACTTTATTTATCTATATTTTTGATAGCTGCCTATATATTTTTTGGAAAGAATCTATCCAAATGTTAAATTTTGAGCGCGGATATAAGAAAAAAAAATTATTGAACTATTAATTTTTTTTTAATAATTATTTAGAGATCTTTTTTTTTAATTCATGAAATAGAGAGGAATAAAATCAACTATTTTTTATTATCATTTTATTTACTTATCAGGGTGTTTTTCTTCATTGACCACACATCTGACCAACTTCTCTATCAATAATTATAATAATATCAAGATTTAATTTGCAATGCAGTCTTTTAGTTCAACTTTCAATTATCTTTAATTACAACAATCACATGCGCACGAAAACCTGTCACGCTCCTGTCCAAATCAGAACAGCGAACTATCAAAGTGCTAGTCGGAAAATCGTCAAGTGACGGATTATCACGCTCCGCTCATACAGACAGAGCATGCTGCTTGCGCTCGAAGCGCCAGTGTGTACGCGCCTTTAAACCTTCGTCAAATTAAACTAACTGCTATCCATAATTGCAGCTTTTTAATTTTGTTATTTAACTTAAATTTAATTTTTTTCATACCGTTCGAAGTGGAGGTTGTTGAAACTTAATCGTTGGCAAATACAAGTCAGTACATTACTGTTTCTACAATCTTGTACCCAGATAAAGACTTCTAACGCTATCACAAGCATATTAACCACTCTCTGGTGGCTAAAAGACTAATCTCAGTACTAGATCCACAGTTATCTCCTGACGTGATTTGATTATCCGTACCCAATTTCCGATACCCTTTCGAAATCAATAAGTTATGAAGAAAAAAAAATCATACAAATTTTAACAATGGAAGTTGAGAGTTGGTTTTACAAATAATTTTGACAATGATGTGGTGTGTCCACTTTTTTTCTTACCTCTTTGAGTACAAAGTCCGATACAAAAATTATTTCCTGTATGTTTGCTAAAATTGTTCCAATAAGAACGATTTTTTTATTGTAGGTTTAGATTTGTAGACCATTTAATCATCTTTCAAATGATCATCTGGAATGTTCTGGGAGATGAATAGTTTCCGAGTTATTCGAAAAACTAAAAAAAGGAAAACGGGCTTTCATGAGAACATGCGCAGAATACTACTATACTATACAGAAACATGTCCATAAAGAATAATACGTTTTTTTGTTATTTTTTTGGTTTTGTAGAGAATTTAATTACCCAATATTCATATATTAATTTACCATCAAATTCATACTTATGGAGTTATACGCTAATAAAGTTTCATTTTCTTCAGAACATTTTCCCTGTTTTTTCTCGGGTGTGTACTATATATAATAATTGTTAAAGATCGTTGTAGAGAAGGTAAGTTTTATCAAAATTGTAATAGCTGTTTTGGAGCTAGAGTCTATTTTAAAACAAATTTTTCGGCTATTTCGCGCAAAATTAGTCAACCCGCTGAACACTTAGTCATGGCACAAACAGACAGACACACGCCCACTTACACACAGACACACGTGCGCTTGCACACACACACGAACAGAACAATGACCTAAAATGCGTATTTTGGATATGGGAGGCTCTGAATCGCGTAGATCCGCTTAAAATTGCACATTGAAATTTTGACCCGATTACTATACCTTCGATCTGTTGCTTTACGATAAATGTAGTAAAACAAAATTGATCGTATCCCGATTCTCCAGTTGTTTTTTTAAAAAGTTTATTTTAGTTTTTTATTTATTGTTTTTTTTTTTTTTTTTTTTTTGCTTGAACGGGAAATTAAGGATGGATAATAATAGCAGAGTTTAATGTTTGGCCATTAGAATTAGAATTGATCCAATCCAAGAACGGTTTGCGAGGCGATTATTATGGATCCCTTTAGAATCATAATTCAAATTATTTCAAATCAATCAACTTACATTGACTTAATTCAGTGGGAATCACAAAATAATGTTTGGATCTGATATGTATGCATGCGCAAGTTTACGAATCAACGTATCTAAATTTATATCATATTATTGTTTTTCATAACTACATTAGAAATGAGCATGGACGCAATTGGCAATGCGATTCTATTGGCCTGTATTCATTAGTAGGACGATAGGGCAATCAATATTAGAATAGTTATTATTAATATTCTACAAATAATCATTAATTCAAACCAATGTGATTGGTCTGATTAATTAGTATTTGGCAATTATTAGGACCGTGCAATTGCATTATTTGCCTACCATTACGAATGAATACAAGCACAAATATAACTTTGAATCGGAAATTTGATAGGTTCAGTTCTTTTTACATTTCACATTCGTGGTGCATTTATTTATATTACAATGCTATTGATTAATTTACAGAAAATCGCCAGCTTATGCCTCTAAGAATAAGAAGAGTGAATTGTGTGATAAAAAGTGCCTCACGATCAACATCTTCTGTTTCATACTCTTTCTTATTCTGTGAATTACCTAATTCTAATGTTTTCCTGAATAAAATTGTTAGCTATATTTATGTTCAGTAAATTTTGATATTTACTAAAGCTTAGTACTTTGAAAAGTTATTTAAATAAACCAATATGCTTTTTTTTCTTGTTTAACTAATAATTAGTTGACGTCCGCATGATGGTATAGAAGGATCAATCTAAGTAGATTATATCAAACAGAAAAGTTTGTATTGGTTTGTTCTCGCACTGAACTAGTAATGGAAGAACGGTGGGGTGTTTATAGGTAAACGGTTTTATAGGAGAACAAACCAATACAAACTTTTCTGTTTGATATAACCTACTTAAACCTTGGTGAGTACCAACATGTATTTGATTTCTCGTCTTAATTAAATTCATAATTCATAAATATTTTATAATACTAATTTATATTACACTTAATTTAATATGTATAATAATACCAAACTGTATTTTGAATTGCTTATTTTTGAATTTTTGTATGTTTTTAGAACTGAAGACTAGTTTTCAATAAAAATAAAATTATAGAAGTGGCAAATAATTTATCAATCCCTAATTAATTAATAATTAGCTGTTTGAAAAAGTAAATAGGAAAATAACAATGATAATACGATACACATACTGAATGGGAAATTTTTATTTCAATACGCTGACTGATTTATTATGAATTGAAAAAGTTATTAATATTAACTATGAGAATTTATTTAGGTTGAAGAAATAAATCCAGGATTGTTCAGAATCGTACAGAGCATTACTGTTTTTAATTTATTGTTAGCAAATTATGGAATCATAGCAGACAAATTAAAAATATCAATAAAATAAAAGCTACGTTCTGCCAGATTTTGAAAATTTATTATGAGTATTTCTTTCATGGCATAACATTTTATAACTGTTTCAATTTATAATAAGTCAGTCTTCGTATGAAAATAAATATTATCCTATAAATATATATAAATCAAATTAACATGGTTATTCTCCCGCTAGCTTTCTGATACAATTTCTTACTTTTCTTATAGGATAAAAGGGCAAGTTGAGCTATGTAAACAACTTTCACTTTACAAAGCACTAACCTTTTAGAAAATAATCAAAGATGCTGACATAAATAAAACTTTACAAAATGATATTCAGAAACGAAATAAATCTCGGCCTTCCTCTCCTTCTTTTGCCTCCTTTTTTGCCATATCATATTTTTTGGGGGTATCTATGTTCTCTCATACTTTCTGCGTGTCCAAGCCATCTTATACGGCTTGATTTAACATAAATGACTGTGTCGTGACTTGACCATATATGGCCAATGGAAGATAAGAAATAATAGAGAACTTCGTAAACTATACAATATATATATATATATATATATATATATATATATATATATATATATATATATATATATATACACACATCGAAATATCCTCAATGCTTCTAATTTTGATCGCAGATAAAAACAAACTAGTTTCTAACATGCTGCCTATTGCCGAATGGGAGCCGTCCCAGTAATCATCCGAGATGTCTGAAAAGATGATGAACTAGGGGCCTTCCAACATTGGACTTTCTTTTATCGTAGCGTTTAATACCACTAGATGGTTTCTTCTCAGGTTGCTCTTTCTACGTTGTATGGAAGGCAACAGAGAATTTTCGATAGCAAATATTAAAAAGGTGTATCGATGCATAGTAAATTATTTAAAGTCGGTTGTAATTTTAATATTTTTACTTCAATGAATCTTCCATTTTTCTTTGTGATCTTTTTTTTTTTTTTTTTTTATAAATTGGCGTTCTTACAATAGTTTATAATCTAGCATTTAACTAGAAAAGTCCACTTTCGAACACTGCATCCTTTGATGTGGTAGAAGAGGGATATAACGTTGCATTGAAGTAGACATATCACTATAACATATATAGGACTGCAGGCCACACTAAAGACACGGATGAAGTGATCCGACAGACAGTTGTGGGCAGTACAGCACGGCAGAGGAACGAGGTGATTACTATACCGCAGCTCCTAAACATTGCTATTAGCCCGACCGGCATCTGTGGCCGCAGTTTTGTCCCATTAATTATAAAACACTTCACACACAGAGCACTAGTTAGCTTGGCTTAAGTAATGACAGGTTCTGGTGGTTGTCATAGAGAACATGGTTCCATAATGGATTGGTCAGCTCTCATGTACCTAACGGACAATGATTCATGTTGGAGAGGAATGGTATTACTGTACCTGTGGCTGAGGAGCTGGGTCAAAACTTATTAATTATAAAATTTTAGATGAAATTTTAATCGACCAGAAATTCCATTGCGGCTACTTGAAACTATAAATAAATTATGTTTTAATGATATCGGAAACCTAATAAAATTAAAGATTGTGTAGAATAACCATTAATCTTTCGCCGAGGTCAATAGATTCCTGAGATCTCTGTGATAGCAGCCACATCTTTTATTATTTTATCTTCCCGCTGGCTCTCTAGTATAGTTCTAGTTGATGTTTTCAATACACTTTTTAATACGGGCGAAAGTATTTTTTATTTTTAATATATTATATTTTTAAGAACATCTACTATTGGCGTTTTGTTTAGGAAAAAAATAAAAACAGTAGGCGAAAATAGTGGGCATCAAGAACCTACTGAAATTAAGAATTGAGGTTATAGTAATAATCTCTTATTGATCCTATTTTTCATTCTATTTGTAATCTGTAAATCTATATTTGATAACGAGCGCATCGATACTACCGTTTTATCGTACTGAACCGACGGACAAACGTCAGGGATAGACCGAAAGATTGGTGGTAGGATAATGTTAGAACTGGACTTGTATGTTTCGGTTTGGATGCAGTTTAGTAGAAGAATACATTGAGGCAACAATTGTTGGTGTTATCGGTGGTGGACCGATTCTGGAAATTCTATTAACTTTTTTTTCTTAAAATGCCTGTCCTATATTGAACCAACTTTCTCTCATTATACTATTCTTGCTATTATTTGTTTTCATCATTTCCTTGGTATTTTTATTTTTGTTTTTAATATTTCTCTCTGATCTATGTACGTATATCTCTTTCCTATTTTAGCCCTTATGAAGAAACACACATGTTCGGGCCGAAATATCTGCTTGTAATAAACACTAAACGATGTTTTATATAATAAATATTACCAGCTGGAAGCCTATAATTTTATCAAGTAAATGAATGTTTTGTTCTAATATAGCTTTAAATAAAGTATTTTAATGACCATTACATATTGCATTGCAATATGATGGGACAGAACCCCGAAACGTTAATAAATTGTTAATAAAATTTAACAAGGAAGATTTTCTTTTCACTATTTATTTACTTGTTAAACAATGTTTTGGTTTTTATAATTACTTTGACTGAGTACCTGCCTATCTATAATCTATAATCTAGTTATCTTGAATGAAAAAAAGCTGGGCTGTGGACGCATCACACAAATTTTTCTTACATGGAAACATTTATTTTTTATTTAATTATATATATATATATATATATATATATATATATATATATATATATATTATTATATATGTTACTTGTTACTCTTTTATTAAACAGGCGAATATATTGTTGAAAGATAAATATATATATATATATATATATATATATATATATATATATATATATATATATATATATATATTTATCTTTCAACAATATATTCGCCTGTTTAATAAAAGAGTAACAAGCAAATATATGGATAGTAAAGATATAAGTGGCATGTTAGGCATGAGAAAGGATAGTTACTTCAGCACTTCTTCCCGGTCTTTAATTCAGGAAAGGAGATCTCTCATCCAGCTCCTTTTAGCCTTCTCCTAAAGGTCATGTCAGTCGTAGCTATATCGTCTATCAGTCTGTTATGATGTCAGTGAAGGCTATTATAGAAACGGGAATAAAGAGTACGTATGTGTTTTTCGATAGTTGGTTGTTGTAAATCGGTATGTAGAGTTTTGTTGTTTACATACCAAGGAACTTCTGTTATCAGTCTTAAATTTTTGGATTGAAAAGATTGCAGTTTTTGTAAGCGAGTATTTTTTGCTGAACCGTAAATCTATGAGGCATAAGTCCATTTAATGATATACAAATTAATTACAGCAACCACTTAAATTTGTGCGTTTTTCGTCGCTGTCCATTTCCAAGTGCGGTTAAAAAATTATTATCTTTCCAACGTTATTCCAAATTATTATCTACTCTTATTTCAGGAAATTTGTTTTCACCAGGAAAAGTATTTGTCCTTTAGTTAATTACCAACTTCCTTCATATTTTATACTTATCATTTTTTTATTAGTATTAACAATATGAGATGGTTAATTATTTCAAAGAAATAAAATTATAGGCACATTACCTTTATTTTTTGTCGCATGAATTGAGGTCACGTTTGCAAACAAATATTTAGCTTGTTGTTTCGCTTCATTTATTTAGAAGGTGAAATTAATTCAAACTGTTTTGTTATAAATGATTGTATATGGCCTGGGAGTAGTGTAATGACAAAAAAGTGTACATAACCATTTTCTTACCTTTGTTTTTTCTCTAGTTTCACTCAAGTATAGAAAACTCTTGAATTTACTTCTAACTTCTCGTGAAAAACCTTTTATAAAATGATACTTAACCTAAAACTATCTTCTAAATGCTATATACTGTCAGGAAAATGCACTTAAAACAGAAGGGAATGTTATTCCTGATGGGACAGGAATTTTGAGATCCATAAGCGCGCCATCATTGGCTATATTTTTGTAAAACAAATTCAAAAATATTATTTTATTATTTGGCAACGCTCTACTAATAGTATTTTTTAAATTGTGTATTACTATTAACAGCGATAACACTTTGAACAGGCAATTTTTGGGTTGGGACAGGACCACTATCTTCTCCTGTTCATGTTTGGGATGTTCTGCTTCTAATTTCGTCTAATAGAAATGCTTCCAATGTGATTTATAGTAAGCAATAAAAAGATATGCTCAAAATAAAAAATCTGGCATTTATTTATTTTGATTGGGTTTTTTAATAAAAATTTAATTATTTTTTCTATTTTGGTATTGATGTTTTATAGTCACCAGTATTGCCTATTACCCAAGATTGTGGTAGATTGTAATATTCGCCAATAAGCAAGTTTAAAAAAAGAATATCTGGGCTTATCTTAGGTACTTTATATTTGAAATTATTAATCGCTAATCACAATTTTTTCTTCATATTAATATAATACTCAAATTTGTTTTGTTTGCTAACTTCTACTGTTTACATACATTCTACTACATATGTTCTTCATCTACTGTCTGTTTGCAAATATTTATTCTTAATAACAATGGAGTTACATTTTATAAAAATATTCAAAACCTTGAATGACTGTTTCCGATAATAATCCAATTATTATTATTAAAAATTAATATTATTATAAAAGTATTACTAAAACATTGAATACATCATCATTTAAAGAAATAAAAGGTAAAAATATGATTCTTTAGTTGTGTTGACAGGTTAAAGTGCTAAATTTCAGGAACTTTGTAAACTGTAGTAAACAATTTTTCCAATTATTCGATTTTCGAATACGGCTTGTAGCTAATTTCGTAAAGAGAAAAATTGGTCAAAACAGGCTAACCCATTTAAGGGAGTAAAAAAGCGCGGCGTGGCTTCGAGAGGGAAAGGTTATTCCCATGAGTGGACAGCGGCGCTCATTCTCGCCCCCAGGGTGTGCCCGGTATTGGGCCGGCCTCGTCCCGTGGGGCCACCACAATGCCAACTGCCCGAGGCCTGTTAGTATAGCTGCCTCCTCTAAGCACAAATTAATATTTCTACAGTCGTACTACCTCGTCTTCGCTCTTCATTTTTTAACACAACATAACCCTATGATTAGTTCCCAGGCCTAATTATGTAAGCATAGAGCAACTACTCTCTCACGTGCCGCCTTGATTATGGCAAAACATCACTAAGGCATGCCGGCGGCATTTCTAAAGGGAGCTTATCGATTCGGAGCAATGAATGAAGATATCGATCGGGATAGAGAAATCCAGTTCGCGGAAGTGATGATTTAATAAATGATACGTAAACGTCCCTTTTGACCACTATTAATTTTTACTGTTTTAACCGTACATCTTACAGTCATGTGCTTTCTAAGCTACCAGCTAACATAACTATTATACTTTTACGAGTAAGTATTATAATTTTATTTTATTTTTGTAGATTATCTCAGCCAGGATACAAAACTTTTTCGATAAGTTTCAGTATTACAAAAATTTGTGCAATTAAAGTATTAGCATAAATATTTAACACAAAAGAACCTTCTGATAAAAAGTTCCTTAAGAACTATCATTTAAAATTTTTAATGAAAGTTCTGTTAATATATTAGGATGAGTAAAAAAAAAAATGACCATTTCAAGGGCTAAAATGAAAATAAAATTTCTTCTAATTTTCGAAATAGAGTCCATTATGTTCTATGGTTAGTTGGCAGCTGTTCGATTCCCTCCCGGTATCACTCTAGGCTTCGGATGAAAAAAATCTTCTACTCCAATTTTTACCTGCTCCAATATTTGAAATGTTTTACTCTTAAGGAAGTTAGCCATTGCTTGGAAAAGATAAAAGTCTGAAAGCGCAAGATCAGGGCTATAAGGGATGCAGTAGAAGTTCGATGACACCCATTTCAGCAAATTTTTAGCGGCATATTTTCAGACGAGGTTTGGCTTGCTGCAAGGTGAGCTCATGTGGAACTTCTCTACATACTCTCTTCTCTTAACCTGATTGGTGTAACTGACGATTCACACTTGACTGTGACAAACCAAGTTCGGAGGATAGCTGCCTAGTACTTTTTGTGGGATCATCTTCGAGAGCTTGTCGTGGAACCTCGCTGTCCACAACAGATGGTCGCCCTTAGCCCGGCTGCCTTTCCAAGCTTGTATCGCCCCTTTCAAATTTGGTGAACCACCTCACAGTCTGCTCATTAAGGTTAGGTTCCTCTTTAACTTCCCGTCTCAAACGAGTGGTTTCGGCGGCTGAAAATTTTCTTTTCCAGTTAGGTCGCAGAATTACTTGAATTTCATATCTCAACGTCACTTTGATTGGAAGAATGCCAAAAAAGTACTGAACCTCACAGAGAGACATTAAATTTACTAAATGATTCAGTATAATATTATGATTAAAAAGCCATATATACCAAAACAACAATAGTAGAATTGACAGAGATGTATGAAAAAAATATACTTCATTTTAACCCGTAATACCGTAATTTTTTCACACACCTCAATAATTTCTTACGAAAATATTACTCTTACGACAAGAATATGGAAGTTATGACTAAAGCTTCATGAATGTACAAATTTTGTAATTTTTTGGACGATTTGGGCTTAATTTTCCTATAATAAAGAAAATCACGAAATTTAACAGAAATTTTCAAAATGCCTTAACTATTGACGCGTTGAAGGTAATTAATAAATAAATATATACGTTTGAAGGAAATGAATTTTTCTCCAACTTAATTTCTTACAACCAAAGCTATCTTTATTAGGTGGCGTTTTTCTAATCTAAGATAGGAGATAGAAAGCCATCCATTTAGATTTACTGTGTTGAGAAATTCCAATGTGTATAATTTAATGTTAAAGTAAGGAAAGTTGCATTGATATTCATTGTATATCCTTATATTTTAAATATTGTTTCAAGATGGCTAAATATATTAAAAGACTATATTTTGAATAAGTACTAGAAAACAAG
The DNA here is from genome assembly GCA_948150685.1 of Rhaphigaster nebulosa. Lineage (NCBI taxonomy): Eukaryota > Metazoa > Arthropoda > Insecta > Hemiptera > Pentatomidae > Rhaphigaster > Rhaphigaster nebulosa. The sequence continues at coordinate 75,043,770 of OX411306.1, read as the reverse complement.
CTATTAATGTACAAAAAAATAATCACTTTCGGTCACATTGTAAATTAAAATATCATGTAATAATATTTATTATGCAAAATATTACTTTAAAAAAAGTAATTTCGAAGTATTAATATAATTTTACAAAAAAATAAAATAAATACATTCTTCCAATAAAAACACCAGTAAAAGTATAAAAATAAATTCTTATAAACTTATAAAAGAAAAACTAAATCATTCAAGAACAATAAATATTTTCTGATAGATAAAATTTAATCAAAATTTGATTCTACAGTCGGAAAATGAATATGAAGAGTGTGAGAAATTTATGACCATCTCTGGACTTATAAAATTATCTTTTATTTATAAACATTCGGATGAAAAAATTCTATCAGTCTTAATCAACTATTTCTGGCAACTTTTAACGCTTTTAACAGCTTTTTTAAAGTTAATCTCAACCATCAATACATAGTACTTAACAAACCCCTCCGGTGGGCAGACAGACATTACAGTAACTTTACTCAGTTCATTAGGGGCAGTTGTGACTGTTGACACAGAAACCACAAAGAAGGTAGCAGTTAGAGTAGCCAACCGAACGGACTGCTGGGCTCGGACAATTTGTCCCCTCGTCGAGTAGATCTGAGGGCTGTGACAGATGCAGGGACGCCAACAGTTGGCGCTCGTGCACGCTAGGCTGCCCGCGCGCTGTCTCGTAGCGATCGATACAAACAAATAAAACACACACACACACACACAAAAAAAAACACTGTCGTCCTTCATCGTTTATGCTTACCTGGAGCGATCGGAAATCTGAAGCTAGTCAAGTAGACTCTAGTCTCCACTAAAGACCTCAATCATGATCTAACGGGGATATGGGTCCGCACAATAGACAAAGTTTAAGATTGTATTTTTTAAATATTTCATGTCTTGCTTCATTTCATTGTTTAAACTACTTCCGTGTTGTTGCCTCTCCAACCTATAACCATACGGACATCAGAATGATTACTGCTAATATGATTAGGTAAATAATGATTGTTTCCAAAGGAACCAGTTTCGTCGAATGTCGAAAAGCGAATAGTAGTTGTAAGAAATTTGGTACCTCTGACTTTTTTAAAAATATATTTTGCTTATGTATTTAGCAGGAGTAAACTGAAACTTATTAAGAAGTTAGTGAAGCCGTGCCAATTCGTTGTAATCGCTGGGAAGATCTCGTCTTCTTATTGGCTGAGGATAGACCTTGCAAACCGACTTGACCAAATAACTACGACCATAGCCCTAACACTGCAATAGTAAGCATTTACGGTCAGCCATAAATTTCAGGAATGCTCTTACACAACATAATTAAATTAATCAGGACTCACACCTGATTATTAAAAAAATCATAATGATAATAAAGCACGATATAATCATTATTTAATTTTGTATAGACCATTATCATTCAACCAAAATATCATATTTTTATATAACTTCTCCAGGTCAGTACTAGACCTATGTCTAGGTATACCTTGATGACAATGAAACCTAAATAAATAAACGAAATAATAATAAATGCTTATAAATAACCATAACATACAAGCAGTTTCATGGATGAAATCAAGAATTGAATTAATGTAGCGTACAATGGTTCGATATTCTTCGAGTGATTTTTTCCATTTAACAGAACAACATGATAATATCATATAGACGTCGTTTTTTTGAAAAAGGCGTAAGCGCCATTTAGCAAAATTTACAGGAAACACTTGAAACGATTTTTTCCTCAAATTACAATATACAGAGGACAGATCACTGGACAGAAAGTATTGTGCATTTTATGCTCTTTAACATGTGTTTTTTTACACTAAATATTTTTAAAAACCAAGAAATTACAGAGTTTAATCTCACTAAAATGCAAAATAAGCTGACAAACTTTTCCTAAATGGGTGTTAAAAAAAACTGAACATCTAAAACATTCATGAATATATATTCTCAATTCTCTGAATATATTAATAACATTGGTAAACTATTAAAAAATGAAAAAATTTTGTCAGCAATCTTTTCAAATTAAATTGGTTGATTCGAAACGGATTTCCTCTGTACCCTAGTAATCAAGACTGTCCCATAGTCCCTCCATTTCACGGCACCATAAATAACTATTAGCATTTCAATACTTTAAACAGCAGTCCTAAAAAATAAAAAGGGATTATAGGTTTTTCCACTAATGCAATCAGATCTGTTTTTTATTGAGTATTTACAATATATTAATGAGGTTTTCAATATATAAATGAGGTTACAATATATAAATGAGTTTTTTCCATTAATAGTAAGTATATCATTTATGATCATATTACTTAATAACAATAATAAGGCTTAGTGAAAATGATACCAGCATTAATCTGGATCTTGATGACCAGAGCTCCTGAGGTCCTCCCATCTACGTCATTCTCCACTTCGGTTCAGTCCAGATTACCTTAAAGGGATTCATTTTTTATCGAACCCAGTAAATTTTCACGCCGATTTTAATCGCCCGATGATATTACTTTTTATATTTATGGATGTTGGCCACGCGAATCCATGATTTGCAGCTGTCTAAATTTTCAAGGCGACTCATGTTTGTTCGGACCAAATATCCACCGCAATATTTCATTTGCGAAAATCTTAAGATGTTCTTGTGTCCTAGTCTAAACTGTTCATTTCAGGACAGTTTCATGTTCATTTCTGGACTAGATTAACGAGTAGAGAAAGAAAAGATCAAGCCTTTAAAAAATTAAAAAAAAATTTTTAAAATATAATCTATAGCATTTCCACGTCAATTGTAACCTTTTCCAAATCAATTGCCACCTTTTCCATTTCAATAGGAACTTTTTCCATTTCAAATGTAACCTTTTCCATTTCAATTGTACCCCTTTCCAAATCCATTTCCATCTTTTCCCATTCAATTGTAACTTTTTCCATTTCAATTGTAAGCCGGACATGAATTAATTCAATATTATTTATGTAGTTATTAAAAAGTAATTATTTTAATTATAATAATGACTTTTGAAAATAATTTCGGCATATTCTTCCGGCATTTTTTTCGTATATTAGATAATTTATATTATGTACTAATTACAAATTACAATTATATTTGACATTTTTTTTGGTATATCGTCTTATGAAACCTAATAAACAGTAACTTCACCGGAAGAAAGGCCAATTGCAATGGTTATCCGAAATGAGCATGTTCGATAGAACATCCAATTCGAAAAACGGAATCAGAACCATCGAAAACCTAATAAATGATACCATTATCGCAGAAAACTTCATTAGCAATGGAAAACCGAAATGCGCATACGCGATCGGAAATCCGATAGTGAATTCGGAAATAATGCTCTTGATAACCTAATCTCAAATTTACTACCCAAATTTTGTTCGGCCACAAGCATTTCTACTGAATTATTAGTTTTCAAAATAGGTACCGTTTACAAGGCTTTCAAGGGCGCCTTTTCCGAATTACTATCGGATTTCTATTTTCCGTTGCTGTTGAAGTATTCTAAGATAAAGGGGTCGTTTATTAGGCTTTAGAGAGTTTTAATTCCATTTTTTAAAACTGGATTTCTGATTGCGCATGCGCATTTTGCATTTCCGATAATTTTCTATGATATAGGAATCGTTTGTTAGGTTTTTAAGGTTTCTGATTCCGTTTTTTGAATTTGATATCCTATCGCGCATGGGTATTTCGGTTTTCCGTTATTGTTGAAGTTTTCTATGATATAGGGATAGTTTATTAGGTATTCGAAGATTCTGATTCCACTTTATTAAATTGAATTTTTTATCTAGTATGCGCATTATGAATTACTATTACAGTTGACATTATTTCGGTACAGGAATCGTTTATTAAGTTTTCAACGACTATAATTTCAAATTTACTACCGGGATTTTAGTCGCGCATGCGCATTTGGTTTTACTGTTCTTATTGGACATTTCTGCGTTTATAAGGACCGTTATTAGTTTTCCAAGCGTTCTTATTCGGTTTTTCGAATTTGATAGTTGCTTATTCGCATGCTCAGTTCTAATAACCATTACAATTGACATTTATTTTGGTTTGATTTGGTGAAAAGGTTACCATTGAGTTGGAAAAGGTGAAAATTGATTTGGAAAGGGCTAAATGCTATATTTATGCCAATAAATTAAATAGCTCAGAAATTATTATTTTTTAAATAAGGACCTTTCAAGGACCTCTAACTTCTTCATAACTAATATTGTTTTTAGACCGTTATAATATATATATATATATATATATATATATATATATATATATATATATATATATATATATATATATATATTATAGTCCAGAGATATAGGTAGCTCCCATCCATTGAGAACAGTATGAATTATAATATAATAGACTCTTAATTGCTTACTATCAAGTTAATGGACAAAGGAAATAACAAATAGCAAGCATTTTCCGCTCTCAATGTTACATTTGTTTCCTCTTGTATTTTTTTTCTTTCATTTTTAGACGTCATAGGCACCAGATATTACACCTTATTTGCCCTATGTGGGTCATTCTCAAATAAAAGGCCTCTATGTTTTATTGGGGCCTGAGGAATTAAGAATAATAAAATTATTGGAATGTCCAAAAATGTGTTTTACAAGTACCGGGAAAGGCACAGCTTTTGTTTGTTTGACATTTTATTGATTTGTTATGAATTTTTGAAAATGGCAAACTCATTTTTCAGTTTATGAGCATCCCGTAATGAAAATTGATTTTTTTCTATTTTTTTGTTATGTTTTCTTAGGAAATACTACAGCAGCCTATCATCGAAAACATGTAACTTTTCATAGGTTACATTTCTACTATTTGTTAAAATCCTTTATTTAAAGCGGTACTATTTGCATAGATTAATGCGTATTCGATTATAAAATATTTATCATTATTTCTAATCGGCCGCCATTTTCAATCGGAATGCCGGATGGTAATATCAAATTCCGAGGATCATTCTGGAGTGACCTGTGACTTTGGTATGATAAAAATAATAAAAGGTATATTCGTAACTGCATAATTTAAATAACTGATAAAAATATAAACAAAACAAATAATTGACTGTCGACATCCTATGTGGTGATTACTAATAGGTAATCATACCATTTTATAAATAAATTTAAAAATTATTTGTTCCCGGACACGTTCTAAAATAAACTTTACGAAGCTTTGTTTTCCAAAACGTTACGGTCGTGAACGTAACAATCGTGAATTTTCAAACTGCAATTTCAAATAATGCTTAACCTTTTCAACTAATAAATCGTTCTCAAAATCCATGAATTACAGCATCGTAACTCGAAATGTTACTTGGTCCAAAATGGTAAATTATTATATTTTTTATTATATGTGTTATGGAAGTGAAGATGAATAAAAATACTTACCATTTTAACAGTTAAGTAACAGTCTTTCCAAGGCTATATGCTATGACGGGAATCCAAAACACACTTAAACTGACTTTCACTTATTGAGATACCAACCCCCTCCGCCGCCATCCTGCTACCGTTGCATTGTCCGCTTATTGTATAAATTGTTACGCTCGTGATGAGTATTTCGGACCAAGTTTTTTTAATTATTAAAAAAATATCCCCTCAAGAAATAATTTATATTATGTGAAATCAGTTTATTCTATAGGTAATTACGAAAATAAGCACCAAACGTAATTGTTTTCTATTGAAACTTTTTAGTACGAATAAAAAGGCTGAAAATTTACAAAATGTATTCCGGGCTGTTACACACATAATCAGACACAAAAACTATCATAATTTATTTAAACTATTTGATGTCATGGCCTGGAATGGTCTCCTATCAATAGAGCCCTTGCTATTAATGTATACTGCCGCCTGTTTACAAGAGCTGTGTAAGGTCGCGGTAATACCAGGAGCGCTCTAGTAAATTATCCGCCGACTGCGAGGTGTAAGTCAAAGGTATAAGGCGTGGAGGTAGCTACCTGGGGGAGGAGGGGTACATTATTAAGGGCCCACTGCCCTACACCCTTCCATGTAACATTCATAGCCAATATGGCTCCACGGCTAGATCAACTGATTAGCCCTGATTAAATTGGAGCCCCTAGTGTGTGCAACACTTGTACAAATATACCAGCCCCTTTCATCCACTAATTATACCGCCACGCTGCTCTCTCTTTCGTGTTTCTCTTTCTGTTTCATATGTCTTGACATTATAAACAATTAAAATTATCACTTATTACAACATTTATGTCAAGACTAAAAAATGAATTATAGGAAGTTGTGATGTATATACATTACCATATATTTTAACACATCATTAATTAGATCGGGACTGTAGATATCTTATGCTAACTATTTTCTTTTTTTTTGTCTATTCTTGTTATATCAACCTAATTTTAATTTAATTTTATTAAATGATGTAACAGTTCCTTTTTTCTAGTCTATATTATTATTTTTTTATAGTACCTATTAGGTCTTTTAATTTTTTTAATAAAATAGTATAGTTTATATTGTAATTTTAATATGTTATGAAATGAAGGATTGGCTGTAAGAAGGAATTATAAAGGAAATGAAAATGCGATAGAGAAGTTAAAAAGACAAATATAAAAAAAAAAAAAATCATTTGGTAAGTGAAGTGGTACTAACAATGATTCGTGATAAACGAATAAATTAAAAATGAACTATCATATACCTGATATTTATCTAATTTTGTGTCACTGTTTTTGTTCTTACGTATAAACAGCCGTTGAATTTTTTTATTTTTTTTATACAATGTACTTAAATTGTAGTCTGCACTCCATGTACGCTCGCTAAAATGTATCCAACAATTTTATTAATTATATGTATTATTTCCTTCCTTTAATATTACTTAAACTGTGTATACTGTCTATCCCATACTCTTTCAATCTTTAGGTTTTGCGTATTTTTGTATTTATTACTGCTTCTTTAGAGCCGCACTACTAAATAATGTTAGTTATAAAATAATATTAGTTTTTTCTCAGTTGTAGTTGTTTTGTAGTACCTTGTAGTTGTTTTATAGTTTTAATTTTAAATACAAAAAGTTTCGTTAAATTGAGTTTAGATATTTCAATGCTTTGGAATTGTCTATTTAATCTCCCGCACACTCGATACCTTCTATATAACACAATTTTTATCGCACTGTGGCCTATGTATTATTTATTTATTTTATTTGTATTCACACTTGAATAAAACTGTATTGACAATCAAAGAACAAACAGGAGAAAATTGAATATAATGTTGAGTTAGGCTTGAGGAAGAACAATACCTATCTGTATCTCTTCCGAAGCTTTATGCTGATTTGATTTGTTACGAGAAATCACATATCCAATTCCTTTTCCTGTAATCTTCTGCATTCTGAGTAGCTATTTAGTTGTATTTAGCCATTAGTGAGTTACGGTTTCCTTGGAATTGTCTATAATAAAAGGTGCCATGAATTAATTTATTCACGAAAAAATATCTCATTGCTCGAAACAAAAAGTGTGAAGATAACGATAATATTGTTAGAGAAAATGATAATACTTATGATAAAATCTAGACATTAACGTTGAGTTATTTCTGATATATTTGTGGATCAACATTAAGATTTTTGTAGGAGCTATTCATCAATTTATCTCTAAAATCTTTGAAGTATTTTATTGCATTTAATCATGCCATTTCACTACATTCTATTTGTTTACATATATACATATGAGAGCATGTGATATTTATGATGTAGATAAGGCTGGGGTTGAATAAAATATAGGGCTAATGAAATAAAGTTTGGAGAAGAAGATCCCCCGAGACAGAGACCCAGTTTAAGTAGAGCTACGTGGCCGGGCAAATGAATTATGAACCAGTCCACGTTTTAATGGCGGCCCGCCTTTGGCCAGAAATTTTTACTGCCGGTTAACTCTGTTTTAGGGCTGACCCTCCAGTAAAACCCAACTACGTGATAGTTTATATCCCCATCTCCTCTTCGGCCAAACATTTCCCTTCCGCCGCTCCTGTCTCTTCTAATGCACGTCATGTCCTTACCTATAGCCTTTATTTCGGTAATTGATCTCGATATAAGAGCGTTCTAGCTCTGAGTCTTGCTATTTTATTTTAATGAATTAAGTAAGTAACTAAGCTGTCGAAGAAAATGGTTGTTATAATAACATTTCTTCAAACCATCGTTATTTTTGTGCATTTAAATTTTTCTACCGAAATAGCTTATTTTTCATACGTTTATTATTGAACATGTCGATGATCTCTAAGCTGATGTCTCACGTGCTTTCCAATTCTCAATTAAAGACGAGCGAACCGTTTCTGAACTAATTCCAGGCGCTCAGGCTCTCTTGTTGGAGGCTCAACTCTGGAGAGGGTGAAACATAAAAATATCTGGTGTGTCCACTCATACGACTTTCCTTACAGCTTTGGTTTCAAAATCCTATGCGAAAATTATTTGCTGTGCTTTCAGTAATATTGGCCCGGTGACGTTTTATTATTATTATTATTTATTTTTTAAACCAGCTTCGTTTACCATTTAACTATCTTTAAATGAGCATCTGGAATGTTCCGGGAGATATGGAGTTTTCGAGTTATTTGAGAAACAAGTTACCAGGATTCCATTGGAATATGCGCGTAATTATATAAAAATGTTCCCATTCGTTCAAGATAATCGTGGCATAGACAGGAAGACCTAACAGATTTTCGGCTATTGCGCACAGTGTCCCATTTAATAAACAAACATAAGAAGACAAAATCCTACAAGAAAAAAATGGACCATCCGTACAAGAGATATGCCTGAAAGGAAGGTATTGCAGTCGGGGTAAATTTTCAAGGTGCTGATTTCAATTGATCTATGCTTTTCAGAACCCCCGGACTCAATAAAACGCATTTTCAGCCATTGGTCTGCCTAATGCATGTATATATATCATTAAAAGATTGGATCATTAAAGACTCTAAAATTTACTATTTCTTTATCACAAATAATGTTTTTACATTACTTATAACACTTTTAACACGGTCTTAAGTTTTAAAATTAAATTTCAATTTACAATGACATCCTGAACACGGTTGGGTACATATAATAACAACCCATTCTGATGGGTTTTTCTAATATTTAATGAAAACTTTGAAATATCGATTTTCACAACTAAACGGCTATTCATTAACTCTTTTGCCATAACATACACTACTCATGAAGATATAGGACAAAAGGTTTCCCTGTTCTACGAAGAAGTTAAAAACCTCCATTCATCACATGTTTTTAGCATTACATAGTAGAACTACGATCTTTGCGAATTTCGAGTCTTTATTTTATGATATAATTGAAGAATTTTTAAAATTAAAAAGAAGGCGAAAAATCCTCATGGCAATAGCGCGCGCATATTTCACGTAATTGAAGAAGTAAAAATAATAATAATATTAAAATATAAAGAATGAAATAGCAACCACAATTTTAATTCATGGGAGTAATATATCTTACTTCTACAGTGTCACGGAAAACCTGCCCTTCCTATTCTATAATGTTTAGAATACCACAATGAAATTTGGGAGATCCTAATTGGGTAACGCAAAGTTTGAGGCGTATTTCCGACTTTGAAACCTACCGGAGTATTCCTCCAGCGACTCTAACTCTGGAATTCCCTATGGGATGTGGTAATTTCTTCAGAGAAATTTGGAAGTTTGTATAAAAACCGCTTTTTTTCGTTCATTTCGATTAGCGCCCTCGGTATCGGATCAAAAAAGTGCCCGATGTGAATTCGTCTTAAAATTTCATTTTCTATTAGGATTCAAAAAAAAAAAAATTACCTCATACCATTGAAAATTCCAATGTAAATTTCGCTGGAGGAATACTCCAGTAGGTAACCATGTCTTCGATATGCCTCAAACTAACTCCAACTGGGATCTCCTAATTTTATTCTTAAATCTTTTGTTAACTCAAAATTTTATTCTGATATTTTAAAAATTATAGCATTTAAAACAGGGGAACAGGTTATCAGTGACACCCTGTATAACATCATAAATCTGAAATGGACAAGTTTATTTAATACTCATAACTATAATTATAAATAAAAAAGGCAAAAGGAATTCCATGTTGAATATTTTATCCACCTGCTGCGTGCACGATGTCTTTTGAATTTATAACATTGTAATAACCAGGGATGACTAGATTCCAATTTAATTATTTAGTAAGAACCAATGAAATTATATATACTGATGTGTATATAATGCCCGATGAATGTTAAATGATTTGTTCATTGCCATTGAGTTGTTGCTTTCTTAATTTTGTTTTATTTTTGTGAACGTAAAAATCAATATGTGTGTATGTGTGTGTGAGTGCATGCGCAGAGATTGTATAATACATATCTGTGCACGCAGTTGTCTAGAACACACTAGTCACCAGAATTGCGGTTAGTGATTAAGTTTTACAAAAGATTGAAAAGTTTTGAATTGTTTTCAATATTCTACTTTTCTCTCAGGTTCAAGAAACAGAAACTAGTTTCTCTCAAAGCTCGGACAAATGAATATGGCATACCGACGGCGAACTCACTAATGTATGCTGAAACTAACGCCCCCTCCTAGTAAAAGGAAATTTATGTTGCAAAATTAATGTAATGTAAATTTTTTCGATATTTATTAATTGTTGTTGTCAAATCGTTTCAAACAAATTTTCATATTGACAGCGAAATGAAAACATATGAGTGATTGTCTGATACTTTTAAATTTAGTGACGAAAAAAAAAATAAAAAAATGAAACAGTTTATGCAAGAATTAAAGTGCTTAAAATTTCAATCTTACTTTACATGCTTTAATTTTGAAGTTGTGCCAAACTTCTATTAAGAATCCTGTTTATTAGAGCTGAAACCCAACAGGCATAGTAAAAGTTCTTAAAATAAATATTGAACTATTTCAATAATCAGAAGTTCACTTTATTCAAGAAAAATCCTAAAATTGTCGCTTCTTTTTCATTCTATGATCAATATCTTGAAAACTGCCAAACTGTGCAAAAAAAAGTTTGAATACAGTCTTTAAAGTAAAATAAATTTTCTAAAATTTGAGCCCTAATAAAGGTCATTACGTTTACCAGTTTCCGAGATAATGTTTTTCAAATAACAATATTTTTTTCCATAAAACGTGAAATCACCATTTTTAATTTATTTTGGCAAATATCGTGGAAATTTCTCTTCCTACAAAGATGATGATTATAAACTGCTTTATCTATCATTTAATTAGGTCCAATTTGGGTGGTAATAGACATTTGTACCTGAAATAGTTCCCAAGATAATTTTTTTTTCTAAAAGGTTTTTTTTCTTTTCAAAAAACGAAAAATCGCCATTTTGTAACTTCATTTTGACAAATATCATGAAAACTATTCTTCCTACATAAATATTCATTATAAACTATTGTATTTTATTGTGCATTTAGCTCCAATGCACTTTGATTTGAAATTGAATTTAAATTCAATATTTTAGGCCCCGAATGTCTTTGTAAAATTCTGACAAGGCGTTAAGAAGCCTTTTATTTTTTTTTTTTTAATGAATTATTTTAATTTTTAATGATAAAATTGAACTGCCTGAAAAATTTTTTTGCTGACTGTATCATTGCGGGAGTGTAATGATGTGGAATGTAATGACGGCACATCTTTTTTTTGTCTCGCATGAATTGAGGTTGCGTTTGGATGCACATATTGCAACTAATGGTGTTTGGCATCATTTATTTATTACATAAAATTAATTCAAGTTGTTTAATTGTAAAAATGAGAATAAGAAGCTTTGACCTTATAATGGGAATTACTCATGTTGTTAATTCAATTTCTACGTAACACTTTATTACCTTTAACCAGACTTATGCCCAATGTTTACTCTCCTTGCATCGAATAGGACGTTTTGTTTATCATACGCGTTGCTGATTTTCGTTCATGGGTATTTACCTGCTCGTAGAAACAACTCCCTCCATCCAGGATAGAATACCACCCACCAGTACACACAGATGCACAGGTGTGCAGACGCCGGCGACATATTCGTGTTCTAATGAACTGTTATTATCCTCTAACCGATACCACTTCCCGTACAACTGTTTGCAGTGAACCGTTTGTGGTTCGGTACTGTTCTACAATACTCCGTTTTCACATTGATCTGAATACTGTTTGTTTTTTTATTTTCCCCTTCCCACATGGCCATTAAACAATCTCAATGGATGTGCAATCTAAATACACCTAGTTTTTGGCCATTATTTGATAAATTGTAATGCGATTTTATTCAAATCCTTTATCAATAGCATTATTTGTTTTTACCAATAAACAATAAAAATCAGTGCTTTACGAATTCTCAAGTTAATATACAAAGAAGTATCTATTAATTTTTGTTAAATGGAAGTAAATATATTGTTTTCTAATTTAAACTCCTTATGTACTCCATCTAGCGTAGAAAGGACACTTTATAATACATGTTAGCTCGGAAAACTTTCGTCGGTCCATTTCGAAATAAAATTCAATCCTCACTGGCCGAAATCGAATCTAATCCGCTCCTGAAACGACAATGCTTGCTGAAACCACAACACGCTCAGAAATTACGTTAACAGAAAAGTATATTTATAATAAATGTAAACAAGTTAGTAAATTTATTTTATTTTTCTCTGTTCTAATTCTCTTTATTGATAAAATCCTTTGTTTACTTTCAGAGTAAAATGAATTAGATTAAGGAATTGATAAAGTATTTCAAATAATAATGCAATATTTAGTGTGAATTATTATTTTTTTGTTTTTATTCGCTAATGATAAAAAAATAAAGTTGGAATCCTTTTGGTGATAAGTTTAAAAAAAAAATCGGCGGACGGTTCCCAAAAGCCCGAGTGTTACAAACATTTTTGCTGTATTTCATTAAAGTCGTGATTCTTGTATTAACAAATCAATGACTTCATCCACAAAATCAATTAAATTGAGGTTGTTATCGCTTTATTCACATTTTGCTGGAAAGTGCCAATAATGTTTTTGAATTATTTTTGAGCTCTAAGATGGTGACGTGACTGGATTTCCTTGAATCGAAATTGTAGTAATGGGAATTTATGCGGCCTGCTTTAATTTCCTGAAATGCTGTTGGGCCATGATATCAGTAATCCCAGCCATTTATACTCTGAAAATCAATGATATCTAGAGATAATATAGTTGAATAATTTATTAATTTACTAACCGTCCTTTCGTAAATTAATGTATCCACAATTCAATTCATAATTAATTTTAAAATATATATTCGTTATACAAATTTTATTTAAAAAGAAATTAATAGTGAATTACTTTGATCAACTTTAAGTTAATCGTTTTTATCACAGCTAAAATTACAAAAAAATATTGTTTTATTTGGTTAGTTAGATAATTTCGTTGCAACCCCCAGCACCAGTATTTATTTACAGATGGATTTTATAAATGCAGATAAAGTAGTATTTATTATTTTATTGTAAATCAGCAAAGAATTAGAAAAATAAGCAAGTTGAATTATATTCATTTTATTGATATCCTGAAACGAAATGAAGATTTTTAAATTTAAAAGATCTTGTGCCTGTTATATTTATAATAATGATACCTACAAAAATTTTGTATTTTTCTCAGTTTTTTTCTGAGAAAAATGCAAAATAATTTATAAGAAAACTGACGCAATGCATAATAACATTATAAAATAATGCATATATATATGTATATATATATATATATATATATATATATATATATATATATATATATATATATAAAATTCAGCCTGCGTATGTTTGTGATCGCAACACTCGAAAAGTAGTCGGTGGATTTTGATGTGGTTTTCACTATCATTAAGAGAATTTCGAGAAGGTTTATATGCATTAAATTTTTCGAAATGCTCTCCTTTAGAGTAGAAATGGGGAAAACTATTTAAAAAAAAAAAGGAATTATGTAACCCTTGCCATGGCAACTTGATACACGTTACAGCAAGTTCACTATGAAAGCATTTTAACAAGAGTGAAATTATTGTGTTAAAGCGACAATTGTTAATAAAATCGATTCACAGTAAAAATGTGAAGCTTTATTGCCGTTTTGACAAATTTATTATCATTTTGATCCTCTTCCTAAAAAACATCTAAATGAAATCAGACGAATTCTAAACAATGCAGTCGATTGCCGAGAAAATTTTTCATTCCTTTGGCCTTGGAATATTTACAATTAAAATTTTTGTTGGTAATCGGTTGTTTCGTTGAAAGTTCTGGTAGTCCCCTTCCCTAAAAGTTCTAATAATTGAAGTATAAAAGTGACATAAAAAAAGAGTTCTGAGTACCTTTAAAAAATGTTTTCAGAATTCAAATATACTATTCAAATACTATTATACTATCAAATATAATATTCAAATATTCGCGACGTGTGTAAACTATTAATTTATAATGAAATCACTTAATAATTATTAAGTTTTCATAGGAGTTGGTTATTAGTGAATCATATTCAAAAACAATGTTTTGTCTGAATAAAAGAATTTCTGAAAGTGTTAAATTGAACATATAAACCTCAAAAATATCAAACATTACATATTACAATGTTTTCACCATATTACTAAATTAATTCATCATTTCATAAAAATAAAAAAAAAAACCTGTACCGCTACAACCCATGAAAGGTCTTGGATTCAGTACTTGTTAAGGATCGTACTGTTTCTAGGTCAACGGTTGTGCAAGGAGGTGATTTGGCCGAAATCACGCTCAACCGCCAGATTTTTTCCCAATTAAGGTTACCCACTAGATAGAGCCTGGGTGATCCCCAGGTCTACCGATCCCACAAGGTCGATCTACGGCTGATAGCAGAATAAATATTTATCTGCCACAGCCGGCCTCGAACCCGGGACCGGGAGCATAATAACACAATGCCTTACCACTGAGCTACTATAAATAAATGAAAATAAACGGTTATAGTTTGATTATTATTAAAGGATCTTTATTAAAGGAACGTTGTTCTCAAAATTTACGATACCTACTCTCAAGACTAACCAATTTCCTCCAACAAGGTGAGGGAGTACCTTGTACCTTCTAAGAAATGAAAGATGAAAAAGAATTACTTTAGATGCGAAAATTACTACCAAAAATAAAATAAATCACCAATTTCAGAATATTGAAATTAAATGTTGACCTTTCAATCAGTTTGAAACTTCTATCCTTCCATCCTTCCTATTCAGCCGTAATCATGCCAACTTTCTATCGTTAAGTCTTCACACACTCTGTACAAAAAATAACTCGGCGACCAATTATGTTATTATACGTTTATAAAAATAAATATTTTTGCATGATAAAAAACATTTTTTTCTGAGTTGCGAGACACAATATAATTGGCCACTAGATGATGATCTTAAACGATGTTTTTAGAAATCATGCAAGATAAAGAACGTTAGATTACGTGAAATCATGTAATTATAATTTATTTATTTATAATTACAATTTGCATTTTTATAAATACTTTTTATTTAAAGATATCTATTAAATATGTAAGAGATAATGAGCGGCAAATGTTCATATTTATATTCATATTTTATGATCATACATAGGCGGTGTATTTCCATAATTTGAATTTCTATATTAAAATTTTAGAATAAATATTTCAATAATTGAGTATCCATTGTTAAAAATCAGATTATTGCGTTACTATTGGCTTTAATATTTAATATACTTTTAGTCATATCATTAGAATTGTATAAAATTGAAGAGAAGAAAACAAAATATTCAACAGTTATAAATTTACTATATTTTATTTATAGAGATAATTAACTTTTCATTATTGATAAATGTTACTTGTTTTAATAATGGCTAATTCAATAATATGAGTGTAGTTGAAACACTCATGTTTCTGAATATTTTAATGTAACGTTGCATTAAAACGTCACACAAATATATCTTGAAAGTATTTAACATTAATCTAAATCATTACTTAAATATATGATTGTTTTTAATCGCAGGCTTGGTAAATCGAAATGAACTATACACTTATAGTTTGTTCTTTATAAAGTTCTTTGTTCTTTTTATTGTATATATTCATTTTTTATTTAATACGAAAAAAAATTATGTTATTAACACTGTTAGTTTATTATCTATAGCGATACAGTTACAGATTTGTTATTATTTAATTAGAATTTCAACAAACTTTTTTTATAATATTTAGTATATCCATAGTTTACTATATCATAGTATCATACGTAAAGTTCAAAAAAGTTTGATTCAGATATAGAGTCAAATGTGGGTTTTATTTTTTATATGATGTGTATAAGTGTTTACGAATGCTGTGATTATCCAATTTTTATATGTTGTGATATATAACGACACAATCTGTAGCTATGGGCGCTGATAATATTTGTACTAATTTTATATTATAAGCTGTTAGGATAAAGGGAACAGTAGTTGACAGCGCAACAGTGGCTGCCTCTTACAAGTTATAGTTGTCAAATTAGAGTTAAATTGATTATTTAATTTGCTAGTATGTGTAAGCCTGTACACTCAGCTTCGATGTTTAGGCAGTTTTGGTTTGAGAATCAAGGTGTGAGTGGAAGTATACCAACAGAAAATATAAAAAGTATCTGTATAACTCCCTCTAAAGCCATTTCCTTAGCACTTCGTTTAAGGAAGTGATGTTTAATAAATCATTATCATTAGTAATAATCAGTTTTTAAAAAATCAAAATGCTATTTGAGGTTTGCCAACTACTACTTCTTGTTATTTTGGTCTTATTTTATGATTGGAGCCTCCAGAACAAGCATGTCGAGTAATGGTAAACTGAATATAAACATAGTTATCTTTCTCAGTGCAATTAGAATAGACTAACTGTTTACTTTGATTTCCTTGATGAGAACGTTGACAAGAGGTGAAGATCTGAATATGTCAACTACGAGAACTGGTATAACGCTTCATTAGAAATTATTTTGGTAATCCTAACAAGCAGTCCAGCAGAACCTTCCTCGTTATGAAACAGTTCGATATGTCTTTCGCTATAAAAAATAAAATCGAGTTAAAAAAAAAGAAAAAAAGAACCAAGGACCTAATTCCTAGGGCTGTAACTCCTCATGGATGGTAGAAGTACCATAGAAACAAAAATAGAAAAATATTTAAAGCCAGAGATTGTTGCCAGAGATTTAAGACCAGAGATTGTTTTTTTTCAAATGAGTGAGAGAAATGGGTTGCTTCCGTGAGCAGCGCTGATTTCGAAGAGCTGAACAATACGAATATTGCTGATCGCAATATGGTCGAATTCTTCACTAGTGAACGAAATAATTAAGAAAAACTTCGAAAATCCAGACAGCAACACGTTAGCTGGCAAGGAATATATAAAAGGATTCTTTATTGCAGATAATTTCCTAAGGAAAAAGAAATCCTTTAAGAAGGTATATTATTGAAATTAATGATGGGAAATTCTCTGTCGTGCTATTATAAATTATTTAATCGTATTAAAAATATATACACTAATGAAGAAAAAGAAATGGTGAAAATTATAAAAACCCAAATACTGTCTAAACCAATTTACCAAAGGCTTTAAATTTGGTGTAAACTAGCAAGTTTATCAGTTTTCATTATCCTATTTATGTTAACGGTTAAATTATTATTTATGTTTGAAAAAATTAGAAAATTCTGTTTTATATTGTTTCTACATAGTTAAAAATAAATATTTATAGCATAACATTTTTCGATATTATATTACTTCGATATTATAGAATACAAAAGAATGTAATCGTTATTATAAACCACAGTTTTATGACTAATTTAATTTTTTTCCTTTCACTGGAAAATTATGTCAAAATTTGGTTCCAGCTAATCTCAACTAATAGATTATTTTAATCTGAGATGTTTCAGCTACTTAAATATGTATTCAGCTTGTTTTTATTGAAACATTTATGTGAATTATTTTGTTCACATTCAAGGTTTATTTCACTTTATAAAGGTGCATAGGATATAAGTGTCAAACTAGAATTTAACTTACCTCATAGCGTCAACTACTGGTTCCTTTACCCTATGCCGATAACCATAATGCTATAAAAATAATTGTATCCAGCTATTAATGAAATGGAATGCAATGGTAATTATTCAGTATAAATATTAATCAAGAATAGCAAATTTAAATTAGTTAACATTTTAATTAACAATTAACAAAAGCATTAGTTTTAAAAATCTTGTAGGAAAAAGGAAAATATCATATGTGTTCCGGTTGTATTAACAATTTTTTTTTTAACTCCCAATATAACACTGCCAAGAAGTAATAATGCAAACTTCATTTTCACCTTTTAGAAACTATCTAATGACGAAAGTAAAAAGTTCACCAGTGCAGTCTTTTGAAAAGTGTTCCCTAGCAAAATTAGAACATATTTTACTTTACTACTTTATTACTAGTTCGGATATAAGCTACAAAGTTATGTTACGGTAATCAGTTCCTTATAAAATGAATGTTCTTAGCGTCTGATGTTAGACTGAGTCATGAATGGGAGGATTTTATGAGGCTTCATCTTATAAATTTACCTACTGACGGGACTCAATGCTGAGAATTTAGCCAATAATGCTGTGGTGTTTGAGTAAAGGGGTACAAGTAATTTTTTGTGACAATGGATTCATGTTATATTTAGTTCTTTTTAATGAACTTTAGCTTTGTAAAAAAGTAAATAAGCCAATGAAACAGTATTCACATTTCATTCCAAAACTGTTTCAGTTATTAATAGCCTTTTTTAGATAAAGTTAACTAAAGAGAACAAAATCATTATGACAAAAATTGTGCCCCTTTCCATAAACACCACGTAATTTTTGGGAGTATTTTGAACATCCAGGTTTGATAAATCTTATTATGGATAAGATCAATGGATGATTAGGCGAATATTAGAAAAAAAATCCAATTTAGGATCTTCATAGCCAAAAAAAATCTAATAATTCATATCATTATGATAAACGCCTCATTTGCAATTTATTCGTTGCAATTTTTATTGTAATTGGCAAAAATGAATTTCTTTTAATCATATTGTCAATAAATTAAACCGAATTTAAAAATAAGTAAACACTAATTTATGAAGTATTGCACTGGCTCAAAGCAGGCTATTATTATTATTTTTTTTTATTATTTTATTTTTATACTAGTTTTTAAGCACTACTTTTTAGTTATGTTTTGTTGTGTCGGTGTTATTATTGTACAAAGTTTAATATCAATATTATATCATCCTAAGAAGATATCAATGTATTAACAATATTTTTACCAGAAGCATAGGTGTTTTATTATCCTAGTGCAGTCGTGAGCACATGTGGACTTATCCTCAGCACGTGCTTGTGGCCAAGCGTGCTCACTTTATCAGATAAAACAGGTGCAGTTGATTTATCGAAGATTTATAATGTATTAATAAAATATTCATGAAGAAAATGTTAAAGTATCATTAACTCTTTGCAAATATGAAAATTACTTAATAATTTTCTTTTCATATAAAACATTTTAATTGAAGCCGAATCATTTAGGACTTTTTAGTTAGGTACGGTTTCGTTCCCAATCTCATTGAATAATTGCTTAAAAAATTTGTACATAAGGTAGCCGAGCCTGTTGGAGCGGAGAATCGTCACTTTGATTACGGTTCGACTCCGGCTGACTCACTGAATAAACCTGATCATGTACCACCCTAGCTAGAATATCTGACTACTTGTAACCCAATAAACAAAAACAAATTTAAAAAATGGAAAAGTTGTAGAATAAATAACTCCAAGTAGGTAGGATCATCATAGGAACCTATCATAATTTTTCGGAAATATGAAAAGGATATATTTTAATTATTTATTAAATCAAGGGCAGTAGGCAATAATGCTATATCATTATCCATGCTATTCCTTCATCCCATATTTATAGACAGTTGGGAAGTAAAATAAATTAAATAAATAAAATATCATAAGTACATAAATTAATAATAGCAAAATGATTAAACAATTAAGATAAAGAATGTTAAAGTTAATTTAAAATAAAATAATCATCTTAAACAAATTCTGTAGAGATAAGGTGTAGAAGGTACTAACTTATACTATATCTACATGTTATTTATTTCTATAACAAACCATCATTATATGTTGATTGAAGATTTGATTTTATAAAGTGAAAAGATTATATTTTTGGAGAAAAGTATCGAATTATTGAAACTATTTATAAAATATTAACTCTCATTATAAACGTTGTTCCACTTCAAATCATTTTCGGAACATAGAATAATTATATCATATAATAAAATATTGAACCGTTTTGCAGACTTAATGCAATATTAAATCGTTTTCGGAGCATAAACATTATAATAAAAATAAATTATTCAATAAAATATTAAACCATGATATAGAAATGATAAAATATCTATCGAATTAAACCGTAATAGTAAGAAATTATTAAATAATTTTGTGGCCGTAACAGTGATACCATAATTAAACCATATAATAAAATATGAAGCCATATTATAAAACTATAATTTAAACTACGTAATTAAATATTGAATAATATTATTATTGTAATACAGTATTACTTCTTTTGGGTCTAAAACTAATAATAAAATTAAATAAAATATAAAGCCATTTTATAAAATTAATTCTTTGGAGCATAAACGTCATGAAATTATTTTCACCCTCAGTAATCTAAATATTAATTCCATATTTAAATGTTAATTGGGATGAAAAAAAATAATCAAAATTGCTTATATGCATTTTAAACTAACATAATTTTTTTATGTCTAGATCACATTTCGCTTACTCATTAACCTTCAGAATATGTTCGAGTTGTTAAATATAAAATGTTTAACTCATTTTTGAATTTTTTAAATATTTTTAGTGTCCTTTCTATTTAGAAAATTTATCAATGATGAGAACATAGAAATTATTGAAATATTAGCACATGATATTGAAAAGTATTACGTTTGAGCCTTTATAAGTACCTTCTAAAGATCAATTTAACTATAAGAAATGAAATATAAAATTGCTACTACATTAGATATAAATATTATATATTATCATATTTGAAAAATTAAAAAGTAAATTATTAATTTATTGAACTTTTAAGTAAAGATAAGTAAAATAAAGAAATATATATTAATAAGTAAAGAAGAAAAAAATCAGATAATACCAGGATAAGCATTTGAGATCTAAAATAAAAAAAAATAAAAAAAAACATGCTGAAGCAATTTACGTTTCATTCATATTCCGGAGGGCGCTATGTATTAGTAATGAATTGCTATAGATATGATCTATCTAATTCAGTGCTTTCGGATATTGGCCACTGACTGAGGCCACTAAAGAGCTAGTTAAAAAATGACAAGGCGGTAGGAGGGATATTAATTTTATTGCGGTGTCATTAGCGTGTCATCAAGCGTCACAGATCGGGTGGTGGGGTGGGGCGGTCTCCCCACTACCGCCGAGCCGGAGCCAATTAGAAACGGCTTCGAAGGGGTGGGGGTGGGGAGAAGATGGCGGCCGAGCAGGCGCGGGTTGGCAGTCGCACACGCCATGGTATAGAGACTGGAGCGGGATGGACCTGATGATGTATAGTACTGACAAGATGATGCAGGGCAAGTCCCCGCTACCAATATCGGGGCCCGGGCCCTGCTTTCCCGGCAGGTATTCGCCCACATACAGGAGCCCTCCGGACCCCATGAGGCGCTGCATGACCAACCCCTCGGTGAGTACCTTCCTTAACTATGCATATTATCATCTTTTGAAAGTAGGCCACGCTCCGAAATATTTTTTTAAGTCAACTGGAGAACCTAATATAGGTATCAATATTTGTGCAGTGTCCTGTGTGAATGCCCTTTGGGCCGTTTCTTTTGAAGTTTTGAAAGTGTACCTTGATAAGTAAATAACGCAAATACATAAAGAAAAAATTAATACTCAATCTGTGTTCACAGAAAATCACTATTATTTTCTTATTTAAATGCTCTAGGAACTTAGCCAAAGTTAATAACAACTTTATTATCAATAATTACAGTAAAACTTTCTTGAATATATATTTATATTGAACATTTAATTATATTGAATATATATAAGCTTTAATAATTCAAATTTACATACATATATTACATATATATCTACACAAATTGATAAAAAAAAAATATGACATTTTACAACTTTAGTAAAGTCTTCATCTTTTATATAAATCACAGATCTGGTAAAACAATAAACTTAAAGTAAGGCAAAAAAGATATATTCATAAGCTATAAAATGAGAAAACCCAAGATTTATGAGAAAAGGAGAGAGAGAGGGAGAAAGAGTGAGAGAATGGCAGAGAGTGAAAGGATTTAATCTCAGGAAGCGAATAAACCTAATCATGTTTGTATATTGTAGAATATCTCTATCCATCTTTGGCATGCTAAGTAGGAATTACATCCCATTTACAATTCCATTCATAATGTATCAGCCCATTTAATATTCAAGTGGCACCTACAACCCCATTACGTATTAAAAAGACTGCCATTCCTCTAACTCTTTTTTAAACAGTTGAATGTAACGGATCTTCCGCGGACGGAAATGATGTTTGTCAACAGTGTATCGTTTTGTTAAGTAAAGGCCTCAATGAGAGAGAAAAAAATGAGGCTAAGATTGGCTTAAGAATGATGGAGCGTAGTAGTACTACTCTTATGAATATTCCATGAACCGGCCTTGTGACCAAAATAACGCTAATTCTTAAATGTCTGTCCCCCCATATCTGGGTAGGGGGGACACACGAGATTCTTAGTGTGATAAATTGCAAGATATGCAATACTTTTGAAATACCCTGGTAGCTTTCTATGTTACTACGAAAAGATAAACTAATTTAAAAACTACTCGTTTTTAATTAAATAGGTACCTACCTGAAGTAATTTATCTGTCAGCATATTATTGCCGATTTTACTTTTTAAAACTAACAGAGCATCTTAAGACAATGATAAGAAAATATAAACACCTGGCAACATGATAAGGAAATGCTTAAACCAATGTATGGATAGTTCTTACAAAATTGTCATCTATACATTTTTAATAATCTTTCCATAATTCTCCTGCTAATTAGTATTAGCTAATAAACAAGAATGATTATTAAAAATAAAATTTTATCTTCTTACAGAACCTTCAAGGTATTAAAACTTTTTTTTTTAAATTAATAGATTGTAATTTTCGTACGGTAATTTAATCAAAACAATTACATTTTGCGAATACGATCTATTGCGAAAAAACAAAAAAAATGTTTTGTTGATATATTAATTAAATGCAGTAGTAGATGTTTTATAAGATTTTTTTTCTTTTTTTTTATATTATTATTTTTATTTGTTTATTCTAAAATCTATTTTGGTCGGAAATGTTTTTTCTTTGTTAGTACGCCTCTGCTATTCTTAAGAGACTTCGTTCCAAATAATTTTTTTTAAAAATTCTTTTCTATTTATTAAAATAATGGCTGCATTATGGAATGTTTCAAAATGCATCCATTTGATTTCAGAATATCAAAGCATTTCCTATTATTCATGCTCTAAATCGTACCAGAGTTGTTAATATACGCTATATGGTCTTCGTCGAATCAATACGCCACTCTAAAAACAGCAGTCTGACGGGATATTATAGAACAGTTTTGGCTTGGATACCTAAATAATGATTTGGAAAAAAAATATTTTGGTTAAAAAAAAAATAAATAATTTTTCGAAAGAGCAATACATTGAGCAATAATTAAATAACTGTCCAATAATTAGAAACGATTGAAAAAATATGCTCATAAAACTAATGTATTTTATGTGATTATCTGTCATTTATAATACAACTTGAAGTGAGAAGAAAAGCATTCATTCAGAAATATATTTGTAGAGTAAATTTTGAAATTACAATTTGCCAATAATATATGGTATATGATAAAATCATAATGTTAGATATTTTAGGTATTATATTATCTGTGAACATATTTTTCATGAATAAATTTCTTAAACAAGAATCAATGCCAAAAGCACCATAATTCCAATACATTTTTATTTTAAAAAAAATTCTTGTAACAGTGAATAGCAATTTTCTGCTTAACGATTGCATTTCATGCGTTGTGAAATTGAAAATTGAATGAAAAAATTTCATTTTTTTAGTTGTATTTTTCTCGAAAAAAATAGACTATTTCAGTGGTCGGCGGTGAGCGGCGGGACTGCGTTTTCTATCCGTTTCATAACCTCTAGCACGATTATAGAAGTTTTGGGGATGTTATATATATATATATATATATATATATATATATATATATATATATATATATATATATATATATATATATATATATTCCCCGCTACATTTGAGCACATCTAGCGGTCCTAAAATTCGGTATGTAAGACTGTAAGACTTTCTTCCAGGCAGAACTATATCATTACAGAATGGGTAAATTCCAGTCAAAATTTCAGTATGTTTGCCTAAAATTTCGGCGTTTTTAAAGTTTTGCACATCTCTACAGCTACTAGGGACACATCTCTACATACTAGTTTATAGGGCTCACAATTTGTATTTGAATTCGGTTGGTGTCAGGAAAGTATCTTTTGGGGGTCTCAACTTGGTTTCCCCACTCCCCCGGATTTTCCGATTTTTTAAATCTTTTGCGCACCTTTAAATTGAGTAAGAAATTAAATTACCTATAAAACAAAAGAAGTTTCATCGAAATTGGACCAGTATTAGCAAAGATATGGCTATTTCAATTGTTTGATTGCCTTGAAGGATTTTCTGTATCGAAGGTTAGGGGAGAGGCAGAACCATATTATAAAAGTATGGGTAAATTTTGGTTGTTAGGGAACTGTCTTTTATTGGTCTCAACTTTTTTCTCACTTTTTTATAATATAGTTTTTAAGTGAAAATACGACTTTAGGGACGGATTTTTTTCCTTCAAAGCATGTAGAGAAAATACAATAATCAATCAAAACTTTTTTTTTAGACCTCGATGTTTATCTCTGATTCCCAGAATCCAAAAAACAGATTTAAAAAAAAAAAATTGTTCTCTCATTATCATAATTATTTTTAAATGATCAAAAATTATTTTTTGGCACATCTTAAGATTTGTTACAAAAATGTATTAAAACATTATTTTTATTATTATTTTTTTTTTTTAAAGAATCCAAAGAAAATTTCTGGGTTCATTTTGAAGAAAGCAGATATAGCAAAATTATAAAAATGAATTAAACAAAATATTGAAATTGGAGATTTTAAAATTTGTATTAATAAGTTTAGAATGGTAGTTACCTACTTGTCTTAATTAGAATTTTAAGTAAGAGTCATTTGCTTTTGAACATTTAAATAAATTGGTTAAAAGGAAAACAAAAGTAATGACAATGACTGATTAGCTAACGTAGGGCTTACATAATACAGAAAAGAGTTTTTAGTAATTAAAATATAAAATAAAATATCCCATACTCCTAAGAAAAAAACGTTTCTTTTGTACATTATAATAAATAACTTAGAGGTACCAGATAATTAAAAGATAATTTAAAAGGTACCAGATAATTTAATAAAAATAATTATTAATTAAGTTTAATTTTAAATAGCTTTCACTCTTAACTTGTATAAACCGCTTTTTATAAACGACACGAATTAATCTGATGCAATCTTCTTAATAGGGTTACAAGACAAGAAAAAGTTATTTATTTTTTTTTGTATTGCTGTTTTACGAGTAAACTGATACCAATTTGCAACTCCATTTACAATTTAGGTTTATATGATCGGGAAGTAAATATATGAAATTTTAATTAAAAAATAAAATAAAATAAATATACGACAATTAATTAAAATACGTATTAATGCAGAAGATTTTTTTCTTTTAGTTAGTTATACATAGAAAACAATAGAAACCTTGGGATTACGATAAAATTTTGCATTTGAACCAAGCATAAATATTCAAATTTACGCTGAAAAATGTTGATAAAGTGGGTTGCTATAGACTGATGTCTTAACATAAAAGTTTGCGGAGGCGGTGAATGCCTGATGGGCATAACTTTTTATTAGAATGTTAGCCGAAGTCTCTATATTTTGTAACAGAAATAATAGCAATAATTTGAATGCGATTATAACCCCAGAACCAATATTAAATTAAAAATCAAATATCCTGTTTTGGGTTACTGCAGTTTTATTATAGTTACAGCTAATATTAATATCTACCTGTTATCTAAGAATATGCTAAAATGCAAGGCACATTTCACCCCTTGATGGATTTCAAGTTTCGATTTAAAATTGTGGAAGAAATTCACAAGAACGAAAATTTGATTGTTTATGACTTCATAATATAATCATATTCTAATAAAAATGTCCTAATTTTTCTTATGAATTTCTTGCTGAAATAAAAATAACATTTAAATCCAAAAAGCATTGAAGAATTTGAATTAGCTATTTTTTGTTGCATTATGTTATTGAAATTAAACTGCTCTCTAATAATTTTTACATTGAAACGTTTTCCTTTTTAATATTAGATTTTTTTTACATGAAGTTAATGTTTTAGTCATTTCTTACAAACCGATGACATATAGTATTTTATAAAGGATAGTGTTTGTAAGTGTATAATAAATATTAGTTATATATATTATATATTATAAATTATTACAATTGACTTTTCCTATGGTATAATATACATTGATCAAAGTTAAAAAAATATATATGCTATTTCTTTTTTTTTTTTGGGTCAGTGCCAAACAGGAATAAATGAAATTTTATAAACGTTTAAACATTGTAAACCTATGAACTGTAAATTACTTCCTAAAGTAATGCAAGTCCTAACTTGCATTGTGTGGGAATTGTAAATAAATCTTATCAATCTGCCTCTAGCGGCAAAATGGGTTTTATAAAATAGGAATCTCGTAAATTAATTTTTTAATTAAATCTCGTAAATTATTGTTGGAAGGCTAGTCAAGCATAGTGTGTATTTGTATTTGATAACATCACTTGAAGAACGATATTTATTATTTTAGCGTCTGTTACGAGTTATTATTGGTACAGTTTTGATTTGATTTACTGTAGATTTTATTTCTTTTTGGCACTGATTAATTTTTATTTTAGCATTTTACTTTTTATATATACATATACTTGTCATTATTATTTATATAATGTTCCGTGGGATTACATAATATTAATTTTTGTTTTATTTATTATTGTTTCATATCCTAGATTTAATCTAGAGTCTAACAATTTCGACATCATTTTTTTACATTTTATTGATTTCTTAAGCGATTAAAACCTCACGATTTCCAAGCTTTCAGGTAATAAGATGTTTGACACAAAGTCACTTTCAAAATTAAGTTATATTAATTATATTATATTTATTTATATTAATCAATTAATTATATTTATTTATATTAATCGATCAATTAATTAATTAATTAATTAATTATATTTATATTATATTAAATGATTTCGTTTCTCGACAACATTGCAGTCATTGTGTAGGGCCACTGCTCTTATCCTCATGGTTACTTGTACATACTATGTTTCAATTTTCTCCCATTGTTTATCATTTGACACCTTTTTTTTGTTAACTTTGTTAAATATTTAAATATTTACTTGGATAGTAAATTGGAAATGCCGTTTCCAAACATTTGAGTTTGAAATATAAATATTTTCAGTACCTGCTCCATGAAGCTCTTTTGGTTCAATAATTTTTATTTTTATGCGTATTAAGGAATATTTATGGATGAATCATCTTTCGTGTATTTTATACTGTTTGCTGAAGTCGTTATGTTTAGTGGCAGATTAAAAAGAAATAAATACGAATGTTGATAGAATTTAAGTGATTTTTGAAAATTAATTTCCCCGTGGAAGAATCCCTTTATATCAGGCATGTTAAACTCAAAGCGCGGTGCGATTTTCTTAAAATGGTGTTTTAAAGTGAGAATTCAGGAATATGAATAGGATATTAAAAAATAGTGTGTACTTAATTGGATTTAGAGTAATATTCGATAAAATTGGTATATAATTGTCTTCTTTTTTTTTTCACTTTATTTCGGAACATTGTGGATAAAAAAAAAATCACTTCGAGGGCCGCATATTGGACCACCCCTGCTTTAGAGAAATGCGTAAGTTTGACCTCAAGACGAACAACGTCATCTTGATTATATACTGACTAGAGGCAGAGCTCAGTAAGAACGGAGGTCTAATGAGACATAGCGGACACTGTGTGGTAGCGCTAAGAGGGGCACCGTAACGATTAACCAGTGGAGGGTTGGGATCGCGCAAGCCCATGAATTTTAATCCATGTCCTCCTATCCCGTCCCGCTAATAACTAACGCTCTCTTTACCTGCTTCTTCTCTCCTTAACCCAACATCAAAGCTTATAGATAATAACTCTCCTTTCCTATAAGTAGCACTACAAAAAATAAGAGGTACATTCAAGAACTAAATGAACCACAGCGGTATCGTCTACCGAGCAAATTACAAAACCATAGAAAGTCCAGAACCTCTTCGAGGGTTGATATAATGTTGATTTAAGAAATTCCATGGTGCAATTAATACTTTCATATAACCTCCAATATTGAACACTACATTCACTCATACTGTGAACAACAAAGAGTTGAAATTAAGACACTTTACAAATAAAGTTTCTTGATATAAGAAAAGCAATAATTACAGTAATAAAAAAAAAGAAATAATCATTTACAAAATATTTTCTGCTAATTTATGTAAACAAAACGAGTATTTTATATGCCTATTATCCGTAATAATTTTAAATTATCAATTTGATTATAAAATCCTTTGGCTCTCAGAAAGGGATATACGTACTCACGGGTAAATCAGAGGTGCCAAACTTGTGTGCCACACCAAACTTGCCGTGTGCCACATGCGGTACCCCAGGTAATTTCTTATGTTTCACGATGCTCTGATATAAAGTGAAAATCGAATGATATGTAACGAAGAAGATAGGTAAATTCGCCAAATTACATAATGTGTTTTAATTATCCTATCTGGGACTTCACATCAAAACATAATTTAAAAAACATTCTTGCATGTGCTATGTCCCGCGCGAATCTTGCCAGTTTCATAAAATGGTCCGTCTTTTAATTGGATTTGATACACGGGTATAAACCAAGCTTGTGTGTTTTCCCATTTCTTCACTGAAAATTTTTGTAAATAAATAAATAAAATAAACTCTTATTTTTCACTTATTTGGTACATAGGTTGGCTACATATAAACCTTATTTAATAGGTTAGTACATAAAAAATCCTCAATCAACTCATGCTTTTCCCTTCTCATTGTGGCATAGGAATATAAGAAACGAAAGGGCTGGACCATACTGCTTATTTAGCAAGTAAAGATCAGAACATGCCGTGAAAATCTTCCTTCCACTAACGTCAGTAGACTGGACGAAACCTATGGTAAACTAAATACCCATGGTAAACTAAATTGGTAGTAATAAGTAGCAACCATGATTATCGGATAGAAAAGGAGTATCGAAATCGTAGCTCGGAGGTGAATTAAAATGATAAAAATTACAATAACAGTAAACTATATATATTTTTTTTTATAATTCAATGTTAACCGCATGATTTATTTACAATCTGGTGATACCTTCGTGTCACGAATAACAAAATGTTGTAATGAGTAAATGAGTTAAACGTCAAACTAAAAATACGCAACATATATAAAGCAAACGGATATAATACATTAAGATATCAAGATAAATGAGAAAAATAGTAAAATATGTTTTTAAATAATAAAAAAATAGATTTTTTAAATTTTCTATATCTTTAATTTTTTTTTTCTTTGCATAGATGAAATAATTAAAAAGAACCTAAAATATTTGTATAATTACTTAAATAATAAATCATTACTCTATCAGTAGGAACGGATTTGTTGTAGTCACCCACTGGTATGGCAGATATTGCCGCCCCCTTCATCCGCTCCTATATCCTAAAACAATTATTTCTTTACATGTAAAAACTAATATGAGATAATTTTTATATTTATGTGTGCTTAATTGAGCTTTTTCTAATACTTACAAATTCGTTTGAATCGGAAAACATAATTTCAATTCAAATTTTGCCATTCCCCAAAAATTGTCGCTCCAGGCGAGTACCTAGTCTGCCTTTGGGTAAATCCGTTTCTCCTAATCACAATTACTTAAATTATTATTTGTTTTTTCGTAATTTTGCCACATTCCAGTACTTATATTTTATAACAAATATTTGAAGGTTCTAGGAGTAAATCCATTTTGAAACGCCGAACATGTGTTCCCCATGCATTCTCCGAAACATTACCCCTAAGTTTAACGGTTTTAAAGTGGTTCTAGACCAGATATAAATGTACCTGATATGTAGTACTCCTGGAAAGCTATAGGATGGACCAGACAACACTTTTAAATAAAAAAATGCTGTAATGTGTACTCCTGGACTTTTCATTTAGTATGGACAAATAAAAATAGTTAGTAATTTAGAAATTATTATTAAAAAGTTTTTACGAACAGAAACGACAAGCTACAATATGTAGCTGAACAAAAACGAAGCAACGAGTGACGGAAACGATTAAATCAACATAAATAAATTCATTTAAAAATTTTTCGGAAATATGCTTTTAAAAAAATTAAACCGTTTTAAAAAAGTCTCACTACTTATGAAAGAATTGAACGACTAAGAGATCAAAACATATTTGGAATTTAGGTATATGTGACGAACGGAGAATACTAGAATATAACCATATTTAAAAAAAAAAAATTAAACGATGCTAAAAAATAATAATAATTTTTCCATCATCATACTTTTGTTGTTCGTATGATTGTTTCCTATACTATGACAGCCGACATTTCGGAAACTACTTTGTGGGTCAGCTTCTGGACTAGAGCAATGCCCACAGAGGCTAAGCTGATCTTAGCTTATGTTTTCGACTGATTTCGGATCGATCCCAGAGGAAAAAATAATTGTTATAAGCTGTCAACAATCAATTACCCATCTCTTTTAGTCTGGAAAAAATTCATGATATGGATGTATTATAAAATCAATTATACTTATAAAAAGTAACAGAATAAAGACTCTCACGTCATCGTTTTATCAGTGTTAGATTTTTGCTTTATATTTCTTTTATTATACACATTATCACATATAAGGAACCTGATTTTCTTTTCCAAATGAGTAAATATTCCTTAATTTTGAGATTTTGGTCTTATTACTTCTCAAATCGTAGCATAACGTATTTCAAGTACGCCGGACCGGTCTCTTTGTATCTGTATCTTGAATCGTTTAGACATCGTTAGTTGCCTCGCCAATCATAACGATTTCTTGTGGATGCCCGGCTTTCAAAAATCCTAAAGTATTCTTCTTAAATATTTCTTAAACTAATTTACCATTTTCTAGTTGACTTAAGAAAATGATCCTATTACGAGCCTCCTATCCGACAAGATATTAGGACGATAAGGTTCGCAACGATGGTCCCATAAAGCAGTGATCCGAAGTATGAAATTAATAGTAGAAGAGAGGCGTGAAGTTGGAGCGGAGTGGACTCCCACCTGGACCCGTTCGCACCTCCCAATCGATACACATTAGCCCATTTCTGTTTTTCATGCCAATCACTACCTGTCCCATTCCGCGTCCCTCTGAATCCACAATGAGCTAGCAGCTATTCCAGAATAACGGCTATACTACCATAAAATGATATATATATATATATATATATATATATATATATATATATATATATATATATATATATATATATAAAAAAATCAAGTTTCAGAGATTGAATTCAAAAATACATTATATATATTGGCATTATCCAACGCAGTCATATCTTAAGAAGATGATATTTCAGGAAACACGAGCAGTATTGATATTACAATTCAAAATGGTGTTAATTGCATGCACAATAAATTAGTCCATAATGATTATCTTAGTACAGTTTCCATGATATTTGCCAAAATAAATTTACAAAATCGTGATTTCACTTCTTCTTATATATATATATATATATATATATATATATATATATATATATATATATATATATATATATATATACTTCCATCAAATTCAATTTCCTCTAGAAAAGACATTGTGATGGTTTTAGCGTGGTTAGTAATCTTCAAAATATAGAGAACGGAATGAAAAATGAGCGTTTTATCTTGAATAAAATGAGGCCAATATTGAAGGTAACGGCTATCGAAAACTGCTAATCATGCAAAAATAAGGAATAAGAGCAAACTTGAAGAAAATTTAATTTTCTACAAGTTTTATAATATCATTTAACGAAGTGGTCTTCATTCCGATGTGCTTTCACTATATTTGATTGGTCTAATATTGATGGTCTAATATATATATATATTCCGATGAATGAAAGATATTTAGCTATATATTTGCACCTTATTTTTTTGTAAATATCTCGTTTTTTAGACGTCCACTTCGTTAGATGGCCTCATTTTATTCAAGATAAAACGCTCATTTTTCATTCCGTTCTCTATATTTTGAAGATTACCGACCACGCTAAAACCATTACAATGCGTTTTCTAGAGGAAATTGAATTTGATGGAATGTGAGTCCTAATAGAGCTCTTTACGTTTACGTTTCTAGCTCCTATGATAAAGTGTTTCAAAAACACAATTTATTTTCCTAAAGAAGTGAAATCACAATTTTGTAAATTTATTTTGGCAAGTATCATGGAAACTGTCAACTCAAATTAGAACTAGTTAAATGCACCATAAAGTAGTTAATATTGATTATCTTTGTCGGAAGAACAGTATGCATGATATTTCCCAAAACCAATTCTCAAAATGGTGATTTCTCGTTTTTTTGACAAAAAAAAAATGTTTTTATAATAAATATTTGTATGTGTGTGTGTCTGTATATGTATATATATATATATATATATATATATATATATATATATATATATACATATATATATTTCAGATACGCCACTTTGGCATTGCACCTACGACACGTTCTTATCCATAAAAATAGATGACATAGGCAAATGGAGCAAGAACATTTCTTACTTGTGAAAATAACATTAGACAACTCTTATTTCCAATATAATATCCCAATATAATATTCCCCAAACTACTATCTCCTTCAGCTAACCAAGGAAATGAGATACAATTATCTTCTTACAATTTACTGATATTTAAAAAAAAATTCCGTTCGATTTTTAGACACATCTTAATCATACCTCTGAACTAACTTCAAGTGTCTTGAAATAATCCACACAGATTCTAGATCATAACTATGTACTACACACATTCAGATCTACTTAATATTTTAATTATTAAATTGAATCTAATGTTGATATT
The DNA here is from genome assembly GCA_948150685.1 of Rhaphigaster nebulosa. Classification (NCBI taxonomy): domain Eukaryota; kingdom Metazoa; phylum Arthropoda; class Insecta; order Hemiptera; family Pentatomidae; genus Rhaphigaster; species Rhaphigaster nebulosa. The sequence continues at coordinate 75,010,621 of OX411306.1, read as the reverse complement.
GTGGTGTTTGAAACTCAAATCATATTGTGTTGAATATTTACCTATGTTTGATAACAATACAGAAGTTCGGAAAACATCGTGAAAATTTTATCAAGCTAAAACAAATTTATTATTATCATCATTTTTTTTTTTTAGGGGGGTGGTGAGCTTTATACTATCAAATCCTAAAAGAACAACTATATCAACAACAATATCATATTCAGACGGTAGAACCGGCGTTTTGCTCAGCTTAATTTGATGGACAAATGGACTTGAATGAGTTTTAATCTTGTTTGTGAATACCGAAAACTAATTAAAAATTATATATATATATATATATATATATATATATATATATATATATATATATATAATTTTATTTGATCTTATATATAAATATATAGTAAAAAAAAAGTAGCACTTCAACTGTACCACTACAACCCGTGAAGGGTGAGTAAGGAGCCTAACAGTCTGTTTCTTGGCCAACGGTTGTGCAAGGAGGTGATTCGGCTAATTTTCCTCAATTAAGGGTACCCACTTTATTGAATACAGAATAAATAATTATCTGCATCAGCCGGTCTCGAACCCGGGAACTTGAGATTAGTAGCGCAGTGGCTTACCCACTGAGCTACCCCGCTCCCTAAATATATAGCCAAAGGTAATATTAAAACGACAAAAATAGTTTTTTTACAAATATTTCGTATCAAATGTTCCCCGATACTCAGGTGAATATGGTGGTTTAATTAAATATACTGGTAGATTTTCACATTACATTAAAAGATAAAAAAAATCTTAATCATATACCTATCATATTTATGATAGAGAAAATAAACGTTGCCACTTAAGTAAAAAGGTTCAAAAAAATAATTCAGTCTGAAATTCTAATAATATACCTAATATCACTAAATAATATCTATTTTTTTTGTAATTTCATTAAAAATAATTATACAGTTAAAAACCTGTTATATATATATATATATATATATATATATATATATTATTATTATTATATATATATTATTTTTATATACTATACATATATATATATATATATATATATATATATATATATATATATATATATATATATATATAATTTTTAATTAGTTTTCGGTATTCACAAACAAGATTAAAACTCATTCAAGTCCATTTGTCCATCAAATTAAGCTGAGCAAAACGCCGTTTCTACCGTCTGAATATGATATTGTTGTTGATATAGTTGTTCTTTTAGGATTTGATAGTATAAAGCTCACCACCCCCCTAAAAAAAAAAAATGATGATAATAATAAATTTGTTTTAGCTTGATAAAATTTTCACGATGTTTTCCGAACTTCTGTATTGTTATCAAACATAGGTAAATATTCAACACAATATGATTTGAGTTTCAAACACCACAATATCAACATTAGATTCAATTTAATAATTAAAATATTAAGTAGATCTGAATGTGTGTAGTACATAGTTATGATCTAGAATCTGTGTGGATTATTTCAAGACACTTGAAGTTAGTTCAGAGGTATGATTAAGATGTGTCTAAAAATCGAACGGAATTTTTTTTTAAATATCAGTAAATTGTAAGAAGATAATTGTATCTCATTTCCTTGGTTAGCCGAAGGAGATAGTAGTTTGGGGGATATTATATTGGGATATTATATTGGAAATAAGAGTTGTCTAATGCTATTTCCACAAGTAAGAAATGTTCTTGCTCCATTTGCCTATGTCATCTGTAGGCAAGGTAATTTATGGATAAGAACGTGTCGTAGGTGCAATGCCAAAGTGGCGTATCTGCAAATTTTTCTATTTTGTGGTTATTTTGTATTTTAATGTGTTGGTTTTTGTTCACCTCGCAATGCCAAAAATACCCAACTGAATATGCGATGTCACTAATTAAGGATACAAAATACAAACAATTTAATTAAGAAATTAGCTACCTTACTTTGGCAACCATAATTCGAATCCAATTTTCTCAGTGCATTGCACTCACGATGTGTTAATAGAGTTCCCCGTTATTCCTTTAGTTAAAAATTAACGGATACCTATAACAGCGGTTTGATAAACCAATAAAAGGAATCGTGACTATACAGTTGTAATTATAATTATTACATTCGTAAATGAAGAGATATGATTATAAAGTACAGACGAGAGGATCGCATTGCGGACTAGTGATGCAGGCGCTGGGTCTAATTTGCTGGCGTGGCTAAGCGCTCTCGGCTAATCTTGGTTTAGTGGGTCACCGCGCTCTAATGCCGCTCACCCTCTGTGGCTATACTCCCTGTCTGTTTGATTTTCAACCTATACTATGGAGGTTGGACAAAATTCTGTTAATATGTTTGAGTATGGAATTTAATGAGAATATGGTGAAAATTAATGAGAAAGAATATTCGAATTCTCTTTGTAAAATACGAAGGAAGTACAAACAATAGTTGCACAAAAAATAAATAAAGGAGATGGTGATATGGGTAGAACGCACAGTTTAATGTGCACCGAATGAATTCTGTTTCCCACTGGCGAAGAATCAAGTTAGGCCGAAACGTCTGCATCCATTAAGAACACATTTCATTACTATATGTTATATTTCTGACAGAACCTTCAACCATCATTTCCTTGATTTCATCAATGGTCAATAATATCTCCATTATAAAAGAATGAATTATTGCTTTATTAATTGTCTTTTCCGTATATTCTATGTTCACAAATACATACTTCAACGGAAGAATAGTCCGGCTGGAATTTTACAGTTAGTATCAAGCAATATGCCAGTGCCTCAACACTGTAAATGTGTTTTCTGATTCATACTGATAATGGTAGACTTTTCTACTAAAAATCTGGAAGACTATACAATAAATAGAGCTTTGTAGAATTTTTAAAGCAAAATATCCAGATAGAGAGATACTATTTTCTCTCTAGTGATACAACTACATATTCTAATAGATTGTAGGCCTTTTATGTGATGGTAAAGGCATCGGGACATTTCATAAGGACGATATTGTCAATTGAAAAAAATCTTCAGCACTGGGAATATGATGGGGTAGTAAGAAACATGGGAAATAGAGTATTGAGGTAGAAAGGAGTGAGGAAAAGTGAAAGAAAGAAAAACGGAATAGATGAATCATGGAAAGAAAATATTATCCTACGCTTTTCGGCCTCACTTTGGCCATCCTCAGAATGAGAATATTACTCAGTGACGCGCCAGTTTGTTTTTGAGATTTTCCTTCCAATATTTATTTTTTTACCGAGGTTTTCTCCCCTTCTTATCTTACCATGTTTGCGTAATGCCTTGAAATGTTATTATTACGATTATTTAACATCTCAGTATGTCCTCTGATATTCAGTTTTTTGTTCATCACCTTTTGTTTTACTTTACCTGACACGTTGGCTCGATATTAAATATTCCCTTTCTCGCTGCAACCTTTCATGGCTTTTCAGCAACAGCATCTTTTTTGTTTTGATTAATTTTTACTTAATATTAATTTAGTGGCACTTTCGCTCAGCAATATTTCTATATTTTATCAATAGCTCGAAGATGGAGCCAAAATTAATTTTATCCAAGTATGGCTTTAATCACTGGGAAAAATTCAAAACATTATATTTATTTTTTCCACTTCGTTTCAGTACAAAACATGAGAAACAGATGGCAGCAAACTATAGCTGCAAAACATACAATGACAATACAAATAGTAATAACCCTTATTATTATCTCAGGTATACACATGCCGTATAGCGAGCTAGCCGGAGCTTTTTTAATGGTAATGATGGTTGAACAGTATGTATGTTCTCTAGCCAACATTTAGCTACATATACGGAAAACGTTCTAGCCTCCATGCCACTATTCACGAATTTCTAATCCAATTTTTCAACTCTTTTGGAAAATTAGGTCTTACTAAATAGTCTAAGACATTGGAGATAGATAGATTATTTGTTCGTTTTTATTTTCTACCCTACCTTACCCTCCCTACCTTACATTAAATACAGCCAACATGGGATTTGGCAGCAGAGATACTTCGCTAAACTTACCTGAAATTGATTCAACTCATTTACGAATATTTTAAATTGTTTGAACTATCCCTAAAAAATGTTAAGAACTGATAAATATTTCACTAAGGTACAAATATATTGCGAAATATGGAATATATTGAATACATATGAAAATGTACCTACGTAATATATAGAAATATGTTAGGACATGAATGGAAAATCCAAAAAAGAAGCCAAGAGTTAAAAGTAACAGAAATAAAAAAAAATCACATATATATATATATTTATACATTGTTTTATTTATACATTATAAATATAAATATGTAAGAGAAATAGCTCAAAATGAGACATAAATAATTGTTATGACATAAAAGGAAAAATCCAAAAAGAAATCAAGAGTCCCAAAAATAACAGAAATAAATAAAAAAATCATCTGTCCATATTTCGCCAATACAGGCATCATCAGGACAGTAGGAGAGAAATAAATAAAATATAAAGAAAGAAAACCTAATAAAGAACAAAAAATATCCAGAGTCAAAAAATTCACTAACCAGAGATAGCACCCCACACCAAGACACCCAGACACATACTAAGGGAAAAGGATGGTTACTTGACAATATATGGGAAAAGTTAAATCACAAACAGCTGATTATAAAAAAAAAAGAAAATACTCAGACTAAAAACTCAAAAAATATCCAAAACCGTTTTGTTCTTTATTAGGTTTTTTTTTCTTTATATTTTATTTCTTTCCTCCTACTGCCTGTTGATGCCTGAATTGGCGAAATATCGACAGATGATTTTTTTTATTTATTTCTGTTATTTTTGGGACTCTTGATTTCTTTTTGGATTTTTCCTTTTATGTCATAACAATTATTTATGTCTCATTTAGAGCTTATATATATATATATATATATATATATATATATATATATATATATATATATATACAAAATGTTTTCAAAGAACTTTCATGACCTTTCTGCCCGCTCATGTGAATGTATAGGTAGCTATGAAACTTGGTTTAGACTTTTGGGCCTACACTAGTAATTAGCTGGCTGTATCTTATTCTTGATGTGAGTATATTTGTTACATGCAGACATTTGTTACAATGAAATAATTTCTGCGTTATAGCAACCAAGATCATTCCTATAGATTTGGCTATCTAAAATAAATTTCCCTAACATGTGAATAAACTATTTCAAATATACATATTTAAATACAAATTACAACTTGCGTTATTTATCTATCCATATTCCGGCTTTTATTTTATTAGTTTTCGTTAACAAAAAGTAACTTAGAACCTAATCTAAGCCATATCATACAAACGAGCAGTGATGAGCTCGCCCAAGACGTCCTGGCGTAGCAGAGCGGCCGTGGGGGTCGGAACGTTGCTGGAATATAATGTCTTAGGGTGGTGGGGAATGGGGGGAGGGAGGAGTGTGAATTCGATCATGGGAGGAGGCTCAGGCGGGCCCTCCCCATGAATTTTATATGCATGTGTTCTCTTCAGTCAGGACCGCATCTCCTCCACTGGCACCTTCGTCGGCTTATCCGCTTCCAAGCTCTGCTTCCTTTTCGATGATCTGGTTTGCCGGGTTTTCAACTGTAGCCTATGTGTGTATGTGTGTGTGTATATATTTATATATATATATATATATATATATATATATATATATATATATATATATATATATATACACATGGGAAAAATTGGAGCTGTTTTATTAATAAATTAGAAAAATTATTTGTTTAATTATTTTTAAATTATAGTGGTAGGCGATTGCATTTATAAAATAAAAATAAGTATGGGATAATAAGTCAATCTCGAACTTCTTTACACCTAATAGTAGTGGTAACCTGCATATCATTTATAAAAGATAATGAAAAAAAAAAGTTATAAGAATAATAAATAATATTTACATAAATTTATAAAAATACAAACTCCTCAATCATACAAATGTGACTCTTAAATATCTTATTTGCTGAAACGATTTATCAGAAAGTGATCAAAGTTAGGAAGCAATGAGTTTGTTTGTTGTGTCGGTATGAGGTAAAGGTGTCGAAGAAATAGGTTATTAAGGACTGCGTTGATAACTTTTGTTCCAGCATAATTGATGATGATTAATGCGCACTGAATTGATTGAAGTTGGAAGGATATGATGATTTAGTTTGAATCCTATAAATGAACAGAATCTCTGTTCAGAATAAATCTGAATGTTGTCAACTATATGTGTTTTTTTTGTGTTAGCAGTAAATTGAGACTTAAGAAAAGTTGTCAAGCAAATGCTTACCTAACTAGCCGGAACCGATGAGCAGTTTCACTCCTTTTTAATCTTGTATGAGAATTCCGTGATGTACTTTTCGAAATGGCTCCATAGGCAGTGAGTTCCTTCAACAACGATAAGCAGAGCATTTGCAGGATTTAGGAAGACTAGATGTAGGATAATTGGAGTGCTTAAGTAATTCTTGTTAAATAATCTTACACATACCCGAACGATCGAAATAAGGAAAATATGTATAATTTATTTGATGACTGTTACATCTCTAACGGTAGTAGATCTAAATAATTATTTTTTTAATCTTTGATATAATTATATAAAGTTTTGAGAAGAAAATTCTTATAAAAATCTATACAGGCATTCATTGTAATTGTTTTTTTTTAATTTCTTTTAAAATAGAAACTTTAATTGGAAAATTGGATAGTCAAAAATATTCAAACGAATATTTAATTTCTATTTCCTTTATGAAGTCACAATTGTACGAATAAGCACCTTATATGTATGTGATAAGAATATAATTTAACTAAAACTAAACTTATATATTTCGATATATATAATTAAAGATTTTAAGTATAAATCAATTAATGACCAATAATTTACCACGGCAAGGCAATATAATATATTGAACGAGGAAATATTTAAAAAAAAAAATTAATATTTCAAGTAAAGATTTTAAGAATTGATGATTGACTTTGCAGTATATATAAACTAGCTGACCCGATAATTCGTCCCTATTGCTAGATTTCACTATATAAAATATATAGTTTAAATGACCAGAATTGAGAGTTTGATATCAATTATTTTATGTAGTTAAAATTAGACATTTAGGTAAACATTATTTTTTTTTTCAATGTTCTGGATCACATAGATTAAAATAACTGTTTTATTCAATTTTAAATTCACATCAATGCTCTCTGATATACAATGCTTTTTGTAATTTCATTTGGCATGCATTCAAACAAATCCCTTGGTTTTCCTAAACGGGAATATGCAACGTAAAAGTGTCCATGAGAAAAAGATGGATTCTCCAAGTTCATTCCACATAGGTGCTTTATGATTGATCTTTATTAATGATATAATGATTACATTTATTACTTCTTACGTTTATTCCAAGTTTCTTTCACATACAATATGAACAATAATGTACAATATACAATATAGACAACAATTCCTTAGATTACCTGAGGATATTCCAACATCCTTGATATTAAAATGTCTGCTGTGTGCAGTGGTTTCACATTCTGGCTTTGCCCCTCCCCCCTAATTTGTAGAGAATGGAGAGGAATCATTCTGCTGGTTCAGGAATAAGGTAAAATGGGTTCAGACTGCAGAGTCCAGACCCGTTCCCTCGAAGAGCACGTCGACCAAGGGGACAGAGCCCTGCCACCTCTCAGGCCCTGGTGGTGGAGCGATGTCTCTGAATAGAGGATTGACACAGGCCTTCAGCCCATAAAAGAATTTGATGTGCCTCCGGCTTATATATTCCGGCACTGAGGGAAGTATATATAAATATATTCTGGCTTATATATTCTGGAACTTCTCATAGATGGTGGCGTTTCTCGCTCTGTTGAGTGAGGTCCCTCTGACGATCCGTCGAAGAACGGAGTTCTGGAAGTCCTGTAGTCTTTTTAAGGTGGTCTTATACATGTACCGGAGCACCGGTGCACCGTAGAGCATGGTTGGTTTTATAATGGCTTTGTATATATGCAGCTTCAGCCGGAGTGAGGTGGAGGTGCTGCGACGTGAACAGGCAGTGAAGCCTATGCGACTTCAGCCGGGCCAACTTGTTCTCTCCTTGACGTAGCTGTAGAAAGTGAGACACCTGTCTAAAGTAACGCCAAGTTAGAGAATAGAGTTAGAGAGAGGCCGTTCTTCTGTTTCCATTTTGAATGTCTTGGGCAGTGGCTTCTTCCCTTTCTGAAACGATATCACGATGGCGCCCGTCTTCATGGCGTTCGGGGAGATTCACCCTGATGCCGTTCATTCCGAAGTCTTCCACTATGGCCGCCGATGCTGCATGTGCCTTCTCGAGGACCCTGCTTGCTTTGACGCTGGTGACGTAGATGCTGATATCGTCTGTATAGGCTGCTACTGTGCTACCCCTGGATGCTGCACTGAGATCATTAGTGCCGTGAATACGACGAACAGTATTGGTCCCAGTACAGACCCTTGAACTACTCCGTAGACAGTATCGTGTGGAGGCGATAGGCTCTCGCCGATCCGTACTGCGAAAGATCTTCCACTAAGATAGCATCCAATCAATAGGCATAGGGAGGCAGGAAACATGAACTCCAGACGGCGGATTAGGAATGTGTGCGACACACAGTCAAAGGCAGTAGCCCTGTTCATCTGCATAAGCTCTAAGCTGTGGGCCTACAGCTTCATAAGAGGGTACTCACAGGAGACCACTCGTTGAAAACCAGTCTGCTCCGGCTCCACACCGCAGTGCTTCATCAGGTGGTGGTTAAGAAGCCGCTCATAAATCTTGCTCATGTGCGAGAGGAGACTGATGGGCCAATTGTCCTCCGGTAGGTTTCCCATCTTACCCGGCTTGAGTAGCGGCACAAGGATCGTTTGTTTCCAGACTTTAGGAAACTACGAGATCAGAAGGCAAGAGTTAAAGGTATTCAGAAGGAAGGCTTTACCTCTCCCAGGGAGCATCTTCAACAATAGTCACGCGTGCGCTGAAAAATGTTCCTCAGGTTTTTCCTCTAGCCAATCAGAGCGAGTATGTGCCGTGGAGGTTTCCTGATCGCGTTGGCCAGCGGGCTAAAACTGGGGATGTTCTTATGGGCTGAGTCCTGGATGATAATGGAAACAGAAAAAATAGATTTATAGGACTTCTGAATTATTAATATTTCGAATATTGTCACCCGCTGGTATCAAAATGATTTGAATGTTAGGAGGATCCGTTTGACCTCTCTTACATATTTACTAATAACATTTTAATAACATTACATTGAAAAATCGACCTATTTTATAATTGCTAAATCTTCCGGGGACCATTAGTATGACGTAGTTAAAATTTGGTAAATATAGTTCAGTAGTTTTCGCGGTTTGCGGTTGCAAACAAAAAACGTGCTGTCTTTTACCATATATATATATAATATATATATATATATATATATATATATATATATATATATATATATATATATATACACATACAAATTATATATATACATATTTTTTTTTTAATCTACTATGAAAAACACCACCAAACGGCCGTTATCCAATGAATGATGAAATGCTGATATATTGGTTTCTGTTTCATTACTTTCACGTGATCATTAGATAAGCCTAAAAATTCATTTTAAATATCCATTGAAAAAATTTATGTGTGGAAGCTCAAAGGTAAATTTGCGGCTATTCGGTATAAGGGGAATGGCTAAATAGGGTATAAAGATCGGGGGTGGGAGATGGATGGGGGTCGGTAAGTAGATAATAAATGAGCGGTATTAATATAGTGTAAATATATTCAGGCTAAGATGTAGCCATTAATTGAGGCCTACGGGTGATCTACTGGGGCTGTTAGGGGCCACTTCTGCGCATAACTTAAGCCCGCAACACCTTTAACTGAAAATCGTTCAATCTAAGTACGTAGAAAAAAAACTCACCATGCGCGGTTAGGTAATTGTCAGTTACAGCCGTTGTAATTGTATTAATTTTGTAGACGACATCAAGTCATTGACAGCCTGGGTTTTATGCTCGGATTCGTCGTTTAAGCCCTTTTAGTGGAGCGATCAGTTTCCGAAGGTCTGATAGATTTTCGGTGTTCATGAACGGATAGGAATTCTCACTTGCCGATAAATGTTTTTTAATTAGTGTTGAGCAGACACATTGTAGTAATAATGTCAATAATTAATTATTGATAAAATTGTAATGTCCTCTTCAAATGAAATTTATTTAAATAAAAATCTTAATGTAGTTTGTATTATTGAAGATTTAAAAAAAAAAATTATCAAGTAGGTAATGCATTTTTTCTTCTCTTTTCACAGTTTATCAGCGAATGAAGGAGAATCTTGGTTAGGGATGCGGTGTAAATGAACACACAATAAGAAAAAAATTATTTTAATGTGTGCCGACATTTTGGCCTAAGTTTTAGGCCATCATCAGGCCTGAGGGGCGTATAATAATATAATAATAATAATAAGACGCCAACCATAAATTAATGGGTCTGTTGACATTTAAAGTTTTTTTTTATTTTTATTTTTTTAAATTATCTGACTATTATGTTAAAATAACCAAATCGGTGATGAAACACTCTAAAAATCCAAAAATAGAATATTAATTAAAAACTAAATTAAATATTAAGATTAAAAAATATAAAATTATATATATAGAGAAAATGTATTCGTTTTTTGTAAATTGCACTCAAAATTGTAGTTTATAAATCAATAAGTTACGATATTCAAGAATGTCCATCATTTTGGGTTTGTTTCATTTGTGGATTGTTGTTCAGTTGTTGTTGTTCAGTTGTGGATTGTTTCATTATTAAACAAAAATCATCCCTCACTTGCAATGATCCTTACAGAAAAGACTTAGACTATTTAGGCGTTTTCTACAGGGTTAAATTTTAATTATGAAATATGCTGTTAGATGTGGGATTTTATTTTTTTAATTTATTTAGTAATTCTACATATGGACGTATCTTTTTTTTTTTAAGTCCTTTCGATAATAAATCCATTCTGTTTATATTACCTGATTCTGTTCTAAAAATAATTGCTTTGATGAAATTTCCTGTTATAGCCATGGCTTCTAATAATTTTCTTCTGAACTTGTTTTTTTCTTTGAGTAAAATTTTTATTTTTATAAAGATTTTAAAATCCCAATTTTTTATATTAAAAAATGAAAAATGTAATAAAATATTTAAAGTACGACCCAAATTTTAAATTCGTCTTTGTACTTAAAAATATGAACTAATACTAAAATCAGCTTAGTTTTGGAAGATTCAATTTTCTACCAATTCAAGCGTTTGTCATGACTGAAAGACACAAAATAATATTAATGCATACCATTAACAATATATCCCAATATATCCCACCAGCCTAACACAGACTAATAAAATAGAGAAGGTGCATCACTTGTAAGCAGTATCTATATTTGTTTAGTTTTTACTAGGAAATTAAATATTAGTACATCCCACTACTATCACTAGTCTTTATTAAAACCCTGATAATATCTGAATTAGAGAAACGTTGATCGGCTGGATATTAAATGCTATTCAAAGTTTTTTTTTTATCTTTTAATAAAACTTTTTTTCAGTATTTGCATTAATATTTTAAAAACATAACGACTTTAAAAACCTTTATTGCGAGTTATTTGCGCATGATCTTATCTGTCAGATTAAAATATTTTCCTTTTTATCTAATCTACATATTTTTTTTTTTATTTATTTAAATTTTATGTCGCCTTAAAAACATATAAAATGAATATTCGTTTTTGGAGAATATTTGGACAATTAGGAAATTCTACTAAAACACCAAGCATTGTATATAAGAAAAATAATTCAATATATCTTTACATCGGTTTTACTCAAGCTGCAATGGCGTCCAATTTTCGGAGGCGGCAAATTTTTTTTTTATCGTTTGACGAAAAATTATTATTGAGAAATAAAAAGTTATATTCACATTTTCGTAAACGGAAATCTTATTCGAAATCTGAAAAAAATTCTCCAACATAAATCCACTGGCTAAGCTTTAATGAACAATCAATCAATTCCAATATCATGGGAATCAGAAAGAGTAACAAAAATTTATAACGAGAATCCACGAAATGAAATTCGCTGGTTAATTAGTTATTACGGGCCTTAATAACCTAATCAAGAACTTACCGGAAATTAAAGGCTTCAAAAATGAAGGATTGACTGAATTATGAAAATGTTGTGAAACAATATTGGCCCAATAAGGGTGTGTACTTACCGTAATCAAGTAGAAATTCACTCATACTTGATATTTATTCAAATTATTTTCATTGCCCGTATCAAAAAGACCAGTGAAGTAAGATGCAAACAGTTACATGAAGTCCGCTATATAACTTACAAATTATTCATCTAAAATAACATATTTTAATTATTATTGTTCGCTTAGGCCAAATGGATCATTCAATAGCCTTTAGTATATCTCAAGTGGAGTATATACCTGTTCAGTGAATATTTTTGTGCTAATTTAAAACATATACACATTTGATCAACTATTATAAGAAATAAAACATATAGCTTTACAGGTGAGTCAAATTATTGGCACTGGGTTAAAGATTAATCAGCAAAATATAAGCTTGACTTTGGAGGGACCCTAAGTTAGGACTGAAAGTGCGTCATAAATTTTTTATAACAGCGTTTCCGGTAGACTGTTTCGTCGAGTTTTGAGAATACTCACTCTAGGTTAAATATTTAAAGGTGTTTCCCAGTGACCACATCCTGGTCGGTGACGTTGAAAAAAAAAAAATTCTCATTATAGACGATGGTGGAGAAAAAGTGTGAAACACGTTTTTATTTTTGTCTTTGGTTAATTAATATTGTAACACTAATAAATTATGTCTTCCTCAATGACACTGAGGTATTTGATAATATTAATGACAATAATATTTCTCTGTTTGACAAGAAATAATTAATTTCTTAATAATTGTTAAATTTTGTTTTACATCGAATCAGGAAATTATTATAATCTGAAACTATTATACCCATATTTTTTACCAACAATTTTGTTTGTAATCATTACGGAATAATTTATAATTTTAAAACAAATCTAAAAAAATACCTTATTTTTTATTATAAGCTAATTATAAATTTGACGAAAAAATGAAATTAAACCTAGATTGATACCTATTTTAATTTAAATGAGAACATAATATGATTCAGGTCCCTTTTAGTTTTTTTATTTTGATTATGTTATAAACAATATTAAACTTTTTTTTAAATTGAAATAATGGTTAATATCAGCAAAATATTCTCCAGTATTTTCGAAATTTTGGGTTATAACTCATTGGCTGATTAAATCCTAACCTTCTTGATCATTGAAATGTTAAAGTCATGACAATAGATTAGGTAATAAGTTTATCGTCTGTGTAGGATTGGTACCATGGTTTCGGATTGAGGCTCATTAGTTTTATAATTAAATCCTATGGGTATTTATTTTAGTTTTTTGAGTAGAAAATTATGGTAACCAATTAAAAATAATGTAACAAGTAAAAAATTTAGTTGGAAGTAGGTTTTAGTCCTAAAGACGACGGAAGCTGTTGCGTGGAACGTAAATTAATTTTATATTGACTTTTATATTGAGCTGCGATACTTCAGGTTTTTAATTCTGATTTTAGAACAGTACCCGAATAATAGTAATTTTAATTTTTTAAATTAGTATGCGCATTTATGCGCTCTAAACACCAGCACTGACACTAAAATAAAATAAATGCCCATCAGCGTAAATATTAGATATTTTATTAAGTAATGAACAAATTTGTTTTTATATTACCCGGCAAATCTTCTTCGGCAAAGATCCTATGGCTCCCGAGATTTTTGAATCAAGATAATATTTTTGAAAACGTAATTTGTACAAATATATTTCAGACTCAAGATGAAAGTAAACCTGTAATATAATTTTGTGACAAAACTCTTCTCTTAACTCCTTAAACTTGTCAGGTATATCATGTCAAATAAAGGACTATTTAACGCTCAATTTATTCCGAACAGGTAAGATATTACTGAATCTGACATGTTAAAATAAGTTATAACTGAAATTATTGTTACTTGGCCAAACCCAGTTTATTATATATCTGAAAAGGCGCTAAGACGGGGAAGAGAACTAAGATGTTTTCAATTATTCTCCGGATAGAGCGTAAGACGCCCGGGCGAGCCATCTGTATGCCGTTCGGGGGCGGCTGGGGCGATTTCGATTCGGAGCCTGTACCGGTTTTATTGGCGCCAGCTCTTTGCTCCTTCTTGTTCCGCGGCAAAACCAATTCCCTCTTTATTGCTCCTGGACCCTCCCAGAATTGCTCTGAATTTAGAATACGCAAATAAATATTTTATCACCCCCCTCTCATGGTGGTCGTGGCTTCACACACCGCTAACAAGGTTTCTTTCCCTGTCTGTATTCTTTTTTAGTTCTCACTTATTTTCTGTCTTTTCCTTCTTTTATTTTCCCCAGACATATTCCATTGCCCATTAGTAGAATCGTTTTACCAAGTTAGGAAGAAAGATACTTCCTTCTTGGATCGTTTAAGAAGTAAACAGTATCTGTTTAATGCGATTATTTTGGAGGTGAAAGATGTTATCTACAATACAATAATAATATAAAAATATTTAATACAATGACAACTTTAGGCTAATCGAAATATTCTCCAACCACCTCAATCTGAGTCTTCTTACTCTTCTCCTTCCTTCTGTTCTAGGTTATAATGTAACATCTTTCTGTGCATATCCTCCAAAATGCCATGCACAGAGAAGTTTGCCAGTTCATATACATCGCATTGGTTTGATTTCACCTTACTGCTCAAAGAGCTTGCGAAATATTGCCCAATTGTCATGTTGTAGTACTAAAATTATCTAATTACAGATAATCTTAAATGTTTTATGGAATAACAATGATACAATTCTAGGTCAATAATAAAGGTTAAGAAATCATTCAATGCTCATAGTTTTTGGAATAGTCGCATTAAATTTGTAGGAGTTGTGTTTTGCTTGTTTTCTAGAATAATTGTTCTGTTTTTTTGTCTGTGCACAAAGTTTATCTTTTACTTTGCCCCAGACATGATCGGTTTTAAACAGCCGGCCACAGTAGCTTCTCCTAAATTGACTAAACTGTATATAACAGTGATCAAGTTGGACAAGTTCTGGATGAGAAGGAAGTAGGAAAGTTGTCTGGAGTGAAGCTGAGTGGTAAGTATTAGCTGTATCGGTACTTAACTACTTAGGCTCCCTGGCTAAGCTTATTAACCAACTCTCCTGAGGCCCTCTCCGACATTGGAACCGATTTTCCCCTAATACTGGCGTAGCCAGTTCCGACAACCTCTATGGACAAACTTTTATGGGCTCACTAAGAAGATTTCCCGGGACGGAAGTAATGCTGATCGATGTCAATAAACTGGATGAAATGATATTTTCCCCTTGCTATGATTGCGACGGACCTTCAGTAGCATCGATGATTCATTTCCTTGTCATTCGTTCGTTCATATGATTTTATTATAAATGATAATTACCGATTAAAAATCTTATCTTATCTGAGCTAAAGATAAATAAAAACTATATAGTTTAGTTTCGGTGGATAATAAACGAAGGAAAAAGTTTATTAAAAAATAAAAATAAAAGATAGTGCAAATGAAATTTTAAGAATTTGCTTATCACGATTTACTAATTTTCATAAGTATATATGAGCAGCAGTTTTCATTTTTAGTAGTAACCAGTATTGCTCAATTTTAGATCAGTTAGTTCTCAATATGTACTTAATTTGGTGAAATACAGGCATAGATCCAACTCAACCTCGCTGAGACAACTTACAAATAATGATATGTAGTTATCTTTAAAAAATACTATAATTTCAGTGTATCTATACTTTACTAAATTTGTAGTAGGTAAGCATGTCCAATTTTAGTTGAAATAAAATTTTGTCGTGGGTCTCGGAAGGTAGAAACGTTGTGGAGGGGTGGATCAAATTCAATAAATGTCAGTATGGGCTCCCAATATCTTTCGTAGCACCATCTATCTCTGCCCTGATTCTACACATGATTTTATATTGAGAGAAGAAAATTTATTTTCTCAGATTCCAGCAAACAGAGTCATTTGTTTGATAAACGATATAGCAGAGACTGATAATTTGTCTTGGTATTTTAATCTCAAAAATATGTTGAATTTTTTTATTATCATTCATTAATTACAGTAGTCATATTCTTTGCTATAATTTATAAAAAATTTCATTTATTTATAAATACACCATCACCTTGCTCTAATTCTATAGAAAGTTTCCGAAGGATTTCTAAAATACTTTTCTTCAAAATAATATTTCAATTTAAACCTTAATTATAATGTTCCTTAGAAATAAAAGTTTGTAGCAGTATTCCAAACTTATTTTTAAAGTAACCGCTAAAATTCATATCTAAACTAAACATCGACTTCTTTTTTTGAAAAAGGCTTAATTAAGCGTCATTTAGCAAACTTTACTGGAGACTTAAAAAACATAATTTCCTCAAATAACAATACATATATTTTTTAAATTATATTCTATATTGTATACAGTAGAAATTTATTAAGATGGCAAAACTTTTATAATTACAATATATTATTAAAGCTTCTGGCACGGGTCAAGGCCAGAGGGACAACTGAGAGCCGTTAGTATGATATTTGGTGCTTCCTTAGCAAGTTTGAGCTCATTAAAATTAAATTTAGATAAATTTTTGGCACTTGCTAATCATAGTAAATATTTGTCATATATTATAAATATTTTTTTAAGAAATAATTAGCTTTTCTAATTATTGAATTTAAGTGAGATAGTTCATAGATCTTTTAATTGAGTAACTTTCAAAGCTGGCATTAAACTGGACTATGCCAACGAAAAATAGCACTTACATTTTAGTAAATGTATTTTGTTTCAGCTTTTCTTTTGAACACAATTATTAAACATGGATATAAGATAAGTACTAAATTATATCATTCCAATCCTTTATAAAGTAATCAATTGATCTTTTTTTCTGAAAACCATCGTATCCATACAAGTTTACCAGTGGCAATACAGTCTTTACAAGATTAAACTGACAGGGGAAGTGGCACCTAGTTGCGATAACAATAATTAATAGAAGCCGAGACAAGAGATTAAATTATAGCGAAGGCAAGGAGACAGCTTCTTCATTAGCTCCAAGACATCGGTGATCCGTCTCCTTAATCGGCTTTCACTTAGAGTCCTCCCACTCTCCTTCCTTGGGGTCTTGTGTAACCAACTTGGTGACATCTCCGCAATCAATCTTCTCCTTCTTCAGTAAACTACAGATGATTCCAAAACATCCGAACCCTAACAGGATTAATTTTGTATCGAGAAATTGGATTGTAAATTTTAGATCAGCTGGCCAGGCGAAAAAATGGATATTAAACTTATTCATCAGTTTAAAAAAAAAAAAAATTATAAATATTATGCACATGATTAGGAGGATATAAGTAAGCACTCAATAAAATAGAAGAGTAGGAATTATTATCAGAATGAAAATAATAAAATAAAAGTTACAGCCAACTGTCACCAAGTTTTAAAACTGCATATATCAATATATTAATAGATGACAATTAAAACTAAAGATAATTGTAGATAACTCGAAAGGAAACCAATGCAATTCTGTAAGAGTGTCTTAAAAATCCAAAAGAAAGACCTAAGCTCGAATCCAGGTTAAATATAAACAAACAAACAAAAAATACTGAAGTGAAACAAATAAATGTAATCGATACATTTTTATTTTTATCGCCCAACTTTGGCTTTTATGCCATTCGTGCTCTAGGAGCCCAATAGAGTATGCCCATATTCTATTAAGGGTCGTCGGTTTCCTTGAAAGAATTCCTGATGTCCTGGAGTACAAAAGGTAAAAATATTCACATGATTTAACAATACATTTTGATTGTTATAAAAGATGTTTTTTTTTCTTAAACCCAATTTTAAAAGTTTTGTATGGTAATGTACAAGATCAACATCCTTTTACTTGTATGTTAGATACATTTTAAGATTTGTCTAATTCATTATTTTATTTTAATTTAACCAACTTTTTCATGTCTACTAATATTTCTTTTTAATCATGCATCTGATATCGTAAACAAAAGTAGCGGAATGCGGAAAATATATTAAATTAGTCATTTTCGGTTTCGTTTTTGCTTGAAAGTACATTTTAATAAAAATGTTGTTTATTATTTGGCATTACTGTTAATTCCTTAATAAATAGTTACAGATGTTGAATGATTTTCTCACGGTCGGTACAATTTAACTGAGTAACATCACTGTTACTCAATTCAAAATAATAAAATTGCACCATATGCTTTGCTTTTATTACATTCAAAACTTGATATCACTTCTATTTTTTCCCAAAACTTATTTTACCATACTTGTATCTTATACACACACTTGGGATATCTTCTATAACTGAAGATTAAAAAGGATTTGATAATGACGACAAATGTCTAAGTAATTAACTTTAACTTCATTTTACACAACCATAAACTTTTTGAAAAGCATAGAAAATTACTAATATTAACAGAAGAAAATCTTGCCAATGGTGTTAAGTATATATATATATATATATATATATATATATATATATATATATATATATATATATATATAAAAGTAAATTAAAAAGAATAACATAAATATATTGAAAAACATTTACACCAATCTTTTTTAGGGTTTTGTTTTTAAGTTGTATTACTATATCTTTTGATTTATAAACTTAAGGCATAAATATTAAACATTTCGTAAACAAAAAAGTTGTATAGATATACTATGGTGCCTTTATTATGCTTGCAAAACATACTTTCGTAAGGGTTAACTTGAAGGAAAAATTAATTTGTGTGTATATAAATACACATAACTTTTAACTTCCAAAGTAACCCTTGAGAAGTATTGAATGAATGAGAGAAAGAGTGAATATAGTGACAGAAAAACAAAGAAAATATTCTGAAAAAAATGTTGCATGTGTGTATATAACTTTTTCTCTCTCTATCATCCGATAAGCTCATAATTTGTTAAATTAATACTTTTCCAAATACATTTCGTACTCTACTTTTTTCTCTTGTACTTTGGTTTTTTTGATCTTCACTTTCTTTAAAAAAACTTAAATTTATTGACCACATTGTAAATGTAAATTTTTAACTTAACTATTCTAGACTAAAAAAAAAATCCTATTTCAGATTAAAAATCATTGGTATAATTTTAAATAACATGCGATTATATAACTTGAATGAATTGACGATAAAAAAACAAACAATCGAATTGAAGTAAATCAACCGTGTCACACCTTTAGTTTATTTATAGTCAGAAATAAAAAGAACCGAAAATATAATTGTGTACTTTTACAGCTTTGAAGAGTTCATAAATAATTTAAAAGACCCGATGAAAAATTTAGAAAGGCTGGATCCAAAAGGTTAAGAAATGGCATAAGCTCAATTAATATTTTAAGACTACCGTAAAGTTTTTAATAGTTGATGAACCACTTAAATTATGGAATCCCTTTTGTTTCTTTCTTCAAGTCTGGCTATTCAGGCATTATTAAACAATTTTCAAGAGACAAGAAGCGTTAAAATTGAATCATAGTCGGTTTTTTACTTTTTTATGATTCAGTGTTGGAACCATGTATCTGATTTCTGAAAATCTTCGTTTTGAATGGTATAGTTTTTAAGGCTTTATTAAGAATGAAATATGATCTATATCTACCATATATGATCTGATACTAGGCATATTGGATATTTATAAAAACATTTATTAATAATTTGTCAAACACTTTTGAAATAAATGCAATCAGTAATTAATGAGTGAAAATTCTCAGAAAAGAAAAATTATGTTGGGAAGATTTCAAAATTACGCCTGTATTGTATAATCCAAAATATAGAAGTAAATAACCAAACCTGTCGACATTTCGCCATTTCATGCATCATTAGAACCGATAAAGATTAGATCACATAAATACATATCACATCTCATCTCAACAACATACGCGTAAATAAAGCCAAGGCAATGCCTTGGGGCGTCGGACGGAAATAAAAAAAATTAGCTTCTAAAAATTGCCAAAACATAAATTAAATCGATATTATTCTAAATAGAAATATTCGCCGAGGGTAAATAAAAACGTACAATGATGTTAATAGATCTTCGTTCTTTTCGTTCGTAATCGTAATTCATACTGACTACCATGTACCGCTTCTCTAGTTTTTCTGCCTACCATTATTTTAGTTTTTCTCCTTATTCAAGCAGCTCTGTGTCTTAAAGGGGAGTGCACGGTGTGCCCGTCGCCAATTTTGGTCAAATTTTTTTGGGTAATTCTACATTGAAAACAAGTTTACCCACGTCCTTACGTTTCATCCAATGAGCCTTAGGAGCTAAGAAAAAAAATAAAACATGCTGAAAATACTTTGTTTTATATCTCATGTTTGACGAAGGATATCGAAATGATTATTTCCGCTAAATTTTTGTTTTTTTAGAATATTTTAAAGGAAAAATATAAATATTAAAAAAGAATTGGTTTTTGGTCAAATAAATTTAAAAACGTATTTCGATTATTAAGTAAACTAGAATCATAGATTTTTTTCACATAAAAAATGATTGCAGATTTGGATTCTGCACATCAATAAACATTAATGTTGAAAAAATCATCGAAAACAAAAATTTTTTTTTTCAGTCCGAAGTGTGCTCAAAATTTTAAAAGCCATAAAATTACGTTTGGGTGTAAAGCTCTTTATCTTCTCTTCAGTTTACCCGATATCAACGCTCTAGTATTTGCTAAAAAGAGGGGAGTTTCTTCTTTCCATACATATAAACAAACTATTGCATTATCTTAGATGGTTTGGGTAAAACAAACTTGAAGTTTTTTGCGGATAACGTTGGTTCTAAAATACGTAGAAACATCACTGTTAAAGCAATTAGGATAGTTTACCGAATTAGGATAGGAACCTTTACCGATGCCCCAAATTTGGTTTGAATTATTTAAATGGTTCCTGATTTATGAGCGATTATTTAAATCTAAATAAATAAATAAATTATATTTTTTATTTTATTTAAATAAATTTGAA
This sequence comes from Rhaphigaster nebulosa, assembly GCA_948150685.1. Classification (NCBI taxonomy): domain Eukaryota; kingdom Metazoa; phylum Arthropoda; class Insecta; order Hemiptera; family Pentatomidae; genus Rhaphigaster; species Rhaphigaster nebulosa. Next base: position 74,989,642 of record OX411306.1, on the reverse strand, counting down.
TGGACATACAAATCAATACACCCTTCAGGTCGCTCTAAACTTCTGTTATTTAGATATGTCCGAGCAAGGCTGAGTTCGTTACGATGTGCATATCATAATATAAAAACATTATTTGCGATCAAGAAATAGTAAATATAACCCTTTTAAACCACAGTAAAAAAATATATTTACCCTATTATAATACTGATCTACATGGCAAATAACTCAATAGGCCTGCCAGAGGGCTCCAAAATTTAATTATTCTATTTAAAAAATTTGGTCTCTCTGATATTTAATATTACTTTTTCTTGTTTTTTTGTCTATGATTGTATTTAAAGCAGTGTTATAAAAGTGTAATATTTTCTATTTCTTGGTCAGAAATATTGGTTTTATATTATATGTACATGAACAAGAACCTTTATGGCCTTATTTATATGTAATATAAAAAATTATTCGTGATCCAGAAATTTTTGTGATTAAATTTTTTATAGCGAAATAATTGAATTTTAGAGCGACCTGAAGGATGTATGTAATGATAACGGTATTCTTTACGGAGAGTATATTAACAGAATTTTTTTATTCAAAACTGGTGTCGAATTTGGTTTTAGCACTTTGAAAAACCCCTATATTCAAATTTTCGAGCGAATCAAATTTTTTGTCCTACAAATTTTGCCAAGGGTCTATTTACTTAATTTATTTAAAAATTTAAATAATCGCTCATAAATCAAGAACCCTTTAAATAAATTAATCCAAATTTGGGACATCAGTATAGGTTCTTAAACTACCCAATTTGCTTTAACAGTGATGTTCCTACGTGTTTTAGAACCAACGTTATCAGCAAAAAACTTCAATTTTGTTTTTACATAGTTTTCACCTTTTTTTCCCCAGAACATCTAAAAAAATGCAATAGTTTTTTATATGTATGGAAAGAAGAAACTTCCCTCTTTTTAACAAGTACAAGAGCATCGATATCGGGTAAATTGAAGAGGAGATAAAGAACTTTAAACCCAAACGTAATTTTATGGCTTTTAAAATTTTGAGCACACTTCGGACTGAAAAAAAAATTTTGTTTTCGATGATTTTTTGTTTTATTATTTATGTGCTGAATCCAAATCTGCAATCATTTTGGTGTGAAGAAATCAATGAGTCTAGTTCACTTAATAATTTAAATAATTCTAAAATTTATTTGACCAAACATCAATTATTTTTTAAAGTTTGTAGTTTTCCTTTGTTTTATTTTTTTTTTCTCAACTCCTAAGGCCCATTGGATAAAACGGAAGAATAAGGGTCAACTTTTTTCAGTGTAGAATCATCCAAAAAAATTTGATCAAAATCGGCGACGGACACACCGTGCACTCCCCATGGTAGTTTTCTCTTGCACAATAGTATTTTCACTAACTACACCCATCATCCCCCTATACGCTATCAACTCCGGTATTTTCTTTTCTTGCTTGAACGTCTTATGCCAGAGTCGAATTGTGTTTGTATTTCTTATAAAAGGAGAGAACGTAAAAAAATGTATTAATTAAAGCTGAATGTCGCAAAACGAAGAAACATCGTGGAGAGATTCGGAAAAAAACTTCCAAACAATGAGACTTTTTTCAACAATAGTGAAACTGAAGGCGTTGTAAAGAAATAATTAATTGACACATATATTTGATAATTGATCTTCATCGTCGATTAATTCTTCCTTAGATAAAAATGGAATCAGCGTAGAACAGCCTTCTTGCAGTCATTGTCAAGACGTGAGCCACTATGATACAAATCCTCCTCCATGTAGACCCGCAGGGCAGGGGCGTACGCAAAATTTTTTTTTCGGAGGGAATATCAATTTTTTTTCTTTGGGGGGATTTTATATGAAGAAGGCAAATAATCACGTAAATGCCTATAATCTATAAACAACTATTTTTTAAATTACCAAAAATATTACTCAAAATACAAATGTTATGTTGGTGGGAATGAAAATTAAATATTTTCGTACATTTCGGAGAGGAGAGAGATATATCTGGCAGATCCCTCCTCCTTTAGTTATTTAATTAATTAGGTTAGTTATTTTTTGGTAAGGGACTTAAGGATTTGTTTTGAACTCATACGTAAAATTAGTAAATTTTAATTTTTTTTCAATGTAAAGTTTTTTTCCCACAACTTAAAATCGTTCTTTATTCAAAAACTAGTTACAATCAGTGTATTTGTTGAAATGACATATTGATGGCGAAATCAAAACCCAACATCACCTATTCTGATGGAATCCTTCAACAAACTGTTGCAGGTTATATCTTGCGTTAGCTATGCCCATAGCTTTGAAACGTTTATTTCATGAATACTTAAAAATTGTTTGCTTCAACTATAGTTGTTATTATGCATTAGTTTATTGGAACTGTATACACGTATTTGAGGCAAATTAAAAGATAAAACGAAGGATACATTTATTTGGAGCAAATTGATAAAAACATTTTACGAATGTTGATCAGAAAAAAAGTGTAACACTTTTGATCCGTAGGACTGGACAAGTCTGATCATGAAATTTATTATCTTTCTTTAAGGCCACTATTAGTAGACCAGCTTCCAAACTACTCTTCTAGTAATTAGGAGGGGATGATCTTTATTAAGACTTTAAAAATAATTTGTTTTTTAAAATTCTGTCGAAAAAATTATCGATTTAAATAAAGGAAGTTAAAGATCTTAAAAATATAATTAAAAAAATTGAATTACAGTAATCATTTATAATGCTGTTATCCAGCAATTTACAAACTAATTATAAAAATCTTTTCATAAATTAAAAAAATGTAACATGTTCATTGTTTTTTATTCCCTTAGATGACTTGATTGAGGTGCTTAGCTATATTATTTAGACGAGTAATTTTCATATGAAAATGTGTGAAAACTTGTCATCGAAAGTTCTTAAAAATTGTCTTATAGAATTCTCTGGTATTATTACTGGTGCCTTTTTTAGAAACCCCTCCAATTTAAGAAGTTTTCCTGTCAGGAATATTGAACAGAAAGTCTACCTTGAGATAGTATCTGGCAACAGGTCATCAGGACTCGAAGAAAGGCTCGATCAGATACTTCAGCCTGATACCGGTTGAACAAACAAAGCGCCCTCTCGAATTAATCGTACAAAAAGCACATTATCGACCAATCAAGCAATTAGGAAGATAAAGTGAGTAAGTTAATTGAATTTAAATAAGATCCGGAGATAAGACACTCGAGAAGCTGAGTAAGAAAAATCTAATTGTCACTGTCCTCGAGGGAAGGACTCATGAATAATGTCGGGCGGGAATTAGACTGCCTCCAATCCGGTCCTTAAGTAATGAGACAGTCTAAATCCTTAATTTGATTTTTAACGTCGGACCCACCCTAAGGTCTGAATATTGATCAAGTGCTACGCCTCCATCCTGTCTGTTTATAGCTCAATCTGCTCGATACATATTTTTAATTTTTTTTTAGCTACGATGAACTACCGTTTTCGATTCCTTCAAGGAATCTAATAAAACATTATTTATTTAAATGTTTTATTAGATTGATGTTATATTGTACATAAGTATGAATGTGTCTAATCCTCTGCCTGTGACGTTAACCTTCCTTATGTTACCTGGGACTACCAGTAAAACTTACTGTTATGAATTAATAAATGATAAAACTTAATTTTATAAGTTAATAATATTCACAGTTTGGTTATTTTTTTTTCTTATATTTTCATATTTTGGGGTTTTACCTCATTTTACTTAGCAGCTTTGCATATCTTTTTTTTTGCTTTATCACATTTTTTCTGTTTTATTCAATCAATTATTTTACTTAAAATGTACGATACTGTATCAATTTTGTATCGTGTAAATTATAGGAGTATGAAATAAAAACAAACAACAAAGTTATAATTTCATTTTACAACAAATAATAACAAAGTTATAATTCTTGGAAACGGATACTCATGGCAAATCAATGATAGCGTAATCTTCCTGCAAATACTTCTCAGGACCTAAGAACATTGTGTTACCAATCTATTAGAATAAGTGCTGAACCGATGATCCTTGTAAACTGCTACTCGTTTCAGTAAAATAGCCACGTGCAGAGCTGGCTACATTGCTAATCTACGACTACAAGACTACCCCTCCCTTAGCCTCCCCCGAACCCATGTCTTATGACGGAACATAGTCGTTCACTTCTCGACCACAATGGGAGGGGAAGGACCCCTTACACAGGGTGCACCTACCCTGAGATGAGATAGCTGAGGGGACCACTTACCGCCGGGAGGGAGGCTGACATCTTTAGTGCCCGATCCCCTAATTCCCGCCAACTTTCCTCCCCTACATCTGATATTAGCCTTAATCCCTCTCTCCCATTAATTATTAATAAATTCTATAAAGTACTCTCCCGAGGAGAGTCTTATGGCGGACGATTTTAGCTCCAGCCTTCGTCTTTGAGTAATGGTTTCTTTCTCATTAAGATACTTGAATTAGAAAATAGATAAACAAAATGCTATATATATATTTTTTCTAATTTTCGCTTGATTGGTTCTCCAATAAAAGTACCAAGTATTATCACGAATAATCAGACTGACAGTATGAAAGTTGTATGATTAATATAATGTTTAAATAATTAAAATGCATTTGTAATTTATTACTATTAGTAATAGTTATACAGGTTTAATTAACAAATTAACAATTGAAAAATTATTATATGCATAATCATGGATGACACTTAAATACAATTTCAGATTGAGTAGAAAAAAAATAAAATTAATTTAAAGTGGTAAAATAAAAAAAAATTAAAAAACAATATCAACAACAAATTATTCTTTTATAAGAATAATGTTTAAGTGAAGATTTATTGTAATTATCAGTTACTTTTATTTATTGATCTTCAGAAGATTTTGTTTCCCTAAAATACGTCATTCAGTTTGAGATTAATTGAGTAATGGGTTAGTTTCAAGCCTTGGTGCTTGATTGATATTATCATATAGCAACGATATTTATTGATGTTTCTCATTCATAAGTTTTGAATTCTGTTTTGTAGGAATAGGTCAAGTTTCATTTGGGGACTTGATTTAGATTTTTTTGTTAACATCTGGGCATATTTTGTAATTTTTTTTCCTTTGATGTGAAGGATCTATCTATAGTTAAACCAAGGTATTGAACTGAAGCCATATTTAATTCGCACTATGGCTTTTATTTTTAAATGAGGTCCTTAATTTTAAACAATATAAAATACATCTTGAACTGAGTAAATTAACACTAATTAATCATTTAAATAACTAGCTAAACAGACAAAAAATAAATACAAAGAAATATATGAAAGATTTAAAAAAAAAAATTAAATGTAACAAAATTATATCATTTTCTTAATAAAATTTTGTTGACAGCCCGACAGAAGTTTAAATATTAAAATAGAATTTTAAATGCTTGTTGCTTTCAAGTCTTCCTCCATCTAAATATTCATATTACAATTAAATAATTTTGTTATGTTTAGAAAAATAAAGGCTTCCAACCGCTTTTACAAAAATTTGTATTCCTTAAGGTGCCGTGATTATCATTCCCATTCTCAGAACTATAATTACTTTTTGCATTGAGTAATAAATGTTTCTTAATCAACCATTAAATGTATTTTATAGTTTTTAAAATTAGTTTACGCCTTTACCCCGAAGGATCATTGGCGTCAAGAAATAGTCTTTATATTTTATTGTAATAGTTCATTTTCTATAAGAATTAAAACAAACTGACAACTTTTCATTTAAGGATAGTACTTAATTGATTCGATTGATATCATTGATTCGAATTGATCAGATTATTATCAGATTGATTCGAATTCGGGGCACTATAGCAACATGTTTTTGATTGTTATCACACTTTTGGCACGTAACCAATTTGTTTGTTCCAGTTTTGTTTTCAGTTGGAACTGTTTTCTATTCCAACCCCTTTTCCATTTTTCTAAAAGAGTTTTCTTTGATTGGTGAACCCAATCCTGTAATGAGACTTCTTTTGTTTCAGTTATTTCTGTTGTTGCTCTTTTCCTTTCTAAATGAGCTGATTGTTCCTATTTTCTTTTTCCTTTCTTCTCAGAAAGGAATTGAAATCCTCAAAAACTTGTATGTCCTTTTTTTTAAATTAAATATACCAAAAAACAATGGGAAAATGGATAATGGCATCCTATTAAAATTTATTAGATCATGTAACCCCAAATAATTTTATTTGTTATTCAAAAGTTCAAATTCATAGCTATTTGTTTGGTTTTGTTAGCTTCATAATTGTATACAATTAGCTGAATTCTGCCTTCCAGTTGAAAGTGGACCAATTTCTATATCGAACAAGAAACCAGAAACCAATCTCTACAATGCAGTGGCTCGATAGCGAAGTCCACGCGCTAACATCCGCCTTCAGGTCACAGTGACAGAAGAGGAACAAGTGGCCTGGAGAAGCACTCAGTGATTGAGGTGCCGCGTGGCGTTAATTCGATCAGCGCTCCCTTCCCACGGTATGACAATTCACCGGCCCCCACTATCCTGTTACCATCATGTGTTGCTCTAATTGTCCTGCTAGGGTCTCCACAATCCATAGCCATCCCATTAAGGAAATAACTTGTACTCTGTCGATATTTGCCGCCTCCACTCAGGCTACCAGGCTAACCTAATCTCATAACACACTTCCCCTTCGACGGAGCTATTCTATGCATCCTAATCATGGAAAAAAAAATCCCCACAAATCATACAAAATTATTACATTTCCAAATTAAATTCAGTTTTATGGTTTTACAGTTGATTATAAATTAAGCGCATATAACTGTGGTATGATATTATGATATATCAACATTTCTATGGAAATGTGCCAATTATAGAAAAATCCAACGTGTGACAGATTTTTTGTTTAATTATTCATGCTCACAATCAGTCTTACAAATATACCTGATCTACTACAGTTAGCTTATTATTATTATATCCTGCATATATAGATATAATACTCCACCCTTCATGGTCATTAGCGTTTTTATTAAAAAAATCGTTTTTCTTCATTATATGAAATAACTTGTAGAACCATTGGCAATCTCAGTCATAAGCGACTACTATTCGAATCTGACCTGGGCGGGTTGAAATTTATTTCATGACGGACCCACCCCCCACTCTGGCTAGTATAGGTTAGTAAACCTGTAGGATAACTTGTCCTGTCTATGATTACATTAACCATCCGTGTATTATGAGTACATAATGACGTCAAATCCCAAATAAAGAAACAAACTAATAAATACTCAATGTCAATGAATTGTTGGTGCCGATCTGGATTAAAGTTGCATGATCTGGGTAATTGAAAAGGAGTTTTACGTTACTGGATAACTTACAGCTGTTATATGATAAAGGAATTTATGTATCGTAAAAGGTAATCGTAATAGGTGGCCTAACACTGTTTTTTCTCGCCTTGATTTGTGACTATTTGTTTTTTATTGTTTGATGCTAGTCTTCATTACATCTGAAACTAACAAGTTATTTATCCAATGTCGGTCCTATGTTTCTTTAATTTTATTTGCTAATTTATTTGTATCATTTAACATTATAGAAAATTAGCGTAATGGTAGAGGCTCCAAATTAAAAAAATAATAAGGTCAAATAAATTTAGAAGTAATAGATCAACAGGGATAAATAACTTGTTAGAAACGGTTTTGATAAAGATCAGCTGCAAATCACAAACTTTAATTTTATGTTTCACATATCTCAGCCATTAATCTTATGGAATTTTATCTGATATTTTGATACTACGGTTTACTCCGCTTAGGGCCGTGTGTGCTGCAATATCAGCTTCCTCATATAACTCATTGCGGTAGAACGCAAATAAATCAAATAGTGCCACATTTTTTGCTGAAAGATGATGCTTTGCCATAACGTTGTTTTGGCACATAAATCTGTTCTGCATCGAAAATACTCTGTTTTCCTTAGGCCATTTGTGTATGCCTCAAAAACTGTAGATAGGCTCTTAGGATTCCATTCCTCTTCAGTGCAGCGTAACCAATCTGTTCCGCTAATCAGAAGAAGTGCACTGAAGAGTAGAACAGCTGGGCTGCGGGCACCTGTACTACGCTTCCCGTATGTCATCGTCTTCAGCACCCTCCCTTAAGGGGTCGGCCCTGGGAGGGTATGCAAATGTTGTTGTGAGGGTTGTCGAGTGCTTCCTTTTATAGCGGGGGAGGGGAGTTATGTCTTGGGAAAGTTGGCTACATCGGAGTTAAACCAATGCAGAGAAGCATATGTACAATGTACAATGTTTCTCGATTTGTTGAATAAATACTGGGTTATGATTGAAGTAATTCAGTTAAGTAATTTATACCATAAATATTACGAGTGTATATTTGTGACCTAATATATATTTATAATATAGGTATTGCATTATATCTACATGCATTCATAAATTACCTTTATCAATATTTCCAGATTAGTTAATAGAATTACAGGAGGAAACAATAATTTTAATAAAAAAGGCCGCCGTGGACATTGGCCACCCTTAGTAAGGTGCATTAAAATTTATGGTAATTGGTGGTGTGACAGGACATGATACCTTAATTGGCCTTTTGTTTAATCTTCTAAATTAGCCTGCTTAATTAAGATCTTCATTTGACCTATTAAAAAAAGTACAACATGAATGATATTTTTATTTGCAAATTCATAAAAATATGTTTGATTTTGGAATAAATAATTAATTCATGATTTTTTTTACATGAATGAAAAATTTATAAGATAATTTTATACAATTTTACATTTATTTATGAGTTTTATTGAGTCAGTAGCTGTCTACGCCTTTGAAGTGTAGACATTTAAAATAAAATGAAATATAATGGATGGCGAGTGTTGTAGGCTAGGAAATAATAATAGTGACAGGCAAAACGTAACTCAAATGCTCCTTTGTCATTTTTGTCGGTACGCAAACCGTAGTATGATAGGTTTCTAGGTCTCCTCAACTCTAACATAAACCAACTGAAGTACTATATGTCAGCTGGCTAGAGCTCTGTGTCTACACTATCTATCGAAAATACTATAAGCTCGTGAACGAGACACCTCTATTAGTTATTTATTAGAATAATAAATAAAATAAAAAACGTTTCTTCGGTCACTGGAATTTTAGTAGTATCGCTCGTCTGATGAAATCCAATATCTACTAATGCCTTGATAGATAAGATGCCAAAATTAAACTGCCGATTTAATACATAATATTAAAAAAAAATAAATAATGGCTTTCTGAAACTCCTAATGCTCAGTATATTTTTTTTATCCTCAAACAATGCAGTGGCGGCTCTTATATAAAATTAGTGGGGGTTTTATTTTCAGCATTGGCTTTAAAATTGTGTAGAAGGAAACAAACGAGTTTAAAAAGAAAATTTAATCAGAAACTTGTTAAAATCCTAAAAGAACAAAATGAAACATTTTATACTTATTATAACATAAATTGTTACAGTTCAAGCTTGATCAATTTATTAAAAAATGAAATCCATTCTTATTGTTATAATTTGCGCGAAAGGATACAAGGCTATGATTAAATAAAAATAGAAAAAAAATCAAATAGAATAGCTAGAGGTAGGATAACAGTCTAATTCTACACTTTACACATAAAAGAATAGGGTGCACGGTTTTTAACCATAATACACATAAAAAATTACCTCTCACCAACACACAAGGGTCGGCACTATGAGATCGACAGTTCTTTCTCCTCGCAGCCTCGCGTGTAGGTTCGCTATGCGCACAACAGCCAAATTTCTGGCCGATGGAACTGTGAAGTGCACAAAGATTTTTGTATCTGTTATATAAACTGTGCAAGGCTACTGGCATTAAGCTTAAGGATTATATACTTATATTTTAAAAGTATAAAGAACGAATTACAGAAAAAAGGACTCATTGTATCGAATGCCACTGATGACATCAAGTGGAAAATGTGGTGCTGCAGACCCACAGTACCTATAAGCAAGCCGCCACTGCTCTTTAGAATTATTTGCCGATTCAGAGAGTAGTATGAAATATAAAAAGATTTCTTACTTGATGCAGCTGAGTTTGTATATTTCCAAGAGTTATATTTGAAATTCAAACAACTTAGCAATAGTCAATATATTATTGTTTCACTGCTGAAGTACGCCGTAATACAAATTGCACCGCTACCCAAACAAAGTGAAGGGTAAAGGTTTGCCATTGGGTTTATCCCTTGACAATAAGTGCTACAATAACAGGCAGCGGAGGAGACAATATCCCAGATTAGAGAGACAGGCAGACAGGCAGAGGCTAAGTGCGGACACAATGAGGCATTAGCAAACAATTAGTGAAGAGCTCAACCCTTCCGATCCGATTATCCGCTCGATATGCAGGCCCTCCATCGGTATTGATGCCATGGGCTTGTGTTTGTCTGCGGGGGGTCTGGCTTCTGTTGTCGAGCGGCTCATCAGCCCTAGAAAAAAGTATTCATATGGATATAATTATGGTACGATTTCATAGATGTTTGCATCCAAGTGAAGAATATTTGTTTTAAATGAACTTCTTAGCATAATGAAAGATACATAAAAATTAATGGACGAACTTAAAATGTTCTCGTTATTTATAATATAAAAAAAAGTTAGGATTTGTTTTTGGATAGTTTTTACATGATACAATTTAACAACATTTGAGTATGTAACATTTAAAAAAATAAAATCAAAAATCTTCTTTTGCGAATAACAAATCTTGAGATTCTTGTCTTCAAATTTCAAAATACACAATTTCAACGAAATCAGAAGTAATCGTTGGCATAAAATGAATTGCTGTGTCAAAATGATTTTTTTTTTCTTATAAATAAATAAAAAAAATTCTGCAACTAGGAATTATCACTGCAAACAATTAATAAGCGTTCAAAGAGATACAATTTTAATTCAATGCTTAAATTTAAATATATATACAATAAATTCTTCGAACTAATTGCAAACTTTAGTGGTAATTTATTTTAATCTTATATTTTTTTTTTCCAATTTGTTTCATCATATAATTATTAAAATGTTTAAGAGCACCAACGAATCCTGATAAAAAAATTCTATAATTAGCTGTCATTATAAATGTGTTACGATTTTTATAGTCCTATTATATTATATATTATCCCAAAACTTTTCAGGGAATACATATCATTAATTTTGGATTAAAAAACTTGTCGATATCTTCCATTCTTTTTTAAAAAGAATCACCACTAACATAAATTACAATGTATATTATATCGTTTTGGGGGTATTTCGCCTAGGGTTTAGCTCTTATAAGAGTTCAGAGAAAAAAGATATTAAAAAAGTGGCGAATCTCGAGGAGTCCACTAAAAATTATAAAATTAAAATTAAAAGGTAAATAAAATTAAAATTATAAGGTATAAAAATTATAACCTATGTGAATTTTTTTTTTTTATTTGTTTAGGATTAGGTATGATTTTCGTATAATTTGTGGTATCATTTAGCATTTCAGGGGAATGTGTGGTATTTGGAAATAGTGACGATAAAGCTCAAAACGACGACAATGAAAACAATTACATTTTCGAAAACAACCACAATCAGCAGACCTTTAATCGTGTTAATTAAATGAGATAGCAAAACAAAATTTCTTCAGATCATCTAATTCCTCAGCAGAAATATTCATTAAAATATACAGTTCATATCATAAAAAGAGCATGCAGGCAATTGGGAATGTATTATACATCCGGATAATAAAATATGTATTTACGGATTTTTAAGTTATACCAGTAATGTTCATTTAACAATTGTTTAGTTGGTAGGATATACTTTCTTTATACAAACTATGCTATTTAAATACCCTAATTGTAATTATTTTATTAATCGTTATTATTATTTCGTGTGTATTTTATGTATTTCGTGTTTTTATAAATGGGAGTATTAAAAAAAAAATTAAAATACCCCTATCAATCTGCAATTTTAGTCATCTTATTATGTTTAATCATTCAGTATGTCTATATATTTATGTGTGTGTGTGTATATATATATATATATATATATATATATATATATATATATATGTATATATGTATATAGTTATATAATTTATTTTTTCCTGTGCAAGAGTGGTTTTTTTATAAGGAATAAATACTCTGTAGGAAATAGCGTAATTTATATAATTCACTTTTATATAATTTATAATTTATTTTATATTATGATATTGTATTATATAAATTTGCATAATCAAAATTCAAAGGAAAAAAAATAAACAAAAAAATAAATAAAACAAGAAAAGTAATGAAAAGAACATATTTTGTTCATACAAGTAGAATAAATTATAGAATTTGAACAAATATGCAAATAATCTAATTTAGGAATTAAAGAAAGAGAAATAAATGAATATTTATATAATCAATTAAATAATAAGATAATATAGAAGAAATAATAGGAGATATCACCCAAAATAATCAATTTGGATCAAGAAATAAAAATCTATACATTTCAATGATTATGTTAAAGGTGAGTCTGGTTTTGACTCTGTGTGGAGGGAGGGAGCGGAAGTGGGCAGAGTGGACAGGGACTATTGAGCGTGTGCGGCCAGAGCTTAATAATTTTATAGATTTTTAGAGTGGACAGGTGTGCGTGCGGGCCATTTCATTAGCCCCCCGCTAATTAGGACCATCTCTTGTGTCTTGTCCCGGCGGCGAGGCTAGTCACGTGCCCTCTGACAGTTGCTGAGTTTGAGGGTCAAGCAAGTCCAGGATGGAAAGAAAATGCGGTGGTTTAATTTCAGTATGAAGAATAATAAATTCACCCATAAGACTTTCAGCTAAGAGTTGCTATAGTTTCATTCTCAAAGGAACAGCAGGAGTATTTTTATTAGCCCAGGGAACCAGCTTAAAATATCTCGACTTAATATTTAAGCTAAGAATTTCAGGAATGATTGATAATACTAAGTTCTAAATAATGTACATAAGTTTAGAGTTTTTTTAAGCTGACAGAAATCGTCATACGCTCATCAATCTGTGCTTGAGTGATAAAAAGACCTCTGACGGGGAGTGCTTTCGACACAAATCGAATTCGTAAAATTGTTTTCTTGAATAACAATGCTTTTGTAATTGATAACAGAATTAATTTTTGGTTTGGTTTTCTTGGTTCTCAAAAAATATTTAAGCTATCGTCATATGATGTAGTCAAACGATAAAATAATCTTTTTTGGGGGGGAGGGGAAAAGAGATGGGATGTATGATGTCAAATATTTTATCTTCATGAAAGTTACCGTCTATTATGGTAGGATTTTCTATTATGAAGCTCAAGAACAATTTTTAGCTAAATATTGGTAAGTATGCGAATCGAATTTAGAAAAGCAAACCATATCAATTCATATGATGTAATAAAAATCATTTAATTATTAAAGCAATCAATATGATTGAAGTTCCATTTGTTACACAGGCCAGCGATGAAAAAATTGTGCTGATTACGGAAAAAATTCATCAATTTTGGTTTACCAACAAAGCACTCATTAAGTTTATACTTTTAAAGCTTTTCTGACTTACGTATAAACTATGTTTTGTTTTTTTAGTATTTTAAGTCTATATGAAATTTTTATTCCCCTAATTTAACAAAAAAAGTAACCAATTTATATAATATATAAATAAGTATATAATCTAATACATTAAATATAATTATTTAATTAATTAAATATAATTTAATAGATAATTTAAGATTAGGATGGCAGCATAACTCAGGATTTTCTTTTGTTGAATAGACTGCACACCAAAACTGTTTTTGACTTTTTTTTTTGTTCATTTCAAAAGAAATGGCTTCCAGAGGATGTGCTAATTAACGAGATCGTTTCTGATATATTTGTGGGACCTATACAACTAAAAAGCAACAAAGAAATATTTCTGTTTTTGTCAAAATGTTTACTTTTCTAACTTAGGCATAAAAATTAAATATAAAGATAAATCTTGGTCTCCTCTCAAAGTGTGATAATTTTTCCATAAAAAATGCATATGAATGAAACCTCAGATTGGTATTTGAAAAAATGAGAATGGTTTTGTGTCATTTATTCTCCTTATTATCGAATTTTATAATATAATATAATCATAAATCTACGATTAATGGCCTACTTATTCCACCTACTCTTCCAGTAAAGGAGAGACGAGAAAAGTGGGCACTGGAAGAGAAATTGGGTCAGAAGTGAGGAGGCTCTGTTGTCATACCCGGGTCCGAGCACATTGATTATTTATCAAGTTCAACGGCCTTGGGCCCATCCGGCTAGCGGATTTTCTCCTCAACCTCCACCAGTCCAAGAAAATTTCGTCAAAACAATTAATAGAAAAATAAAATATACTAATTTCTATGAGTGCTGCAATAAAATAACCGAAGATAAAATTGATCAATTCATATTAATCTCATTAAAATATGCTTCGTTGATCTGTTTACCTCAAGTTCCTAATTTTACTCTTTTATCACAAGTGCTACCAATTTCTATTATCTCTTCCATGCAACGTTTAATCATGTAAATATATTATCATTCGTACTTCTTCCTCTTGGAAATCACATATCTTTCCTATCAGAAAAGCCTCTTCTATAGCTTCTTTTAAACACTTATACTTTCATCTCCTTGATTATCAATATCCTATATATTTAAAAAATATTCTAGTTGCCCTAGAAAGAAGCCGAAATAGTTGAGGAATAAGCTTTTAATTTCATTTTGTAATATTTCCTCAACCATCATGTTCCTCACCTAGCCATTCGTACACTTTAGAGGCAATTTTTGCAAGCCAGTTTTGTTCTACACTAGTTTTCCCATAAGAAATAATAGTATGACCAAGTATGTACCACATGCACAGATCAATAGTTGATTGGCAAAGTATTTATTTGTTATTAAAACCAAATAAATTTGGTTAATCTGTAAAATTGTCAAGAAGCAATATATCATTTATAATTTTTTTCTTCCTTGTAATGAATTCAACGGAATGCTACTTCTTTACTCAAACCAAACATTTATTTTTACGATGCAGAAATCGTTAAAAAGTATTCAGGCATAAGGAGAATATAACCTGAGTAATCATGGTCCATATCCAGCATTGTTAACAAGACAGATACTGTCGAAATAACTTAAATTGTTAATGCCATAGAACGCCTAAAATGCCTCAGTTCGAATTCAGAGAAATTTGATTTTCTGATCTATGTACTTTTCAAAACTTATCCTTTATTATGTTTAAACCACTATTGTTTGTTTATAGAGTTTACTTGCAGCGTTGTAGATTATATTGGGTTTAATAGATGATTCAAATTGGTGTTGTTTTTATTTTTAATTGAAGTTTCCATTTTTTCTAAAAAAATATATGTATATTTAAAAAAAATAAGTTTTGTAGGTTTTTATTATAGTTTATTGTGATAAGGTTTTATTATAGTGTATATAAATAAGTGTTTCTTGATATTAATAATTTGAATTATTCTATATTACAAATAATGAGAAATAAAAAAAAATCATAAACTGGTTGAGAGCGTTTTTTCATCGTTCAGGAAACGAAACTCAAGCTGAATGTCTTCGAAATCAATGTAATGAAACCTCATTTTCAGTATTTTACAACACCATTTGCCTGGCGTTAACATGTAGTTGACTGATGATAATGTGTGGCCGGTCTCCGAAAATCTTTATGAAATGGATTCAAGAGCGGTGTTTTTCTTTGATTCCAGAGTCGACTTTTGGAGGATGCGAGCATCGTCTGCAACTCTTGGTCTCCTAGGCACAACGTATGTCATCAAATTATATTTTGTAAAGCTGCCAACCCCTAATGCATGGCATTGTAGTGTTAGAGTAGATTAATCTCTGTATTTTATCTCCTGTATTTGAATGTATGTACCAGTATATTTAGGTTAAATAAATTTACTCCGAGGCAGCTGCCGGCAAACCACCATTTTCAGGGGTAGGAAGGCATGTGCGCAGTGAATCAGTGCATTGGCTGGCCACTCCCCCACCAAGACGCCTTCTCGTAAAAGCCTTATCTTGAAATATTCCTTAACCTCTTTACTCAAGATTTTCCTCCTTTATACATATACATCTTTTATGTTTCCTAATCGTCCTATCTCTTTGGTTCTTGTATATTTTTGTTTAAAAATTTATACAATATTATTACAAAATAATAATTAATTGATAAAAATATTATCGTTTTTTTTTCTATTTATTTTAACTATTATAAATAAAAAAAATAAATATTATAGAATAATAATTCATTAAATATATATATATATATATATATATATATATATATATATATATATATATATATATATTATTTAAACTGATTTAACAATAAATATCAACTTATTGGATTTACTGGCAAATTTTTGCACTTTTTTTTCTATTTATACTTTTTATTTACGGAAATTGAAAAGAAAAAGAAGACATTCATATCAATAACTATCTATCTGAGTGACACTACAGCTCGATGCCGAGTCTTGGCCTCCAGCAACAATCTCCTCCAATTGTCACGATCTACATCAATAACATAAAATATATATATTGAATATATATATATATATATATATATATATATATATATATATATATCTTTATTTAATAAATTTGATATAACATCCCGTAGCTCTATAGGTATTGCTTTAAGATGGAATGTGAATATATTTAGTTTCCATCATTTATTGCTAGTCTTTTCTTTTATTTGAACATGCATGCCCCAAGTAATTATTAAGACCTTCTGTCGACGGTAAATCCATGGTAATTTACTGTATCCATCAGAGGAATTTGGTTGTTGTCGGTATAAACTGGTGGTGACTGTTCGAAGATTAAATGTGATATTTTGGGAATTTGTTGTGATTTAGTAGCATTTTCCGAGATGATTAACATCTATGTGACTTTGGAAAATCAAGGTGTATGTTTGAATGAAAAATCCCTGTTACCAGTATTTATCAAATGCCTGAACGACATCTATAAATACGTCAGTAGCGTTTCTTGGAGCTCTGGCACTCCAGCTATGTAGTCTTTGATACTTGACGTGTCGTTGAATATAATATACTTTTGTGGATTATTTTAATATGAAAATATATATATTTCAGGGGAATTTTTTCAGTTTCAATATAAAGACGAAACTTTTATTCAATGTTTTATTTTTCCATTTTGATTATCTTTAAAAAAATTAATTTTACTAGTGATTTTTCTACTTTACTCGAAGGCCGATCCTAGCAGATTTATAATAGAATTCAAGTGAATACAAATATGAGGCATGATAGCTGTTCAAAACATACGATAAAACTACAATTTGACATGAATATTTTAAATTTTTAATTTATTATCTAATTTTAATTGTAGGATTGTTCAGGCTGCAATATAAATTGGCTTGTAAAAAATTGAAAGAAAAAAAAAATATGTGATTGAAAATGTTCCAATGATTTAAGTAGCATTTTATCATTTAGCTATTTTATAAAATTAACGGTTAAGGATAAAAATTATAAATTGTTATTCCAGTAAGCTCGATGTGATTCAATCATAAGTATTTTAATCATCTTACTATATTTTAATTAAAATTACTACAATAAATAAAATTATTAATAAAAAGAGAAACGAAAAAAGAACATTGTTTGCTTGTTAGGTTGTAAATAATATAATTTTACTCTCCTTATTTTAATAATATAACGTGCTTGGTCTGGATTTGACTGGATTTTTAATTAAAATTCATAAGACTACTAGATTACTTAATAGTTTGATAAAATGAAATAATTATTACGTTAGAAGTTTTTTTGAAAACATATACTTATCTATAATTTCCTCGAGAGTAATAGACAATAGAAGAGGACATTTTTTGGCTAAGACCAATAAAAGATACTTAAGCAGAAGCCCTTACTTTCCAATGGAATGTAAATCTGCAATATCTTATTTTCAAGAATCATGCACATCAACACTTATTCGTTTAGTTCTTACACGGTCAACGTTTCGGACAAAAGTCCATCTTTAAGACCAACATTCCATGATAAGTTATAAAATATTTTTTTTTTATTATATTATAATTCTTGTTATTAATATCCTTGAATCATATCTATGGTGAGATTTTGTCATTATACCCAAAGAAAATTTGTTTCTTATATTCATCGTCATTATTTTTAAAAAATTCTTATCATTACTGTCCACTCCATTCCAGACTTTGAAATTGAGAGGACTGCAATAATAACAATTTTTAACAAATAATGACGGCGAATATAAAAACAGTTATTCTTTGGATATAATGATATAATCTCAACATAGAAATGATTTAAGGATATTTATAACAAGAAAAATAATGCAATAAAAACATTGCATAACATCACGGCATCCTGATCTTCAAGATGGCCTTATGTCCGAAACATTGACGGTGTAAGAAATAAAAGAAGAAATGTTGAGGGTGTACAAGATTCTTGAAAATAAAATATCACCTTATAAAAATAAACTAAAATAAAAAAAAACCCTTGAATAAAACATCAATTTACTGAGAAGTATAAATGTTATTTTAATTGTTTTCGTTTTTATATTATCGAATTTCATTTTTTTAAAGCTTTTTTTTTAAAGTCATTTTTAAGATTACAATCTATAACTAAAATTGTTCAGCATATTTGACTAATTTTATTGTGAGCTAACTTTAATTATTCCCAAATTGCGATAAATCACTAGAATAAAGCATAATATTATTATTATTATTTAAGTTCCTTATGAACTTTTGAATGTTATTACAAATTTTTGTAAAGTTTGTAATTTTTGTTATAAAGTTTTTCGTTTTATTAGAAAAATAGTAAGTGGTGCGGCGAGGAACATGCCACTTTCAAGAAATGATCAAGGGAGAATAAAAATATGGAAAAAATTAGATTAATTACTTTTTTAGGAAAAATTAAAATAAATTATAATTGCTATTATTTCATTGAATGATGTACTTTTTATTTGTCAAAAGTATTCGTCTATAAACTTTTTTAGAGCTTCATAAAAGAAGTTTGCAAAAAAGTAAAAAAAAAATAGAGTTATTAAGGCATACAAAGTTGTTAAAAATTTTTGCATGCGTTTTAGTCACAATGTCATTTTTTATATATTTTCATGTTTTATTTTTCATCCCTTTCATTGTGAATTAATGTTGAAGAAGAGACCGATACATCTTGTTTCATCAAAACAAAATAAACGTATCTAATCTCATCTGTTAAATATAATTTATATCATATACTTTTATAAGTAAAGAAAAAAAGAGTTGGAGAGAATCAAGGTAAAATTTATTATGTTTTGTTAATTAAGAAAGTATTTATTGTTCCAATAGCACCGCTAAAGAAATCCAGAACCCACATGATAATCGGCAATGTGGTAACAAAGTAAGACAGAGTGTAAACACAGAAGTGTTATTAAACATGTAAAACCCCTTTAATAATTCATCATCAATAAATTGAGGCATTAAAAAGAAAGGGGACGGCCCTGCAACATATGAACTTTATAAATAATTTAGCATGACATTAATAATGTAATGGAATAATAAAATCCTTATAGGGAGCTTTTGTAGGAGAGTGATCAATTCCCTTTCATCTTTCATGCCTGCTCCTTTTTCGCTTAAAAAAATCTTCCTCCTTCCTCGATTAATCATTGCAGGGACGGCTTCTTCCGGCTCAGGCCTATACGTTTATGCCAAATGACTGAAGCAGTTGTAAAATATTGATTACCGATATATATATCGGTCATTTTTTGAAAGTCTTAAGCGCCAAAAATTGAATTTATTATGGGACGTAAACACTACCTCACGCCCATGATATATCGAAAAAAAATTATAAATGGTTTAAAAAACGACTATTTATAACGTAAACACCAAACACTGACGACTCTCAGTCGTCACTCTGGTCATGACCAGTGTAAGTTAATATTGAAATATTATCCTACTGATAAATCTGATGAGAAAAAATGAAAGAATAATATAGCTAATTTAAAAAAAAAAAAAAATAATAAAAGTATTCAAATGAGTGAATACTTATGAGTTTTAGTTTATTAAATGCAACAATGTAGATAATCGTAATTTGAGAACAAATCCTTGACGGTCACTGATACAGACGTTGTACTAATCTTTTTCTACTCGCTATTTCGTTGGTGCTGGAGTCCATAGGTATTTTTCAGCAAGGCTGTCTTTAGTTTGCATTTATGCAAATGAATTCAAAATCGTATCAAGTTTTCAGAATAGGCATATAAGAATTTTAAAATAATTATATTTCAGGAAATTATCACTTATATACTTCATCACTTTATTCTACAATTTATCACGATGTTTCGGGGTCCTTAATATTTGGGATTTAATAATTGTAAAAAAGAGTTTTTTTTTTGTTAATAAATACCAACAAATCAGATCGATTAAACTCTTTTAGCAATTGTATTATCATTCTCATAATCATTCACTTATCGTTCCTTAAATGTTCATTATTTTCTTGTTAATCCACGAATGCTGTTTTTGTTTGGTTTTTTGTTTATGGGTGAAAAAAGGAAGTAGGATGAAAATAAAAAAGGTTTTTCTTCGATCGCTAAGTGGTTTTAGACTGGATGCGAGAACGATAATGACGTAGGGTAGAGAGGGTCGGTTTTTTAGACTGATCCAGAGGAGGAGGGTAAGAGAGGCAGCCTCCCATTGGCCCAAAAAATAAGGGCTGTAATGTAAGGGGGGGTAATGGCGGATATGTGATTGAGAGGGTGCTCTTTAGCAACCGTCCTCATCGTGCTTACTCGGAATATTTTATTCATCAGGGAGGGTTTAAACCCCACTTCCAACAGATCCCGCCAGCTTTTAATTCGAATTTCGGAACCGCTTTTCCGGCTAAAAACCCCGGGGTAGATTATGCAAAGGCCGCCACCAGCGTTTAGAACTCCTATAATTCAGCCCCTAAGTTCCCCAACGGCTAATATCCATTTATCCATTAGCCTACCTGCCCGCCAGCCACTCAGCTTCCTGCCTTTTTTGTCTTAAGTTTTAAAACCAAATCCATCAAAAAACTAAAAAGTAATTCTTAAGACGGTGGTTGAACGAAAAGAAATTTCAATAAAAATATTTTCATTGTTTTCTATAATTATATAAATTTTATTTTTGATTTTTTAAAAATTGCATTTGTTGTTTTATATTATATTTGCTACTGCGTTGCACCGCATCATGCAAATTCGATGTCATTGTTTGTATGACCTTGATCTGCCTGATAGTGTCTTGAATTTTGACTATGAATTTGTATTTGAGTCTTGAATATGTATTACGGATCACTTGGTCATTGTCTTTTTCAACCTCCATACAGATATACCGGGTAACAGAGAGGAAGAACTAATAGATTTGGGTGATTTTGAGGTGAAGAGTGATATATGGTATATTTGTCGTGAATGTAAGATTTTATTGTTGGGATCTCCATGTCATTGTGTATAGTGTGATTCAAAATAAGCCGTGGGGCAATTACATTTTTTTCTAAGAATTTCGGATTGTGTTGTTTGTATCTTGTGTGTCTAGACGTGTTTGTCTGATCTCCAAAGTTCTGCTCCGTATGTCCAAATGTCTTAGTACTGTGGTATAGATTAGTCGTTTGTTTCATAAGTTTCTTGAGGATATGTAGTCCAAAAAGCGTGATAATCGTTGGTACCGTCTTGTCAGTTCTTGTCTTTTTATTTTGAATGTGTTTTCCATGTGATTCTTTTCTCCAAGTATATTACAAGATATCGTACTTACGAAGTTTTTTGTAAATACTGAGTTGATGTTGTCACCGAAATTAAATAGCATTTAAAACATTTTCAAAATTCATGCACCATTATTCCCCCACCATCGATTAATATAACCACCAGTCTCAGAATAAACTCAGTAATTAAAATCAGCAACGCATTTTACACTTTAAATTTCCAGATCATACCCAAAATTCTGTAAATAATGTACTTACTATATTCTAGATTCCTTAAGTATGTACTTTTGTTATAACTTTATTACAAACTACGAAAATTTAATATTTTCAACTAAAATATTTATGTTAATATCTTCAAACAATTATAATATTATACCCACTTATCAGGTTTTCCCAATCGTGAAAGAAATGAAAATGATTATATTGCATTATACTTTTCCTGCAGAATTGTATTTAAAGGAATCATCAGCTAATATATGGCATTTATTAATTAAAATAATTTTATCATTTGTTGCAATTCTTTTGTTTATAATCTATGAATCAGTGTTTCTCTTGGAATTCTTTTTATTTTTCTATTTTTTAGCCATTTTAATTGCCTTCCTATTGTTTTCCACTAAAAGAAAACTGTTCTATAGTGCAGTGCTATCCGTATCATGCTTTGTTATGCGATTATTAGCCGGCGAGCACGTATTATGTGAGTGGCACAGTTTTTTTTTTTATTTGTAAACAAGTGGGTTCAAAAGTACTTATCATTTAAAATAAAAATTGCAGCATATGTAATTAATTATTAATATTAGAACAGTTTATAATATAACTAAATATAAACTACTCTAAAAAGCTGTTTTAGAATGTTATACGAAATTTTTACCTTGTCTTTTCAAAGCCAAATAAACCATTTGTTATGATCTAGCCTCTTTCAAGCTTATACTTGTAACCGCAATGCCATCAGGCAAGGCACTGACTGTTGTATTAGGCACTTGGTGCCAATAATCATCACTTCAGAAGTAGGGTAGAAGTGAATATTGAAGTAAGATGATTTTTTGTTGTATTTTTTTATTGGAGCATTTGGAATCGGAGAGCAGCTTCTATTCACATAGTATCTGCTCTGCTGTTATTAAGAATACAGGAACATATATATCCAACAACGAACACTTATCTTAAAATGAATGGTAATCATGCAATTTTAATTTTAGATTCTACTATTAGTATTAGTGGCACACGTGATGTGCAATCACAATCACAATTCTATGCATTGTGATTCAAGGCTATTCCTCGCCAACATTTAAGGTGTTACCCTCCCATTTGGAAGTTCCAAAAAGTTGGGAAATTTGAGAATTGAGAACTTAATTCAAACTGCGAAAATAGTAGAAAACTCTTTTCCACAAACAGTTACTCAAAATTAAAACCAACACCAATACTTTTTTTATATGATTTAGGTGAAAAAAGGTTAAATTCGATTAAGAATAATGGGCTGTATTTTACTTCACCAACTTTGTTTTATTGTTTTACAAAGTTTCGGCTGTACATGCCATCCTCAGGTTCATTATACGTTGTAGCTGAAAGTGTTCTATTGTATGGATTTATTCATACCTTTTGTGCAAAATTGGAATTTTATCGATACAATATTGTTTCAATAAAAAATTGTTTTTTTGTCTAGCTTCAACGTTCGCTATTGTTACATGAAAATTTCAAATTCAATAGAGAAGGAGAAAATTACAAAGTTTAGAATATAGTTAGGAAAATTAAAATATTTGAAAAAAAAAATCCGGTGAAAAAAAAAATGTAAAGAAATTTTAGATTCTGCCTCTTTCAATACATTTTTGTAACAACGTCCCTGATGCCGATATATCACAGATAAAAATGTTTCTCCATACTTGTACCTGCTCAGATATGTGCTCCAAATCTTCCAACCCTTTGGTGAGAAAATTTAATTTTACTAATTAGACTATGTTTTTTCTTAATTTTTTTTTATCAAAATAATAAACCCATCTATCCTTAAAACTGTATATGACGTTTCTTTCAAATTTCAAATTTTAAAACCCTTTTTTATATTTAAATATTGTTACTACTCTTATTTGACATACTGCAACCTTCAAACATATAAGGAATAAGATGCAATTTACAGAAAGAAAATCTAATTTCAAATAAAGACGTGGTGGTCATGAAATGAACTGAGCCAGTGAGGTTTAGCCGTAAGTGTAAAAACACTTGTGAATGAAGCACTTTAAAATAAATAAATAAAATGAATCGGGCAGTAACAGCAATGACTTATCAATATATACGTAATAATGGAACCATACTGTAACATAACAGCAATTCATAATTATATTCTGATTAGAGTGATTCACTTCAAAAGTTCTTTCCACAGATCTTACTTAAAGTGCCCTTCCTAAATGAAGAACTGAAGGGAGGAGGTTGAATATTTTTTATTCCCCCCTCTTAATGGGTCCTAAGCAGGCTCATGTAGCTCTAACTTTTAAACGATCCCACTTGAAAGGTTGATGGCCTGGGGTAGGAGTGGTCCCCGATTTCAGTTAACACCCCTTCACTGATTTATTTTTATCAGCTCGACTTGGAATATTACCCACTTACTGTAAGTACTGCTTAGTGACTATAAAGAATTTAATTCTAATAATCTCTTTTTACTATAATAAGGCTTTAAAACGAGTGACTATACAAAGGTGGCTTAAGAATCGGACTACCTCCGAATGGAGGGTGCAATGTCAGTTTTTCTTCCCACTCCTTTCATACGGGAGAAAAAAAAATCCCCTTTTTACTGTAAATGACACGTTTCAGCCTTATATTGCGCAACGTCTGTATCTTCCTATATTAAAAAAGTCAGCTTGTCAGTTATGCCAACCTAACAAAAAGTTAGTTTTTTTAAATTAATTTTTTACTCCCTGCGATTCCTATTAGGTCAAAACTTTTCAAGTTGAAAATTAATAATTGATAATCCATTTTTACTGAAATTCTCTATTGTAAATTACCAATATTATAATTATACCTTCCAGAGGCGGAACTGAGATTTTGCCAGGGAGTCAAGCTTAATTATGACATCCCTTCTCCCTCCTCCTTACAAAGACAACTGTTTTATAAATTATTTTAGTCAAAATATTTCGAAATAAATATCATCATTTCATAACTTTAACTCATTTTATTGATTGAATTGAGGCCAAAATAATCAAAAAGAAGAAACAAACTTTTTTTTGTTTTGTTTAATCTAAAAATAAGATTTCGTTCTAAATTAGCCTCTAAATTCTTCCGTCCGGAGCTAGTAGGTCTTCTTTCCTCCTCTCTAGTTCCGGTCCTGCTAACTTTTGAAGTGATCTAACTTTGCAGTACTAATTTGTGATCTTTGTTTGTTATCGAGACAATAAAAGCTTATTACATCCCTACTGAAGTACAAAATTCGAGAAATCCTATGTAATCTGCTGTAGAAAATACAATGGGCTTAAGGATCCAGAATGGATCCTGTTTTATTATTGTTCGAATAGTGTTTTGATTTAAGTAAGTAGTTGGTAAGGGTTAAGTGACATTTTTCGAAAATATTCCTCTAACGAACAGTACAACGAATTATTAATAAGTTTTGCGTGAAGTGGCTAGGGTTTGTTAGAACGTTGAAAAACTATCGCCAAAGTGGATGTTCTCATGAAAGTGAGAAATAATTGATGAAGGGATGATTACACCGCCGCTGTGCAAATATTCATAAGACAACTATTTGCCCTAAAATGGTGATGTTATTATTTATAGAGGTCAGAGAGGAAGGGGCTGGCGGAAGACCAAGTAGAAAGTCAAACAGTCGCGGGGTAAATACGGCCAAGGCAAACAAAGCGTATCGACCATGGCCAGTTATACCTCTTCATGTTGCCCTGGCTGTACCGGCTGTCGTCGTCCGCTTCCGAGGACGAGTCCCTCAAGGTAGGCTCATTACGGCTCTAGGAATAGGCCACCTACAGTGATTCGCTTTTAGTTCACTTTATTTTTCAACTGGCACACCCATGACTAAGTGGATAATCGGAATCGAATTCAATTAATAATGTGGCATTTTGTCAGAACCTCTCCTGTCATGAAATAATAAAAAAAAAAAAGTTTGTTTCATGAAAAGATCCCGTATACAGCGCGTTTTCACCATTTATATTTAATTTTTATAACTCTTATTTCATTTGCATCTGTCTATTTATTTGGGTATGATCTAGAAGCAGTCGTTAATTAAGCGAGATTTTCTTGTATTTTCTCCGAAAGTAATATAGCCCCGTCAGATAAGGATTAAACTTCGCAATGAAAGATACTGAGCTGAAAATCTGCGTGAACATTTATTATGACTTTCTAAATATAGGCTAAAACGTCTCAGAAATCTCATGTCGGTGTCTCAAGTAATTAAAGGTCAAAGTTCAAAAAAGTGTCAACAATTTTTTTTTTGTTGTAAATATCTCATTTTCTATGTGTCCTACGTAATTAGATGTAGTAAAAAATTTGTATAAAATAAAGTTCTCTATCAGTTTGGTCTTAAGTTTTTTTGTTTTTTTTTGTGATCTACCGTTCTCTAGATATAACACAGATAGTCCTGTAGCGTGGGGCAAAATAGGGTACTCGTTTTAGGACAAGGTTTGAATGTGTTTGCCATTTCAAAGCCACTTCCTTCGAAAATGGCGACATTTTATTCATAAAATGTGCTAAAATTGTCGCTTATTTAATTAAACTATTAGACGTGCAGAGGTTATTATCTCTCAAATTAGAGCTAGTTAAATGCACCATACAGATTATCTGATACTGATACTGATACTGATACTGATTATCTTCGTAGGAAGTACAATTTCCATGATATTTGCAAAAATAAATTTACATAATGGTGATCTGTCTTTTTTGGAATATATAATTCTTTTTTCTAAATCGTCATTCCAAAAACTATTTGACTAACAGATGCCTATTACTACGAAAATCGAAGTAAGTTAAATGCACCATAATGAATTACATAATGATTATCTTCGTTGGAAGAGTGATTTTCATAATGTTTGCCATAATAAATTCACAAAATGGTGATATCTCGTTTTTTGGAAAACAAATTGTTTTTATTTCTTAAATACTTTATCTCAGGACCTATTAAACGTAAATAGATCTGTTAGGACACAAATTTCAGAAAATTTACTTTTCTTCAATAATGTTATGCATAATGTTTTTGCGTGGTTGGCAGTCAATTCAAGATATTGAGCACGGAATGAAAAATTAGCGAAAATTTCAGTTTTTTTCTTGAATAAAATATCGACATTTTTAAAGGTAGTGACCGGCTTTGGAATGGCAGATAAATCTTATTTTACTTAGAATGTCCTACACTTTCGTTATTCACATCCAAACCTTCTCCTAAAATGAGTAGCCTATTTTGGTCCTGTCCCTGGACCATCCGCATTATATCTAGAGAATGGTTGATCATATAAAAAAAAAATGATTAAGATCAAACTTGTAGAAAAGTCAATTTTTCTATCAAACGAAAGTTTGATAATACTGCATGGAGACCGAACGGACTAAATTCTGTATTCACCAGTGAAACATGAGCAATATTAAAAGCGTTTGAATACATAGAAAACAATATTGCGAAATCAGTCATAGTGACAGACTCTTTATCCGCTATAAACGGATTACAAAGCCTCAGTACTACAAACGAATTTCCCCAGAAGGTTAAGGTCATAAACATGAACTTAACACAAAATTACAGAGCAATCAAACTGCTATGGGCCCCTTCACACTCGGGCATAAGCGGTAACGAACGAGCCGATGAAGGCGCAATGCAGTAACAAGGAGCTATATAATAAGCAAGTTAAGAATTGGGAATGCCAAGCAAACCCATCAGCTTTTAGGACTATACCGACCACACATAAGATTATTTAAGCCTTTAAACCGGACAAAATTATTTGATGCTTTATTTACTTTCATAAGGAGTATTTGAACATTAAACCCGGTAAAAAGTACGAATCAGTTTGTGAAAAACAACACTAAACCCATCATTCTTCAAGCCAGATAACCAATTTTCATTCCTCCGAATTCTTTTAGGATGTCATATAATGTTCTCCTGGTGTTTTGTGGACAGTATCAGTAAAATCTTGGAGAAAACACGAAAAAAAAGTCACAATGTTGTAATATTACATTTTTGTATTCTTTATATTTGAAGTAATAAAAAACAATATGGCGTAAGAAGTTTTCAATAAGATAGTCAAAATTTGATGTTCATAATTAACATTTAACCCGGCAAAACCTTACAAGCTAACAAAAACACTTTTCTCCGCTAATATTATATATATATATAAAAAAAAAAAAAAAGAATTATCCAAACATTCTTCATAAATATGGTTCGTAAACGAGAAATATAAATAGTAAATATAAAAGGTAATGTAAATAAACACAGTATTCAGCATAGGAAATCAATTCATACTGAAAACTATGAGCCTTAAAATTTTCGAGTTCCGATTGACAATACAAGAAGTAACAAAAGTGGGGGATTTATAAGATTTTAGTTTGATAAGCCAGAAACTTGAATAATGGTGGATTTATTGGAATTTTTCATAAACCTCCTGATTCGGGATTTTTTACAGTTTTATGGCTCAATTACCCCAATGTGCTACGTACCTAATCTGTCATAATATTTATTTGAATGTCAAAAATATCGCAGATAAAGGCAAACGATGAATATTGAAACGATTGAATCTTATAAACTTCATAGAAGTAATTTAAGTAAGCAATCGTCGCTAATGCAACGAGTAATCGTCGCCCCAGGAGTTGAAGCGACGTTAAATAAATGCAAAAAAAAATACAACAAAAAATCTATTGTGCAATTATTATAACAACGAAATATATAACTATCTTAATTTATTATAACTATCTTATATACAAATTCAGCAGTTAGCTGAGGTTTTCTTTAAGTCCGACTAAAAAGTCCATATTTAAGTAAAAAAAAAGAATAAAATAAAAAAAAATAAAAAGAGTATTTTCAATTCTTTTGCACAAATTCTTTCCGTCATATCTATTACGTCTTCTTATATGTCTATTTGGGAATAATCTAAAATCAGTGCTCGATTACTAATTAAGTGTGATCTTTATGTATCTTTTTTTTATTATGAAAATATTTGTAGCTATAGCATCTAAAAAAATATTTCATCCCAAAATGCTCTTGAAGCAATTTTTCCCAAGGAAATTTAATTTATTTTATTTTATTTTATTACTTTTCAAAGTTAAAGAATATTTGTAGAATAGTCTTACTTATTATGATATATGTGTTTTGCTTTAAACAAGGCGTATTTTTTTATAAATAATCAAACCCTGTTACAGAGTTAATGTGTGATAAATGCAAACAAATAATAGGAATATTATTGCCGAATTTTGGTCAATTTATTCAATATTACTCTATTTTTTCTTGTATTTAAAAGAAAAAAGAACAATATATATCTTTGATTTATTTTCGTTCTGAAATTATACTTTAGGATTAGGAACCAGCTTCCGAAAAGTGTTGATCTAAAATACTTCTTTTTTTTAAGTTAGGTTCAAAATTTACTTTCTACATTATTTAATTTATTTGGCACAAACTATGATAAAATCTTTCTTAAACTCATAATGAACTGAAATGGTGATATTATTTTAAACCCCCTCTAGATTTATTTGTTGAAATATGTAATTTTGTTATATTATTATTATTATTATTATTATTTTGAGAAAATGCAAAACCCTTGACACAAGTGGGTTTGGGCTAATGACCTCGACTTTTTGTTCCCGAAGTATCACAACAACCAACCAACGGAGAAATATAATTAAAATGGAACTCGTTATTTTTTTTTAATCCGTGTAAGGACGGATAATAAACATATTATCCCAATTAGCTGATCGAGGTATATATTATCTGGAAAACAATATCACTGTCCATTTCGTGCTAAAAGTAACGTTTGTTAACACGAATGGGTAATTTTACCTTCACATTACTTTACACAGATGCTTGTTGCAATATCCCCTGGATGTTGCGAGTCGAACAAAATTTAAACATCGTCCTCTTTTTCAGTGGATGACAGGAAAATCAGTACCGTGTTGGGTTATAACTCGATCGAGAGTTCTGTAATTTGATTACTGTATGATGAACTTAATTCCTAATGTCTATGGAGGTATATGGGCATGTATATGATTATATTTATATGTTTATGATTTATCTTGGTGGATAAAGCTTCTATTGCTTCTTTAGTGCTGGTAATTCTTCTTTGAATTCCCGGCTTCTTAAAAGAAGATTGGCTCGTGACCTTTCAACATAATAATAATAGGTACCTATTTCATACCCGTCTTAAATTTAAATAACTTAATTCCTAATATGTGGTGCTCATATACTTGATTTATCTTGCACATATATGATAACTACCTATATATTCGAATTCAAGACATAGGAAGAAATAATTCAAATTATTTTTATCTTGATAAAGGATGTCTTTTAAGTAAAATAAGACTGTACCCACTATTGAAACTTTCAGAATTTTTAAAATATATGTATGCATTAAACGAGCAATAATATATATATATATATATATATATATATATATATATATATATATATATATATATATATATATATTATTGTCAAATTTAATCTCAGATCAACTGACATACCTATACTATTATAAACAAGTAAGTATACAGTAAAACATATTAAGTAATTTTTTAAAATGAGCTATTTTCATTTTGTGTGTAATATTTCATTTTCAATAATACACTGCAAACAGTGTCGTGAGAAGAGCAGAGATCGGCGATATATATCCCTCCGAAATGTTCCAACAATATGTTTTCCATAACCACCAAAATAAGATTTATATTTTGAGTAATGGTAATTTTTAACAATAATTTTTGATCCAATTTTCGTGCTTATCCTTAAAACTTACGCCCCATATGACGATTATAGATATATGTAATTATTTACCTTCTTTTTACTAAATGCCCTCCGAAAAAAAATTCTGCCCCTGAGTAGAAACAATATTTATTATTAATTTATAAGAGTTTATTTTTCGTATTGGATTATTATTTTCAATAAAGAACCTTCGTAAGCGACCAAGAAAAAAAAAATTAGCCTCTCCTCAGAATTAGAGAGGAGTTAACTATTTCGAGATACGTAGAATCTTAAAATGGAATAAAATAAAATCAATCCGCCTACCGTCCGCCGTCCGAAGCTACTATCTGAGACTACTGATCGATCGATTTTCGAAATGAGTATACCGAAGTATTAAAAAAAGAACAAAAAAAAAAAACTTTTGGTTCATTATTTTTAATAATGAACCTTTGTAATCGACTAAAAAGAAAAAAAAATATCATTCCCCATCAAAATTTGAGGTTTTACATTTAAAGATAGGTTTTTTTTTTCTTATCGGCAATCGAAAGGTGATTAAATACCGTACATTGTAAAAAAAAAAAAAAAATCATCAAATTCAGACTAATATTAGCGTAGTGAGCTTTATAGATATGTTTTGTAAAATATTCTGTTCATGTTCCCGTGGAAACCGACTTTTGTTTAGTTATTTGTTAACTCGTTAACTATACGTCTCTCGGAACATTCCAGATGCTCATTTGAAAGATAATTATATTGTCTACAAAGCTAAACATAAAAATAAAAAATCTTTACCTTTTATAAGCGAAAATATTTTGACCCAAAGCGATAAGGAATTTCGTGTCAATCGACACTCTAGATAATTTTGATTTATAAACTGTTGGGAAATAATATGCCATTGTGTGATATTACTTTATATAGTATGTAATATTACTATTATATAATATTACTTTCAGTATTTTTTTAATGTACCTGGTACTGGTACTGGTATTGGTGGGGGGACCTAGTCCGGCAAGTGGGCCTTATGGTCATTTTTGCCAACTCCTGACGGCTACTTTTACGTCACCACCGCGCACTAACCAGAGTGGGAGTGTCAAGATCCATTTCGCGGGATCGCCACGAAATAAATATTAACCGACCCAGGTGGGAATCGAACCCACAACGTTCCGAACCGGGAACACTCTGGGACCCTCGCCCCAACGTACTCGGCCGTCACGTCCTCTTTTAATGAACCTATTTAGTAGTATTAAATTCTTGATTAGCTGAAAAAATGTCTACTTGGAATCTTATATAACTCTGAATCAGTTGGTCAAAAATATACTTTTCCGTATTTTCCACCTCCATCTGAAAACGAGCTTGGAATCGATTGTTTCATATATAAATTTAAGGAGGGGAAAGATTATTAGTTAGGCACTTATTATATATGTGTATTATGAAAAGTAAGGAAATTCATTTCTTGAACCAATTCATTTCTTCAGTCAAAAAATCAATAATATTTTTCGGAGCTCCATGGTTTCTAAAGTGTTTTACCATACTAAAATTTAAGCAAACAAGGAATATAACAATAAATAGCAACAGCTGTGATGATATTATGTTTGCTTGATAAACTTCGGTCGCAGCGTTCTTTTCTGACGTGTTAAGAGATAGTATCAGGGCCTGGAACTCACGCCAATGTCATTAAAAGCTCAAATGCAAATAATTATCAATCATATACTGCGCCTTTGATAACGAAGATATAATGACTTGTTATATTTATAAGAATCTTTTTATTCCTAATTTTTTTACTAATAAAGATGCCCTTATCCGATCTTGGTACGAATCTGGTAACAAACGAGAAGCATCTTAGATAGTCTATTGGGTTCAGCCGAAAAAAGTGCAATATGCTCATCTGTCGGACTATATAATATTTTTATGGTATCAATATATACTAGTACTTAATTTTACGGCACGTAATCTCAAATTAATAGCGCAGATAATCTTAACAGATATTGTATTAATTAAATGGTGTTCAACCAATGACAACTCTCAGTCCTTTGAAAGATAAAGTTGTTTCGTCCAACTCTTCAAGCCGAACCAGATTCCATCTGGAAAAACCTTTCGTTCCAAGAATTATCAGAGAGTGGAGTCACCTGTCATTGAAAGTGACGCCTAAAAGACAAGGTGAAGCCGGAGGGAAGGAAGTTGAGCAGACTATGAGTAATAAAGTGTAAAGTTGGGTAATGGAGTGAGGAACTTGAACAAAGCAAACTGAGGAACAAGTTCTAAGTGTCGCCGACCAGTGAGGGAACTGTATCGATTCAGCCAATGGCCACCACTTTGTCCCTTTAACTACACCAGCGCCATTACTTCCAGTCGGGGTTCCGATTCAATCCACGCTCAACTTAGAACGAAGAAGCTAGCTAATCCTTGGGCTATGAGGAAGAACTAAGATGAACCATTGATTTTTTGCCTACGTTTTTGTCAATGCGGCTTCTATATGCTCCTCATTATCAATAAATCATGATGATTACATCTATAGATGCGATGCAGAATTACGATCTAAAAAAAAAAAAAATCTGTACCACGACAACCAATGAAAGGTCTTTGGTTCAGTATATGATGAGGCCTTGGCAAAGGTCGGAGAGGAGATAATCTTGCCAGCACCACGCTTGACCACCAGCCGGTTTATTGTTTATTAACACTTTATATAGGTTGAACGTGCTCCGAGAGGTTCTTCCAAACGTAATGATAATCGGCTGCTGGTAGAACAGAAAATAAATTTTTTCTCACGGCCAGGATCGAATCCTGTCTTGGGAGTTGGTTGAACATCCACTAGAGATGTTCTAGTTCTATAGATGTTCTAACAATACAAAAATAACAGTAATCATTAAATTAAATTAACAGTTGAGGCTACGGCGGACGAAGGTTTCAGAATAACATCATTGCTTCCTTCAGCCAAAAGCGAATGACGTTTCTATTCTTGCCTGTGAGGATAGACTTTTGGACTGTGAGGGACTAAAACAATAGGATTGCAGAACTGATTGAAGAATTGGTTGTCCAATGGATGGGGATTTATGCTGCCTAATTTGAATAATAAAAAGGCTTCGAATTAGATTTTAAAAACTATAGCGTTATTTGAATCGATAATGATGATAATATTACTAAAAATTAAAGAAAACAATTGTCTGCGTCTTTCCGCGAAACTTCTGATTGCCTCGATACGGAATATCCAATAATTTCCACATTTCTAATGAAAATGTATGCTATCGGATTGAATTAATAAATTACAAATTTTTTTCTTGCTAATTTTATCTTTCTAACAAAATAACATAATTACTATGATTGAAGATATTTTGTATGGCTGTGAAACAATAAGGAGACTGGCTACAATTAGGCTACTTCTTCAGGTTTATATGTGTTGTTAACGACTGGAAAATATATAATAGATGAATAATTACGTTGTTATTCTTATATTTATTTTATATATATATAGAAATACTTTGTTTCATTTGTCTTTTCTTATATTTTTTACACAGCCTAGACAAATAATGGGTACAAATATTCCATGCTACTAATACGAGTATATCCAAGCATTATTACTTTTAAATGATTATTTTTTTTATTATAAATATATTTTCGACCAACAATCTCAGTCACAACAGTTGCATCAGCTGAGGCTAGGAAGGGCGAACAGGTGGTGGATGTATTATAGATGCTTGATGCCATCTATAATATATGATGGAGATTAAGGATAACTATGATCGTCGAACATCGATATAGATTCAATGAAATTTTGCGGCCTGTCATAATATATTCACCAGGAGCCGACCGTCCACAAAACAGTTACATAAACTATTAAAGCTCTAGTGAATATTCCATTACATCTTTCTGGCTTATGCCTTCGAGGCAGTATTTCATCATTCCTTTTTTTTTTCTTTTTTTAGTTCACGTGGAGAAAAAAAAAAGAAGTTTAATGTTTGCTTTTGCGATTCCAGGTTTAGCTACACTTCATTGAAAGCTAGACAAATATAGCTAGTCAACAATAGCGAGTTTTTTTTCCAAAGTACAAACATATTTAAAACGCTACATAATGCATTCTTGATTTTTTTTTTTTTAATCATTATCAAGATCATTCGTTCTAAAGAGTAGTAGTAAAAATTCTAAAAAAAAAAAAAAAAAAAAAAAAAAATATGAAATAGGTTAGTTGGTACTCGGGTCACTAGTATGAAACCCTACATTGAAATTATATAACTGCTGAGACTACCGGTTCAATATGGAGTCCAGATATATCAAAATATGTAATATTGTTAAGCAAATGCTTTTCTTTTTTTTATTTATTTCAATGGGAAGTTAAAGATGAATGTTCCCAACGGCGAATCCAACTGAGCAGTCACATCAATTAAAATTCATAATTTTTGTATAAATTCATTGATACCTGGTTCTTTTTATAGCTACGTTTAAATAAATAATTTCAAAAGTCAATGAATATTAATAGTATGTATCCTAATATCTCTGAACTTTATGAGAATTTCATTTTTAAAAAGATTTGAACTTGTGATAATTCGGAAAAAAGTATGAGCCATACTTTGAAATTTCGTTTGCCCATCTGACTATCTCTGAAATAATAAGCCAATAACATATGTTAAAACAATAATCAGCAGGATTATCAAATTCAGGAGATATTTATAATACGAAACCACTTTGTTAATACTATAGCCTTATTTAATCCTAGAATACTAAACCGCAATACATGCAAAATGCCAAAATACCAAATTTGGGGAAATTAAAGGAAACAGTAAGAATAGCCAATAATCAATTTTACATTTTTATTGATGGAATATTAAAAAACATATTGGTAGTAATAAAGAACATTATGCCAGATAAATCGAAAAAGAAATGCTTACTATAACTGTTTCATGAAAAGCTTTAGATTGAAAGAGATTAGACAATATAAAAATTATAAAAGAAATATATGAAAATCAATATATAGTTTTAAAAAATTTCAAAATATACTGTTGACACAATATTACTTGATGCTTGCAGTTGTTCCTCTAACATTTGCGGTGAACATAGTAATATTGCATAAACAGAGTCTTGCAAAGTGGTAGTGAATTGTAATGTTTTTAACACTTTTAAAACAAGATATTGATTTTTATATATTTTTAAGCAAAAATGGCTGAGGAATAACACCTGCAAGCCGTTTTTGTCATTCTTCGTAGCTTCTAATCGCATTTGGAGCATATGCTTCGTTTTTCCTCTTTTGTGTCTGCTGTAGTACTTTTCTACCACATAAACTGAAGCAGCAGAATCTATTATTGCGTCGTGAATTATCCATGAAATTTCGGCGTTGTCCTGGTAAATCTCTTCTTTTTCGCAGCCAACCAGCATTCAGTTTTTCAGACATTTCATCCATAAAAACAATATATATAGAATAATTTACTAATAACTTGCATTACTAAACCTTCTCCATACTGATCTTGACTAAATATTAGTCGAAATGACGAATACATTTTTACTTATTTTCTTTAATCATATTTTAATCGTCTATTAGACGTTGTAAATTTTATTTAGATGTTTCTAGTTAAAATCACAACAGCACAGCGTTCCTTTCTCTTACGTGGTTCTAGGAGCATTTAGTTAGAGAAAGCACTGCTATAGTCGGAGACTCCTAATGGCATCTACAAAAATTTTCAGTGAAGATAATCGAACTGGCGAAGGTTTGGCATTCTAGTGTTAATAAGATATTTAACCATTTTTCGTCCAAGGAGAAGCTCAGTTCCTCTTTATTTAGTTCAAGATTTTTGCTCTTCGGCATCTTTATATCAACTAAGCATTCAGAGATCAATGCGTGGCAGAAAAAGGCGTAAATCAGAGAGAAAAGAAGAAGATGGGAATTATTATTAATTGAACGGTATTAATATTATTACGGATATGTAGATTTATCTGATCCGAAAAACATCTGACAACATTTTTCCAATATCTGACTAAGAACACATCAACTATTTGTTTTATCCTTGTTGTACCAAAGGAACAGTTCTAATTTTGCTTGAGTATTCTGATTCCAATAATATTAAAAATATTTTTATAATTTTTACTACAAAAAATTTGATACTACTGTATGCTACGATAAACAATTCATAATTAGAAGCAAACACTAGTACTTATTGTACTAATCGGTACTAAAAAATCGGTAATTTTTAATCTTATACTATTGACTGTGAAATCAGTGAATATTCTAAACTGAAATTTTTTATGGCATCTGTTATTCTTTTACTAGTTTCGTTTACTTATTATTAATCTTTCATCTAATAAAATCCTTTTTTCAAATGATCATTCATGTATTTTTTCTTCATCTCAGGCTGTACATTTATTTCTATACCCATCCCTCCCCAACTGATTCTGTTATTTTAGTGTTAATTACAAAAACATAAATAATTTTAATAAACTCTCATAGTTTAAGAACCAACTCAACTTCTTATAATTAAAAAAAAATATATATCTAAAAACCTATTTTCGGTTAATAGCAACTTCCTCCTTTGTCAAGTTAGTGAAGAAAAATTTTGAAGCCACTCTTTATTTTATTTTTTTAATGAAACGTATTTATTTCTTGAAACATCCAAATATAACGTTTTAAATCGAGGTGAAAGCTATTTTCTTAGATATCTTTCAATATTTTTTATAAGGTTGGATGGGGTGAGGGACAGATGATTGACTCTGATATAATATACACACTTCATTAATATACCTGATATCCCATTCATTTTTTATATTAATGAATTATTTGATATAATGAGTATTTGATATTCATTCATTTTTTCAAATTAACTATTTCCTTATAATAAAGGAAGAATTACTCCATCTTCAATTAAGAGAATTTTATATACTGATATCGGACACTTAATGAATAATCCATTTAGACACGTTCAGTCAAAACAATGCTTTTAAGGATTAAAATCGAAGTGTAAGTTCGCAGATTTATGCTGCTGGGTACGAAAGTCAAAGAATTATTATCTCTGAGAAAAAACTTTATTTTTTTTACTTTTAAGTCATTTATAATTTTACTATGCATTGTTATACCTGAAAAAGGATCACAGCGTTGGCAAAAACTGTTTAAATCTTAATGCCAATATAGTAATTGTTTACTCAGTTTGAAATTAATTAATTAATTGTGATCAAAACGTGAACCTCTTCACAGGACTCCCCTATCTACAATAATCCATTATCATTGTGACTACTCAAATAAATTATTGTTGAAAAAGAAACATTATTTCAATCGAGAGAAAACATTCTTAAGATTAACGATCTATAAAGGCGCTTTAAAATAATAAAATAAAACTGTTGTCGAGTTTCATCAGTAAGTGATAATATAAAAGTTATATAATACTTGATTGTAAGTACAACACATCAATAAAAATTTATATTGTCTTAACTTTTCTGTTGAAAGGAATTTAATATTTTGGCCGAGTTTTCTATATTGAACTGGAACACGTCGAAGTTCTAAATAGAATATTCAAAAGATATTTACCGTAATAACAACTTCATGCAATGGCTCCACTATTCATGGAATGAAGTCAATTGTACAAGTTACAGTAGTCATTGGACGGTATCCTATGATGCAAATACGGTCTTGTGTTTCGTGATTGCTTATAATGAGCCGGTATTATTCTTAGCCGCGACACCATTTTGCCTCTAAGTAGACACAGTGTCGTGATAAGAGTCCCGCCCACGATTATGAGTTTAAGGGAGACACGATAGCTGAATGGCTAAGGACTTTGGGAAAGGGACATTTGTAAGTTGCGTGCAGTGGTGTAATTGCTAAGGAAGTCTGAATAAATAAGCGGACGATAGGGCATTAAAGTTTCACCGCCGAGCCCTGGCCCTACAAAGGCCTCCATAATGGTCTGCATGCACGGGGTCTCCGGTCGAACTCTCTTCCAAACGGTTGCATATTTTTAGAGTCCCTCCCATCAAATATTTAAGTGTCAGACCGTTGTCTTCTCCGCAAATTAAGTACCCATGTATTTTCTTGGACTCGGATAAACGGGGAGGAAAGTATCAGATATGCTGGGTACTTTTTACTAATTAATGGTCTTCAGTTTGCCGGTGAGGTGGAGGCTGTGGTTCCGATAATACCTGTACTGGACCTATATTTACTTGTTGTACTGATGACAGTCTTTTTATTTTTCGCAGATATGATTGACTATCAAAAAACATATTTTGTTTTATTAAATATAAGAACGGGGTTTTATCTGCTGAAAGGGATTTATCAATGAAAATATTATGCCATACATGAAGGACTACAATACCTCATATATATCTTCATCATATGTATCATATATCATCTTCTTGTTTGAATTTTATATTGATAATGATATTGGTGATCAATCACTTGAGGAAATCCCTCATCCAAGTGATTTTTATTTTTAAATTGATGATACTCGAGCTTATGCGATATGTAAATATACAATTACGATTTATAATATTCTTTTTTATTCACCCAAAAATTGTAAAATTGTAAGCCACCTACCCAATTTTAATGACATCGGATTGATATGTGATGATTCTGATAATTCAAATATCATTTCTGTACTTCGAGTTTATGTGAAACTCGATGTGCCGAAACAAGATTCAGTTATCGTGTATCCAATAAAACTACAGCAGAACGGTAACCGGTTATTTTAGACCCGTTACAATTAACATGAAGACTCTATATCATTCTGAATTAATTGTTTCATGGAAGTTGTTACATTGATACAATTGCGTTTTGTGAATCGCTTACCTATGCAGTATTGTTTTTATCATTATTTGTAAATTTCTATGCAAGTTTTTGTGTAGGAATTGAATATGCCGATATATATATTTAGATCTGTTTTTTTGTTTTTTTCAACTACGTCAAATTGTAAAAAAGAGACAGAAAACAAAAAACAATTTGATTAATGTAGAGTTTGTCAGCTAAATCATTGCTTTTTATATTCTGGAGTGTTTATTTGGCACTCTTTTACGATTATACCACGCATCTATTCAAGTAATTTACTTAAATTAATTTTAAAAACCAAAACTACAAAAAGTGGAGTTACTATATGGTATTTATATAGAAGCTACTAATAAAACTTTTTAACAATAACTAAACCCAGCCCTGTCCGCCATAATTCTAATGTATGAGAGAGTTTTAGTGAACAAAAAAATAACACTTTTTAAACACCGATCTAGCGCTCTTTTATTTCCTCTACCATCTAAGGTTTTAGTCACCAAAAACTTTGTTGGAATTAATAAATTAGGGAAATAGTTGAATAATAATAAGATAATCAAGAGTATTTACAAGAAATATATATTTGTATATAAGTACTGGTATTTATATTGGTATAAATAATATATAAGAAAACGGTACTTGAGCAATATTTGTTGTATTTTTAATTTTTAAACGAGTGAAAATGGATCAATGGAGTTAATAGGCTGATGAAAATGCATATTATATAAATTACTAACTTTATTGAAACAGTCAAGATAGTCATAATGTTAAGATCATATTTCCCAAATTGTTTTAATATGCATTATTCATTATTATTATGCATGCAAAGATAATTTAATGCACTGATTCGTCCCCCGTTTGTCCCATAGCATTGAAATCGCCTAAGTTAATTAATGATGCTGACAATTTTATAACGAATAAAAATTAATATTGTTAGTGGTTATTAAATTATATAACAATATGGCAGGATAACCGCTATTGAATGAAATTATTGGAAATGATTGAAGAGCCCAATAGGACTATTCCTGGCGGTGAAGATCTAGAACAGTTTGGGAGAAGTTGTAGAGGTCCTAGAAAGCCTCAAATTTGCTTTGGAATTATTGATGGGGATCGGAAGGACCGCTTTGTAGCAGCCGCTGGCGACGCTGCGGGCCAGATTGCTGTTTGACTTGCTCAATTAACTCAGGTCAATCACTAACCATTTCCTTTATAGATAATGTCTCTTCTACTGTCACAGGAATATCGCCCTTGTTGTCAGCTTTAATGTTCCGATCCGTTATTTTACAGTCACGCAATGGTAAGCTGCAGTTATTTGTATATTATTTTACCTTTTATACTTGGAAAAGAATAAAAAACGCCATAAATTATATTTATTAACACTATGGATCAGGATTTTAAATATTTCTGTACTTTTACATGTTCCTTAAGTACTTGTTTTGCGCTTATTTCTGATTTGTATTTAGTTTTTTTCTAACGCGTAGAGGTTTTTTTTTTTGGTTTTTTTTTGCGAATCAAGAGAACTCTTTTTTTATTCAAACGTAAATCATACAAAGGTAACTTTTATTGGGATGGAGGAAATTTTGATTTCGTTTAGAGGGATTAGTTGGCCGCATTTGTTACACCCGGCTGGCTCCTAGCCAAGAACAAAGAGTAGTTCATTTGTAATTGCTTAACTAATAAAGGACATTCTAGTATCATGAGAAATGTATTCTGCACGCTTATAAAGACCAAAGCTGGGCACCGCACAACGTGTTGAGGGACGGATGCTGTGGTAAAATTGTATGAAAAAATCAATGCCTTTTGCAATCCCAATGGCATAAAGGAAGCCAAAAAATCATGTTAACGATTCTTATTTTCCTATGGTTAACTTTCATGATCATAACACAAAAATTTGAAAGGATATACAAAATCCGAACATTTGTTCTGCCTTACGGCCAGTTACGCATAGTGAATCTAATCCTATCCAGTTCCAACTCCCATGTGCCACAGGAGAGTAGCTCAGAAAATTAATGCTGACGACTACAAGCTGTATGAAGATTCTACACCAGAATTATTCAGTCGAAATG
This sequence comes from Rhaphigaster nebulosa, assembly GCA_948150685.1. NCBI lineage: Eukaryota > Metazoa > Arthropoda > Insecta > Hemiptera > Pentatomidae > Rhaphigaster > Rhaphigaster nebulosa. The sequence continues at coordinate 74,948,448 of OX411306.1, read as the reverse complement.
AACTTAATGATATAATTCGTGACTAGACTCTGAATATTACTATATAACCACGTCCTGAATATTATTATTCACATTATTTTCAATGCGCTTGTCATAAACTCATTGGTAAACAATTATAAAATGATGATGATAAACTGTTTTGCTAATAACATTTTATATAATACTTTATCAATCAAGGAACCCCACATAAAACATGTCTGTGTATAGTTAGTCAGATGACATCGTATGTATACCGCAGATTATATTCTAATTATTTTTTTAAAAAAATAACACTTAACATATTGATAAATGTTGGCATTCCAAAACTCATTTCTCATGAATATTTCCAAAATAGATAAATTACCTAAACCCAAGATATTTGGGCATATTACATTATGAAGAAATTCCATTTCAATTTTATCTTTTAATCCATTTTGTTTAATTAAATTTTTTGTGGATAGGTTTTTTATTTTTATTTTTTTCTGACTTAAAATTTAATTATAATACAAGATTGTGTAAAATTTAATTAATTTTAATGATGCTAATTATGTGTTTCGAAAAGCTGAGAACAAACTCGATTCAACTTCATACAGATTGCCTTTTATATAAAATTAGCAATATCTAAATGTTTCACTTTGACTTCATTCTTTTGTTTCACACACGATATGTTTACCGTATGCATAAATTAAGTCCTCCCACCGAGAGCGAAGATAAAATGAAATAAATAATTTCTGGTAAAGTGCATGTTGATATATTGTTTTTTCAGTAAACAGTTAACTGTGTAAGGGACTTCATTAGTGGTCAGCAACAATAATATATATAATCAATAAGCATCAACAGTAAATTTATTCATATAAAATAAATTATTCTAAACTATTATATTTGTACTAACTTCACTTCTGAAGTGTTTTTATGAAAATTTTTATTAAAGAAAAAAAAATCTTCGTAAAAAATAAAAGTAAATTTCGTAGCCATCATAACCCTTCCACAAAACATCTTTCCGTTATAATTTCAATAAATCATAAAATGATCTTACATTCCCAATTCATGAATGAAAAATAAAATCTGAAGCTGAAATAAAATCCTTTTTAATCTGTATTCTCCGAAGAAAAAAAAAAGCAAAGGAAAGAAAACCTACAGTGATTTTGTTGTCTTCGGAGTGGGGGATTATCACCCTGATCCGCTCCCAAGGGCCGTGCCCGGGAACATCAAAGGGGATGGTAGTACCCCTTGCATTAGCCTGAGTCGGGATTGGAGGCTCAAAACTCCTTGATAGCAGGCTTTTCCTGAAAATTAGTTGTTCTTTAGAGACTATATTTATAATAAATTGAATAAATGTTTTAGTATTTATAGTCATTATTTGATATAAAAGAGGAGTGGGTAAGCTACTGGACTCCCAACTCCCAGGCTTGTTGCAGATAATTTATTTATTCTATTGTACTATCCGTTGATCGACATTTGAGACAGGGGACCCTCCAAGAGCACACCCAGCCTCTATAAATCGGATACCTGGCCTTTTGTTGGATTCGAGGATATACCTGGCCACGAATTATGGATGCTGACCACATCACCTCCACCTATGACCGTTGGTTTAGAGGCAATAAATCCTTACCAAGAACTCAAAACCCTTCGTGAGTTGTAGTGGTACAGGTTATTTATTGATTTTATTCGACTTCTAGGCATTGAAATAAAAACGCTGTCTTCAACCTAGCAAAAGTAACCCAATCACACAGCTAATAAGAGTAAGTACAGTTCAAGTACAAAGTACCGGATTAAGCTTCAAATGCTTAAACAAAATGCTACTATAGGTTTCACTTAACTGACATACTTCTACCATCATATACCATGGACATTTTATACCACCAACAACTGTTACGATACATCACGTCAGTGAATTCCCATATTGGAGGACCAGGAGATTGCAGAACTATAAAAAAAATTCCGTCGGCTGATTAATCCAAATGGACAGGGAGGAAGTTTCCTGATTTGGAGCTATTTCTGTACAAAGGAATTATTCGATCTGACCTTTTCCTAGGCGAAAAACAAGCACAAATACCTCTTTTTTTCTTTTAGCTTATTTCCGTTGTTTTTAAATGTAATATTTTAGTTTAGTTTTACAGTAAATTAATATGAATTAATGAATTAATTCTCACCGGTTGTGTTTTAGGTTAATTTGTTCTTAAATAGCAAATATTATAATTTAATTATTATTTTTATTTAGACCTATATTACCAAACTGATAATGATATGTTTATATTTAGACAAGTATTATTAAACCTGGCGGATGAGCGTGAATGGTGAGCACTTCAACTCCTATCATAACTGTTGGGGAAGAGACAGTACTTCCTTACAAAGTATTGAACCCAAGACTCTTCATGGGTAGTAGGTTTATTTATTACTTGTTATATGGATATGAATGGGTATTAATAATGTATGTGAAATAATTAAATGTAAAATAAATACGTTATATTCTTCGATACGATATTCCTATTTATAACTGTGTTTACTTTTGAAATACAATAAAGACATAAGCGAGGAACTTGCAAGAGGTGGGCTGGAATTTGGCGGTGTAGGAAAGAAGGCGTGACAGCGGCTGAGATGAGGTTGTGTGGATGCAGAGAGGAGCCTCATCAAATATTCAGAGGGCCCCTTCACAATAACTCCACAGCCGTCCTAATTAACGGTGGCCATCTTGGGAGGGTCATTAATAGCGTTACTGCAGGAACACTCTTCCTTAATCACTATGCGGTAACACTTAGTCGCTAACTGTTATATCTTTAATAATGGATACGCCCGAACCAGCTTGAGCCGCTATCTTATCATAGGAACCACTCTCTTAGTATGTTCCGAATTTAAGTCCTGGAAGTGCTAATTTTATGAAAATTTTCTAAAATGATGTAAGAAAGTCGTTAAATAATTTTACAAATAGATAACTAAATGATATATTAATCCGAAAGAATGAAATATGAATGAATTTTTTGTAAAAATTGTAAAAAATAAACGATCAAAAGTTTTATTTTTTCTTATATAGAAAACTAGCATTATGGAAAATCGCTAATAACTAATTTTTCACAACATATATCTAGCCAATCAAAAAAAAAATTTTGTTTATTTCCTCAATTTGAGTAGAAAGCGTGAATTAATGATCAAGCTTAAAAAGATAAAACTATGAAAAATATAAAAAAATAAGTCAGGATGTTGTTTGACCTTACAATTAGCGAATTTTTTTCTATCCATTACATGGACTTTCCGAAAACTGAACAGATTTTGTATCGTTTCTTACTAGGTGATAGTTCTGTGTTTTACGCTGTGAAAATCTCAATAGGTCTGTTATCAATGAAAATTATCACCGGCATAGTATTCAACGATTGCAAAAATTATGGCAGTTGTTAGTGACTAAATTTCTCATTAGTGTGGTCAACATACTTTCCGTCTATAATTTATATTTTCAGGCTTTTTTCTTCAACTTATGAATTATTTTTTCCGACGGTCCTAATATGATAACATTCCGAAATAACAGATTCTTAACTTAACATTATTTAGGAGATAGAGAATTAGAGAAACATTTTGAATTAGTTTTTAAATAGGTTAAGTAGTGGTCTGAGGATATTTACTAGGTATGATACATTCTCGTGACCCATGAGAAGCTATTATACTATATTCAAAGTGAATAATATCTTTAGGGTTCACTCACCCTCGTTGAGACAAATGGGTTGCTTCTTAAAAATAGTACTATCAGTCAGGTTAAGAAAACAGAGGTTGTAAGGAATTAAGTTTGTCTGAATTGCACAAAGCTCAACTTGAATACTTTTGTGATAGCAAACAATATTTTATTTATCAATTTTATATACAATGTCTTTTCATGATGTATAACAGTTAGTAAAACTATAGAATTTTTCTTTCTTATTGAAACGCTAATGACTCGTCCAAAAACTGAAGTAGACAGATATTAACATTAACTATTGGTTACTATTATCAAATGGTCTTCTCCCTTTATGAGATGTCGATACTTATTTAATTTAAGATTTTACTCCAACTTCTTTTTTGGGTTTGATACTCATTTATTACAAGCCTAATAGAAGTAGATCGCGTTCCAAACTTAAACCATTCAGAAAAAAATTCTCAGCTGACCCAAAAGTAGGTGATGCCTCATTCTTAGATATTCATTTAATAAAAATTAAAAATGTTGAAATTCAATTATTAATATTTTAAGGATGGTTTAAATAAATGTTTTTACTCTGTTTTTCTCAACAAGCATTCCTTTCTCGTGTTCGACAAAATATAGTTTAATTTCAAAAAATGTGATAGAATGTCGTGAAACCAATTTTGGCATGATTATGTTCATCATGATAATTCATGATTTCTTAGGCAATAGCGCATGGTTGGGGGGAAGGGTTTACTTTATTGTTTAAGACCCTGATAAAAAGGATAGAACTCGGGTTCTATTAGGTTTCTGCTCAAGCAAAAAACTGACTTTCTGTAATTTCTTTTCGTTAGATTATTAGTTATGATATTCCATTTGTAATAAACCGTAAAAGTTTGTGCGTATAGAATAAATAGAAGTTTCATATAAATAATGGCTCAGAATTTTCACCCGGTCCCCGACTTACATGAACAGTCTAGAAAGAGGGAGATGAGCTGAGAAGGATGGGAGCTAATTGAAGGGAGAGAAGACAGCGGTTGATGGCGGCCATTACTGACAAAGCCTCCTCTAGTGTGCTCATAAATAATTTACTGGCAGTCTCTGACGTCATTTCCCCTAATTACGGATCCTGTCTTCTTCGCGTCTTACCTCTTTGGCTAAACTTTGTGGGATATACAAGGCGAGGAATTTTGTAAAGGAAGGCCTTATTGGAGGAAGGATAGATTCATTAAATCGTTAATCTGCATTATATTTTGGGATATTCAATATTTATCATTTGATATTAGTGTCAAATAATTAGATGTTCATTTTAAAAATAAAAAATATCGTTAAACAGTATATATGAAAATACATGAGATATGTGTAGAAGGTAAACACCATTACAATATAGACGTTACTTGCTTCCCAAAAAATATGTGCGAAAAATTGGCTCTTTCTATCAATTGTATAACATTTTCTTACAAAACTTATTATTTATTTTTTTTTAATTTGGTAATAGGAGCATGTATATTCAAACGTTGAAGAGCTTGATTAATAATGAAACTGCCATGTCTAGATTTTTTGGATGGTACATCACACAGTGCTTCGCGTATAGGAGGTTAGATGGACAAAAATCTATTGATTTTTGGATTTTTTTAGTAAACGTCTTCCTAATTATGGATATACCCTGTAATATGGATCGGAAATGACTATTTGGCAAGTATAAGCCAACGAATCCAGAAAGACAGTCTTTTTAATAAAATATTTTGAAATTTTATGAGCACAAATGATATGAATAATGTAAACTACGTGATTTTTTCGTTTATGTAGAAAACAAGCAAGATCAACTGTTTACAACGAATAGTTATTTTATTAAAACAATTTAACATAAAATGAAACAGATTTCGAAGTTATAATACATAAATATACGAACACCAAATATAAAATTTAGAGTATTTATCAACTTTTACAAATACTAAATCTTGATCTTAACGTCGGTATTATACAATTTACAATAATATTATTTAATCCTGAAAAAAAACCTATACCACTACAATCCATAAAGAGTCTTAGGTTCAGTACTGGGTACGGACTATACTGTTTCTAAGCCAACAGGAGGTGATTTGACTATTTGGCCGAGATCGCGCTCAACCTCCGGGTATTTTCCTCACTTTACAGAGGCTGAGTAATCCCCAGGAGAGTCTCCCGATCCCACGGGGTCGATCCACGACTGATAACTAATAAAACTAAATAAATATAATAAATAAATATAATATAAATATATAATAAATATATAATAATAAACATAATATAATAATAATAAACATAATATATAATAATATAAATAATAAATATAATATAATAAACTAATAATATAAATAAAAAAGAATAAATAATTATCTGCCACAGCCGGTCTCTAGTCCGGAACCAGGAGTAAGGTAACACAGTGCCTTACCACTGAGCTACTCCGCTCCCATAATTTTTCGCATAATTATTAAATCTGAATCAAAATAATTTTCGTCACTGCTACTTTAAGTATCTAAAATTCAGTAAAATTCAGAACGTGACGACGAAAGGTCCTCTGGTTCTTCAATGTACTTTTTCATCTCTTCGTCAACTTTGATTTTTTTGCTTAGTGATATTAGCGGTTCACATGTTGGTATCAACATTCTAAGTAGATCAGTATTGGGACCGACTCTCTAGAATTTACGGCTGTGATATAATCGGTAGTTTCTGACTTACTTGATGTCGCCTCTAGCGTATCTTCAGGCAATAGCCCATTGATAAGGAAAACAATGATATTACTTAATGAATGTAGACTGAAAAAGCAATCAACTAACCACAGGCCTTAACAATTAATTTTTATTTCCTAACCGATAAATCCAAGTCTAAATATAAAGCTAGTCCTAAAACATAATTTAAAAAAAAAAAGTTACCTAAGAAGAAAGCCCCTGGTCATGACCTGATAAATGCTCAAGTGCTCCAGAAAATGTCCAGCAAGGCTCTAGTGTATCTAACTTCTATTTCCAATGCAATAATCCGAACGACTAAATTCCCCCTACAATGGAAATACTCACACATTACTATGATTCATAAACCAAACAAAGACACAGCTACTCCATCATCATACAGACCTATCAGTCTGCTCCCGATTTGTTCAAAAATTTTTGAGAAATTACTCTACAAAAGACTTCTTGACATATTGACGAACAATAACATAATACCTGACCATCAATTTGGATTCCGATCCCAACATTCAACCATACAACAATTACACAGGGTGACGGACTACATTGCGACGGCACTAGAGCAAAAATTATATGCAACAGGAGTATTTCTGGACGTCGCTCAGGCGTTCGATAGAGTCTGGCATCAGGGGCTTCTCTTCAAACTTAAGACGATACTTCCTCCCACCTATTATCTTATTCTTCAATCCTTTCTTTCTGAAAGATTTTTCCTTGTCTGCCAAGGCTCAGAACCTTCGATACCTTGGCCTGATATTTGACAGAAGAATGACATGGGGCCCACACATCAAGAATAAACAAAAAACGCTAAACCAAAGACTTAAACTGTTATATTCACTTCTTTCAAAACGTTCAAAATTGAAACTTAGACATAAATTGAACTTTTACACTTACTTACTCAAGCCCATCTGGACCTACGCTTCACAGATATACGGGACAGCCAAAAAAACACACGTACAAAAACTCCAAATTTTCAGTCAAAAACTTTTAAGACTATCACCAAAGCTCCTTGGTACATCAGCAACTTTACGTTACATACAGACCTCAATATGCCTAGAGTTAACGAACACATACGGACCCCCTACAAACGATTTCACGATAACTTACACGGACATCCTAACATGCGACAACCAACATGCCTGACAACACCCGCAGAAGGCTGAAGAGGAGCTGGATGAGGGATCTCCTGGACTAACTATATCCGATTATCACGACAGGAAGAGGTGCCGCTGGGTACTATTCTTTCTCATGCCTTTCATGCCACGTTAACATGTACATAGCCAGTACATTCACTGGTTGTCTCATAGACAGGTGTGAATTTAAAAATAAAGTTAAAAAAAAACAAAAAAAAAACGCAAACTTGTTCATATGATAGTTACAGATTTCTAAAATACAAATCCTAGATAATAAACTGTTAAAAAATACAAGGATATTTTTGGGTATTATTGAGAAATTTGCATTTAAAATAGTTTATAACTCATAAGAGCAAAAATCAGATCCTCAGAATAATCAGAATTCAGAAGAAGATATATTCTATTGCTAAGACCTGATTATCGCAGATATCTCGTCCGTAGTGAGTGAGGAAACAATTAATAAAACACAACAGACCGGATTGTTTACATTTCATATTTACTTCTATTTTAAAATCTCTACCTAGCATGCGAGTGTTGACGATGCATGCTTAATTTGAACAATTTTTTAACTTTTAGTAACAAAAGCTTAAACACATATTTATAAAAACTATAATTCATAATCATTGACATCTCTAGGTAGATTTTAAATGCAATTAATAATAGAAATAAAGATATGATATTTTGGTTTTTGTCCACTCTCAAAACACTCTGCGTCAAGGCGAAAGAGAAAGCATTACTCCGCAATGCAAACGAGTCGTGCGGGTATAGTTGGTCTACTGCGCCTTTTTCGGGCAATGCACATTATTCTCAATATTTTTGATAACTAGGTACATATTCAATGCATCAATATTACAATAAAATTCATTAATGGGGTATAAATTTCTACTTGTTTGTGTTGAGTTATTTTTTATCGTATGTCTACAATATTCATTTATTTATTTCATAAGCTTTATTTATTTTTTCACGAGGTTTTATTTTATTGATATGTATTTTTCTCTAATTTATTTTTCTTTTTACTTCAAATATTTTTTAATTTTCTTTATTATTATAATAGTTATTAAAGATAAGAATTTTTAATTTTCTTTATTATTATAATAGTTATTAAGGATTTATAAATAAATCTCTTCATCTAGTTAAGAGGATAATAATAGCAGTTTTTTTCTCTTAAAATCAAACAACTAAGTACCTACTTATTTACCTACGTATTTCAAGTAGACGTTTTCAAATAAACACGTAGTCTTTTCTAAAATCTAATTATTATTTTCTTTTAAAACGTTTAGGCGCTTATCGTAAACGTGTCCCCCATAAAATATAAATCATTTTAATTCTCTTTTCTCCTAATTATAAAAAAAAATTATTTGTCAGGTATAAAACGAATATATAAAAAGTGAAAAAATCGATTAAAATTTGTTTAAAAAATGTTTCAATTTAAAATTTACATTTTAGAATTTAACAATTGATATTCGATTTATCTTTTAATTCCTTTTTTTCTCTTATCTCTTTCAGCTATTTTAGCCAGGCATTTGCATCTTTACTACATCTAATGTTAGTATTTGGCATTAATGATTATGTATGACTATGAATTATAATATGTATTAAATGACAATTAAATATTAAATGACTAATTATTGGATTAAATTCGATAAAGAATATTTTAAAATTGGTTTAAAAATCATAGATATTTGCATGATATAGCTATTTATCAATTTATGTGAATGTTATTAAATAATATGAAATTGTATGAATTATTCAATCTGTTGAACTAAAATTAGTCAAAAAAAAAGAAAAAGAAACATATCCAAAATATTCATAAAAATAATCAATGTACAAATCCTCAAAGAAAGACACTATGCCTGGTAACATTAGGACTATAGTGCTTCAACAAAATAATACATACAATTGTTTCCATATACGGAATATATAACGAATTTTATCTCATAATTGTATTTAAAAAATTACATATAAAACCAAACAGAATCACTCAAGCTCTGAGAGAGATGTTACAATAAAGTGTCTTTCCTCATGTCGTACACATATATATCTTCAATCTAACAAGCCTGACAGTTGGGTGATTTTCCATTCTTAATTTCAATAGAAAAAGAATTAACAAATGAATGAATGCATGCAAACAAAATATGCTTTTTGGCTATAAATTTCATACGTTATGAAATAACGTAGATTTCATTTAAATGCCTAACAATAAGATTTATTATTTAGAATATAAATGAAACAGTATATATGAAAATACTTAAAAGGGATATATTGAAAGTATACGACTACCATTGTCTAGAAGTGAAATAAACATCTGAACCCAAATATGCCCTAAGGAATCAACCGACATATTTGTAAAATTTGTTTTAATTAGTTATAGCGATACTTTTTTTCAAGAATTTTATTTTTACAGCAAACACCCAGCTATCTTCCATAAAAATGTCTATCAAATTAAAAATTAGTTCTTTTGAGCAGTTTAATAACTATTTTTTAATAAAATCAAGTATTATTAATTTTTATCTACTTTTCATCTTGTCCTGTTCCTTTATCGGTTCGTAAAGGCGAAAGAGAAAGTTGTTCCCGGAACACAAAAAGGTTGTGCTGGTATGGTTGGTCTGCTGCGCCTTGTTCAATTATATATTATTTCAATATGTTCGATACCTAATTATAATATACATTAAAGTAAACATTGTCATATACGTAACATTTCGTGAACTCTAATTATTGTATGCAGTTATATTTAATCAATACCATCCATGAAACCGACAATGTACGAAATACAACTAAATGTGAATAGAATAAAAACGAAAATTTTGCCCGTAAATGCAATAAATTAGCTAGTGAACGCCATTCATTCGACAAGGAATATCTTAAATAAATAATGAGCCAACACGAGTCTAATTTTAATCCACTGTTTATTTCTGTCGCTTTATATTTAGTAGCAAGAGCAACTTTTTTTAATCTATATATATTTATCTTCATGTCTATATTTCTAGTTTACTCAACTGATTTCAGCTTGATTTTGAGGTATTGTGTACTATTTTTTAACAATATCTATTTCCGTTTATTTTTCGTTTTGTTCAACACTGGTATAAATAAATATATAATGATTCATGTCGACATGTTTGTGTGAATAAAGAGTTTGTTCTCGAGAGTTTTGCTTATGCAAATCATTTTTAGCTAGCCCAGATTACTTCGTGCTTCAGTTGTGAAGATGTAGTATGTTTTATAGAAAAATCTTGTAACAATTTTGGGGTTGCTTCCTTGTACCTTATTCAAGGGAATTAATTATTAAAAACATTTTAGATTTTCGTTAAAACGTTAATTCGCTTAATTTTATCTGATTGCGGTGAACCAGGGTTATTTTACATATATACTAAAGACATTGAGCAATGGTACATCTATATTAACTCGAATTAACTTTTAAAAAATTTCTGGATTTATAATTACTGAATGTTATTTGCATTAAAATCATATTGTAATAATTTTAACCACGTTATGTGCTTCGAAAAAAAAAATTGTGATTTCGGCAAAGAAACTTTGAAAATATAAAATAGCTCAATCAAGTTATTCAATCCAAATTTGTTGCATGCTTGAGGTAAAATTTGAATATTAAATATGAAAAAATCCTCAAAATCATATAACCAATGTATTATCCGCGGGCTCCGTTAGAATAAAATTCTGTAATAAAGATCCAAATATTTCCAAACTCACCAACGGTTGATGATGTTGATTTACGAATAATTTAGTTCATGAATTCTTCCATATTTTAATATATATCTTCCTATTTTTATGTTGCTATGGTTAGGCTAACCGCTACGATTCTTACCTTCAGGGCGATATCTTCGGTGGCCTCAACGATGGGCTCCTGTCCAGAGCGGAGGCACTCGCGGCAGTGGACATCGGCAAGCACCAGGGCAATCCTCAGGGCCTTCCGCAGCTCAAGCACGACATGATGTACCACCACGGGATGGGGGCGCCCCATGGAGGACCACCCAACAGCAGGCCGCATCAGGTATATCATTCTTCAATAGTTTATTTTTTTATTGATAGTTAAAATTATTAATTTTATTTCCGTATATATTATTATTCAGTTGTTGATGCAAACCTGTCCGAAACAGGTACTTGTATAGTTCTAAGCAGGCCCGAACTGACTCCTTTGAGAGCCCTCGGCTAAAGACTAGAGACCTAATCCTCCGTAAATGACTTGAAAATTACAGGCCTAAAAATCACATATTCCACTATTTTGGCAATTGAAAAGGATGTCAGTCAAGTCAAAAAATTAAGCTTTTCTGTTTTAGTTTACTTACGTTTATAAAACATGTTTATAAAGCTTTGTAATAAAAAAATACCTGAGCAATACAAATTATAATCCACTAATTATAAAAAGTTTTGTTTGATTTTTTTTATTGGAGAATATAGATGTAACATAAATGATACCCTGGACAGTATTGCGACATTTTTATAGAAAATTTATAAGTATACTCAATATTTTTTTACTATTGTTAGTTTTTTTACATCGATAAATATTTTGTGATTTCGTGGCATATTTGTATGCCACAGCTAAAAATATTTTCCAATAAAAAACGGACATCTCCTAGGGCATAGAGTAAGCTTCCAGGATCAGGTTATACAGTTCAAGAAGCATCCTATTGGGTGGCAATGAAAATAATCCCTCCGGAGAGCGAGAGCTTCTATTTTGACAGATGACGATTCCATACCAAATGAAACCATATTTGCATACACATTTATCTTCCTTTTATAATAAGTAGTTTTTGTAAGTATTTGTAATATGTAATTGTGTCCTGTTTTTAATGTTGAATTGTAATAGTGCCTAACCATGAAGTTTTTGTGTAAATAAAATTTTTTTTTGTCAAAGGAGACACATTTTCGTTAACCCAGTTTTGACCGCGTTAGTAGCTTGTTACCAATACTGGTAAGCATCTTTTCTCCTCTCGTGATAAAATATAATTTTTTATGTCGTTTTCTTTTTTATTATTTCTTGGAAGCTAATGCAAAAGAAAAATAACATAAAAATCAAAATTTTGAAGTAATGGGTTGATTTTAATTAAGCAATCGAGGTGGTTATCGCAATACGGTAATTAGAAAATGAAGTATAATGAAATACTACAACGGCTACCCACATTAACCACATTATGATAACCACCTTCAGCCTAAAAATAAAATAAATGAAAAGTGAAAATGTTGAATAAACAATAAAAACCATTCAAAACAAAAAGCCTGTGTTTGCCGTAGTAAACCACTTTAGAAAATCATTTTTGGGAAAAAACCTAGGTACGAGATAACAAAACCAGGATAAAAAAAAACACTAAGTTCTTGTATTGTTTAAGGTATCTAACGCTTTTTGCCCCCCCCCCTCTCTCCCAAGCTCCGTATCTCTTCGAAATTAGACTAGTATTGCAAAGTTGGGTATTTTTTTTGGAATGGATATAGTATGGATAGGGTATTTCTGATGAAATGGAGCAACGTTTATGAATTCCCAAGATCGTAACTAGAGAATTCATTCCATGAGATTCAACCGAGTATTTCTTCAAATTATTGGTCTTCACTTGTTTATTTTACTTTGGCTGCTATGATCACCCGACGGAGCAATATTTTTCTACGGATTGGTCGCTTTCTTATAGGAAATTCATCGAGAATTCCTAAAATGGTGACAAAAGTTGAAAAATGTTCAGCTACTGTAGGGGAGTTTGGAACTTAATTGAAAAATCATATCTCGAAAATAATATAGGATAAGTAATTGCGGGAGGAGGAGGAATTACATTTTTTTATAGTCTATCTCTTCCTTAATTACTGGCACTTCCCTCTGCGACACCATATATATTCATCTTATACACTAACATTATCTTAAAACTAACATTTTATTGTCTAAAGAAATTTTCCTAACGTTGTAATACTGCAGTAAGTGTAAGTTGGCGGAAAGAGGGATTTGTAATATTTTTCACGGATTCGAAAAAAATTGTTACTCCTCTCACTAAGGAAGTCCTCAACTCTTTTGATTTTTAACATAGTTTTTTTTCTCTTCCAGAATTACTCTTTCAAATCTTTGCATTTATATCAATTTTAGTGTCAATTGTTTATTTGCCGAATTGTATTATTCGAATTGAATAATATTGCTTCGTCTAAAGTGAGGTAAAACAACGATTCAAACACCAGAATGAATGTGATAAAATAGTTCCTTCAACTGCCAAGGCGAAAGCGACACGCTAGACCCGCAATACAACACTGCTATGCGGTCACGATTGAGCAACTACTTTTTATACACTGGTTTTATCTCCTGCAATTAGCTGATTGTCAATTTCCTTGTAAGGCGATGAGGTATTGTTATTCCACCATATCACATATCTACCGTCACAGTCTGTGGTGTTTATTATTCAATGATCAAGTTTTAGTCTTGAATGAACTGCTTTGAAAATGGATTAATCACTTTTTATTATTGTTTATTTACATTGCTAAAAATTAATTATTAAAGGAAACATGAAAATGCTGATTATAAATTAGTGGTGGAATGAGATTTCGTTGTTTCACGGCTAGACAAAAACGACGTGACAGTTAGAACATATGTTTAAACAATAATAAAAAAAAAATTGTTTGAGGTGCCGTATCCTTTTATATAAACATATATATCAATATATATATATATATATATATATATATATATATATATATATATATATATATATATATATATATATAATATATATATATATATATATATATATATTTATTTATTAATGTGTGTGAGTATATATGTATATGTAAAAACATATATCCACAATACGGAAGTCTACACGTATTTACAGTGTAATGCACATAGCCCCCTAAGAGCAATGAGCCCATGGCTCGGTGATATAGATAGGAGACAGCCAGTGAATCCTGACCAGGAGAGAGGACAAGGTAATTAAATTAGTTCCGAGGAGGGGGGAGCTGGTGGTGGGGAGGGGGAGGGTGTAAGTATTTTTTTATCACCAGTGACGGCTGACAGTTGGCCCAGCCTCCCGGGGCCCACAAATAACCGTCGCAGTCTCCTCTGGCTCTCTTCTCTTCTTATAATTACACAGTCGGCAAAGGGCAAATTTTTATAGCAAAGGACAATTTCGAAAATTTTTGCCTGTATTTCATAATTTCTGAAAACCTAATAATTGTTAATCGGAATATTTATTGCTTTCGGAACCCAAAATCAGATTGGATTGCACAGTCTGCTCTATTGAGTTTCACTTCAGCGTTTGTTTCCATTACACAATTATTTTTCGCTATATTTTTTCTTGATATTTTAGTTGTTTGTTTAGCAAGAGAATGCTAAAATAGGAATGCTGGAAGGGCAGTCAAGTTATTATGTAATAGGTATAATATATTGGCGCCATAATTGGATGAGATGATACTTTGGGCATGCCAATTAAAATAAGGATTACAGATGGAAATTTATTTTATATTATGGAGTAAACATCATTCCTAAAACTAAAACAAATATATTTAAAGGTGTTGACTATTCTGACATATGAATCAGAAACCTGTACTATGAAAAAATCTTAGAAAGAAACATCTAGCTGGAGAGATCTAGCTAGAGATGGAACTGGACAACTGGCGACTGGCGGTAGGAATATCGGGGAAAGAGAACGTATTAAATAGAAAATAAAGTAATCCGAGAAAAAATGAACTTAAAAAAAAAAATTGAAAGAAGTAGAGGAAAAATTCCCAAAATGGTTGATATATTTATATATCTTCTTATATAAAAAGGGAGTAAACGAAGAACCTGCAGAAAATAAATGCAAGACAAATGCGAGGTAGACCAAGAAAGACATGGGATAAAGCAATGGAGGATGTACGATGGGATGAGGTCAACAAGAGAAATGGGCCTTGGATAGAGTAATCTGGGATTGTGCCATAGAAAATTTATGTTAAGGAATCCCGCTAACTGATATATTGATAAAAAATTTATTAGACAATGAAAATCAATCTTGATTCAACGAAATCCCTTGTAATACGTACAATACAGTAATAGATTGCACTATGTCTGAATCCTAAGGTATATATTTCACGTAGTTATGTATATTTCCTGTCTATCGAAAATCTTTATTATGCCTGTAGGGTACGCATCTATATTATAAACATTCGTCTAGGAAATCAAATTGACAAAATAAATGTCTAATGAGTAAAAGCTTAATGGCTTTTGCTTCCTATTGAAGAAAAATAGGAAGGATAAATCCTATAAATTCTTTCAGAATTTCAGACAATAGGCGCAAACAAGATTATTTTGTCACAGAGATATAGCAAGCATACAAAATATATACAAGCATTTCTCGCGTTTAACTTTGCATTTATTTTTTCTTGTAGTTTGTTTCCAATTACCTGATGCACTTCGTCAAGTCTCATATCGTATTGATTGGTTTATTGTACTTTGTGTACTGGTATATTGCTGGCTGCATCTGAGGACAGGTTTATATTTAAATGCTATAAAGTTTAGAAAATGCTATAAGTGATATTTAGATACAATAAGTCGAGCGCATGGGCTCAAAGAATAACAGTAAGGTGTATGTACAAAACAGCTGCGTTGTGAACATTTGCAAGGAAGTAGATTCAGAAATGGCGGTCAATTGAAAAGGGACCAGCGGGGATCGAGGACCTGTTGCCTTCTCATTAAACACGCCCTCATGTTTAGCAAATCGGGAGGACATGAATAAGTGAATCAGATGTTTATTCTATGATAACATTAGAAGAGGGAGCGAGGTGCCCCATCTGAGCTGGCAATGATTCACCCTCCTCCCGGGAGAGCTATCTTTCATCATTACGTTCTCTGCAGCTCCCCATTGACATCTATTGCAAAGTGGTCATTTGAAGGATGGTAGGCGATCCTCTACGCAGCCCATGGGAACCATAACACGGGCCCTAGTTCTCTCTACAGCACGCTTTGTCTTCGGACTCCAACTGCTTCGTACTCTCTGTCGATGAGCCAGTATTGTGGACTCATGATGATTACTTAAGTTCGCGATAACAAATTATTGAGTAGTTGAAGTGCAATTAATTGTACAACCGCGTTCGTTTTGAATACAAAATCCAATTTTCATTTCGGCTACGTCTACGGACCATAGATTATTACGAAGATTTTATTTTATTTTCTTAAACAATAACTACTATGTCCGTAAGAGCGTGTGAAACATATAACAGATTTCTACATACCTCAATGAGTTTGAACAATATTCAGTCCATTAGTCCAAGGAAAATAATATAAAAAATGTATTCTATAAGTATAGTATATTATATTATCATTAAAAACGGGATTTTCGTGTAGTAAAAAACTGAGAATGTGCAGTAACAACTTAAAATGTGTAAAATTATGTACATGGCACTTAAACATGCAAAAATCACCATTTTTGTTTAATTTTTCATGTTAATACAAGAAAAGGTTACACAATCTTGTGTTACAATTATAGCCTTTTAATAAAAATAGCTTGTAACGTGAAGTAACGTAAAAAAAACCTGACTGTTATACAACAATTAATTACGTTTAACCTAATTTTGATGAAAAAGAAACCAAAGATAGTTATTGATTTACTACAGTTGTTATTGATATCTTTAGTATTTCGTTAAACAAACGGCGTTGATTCATCTTGCAGTAAGCAACAGATATACTTTATGGTGGGAATAGGAAACAATTCATCTTTATAAATATTTAACTTAACAAATTGGTTTATGTATTTTATATGTTAATTATTTGTCTTATTATTACATACACCATGTTATTCTGAATATTATTTTTTCTTAATAAAAGTGAATGAACCGGATATCTATGATTTTACTATTTAGTATAGTATTACTATTATTACTATTAATATTAATATTAATAGTACTATACTAATAATATTATACTATTAATATTATACTATTAATAGTATAGTATTACTATTTAGTATGATTTTACTATTTTACTATTATATATATATATATATATATATATATATATATATATATATATATATATATATATATATATATATATATATGTTATAAAAGAAAATATTGTAAGGACCATATTAATAAAAAAATATAAATCATTTATTATTTGTTTTGATAATATTATCACATGTTAATTTACTCTAATATTTATTGCATATGTTTCAAGTATAAACGAAATAATCTAGTTATGATTATTGATTTTTTTATTTTAAAAAATACTCAATAATATTAATCATAAATATAGCTTTAGAAAGAACATTTTTCTGCAATGAATGTCTCACATTGTCTATGTCCTTTATTGTTCACATTATTTTGTGTGAGAGAAAGTTTTTGTGTTAAACGATTGTCCTACTAATAGTCATAGTTTAATAACTTATTCTGTTTAAAGTAACAATAAAAATTACAAATAATTTCTCTTTCTTTTTTTTTTCTATAGACATGGAATATGGAGGTAACGGATAACCTGATTAAGAAAGAGGTAATATCACTTTTCTTTTATTAAAAAAATTGTGAAATGTTTAAAGTCAGTGATAATGTCAGACATTGATTGTTTGCTGGTGAATGTTGCACAGCCAATGAAAGCAATGGTATATCACTTTTTGTTTTTCCGAAATTGTTGGCTTTCTATATCCTTATCAATTGGATACACTTGGATGATTTTGTTATGTATCTTTGTACTATTTTCAAATATTATAGTAATACTGTTACTAATGTACATTGAGGCTTATTTGATATATTTGCGGTTCAGAAATAAAATAAGTTATTTCCAACTTTATATATATATATATATATATATATATATATATATTTATTTTTAATATATATTATATATATATATTTTTTAAATTGTTGGCCAATATCATAAAATAAAATCATCAAAGTTTATCAAGCGAATTTATAAATTAATTTAGGGAATAATACATGAATATTATAAAAAATAACGGGAAATAGATGAATCGCAGCATGTTAAATTTATCAAAATAACTTTTTGGAGTACCCTAGATTGTAAAATTCAATCATGCTTACAAAAACTCTTAAATGAAATTTCAATTATTATTATTAAAAATTGATTAGTTTTCAATGTAACAATAGTAGTCAAAACAGTACCCCATTGATCTTGAAGCGATTCTTGATTGCATTCCTGATCATTAGGCGCTTATAACTTTTTTTTAAGCGCTAATATTTTCTACATTACATTCTACTTCGCAGTTCGTTTATCATATTCATTATGTTCATATTTTTACATATTCATTTTTCCACCAATAAAATTTAACACAGTGCACTAATTTATTCTTTTTGTAAAAAAATGTAGGTTTATATAGTCGCTTTTAAGATATTTTTCCTAAAAAAAAAATATTTCCAGTAACCTTCTTTTGCATGATAAATAAATACTGCCTAATTGTTGCAATGACGCTAACAACTTAACTTGTTTCATGGCTAGATGTCGGTTCTGGGACAGATGGGCCACCACCACGGGATGGAAGGCCTCGAGATGCTGGATCCCATCACCTCCAGCGGGATGACGACACTCACCCCGATGACGGACGGCGGTGGAGGCGGCCACCCGCAGCTCCACGGCCCCTACGGCCCCGCCATGAACACCATGATGAACCACCACCATCACCATCACCACCACCACGGCTCACCACTCAGTGGGCATGGACCACCGCACCACCACCCCATGGCTCCAGGCCTACAGCACCCAGACTCAGACACGGACCCGCGAGAACTCGAAGCCTTCGCCGAACGCTTCAAACAGCGGAGGATAAAACTAGGTGTGACCCAAGCCGACGTCGGGAAGGCGCTGGCCAACCTCAAGCTGCCGGGAGTCGGGGCTCTTTCACAGAGCACAATTTGCAGGTTCGAGTCCCTCACCCTCTCCCACAACAACATGATCGCCCTCAAACCAATCCTCCAAGCCTGGCTCGAGGAGGCCGAAGCACAGGCCAAAAACAAGAGGCGCGACCCAGACGCACCCTCTGTACTTCCGGCCGGTGAGAAGAAAAGGAAGCGGACATCAATAGCAGCGCCCGAGAAGAGGTCTCTGGAGGCCTACTTCGCCGTCCAACCCAGGCCTTCGGGAGAAAAGATCGCCGCCATCGCCGAGAAACTCGACCTGAAGAAAAATGTGGTCCGGGTTTGGTTCTGTAACCAAAGGCAGAAACAGAAGCGCATGAAGTTTGCTGCGCAACACTGACAAATAGATTGCTCGGTGTTCCCGCAATAACCGTGTATATAAAAGACGAGGTGCAATCGAGACTAAGTGCAATATGTGTAAATAGTAACTGTAAGCAATAAGCCCCCTGTAGCTCTAGGCCCCCCTGACAAACTATACATATCAACCAGTACAATTTAAGGTTATAATCATAAATTGAATGTGCCATTTATAAGAGATAGCGCTCATGTAAATATTTTAAAAAAATTGTAAAATTGGCTTTGTGAATATTGACAATGAATCTCTGTCGATTTTCATAATTTATTCTTTCTTTAAGGACAATGCAATACGAAAAAATGTATTTTCTAATCTTGTCAAAGATCTCAAGTAGTTTATTAATGTATCTGTACACAACAAATCATTTTGCATTATAATATTATGTATAGAAATATAGTAAATATAAATATATATATAAATAAAGTAAGAAGAAATAAATCTTGATGTCGAATACAAGCAGTTTTTTACAATTCCACAATGCATTATGGGATGACAAACCCCAAATCTTTTATTGTTAATAAGTGGTAAGAACTCATAAATAATTCACAAGTGGCCTAATCGGAGGTTATAAGAAAATCAGCACGGCTGGACCCCATCAATAATTGCACGGCCGTTTTAAGATTCATGAAGGGCATGTGCTGTGCCAACCCCCACCCACCTCTAGTCTTCGGTCCTTCCTCATCCACCACCTATATTTATCACAATTTATTTAATCATAGAGATTGACGTAAATGTTTAAAATTAAAAATTAAAAAAAATCAGTCACTTTTCAAATTACTTAGTAATGAAAACAATACTACCAATATTGTTATATATTTAAAATTTCCATGGTTCTCCTAATCAATATTATAAAATTATGGAGATAAGGTTGAAAACAAAGGAACTAAATACCAGGATACTGACCTACATTTCCATTTTTCAAGAAATTTGAATTATAACTAGAAAAAATATTAAATATTCATTCATAAACCTAATGAACATACAACAAGGTTATATTTCTCGTAATTAACAAAACAATAATAATATATTAATAGAATTAGAGCATGATTAACCATCAAAATTAAAATGTAGTATTACCTATGCTACACAATTAAAATTATTTATTCTGAGAATCCTAACTACGTTTCAGGGATAAAATCGACGAATACAAGTTGATAAAAAGATTGAAAATCTATAGTTTTGAATATTAGCAGTGTATATTAGATATTTTAAAATATATACCCGTTCCTCAGATTTACTATTTTTTTTTTTCTATTTTCATAGAATGAGCGTAAAATTAAATAAGTAATAATTAAAATTAACACAGTTAACTTTTAAAAAGAAAAAAATTATAACTGATAAACAATTATATTTTCAATCAAAAATTAATGGAGTGCTTAATCAGCTTTTATTATAACAATATGGATTTAAGTAACATTTAATCTGTTATACTTTCCAAAATAAAGCTTACATTGCCAACTGATATTGTGATTGTATTAATTATAAATTCATAAATTAGTTAATCAATCATAATTAAGCTCTTGCAGGAGAATATAGCTTACATAAATTTTTAAACGCGTAATTTTTTTTTAAACCTCGTTTTATAGATAAAAAATATCAATAACAGATATAATTTTTTTTTTTAATCTTCAGTTAAATGAATAGAGTATTTTGAAACATGAATAATACAACATTAAGGTCATAGCGCTTGTGAATGTTTCTGGAAACATTTTCTAAAAATATTCCTGAGATATTTATTATATATAGTTATATAATAATGTATCATTAATATTTATTCACTGGTTACATTGAGATAAAAAAAAAAAAAAAAAAAATCAATATTATTAAAATCAGAACTAGTAGTATACCAATTGAATGTTTAGATGACATACTATAATAAATGATGATAGTAATTGAATTTAAACAAAATTACAATAATATATTTATATACATATGCAAATATATATTTGTATATGTATTTTAATTTTATTTATTTGATAATTTGTATTGGGGAAAACCCTCAGACATATAGACTATATTGCATATATAAATATATACTGTATATAATGTTGTATAGTATACAACACGCTATCTATATGGGTAAGTATACAATTAAATATTATTCATGATATAGAGAAATTTTTACTTATAAATTAAATTTAACGCATTTCGTTATTTAAAAAAAAAAAAATCATATAACTATATATAACCGAAAGATTATTTAAAAAAAAGTTTATTGCTCCATTCCAATTTCAAATGATTAATGCCAACTAGTTAAGTATATAAATTTTATTATTTAATTTTATTTTTAATTTTAATTATTATCATACAATTTTGTAAGAAACTATACAACACACTTCCAAATACACTGGGTTTGCAAATTATTAAATATGAATTCTTACATTAGATTTAGACGGACTATATTGCTTAACTTTTTTTATCGACGGACTCATTGAAATATTAAAAATGAATTAAAATAGATATCCACATCAAATATAAATAAAATATAAATTAATTATCAAAACATTTAATGATTTCTTTTGTTTGTTTAATTAAAATGAAATTTTAAAACCGTCAAACTTACGGGTCTAACAAATCTAAACTTCATAAAAGTACATAATGAAAAGGGTAATTAGTCAGGCCCAAATTATAATTAGTAACAAATAGTAATTTTGTATTGATTATCGATGTTACTAATTAATGTAACACGAAAGTCCTCTGTTGTCCTACTTATTTAATATTTTATCAAGTAATAAAATTCTATTGCATAGTAAAATTTGTATTACTCTGATTTCTCAGTTTTGTAATTTACTAAAAATTAATACTATAATGCAAAAAAAGATATTTTCAGTATGAAATCGTTTCTTCAGTAGTGGTGAGTTTAAAAAATCAAAATAACAATACCCTGATTTCACTATTGCGTTCTAACAGATGGTAATCAAAATACTCGTTTGCAGTGTTAGACTGGTACGTCCATCATCGCCTTCGATTCCATATGGCTGCGGTGACCCGAGATTTGTGGTCAGATGCACTAGGGTCACAGGTGTGGCAGTGAGTCACGGCTACCTCATTCGGCTAACGAGTGAGGACAGGAAGTGCGGCGCACCTGTCGCGTAACACGTCACGTGGCGCTCTAAACACAACACGTAGCAGCTAACAATTAGGGTCCACTCCAGTCGAGATAATCATTAAATGTTTTTATAGCACTCCACTACCGTAATTTACTTAGTACTGTTTGTCTGTCATCTAATCGACCCAGAAGGGGAACTCGACAACTCCAGTTTATTTTATTACACGATGAAATACGAGCATTAAACTATAAATCTAATAAATAAATTACAATCAGATTAGTCATTATCTAAACATTCCAGGTTCGGTTATGGAAATATTCTTGTTTCTTTTATACATGAAAAAAAAAAATATATAAAGTTTAATTATCAAGGAAATGATACAAGAATACTATCGGAAATTTTTTTTATTTTTATAAAAATTAAAATTAATTTTTTCTTATTAAAATAAAAATCTAGTGCGGTGCGCGTATGACACAGCTTTTACTTACCGCCCAAATTAAAATAATTTTAAAAGTTTCCATTTAATTTCTATAGAAACGTTGATTTTCATTCAATATTATAAACATAGAAATTATTAACAGTCACTTAAGTTAATATGTTTATCGTCGTATCGTCACTCTCCATAACCTTCTTCGGCTGTTTTTACTCGATAATGTTTTTTCTAAGATCTTTAGTTTTCCAACAGTATATTATACATCTATATTATTATTCTCATTTCCAGAAATTTGTTTTCTATCTGGGAAAAATTTCTCCCTTTTTTCTCCTTTAGCAATTTTATAAATTCAAGCAACACTGAAAGATAGCTTATTATTTCAAATAAAAAAAAATTGAAGATACTTTAGAGGAAGCCATTTTGAAAATTCGGCAATTAAGCCCTGTCAGACTATTTCAATGAGGATAAGACCTTGCTGATATTAAATACCAGTTGGATCAAAATAGTTGGAGCTGTTTTTGAGAAAATTGTAAAAATTTGAAAAATCGATGAGTGGCAATTCCGGTAAATCGATTTTGCTGAAAAAGTTGCTGTAACATCCCGGGCTTATACCTCCTTAACTGCATAATTTCAGTTTCGTTACTTGGATTCAGGGGACCTTTTAACGCGTATTTCCGTTTAAAACTCGGATTCGAAAGTTTTCACGATCGCAATACTTGCTCTTATACAACATAGGCAACTTTCTAAACCCACCGATGAAAACAATCAGGCCTGGAATAGGATGGTTTTCTGGCTAACTCTTCCGCGGTCCAAATTTTATTACTTTAATGCGTTCAAAACAAGAAAAACTAGAAACTTATCTTCACGTCTTTTCGAAATTATTAATAAATAACTGACCAACAGGAGATATCGTAAAACAATGTTCATGCAGACTAGACATCATTAAGCTTGATAAGGTCAAGAGTAAGTAATGATATTTTATTCAATTCACCAACTTACCACTGTCATAACGGTTGCTACTAAAAAAAGTTCTACTGATTATTGACCCATCTCATAGTAATATTGTATGTTACAAAGGCCTACCTCCAATTCCAGAAATTATTTTATGAAGCGCAATTACATTGAAAAGCAGAAAGCGCAATTAAATTGCCAAATTCCACGATATTTACACTTGTACCCGAACACAAAGGACCTGCAGGATTACTATTAAACTATTTGAGACTAACATCTGATTGGAGATGGACCTTTGGTTCCAATATGAAAGAACAAGGCTATACCAATTGAATCCAAGAATTAATCTGTTCTACATATTACTCTTAGGGCTTCGAAATTAAAACTGCGACCAGTTTAGTATTGCGCCTCTTATAGTTGCAGAATCGTTCAGTTCTGCAAAAGAGACACGAAACATTTACATTAATTATGAAAAAAATTGGTACCCAAGTAACAAACATTTACTTGGTAATATATTTGCCCATTGGCGGACTAAGTAAGTGCCTATAGGGGCAACAAATTTTGAATAAAATTAAGAGGTTCATTCCAAAAAAAAACGTAATAATTAGAAGCCAAGACCAAGATAGCATAGAGGAGACTGTTATACTTTTATTTTATGTTTTTAAAACCATTCTTTAAATTCTAACAGTGGAAACAGTCTCTCTTGATAGTACAATTATTTCTACACAGTATTTTTTAAGACCTTAAATATTTAACAGTTATAGAAAAAAAAATATTTTATTGATATGTGATCAACGGTACAAAACCGTAATGTGCTATTGATCACGCCCTAGTGTAACTTGGATCATTAACATCTTGATCCTTAAGGTAGATAATACGTAATAAAAATAATATTGTTATCCAAAAATTTGTATTTTATTGTTTCATTGCG
The DNA here is from genome assembly GCA_948150685.1 of Rhaphigaster nebulosa. Classification (NCBI taxonomy): domain Eukaryota; kingdom Metazoa; phylum Arthropoda; class Insecta; order Hemiptera; family Pentatomidae; genus Rhaphigaster; species Rhaphigaster nebulosa. The sequence continues at coordinate 74,923,427 of OX411306.1, read as the reverse complement.
AAATGAAATCAGATTTTATTACAGTATAACCTCATTTTTATTTTATGGGTACAAGAATTTACTATATGAAATTTATAACTTCAAATTAATAAATTAGATAAGTAAATTCAATTTTTTCAAAATTAGTTAACCAAATTATTTGACTTTAATGCTAGAAAAGTCTAATTGGAACCACAAATGTCCATCAGTTCTAGCCGATCCACTTAGTTCTACTAGGGTTGTCAGTTTTAAACAATATCATCCGCTACATCGTCATTGGTTTATTTTCGCACTGACCTAATAATGAAAATGACTGTAATGGAAGAAAGATGGGGTGTTTTTAGGTTCCAAATTAGGTGATGTAAGGATGAATGAACTATACTACTAGGTATCAAAAACAATCGTTGGGAAGGAGAAAGTTAGCAAAGAAGGCAATCTTTGGCTATTTCGGTGTTCCTCCCAGTGTTCATGCATGATTTGGAAAGCTAGATAACCTTTAATAAGCATGCAGGTAGAATCACAGCGGCTGAAATGAGATTACTCTGAAGAATGGTTGGCAAGACCCCAAATATTAGAAATACGAGGAGTGCGATTTTGGAGGAGGGCAAATGGTTTGGGCAGGACTTTGCGTTAGAGGTTTTTGGAGATAGGCGCAGATAGGAATAAGTCTATTGTAAAAATTGACCATTCCCAAAAAATGCCGTAGACTAGTATCTGAATTTGGTTCTGGGTGTTCTTCAATGCTTTTATTTTAGCTGAAAGTGGCTTGATTCCAATAGAGTTTATTTCGTACCCCAGGAATTCTTTGCTCCAAAGTAGAATTTGGAAACATTAATGCACAGGTTCAAATAAAATTTTCAAATGTTTCTCGTCTGTTTTATCGACCGATGCTGCTATTAGGACATCACCTATGTAGCAAAAAACAAAGTCCAAACCATCAAGTACCTTGTTTATGAACCGTTTGAAGGTGCATTCCTAAGGCCGAAAGTCATGAAGGAAAATTCGAAAAGGCCAAAGGGAGCGGTTTTTTCAATGTCTGATTCATGAACTGCAATTAGTTGGAAGGTTCTGCCCAAGTCTATCCATGAAAATATATTATCCCAGTTAAATATGCCCATTCAGTCTGTTAGAAAAGGTAAGGGAACAGTAATTTCGTTTAGTTTCCTGTAATCTCCACGGAGTTTCCAGGCGCCAGGTGAGATGAAGTGGGCTGGCCCAGAAGCTTTTAGAGTTTTTAGGAAGGCGCTGTAACCACAAAGTTTTCAAAAAATCGTCAGTAACTTTATTTTGAGTAAGGCATTTCATTTGGCTCAAAAGCTGGGAAGGTTTTCCGTTACCTATCTGTATATTTGAAAACAATTTATGTAATTTTTGAGTTGCAGTGTCTGCAAAAGTATTAACCTATCTTTTAATGTGGTATATAAATTATTAGCAGGTGGCTCATAAAGAATATCAGAAATTCGTGATAACATTTCTGAGTCCATTACTGAGTCCATTATTACTGTGTCAAATTTTGTTTGGCCACAATGAAATTGAGCCTCTAATTGAATAAACCAAATTTTTTGGTCAGGCTTCCAAAAAGGTGATATTTTAATAGATAAATGAGAAATCTCTGGCGGTGATATTTAAGTTCTGTAGCGCTTTCGTTCTGAAATGAAACATCCTCGTTTACATTAGGCGTAATCGGGGTCACCAATGTAGTAATTACACAAAGAATTATATCTCTTAGAACTTTATTAGGAAACCAAACATTAACACAACAATGAACTTCGATACTCTAAATTAATTAACATGTATTTTTTATCTAGAAGTTGAAGGTTACAAAAGGTATGTTAATAGTAAATATATCTGCTACTAAAAAAAAATTAATATCTACTTTAAAATGTAAAAAAAAAATGCTGAAAATTGAATGATTACTCTATAGCCTAAGAAAAAATAAATACTAGTGCTCTCTAACGTCATTTGTGCTAACTATTTCGTATTCAATTGTAAAATTCGTATTCATTGGAATTATTCAGATTATTACGGCCTTAAGTAATATCTAATTAAAGCAATAACATTTTTTATAATTCCAATAAATTCGAATTTTACAATTGAATACAAAGCAATAAGTTAGCACAAATGGTGCTATTGTGACGAACACTATAGATAAGGCGGTTAATCAGTTATTTTCAGGGCAGTGGCGTAACTAGCAGGTGACAAGGTGAAAAATGTGGCCTTTATAACAATAAAATATAATGTAAAATTTCATTTTTATGTAGTAATACAATATTATATGGTGTACTGCAATTAATAGCCAGCATTATATGGTAATACAATGTTAAACATAATAACAATGTTACAATAAAACAATGTTGTACAAAATACAATGTTATACATAATGATGTAAAAGCCACTTCAAATTTTTAGTAAGAAGCTAAGGGGGTCTCAAAACTTGACTGCCACGAATCTCCAAATTCATACTTCCGCTACTCTTCCTGAATTTTCGCTATTCCTTTACTTGCAAAAAGGTTTTTTAGATTATTTCTCGAAGATCAACGTGTAATTTTTTTTAATTTAAGGTGTTACCAGTGGCCAGCTATTTGTAATAATTTCAGGAGCTGTGACGCCATCAAATAAATGTTCTGATGGGAAGTCATTTCATTTAAAATAACTGGGTTTTCCCCGATTTTTCCCAAAACCGTTTTGCATTGGATAAAACCGATCAGTTATGGTTGAAGGTAAAAGAATCGGAATAAGTAATAACTGTTTTTTTTCTCACAAAAATCGATACACTAACTACAAAACAACATATCGATGGCCACATATGATAAAACTCGTATCTGACGTTTTGCCATATTTTTAAAATTTTGAACATCTTATTTGATAGCTTCATGGCTTGAAATTTGGCGGAAAGACTACTAAATAAGTTTAAACTTGAGTATTGCCCAATATTTAAGCAACAAAGCTATCAGATGAGCTATTAAATAATTTATGGCAAAATAGTCAGTTTCGAATTTACTATATAAGACCATCGATATATTAAGATTTTTAAGAATAATGTATTATTTCTGTTTGGCTAGACTGTATTATATTGCTGAAGTGAGATTTGCTGTCTCCGGTCTGCGTTAAAGTGATTTTTTTCTGACAGGATCATCTCTTAGCTGTTTAGTTATTTACCTCTCTTTGAGAGGCTTGAGTCTTTTTTATTACAATTATTATTTTTATTACAAAATTATTACAATTAGATCCTTGCCATAATTGTATTTTTAATTTATATTTCTCAGTCGTATCGTAAATATATATTTTGATTATGTCATGTGCATTACCCGGTTGTTTCACCAGGAACGCTATCCAACGTGACAAGAGCTTTTGTGTAATAATGATCACACACACACACCACGAGTTGTGAACCGCAACAGCTATCCAGGGGTTGATACCGCTCGTTCGTCGATACTTTGTTCTCGCGGGTGACGGTACCTTATGTACAAAACTGCTGGCTGGTCCTGAAACGAAACACGGCGGTGAAAAGGTCACAATGGCTCGGCATCAGAGTGTAAATATCTAGACGAGGGCCAAAACAAAACCCTGTTTGCTGGCGAACAATTGGAGCCGGAATTTATTACTATCCCATCCGTGGCTAGTTTGTAAGGCAAATATAAACATTTAATCTGCCCCTCCCAAAAAGCATCGCCCGCTGTTTTCAAACCTTCTGATTGACTTTACGCAGGAATGGTTCCTGGTGAAATGAACTGCGGTTTTCCAAATTAATTTCCCAAACACAAATCGAAACCTCCCCTCCAGGATAGGGGAAGGGAATAATGTCGTAATTAAACCTTTCAGTGGAACGATAAAAGCTTCGACATCATAATGAGCTATTCAATAATTATACCATCAAATGGAGAATTATTGAACGGGGACCAAATGAATGAGGTAAAATATTATCGATTCGGGCTTTATTGGCTAGTTTTATTTTATTTACTTTCATTTGGGTTGTCATCTTGAAATTACATCTGAGTATTTGAAAAATAAAAATAAATTTAGATGTTGGTGATATTGATTATGTGGAAAAACAGCAACAAAAAACACGAGGTTTGATTAAACCACAAATGAAAAACCAAACATCGCGGACCTCTCTTCATTTATTTCGATGAACAATTGTCTGATGAATTGATACAGTAATTGTATGGAACAGCCTCCCGGACCAATTAACGGGATCCCTTTTTTTTCTTTTTAACTGAAAGAAAATATTAAAAACATATACCACAGTTAAAAATATTAAAAGAACGTAATAGCCAATTTTTAAAACAAAACTATTAGTATGTCTGTACAAATTATCACCGAATTTTTCATTTTGAGGTTACTATGTTACCAATAAAGAATTTACATTAACGTATTTAGAAAATAATACTAATTTTTTATTACATATTCCCCTTCAGTTTGTGCCAAGTAAGGTTAATTACTTAGGAGTTTATGTGAAAAAACAAGAAGCTTAGGATAGAGCTGGAAAGCCAAAAAATTATTCTATACATTCATATCATAAAGCGATAAAACAAATAATCTATTTCTGCTCTGAAGCGACGATGTACCCGTGCACCTCAGTAGAATGATATCTAGAATTATTAATTGAACAGTCTATAAAGAAGTTAATGGAGGAACGCAGTGAAAAGATCAAGAATAATCTGAAATTTTTGGTTTCTTTATGCGATTGAAAAACGAAGCTTTACCTCGAAAATTTGAGCCACTAGAGCTACAATCAATTAATTATTTAATTGACGTATTTATTTGTTTTGGGGGCTATTGCCATACAAACAGAGTTGGCCAGTACAGTCAAAACAACGTTTTAAATAAAAAATCATAATTTAAATTAACAATGAAAACTGGGAATGTTATTTATATGTTTAACAATTACATCATTAATGCATATATTAAAAAAAAAATGTTGGAATAATCATTGGTGATAATACTTGTTCTCTTAAGATACGATTAGTTGATAAGTTAACAACCATCCAGTTAAAACTACTCATCATTTACAAAAGACAGGTATTCAGATCTATGCGAGTGCGGAGGGACGCTGAGGAGAGGGCGGAGAAGTACGTGTTGATGATATCATTCGACATATCCTCTGCCTTCGATAGTGTATGGTGGCCTTTCGTACTCCAGCGGCAGCAGGAGATTGATGTCTTCAGCAACCTATACTCCCTCGTTAGTAGCTATATCAGTGATAGGAGGGTCAAGGTGCGTGGTTGTTTTTACGTGGTTGTGAGAAAGATTGAGAGAGGCTGTCCTCAGGGCTCCGTCCTCGGGCCAGCCCTGTGGAAACTAGTGTTTGATCAGTTATTGGGAGAACTAGACGCGAAGTAATTTCTGGGGACGGGCTATGTCTCTATTACGGTTATGATTTTCGCGAACATAAGAGATTGATCGGAGATAAAGACAGATGTGCCAGTAAGGTAGCGGAATGGTGTAAGAGACGAAAGCAAAGCAAGGCCGCTACCAAGATTCAGCCAATTTAGCGGAGAATGATATCTTCAGGCTTACTTAAAAAAAAATTAATTAGATGTATTTAGTTGAATTGGTAATTTCTGGTTAGTATTGATAAGTAGTGATAGTTTTGTGTTATCTGTGTTTTGTTAATAATGATGATGGCTTGCGTTGCTTGTAAATCTCATGTCATTCTCTTTTCAGAGTCGGCATAATAAAGTAGGTTTGAATTTTGTCAATATTGCTGTCAGAGAATGAAGTTTTACGCTGTAAGTACACAACTCATGAGAATAACTATGAAACTTGATTTGTAAGATAGAGCAATAAGAGATTGAGGATGAGGAGGCGGAAGGCAGAAGTTGATTAGATGGGACGGTCGCTGGGGAACTCGTCACGTGTACGGTAATTGCGGCTTGAGCTAATTCGACATCCCTTATGTCACACACTGAATTATCAGCCTCACTTGTTACCCCCTCCCCTCCAGTGTGCAGGGGGGCTAAAATGATTATCAGTATCCAGGGACTGCCGATCGGATGTTAGTTTGATAGTTACTTTGTCTATGACAATCAGGTACATCCTACACAACCGCTGTTTAGAACAAACCCTTGTATCCAAAAGTAACTTTTATCTATTTTTTAACATATCGTCGGCTCACTATGAAGACGTAAGCCCGAATTTTCTGCTTTAAGGGATTTGATTTAAATTTATTATTTCTTCACCGTTGGTATCTTCCGATGGCAAAAACATCTATGTCTATGTCGCAGGTAATGAATGAACTATATGCGACATAGATATAATTACAGCCTTGAAAAACCGTAGCCAAAGGATAAGAATATGAATATTATTAAGGTTAGTAATAAATCTAAAACCATAAAGTAGAAAATTTGGACTTACGAGGTTTTGATAATAAGCCTAAGATGTTCAACTCAAACCTGACGCATTAAAAATATTATTTACCATACAGTTTGTATCAGAAACATAAGGATACTAACAGATACTCTCTAATCAATTTAATATGAGAAAACTTTGGAAAACTTCTACCCATTGTGTTTTCAGTAATGTTATCTGATCGTGAAACCGGGATAAAAAGAAAAGAAGGCAAGCAAGAAATTAATATTAATAGCTGGAAAATATTAAAAGAAACCTCCTTGGAATGAGATATCTATAATACAGTGGAATTGAACAAAACAATGGCTGTAAAATCACCAAAATTTCAGATAATTTGTAATAGTGGAATTGGACAGGACGAATAAGGGGCAGGTATCGTTTGACTCTATCTTCTTAGCTATTTATATATCACCACTGTGCTCATTTTGGTACTCTATTGTAATTTTAAGACTATGACTTCCTCTACTAACAACTGTATAGTTACGTACTATACAACGGTATACTTAACTATACAACGGTATACTTAACTATACAACGGTATACTTAACTATACAACGGTATAGTTAAAACAAAAATGTCCTGTCGTTGAACTTTGCATGTTTTATCAACTCATATCATTTTTTTTCAAAGGTACAGTTCATTTTAAGGACAAAATATAACTTAATCATATTCCTGCAAAAAAATGACTTGCACCCCTTTACCCAAATACCACATAATTTTTAGTGCTTTTGTTTGACTTTCCTCTAAGGTAGTACCAAATATATATATATATATATATATATATATATATATATATATATATATATATATATATATATATATATATATATATATATAAACACTACACAAAAAAAAAAACTAAGCTATTGCTTAGTTATTGTTTCAAAATATGTTAAAAAGAAGTTGTTTACTTCTATGAACTATAAATGTTGAAACAAATTCATACAAATGATCGGAATCTTTTCGCAGATTATGCACTTGGTAGTGCGATATTCTTAATGATGCGGAGGTATGCAAATGTTATTTTTTTTTTTAAATATTATTAATATTGTTATGTTTTTCATGTCCCGTATGGATAAATTCACAAGCTCAATTAAAATGATACAGTCTATCTATATATATACAGTCTATATATGATACAGTCTATATATATATATATATTGCAATGTCTACAAACATGTTTAACATGGTAATGTGTAGTATGGGCAAGGTTCTGTCACAAAAATCGCCCTTTTTATGACTATTACTAAAATGAAAAGTTGTGTTGTCAGGTTTTCTTATACTGGAACGATTGACATGAATCTCGAAGTCTCTATTTTCTGGAAGTTATGGATTTCTTTAAACATAGTACTTGGTAATAAAACTTTGAAACGCTATTTGACTAATACAGAGATTAGGTAAAAGATCAAAATTTTGGAAGGCAAGCCAAGGACGCTAGTTGATTTCGCATTAAATTAAATGATCTATACTTTACTAATATTTAAGTTTGTAGTTTTAAAATTTAGTTTCTGCTTAATATTTATTTTTAAATATTCCGAGTTTAAGTTTTCTTTCGTTTCAATTTGATTCAACTTCAATTAATTAAACTTGTTTATAATGTTCATCTTATTAAAGATGTTAGCTAAAATTATTTCTTAATTTCAAAAATCATTATTAAAATTCAAGGTACGTATGAGCCCATGAAAAAGTTTAATAAATGTACTTAAATGATACATGCATATAATACATTTAGTATTTACTTACATATTATGTACACCAAAAACGTATGTATAATCTACATATATGATTTAATTACATTCACGAAACCTTCACTTTATCGAAATAAACGAAATTGACATTTTTTCTCAAAATAAAACTCAAAACGTTATAACATAGTGGAGGGTGGTTCCATTTTATTCAGCGTGAAAAACTATTGAATGGCGGTCATATAGCAGCTCCTTTACTAATACGCTGTGACGAAAAATAAACTACCAACGAACCAAGCATATAAAACCATACTTCATGGAATAATTATATTTTTTCTACCAATTTGATTTTTAATCCTTAGTTATCGTTTCAAAATATGTCAAAAAGAAGTTGTTTACTTCTAAGAACTATAAATGTTGAAACAAATTCATACAAGTGATCGGAATCTTTTCGCAGATTATATATTTTATATATAAATTATATAGTATTATATAATACTATATAATATATATATATAATACTATACTATATAATATTTTATATATTATATAAAATTATATAGTAGTGCGATATTCTTAACAGTATGCGGAGGTATTTAAACGTTATTTTTTTAAAAATATTATTAATATTGTTATGTTTTTCATGTCCCGTATGGGTAAATTCACAAGCTCCATTAAAAAATTGAAATGATGTGGAGAAAAAAGATGGAATTGAAGAGAGAATTCAAGTAAAACTGAATAAAGGAAGATATTGATAATCATTTGTATGAATAGAAATTCCTTTCAATATATTTTGAAATAATAACTAAGGATTAAAGATCAATCAGACAGATTTTTTTTTTTTTTGAATATCGTCTTTATAAAAAAGTAGTTAAATGTCCGTATTTTAATAGTTTTTTCACATTGAATAAAATGGGACCACTCTTAATTCGCTAACTCCGGTTTTAAGTAAGTTATATCGTCTTAAGTTTTATTTTAAGCAGAAAAAACAACGCTCAAAATAAGCGTTATTTTTAATTTAATTTTTTTCAATAGAAAATAATTATTAAGTGATTTTTAAGGTGTTTTCAAATAAATCAAGATAATTTCTTGACAAAAATCAAAAATTAATTTTTAAATTATAAAAATCTTGATTTGATTTTTTCTCTAAAAAAAAAGTATTCTCTATTTCAATCCCTGCATTTAAATAAACAGTGTCTGGTTCAGAATAAATTCAATATATTTAAGTCCCTCCTATTTCTGAAAGTCCTCAATCCAGTTAACATAACCAGTTAGATTTTATATCTTTGAAGCCTTCCATTTTAGTTTATATAGTTTTAGGTAACATATTTATGCGACTGTATTGTTAATTTTTAATATCTTATAAGTCCTTATAAATGCTATAATTATTTTTATGCTTTTGAAAAGAAGATTTAGTTTTATCCTTTAAAGTCAATAGTAGTTATTCTGTGGAGGGGCTCATGGAACATTTGGCCCGGCAGTATGAGGTAGTTTGCGGTCTCGTGAGGAGCACTAATAGAGCTTTATTGAGAGAGTGGCTTATCACGCAGGGCTGTGTGGCACGATCCTCTATGTCGTGCTCTGTCACATATATTCTAAGGTCATCATTGTCTTTCATAGTGTCTACCTCTGGGAGCAGCTAACTGTTCTTCTGTCGAGTAGCAAGTGCAATATGGTAGAAGTATTTCAATGGATAATAAATAACACTCACCAGTTGTAACTCACCAGTTCCAGAAATATATCATTCCTTAAGATTACAATGTGACTATAGGAAAATTTACAGAAAGTGGTGGCATTTGATTTATATGAAACAATTTTATTCCGAGCTGGATGAAATTTTCTCTCCTCATAACTTAAAAATCAGAAGGGAAGTCACTGTCTACAGGAAATTTAAATAATCTCACCTCTTTTTCGTTACACCAGAACTATCTAACACATAAAAGAACTTTGCAGAAAACGAACTAATTTATAAGTATTAGTGTGAGGAACAAGTGGGCGTTTTGGTCCTTTTTACCAACCCTTAGCGGTTACTCAGAGGCTGCCACCGGATACTACACAGAGAGTGGGAATGTCAAGATGTAACTTTAATTAAACATTGTAAGAACCACAACAAAAATAAAGTTACATACGTGTGGGACCTGTGAAATACATATCGTTAAATTAAATATGAAGCCCATTAAGTCACAATAGCTGACTTTGTGATTTTCAGCATTTCTTAACCACAAACCAGATTTTTCAACTCGTGAAACCCACGAACTCATAACTTTATTCTTTCTTATTTTTTTCGTGGTTTTGTATTCACACTGTGTATTTTATTATAGTTTTTAATACTTACACTCAGGACATTCAAAAGTTTTTAAATTTAACAAGGCGCCGAAAACAAGTGAGTTTGAATAAACAGGATTTTTCATATACTTAATCTAAGCTAATGTATCCTTTTTTTAATACTTATTTTAAAGTAATGAACAGCAACATTTTTCACTAAAAGCTCTGAAATCTTGAACAATAAAATAAAGTGGGGATGAATACATTTGTACTTCTACAGAAATATTGGAGGTACCTGCTCCATTTTGAATTCGATGAAACGTTCTAGGAACGTTCTAATAAAACATGAACGTTAAAATAACAAAATCTTTGTATAAAAAAAACAAAAAAAAAAACAGGAAAAACATAAAAATTGAGGCCACAGGTGCAACAAGGCCACATGCTCCTAAAGCGATCTTTGATATACGAGCTGGCAAAGGTTGTCGACACTGAAAATTTCTATGCTGCCCAAAAATTCTTTTAGACATTTCATTATGTCAAACAGTTATTTCTTAACCAGTGATAAAACTTTACAGCAAAGAGTGTCATATAATTTCAAATTGGTAAAAGGAACGTCATAACTACTTATATGCTCTTTTTATGAAGAACACAATTTCCAAGAGCTTTTCATAGATCAATTAATTGGCCTTGTATTGAACATATATTTCTCTATTAAAATATATAAACTAATATTTAAAATAAACCAAATACTGTGAATTTATTAGAAAAGAAAAAGGTATATATCAAGGTTCAAAAAATAAATATAAGCTTAAGTTAAATAACTATATTTGCGCTTTGAGATCATAAAATAAAACTTGGCACTTGAAGTACAGAAAAATGTTTAAATAAAAATAAAGACTTCTAATCTCACAACATAAATTTTTATTAAATAACTATCGACTAGTTGATGAAATATAATAAGTGACCAGCTTCATTAGTTAAAACTGTCAACACTTGCACAAATACAAGTTAAAAAATATCTATTGATAAAAATCTAAGGGTCTTCTTCCTCTCATTCATCATATCATCCCCTGACCTTTATTCTAACCCTAGAACTTATGTATACTGGGCCAGAAGACGAATACTCTTAGCTCGGTCATAGCTTGTTGCTTTTCCCTTTGACATATGTGACCGTCCTGTTTCTGATTTTATAAAAATATAACAGCTGAATACACACAATTCGAGACCTGCAGATGCCTCCTATTTCGCTCAGTTCGGCGATTGATGACTCCATTTACAACACCTCAACAGGCAAATAAGGTCACAAAAATAGTCGTACTGACTTCATTTTTTTCTTGATTGGTATAAGATTTTAAACGGATGCTTTTGATATTATATCTAATCATTAAAGCGTTCTCTGCAAAAACAGCAGCTACAGCCTCAATTATAAGGCATTTACTAATTGCTAAAATATCAGATAAGATATTATTCTTGTCGGAATGTACCAGTTGTTTTTTTGTTTTGTTTTTTTTACATTGGCTAAGAAAATAAATTGTTTTGCATAAGTTAAAAATAATGAAAATTGGAGTTAACAGATGGTTTAGAAAGGGCATGGACAAACCTAGAATTCATTAAATATTTGAATGCTAATGCTTATTAACATAATACCAAAAATAAATGGCTTTTTTTGGAACTCCAGGAATAGTAGATTGAATTTCGTTCAATTTCAACCTTTAACGTTTATCGTATTTTTTTTTTCTGCCAGAGTTTTACAATACGATGAATTACCGCATTCAGATCTCACAGTAGCCATTTTGATTACAAATCGGCAAATGTCATGCAGTGGTGTTGCAAAAAAGGGACCAGGACTAAAAATACAGCGGACAAAAAAGATAAAAGGGAGGTAAGCTGCGTTGTAAATTTTTTTGTAAAGGTTTAGCGAGAGGGGGAGAGGGGAAAGCCTGCCTAAGCCAGCCGAGGTGTGAAGCAGCCGGATTAAAATTTCGGCCCGGTGGCGGTGAAAAATGTAGCGCTGGATAAATAATTTAAACTGAAGCTCCTCTCGTGTCAGTCTGTGCCTTGTCTCCTGTCGGCAAAATGGTTTCCTCCTCGCTCTATATTTGCCCATCCTTACCATAAATGTATCCATCAAAGTGGTTGAAGATTAAATTACATAAACGCGGGCTGTGAATTCTAAAAAATATACATATTATGAATGCAGATGGATAGAGTTTATTTGTTTTCTGCGCGAGCTGCTGTTAGCTCATAAGCAAATAGCACAATAACAATAAGTAATATATAATGATAAAAATTACATAATCAACTATTAAAAATACAAAATACATTTATATAGTCCTCATTAAAAGTAATATACCTTCCAGATCTATGGACCGGAAATTTTCTTCAATAAGTTTACCAAACCAAAAAAAAAATTTTTACATATACATACTATGAGAATGTATGGGCAGAATTTCGAGATAGAGTTTTTGAGGGTTCTGTTGGAAAAAAATAAAAATCTTGTATTTTTATGCCAAGTTTTTTTCCAAACTGAAATATGTCATGTTTAAAAAAAAATAATTTACTTTGCTAAAAGTCATTTTAAAACTGAGTTTTTAAGTTATTTATCATACGTGCATTATGACACTATTTTGAGCTTTATATGGTAAATATTTCTGGAGTTATTATTAGTTTTTCAGTTATTCTAAATATGTCAAAAACATTTGTTTTTTGATATATTAAAAATTTAGGTTTCAACTGATTTTGGGGGATAAAAACCACCTCTACCGATTCCCGCTCACGATATATCGAGAAAAAAAATTGGAAATAGTCTAAAAATCGAATACTGATGACGTAAGCACCAAATACTAATGGCTCTCAGTCGTCACTCTAGCCTTGCTCAGTGATATAATCCTCTAAATTATATTGTAATCATAAAGGATTTGCCAGGTTAATAAACTCCTATTCTATACAATAAAGAATAAAATTTTAAAAAATATGTATTGTTATTAGGGGAAAATTCGTTTCATGTGTTTCCTGCAAAGTTTGCTAACTGGCGCTTACGCCTTTTTCAAAAAACGACGTCGGTATTATAAACAATGAAAACATCATTACTATTAAAATCAATTGTTAGGTTACCCTTAAGTTCTACTTTCTACAGACCTTATCCTTTTGAGGGAATAGGTCCAAATTTCCAAAGTGACCAGTTTTTCTTGAAAGATGTAATCAGTCTTTTTAGTTGTGATGATTTTCTCTACTTCTTTTTAATTATTCCCCAAGTAGGATCCATTGTTTGCAAGGACATGTACCTCCATTGCCTGTCCTGCTTACATTTAGAACATCAAATTCGTAAATTTATGAGACTCCCAAACATTAGAGCAGTGGTGGTTAATCTATTAGTACACATGAACACGTGATCTCCACAGCTTTATAGAAGAAAAAACAATTACTTTATAGTAATAAAAATACCATATATAGAAAATATTTATTTGAGATTGAGTAAATCAACAGATCAGAATCAACGTAACTCCTTCATTCTAACAGAAGCAACCCGCACTGCTTTAGCAATGTTCTCCATAGATTGAGCTTGGAGATGAAAAGGCAGTTGGATTCCGCGTAGGAAAGGTGGAAAAAATTGGTGCACCAACCAGCGTGGCGCTCGGTTGTAAGGATTTTTTACAATAGCAAATGTAGCGTACAAAAGTTAATTTAATTTCCGAGTTATTTCTTATCACTGTATCAATAAACTTATTAAAAAGAAACAAATTTCTCTTTATTTCCCAAAGAGAAATGGCGCTGTATACTGTTATCCCTTTCAATGCCTTCTACTTGTTTGGAAACTGCCTGCTTTACACTAGTCTTAAACGGAATAGTAAAATCCCCAAAACTGAAGGCGTCTCTACTGAAGATTATTATTGTGAACCCATGTTGCCACTATGACCCGTGTATTTGGGGCTCATCCACACATGAGTTCATTTATGCGGCTGATTACTATTTATTCAGTTATTTTTTAAATTTATTTTCTGCTCTGTAGGATATTTCAGATATCAGCGAATGAATAAAATATAATCAACGGATATTCACTTCAACATAATTACATCTTCTTAATCTTTATTAATCGACCTTTTTCAGAACTGTAAGCCGCCACTACTGTAACAGTCAGAAATGCATAAGTCAAAAATGTGTATCACAATATTTCCATTCATTTTATACTTTGGAATCAGTTGCTCACAAGTCTCAGAGAATTAATACCCACTATAGTATATAGCATAAATATTGTTCCTATATAAAAACTTCCCTTGAATATTGGTAAAATTCTGAACGAATTCCTATTTAGTTAACGACAACGCAATCTTATGAAATTAAGCATACAAAGAGTTATGCTGAAGGATCATTTAAGTCATGTAAAGATGTATGCACTGAATATATATATTTTTTTAAATCATTAGTTATCATCATTAGTCTAGCCTTGTGAAATTGTAATTTATTATTCCTTATTATGTTGATATAAAGATCTAAGTTTTAATGATAAAGCGAAATTTATATCTATTACTATTTATGTTCTCATTTAAACTAATATTTATATTAATTTAGTGAATGTAATGAAATTGGCCGCAGCTGGCCACTATTTGTCTATACTGAAGTAATATACAAAATGTGTAATTGAATTAAATAAACATTCAAATTATCTGATCCAAACACTCCATTTCAGTAGCAGCTTATGATAAAACACTGCTGTAGAATCTAGTTCCTTCGTATGCGGAATTTTTGCTCACTCTAACAAAACATATACACAGTGCATACAAAAAAAGGCAGAAATACATAAATTATATGATAACGAAATATTTTAGTTCTTTCTCATATAATAAAAATAATCGATTTTCGATTCTTCAATGATTGCTGCGTTCTCTAAAAAGTAAGAGTTTCCTTTAAACGTGGGAAAACTTAATGAAAAGCGTGTTTTATTATACTGAAGGATATAAATATGGCCAGGGGATGATAGACCATTTTGCAATTCCTAATACCAATGTTTCTAAAAGGCTAGATAAGGCTGTAAAAAAACAAAACAAATAGATGCCAATAGAACGCTACGAATAATAGATATAAAATAATTAAAACATAATAACTAAAGATTAATTATAATCTATTTTATAAGGCAATATCTGATTTGTTCTGATAATTTTCCACGTGGAAAAGGCATAGCAATACCAAATGAAAGCGGAGAAAATAATCAAAACTTGCAAGGAATAAAAATTTCAAAAGCGGAACCTTATTAGAAAGACCCCCACCGAAAATTTTCCCTTTGAAGGGGGGAGAGTGATTAGACCTACTTAGGAAGGGATTCTATTAAACGGCTCGTCGGACCCTTCTTTCTCCTTCGCCCTTAACGAAAAAAATTAATTAAAATTTTGTTGCCTTCAATCTTTCAAGAAATAAATTAACCCTTGGTCTCTTGAGGATTAAAAACTAATTGGCAGCCTCTCATCAAAGATTCACCTCTTATTTTCTTTCTTATCTCTTAATCAAATCATTTTGAATTTTCTAATTTGGATTTATTTCGTCCTGTTTATTACGTCAGGTTTGTTAGGGTAAATATTTTGGACGGACTAGATAGTTGTTATTCGATTTCATTTTAATCTTGAAGCGTTCTGACGAAAAACAAGAAATACATAGTCAAAGAGATTCGTGTAATATAGTTAAACGATGTTTATTTGAGTTAGTGGGTGGTTGAGATAGCCAATAAGGATGGACGTACGTGGGAGATACATTCTTTGGATTCCATCAGCATCGCAAAGGAGCTTCCTTATGTTCTACAGAGCATTATGAAAGCACCTTTCAAGCCCCAATAAAAAATGATTACTTTGCAAACCTTTCTTATGTTAAAGTTTATTTATCCTCCCACCCAACTATAAAGCTTTGGATTTGAAAAAACTTGACATCATGACACAAGATCCGGAACTGACACGGTTGAGGCTTCTCCATGATACAACCCACTCATTACTTATATGTATCCTGAATTGATGGCTTGATGGTCCAAAATAGGGATAAAGCAAAAAGTAAATTTAAAACTATGATAAATTATCAAAATTGTCCATAGGCAATCTAGAATTGTTTTTCTCGATAATTTCTAAAACCTTTCTATTCAATACTTGTTTTGAAAACTCCACAAAAAGCCAGTTTTTCTATGACAATATAAATGAATATCAAACAATATTCGCAGAGTAAAATGTACATTTCACTGAAGATTGCTGGTTAGTATCCCTTACGAAGAAATAAATTGCCTCCTTATTCTCAACAATCTTAATAGAATCATTGGCTTCCATGCCACAACAAGACGAAAATATAGACAGTTGGTTAAAGTCGCAGAGCAACAATTATAGGAGAAGGAAGAGGTGAATTGAACATGAGCGATGATCCCTACGAGCTGTACCATTAGGCGAGATCAGATCATTTGTCATATCTGCTCAGCTATACCAATGACAGTCCTTCTCCAGTTCACGGCTCTAATAGCTTGTGGGGTAATTGGTTAACCAGATGAAATATTGGTGCTTATCACAGTTACGGCTAGTCAATATTCGATTGTTCAATAATGTTTAAAAAGATTATGACAACATGGTGAAACAAATTGGCAATACCCCCTGTTATTTTTTTATCGTCCATTCATAGGCTTGTATAAACAGCATCTGCAAAAGAAAGTCGTACGAAACTTCATATTTATATCATGTGCTTCTTGTTAGAACATTTGTACAGGATTAATATATATATATATATATATATATATATATATATATATATATTAATCTTATATATATATATATATATATTATTATATTAATTAATTAATATATTTTATATATATATATATATATAATATATAATAGAAATAATTACGAATATTTATTTTTATTCTAAGGCTTATTTCTATTTTATACTTTAAGGTTTTTATTCGAACTGGTGGTTGCCAACTAATCAACAAGCTATAGTGAAATAACGTAGAAGTTGTCGGATATAAAGATAGTGAACTATTCTTTAAAAAATAAGAGCTTTTTTCCTTCAGCTGCTGCAGTCCGGTATATCCTCCAAGTTTATTCCTATATTATCGTGTTTAAAACTTTGGATTTAACCATCTGGTACCTTTGTCTAAGGAGTCTAATGAGCTCTTATCTCTCGAAGCGTTCCCTCTTAGTTTTCTGCAGCCCATAGTTTTTCGACACTTTATCTGTTTTGGCTGTATTTCATCAAGGCAGCGGTTGGTTCTTGTCATCTACATTCTCCACACTGCTGACATTGCTGTAACTCTGGATACATTATTGCCAACATTTGACAACGATACAGTCCCATTCGAATCCAGATTAAGGCCAGATTAAGTACTAGAGCTATTGGTAGTAAAAAACGGCTAATGAATTGAAATTGGTTCAAATGACTATAACCCTTTGCCACAGATTTGTAACACTAGTGCTATCTCATAGCATCTCATTTCCTAACTTGGTTTCAAGTGATAGTACGAAGTTTACATCCTTCACAAAAAAGATCTCTCTCAATAGACTAAAATAAAAAAACTCAACCGACTTTAGCCAACTATACCGACTACTGAGCAGGAGCTCTCAGTTTTCAATTAACAAGAAGCTTCTTAAGGTTAATACCATTGTTCTATCAGGACCTAGGGACATCAGCTACAACCAATGCATACATCAACCACAGTTTAATGCCAGGTATCACGTTTCCAACACCACCCTTTATCCAAATTTTCAAAATTTTATCACAACCTTTCCAATCAACCAAATTCTTCGGCTCAATCATTATCCAATAGCATTTATCGCCACGAACCTTCTCGGAATGGCCCCGAGACATTTTGTAAAATATCACAATTGGAGCCAAGTGACTTCAGCACTTCCACACAGCATCGAATGGTTTCCAACAATACTGTAGACCTGACAGAGAAAAACGCTAGGATCTCCCGTATTTAGCTATAACTAGTAGCTATAATAGAGTAACTGGATCGGAACGTAAATATGTTTTTTTTTTAAATCAATAATTATTTTTCTTGCAAACAGGATTGTATACATTTATCGTTGCTACGCTCATACTCTTTAAATGCAATACTTTTCTATATGCTCCTGCACTTATTTTGAGAAAAACACTAACGTTAATTGATGAAGTATCCAATTACATTTAACAATCATACTGAAAATAATGATGAATTCAAATTCATATAATTTTTATTTTTTCTTTATTAGCGAAGATAAAATACCAGACCTGTGGCTGAAGTACCGTAAAAATAGAAATAAATTAAATAGTAATGCTTAATAATAATCAAACTGATTCTAAATATTGCATTATGTTTAGTGTTCGTTCTTATTTTTACAATTTGTTGTGTATGGTTGATTTTTATTTCATAATATTGTATAAATTTTAATTTGTAATAAGCTATTTTAGATCTGTGCTGGACTTGAAATATTGTAGTGATTAATTAATCAATTTAAACCTTGCAAAGTAAAGTTCTTCGGCTTTAAGCTCTACTTATCGCCATTAGTGCTCTGTAATACCTTCAACTCCAGAAAAGACCCTCAAGTCAGAATAATTCTATACCAGCATGATATCTGTAGTAGGTGTTATATTCAATTCTATTTATTATTGTGTTTTTTTTTTAATCAATATATTTTCAAAAAGTTCATTCATGATTAGAGATTTTTTACGTCTTCCAATTATTTTATAGCCAGAGTAGCGTATGAAAAAATGACAAAAATACTGCTGGCACAGCTAAATGATGGAACAAAGAGGAGATGGGGACCAAAGCTGAGATGATCGGAAGAAGTGACAGGAGATGCTAACATCATAGTACTCAGGAACTGGATGGAGGAGCGTGACTGGAGGAAGCGGTTGAAGGACGATAAGACCAGTAATCGAGAAAAAAAATAATAATAATAAAAAATATACATTTCTAATATTAAAAAAAAAAAATCGATATATTTTTCCTCTGTCACCTTCCATAATTTTAATATTTCCCATTGGTAAATGCAATTTTTATGCCATTGGCAAAAAAAAAAATTCAAATAATACTCATAATATATTGGTCTCCTGAAAAGTTGTGATTTTCATATTCATTAGTTTAGTATGAGAACGAAGATGTGTGTTATACAGTCTGAATGAAAGACTGTCAATTTCATTATTTTTTCGATTTATTTATTGGTCGGTATCGCCATTTTCAGATCCTTGTAAGGCAAAATGGATTACAGTCAAGCTCGTTGAAAAGGAGGAATGACGAGAAATTACTAATAGTATAATTATATAATAGTAAAATTAAACACTTTCAATTATTTGTTGTTCTTTTTTTGCATATATAGTTAGCGATTTCCCTTAGCAGCAGAGTCGACGAAGAGGCACCGAGAGAGAAGATAGCCCGAGAAGGGAAGGGTTGACAGGGGCAGTAATGGAGAGACTATGTGAACTTGTAGGGCGTCAGTTATCGTTAGGGCCGCTGCCGAATTGACCACGCCCCACCGCACGTCTCCGACGCGCTCCTGATTGACGCCTGATTTCTGTGCGCATTTATAATTCAGGCTTCGCCTCGTCTGTACAGCAGCTCTGTTGACAGTCTTCTCTTTCAGCGTCTGTCCTCGTGCAGAGTGCACTTCTCTATTAGTTCCCGCCGGATTTTTCTATAGGAGACTTAAGTGACAGGACAAGTGAGCTGCTTTCCAAATTGAAAACAAACATACGAAGTTTCCGGTAGATTTAATAAACAATTATGGAAGATAGCTTTTCCAAAAATTATTATTAAATAAAATAAATCAGCAGTATTCTCTGTACCCTAACATTAATCAAGAGTACACAATGGTCAGGCCAAGTGAATTGCTGAGGAGCCCCTATCGCCATTTATTTTCTATATAGCCAATTTCATAATTCTTATGATATCAGTCACGCGTCCTTGTACAAACATTACATTACCGTAGAAATATTTCTTGTGTGAAGGACCAATGAAATATCTTGCATACACCTGCAAATAATGATAAAAATAATTTAAAATTTTTTGTACGGAACCAATGACGATAGTGAAAGTAATTAAAGAATTATAATAACGCTATTGATCCCAAAAAGGCAAAGAGCATACATGCCCCGGTCCCCTCAATAAAGTCAAAAATACTGTTGTAAGGTGGTAAAGGAAGCTTAATCTTGTATGCTAAATAGAAATTAATGTTTTCTTGGACAAAATAAATTCTCATTAATACGTGAATAAACACAATAAATAACCAAGAAATAAGCCATATCCAGTAGAAAATCTTATCAGGTTGCTAATGAAGTCAGCGAAGTGGTTCTAGAACACTATGTCAGCTGATTCATCACAACTCAGCAAATAGGTGAGACTAATCATAAATAGTGCATATGTCCGATATAATTAACATATAATCATATATCCGATAGCTATCTCCTTATTACAAACAAGAAAATTAAAATAATTGAAACTAACACCTAATATCAATCTATACATAGGTTATAATAAAACAAGATTTGGTCGAAGATGAGAGTCGACAGCTTAACGGAATGGTAAAATATCACTGAAAAGCAGCGTCCACAAAAAAGAATCAATGGCATATAAATAACAAATAATTTCATTCAATGGATGAAAACATCTTCTAAAACTATATAGTTCTAAAACTGAGAAAAAATTAACAATCGGAAGACCTAGAAATAAATGGAAGGACTTCATATTAGTCCTAGAAAGAAAACGAGACCCAATTTAGGTAACAATCTAGGTTAATAAATGGGATTAGACAGAGAAAACTAGCTAAGCAATGATTGCAAGGTGATGCATCAACAATGATAAAAACGCAAAAGCCTCATTAAAAAATTTAATTTAGTAAAATATAAAAATCTCGACTATGGAAAAAAACTTGTATACATTAAAACCCTATTCGTCCTAAACGGTGGAATGTACTTGCATATCACATTGGTGGGTTGTTAGTGAAGTTGACGCCCATGAATATTGAAACACGGTGTTGTAGTGACGTGTTCTTCACACCTAAATGAAAATCAAGAATCTTCTTTACTCTACACATTAATTTACTTTCTTTATGTTTACATGCATAGGTGCAAGGAGCTTTCTATACGTAAAGATGGATGGGATGAAATGCACTTGCAAGGGGGAGCAACGTGTAGTGGATGGCACCCGACTACTATACCAACGATCAATATTCATGGACGTCAACTTCAGTAATCCAACAATGTTTTTAAATAGATACGCCAATACAATTCGTCGCTTGGGTTGTAAGATGTAAAAGTTATTTGCGTAGTTCAGGTTTTTATTTTTTACTAAATTAAATTTCATTTTAACGTTTTAGTTTTTCAAATATTGGCGATTTATAATTTATTACCATATGACCATCACTTTACGAAAGATATAATGAGAAACAGCAACAAAAAGTAGAAAATACTTTAGATATAATGAAATATTTTTTGAAGTATTTTGAGGTCACATTGTTTCGAAATATTCACAGGAATCCAATCAGAAATTTGTGCCATCAAACACTTAAAAATCGGTCTTGCAGTTTGCTCAACAAATCTGTATATACCCTGAAACGGAGAGATTAAATACATTTCATACATTGTTTTCTTAGTATTTTGAGCACAAAATGTTTCAAAACATTCACTGGATTACAACGAGAAATTTGGCCCGCCAAACTTGAAAATCAGTTATAAAACTATTTGAAAAAAATAAATGTTCGTTTTAGTTTTTGTTCTCTCCTGAATAGTTGTGTTTTTACCTTTCTACCGCTGTATGGTAAGGAAAGTATTGTGATCGGGCCAAAATTTCGATGTGCAGTTTTCAACGGATCTATGCTTTCAAAGTAAATAAAAACAAACGCATTTTCGACCAATAATCTGTCTATCTGTGCCAAAATTATCTCTTGAGCGGATCGACCGATTTGTTGGTTTTTTTTAATTTTATGTAGAGTTTTGTTCCCAAATGCTAGTGCACCGAATCGGGCGCCCTGTACGCAATATCCGAAAAAAAAAATTCTATAGACTGTATCGCAAAAACGACTCCAGCGATTTTGATGAAACTTTTCTAAAGTCTTCTATTTACAGCTTTATAACTAAGCAGAAAATAAGTTATGATGAAAAGTTTGTCTTAAGTTTATGCGCTTTATTTGCCCATTACTCGAGAAGTATGCATTTTATGGTGAATTTTCTATTTAATTATTTGAAAGACAATGAATTCATGTTTGGAAGACAATGAGTATGTATGTATTCATCTAAATCGGACCAATATTAGTAAAGATGTAGCGCAGTGGACTTATCGGAGGTGTCACATATCATCGATTTACAGGAAATTTAAATTACGTATAAAAGATAAATGTATGCTAAGGATGTTACAGAAACGTTTTCGCAAAAATCGAGTAACCGGAAATCCCACTTTATATCATAGATATTAAATTTTTTTTTTTATGATTTTCTCGAAAATGGCTCTAACGATTTTGATGAAACTTTTGAAACCAATGTACAATTAAATGACCTTTAATATCAGCTAGGTCATAGTCGTCATTGAAATAGTCTGACAGGGCTTAGTTGCCGAATTATCAAAATGGCATCCTCTGATGTACCTTTAATTTTATTTATTTGGAATAATTAACCATTTCTCATTGTTAGTAGTAATAAAAAGTGGACAAATATAAACTATGAAATGAATTTGATATTTAACTAAAGTAGAGAAAAAGGAGAAATATTTTTGGAGATCTTGCGGAAATAAAAATAGTATTACATATGTATAATAAACCGTTCGAATGCTTAAAAAAATAAATATCTAACATAATATTTGTGGTTGTAGAAGATAGTGGAGAGTGACAAAATACGCATAAGCATAAGTGATTGTTGTAAATAATAATTTATACTTTTATATCATTTAATGGATACTAAGTGGTTCCATGGAAACTAAATAAAATTAAGTAAGAGAAAGTAGTGTGATGCGCTTTTCTTCAAATCCACAATACCTATCAGTTTGAAATCTGTCCTGATGTATGTGGCTCTCCTGTGGAGCTACTGAATGAATGAATTTCCAAACAATACAGCAGTTCATGATTATCAAATTAAAGATCAACACAAATCAGGGCAAATCAAAAATGCAACTTGGTTTGTCTGTGTTTGAGTCCGATCCGGTTCTTGCGGAAACCGCCTAAATAGAACTAGTGTTGCATCCAGATTTTTGTTTATTTATATAAATTATATGTTTTTATTTGAAATTGTTGCTTTATAAATAAAATTAGTTTAAACCGAAATTCGCAGCCGAAAAAATTGGAATAGCTGGAATTGTAGCGTGTGGATAGGTTTGTTTGCAAAGCATCTTTAAACCCACTTACCGTTTGGTTTAGCTTGGGACTTGTCATAGTTTGGCAAAGATGTGAAAGCACCTTTAGAAGGTAGTCAAGACACCCATGGCAAACTGACAATGTCCTATGACGGCACAATATAATGTCTTCCCTCCTTGACGTTCTGGACCATGTGATTCCTTTTCTGCAGTGAGGCTTTACATTTACTAGTTTAGACACTTTTCTTTTCCAACTCTTCTCCCTATCTACCAATAGCCAAACATTAAAATTAATATAACCATCAGAATCTGAGAACTAGATTTTTTTGTTGAAGTAGTGCCTAGGTTAAATAGACGATAAAAAACAAAGAAAAACATTTTTCTTCATTCAATTTAGTACCATAAGCAGGGGAATATGTTACTTAGCAATACTTGTTTCAAATAAAAATATAAGAAATATTATATTCTTGAGTTATTAAATAATGGGGTGAAGGAAATAAATTAAATAACAAAGAACTTTAAAAGATTAAATAAAGAAATGCAAAGGCTTTTGTCACAAAGATTAACTTTATTATTTTTTCAATACGCTGAATGATAAAAACTCTCTCAGTTTTATTATATCACCTGCCATCAAAACAATATTACCAAAAAATAATCAATACACATCGAAAATACATCACATACTCCCACCTTGAGAAAGAAGTGGAGATTAAAACATTATCCAAAAACCACCTGCACATTCTTTTCTTTCACTGAAAACGAACGGGTTAACGCACTTTCCTCCCACAACGCGTTCGCGTATCACAATATTTCTTCTATGGTTGGTGACTGATGTCTGGTTCTGGCGGAAGACCATTTTCTGCTGTCATGTGATAAATTCGTATCACGTTTTGGATCTTCGCCAAGATTGCTGAAGACTTCTAATGCGCTGTTAGTCTCCCTTCAGCCGTGCGCAGCTGAATCAGTCTGCACCTTCCATCCTTCCCTGAGATTAATCCTTCCACAACTGCTAAAGGCCAGACCAGTCGCTTCCGACTATCACTCCCGATCAGCACACCTTCTCCAACGACAGGATCTGTAGTGTTTTTAGGATCCCAAGTGAAACACGCAAGCTGGACAAGGTATTCCACTCTAAATCTCTTATGAAGCTCTTCCTTGATCCTGCTTCGGTACTTCAAGCGCCGATCAAAAGCCACAGCATCCAGCTCTTCCAAATCAGGAACTCCGGCTTCAGTTATCTCCACAAGAAACATTCTTGGAGTTATAACCACCAAATCAGCATCCCTCCCTCTGCTAAGTAGGTTATAGGACGAGCATTCATCAAAGCCTTACACTCGCAGATAATGGTATATAATTCTTCTTTCTTCAAGCAGGCTCTGCCTAAATTCTACTTTAAGAACACCTTCATCATTCCTATCAATCGTTCGAAGAAACCACCCCACCATGGGGCAGAAGGTGGGTTGAAACGACATTCTATTGGTGTAACAGTTCCACAGATCTTCTGCCAATCAACACCCTATAAGGCATTACTGCTACCCTTAAAGTTGGTTCCATTGTCCTTGTAGATGATCGCAGGACGTCCCCTTCCCGCTATAAATCGACGAAGGACTAATAGAAAATTTTCTGTTGACAATGATGAAACGATTTCTAATTGTACGGTTCTGTATATGGCGCAAGTAAATAATGTGACCCATATCTTCTCGCCATCACGCAAGTACAATTCGCCGGCTAGATTGATTCCAATAATCTCAAAACTGTGTGCATCCCTGACCCTATCTTCTTAGTACACACTCCAATTTCCGTGCGGAGAATCTGAGACAACATTTACACTTAGTTACAACTCTACGAACAGCTTGTCTTCCTCTAATTATCCAAAACTTTTCCCGAAGTAGGTTGAGAAGCGTTTGACCCACAACATTAGAGTTTCGAATGTGGCTTTCTTAGATTAAACGTTCCACAATGACATGATGGAATAATATAATATTCCCCATAATATAATAAGTGCCCTGAAGTCGGCCGTATCTTTTCTGGCCCAAATTTTCGTTCTCATACGAATAAGACCATTGGAATCTAATTGAGACTTCAATCTTCAAATGAGTTTATCCTCTACTCCTGAAAATGTCTCCTGTGAATTCTTTTCAACAGGTATTTCTCAGCTTCAGCGCATTCATCTTTGCTTAATTCACCATGCAAGTTTTCACGGGAGAAATTAGGTCTTACATTCTTAGACCTCTTCATGACGAAACGATACACCCAGGAGATTTCATGCACTATTTTGGTGTAACTTGAAAAATACCTTGAAAAATGTTGGTAAAACAATGATCCAAGTCAGGTACATCGACTGCTGTCACTACTTTCTTCTTTATTTCAGCCATGACTTCGTTTTCGTCAGGTTGCGTATAAACGATTGGCCAGTCTTCTCTTTGTGATCTTAACCATTCTGGGCCCTCCCACCATTTGGACAGTAATAAAGTTCTTGGACTACATCCTCTACTTAATAGATCAGCTGGATTCTTCGTTCCAGGTTCGATGCGGCAAATAATGTCCAACATCCCCGTATTCGGTGGGTACTTCTTTGATAACATTATCTTGTAACCACTCAGCAAATACTTCTGAATAAGCACTAAATTTGCCCATAGTTTCTAGTTTATTGACAGTTTTAACTAATCTAATGGCTAATTCATAATTTGTAGGCAATGGTGGATGCCCCTCTATCCATGGCAAGTTAACTTCATAACGACCATCAGGTAGAATATGGGTAGTTTCTAAAATACGTTTTCTAGCGACTGATGATAACTCTTCTTTAGTTTTTGTTTGAGCTGGATCACCTATATTAATTGTATCTAACCTCCATAATTGAAAGACTCATCAGTGAAAAATAAATTCATAGTCACATAGAAAACGCTATTATTAATTAATTCATGGTCATTTTCTGAGGTTTTACCCATGATAGTCCAGTTTTGTCTCAAGAGCAACGAAACCAGATTTTAATTCTACATTCCGCCCTGTCAGAAGAATGCAACATCGGCTCCGATTAACAGATCTATTGGCCCTTCGGACATATCAAATAATATAATCACCCTATCTTTTAATTATTGAACCCAGAGACCACTATGTACTACAGGTAGGGAATGACAAATCACTTCTGAATCTAAAACCTCAAAATCACACACATAATTTATATCAGTACTCCAAACTCTAACTTTATAGCATGAGTGCTTTTTATTTTCAGAATTAACGGCATCAAATAAAGTATGCACAAGTTTCTTGTCGAATTTCTGGGTATCCTAATTTATAAGCCATATTCTTTGTACTAAAAGGCCGTTGTGTCCCGGTATCTATTAGGACTGTAATATTTTCTTCAACATTGCCTTTCAAAGTTACTTGAAGGGTTTGCATTAAGACACTAGTCAAGTTAGTGTTAGCTAAATTTTGTTCAACGTGTTTAATTTATTCCACGCCTTCATTAATGGGCAAGTTATTTACAGGTTTTTTACGATTCGGACATAATATTGGCAAATGTTTACTTCCATAAATGATACATTTTAGCATAGATTTGCATTGTGCGGCTGAATGTCCTTTTCTTAGGCATTTGAAACAGTGATCCTTTGCTTTAATGATCTCTTGCAATTCTGACAAACTAAGTACATGTGCCTTGGACACTCTGATGTTGTCTGCCTTCACAGAATATACAAAACTTTTTTGGCTGAGACTTTACGTTCATGAAATCAGTCGCAGTCGCTATATTCGATTTATTTTCTAAAATCGGATTTTCTTCTTTTCTTTAGAGGTAGGTTTACTTTCATTAGTTAAACTAGTTTTTGCCAGAGTTATTCTTTTTTCACTTTCTACCTCTTTTCGTAGAAATTCCAACAACTCATTCATAGGTTCCTCAGCATTATCCCTCACTCTCTTTCTTTCTCACTCACTCAAAATATCTTCTGGAAGTGAAGATTCAACCAAAGGGAGTATGAATGCGTACTTTTCGGTTGTCACACCTAGAGTAGCCAGAGCTCTCAACTGTGTTTTCAATCGGTCATAAAATGAAATTAAAACTTGAAATGAACTTAAAATGAACGAATTAATCTTACTGAAAGCGTTTTGCAAGACTAAATATAACAACTCCCTGACTTATATCTCGATTTACAGATCGTCCCTGCCAAATCTCTGTTTCATAAGTTCAATGGTATTATCATAATTCTCTCCACACGGTGGAAAACTAGAAATTAACGCCCTTGCTGGTGAGCCTTCGACCGTTGCTTGAACTAAATAATGAAATTTTAAATCTAAATCCATCTTGGGATTTTCATGAATCTTTTTAAATTGTGACCGATTGTGACAGAAATTAAGCCATTGCTTTATATCGCCGTCATAAGAAGCTAACTTTAATTTTGGATACTTATAACATTTATAATCTACAGTAGAACCAGATTCTGAACTTAATGAATTATTAATTTTCTCATATTCTTCTTCTGTTTTTATTTTATATTTTTTTTATTTACTAGTATAATCCATCTATCTCTTTATGTTCCTGCTTGGTCAAATCCTTGTGTAATTTCTGCTTCACTTAACTCAATAGAAAAAACAAGTTCTCTTACCTGTTCATCCAATTTGAATAAGCGTTCTGCTTTATCAGCTAGCTCAGAAAATTCTTCAATGAATGTGAAGAGTCTTCTTATCTGCGTTCTCTTTTAAATTTATTTAATTCCTTTTCCGGCATTTTTCCTTCTTATATTTTCCCCACAAGGGATGCCAAATGTGTTATTAAATAATGGGGTGAAGGAAATAAATTAAATAACAAAGAACTTGATAAGATTAAATAAAGAAATGCAACGGCTTTTATCACACATATAAACTTTTACTTTTTCAATACGCTGAATGGTAAAAACTGAGAGAGGTTATATGCCTGTTATCAAAACAATATTACCAAAAAATAATCGATATACATCGAAAATACGTCACAGCTGTTTCTGAACTCTCTTTCCACTCTTGTAAACGAGATTTTTAAATAGAAGTAAGAAAGAAAAGGAAAGTAACTTATTCCAATATACAATAGTATTATAGCAGCTTCCGCTAAGACTTATTGTTGGTCTGGAGTGGAACAAAGCCCTATTGTGATGCCATGTATTGCTGCCGTAAGCGTTGTATTCTGGATGGGATCTAACGTTTTGAGCCCTGTGAGCGGAACGGCAATCAATGGCACTGTAATCTAGCTTACTTAGAACAGGACAACTAAATACCTATTCAACGTCAGTATTGTTTTATTATATCGCTCCTTTCCCCTTCCTCTTCAACCCTATATGAAAAAAATTGAAATGATATTAACAAAATCAAGTTAAAACTTTTTGCATAACTCAATAACCCAGTAAGATTTTACAGTGGATGATGAAATGATATAAATATTTTATTATCGGGTCCTATCGGACAAATGATTTATTGCAAACGAGCAGAAATCTTCTTTGAGAATGCCGACAATGAGGCTAGCATTAATTATGCAACTATTAATAACAAATAACTCAATTTTGCGAATTTTGTCTTTCTGAAGCTCCCCTCAAACTTTCAAAATATATCTATCGGGCCTAATTGTATTATTCATATACCTAATTGAATTATTTGTATCTGATAAAAATGTAATATCAACCAATTTGTTTTGTCTTTTTAATATCACAATTAAAAAATGAAATAAAAATAGGGCCTGTACCTAATACACGGCGCGCATCTTAGTTATCTTCTATAGGCTGCTGAGTTTTATCAGGTTGAAAAAGTGAAATAAAGCAATCCTAAAATGGAAAATATAAGATTGTGATACGAATTTGTACCTAAGGTTTTGATGCTAATTTATTTATTTGTTGTTTTATATTGTATTTATATAGTGTTATAAACCCTCACCCTAATCACCTCACCCAGCCCTTGGTATCTACAGGATCAAATTGACTTATTATGTATATTTTGTCTACTATAATTAAAAAAGAAATTGACTACAACTGCTCTGTTGTTTTCAAATTTATTGACATTCTTATTATTGTTAGTAATTGTTTTATTTTTATTATTATTATTGGTACGAATTTGTTGTGTACTATCTATTTTTATTACATTAATTATTTTTTGATTGAGCCCTAGTAAATAAATCAAACGAACAACACTTACTGGTAACAAAAATATATTGTTCTTTGAAATGAATGACTTTAGTTAATTTTTATTGCGATTAGAGTTTTTGAATATTTTAGTTCAAATTGCTGGGGTTTTTTTATTTTTATAGAAAAGTAAATTTTAACTACACTTTCAATTAGCCATTTATGTTTTCCACCTCATATATGAGGTACATTCAAAAATGGTTTTGAAATTTGAATAACGTGATATTCAGTAAACGTTCTTTTAATTATAATAAAATCGGATCGGCATTTGTAATACTTCGATGACGAGAATATTTTGTCGCATATTCCATAGATATTAATAACATCAAATGAGCGTTGGAACAGACCTCCTCAATGTTTTATTGATCTCAAATTTTTCGATGTATTCTGTGCATCATCGGAAATTGTCATCAAATTTAATTGTTGTCTGCAGTCTTCGTACAATATATTATGATAATGGGATATCAGTTTTAAACTAAAACACTACAGAAGTTACAAGTAATACATAATATGTTCAGTAATAAAGTTGAAAACAATTTGTGAATATTTTTTTTCACAAGTGCATGTATTATTTTATCTTCCTGCTGCCGTTATATGCAACTAAGTTGGAGTCAATTGAAAGGTTTGAAGTGAAAAAGTTCCAAGCTGTGGAAGGTATTATTACTGGACTTGGATATCCAAGAACATTTTGGAAAATTATGTTGTTTATGGTGATATGATAATTAAAGAATTAGCAATAGAATGAGTTATATTTATACTTCCTGATATTTTCATTTATACATTTAATTGAACCGTTTTAAGGAAGACATCCTCCTTGTCCTTAGGGCAACACAGATTTCGACGTGGTTATACTCCCTCTTCTAATAAACACATAAAAAACAATGAAAAACTTACAGGGTACAGTTCAGGAAGATCTCCATCGTCTCCATCACCTTTGTCCATTGGGAATCGCAATGGAATCACCTTTGTCCAAGGGAATCACCTTGGTCCGAATAGCTTGGTCGAAGATTTTCATATTTCAACGTGGCTTTTCAATATTCTGTTCACTTTGTGTAATGTTTAACTTAAACCTCCTTATGAGATCACTCTAACCACTTCGCAATAATGTTCTATTCTTGGCACGATTTCTGCTCAGTTTTCGTCTTTCGCCGTATGAAGACATTTTGTTAGTGCCAATAACAAAGCAAAATTTATTTATTCAAGTCAATATTCGTTTTTATTCGAGAAAAATGTGACTAATCTGTTTGTGCGCAAACAACACACGCGATACGCAGTGGATGAATTATTTCTCTTATCGCAGCTTGGAATGGTTTGAGTGGTGACGTCATCAAATTGCATTACTCGCTTACTTTACTTCTACCTTTGTTCTAAATCCAAAAATTCTTATCTGATGGCATATTTTCTCTGTTAAATGATGGCAATTCTTGATTTTTAGTATTTATAATAGGGGACCTATGAGCGTATAAAAATGACACCAAAAGCGTTTGAAAATTCCAGATGGAGCAACGTACTTCTGCGATGAAAAATAAAAATAAATGGTTTTATTGTATTTTTTTTTTAAGGTGGATATTATCCTACTTTAATATTTTAAAAAGTTTTAATGTTTTTCTGAACATTAGTTTGAAACAGTTTTGCAGATGATGATTATTAAAAAAAATAAGTGAGACCTCATAACATTGTATATATTTATTATTAAATAACAATGCTCAATTTAACGATGAATTCTTATTTTTTTCCAAAATCTACAGGAGGGACTCTGGGGGTTAACCTTTATTTCTTGGTCATTCTCAAATAAATATTGGCCTTCTAACTATGGCTGGAATAAGTTGATAAATTGTTATATAGTCCATCCACCAAGTAAATAAACAATGTCTTTGCATTTAGTAATAGTCCTATAAATTAAGATAATAGCATTACGTTTCTATTTAATATACTTTGTATTTTCAAAAATTTGAATATTAGATACAAAACTGTTACCTCTCACAGCTGTTACTTCCCTATCTCTTCAGTAAGGTTTTCTGTTGGCGTAAATTACGGTTTCTTTATTAATTTAGTCTGTATTTGGTATTTACAATATTCTTAGAGTCCTGGCCAACCTAATAACAAAATTTAAAAAAATTATAAATAAAAATAAAACTGACCAGTTATTTCGTATGGCTTTGATTGAGTAACAAAATTTAGCTCTTAGCTAAAGCCCTGAATAGAGAAATGTGGACCGTTTAGTTAAGAACTCTGATGTGATTTAAAATAACGCTTTTGAAATCGGCAATTGTTGAAGACCATTGTTTTAACGACAGGTTGCATCAGCTATAAACGCAAATGGAGAGGAGTGTACTAGGAGAATATATTTTCATCCTATAATAATACTCTTTTTATTACATATTATTCAATAGACCTACCAGAACGCTCCATAATTTAATTATTTCATTTAAATAAATTTGACAGCTTTAATATTTAAAATTACATTTTTTACTTTCATGTACGCAGTAAAGGAAGCATTGTAATTGCGAAAAATGTTATTACAAAGTAAAAACAAAATTGAGATTTTGTAAAAATCTAAATTTTTTTCAGATAACGTTGATTCTAAGACACGTTGGAAGACCACAGTTAAAGCAAACCACCCAAATTTGGTATGCATCGTTCAAAGGGTTACTGATTAAAGAGAAATTTTTTAAATCTTTAAAAAATTTGATGGCCCTCTTGGCGAAATTTTCGGTAAAAAAAATTCCATTGTTAGATTCACCCGAAAATTTTAATATAGGATTTTTTAAGAGTGCTAATGCTAAATCTGACGCCAGTTTCGAATAAAAAAAATTCTGTTAATATACTTTCCTCGGTAGAGGAATTGTGTTTGTGATCCATAAATAGTAAATTTTAAGGTAATGCAATTTTTTAAATTTAATGATTAAATTTTATAGCGATTTCAAGGTTCTATTGAGTTATATGTGATGAAAACACTCTTCTTCTACCGAGCGAAGTATATTAACATCATTTTTTTATTCAATACTGACGTCAGATTTGGTTTTAGCTCTCTGAAAAACTCCTATATTCAATATTAACCAATTTCAACTATATAGGGAAGTTATTATAAATATAATAAATTAATTAGTAGTAGCCTATTAAATATAAAACTTATATTTTTATATTTTTAAAACCACATTTTTACCGATGTTTCGAAGTCCTTCTTCGTCTTCAGGTTATTAGTTTTCTTTAATTTACATTATTATTAACTAATTAATTTATTAAATCCTATATTCAAATTTAGAATCTAAAAATACAATTTTTTTTTACTAAAAATTTCGCCAAAAGAGTGGTATCCTTCGAATTTTTTTAGAGATTTAAAAAATTGCCAATAAATCAGTAACCCTTTGAACGATTGAAACCAAATTTTGGTTGTCTGTAAATATTCTTGATCTACGCGGTTTGCTTTAACTGCCAACGTGTCCTAGAATCAACGTTATCTGAAAACAAAATCTCAATTTTGTTTTTATTTTGTAATGGCATTTTTTTACATGGACCTTCTAGATAATGCAATAGCTGTTTCTATTTATGGAAAGAAGAAACTTTCTCCTTTCCAACGAGTCCAAGAAAATCGAATTCGGATAAACTGAAGACGAGACAGAGCTTCAAATCAAAATATAATTTCGTAGCTAATAAACCACCTCGAAACTGAAAAAAAATGTTTTCGATGATATTTTCAACGTCGAGAAGAAACAATCATAACTCGAGCTAAGTATAGAAAAAAATTATGGTGGATAAGGTATATCAACTTAATTGAATATAAGCAATTATTTCTATACTCTTCCAACTATTTTTTTAAAATTTTCAATACCTACTAAATAATTAAAATTTATTTTTATTTTTTTTCAATTCGTCTTGAGACGCACCCTGACTTCCGACGCCCCAAGACATTGTCTCGATTGCCTTGGCGTTATTTGGGCTTATGGTAGAAGTATTAAAACGCGATAGATTTTCAAAACTTCAATTGATTTTCCTGTAAAGTAGTTATTTTTCGAATTATCATAATCTTGTTCATAAACAACGATATATTTTATCATATCTTCAATAATAAATCTAATTTTCTAATTTTTAATACAAAAATCTACATTTCATGTCAAATCAACCAATGGTCTGGAACTTGATTTCTCAGAATTCAATTATTATCTGTAGTTATATCAGTTAGGATAAAAAAATGCAAAATTTCAGATTTATTCCATTTTTAGTTTTTGAGTTATACATTTTTAAAAAATTAAAAATCGACTGTTTTTGACACATTTTCAATCATAGAAAAGCATATAACTCCAGAACTATATACCGTAGAAAGCTCAAAATAGTGTCATTCTTTTCAGAATAACATAACCTTTAATTTTAAATGTATATTGACTTAATCAATTAATCAATCTACAGATCTTAAAATGTTAACAACTTTCCAAAGTTATTTTTTCAAAACTCAAAATTGAAATTTTTAATTCTTTTGAAAAAAAAAAATATATTGCATATATATGTTATAAGAATATATGAGAAAAGTTTATGATTGGGTTTTTGAGTAAGTGCAGTCTAGTATTATCATTTTAATCTTTTAATAAACCAAAGAATTATTGATTTTTAACTCAAAATCGAAATTTTTAAAAAATATATATATTTATTGTGTAAGTGTTAAATTTAAAATATACGTTTGGTCACAAATAAATTTTTAATGCTAATATAAGAATGCAGATACCAAATTTTTTTTTTATGACAAGTCGATGGGAACGTGTTAAAAAAAAGTTTAGGAAGCTCGTTCACCAATTTATGGCTCACAAACAATGTCGGGTATGGTTAGTAACTAAAAAACTCAGCTTTTATAATGACTTTTAGCAAAGTAAATTTATTTATTTTTAAATATGACATATACAGTGTATCCCCATTTCAGTAAAAGAAAATTTGACATAAAATGAAAGGATCTATTATTTTATAACAAAACCCTTAAAAACCCCATCATGAAATTTTGCCCATACATTCTGATTAGCATTTATATGCAACATTTATTATTTTCAAAAGAATTAAAAATTTGGATTTTGAGTTTTTGAAAAAATAAATTAACATTTTAAGATTGGTTTGGTTAACATAACACAATTTTGAACCTTCTAGGGTAAATAGTTTTCAGTTATACGTTTTTCACTGATTCAAAACGTGTAAAAAAACAGATGATTTTTTATTTTGTAATACTTTATAACTGAAAAACTAAAAATGAGATAAATCTGAAATTTTGAATTTTCGACTAAATTTATGCATTGAAAAGCTCCAGTCTAAAATTTATTGGTTGATTTGGTGTGAAATGACCCAAAACATCAAAATTCTTCAAAATTGGCTAACAACACTTTCATTCACGCCGAATCAAATGGTACCAAAACATGTGTATATTTTATAACATAGACATAAATATATATACACATATATTTTTATAACCCACGAAACATTTATCTTATTACTAGCAATTCAGTCTTCTTGCAAAAATTAGCGTGTATCTCGAAATCACACAATAGGATTTTCCTTGAAATTTTAGAATAGGGGTTATTGGGCTTCAGAAATAGACAGGCGTAATTCTTTATCCTCAAAAAACTCTTCTATACCAAATAAATAATAAGGCTGTTACAAAAAAGAGCGAAACGCGTGTAACTAAACCGAGCCAACGAACCGCGGTCATTTATTTCTGTCAAATACGATTCAAAGAAATATATTTTTTAATAAATAATTTGTCTTATTTCAATTTTAATGTCACTTCATATTTTTCATTGCATTGATATTGTCCTGTGTTTATAAAAAAGTAATACTATTGTAGAGTGCATGCCTGTTTAATATTATATTTTTCCGTCACATTTACTAATTTTTATAATAAAATAAATAATAAAAACTAATTAAATAATTTCTGAGCATGAGTTGTTCCCAACCGCCAATAGTGCTACCCAGTAAATATGTTTTCAAAGTAAACTAGTGGGCTACTTAACTCTGCTGTTTATACTAAAATTAAAATCATTAAAAAGTAATCAACCATGCTTATTTAATGCATGGCATAAGTATTGAATGAATAGTATTTATATGTCATTATTTGAACAGGACAGTAGACAGGGTGGACTATATCTATGTCGAAACGTTGGTGATAATTGGATGTTAACCTGCCTGTAATTGCTTTCAGCCACGGGACAGTAGACATCAACTCTTAGACATAGTTAATTTATTAGGCCATTATGTGCCATTATCCATTTGACATGGCAAATGGATCCGGCTGTCGGGATAGAATAAACTAACCGTTGTTTAAAGTTGTAGCCGAGCGGCGATGACGGACAGGTGCGCGCAACGTGCCGCGGGTGCATCCGGCCTCTCCAAAGTCCATTATAACTTATTGGACATTTAACCTGCTTATTTGTGCCTAATTGGGAGGCAGCCTCTGTTAATGTTTTATAGCTAGAGTCCCGGTCTCCGAGCCGTGTAAATATTTAAGGAAATCGGATCGGCCCCCTCACTCCGACTAGTTGGACAGATGAAATGAGAGCGGATCGTCAGTTGGATTGTGTTAATTAACAGGGACAGATTGTCACTTAACTGACTCCATGAAAAACGAGTTTAACAACCGACTGTCGCCTCCAGTAAAGAGTTCATAAATTAAACATAGTTCTCTTTATATGCCATGCACCGGTCCTCATGCATACATTAAACGATACATAAATATATACCTGTTAATTTTATTTATTCTGCAGTTCTGCACGCACTCTAAAAACCTTCAACAACTGAAATAGGGAAGTATTTCGGCGTGTTTAATGATTTATATTTCCAAATACATGGCAGTAACCGGAAAAATAAACACAATTTACAAAATTTATTTAAATTTTTTGATAAAAGAACGTTAACAAAACTGGATAAATATTTCTCTTTTACGAATAATGAAATATTATACGAACAATCAAAAGAACCTAAAGTTGTTCCACAATGAAGGCTGGTCCGATATTCGCTAGAGAGATAAGTTCCTGATACATTCTTAAGAAAGAAGGATCGACAATTTTTAAAGAAATCTTGTCCTCATATGAACTGGAATGACCTAGAATCAGGAATCGAAATTTATTTAAGGTACATGATTGTCTAACGAAATAAAGTTATGGAAGGAGTATCGAATTATGGAAGGATGGACGGAGCATATAGATTGAAGTTATAAGAAAGTTCAGAGGAATAGATAAATTAAATAATATACAACAAATGGAGGAACAATATAACAATAATAATAATAATGGAAAAATAAAAATAACAATAATGGAGGCCCAAGATAAAAATAACGCAGACTGCTTAAATGGGAAAGATTGGTAATGGAATGATAAAAAAAAATAAAATAATAATAATAATTTATTAGTACTATATTGTTTTAATTCATACTTTGCTGTAAATGCCCTGAAACCAGTTTGGTAATTAATATATGTTATAATTATTAATTTTTATATTTTAATATTTATAAGTTAAGAGTTTCCTGTTTAAACTTGTATTCGGTAATAATTTAGGTAACTGATGTTTTCTTTATTCTACTTCATGAAAAATATGACTAAATAAATAATAATAGTAAATTAAATAAAACTTATAAATACAATAATAGTGAAAGAATGAATAATTAAATAATAATAAGAGGTCATATACAAACATAGGACAAAATAAATTAATAAAAATACATTTTATTATTATTATACAAATAGAAAATTAAACAAAAAATATAACTAAATAAATTAATTAAAGTTTAAAAAACAGTAATTAATATAAACGAATAAAATAATAATAATATAGATCACATCAGAATTTAAAGGACCCTTTACCAAATTTCAGACCAAGAGACCAAGTTTCGCAAGATTGATTAATGGATTTTCACTTTTCATTCATGAGACGATGAAAAAGGATATAGATGGTCAACTTCACAGATGTTGTAAGTACCAGTTTGGTTATTAAAGCACTAAGAGTATGAAACTGTTGGAAATTTTTTAACCTACATAAACCTATATGTTTGCAACTAGTGTTATAATAAACACCAAAGTATCCAAATATGCGAAAAACAAAAGAGAATTAATAAATAAGAAATTACAGGATGTGGTCAAATCTTAAATCTTTTTTTACTCAACACTATAAAATTTGTATTTACATCTGCGAGTTTTGACCATCCACGTCTGCTTATTCTAAATCAATCAACTTTGACGTACTTTTATTAACAACAATCTTATTAACCGGGTGTATTTGCAGTTAACAATATTTTATTAGATCTTATATCTGTTTATGAGTATTGCCAATTATCAATATTTATGAGAGCCTTGCTATTATTCCATATTACCTCTTATTTACATCCAGGAACCGCTATACCATCTGCATACGATTGCATGTTTCATTCTGGCATACACCTCACCATTTTCGGGGAGAAAAATAGACAAATTTATCTCATTTTTACCCTAAATTATTTTTCAACCAATATACAAACATTCCTTAAATGTCTTTTCTTTAATTTATATATAAATTAACAGCTATCCGGCCAATAGAACAAAATAAGAAAGATGAAGATCGTAGATATTAATGTTCTGGAGTCAATT
Source organism: Rhaphigaster nebulosa (assembly GCA_948150685.1). Taxonomy (NCBI): domain Eukaryota; kingdom Metazoa; phylum Arthropoda; class Insecta; order Hemiptera; family Pentatomidae; genus Rhaphigaster; species Rhaphigaster nebulosa. The sequence continues at coordinate 74,885,143 of OX411306.1, read as the reverse complement.
TGGGGTGATATAGTACTCCTTATGGTCACATCCGGTCAAAGGAAAGTTACAACGGCAGTGATGAGGTCCCGAAAGCCATTAAGCCGAAAATGTACTACTTTTAGCTGGCAGATGTACAGAAGGGAGATTATTTACAGAAGTATTTGCCCGTCAGAGCACCTCCCTGGGGGTATCGAACCCTTACTATTACCAGCCGATTAGCCAGCTGTTCTCCATGATCGAGTTACCCTCCAAGTCGGTTAGGAGGGATCTGCCAAAATCGAGCAGAAAATTGGACAAGCCTCATCCTCTTTGTTAGTTCTCTTTCGGCGTCGGTTTTTCTTCCGTATCAATAGCCTCTTATCAAGGAGGGAATGGGAACGATATTGATACTGTAGTATACCGTATCCCTGCTGAGGGAGGTCAGATGGTTGGCTACCTCTGGGTATCGCGTTACAGCCACCCTGGAAATCAGCTTATATCTGGCCTATCACGCACTGCAGCATCGCACACGGAGTTTTTAATAAACATGATCAAGGTAAAGTGCTTTCTACATACATATTTTATTTTATATTCCTGCAAAAGTGATAAAAGTTTTTTTTTTTCATTACAGATAACAGAGGATGTATTAAATAATACAAAATTAAAATTCAAACATTCTTGTATCCGAAAATCCTCTTACAACAGCGTAGGAACATTGCTTCCTTATAATGCATTCATGGGAACAATATTTGCTTCGATTCTCAACAATTTATTTATAATTAAAAATTTATTTATGGTCTAACTACAACTAAAAATCTATTTATTAATTATGTGTATTTTTCACAATATCCGAAAATGTAGACTACTTACTCGATGCCATTAAGACATTCTTTAACGGATAATATTCCCAAGAAAAAAACACAATTATTTCGTCTCAATAATATTAATTTGTAACCAAATATTTATCTGTGTTAATGCTGCCAACCAGATTGGCGATAAATTTATCATGTCGCGAATTATTAGTAAATACACTGCAGTAACTAACATTAATAATAAAAAGATAAATATCATATCGAATAAATTACATATCGAAATCATAAAAATTCCGAAGAAAATATGTATATAAGAAAGCATTTAATTAGTAAATTTCAAAATATAAATAAAATTTCAAATTGAAATGAAAGATAAAAAATAGTAGGTTTACTTCAATAAGTGATAAGTTGCCAAGTAGTTAAAGAAGTTTATACTAAGGATAAATGGTTTTTTAAATGATTTTCTTCTTTTTTTTCGAATTTTGTTAGTTTAATCCTCCTTCATATTTTAATAAAGTTTTTGTTACCTATCAATAAGGAACATCATAAAAAATAAATACGTTTTGTAACAACGAAATACAAAAAAAAATCCACCTTCATATATTGTAAATAAATAAAAACTTTGTTATTTCAACTATTACAATGAACAGCAACAATAATTTTAATAATTAAGAGAAATGAAATGGTAACTATGGTCCAAGGATTAGCTATAAATTAACACTGCTTTTCATCTGATTACAACTAATTACGTCTGATTAACAGAGTCCGGGCTGTGTACTCTTAGGAACATTGAGTAAAGTTTCAGAGAAAAAAGTGCAGATATTCCACGCAGATGTTAAACTAGCTGTTGGCAAAAACTTTAAATTAGCAGACTTTAAATATCTGCATGACTGGAATTATATCAGTTTGCAGAATAATGGCTATGTAAACCCTAATGGTAAAAAATAAACCACAGTCTCGTAATTATTTAGAATACTCAAGACTCCATGTGTTACAAATGAAATAACGAGCAATGAGCACGCAATTGCAGACCGGGGACTCAATATGAGTACATATCTATCAATAACTCATTCGATATCAAAAAAACTCCACACTCAAAAAAACAATTACCAATGTTTTCGGACACCAAATTATACACATGATGTGACACTATAGAAATTCATCTGAGCTATTTGGAGCGTTTTTATAAAATTAAAAATATGTGATTTATCTTAATCGTATTCAGGAACCAAATGTGGAAAATTCATTATTAAATTTGAACTTTTCTTTGATGATAATTGAATTGCGAAGAATTATTGATAGCAACATATTCCTATCAAACAAACATTGTTCAATAGCTGACTACCCGCCCATCGCACAGAAATGGTAATACTGAGCTCCCAAAAAACACCGCGAGAGCTTTTATGGTTTAGATGAGCGTTCATTACTTTATAATAATTATAAAACTGGCTTAATGAACGTTGTAAATATTTAACTGTTTAACGACCGACTCTCCGACTGGGACTGTTGATCTGATATTTTTATAAATAAAAATCAAATCAAATTTGAGTACGCCTACTATTTTATCGGGTAATAGTTTAATGTCACTAAAAACCTTTTTTACGGTTTTAAATAACAACAATTTGATGTTTGATTTAAATTGATTTAGCAGCCTTTCTATGAAAAACGGACAAAACATACAGGTTTTTGATCCTCCTTCCTTTTTGTTGTTTATTATATCTTAAAACCTTCATAGGGCTCTATATAATCTCAGAAAAAAAAGTTTCGTCGAAATCAGTTTAATCTCATGAAAATGGGGCAAAAGAAACAGACAAATAATTTACCTGTGTTATTTTATTTAAACATTTAAAAACATAAACAATGAAATTGACAAAATTGTTGATTCTATAGCGAAGGAAGATCAGGGAGACTAGCGATAAAGTTGATGCGGGGTAAGCTCGTGTAGCCGGTCGAGGGAACTTCAGAAAGGCTTTAAGCAGGAATCATAATATTAATGATATTGTTCCGAGTGATTAAAACTGCTCGGGGAATTAGGAAAATGTATTAAATGTAGGAGGAGCATGTGGTTGGAGGGATTAACAGAGAGTAGGATTAGCACGGTAGAATATTTCCAGGGGGCATTAATGTTTAAGAAAGGGGCTAAAGGGCCCGCGGATTACTCTGCTAATTTGCAGCTCTCCCCGAGATAGGGAATCTATTATGGCGTCTGGATTATGGCTAGGCTCTCTTAGTAACACTGATTCCTCAGGAACCGCTTAATCTATGTCCTTAACTACTTACTCCCTTACCTATGATATAGGCGGCAAAGGTTAACGGCCGCATTGGGTCACCTGGGATGGAAGATGCTGCATATTTTTCGCAAAATAAAACTGCTAAAACATTCCAAAAACAAAGAAATCGTATTTTAGAAATAGTTTGGTAGCCGGTGTAATGAATGTTCACCTATTATTAACAAACTAAAATTATAAAGAAATTTTTTATGAGTTAGATCATAGCATAAATATGTACCCTACTCAAAATTTTTCTATCCTTTCATGCTACTGAGATGCCTGAGGTGATCCGAGGGCTACAAGCAGGGCCGGATCTAGGATTTTTTCCAGGGGGGACAAGTGTAATTTTTCCACCCCTTCTTTCACCCTCCCCTCTCCCCAATAACAAATTCTATAAAGTTTCATAATTGTATTTTATGTAATATGTTTAGAAATAAATATCATGGTATTAACAAATTTTATTCACTGAATTAAGGTCTAAATAATCAAAAAACAATCAAGCAAACAATAAAAGATAAAAAATTAAATATTTAAATGATTAACATGTACAAATAATGACATTAAAATTTCACTTTCCTATGTTTTTTTGCTGCAAAAATGTTTGTGACCTCATTTTTTATGGAAGCAGCTCGTTAATACTTAAATTTGTTAACCTTTGTACTTAATGTTAACCTTAAAATTGCCAGCGTGTGATTTATCAATTTCAAAAAGAAATGCTTCCTTACTGAGGTTTTCTAAATTGATATCTGTCAATTCGGCTACTTTGGTCTTTAAGTCGACTTCCATTTATTAATTAGGACACCACTTTTGTCAAAAACGGAAAAAAAATTAAAACGTTCGAATTTTAAAAAATCGATAGTTTTTACGATTAAAATTGGTCTTGTGGCGTTTTTTAATGTGCGGAACTTGAATCTGATATCTGAACTTCTTCTTCTATTTGCAAAAGATAAATAAAAATTTATTATAACTAGAAGTTGCTATATTTGGCTGACCTTGGGATCGTTGCTTGCACAGTTCTAATTATGGGTTGAAAAGAAGAGAAATAGGCGTTGGTGGATGTGTGACATTTTTGCGAAGTTAGGGATTCATAAATTATTTGCCACTTCTATAAATTTGTTTTATTGAAAACTAGTTTCGAATGTTATACATTCATCTTCAGTTCTAAAAACACACAAAAAATTCAAAATTTAGTTTGGTATTATTATACATATCCAATTAGATGTAATATAAATCAGTATTATAAAACATTTATGAATAATGAATTTAATTAAGACAATAAACCAAATATATGTTGGTAATCACCAAGGTTTAAATGGATTATATCAAACAAAAATGTTTGTACTGGTTCCATCTCGCATGATACAAACACTGAAAGAAAGGTAGGTAATTTGTTTATAGGTAAACGATTTAAGGGTCGGGGTTTTTCCAGTAATGCCGGTGAATAATTGGTTTTTCTGTTATTGATGGGAATAAATTTAAGATTGGACTATTGGAGATATTTATTTGGTCATTTAAGCATAAATCTGAATTGGATTTGAAAGATTTTATTATTTCAAGTGCTTCATATATATTTAATTTGAGGCTGTTTCTACGCGATGTATTAATTTAACTCCTGATTCTTTGATGAATTTATGGTTTTTTTCATTTAAATGAATTTGCAAAGTTGGAATGCTCTGTCTTATTATTATATACACGTACATGTTCTTTTAATCTCTGATTTAGCAATTTTCAATGTTTTCAATGATTTAGCAATGTTTTATATGAATATAAATATCTTATATTATTCGAGTATGCCTCCAGAAAAATGCATGCAGGTCATATATATTAAATTGTTTTCATAAGGAGTCAATCCTTGAGGAATAGGCAATCAAAATTTTACAACAATGCAAGCCGCAACTAGTGCGTTTTCAAAGTTATGCGTCAAAATTTAGCATGGCATTAATTATATTTTATAATATAAATTCACGAATTTGACTTGGACTCGCTCTCGGTCGAAAGATTTCTGTATGAATGCAATTTTTTTCTGATTGTATAATTTTTCTAATATATTCAGAAGAAAAAAAAATGGATTGATGTAAGCTAAGACTATTATCTCCTGAAACATCATGAAATGAAAAGTGATATTTATTATGGAACCCTTTTTTCCTAAGATTAATAAAATAAAATACAATAATATGTAAATAAATTAAAATTAGAAATAATTATTTGTCCAAATAAACATACATAAACGCAGAACATTGATATTCTAGAGGGCGGGAAAATAATTAGTGTTCAAATACTGTTAGAGATGAGATTTTATGCACAGAGATAGGTAGGAAATTTCAAAACGAGATAGCACGAATGAAGGATAATAATAAAGGAAAGGAATAAAAAATAAAGGATTTTTCAAAAAAATCAGTTCTATGGAATGGATATAGAAGTTAGTACAAGAAGAATACGGAGTGGACAAACTAAGAACATAAGAATGGTTTTTTGTTGTAAAGGATTAGAAAACATAGACACCTTGGTGTATTGCAGTGAGAAAGCAGCTTAAATCACATCAATTCGGCATAACAACTGGGGATATGTTAGAGCCTGGGGAGCCCGAAGATGAATCTAATGAAATAATCCATTCGTGTCTTTTGTCGCATCCATATACAAGGCAATCATAATAAGTGAGGGCAAATGAGGGAGAAGACAATTATGGCAATATTATTAACTGGCATATCCGTGTTATACCCAATATTGGGTGACAGGTTTTTGGGGAGATATAGAATCATGAAATGTTAGGAATTGTTTAAGGATAGTATTAGATTTTAGGATAATTTAGGAAATATGGTTATTCAAACACAGGAATTAATCAAAAATTACTCCAAGGTTTTCAATAGGTATGTGGGAGTGAATAGACAAAAAGGCCATTGAAGTAGAGTAAGTGATTATGACGAAGGGAATGAAGTGAACCGAGAAGGATGGTCTATTTCTTCAACATTCAGGCTCAAGTCATTGTTTACTGCCCTTGCGATAATATTATCAATCTATCTACTTACTTGCAGCCAGGGTCGAATCTAGAGGGGGGAAGAGGGAGGGACAAAGGGGGCACTTGCCCCGGGCGGTGGAAGTTAGGGGGCGACATTTCGAGCGAAATTTTATTTATGTTTTTATTAAATATTTGTTTAAGCACAATCTTAATTAATACAAAAGAACAAAGATCAAACTTACAGGCGATCGGCTTTGTGTTTGGAAACTTCCAATTGTATCCTCTCAATTATAATTGATCAATGATTATTCAATGGTACTGATGGTACATCTATTTGAAATATATGACACTTATGGATAGTTAAAGGGATTCTTAATATGTATTTTTGTTTTACTTGAATTGTTTAAATAGCCTTTTAAAAAGTGTGCATCTTTTGAGCGAGGCCGAGCGCAATGTTCTAACTTGTTTTTCTTAACCTACCTGACTTCTATTTACGTGATCAATTAGTATCCAGCTATGTAAATTTGCGAATTTTGTTGATATTTTAATTCGCCAAAGCATTGTTCTGAGTGAACATATCCAGAAAGGGATCTCGGTGGAAAGATTTGGAGAAGTTTTTGGAAAGTTTATGAAAATTTGCTCATTTATGTTTACAAAGGTGCTGATTAGGAATTTCAACATTTTCATCTCAATTCTTTTCTAGAAGTATAAAAAAAAATCTAATCAACTTGTGTTTTTTTTTTTCATTTGTACTCACAACTTGAAAACTAATTCGAATAACTATATTCCAAAGATTTTTAAGTTTGGCCGTCCTATTTAGAATCGAACGCTAGTCTAAACGCCAAAGGAGACGCATTGTAGTCCAGTCACATTGTGAGCCGAAAGAGGGTGGACAATTTTGGAAAAGTTCTAAAAATCTAGTTATAGATATTTTTTGGAGTGCTGATTATGAATTTCAGCATTACCACCTCAAATGTTTCCCAGAAACATATAATTCAGCCATGTTTTCCTTTTATTTAAACAATTATTTTCCATATTATTATTTATTCATTTATTATTATTTCAATTGTATCTTGAAATCTTTAACTCGTATTGAATCGTGATTTGCTGCATTCGATTTAGCATTAAAAATTACATTAAATCGACAGTCTTGTGTTCATTAGGTAAAAGCTCGATGATAAGCCAGATTTTTCGCAAAAAGGCCATTTTTGACCACCCTGCGCCGTTTCATTAAATCACAATCAGATAGGTTCAAGGACACATTTTTTAATTCATCATATCGCCAGTGAACCTGCAAAACCTCGTAAGTGCCACTGAAATAATAGGGACTTTGGAGGTTTTGCAGATGTATGGCCGATATGCTACATCATTTTAAAGATAATTAGACAGAGTTTCCAGCTATTCCAATTTAATTGTATCAGTTGCAAATGACTGTATTAATGATTGTGTTAGTAATCCGAGAGGAGCTGTATGAAGGAATGATCGCTCTCGTGAAAAATCATAGCCTTCGCCGATGATCTGAATATTATTGGACGCAGTTTTTCCAGCATGAAGAGTACCTTTGTAAATCTTCAAAGAGCAGCTGCTAAAGCTATATTACAAGTGAATGAGAAAAAAACAAAGTATATGCTCTGTAATCCTAACATATCATTTATGATCTATGGGCATCTAAGAGGAGTAGTAAAAAAGGGGGATTTCAGCTTTGATTAAGTAGAGGAATTCATTTACCTTGGAACACAACTAAACACAACCAATGATAAATAAGGATTATAGACTGGAGATTCAGCGTCGGATTATAGCGGCTGATAGGTGCTACTATGGACTTCAGAAACATCTAAGAAGCAAGTCTCTCTCTAGGACAACGAAGATACGAATATTAAGGCCCTAATCAGGCCGGTTCTCAAGTATTAGTTGCAGTGCTGGGCGATAACAAAACGCCTAGAATCGTCCCTATTAAGATTTGAAAGGAAGATTCTGAGAAGGATTTTGGACCTGTGCCTGACAACGATGTATGGAGATTGAGAAAAAACGCTGAACTTATGCATCTCTATAAAGATTAGGATGTGATGCATTTTATAAAATCTGGACGTCTAAGATGGACTTGGCATGTTGCAAGAATAAGTGGTAACGGAATACTTAAAAGGCTCCATGAGAAAAATATTTTTGGAAGCAGAAAAGTAGATAGACCTCGCCTGCGGTGGGGATTGTGTGGCTGCAGGCGCGCAAAAAATACTGGGGACTAGAAATTGGAGAGTAGCAGCACAAAGCAGAGAAGACTGTCGGCTCAGCCTAAGAGAGGCCTTGACTCTCACGAGTCAATATATATATATATATATATATATATATATATATATATATATATATATATATATATATATATATATATATATATATATTGTGCACATTTATAAATATTGTATGTAATGACCTATCGATATAAAAAACAGACTATCCTTTTTCGCTGAAACTTTATTCAAGAAAGTTAATGTTAGTGCAGAATACTGAAGAAAACTGGAGAGCGAATATAGTTCCATGGATTAATAATAATACATCAACAAAATTACAATAATAACAACCTAAATAAAAATTCTATCTTACGGATAAAACTCACCACATATTTTTTCATTTCAGATTAGAGGAATCCATCTAATTTATATATTTATATATTCATCTAATATTCAATTCATTCGAATTTTTAAACCGTATCTGATATCCAATGGACTAAATAAGTAATTTCGAGATTTAATAACAAATCTCAAAATATAAGTAATGCATCGAGCAGAAACAGAACCGTTTAACCGTAAAAAGAAAATACTTGTAAAATGTTTTGCAAAATACTGAAAGCAAGCACTTACAGTAAATTACATTTCACCCTTTCAATGAAAATTAAATTTGTTTCAGTTGACAAGAGGAGAGAGGAATTTATTCAAATTCGGATAGGGTCGTTTAAGGGTGATTTAACCAATTAGGAAAAAATAAAAACATTCAACCCATGGGGTTGGTTATAACTGGTGAAAATTTGGCATTGAAATAGTAGAGATAAAAAATAGTCACCATTAGATATGGAAAGCATATATGCAAAGCATTTGCATATAGTCGTATTTGATTTGTTCCCAATATTTAAAATGAACTTAAATCTGACATAACATAGAAAAAATAACATAGCCATCATTTTCCTTTAAAAGTGATTTTCAGTTAATTATAATGACAATGAGCAATTAAAAAGTAAAAATTACATTTTATACTGATTTAATTTATTTTGATTATATAGAAAAGATTATATCGAAAAATTGTTTTATGGATACTAAAAAAAAATGTATGCATTGATGCACACGCAAAAAGTGAAGGCATTGGATTAACAATTATGAAATTTAACACCGGTTACTTCGCCAGACCTAATTCAGTCTTAATTGATATGAGTTATTTCTTTTCCTGTGGTTGACTAATTTAATTTCTGTATCTCTTCTTCCAAGAGTTTATCTAAGATACCATGTAACAATTAGTTTCGTATTGATCTTGCATACTACTTAGATGCCTATTTTTTATTTGAAATTATTACATTTTCCTATTTTTGGGCAATAAAGAATAAAGCTAAGTAATTTACATTCGTACGATGTGTATTTAAAAAAATAACAAAAATACAATAAGAGACGAACAGAAGAAATGAAAAGAAAAACAGATTAAATTAAAATAGCTGTGTCGGTTACAGCTACACATTATCCGAGTGTTTTACTTCCATGAATTATTTTTTTCAATTGTGTGAGTTTTGAATATATCGTCGGTCCCATGCTAAACTTACGAATGTGAACAATTAGATTTTTAGTTATTTTTAGATAGTATTTCGGTTGATATAGCCTGCAGTAAAGTTACGAATTTTTTATAGCAATACTAAGTTCTGAATTGTAGTTGCATTTTAACGAAAAACGTCTGAAAATCAGAAGCTCTCGTATTAAAGTAACGAGTATGGGTATTTGTATTATTATTTGTGAATTTGCACAATTCATTGCATACACGATACCAATGGACGAAAGAAGAGTACAACTTTTGCTGAGCTTTGTGTCGCTTGCCCAGCCAATTTATAATCTTCAGTAGGATTTTTTTTTTCAATCTTATAAACTATTAGTTTATCTCTTACTGGTGTTTATATAATAATAAGGAATCATATTAGATAATATGATATATTATATATAATATATTAATATAATATAATAATAGAAATCATATTAATAAGTTAAATTAAATCTTAAATATTTTTGAATATTTCAAATAAGTTCTTATTTATATTACTTTCCACCCTACCGTGCACATAAGTAATACGGGTGACTGAAACAGGTCCATCAAATAGTTGGAAATATAACCGATTTGAGGTCGAAAATCGAAGATGAAAGCAGTAAAAGTTGATATCAATTCAAGAATTAGTTCTAGACACGTTTTGGTTATTAACTTTGTTCTTTCTTTAAAGCCCATATTACTAATTCAGAACAATCTTTACTCGTTGCTGTGGTTACCCAATTTACGGCACTGAACACTTACTTCCTGTACCCAGGTCTGCATGGCGGCATAAAATTTAATTACTGTTGTACGGGCCATGGAACAAACCTCCTGAGGTATAAGCACCCTCTAAAAGTGGATACTTGTCTCTTCCAGGCGGTTGAGTGTGGATGCCGAACACATTACCTGCTTGTACAATCGTTGGGCAAGAAATAACACGTATTTATCCAAGACTTTTCATGGGTTTGGTGCGGTTTTTCTTTTTTAACTCAATTACTTGAATTCTTTAGTAATGTATTTATTATTATTCTCATTCCATTATTTTTATTATTAATTTATTTGATTTTTGTAAATAGCTGTCGACGAATTAGGTTACATAGCATTGCTCAAAAAGGATAATTAAAAGAGAAAGGTTGAAGATTATCAAAATATTATCAATAACTGTATAATAACAGTTATATTAAAAAAAAAAAAAGAAACCATAGTGTGTTCGAGATCTCGACGAAATGAGAATTTTCCAGAAAGTAATATTAACAAAAATTAAATTACAAAAAGCCTTCCGAGTACTTTGGATTTAACTGAATCAACAATTCATTCTTAAAAGCGGTTACGAGGCCGGCAGAAGGCTTAGGAATTTCAAGCTAACAGAAGTAGGGCCCTTAAAACCCTAGGCTTACAAGTTTTAATCCAGAGAATAAACGGTAAGCTAAGAACATTAACACGTCAGCTTAGGGAAGAGGAAACAATTTCTGGCAACTCAAGTAAAAAACTTCATTCGGCAAAAACTGAAGAAGCTGGAGCATAAAAAATGTAGGCGGTTGAGGGCGGGTCTCTAATTGGCGTTTCACTACTTATTTTGTAGGGCCCACTTTTCCCTTTCCAAGTCAGAGCTTCAAAGTCTGCTTAACCCCTCTCTCGGATAAATAAGTAAGTAAATAGAGCTTATATGCACAAAGACGGATTTATACTCAGCATGTTCAATATGCGTATTCAAAAAAAATTAAAAACAACGTTATTACTTTAAATTAATTTGAACTCGATTAGCAATAAACAAATACTGCCAAAGTTACGCTTGAAGCCTACAAAATAATAATAAATAAAAATGCCGCCAATACTTTTTTAATTAAAAAACATACCATAAGCTTATTACTAAGGAGACAAAAATACTACGAACTTTTATTTTAACCATTTTCACAAGACAATATGGAACAATAAAATGAAATACCACTCACACCTAAGCCCACTGCTACTAAGTCCAAAGCGTAAAACATATTGCAGCTACAAAGTCAAGTTGAAGTAAAACCTCGCGACAAAAAGCGTAAAATGTACAAGTTACGGCAAACGTCGCAGGTATTTTTACGACAAAGCACGATATGGATCCGTGAAATCCAAACGTGAAGAATTGTGTGGAGGCGAGCCTTCAAGGAGCGGACTAATCGGCCGACATCACATCGTACGAAAACGCATTTAATCCCATCCGCTTGAAATTTCTATGCGACAATGCGACATGGATTGTGAAAAATTAATAAATCTTGTACAAGAAAGGCAACCAATTGATTCTCAATATCATATGAGACATTAATAATAAACTGTGGGCACCGGTTGCTGAAATGAAAATCAGGAATACATTTATTTTTTCTACACTTTTATATTTTTTCACATATATTCATTTTAATTTATTATTAATTTTAAAATAAAATTATTTTATACTTTATTGTTCTGTATATTACACACTTTACTTTATAAAATAATCGGAAATAGCTTAGTATCTAGTCGAGGCCTTACTTTAACTTAACTATGTCGTTCATTGTCGCTGTCTAGTGGACGCGAAGCCTATACAGCGCTAAAAAGTCCTGGCACTGGACAAAATTGTTTTATTTTGAGACAGATTTATTTTTTTGTTTTTATATAAATAGATATTTTTATTGTGTCAATAACTGTTGTTGCAGTTTTATTTGTTACACTTTTTATTTATCTATTTTTAAAAAGTTTAATGTCCATTTTCCATATCTTTTTTAATTTCTTATTTTTGAAAATTTCATAAAGCTGTATAAACGTCCATTTACACTAAATGTAGTATGTCAAGCGTTGTGAAATGTTAATATAATAATCAATCAATCACTTCAAGTTTGTTTAATGTAACTTATATACATATTTATACCCCTTTACATTATATAAAATAAATATTAAGCAGAATATTATATAATACATAAGACAAACAGATATAAAACATCCAACCATTGTTTGCCTACTGGATAACATTGCTATGGGTCTTTATCAGTGAAGCGGGTGTATCAACCAATCTATCTGGTGTATGTGTGTACACTGAGATATGGATCTGGTTATCTAGGATCTAGAGTTCAAAACATAAGAGCGATATTATCCCTTGAGCAAAGTTCTTTTCATAAAGTAACTTCAGAAGAGTCCCGACAGCATTCTTACTCTAGACTTTCCTCAATTCATTTCCGAGTAATAGCCGTCTGGGAGCTCATTTGTTCGTGTGGTTCTGGGTTTATTTATATTTATATTTCTTAGTTTATTTATTTTATATAATCTCTTAAAAAATTCGGAAACAATAAAAGCCAATTTACAAAGTAAAATTACATTTAAACGATTATTTCTTATTAAATATGTAAAATTCAAAAAGTAGAAATGTTATTATTTAACGTAGCAATAAATTGAGTAAAATAAATAAATATTACCATTGATGGGTCAGTTGTTGGCTAGCATTCTCAATATATTTTATGTATGACAAATTGGATGAAAACATTCTGGGACATACTGAGGATATATCTAAAATATTTCACGTCGTTCACTTAATATATGATAACAGCTACGTTTGATGAACTAAATTGGAATATTTTCAATTATTCGTCATAAAATATGGAGATTGCAGTTAGAAGGTAGCTAAAACCAGATTGGTGGTCTAAGCCACCTCATGACCCAAAACGGCGGGGAAGACTGAAAGGTAGACAGACATTCCTGCCCCTGAGGAATTAGTAATCAGTGGCCTGCCTCGGAAGGAGACAGATATATTGAGAAGAGATGACAGGCCGAGGAAGGTTAATGTTTGATCAGCTGGCAGGCAGACGTCACTGGCCAACCTCGGTCTGAATTGTTTAGGCCATCGCTGACCTCTACTATCCGCTCTATCCATTATAAACTCTCGGGTCTCTTCAGGACGGCCACTGTCCGTCTTCCAAGTCAAAGCTTGAGTCTTCCTTGACAATCTTATCGAGGAGCAACATAGTGTAATAGAGGTAAACTAGTCAACAATATTTGTAAGTAAAATATAATTTATCCTGAATTCATGCCTTATAATGTAATATAATGTGTTCGCAAACAAAGACAATGCACAGAAAGGTAGCTATGAATTTCAGATATTTAAAATAATAATAATATATCACTTGCTGAATTAGATTCTTGTCTAAAAATGTATGTGCAGGAACATTTGAAACATCATTTCCTAGAATACTTGCCCAAGAGCTGATAACACGTCAATTTATCCCTAACGATCTAAATTAGCAGAATATCTAAATTGGTAGAGTCTACGGTGCTAAGCGAGAATCTGTCGGTCTGCCAGCCCAGATAGGTTGGAATACAAAATGGCGGCTACTCAAAATCGTCAAAAATTGTATTGAATTTAACCCAATTGATCTATTTTTGAATGAGGGCCCATTTTAAAGGTCAAATTGAAAGGTCCGGAATAAGATAAGCAGGTATGGGAGTAAAAAACGGCCAGGCTCATCAAGCCTGCCATAAAGTCGCCTAAAATGGCATTGAATTAAATCCAAAATATATTTTGGGATGAGGGCTCAATTGAAAGCTCTGACCACAATATATACAGGTTTGGCAGTCCGATGCCTATTCAAGAAGGCAAATAATCTTTAAGTTTTTTCATAATTATTCCTGACTTTTACGTATATTTGATTTAGTATATTTGACGTGGTGTGGTGGGATGAACCCAAACTCTTCATTCGGAAAGACTTGTATATCATTACTCAATATGGTCAGAGCTTTAAAATGAGCCCTCATTCAAAGATATATCTTCTTTGGAATCCCAGAAGAACCGCTTTTGGGTTAAATTCAATACAATTTTGGGCGACTGTAACCCGTTCTGGCACAATGAACCCTACTGCCCTGAATATCTGTATTCAGAGAGGCCATAGCTTTACAATGAGTTCTCATTCAAATATTTATATTATAATAGAATCCCAGAAGAATCTCTTTTGGGTTAAATGCATTGCAATTTTGGGTGGCTTTGACGCGGTCTCACGCGATGTACCCGACCGCTTTGGATTTTCAGACATAGATGTCATTATTCAGGGTGACCAAGGCGTTCAAAAGGCATTCAAAACAATATCTTTTGGATTAAATTCAATGCAATTTTGGGCAACTTTGACTGGCCCATATTTTGTATTCTCGCTTATACTTCTGGACTCTACCAATTTAGGTGTTTGATTAATTTAGATCGTTTGGGCTAAGTTGACCTGTTGTCAGCTCTTACCATAGACTATATGAGACAAATGAAAGAAAAACAATCATTATTTTTATTCAAAATAACTTCCGTTAGCTTCAATACGTTTATTCCATCGCCCAACAAGGTGGTATTATCCCTTGTATGAAGAGACTTGGAATCAATGAACTCATGAAAAGACAATTTAGCTTTATTTTCATTTTGGAATTTAGGTTTATTTAAGCGGTCTAAAAAATTGTCAGTTGCAGACAAGTCAGGTAAATATAGCCGATTTGGTAGAACTTGTAGTCGCTTTTTATGTGACTGAGCGAATTTTTTTATTTCTTCCTGAATTATAGCTGTATGAAGATCTCTATGAAGATCATCATTCCGGATGTACCAGAGTGCATTGACAATGGAATCTCTCGTGCTCAGAGAGATTCCATTGTCCTGATCGATGATCAGGTATTAGCTTACTTTCTTCGATTAGAGGCATTAATCTCTTGAGGAGCAACTTCTCGAAGAGTTTTTACTTTACCGGCAGCAATGATATAGGCCGGTACGATGTCAGCTCATGAGGTGGCTTTCCTGGTTTTAGAATCATGATGACTTCCGCAACCTTCCACAACTGGAATGCAGCATTTATTATTTTGGTAATTTTAATTATCTTCTTCCGCGGTAGTGCTTTCAAAACCTGTCCTGTGATGAGATCATATTTTAATTACTAAAAAATATTACTAAAAATATTACCTCAAAAATTTTTTTTTATTTTTAGAGAGAGATATCCCCAATTCTCTCGCCACTACTCCAACTGACTACTATCTTTTCATAGCACTTGTCAAATTTTTAAGAAACAATATATACATAAATTAAAATCAAGTAAAATTTTCATTTTCGAGTTTATTGATTCAAAGTCAAAGTTTTTTCGACCAAGGAATAAAAAAGCCTTGTTGAGCTTTGGCAGAAATATATTGAAGTTATTTCGAATAAAACAACATCGGTAAAGTTTGTTTTATGTTCATTTTCCTCATATCCTAGGACCTGACGTCTCATACGTTACAATATTGAGAATATCTAGTGATATGCCCACAGTAATGAGAAAGAATGGAATTGAAGTATGGAAAATTATCAGGATATATTTTGCACTTTGCTCGCGTACTACCGAGACCCGAGGTAACTTGAGCACTCGAAGAGCTAAAGGAGTAAGGCTAAGGAGTTGTCTATTATTCAGAGAACAGAATGTGATATTTCCAAGAGGGAACACAAATCCTTATTAGCTAAGTCCCTGCAATAAAGTGTAATTCCCCAGTTTCTGGAGCCGTTGTTTGCATAGTTTAGCCAGGGTCATTAAGGGCGGTTTACGACGCAGCCGTTAACCTCCACTGAGAATTAATGACAGATAAAAGTTAATTTATTTTTTACACAGTTCCAAGGGTCACCGAATTACGACCGGTCCCAGGGCGAGGTCCGACTTTAGCATCGTCATAAAAAGAATCAGGCGAAACCTTGTATTAATATTGAAGAGCGTGATGTACACATTTGGCAAGCTCAACAGAAAGTATTCTAAAATATCATATTAAGATTTCACAATTTGCCTGATGTCCATGTGCATAATTCAAATTTAAACGTCAGGTACCGGATATACATGTATTAACATATTTTTTCTAAGCCTTGAACACTCTTCTTCGACATTTTATTTCACGTTTCATATAATTTAAAAGCGAATAAATCGTATTTTATTTTTTTTACAGATTTTTATATATTTGGAGATTATTTTTACATATTTAGAGGAGATGATTTATCTATATTTAGTCAGAAAAGTAATAAATAAATGTTTTTTTTTTTTAGTATTTTTTAATTTCTATTCATAAACATTTAACAGAATTTGTAACACATCAGTGGAAATATGTAGCATTTATACACATTTTAATTAAAATCTATTCCATGCTTATAAGCAAAGACATATCCTTTGAAATCTAATGTTGAAAGGTTAGACTATTAGTCATTTAATCAAGACTAAAACGACGTAAATAATAGTAATTAGACAGTATTAAATTTAAACACGTATGAACAAAAATAAATTTGTATATCCTAGTAGTGGAGCCATGATTTTACTTCTTTTGATGTACATGAAAACATGTCACTTCACATTTTTGTTTTCATGAAATCAGATTATAAGCTTCAAATACGGAGCTTTATCAGTTATAGTAATGCTTTATAATCATTATTATTTCATGTTCAACTACTACACTCATTACAGAAAAATGAATAAAGGTATTTTAGTCTTAACTGAAAATTATTTCATTTTTCGTAAGGCGATAAAAAACATGGGACCCAAATATCACCAAACAGTTACAAGCGTTACATATTTTTGGGTGAATATCTCGTGATAATAATTCGTCCAATTTTTTCGTTTATCAATTACATTCCACACAAATATTCTCCGTTATAATTTCTCAATAACGATTACAAATAATATCAATTTTTTTTTATCTTATGAAACTCCTTTTTATTTTCTTGTACGCAGTAAAGGAAGTATTGTAATCGCGAAAATTTTCGGTTTTCATATATCAACGGAAATATCCATTTTGACTAGTTTCGTTATGACGTCTGTACGTTCGTTCGTTATTACGCTCGCTCGAGTTTTGCAAATTAACGAACACACAACAGTGAAAACTTTAAGATACATTTTTATTGTCCAACAAAATGTATACTTTTTTATCAAGTGCAGCATTTTTTTATTAGGTTTTAATTTAATTTTAGAAGTTAATATATTAATATTTTTATTTATTTTTTCCTCTACTTGTACAACACAAATTCTTACCAAAATGTATACATTACCAAAGTAAGAATTTTATATTATTATTTTAGATAATTATGATTTTATTCATATGCAGCACATACTTTTTCATCAAGTGCAGTATTTTTTACAATGTTTTAATTTAATTTTTGAAGTTAATTAATTCATTTATCTATTGACTATATGTAGATGTGTTTATTGTACCATCTACTAAAAATTCTTGTTAAAATTATTCGCTACTTTACCGCTATTGCTAGGATCTTATTTTCAATATTTTTTTTTTTATTTAAACGTAAAACTGAGTATATTATTTTTCACATGCTCTTTAGTAATATTTTTATATGTGATCATAATAATATAAAAATCCTGTAACGCTTAAGAGAAACTGAATAAAATAATATATGATTTAACCAATTTTAATAATTAATATGTATCTATTAATATATATATATATATATATATATATATATATATATATATATATATATATATATATATATATATATATGTATATATATTTTATTAATTTATTTTATTTTTGTTTTGAATGATTTGAATAAAAATTTCAAATTATTATTTGATTTTGAGAATTAGCATCAAAAATACTTTTTAAATTAAACATTTCGTTTTATAATAGTGAAAAATTTAAATGATACGCCTGTGGCTAATATTATGGATGACTAACAATTATGATAAGATTATTCAAGTTTTGATCCGGTTTTAGCATCCATAAGTAAATTTTCTTTTTAGCAATGGGCAATTTATCAGGTCTCAACACCCATAGATAAATTTAATCTTGCCAGTAGGCCATTTACTAATATAGCGAATTTTATTTTTTATTCTTGCTTTTAATTTATTTACTATGTCTCCTACACCAGCTTTATTTTCTGTTTGTTTAATCTTTTTATTAAATTTAGAATAATCTGTTAGCAGCTTCCTTTTAATTTCTAAATATTTTTTAATTACCTTTGAGCTAAATGTTAATAAATCTTGTATGTTACCACCATTTTTTATATCAACATCACCTCCAGTAATTTCTGCAGGATCTTGAGATATTATTTCATCAAACATTGAAAGATTATTTAATTCTAAGTTTTGTTTCGAGAAATTATGAATTATAGCAAAATTCTCAAGTATGACTTTACATTTTTCTTGTGAATCTTTATTCGAAATTTAACGGCTTGTTTAAATATTTCTCTCGTAAACTTTTAATAGACACCTCTTTTCAAATCACCTTCTATTTTAATTGATTTTAAAGTATTCAATTTAGTCGGCGGTTTTATTTCTTGATCTTTTATCTTATTCAACGTCAGGTCCAGTTTAATCTGATTTATGTAATCAGTATGTTCATTTATTATGCCCTTTTCCATGGTTTTTAAAACTTTTCGGAAACATTTTTGATCATTCATTAATATTTTAAAATTTTGCGTTTTTTTATCATCCTCTTTTGTTAAAATTTCTTTAGACTGTATTTCAATAATTTCGGCTTCTAACGCTTTGATTTGTTGTTAGTTTCCTGGTTTTTAATGTCCGAAAATTGTTCAAAATCATTATTTTCTATTTCTGATTTTTCTATTTCCGGTTCTTCTTCAAAGCCTTCACCGAGAAAATGTTCTAATAGATAGAAACAATTTATTTTTTCCTCTAGTTCTCTAATTTTCCGATTTTTAGCGTTATTTAGTTCTCTTAGTACAGGTTTTGAAGAAATCAGATCATGAAGGAGAAGATCATTTTCATATTTTAATAAAATCCTCAAATCATCCAAACTTCTTAATTGATCAGCTTTCGAAATCAGTTTCATACTAATTTGCATTGCCATGTTTGAGAAAAAATGATAGAGCAATCGGCGATCTAATTTAGCTATCACCATTTCTTTATTAATTATTTTATCAAAATAATGTCGGGATATTAATAAATTTCGAATCTTATCCAACCGTTGGAGAAAATCTAAGGGGTGTTCGTTATTTTTAATTCTTGTTTCAAATAATTCAAACGTCAATCGTTCGATTGACCGGTTATCTGTAAATGTATTTTCAAGGCTATTTAATAAATCTTCGATTGTTTCGAAATTATATGTTGATTTAATAAATTCTGCTCTTGCAGTGAGACGACCCAAGACTTCTATTAATAATGTTTCTTCATTAATCTCTCTAAATATATTATTTTTTTCACATACAATTTTTTTCTCCCGCCTTATTATATTTACAAATCTTAAAAGTTTATTCGGATTACCGTCATAGTTTGGTATATGGTCTAAATCCATACTATTTAATTGGAATGATTCCATCTTAAGCTTACTGAAGTAGGTCGGTTGTCTTCCGTGCCAGTACCTGGTAACAGTGGGCCAACATGAGACGTCAATTTAGAATACCTCGGACGAGTGATTTTCTAAAGCTGGATAATGCTGAAAAATCTTGGTACCTCGGATGAGTGAGCCAATCGATGACAAACAGATACCTCGTAAGACTGGGTCTGCCAGCCAAAGTTCTTCAGAGTTCGGTTAGGACAGTGAAGATTACACAAGAATACCTAGGATTAGTGAGTTCCCGATGCTTACTGTCCCTTCTTTGGGCGCCAATTAACGAACACACAACAATGAAGACTTTAAGGTATACTTTTATTGTCCAACAAAATGTTACAATGACATTTAAAAATTACTTAACTTATTTAAAGTTAAGTACCTAAGTTAAAGGTACTTAACTTGAGGGTCATTATAGACTTTCATCAAAAATTATATTAAAATATAATGCAAAACTTTTAAAATTTAGTATTTAAAACTTATATATTAATGTAAATAACATACTAGATTTTGGTTAAAATTAGTAAACCGGAAGTGATACTTTACCTATAGGTGATAGTTGTCTTTCATCAAAAATTATATTAAAACATAATTCAAAACTTTTCAATTTAATATATAAAACTTTTATAACAACAAACTTAAATAACACAACCTTTGGTTAAAGTTGACAGACCGAAAGTGGTACTTTGCTTGAAGGTCACAATAGATTTTCATCAATAATTGTATTAAAATATAATACGAAACATCTCAAATTTGGTATACAAAACTTTTATATCAACATAAATAATATGGTAGATTTTAGTTACAATTAGCTAGCCGGAAGTTACTTACTTTACTTGAAGGCCATAAGAAACTTTCATCAAAAATTGCATTAAAATATAATGCAAAGCATCTCAAATTTGGTATATAGATTTTTGTATTAATGTAAATAAGATAATACTAGATTATGTTTAAAATTTGATAGCAGGAAGTGAAACTTTGCCTGAAAGTGTTTGTTTTTTTTTAGCACGATTCGTATTACTGCCTTCTTAGAAGGGAGGCGAATCGTGCTAAAAAACGCAAATTGAGATTTTCATGGATGAGTAGGTCCGCACTAAACGTTTTTAACATTTCAATAATGGTGTGTGTGTTTGTATATATGTGTCAAGAGATGGACTCCAATAGATTTCGTGGCTTTATTAAGATCGTAACTGCTTTTAAGAATAAAAGAATGTGCAGTCTGATTAATATGACAGGACAGCGGCCTGTAAGAAAACTCCCCGTTCATTACACGCCAACATTAGTTTAATGTTGGTAGGTCCCGAAAGTACAAGTTTCGGAGAGGAAAGGGAGGGGCTCGGCGGTCATGGGGACCCGACCGTTGACGGGACCTGAGTGCCAGTGAAAGAGTTCATCACAATTTTTAGGTATGTCTTTATTTTTTTAAGTAATTATTTGTTAATAATATCGATAGTTACAACTTTTTAAATAAGTAAATACTCGGCTCGGATATTGGTTCTTGTAGACCCGAGTCAAAAGTAGGTTGTAAATTAGTAAACCAATAGTTTAATTAATGACGTAAAAAAAATAAAATATCCGATCTTCTATCAAATTCCATTATTCTATTTACCCTGCATGCCATCATATAGTTTAATTAAGTGAAATGGAAACGCGACACCCTTGGAAAGAATCTCCAATTGTATTCATAATATTCCAACCTGATGACCAGAGAAGGGGGGTCTGTGGTTTCTAGTCTTTTATGTTAAAATATAGTTTGATTGATCGGCTCCCTTCTGGGACTAAATGTGAGAATAAATTAGATCAGGAAATTAAGTAAATGCGGTTTCTGGAATTCCAACCTGCCTTACAAAAGCAGTTTGCTAGACACATAGGAAAAGGTTATAATGGAAGAATCAGTAACCTTCGCTATTAATTAATGGGTATCTTATGAATGATTCTGAATTGTAAAGACTAAAAATGGTAGAAACTTGATTGTTTAGCGGAGACCCAAAGCAAAACTCTTTATGTCTAATTGACCTGAATCTATTCATGTATAATGACCTCTCTAGTTTTAAAAAATAGTCAAAGAGAAGAAGATACTCTGGAAGCAGCATCTCACGACTGGCAATGGATCCAAGTACAGAAAAATAAGAACTGGAAAGACTTCGGGAGGAATATTGAAGAAGACGCCCAAACAAATCAGAAGTTATTCTACTATAATACGTGAGATGCGAAAAGTCGTCATTACTTAAGTTGATCAAATTAAGACAAAGGAGATAAGGAAATTAATGCGCAAAAACTTGTTTTTTTTTTTACGCAGTAAGCACGAAATATTTAACAGCACTATAAACTATAAGCACTCGATTATAGTGTAATAAATCAAACAGTTTGTCTTGTCTGTGCTAAAGCAGCATTCTATGACCTATTCCCCGTGACAGTCCTTTGTAGTTGAACCAATCGCAACTGAATTACGAAAAACAAACAAGTTCTAATCGGAGATGTAAGCAAGAAGCAGTAAACTGTAGACAGTTGTCTTCATGTGTCCCAGGTGGGAGAATGAATGCTGCAGGCAGGGTGCTCATTAATGGGTAGACGATAACTGTGGTGACCGTGAAGGTTTGTTTGTAATCATAGTTAGGACGGAGCGGAATTACATTTAACAGTTGCTGTTTAATTATTCCATTTGCGCCAGTCCCGAGGGAAAACCTCCCCCACTGTATTTAATACAAATTATACCTTTCACCCTTTCCTACCAACGAGGAGAGGGGCTTAGGACTTGAGCGTAACTCGCTTATTGCCTCTCGTATTAATATGGCTTATGAAAATGAGTAATCGCATTTTTAGAAAACAAATTAAATCGTTCTCAATAAACAAAACTTGCTGATTTTATCAACAAAATGAATTTTTAAAATATAAAAAAAAAAAAAGTGAAAAAGAGAGTACCAATGGCGTCTGCAGGGGGGAGGATTTATTTATCTCCACACGAAATATAAGAAAAACCTAAGATTTGTATTTTTGATAATTTTGTATCCAAATTTCATACTCATCCTTAAAACTCACTCCTAATTTGGCTATTAGATATATTATAGTCATTTAGGTAATTACTTGTCTTCTTATTAAATTCCCCCATGAAAAATCTGCGTACACCCCTAAGGAGTACTTCAGTTCATACAAAAAGTTATTTGTGAACTTCACGCTCACCATGGTATGTCATCCCTGTTAATGCAACGTTGTAACTGCATATATTATAAATTTGCAGATTTATAATATATTATATTTTTACGATCAGTTTTATTAATTTACTTTTATCATAGTGTTTATTTATTTTTAAGAGAAATCGGTTTTGTCGTATTTAATTTCGTCAATGTTTGGTAGGGTATTATTTGCTGTTAGTAAGTGCTTGCTTGGGCATGAGGCTTGGCTAGTAACGGGCTGACGATCTTCTTATGTTAGCGTACAAAGGATACTGGCAAAAATTGGTCTGGCTATAAACTCACAGAAAAGTGTGGGTGTCATTGTACCCCTTTACTCCTTACCCAAAGGAGAGTTTCAGTTAACGACGCTCTCCCTTGAGAAGGGAGATGTCATCCAATCATCACAGGTAGGAGATACCATCAAATATTTAGGATTCTCGGGAAAGCTAGTATTCAACGAGGAGGCGGTGACAAAACTAAATACTAATCTTGGCAAATTAGTGAGCTCAAGCCGGAACAAAAACTCAACGTTATCAACCAGTACTTGTTCCCAGGACTGGATCCTCTCCCGACCGCACCTCTTACAAAAAGACGTCCTGCGGTATTAGAAGGTATAGATATAAATATTCGTAGAAGTATCAAAGCCGGGTTACCTGCTAACACCCCTACGGCGATGTCTTTCGCACCGAGGAGGTATCAAGGATTGGGACTGATCCGCTATCAATGGGAGGTTCCATTACAGCATTGGACCATTGCTCAGCGATTGTCGAATGTACCGGATGCCTTGTTCCAGTCCACATTCGATTATAAAGCGGAAATAGCTGAATGTGCTGTACGACTGGGTATTCATCAGGGCCATCGAAGTATGAAAGCTCTACGACAGTCGCTGCGATAAAAAGCTTTTGAGTAATGGGTAAATTGTAGGTGGCGTTCGTCATTTCAAAGAGACCCAACAGAGACCATACCCACGAAAGCCAACAGATACATATGAGAGAAGCAAGTCTTTCGGGGTCTGAATGGTCCAACGCCTTAAAGCTGAATATTAACTATGTACTCCTGCGTGGAGTCCCAGGATCCAGCGTGCAACTGAGAGAAGCTGGAGAGTCTGAAACACCAACCCATGTCCTGGGAAAATGCACCAACAACTCCCTCCTCATAACACGCTGACACCATAAGGCCAAGCACGAACTGATAAGGCTCCTTAGAGAAAAGGACTTAACTTGCTTCGACGAGGAATACTACATCTACGCTATTAGGATCCGCGAGATATGTAGATATTGTCCCATTCTCCAAGAACGGAAAGACAGCACTGGTCTTGGATCCGACAATGAGATTTCAAAGTAACGACCTTGATCAGGCAGGAGAGGTGAAAATGGAAAAGAAGGATATTTATGAGAAGTGCATGCCTTTCCTAAAAGAGAAATTCCGCGAGACTTTCAGAGAGAGAGTTCATCGTGAGAGGTCTCTTGGTTTGGGTCTCGCGGAACTGTCACAAACAAAGAGCTTTCTGGAAGACCTAGGTGTTAGCAATAGGGATGTTAAAATGAAAGGAAAAAAACAGTTATAAAAAATTATGTCTAGCATCAGATTGATGTTGTGTGTCTGTAGCAACCGTATTTGGGCAGGATTGTTGTAAATAAAGCATTTCTCTCACAATTGTTGCTTATCAGCACACATATTACATTGTTATAGATTGATTATGCCGAGTAAATATTTAGATTTGAGCTAGTTTTTTTTTTTTTTTTTTTATAGGAGCTTCATTCAAATACACTGACAATTATGTAGGGGCTTCAATACACCCAATAGCAAAGTTAATTCACGTTTCACAGAACAGAATATACATTCGTAGAGTTGAAATAAAATAGTAAGCTTTTCAATTCAACATTTAATATTATAAATTTAATGTAGTTAAATTTTACATTATTCATGTGTTGACCATAGTATGACTTGCTCTCTGCATCGATAACAACAAATGGTCGTATTCCGTACCACTCCAAGTACATAATCTTCAGATAGAGCTTTTTGAAGTCAACTTTCTATTACAAATGTTAATATTTTTTATACTTTTTTTTTGCTCGACTCAAAAT
This sequence comes from Rhaphigaster nebulosa, assembly GCA_948150685.1. Taxonomy (NCBI): domain Eukaryota; kingdom Metazoa; phylum Arthropoda; class Insecta; order Hemiptera; family Pentatomidae; genus Rhaphigaster; species Rhaphigaster nebulosa. The sequence goes on along the minus strand of OX411306.1, from coordinate 74,859,838 downwards.
GATTCGCAAGGGAGTGTGCATATTTTTTTTCGGGAAAGGGATTTTAATTTTTTCGGTGAGAATATACATAATAAGAAGTCATATAATCACCTAAATGTCTGTAATCGCCCAATTGGTATAAAGTTTTAATGATAAGCATGAAAATTGGATCAAAAATTATTGTTAAAAATTACCAATAATATTATTTAATATACAAACTTTTCCTATATTTCGGTGGAGAGATATATCCCCCAATATCCCTGTTGCGTGTGCCACTAAATATATGACAGCAATGTAAGTCTGCCTAAACTCATCAGATGTTTTTTACGTGTTTTTTTTCGTAAACTTTTCGCTATAAAATAACAATATATTATTATATGTTAATATTTTTGATACGTATATTTTTTGTGACATACTAGTTTTGTTTCCAACTTGATGATAAGAATAGTTCATTTAAACTTTTTTGATGGAAATTAACAAGAAAAGACTAGCTCCTAAGATTTTTACACATAAAAACCTGATTCACATTTGCGTGGTAGTTCGACTTAAACTCTTTAGAATTTTATAGTACTGCAGATGGCCGATCGACTTGATAGATAACCTTTGGCAGAGCGGAGTAAGGAATATTGGCCGGCGAGAGGGCAATATGCCGCCATAGAGGAGCCGTTACACGGTAGAGTTGGCCAAGTCAGCTTTAGCCCGAGACTAATCCTGGAGGTAGATAACACCTGGATTAGATCCGCAGCCCTAACTGTAATATTCAGGAGGCTATCAGCCATAGCACTCTCTTCCTCCCCTTTTACAGAAACAATCTCTAGCCCGCCTCCCAAACAGGAATGGAAACGGCCGGCAAACCCTTCCTCTTCTATTGTCTGCAAAATATCCACCCCCGCTACATTTTCCTCCTGAAAAAAGAAAATCCACTTTGTTTTTTCTCTGCTTCCTTTTCTGGATTCAGGGAAAAGAAATTTTTTTAAAGAAATATTTTAATCATTTCCATGATTTCATCTCGTTTCATCAATGTATGTTAATCTAAATTGAAAGTATTTTTATATTGTTTTCTTTTTAGATATAATTGTTGTGAAACTGACGACAATGAAAGATCAGTAAATATAAATTAAACACCTAGATGTGCGTTACTTATATTGTATAAGCTTATCAATTTTTAACTATTTTAACCCGCAATACAGGCGGCATGACCTCACAGTTTCTAATCAAAACAAAATAATGGTTATAATAAGAGCCATCCACCTAGAGCCATTCAATAATCCAAAAGACTAACCATTTGTATTAGTAACACATAATAGGTTATAAAAAGGCATATAGGGACTATGTTCTGCTAAATGTAACATGAATTAAATACCCAAATTAGTTACGAAAAATGTATTACATCGGAACTCATCCTTACAAATTTATTGAGATGGCTTTGGAGAAAGGTCTGTTGTACAGTGGGTAAAAAGTACTCTGAGTAAGAAGTAAGGAGTGACGAGTATTTTACTCGAATACTCGCATTGTTCGAGTAAAGGCACTTAAGGCAGTAGTTCACTTGATCGACGAATACTCGTGCATAAAGTACTTTCAGTTCACTTCGTGAGTATTTCTTATTTTATCGATTTACTCAGAATCATTTTACATTCAATATTTTTAATAATAATCAATACATCAATTCAATCTCAATTCAATACATCAATTCAATCTCAATACATCATTGAGTGCCAGATTAGAATTTATTATCTATATGTATGATAGATATTAAGATCGCGCGCTTACCTATCGATATATTTAAAGTTTTTGAATTAATTCGATATTGAAGTTCATTATTATGTTATCGGAGACGTAGTTTTGAAAAATATTATCGAATTTAAAACCACGCACTCACCTATTGATTTATTTAATTATTGGGGATTTTTTCGATGTTGAGGTCTATTATTATGTTGCCCGGAGGCATAGATGTTGAAAATACTATCGATTTTAAGATCACGAGTTCACTGATCGATTATTGTTTAACTTTTAAAAACACTTCGATATAGTTGAAGAATAAAATCCAAAATGCTAAAATAATGCGATATGGGAGTGCTCGATCTTAAAGTTTGAACATAATAATGGACCTTAAGATCGAAGAAATCCAAAAATCTTAAAATAATCGATGCGTGATTCGTGATTTTAAAATCGATAGTATTTTCACCTACTACGCCTCTGATAACATAATAATGGACCTCATTATCGAAGAAATCCAAAAATATTTAATTAATTGACAGGTAAGCCCGCGATCTTAATATCAATAATATTTTTAAAAACTACGTTTCTGACAACATAATATTAGATCTCAATAGGGAAGAAATCCGAAAAATTAAATAAATCGATATGTGAGCGCGAGATCTTAATATCGATAGTATTTTTAAAAACTACGTCTCCGATAAAGTAATTGATCCAAATACTGAACAAATCCGAAAAGATTAAATAAATTGATACCGGAGTAAGTGAGCCATCATAAACACCATAATTATTAGCAATATCCTTATAATTATACCCTGAATATTATAATCTTAATTTTATATCAGTAAATAAAATTTTTTTTTTTTTTTCTGGGCAACTGGTAAGTGAAACTACTATTATATTTCCAATAGTTACAGTTAATAAAATCTGCTCTGCTACTCTTGTTGAATTAAGTATCTGTTCCAATATTCCAAAATGTGTGACTTCATACCGACCTCAGCTGTCAACTTTGAAAATTGATACATTTTGAACAGGTGGTCGTACAGAACTCTAGTCCTCACTTAAAAAAAACATGCAGACACCCCGTTCAAATCCTATATTCTCAGTTCTACAAATTTTCAAATAGGGCACAGCCCCCAGATATGCCTGAGGCATTGCACCGACGGTATATATATGTGTGTGTGTAATTTAAATCTTTATCTTAAAAAAATAAGACAATAATCATTTGTACACCAAGTACTAAGGTCTTAAAACATGTTATACTGCTCGCTGAGTTTCCTAATGCTTATCCAAGCAAAAAATTTTAATTTCCGTATTATATTCAGTTATTCTAAATGAAAATTCAACCTAAAACTATTAATGGTCAGATTTTCTTTTCAAATATAAAAAAATCATATCGAAAATGAAGTTAAACTTAAATGTGATGAATGGAGATATCTAATGTATTATTTCAGTAATAGCCAGTATGAAGTTTCTGTATATTAGTAGGTATCACCCATTTATTGAGAATATTAGGATTTTGTTCTAATAGGATTCGTTTCGCAAAGCTTATAAAAGAGCGAAAGTCCGATGAAACTGAAAATCATTGGCATTTGTTTATTTATGATACAGTTTTTGTTGGTTCGTCTTTAGAAAAAAAAATGTTGATTCTTGAATCCAATCTCTTTTATATTTTGGCATATTTTTGATTATTCTTGTTCTTATCCAACGGACCCACTCCGCCCAATCCCGACACATCATCTTCAACTGCATGAGGGTTTTCTCCCTACTTGCTCCTATTTTATGTATATAATTTATGTATATAAGGGCGACCTCAGGGTTTCCTGCCTGGTTGGCGGGCATTCATAATCCTTCTGGGTTCCCATGACTCAAACACGCAAGGCCGGACCACTTGAGGTGTCGCTTTTCAAGGGAGGTCTTTAGCTCAGTCACTTGCAGCGGATCCTTTATTCTCTGATTTCGAAAGCATTCTCTCCTCGTATTCTGCGCAGGTATATTATTTCTGCTCCCGTGATCCGGCTGATGTTCCTGTCAAGCATGACCCAACGCTTACTTCCATATGTAAGCATTGGGAGGTAAACTGTTTTGTATATGAGAAGCATTTGTTTTCTCTACATTACAGTGCCCAATAATGCCATAACAGGTCTGGTAATATAAGGTTTGCCTTATTTATTAAATTTCCAATTTCTTTATCTCCTTTATCAGACCTGCTAATGATGGTTTATTGGGAAAGTGGTCCACTATTTCAAGAGCTTCATCGTCGTAAGTACATCTTCGTATCCATGCCTGAACACATCTCCATCCACATCTAGAACACATCAAGCACTTTGCTTTTGGCAATATTTATCGTCATTCCCTTCTGATGGAACTCCTCTGTCCATTCAACGGGGGATTGCTGTAGCCTTTCCTTAAAGTCAACGTATAGAATAGCGTATAGAAAGAGAAGGCTCTGGACGAGAACAGGATTTATGTTCCATCTGCCAATTATTGTTGGGGATGTTTACCTCAGATATCCATGAAGCATATTAATAGACGTGACTAAGGCTACCGCCTTGCCTGACTCCTTTATCCATCTATAATACAGATGAATTTTTTACTATTTGTACAAACAAAATAAACACACATCACATCGTTTTACTATAATAATTTTACTAGGTATTGGTTTGTTTAAATAGACTATTCTTTCGAATGAACAATCGATTTTGTAGATTAGGTCGTAATCCTAACGTAGAAATAGAAATAGGTATTAGAAAAAAACGATCCTCTTTATCTTCTTCCAAAATAACTGACTAAACGAATCCCCAAAATAGCTAAACTTAATTAACAATGATATATTCCAATATAAAAACCTTCTTTATCAAAAGTAGATAAGACGAGACAGCAGATAACAGTCATATAGATTGTGGTAGAAAAATAAGGTGCAGAATAGCACTTGAAAAACTAGTGAGCATTTAGGTATGCAAAAAGTTGCCATACCTGTTGTAGACTGTAATGGATACCTATGGATTATGAAGAGCTAAATAGGAAATGAAAACGATGATGAATTAAAATAAGTCCTTCTCCCAAACATCAGCGATATCTTCCATCATTAACTTTAATCAATTTGGGATAACTTTAATTATTAAAAAATTAGATGGTTATCAACAATTTTCAGATGAGTACCTACTGGTTATGACTATATATGCTCGATGTAATCGGCATTCTCTCCTCCCTGCGGGTTCCTATTTACAGATAATGAATAATCCATAGATGCAGCACATGTGAATATCTGTCCAGTATAGGATACTCCTTGTATAGATACCTGTTAACGTAGTACGGAATGCTAAGCGTGGATGTTGGAGTAATAAATCTGTAAAAGATAAACAAAATTCGACATTTATAAATAATTTCTAGCCAAGGACCACAAAAGTAAATGTATATAATGGTTGTCTATTTTAAAAAAAATCGTTTTAAAGGGAATTAAAAACAAAATATTAAAATTAAAATATTCAAGAAAATATATATTGTTTAATCTAAAAGTAAATATTGAAGGCATATCTCCATACATTTTTAATTAATTTGTATTTCTAATTTTCTAATTTGTGTTATTTCTTTTATAATTAACTCACTCAATATCTGGCAGCTATGAGAGGGTAATTTTAATTTATCAACTATTACCTTTCTTATCCGTCCTAATTCTCTTATTCCTGTTGTGAATTACTCCACCGAAATAACAAGGAGCGGAGAATAGTTAAAGGAGGCTCGTTACCAAATTAGGTAATAAAAACTCTTTCTTTAGGCCCCGCGGGTTAGAAAAAGAAATGAGCCTATCCGAGAAGGGGAAATTACTTAGCTAAATTGTAGGTGTTGGCCGAAGCTGCATAACTTGGAGTTAACTTCTTACCCCCTCCAAAACTTCCCTAAGGGAGGGGGTAGAAATAAAAATTACACACTTTATGTAAGGATCCAGCTCCTAAACTGTCTTTATTTAATTCCAGAAGAAAAGACGGGCCTGGGGGAGGACTACTTAATATGAGAAATTGTTTTCTTTGCAGTTCTCCCCGAAGCTTGTTGTTTACTGTTATTATATCCCAGCAAACTCTCCTCCCTTTATTGCCTACCACCCCCTCGAGGAGCAATGCTCTTTTTACTGCCGGCAATAATGCCACTTTAACTCGCCTTATTTTAGAATTGTGGCTGGAATGAAAAAAGAAATAATAGCATTTCTGGAAATAAAGTAATGAAACTGTTGTAAACCGATACTGTTTTATCTTCTAGTGTTATATTAATCAACAATGGAATATGGTTAACAACATCAATTCCGTTTTTCTATCTCCTCTACTTAAATCACTGAATACTTCACATACTTGTGTAATCTTGTGGTACATTAGGTTGCTGTGGGAGATAAGGTTAGAAAACAAAATTTAATATTAAAATAAATATGTAAGTTATTAGAGTAAAGACAACTTTTTTTAGTTCATTTTATATTCCTATTAATATTGAATTTTAACTTAATGATTTGCTGGATTATGTTGCAGCATGAAAAAAATATATTTCATGTTATTCGTTCCATTCTATACGTTTCGAATTGAGATTTTTAAATTTCAGTTATGTGAATTTTCTGTGGATAGTGCATTATTTTTAAAAATAAAACTTAAAAAAAAATTAAAAAATAAAAGCGAAAATATAATTATGAAAATAAAGTAATTGTAGAAAATATGATAAGCCTACTCACTGCTTAGTGACCAAAATGTGGAGTATGTTGCAGTTAATATCCCTTTCACATTAAGCAAACTTTTTAAATTATTAGTATTTTTTACCGTGATATTATAATTTTCCCCGAACCTACATATATTTTTTTCAGGGGTTTTGTTTTGCATTATTACTGAAAATAAGTACAGTAGGTAACTGCATTTGATGTATGAATGAAGCTTTGCAAACAAATTTGAGAAATGCAGTAAACTATTATTTGCATTACAAGTGTATGTATGTATTTTTTATAAAATTAAAAAAAAAACACGAATATTTCTGCTGGTGCTGGAATAAGAAAACTTGTACCATTGTAGATTTTATTTTACTCATTTACAAAAGGCTGTTTGAGATTCAGAATTTCAGACAAGGTTAAAACATGTTGAGCAAAATTGTTTAGCTCTTAAGATAATTATTATAAATTTTTATAATTAAAGCTAATCAGAATGATAGTCTAATGCCCTAAAGCCTAAATTAGAGACATTGTGAGAAATTAGCCGTTTTTGGTTTATTATTTTCAGTAATAGACCTTTGGAATCGACCAAAGAAAAAATTTTTGTAAACCTCCCTCAAAATTCGAGGTTTTACATTTCAAGATACGTAGAATCCAAATATCGAATAAAAATATCCGTCCGTCCACCGTAAGCCGTCCGCGGCTTTTCTCCGAGACTATTGGACCGATTTTCTTGAGATTCGGTGCCAATATCAAAGGTCACCCCAGGAGGATCCTCGGAACTAATGGCGGCCGATTAGAGATCTTATAAGCCCATTACTTGGTCATTTATAAAGATAGAGGGGAAACGTAAGGTGTTTTGGAATCATTATAATAAGGCATTAAAAAAAAAAAAATTCTATGTAATTGCCGATTAAAGATCTTATATGCTCATAATTCTGACATTTATAAAGATAGATGAGAAATGTAAGGTGTTTTGAAATCAGCTTAACAATGCATTAAAATAATAAAAAAAACGAAAAATAAAAAAATGTCGATCTGTAAATACTTTTGGTTTATTATTTTCAATAATAGGCCTATGGAATCGACCATATAAAAAAATTTTGAAACCCCTCTCTACCTCAAAATTTGAAGTTTTACGTTTCAAGATATGTAGAATCCAAATATCGAATAAAAAAAAAATCAGTCCGCAAAATTTTTGCTGTTTTTATTGAACTTAAACAAGAGAAAAAGAAAATATTGGTATAGGTTCTGTCCTTATATGAGAGGCTGAGATTCATAGCAGATTTTTGGAGTCAGATTCTTCTTAATAAAAAACTTTTATTTTTTAATTTGGTGCAATCTTAAAAAGCTCAAAACCATGTGTACACAAATCGGTGTGTGAATGAATTATTTCAGTATAATTCTTAATTGCTTATACCACAATGAATATCAGCTTCCCCTCCCCCATATAAAAAGATTGACTTCGTTTGTTTGAGAAGACTTCTCTTGCCGATATAAGAAAGTAACGTTATACTTGGCATAAGAGAAGGTTTATCCAGTGTTAAAATAGGAGAAGCCTGTAGCAAACCCAGAGTACTAAGGATGGTATGCAATGGCATAACATCAAGATAACTGGCAGGCACTACTTGATTTATCTCACATATGTAGGGTGAAGTGACTGGCGGTTAAGAGGATCATAGTGGCCTTCGTCAGTGTACTTTCACAAAATAAACAATTCAAGAATTCAGTTCATACTTAAGTATGAAATATGAACAGAGATGAATATTACATGTTTTATCATTAGTACATAGATATATCTGTATTTTACTTACTTTCTTTTAAAGATATTTATCACCACTACCTATTTCCGTTGAATGTGGCTTGTTATATTTGTAATTGCATAAAAGTTATTTTAATAAAACTAAAGTTCTAAAAGGGGTCTGGAATATTCTATCACCATGATATATCACTAATGAAATACCTCTTACCAACATAAAAATTTAAATTATGAACACAAAAACTTATGTGAACACTCTATAACATATATGGATCTATCGAATATAATGTGAGAATCGAGATAAATCAGTACAAGATATGATCACAGCTCGCATGTCAAAAGGAGAAGGTGGATGAAGGTCCACGTTCAATTGGTAGCCAAGACATTTAATCTCAAGGATGGAGGAGGTACCGATTGCTTTGCTCAACTTCTAGTTTAAAATATTGAACGTTCGTGCCAGCTTGTCAGCTTTGTCAGCTTCGTGTCAGATTGTCAGCAGATGCAGTCTGGCATCACTATATTAATGAAAAAAAACGGTTCCCTCTCCTCATTTATCCCTCGAGTGCAAACATTTATACTTAGCCCTTCCCCCTATTTGTTTTCTTTGTCCCCTAATTAGTAGCCTCTCGTTTCAAGTTCAAATGATGTGGTAAGATTTTTCCTATCTCAGAGATCAGTTCTGAGATTGACCACAACAGTCACTGCCACGCTAAAAGTACATTCCACATCCTCCCAGACAAGAATCCTTTTTTTGTAATCAAGAAACTAACAGCATTAGGAAGAGGATTGATACGGGAAAAATGGGTGTTGGGGTGAGTGAAGTATGAAGGGCAGAGGTAGATGGTCGGATAGGGCTCTGCTTCGGTTTGACACTGAGGGATCTCCGGATCCAACAACCAATCCACTTACTCGGCCGTCAGCTCCTAACTTGAATAATGGAACCTCCACCAGCCTCTTCAACTCTCACCCTCCTCTAAATCTGCTCTATAGTTCCACTATCCCTATCTCTTACAATAAAAATAATATGTGTTTCCAAATAAATTTTAATGACTGTTCTTTTTCTTTATTTTTTCCCACTCTTCCAGAGTCCATATTAATGGGTTTTTTTTATATCATATATATATCACTTATAACTGTATAAACGATTTTACATTTCATTTCATATTTTTATCAAGGGCACTTCCAATAATTGAATAACACCAGAAAATATCTGTAAATAATGAGCAATCTTAGTTAAAACAATATGGTAATTAAAACAAATGCACTAATTAATAAATAAATAGTTATTAATATATAATTAATTTTCTGAGAAATTGTACGCAAAGAAGGAACGATTGATTCTTTTAGGTTGAAGAATTTCAATTCGTAATAAATGGAGAATTGTGAATAAATATATTATATTCACAAAGAACCAGAATTCAAAATCCTTCTTTCGCTTCTCCCTTTTGTGCATCTCAGTGTAGGGGAAAGCATAGCCACGAACTCCACTCATTGCCAGATTCATGGTCCGACGGATATCTTTGCCTCTTCCTCAACAAAGTATATCGATACATTTCAGATACGACACTCTTGGGTATCCTCGAGGTCTTCTGCTATCCGGAGCGTAGTCCATCGTCTTCAATGGGTCTCAAAATCATCACCATGAGATGTTTTAGTTACCGTTATTCCTTTCACCCCATTCCTAAAGCATTAGGCAGAATCTTTTTACAAGTTACCTAATCAACAGGAGAATAGATTTTTTTTTTTTTTATGTAAACCTTATTGTTTTTCTGTTATTGGTTCCAACTTAAACGTAGTGTTTGTTTTTAAATTTAATAAAATGTAATCTCTATCTTTAGTATTATGTTGTATGAGTTTATTTACTCAATGGGTAAGGCTCTGGACACCCGGGTCGGCTTCAATTCCAGAAGTCGGGAGACCCTAATGAGGCGCACTCAGCCTCTATAAAAGTGATTACCCTTAATTGGGAAAATAAATTGGCGGTTGAGAGTAATTATGGCCAAATCACTTCAGAGAGTGAACCCAATTCCCTCCATGGGTTGTAAGATGTATAGGTACAATATATGTATTTTTCATCACAAATGTTTCTTTATTTACTTCATTTCTTTAATTAATTATTCTTTATTTCTTTAGTTAGGCGTACTATATTATAATATATTAATTTTCTATTAATCAAAACAATTTATTATTATTTTTTTCAAATTGTTGTCCATTTTTATTAATGCTTAAAAAAAATTAATATTCCATGTTTAGATATTATAGAATTGTGTACTAAAAAAATGTATTTCGTTTTTTACAAGTTACAAAGATAATATTTTGTATTCAGTTACAAAACAGTTCATTGAAAAATTTAACAGTGACAACTTTTCAAAAATCAGCGTTTCTAGTCAAAAATATTTTCCCAAATGTAAACGGTATTCCATATTTGTCTTCCTTCCTCTAGAATATTCTTTTATTTTAATTTAATTAGTATTTTAAATTAATTGATAATAATGTTTTGATGAATTTTTTAAAAAGAAATTACATGGTAGTTAGACTTGAAGTACGATATAAATTGTTAAATTTTAGTTCTGAAGATGAAGATAAGTACCCACAAATTTCAACATATTGAACAATGTATTGGTTTTCTACTAAGAATGATGTTTAATTTGGGAGTCTGATATAAGCAATACCATTTTTTATTTCTTGCCTTCATACCTCCCTTTCTAAATATCCTTGTTTTGTATTTTTTTAGATTGTTTTAAATTCCACAAATTACAATATTTATAATATAACGGATCCGTTACACTTCTATTTATAGTTTATTTCTCAACTATTCCAAAATACTTCTGGTTTTTTGAAACAGAGAAACAGTTCATTTTTCCAGTTAAAGCAGTCGCCTTATCTCCATCAATGTTCGGAGAGACTCTGCTGCCTCACAAAACAGTTCATTGAAAAATTTAACAATGAAACTTTTCAAAGATATTTTCCCAAATGTAAATGGTATTTCATAATTATCTTCCTTCCTCTGTTACATAAATATAGTATATTAAACAAATTATACTTGAGCTGTCTACCCCCTTTATCCTGCGATATGCGATATTTCATTATCGCATGTCACAGCCTTCATGACATTGAATCATACCTTTTTAATTTAACTTTGCCGATTTTTTTTCCCGATCAGTTTGTTATATATTTTTCAATTGGCTAAGTATATACTATATATTTTTTATTATGCTTTTGGGTTACGTTCATTCATAACATTTCATAAAATCCCGATCCAATAAGTGGGGATAGAAATTTTTATGAAATCAAAAGTATTGAAAGTTATTTCTACGCAAGTATTGAAAAATTTCTTAAAAAGTGAAATTTTCGAACAAAAATAAAATATCTGATGTGGACAACCCATGACTTCCTTGTACGCCTATTAAACTATAAATCGGTGACTCAAAAAGTGATCCTGAATTTGGTTACTAGTTTCCGAAGATTGCAGTATCTCAAAAACGACACTCGGCGTCGCGACATCCATCTATTGACACACACAGACATACTCTTGTTTCTGAAGTACTCATTCCGTTATTACATGTCGTTTTCTTTCAGTAGGTAACTAGTTTCTAAGAGATTTTTTCATGTTCCGTGACAACATTAAAATTGTCAATATCACTAGATAAAGCATTGGAAATCGACAGTTTCGACCTTTTAAGCGGAAAAACCCACTTAACTTTCATCTTATTCTTCTGCTGCAGACTTGATGATCTCACAAATGGGGAGGAAAACTAGTATTTTACACTCAATTTTAACACTTAAAACAATTAATAAAAATGTTTAATTGGATTGGAAACCAAATTGCGTTTGTAACCTTTGTAACATATGATTTCTGTATTTACTTTAAATACATTTTTTGATGTAAATATTACGACCTTCAAGTAAAGTACCCTTTTCGGCTCACCAATTTTAATCAAAATCTAGTTAATACATTCTTATCGATATAAATGTCCTGTTTACCAAATTTGAGATTTTTTTACATTATATTTTTATATAATTTTTGATGAAAGTCTAATATGACCTTCAAGTAAAGTACCACTTCCCGTCTTCCGATGTTAACCAAAATTTATTATACTAGTATACCAAAGCGAGAACTCTCGCATTACATATCTTAATGAATCCTTAATGGAATCGAAGTATAAGCGATAAACAATATAATATTATCAAGAAAGTTTATTTAACACACACATTTTGTGAAGCTTTATATTAGTTTATAATGACTATGTTGAAGTAATAGTTAATACTTAATAAGTAATTAACTTGCCCTACTGGAAAGTACTCCCTCAATTTAACATTTAAGCAATAAGACCACTTTCTGTTTGTGGTATTCTATCATTCATGGAAACATAAAAACAATATTTTATTTCCAAAACGTTTTCACAGTTATTAATATGTTTTTGTTAACATTCTCAACTGGCTTTAAAAGGTATAAAGTTGCCAAGACAACGACACGTAGGCAAGATGGCATAAGACCCGTGCGGACCTATATCGTGCGTTATCTCGAAAACGGTAGGTTTTTAAGCTTAAAAACGCTGGACCAATATGCTCCATAGGAGCATATATGGTCTTGATGCCCGCGTAAAAATCATTAAAACCCAACTTATCCCGTCTCGATCCGCCGACTCTGAGTCGTCAAAGTTTTGAAACCTTCCAGTTTTTTCATCACTTTTATATAAGCCCTTGTAAGATTTTAAGAAACAAAATCAGGATTCGTCACATCTCCGTGAAATTCTATTTCTTTTGATACCTCATTCATCAAAATCCATCGCTCCTGAAAGCCGGAAAAAAGATACTACCGTAATAATATATAGTAGTGATTATTTATATTAATATGTAAGTTTTATATACCTAATTTGAGAAGTTTTGCATAACATTTTAATAGTATTTTTTTATGAAAATCAATAATGACCTTCAAGTAAAGTACCACTTCCGGTAGTCAATTAATGACCAAAAAGGGAGGTTCACAACTAGATTTTTCAACAATTTTAAATACAAAATTTTAACTTTGTACAGCTAACCGTTTTTGAGTTATACGAGATTTTGAGTTTGAGAACGTTCGAATGCACATACAGACGTCAAGACAAAACTAGTCAAAATGGATTCAGGGATGGTCAAAATCTGAAAACCGAAAATTTTCGCGATTACAATACTTCCTTTACTGCGTACAAGGAAATAAAAAGGATGTAGTCAACCTTACAGAAATTATCGTTGTTTACTTTCACTGTCTTGTTTCATCCTATTTAAGATTAGAGATATGTAATGCAAACAAATTAAGTACATATTTTTAGGTTTTAATGTCATCGATTCAGAAAATCAGATAAATAAAAATGATCTAGATATTGTTGGTCTAATTCAATCGAGGAAATGATGGTAACAATGTCGTAATAAAATTTAAATTACTAATTCTTTACTGTTAAATTGGTGTCGTCGTTCCGTCCAACACTGTTTCTTCTTCAGAGTAAAAGGATCAGATCACGTCAAAGGGAAGTGACAAATCGGTAGTCCAGAATTCGCTCTTCATTCACGCAGATTCCTAAAATTACATAGGTTATGAACCGTTAGTACTGTGGTATAAAACTAGCATAGGCAACGTAATAAAAGTAAAAAATAAACCAAATGGAGACTATTTTAACAATTGAGCCTACCGCGATGCTAAGCTTACTTTTTTTTTTCTATTATCATCCGATCAATTTCTGAAGTTATTTTAAGTTTCATCAGATCCTTATTTAAGACGGGACAGCGTAAAGACAGTCTGTAGCTAAAAGATAAGAGTTATCGGTAAGTAAAAGCTTATGGAGAGGGTAAAAGGGAGCAAGAAGGAGCGACAGGCTTTGATCTATTGTCGCCTATATCCGATTACCGCGGCGGACTCGGCTAAGAGGGATGACCGCCCTTTGATCTGCCCACTCCCTACACTAATGCCACGCTAAGTCTTACTTCGGGCTTAATCCAAACCTACTCTTACTTCTTTTACCATCTTTTTCCTGGGAAAAGGTCTCTCAGCTTAGAATGGCTGCGAGGCGTAGTGAAGAATACCCGAAAAAACCGTTAATAACCGAATAATAGAATAACCGAGAAACCGTTCCTTTACAAACTTACGAAGTTAGTAAACGCTCATAATTTCCAAGATCTGGATTAACTCCAATGGATTCAAGAGCAATAGATATATTTGAAATCAATTTATTTAATAACATTTTGGAATAACTAAGGTAACATACACAATCAATTTCTGGGCCGCGATACTCGCTAAATTTTTAACTACATCCAGCAAAACCTCAACTAGCCCAGATTACTTGCACAAACACAAGGTCACTAGCACGTACACAGACAAATGGAGTGGGAAAGTTAAATGCAAATGCTTCTAATGAGATGCACATTAAAACCTCGTTTATCATAATCTCCGGATTATTCGGATCAAATTTTTTTTAATTTAATGTTCAGATTAGATAATAATTTTAAACAATGATAACAATAACCAATCTATGTATAAATAGGTCAAATATTAGTTTAGTTTTGTTTGTTCAATGTTCAGTTCCTATTGTAAAGATTGTAAAATAAATTATGGTAATAAAATATTTTTTATCGAATTTAAGAAAGATTTACATCAATGGACTCAGCAGCTTTAGTTTTTTATCGAATTAAACGGAATGTTTATAAAACTGCTTATTTAAGGATTTTGATTTGCTTATAGCCCCTATTATTCGGATTTCGATTATCCGGATGGCCTTTGATCCCAGTTAGTCGATATACAGATAGGTTAAACTGTATAAGATAACATGGGCGACGAACACAAACCACAGGCGTGTATTATGACGTCACTATATATATATATATATATATATATATATATATATATATATATATATATATATATATATATATATATATATATATATATATATACAGATTTAATATAATTCTTAGTATATCCTTAACTTCATCACTAACGGACTGTAAATGTTAATCAAAAAATTTACTCACTTTCTTGCATATAAACATGCATTAGAAGAAAACAAACTGTGACAATACAGAATCAAATCTGAGCCACATCTGACAAATCGCCGAGTTCACAAAGATTCCTTCAATAGCATGACGTTTCAAATTTATAATTTACTGTTTGACCTCGTAATAAAATATAGCCCGATTACCAACCCAGCATCGAAGGACGCAATTTTTATCCCAACGTTAAAATAAAAATAACCTCCACATCTTTAAATTTCGGGTAAGAAGCTTTGGATCTTACTCGAAATTTAAAGATGTGGAGGTTATTTTTATTTTATATATATATATATATATATATATATATATATATATATATATATATATATATATATAAATCGAGGTTTCTCTGGCCGCAGCCTCTGGCATTTGCCACCTTGCCACCTGCTGTTTAGGCCCGGTTGCACTGTGTTAGTTACATGAAAGAAGTTCTAAAAATTATTTTTACATACTTTAGACTTAGAAATTAAAAAGATTCTATTTTATTAGTTTCTTTGTTAACTGCTTACACCGAAAAGGTAAAATTATGGAAACAAAAATGTCGATATAAAAAATGGATAGATACCCATACAGATTTTTTTTTTAAGTTCTCTTTATAATAATCTATCAGAAAAAGAAATTATTATATGTAAATAAATGAGATCAATACAGACTCGAAATTCTTACTAATCATTATATCTCTGATCAAACTATATACCTGAAAACTGGTTTTCACAAAAAAGCAACACGAGGCTACTTCAAATCATAAAATGGTTGGTATATATACATTCCCAAGTCCGACTCTGCATAAGTTGGAGAAATACTATATCGAACAATTATATTTAAAATCGCTAATACGTGAAGGTAATCGTTCTGTTTCGTTCATTAAATATTTTTAACTTTTTTCAGCACATCATATGTGGTTGGACATAATAGCCTTAATCCTTATAAACTTACGGGCTCTATTAACCTCTCCATTTGTTAAAATCCAGATTAAAATGCTATCACCAGCAGTACCAGTTTAGATGTATTTTTATAATATTCATATCTTTAGCCTAAAAATAATTAAATTAAACTTTCGGGTTGATGATTTTTTTTATTCCAAATTCAAATTAGAATTCCAGTTGATCCAGCTAGAAGTTTAGTTTTATATAAAGTATAAATGAGAGTGAGAGCTGATGGGCGAGGCAGTTGAAGTTGTGGCGTTTAGAACAAGCCAGTCCTTCTCACCTGAGGTCCCTGAGGAAGCCCAAGTTTCCCCGGGATGGAAAGAGTTTTCCCGACGTGGAACAGGCCAACTCCATTAAGTTTTGTTTTCAACTTCTCTACCCACGGCTTTCCGTCTCATGTACCATTTATAACAGGCTATTCCACTCATCGCTTCGCGTCTTCCACAGCTCTGTTTTCCTTTATCTTGTTGACATTCTCAGCTTTGACAGCGCTCTAGTAATTTTCCTGAGATTCATTCGAAAAAGATTTCTTCTGCTAAGTTTCTGCAAAAATGATTATATAACGCCAATTAAACTTGTCAATATGTATTAAGATATTTTAATATAATGAGACATGTATGATAATTTATAGTGATAAAAAATCAGATATTAGTGTGATTAACTTCTCTGAGAATCCCATAGAGAATCCCAATATGCCAGAATTTTTTTTTCAAATTCCATCTTTTCTACTCGGTCTTGTAAGAGGTAATTTAGTAGCTAGTTAAAAAAAGGGTTGTCGAAAACCAGAATCTAGATTGTGAGATAAAGCTTCCAGCATGAAAACATTCTAGGTCGCTTTGAATCAATGCAGCATCCTGACCCTATCTTCCAGGATTATAGTGTTGGTCTCTTTAGTGACGACAAATCAGGAGGTATTTAGACTGATTCCATTAATTATTGAAAGACCAACTCACAAGATTTTATCTTCGATGTGTCGGTGAAAAGCACTCATGTCTTAAAAAATCGTAAAATGAATTAAAAAGAATTCTCCTATTGTTAGTATTTATCAGATAGCCAACAGTCACCGCTAGAAATCAGGCATGTGACACTTCCAGGATAGTCTTCACGTAGCCGTTTTCAGTGTTATTTTATCTACCATGTTGGGATGTTTGTAATTACTTGCTAAAATTATATTTTATAAAATTGTTTATAAATAAGTTTTTCATTTGTACTGTAAAATCGTGTTTTTGAAACTTAGGAGGCTTCACGGCGGCAATGTCCAAGTACTTCTTCGGGATGAATCCTTTTCGTAATAAATTCTCAAATAGTCCTGTAATTTTTAAATCGTCTTGATATATAATATATCAAGTCCACTTTATTATTACTTTATTATTATATAGACTACTTTATTAAAAAATACACCCCACTAGAAGCCTTCACTTCTTACTTTTGTTAATTTTTTTATTTAGCGAATGATTCCACTTGGCTTTATATAAAAAGATGAAATATTTAGTTATTTGTGAAGATATTTAAAAAAATATGATTATTTATTTATTTACTTTCACTTCGCACTAACTGTAGTAACATGTAATTAACCTAGGTCCACCTTACTACAAGATATTAATAATAAAACTGCGTTCACTGTTTGGTTTGTATTATGATTGAATTAATTTGATTTATAGCACTGGGACTGAAATAAATAATTTGTATAATCATAACAATTTTATTATGTAATAAAGGGGCATGTAATGATGTGTTGCCATTTCTCTGCGTCAAGGTGAAATGCAAAGGAAATAAATAACATACAAAAAAGATATTGAGATGCTCAAACAACCTTCTCACTACCAACAAATAAAAACACTCCGTTTGTCAACAAAAATTTGTCCTTTCTCACTTATATCCCAATAAAAATGTTAAGATATGAATTTCGTTATCTTCCATCAGTACGTTAGCAGTAATATTACGTTCTATTAGACTAACAATTGTTCAAATTTTTGTTGAAATGGAAGGTAACAAGATTATGTTGACTGAAACAAAAGAAGAGCTCTATTCAGAGAAGGAGAAGAAAAGTATTTATCGATGTACCTACTAATAAAATAGACCATATTGATACGTTATGTCCAGTGATACAGCTGCCTTTTAAATCGAAACCCGTAGTATTAAATGTAGTTGGACAAAATGCCGATGAATTCATAAACTTTTAGTTTCTTTGAATATTCAATGTTGAAATATGAAAGAGTGGAAGCTGATATTATCCCTATTATTTAACTCGATTGAAAAAAAAGTAATAATACTATAAATGAGTTCAATAATTTGTTTTATCATTCATTAGCATTCGCTAATTGAATATCCAAGAAATTATTTTACTATTCGTTAGACATATTTTATTTATTTCAAATTTGGTTCTATTTACTATTTTATTTATAGAATTTTAAATTATGGATAAAGAAAATTACTTAAAGGTCTTCAGTTTTTAAATAAAAATTACACATATATATTTATTAGGGCTATACCCATATTAACTGCCACTTTCGAAATCTGAATATATATATATATATGACACCTTCACGGTGCCAAACACTGCAAAATCTGACTTGGTTTGCAATTATTACGATTTTTTCGATTTTCTAGGTACTTTAAAAAATAGATAAACCTTTTGTCACGAGAGTTTTTCTCTATTTTTACTATTTTTCTTTTGCCTTATTACCTAGTAGTACTAGTCACCATAGTGCGATGGACCCTCAGTAATTAAAATATAGTTTTTTTGATTTAAAATATTTAGTGGAAATGTTCGATATTCAATTTGGACAGAATGTAACTCGCGAATTTTAACATCAAGTTTTTTTTACAAACTTTTTTTTTTAAACGTATATAAACATTAAATATCTCAAAATGTGCTCTGAGACAAACTGAATGTTGATTGATTGGTTAAATAAAATAAATACTCAAACAAGCCGGGCGTCTATATATTCAATTTGGACAGAATGTAACGCGCGAATTTTAACATGAAATTTTTTTTTACAAACTTTTTTCTTCTTTTAGTTGGAATCATTAGAGGTCGCCATTCCTCAGATTAACGTGTTCCAACATCCTTTATGTTCAGCAAATATCACTAAACCAATTTTTAAATTGACGTTTTTTAATGTTTTACAAAAAAAATTTGACAAAAAACGGTGGGAACTTCAAGTAAATAAAGATATCTAATCTTAACATATTTTGATTGAAAATCTGGAGACCTTCAGGCATTTATAACAAATTATTTTCTTTATCCGTAATAAAAATTAAAGGTCTCATGAGTTTTAGCAAAAGAAATTTCCAATCCATATCAATTATAAAATTAAAATATTCCTATATTTCTATTAACAATACTGATTTTTCCAGCCTCAAAACTATAGCTATCAATTGAATGCGGCAAATGTTTAATGAGGCTTCCGATAATGTACATTGTTAGCAATGAATCAGATTTTGAATTAGTAACAGATATTGAAACATCATTAGTGAGGTAGGAAGCGTATCAATTGGATTCATTACTGGTGTCTTGGAGCGATTGATATTGGGAATAGATTGCTTCATCTACATGAAGAATTTATTTCAATTTAGAGCGTTGTTTAGAATGTTTAGCGAACAATGGAAACATTAATAAATATATCAATTTCCGATATAATTTATTGTCTCCCCATCATGAATTGTACCTATACTTTCTGTATAAATCTTAAGTCTCATCATATCTGAATTCAAAATATTAAAAAAAGGTGACATAAAGAAGTACATTACGCATCTATCAAAATCTGATGCGGTGTTTTCATTATTATTTATTTATGTGGATATTGTTGCAGTTGGTAAGGCACTGGATTTTAGCTAGCTCACAAATTTTAGCGGCTGGATTTTTCAAGGTACACCTCTATATTTCAGTTGTTTACCAATATTTTAGAGACCCAATGCTTCGTGTTTGGAATCTTCCAATTATATCCCACAATTAATTTAAGTCTCTTGTTGAGGTTTTGTTTTTAAAAAATTTTATTAACATCGTGCAATTATGAATTAAGGTTCAAAATTTCATTTAGCTTCTGTACGCGTCAGATGACAGATGGCTTATGATAGATCTGTGGTCACATGTGTCCAGTTGATTTCCAATCCAATTATCCTAAAGAGTGAGAGAATCAACTCCAAACACTTCAGATCAATGGTAGTTCTATTGTTTATTAAGGAAGCTCCTGACTATATATTTTAGCGTTGTTCACAGATTTCTAGGCTTCATCCATAGCAGCTGTCGAAAGGCCAATCCTGTCGGTAGGTAGCTTCGACAGTGGACACTGGTATCAGACGATTGCTGGAGCTAGCAATACCCCTCACAATTACTGATCCAGTTTGTACAGAACTCTTATCTGAGCTAGTAGAGCCTTCATACTTTTTTTTTTTTGCAAAGACTGAATTAGTCTTACCATCGTTTGGCACAATTGTTATCTCAGATGTTTTCATATTATCACTAATCAGCACCATATAACGTCTTTTGTTGGCCTCCGTATGGCCTGTTATAAACAATTTAATCCCTTCCCTCTGGATAAGATCTTTCTTCTTCTTTTTATTATTATATTGAAGGATAATATAATGAACGCGTCTTCACCACGACCGATATGGATCTCTTGTGAGAACCCTCTGTTTGTCAAGAGATCCCAAACGAATCGTATTCTTCTTACGAGACACGTTAGGTCTGATGTAGTTTTGTCTTCAGGTTTAAGTCTTGTCTGTTTTAGCAGTCTGTAATAGACAAGGGATTCACAGTATTTTAACTATATTATTAACTTCTATTATTCATATAAATGGATAAATAAATATAGGCTTTGCTTTAAACGATAGTATTCCATGAATTTTGATAAAATTCTGTTCTCTGAAAATCTATCCTTATTTTTCATATGAACTGGCCTAAGTAATCTTTCGCATTAAGTTATAAAGATACACTGAATAAACAAATTATGTGTTCTACACTACATTTGTATTGGAGTGAGTTTGGTTGACCGTAGATATACTTAAAGAAGAAGTTGGTCGGGAGGGGAGAGGGGAGGGAAAGGAGACGGAATATGTGTGGGCAGAAGACATTAATAAGTGAGACTTAGTATTAGAAATAAGTGAGAATTACTAAATTCATGTATAAAAGTAGGTAATGTAATAAAGTAACAATAAAAGTTACGAGTAATTTAAAAATTGATAATAAAAGTACGAATACTAAATTAAACAGAATATTCGTAACATAATATAATATTAAAATTAAAATCTTACAAATAAAATAAAATTCACAAATATGAATTAACGGTTAATATTCGTAACTATTATGAAACGCAAACAATTGGATGAATTAGCTAAAATTATATTCAGATTCGTTCGCCTTTTAATTTAATTGTAAATATAGATTTTTTATTTTAATATAAAGTGCAGAGAAGTCCCATCGCCAAAAAGATTATTATATAAACTGTAACAACAAACTGCACTGTAAGCAACCAACAAAAAAATGGATACATTTATTTTTTGTAGTCTTTAATTAAAAATATCGTATTAATAGAAAATTGAGGTAGGTAAAATTTATTATTTGAATATTCAAAAAAAATCATAATCAAGTAATTAAGTCAATTAAGTTTCCAAAATTTCTATTCCATTGGGTATGGTGAGCGTTGCATTGGGTTGCAGATGCCGATGTGTGATCGTTTGATGTTTAATATGTTAATTTTGGCATTTAAAAATACGAAATATTTAATCTACGATTCAGAAATAACTATTTATTAATTTGATGAAGAAATAAATAAGTCTCTAACGCCAAAATTACCTGAAAACCGCTAATGGTTCATCAAGAAACGATTGTTAAAAGAATGAAGTTTGAAAAAAAAAAAAAGGAGTTAGTGATTTTTTGGATACTACTAAACGAATTTTAAATACTTACATGACTACTCACCCCAACATTTTTATTCATTGTTGTATGAAGAAGTATTTATAAATAAATTTATAATAAATAAAGTAATTTATAATAAAGTATTTATAATAATTATTTTTTTTATTATTATTTAGGAAGAAATAAGATGAATTACGAGAAAATTAAAGAAACTCGTAAATATTTTTAAAAATTGGCCTTTAGGATCATTTAAAAAAAAGAAAATTCCAATCGTTATATTGAAGAAGCAATACAATATTTTAATGTATGTAGATTCATAATTATATGCCGAGATATATAAATTTGTTTGCTCAGCGGAGGACACTACCACAGACGCAGAGGCTGACAGACAGGCAGAGAGAGCATGCATTATAGAACAGGAGTGGGTAAGAGCTATACAATTAGGCATCATGTCGGTGAATGATGCACGGCTCATTTGAGACGCAGCCAAATTAGAGTCACCTTCTTCTGTCTCTCACTGGCAATATTGTCGATGGTTTCGGAAGATGATTTCTATATCTACATTACTCTTGGAGTTGTACAGCAACTTTATTGAAAAGTTAAATCTTTCAGATTAACCAAAACTTTTTGACTTCTGTGAAGGGTCTTAGAAATCATAAATGATATTTTTTCTAGAAGCACCTACCAGCGAATGATGGAAAACAAAACAAACAAAAAAAATCAAATTTTCAATTTTTTAACGAATATCCAGTTTCGAAAACATTGTACAATTAATTGGAAATCAATATAACATCTGCCGGAGTAAAGTGAAATTATCAAATTGATTATCCAAAAACTAATGAATACTTAAAATGATTTTCTTGTGGAGAACATGTTAACGTGGGCATGATTAGCTAATCAAACCTACGCTTCAAGAGGGGGAGAGTGCCGTGGCAAGAAACAAGCAACTGAATAATATATTATTAAATGTATTGATTAAAAAAATGCAGAAAATTTTCAAAAGATTTTACTGACTCAATGTCATTATAAATGTTTTCAATCATTAAATGAAAATATTTTAAGCATTGACCAATGAACACCTACCAAGAAAAAAAGTAACTAAATATCTTTTCAAGCATCAAAAGTAAAAATATTTTTAGTTAAGTGTAACATTGAATTATAAATATTTAATGAGTCTTTTTCCTCCTGTTAGTATTATCTATCTCTTTCTTGATCAAATTTACTTTTTTCACTATATTGCTTTTGTTTTTTTTCTCGGTTTAAGCCGAGAGATAACCTTAAATATTGTCAAATTACAAAAATAATTTAACACTCTCTAGAATGTTACTAACATCTAACGAACGTTATCAGACGATCGGTAATACTCCATATTTAACATTCTAGAGATTTTGAAGTATTTACATAATAACTGTGTGTATTAATATTTCCTAGAGCAAAACAAAATAGAATTGTAGAAAGTGGAGCTTACACTCGAAGATGTCTAGCACTTAAATCAGAATTACTTACTTTTAAAGTAAATGAAAAAATGGTAACATTCGTGAAAGTGAATAAAAATACTTACCATGATTTTAGGGTAAGCAATCTTCCACCCCCAAGTATCTTGCCTGATTGGATACTCTAATTGATAGGGTAAAACTGGACACTTGTACATTTGATTTGTCAGTCCACTCACTCTTTCACTTTGAGATTGTCCCAAATCAGGTGGTAACACTTGTGATGTAACTATTGTGAGGATTATGGGAGACATCCCTTTATATTTTTTACACTTTTTTTAACGTACAATTATAGTCTAAATTTCCATTTTTAATGTACTTTCAAGTTTTTTGAACAAGCTACACGAATTTTCAAAGTCGATAACATTTTTTTTTAAATTATATTCCAAATGGCTGAAAGTTTACAAATAGCCTGGTGACTATCATTTATGAGTTTTATTTTTTAAATATTTTTTCCGTAAAAAAATATTCCAATTCCCTTTTAATAACTGTGAAAACATTCAATTTTCAAGCCGCAACGGGCTAGTATTTTTTCATCATTAAATTAAATTAACATCAAATTTTGAAGACAAAAAATGTGCAAAAAAAAAAAAATATTGCCACCCATATATCAATTTATCCATTTGATCAATCCAAAATATCAGATTTGATAATGATATACTTTAATTGATATACTTTAATATTTTTTTAAAAAGTTATTTTTGACATACATAATACTATAGTTTCTATATTCCTTCTTTTTTTTGTTTTTATGTCGTTGTTAATTAGTTAATATTTAAATTTAGTGATTGAATGCCTTTGATTAGTTTATCTTTAATTCATTTTCGGAAAACCAAAAAGGAAAATAAATGATGTCTTTAATTTCCCTTTGAAAATGAATAAACTGAAATCATAATCGCATATTAAGTTTAACGAATTAAGTTGCAAATAGAGAAGATATCTTAAATCATAAAAATAAAAAAATCATGGGTAAATATATATGCATCAATGAGATATGAATTTTGCAATTATTAAAGTTGGCTAAAGATATCAAGAGAGGAGGAGAAGAAAACTAAAGGAAGTTTAAACGGATTTAAGGTGAGTTTCAAAAGAGTTTAAGGAAGAAAATAAAAGGATCCCTTTATAAATAGATGAGGGATCTGAAGAGGGACGGCTCTTCCCTCAGTTGCCAGTTTCGCTAAATAACCGTCGAGAGAGAGTTAAAAATTCACGGGAACCAGGCTTAAAATGGGATCATGAAAGATGTGAGGCCGTTCAACAAGTTCATGAAATATTGTCCGAGCCAAAGACACCTCGCGCCCCCTGTCGTCTGTCTTCGTATCGTCTCCGATCGTACCCGATCCCAAGTCTATTTATTCATTGTTTGGATGGAAATTTCATTCCGAATACGACCATTTGATTTGGGATTGCATGCAAGGGCCGTCAGTGTGTAGTATTAGTATTCCATTAAATTTTCATTATGATCAGTGCCTGATCGATTTTCTAGCAGACAGTTGAAAAATTGAAGCAAATCTCAGTTGGTAAAATTGGGTTATCTAAAAATCATTTAAATTTAGATCATTTATCGAGACTACAGAAAAATAAATACAGCCCCATATTAATAAGGTCAATCCTTAATTAATTAGAATTTATAAAATTTAACAATTTTTCAAATAAAAACTAAATTAATTAATAAATCAGTGAATAAATAAAATAATTATGTGCATATTATAGATTGTATAGACTGACACAAATAGACTGAGCACAACCAAAGACCCGCTTTCAGCATAGCTTTTTGGCTGACATGAGAACTGCTCTTTTATATAGGGCATGGCAAAAATAACTGACTGAAATTTTAAAGATAAATAAAATCCAAATTGAGTATATGAACATATTTTTTAAATTTTCATTTGAAAGTACATAAAATGTCATTTTAGTTACAAAAATTAATTAATTTTGGTTAGAACAATTAATTAAATAATTAATTTTAGTTACGACAATTGGTTAATTAATTTTCATTACAGTAATCGTTTTAAAAATAATGCTAATTAAGTTAATGCCCTCCTTAAGAGTGATTTTATCCTCTGGTGGTACCTAAGCAGTGGATTGCCAAGACCTTGCGCCCGAGGCGGCGGTCCACTTCCTTCACGCTCTTTTTTCACTTTATATACGACCCTAGCCCTAACTAATAATGGGAATAGATATTTTTTTGTAAATTCCTAATAACAGTGAATTTATGGTAAAGTAATATTTTCACATTACATTTTTATTTAAAAAAAAAAATTTATTCTTTTTAATTTTCCATTAAAAAAGGCGATATATATTGCAAATAAGTAAAATTACTGCACTGTAAAATTACTGTAAAATAGGGATCATATCAAGATCATAAAATGTTATACACAAACAAATAATGTTTGATATAATCATCCAATGTAATTTTATCTTATATAACATTATTTTTAAAATGAATTAATTACTGTAAATAAAATTAGCTAATTAAGTGATTAATTAGTGATAGCTGTAAACAGATGGAAATAAAAATTGTTTAATAATAAAATTCTCAATGGTAAAAAATTGGCTACCAAACTTTCCAGACTCTTAAGCAAGAGCAATGACATTTATTTTGTTCTATTTTTTATTTATTTTTTTATCATAATCCATTCACCAGGATTACTTAAATACAGAGAAGCAGGTATATAGTCTGTTTAATTTTAAAGACAAAATAGTTTTATAAATAATACATCGAGTATTATTTATATATATATATATATATATATATATATATATATATATATATAAATTCGGTTGGCTCCTATAGATCTTTGGCCGCGCGATGTAGTGTTCTTATAGACATTTATTGCTTGCGGGAGCTCAGAGAGCCTGGAGGGGGTCACCCAACCTCACGCACGAGGACCTGTATTTTTTTCCCCGAGACAGACCGTCCATGGACCAAACCTCCGGGCGGCAATTTTATGTCCTGGAAAACCACAACGCGATTCACAATTAAGGTACACGGGGTAGGGTCATCACTCCTACGCCCGGTCTGTGTGAGTAGCCTCCAGTAGGCTGACGGGGCTCACATACCTCCCACACACACACACAGGGGTGATAAATTTCTTGAATTATTACTTTAATTAAATTAAAGTAGTGCCGGTGCCGGGATTCGAACTCACAACCTTGGGGTTTGTGAGTAGGTGCACTTTTGCAAGCGCGCTAACCCGCTTGGCCACCCCGACAAACAAACAAACAGATATATACATAAAACCTGAATATTAAATCTACAAAACCAAACTAAGAAAAATTGTATAAAAGTGTAAAAAAAAAAAATTTATTTCACTTTGTTATTAATAATTATTACTAATGTATTTTTCATTATTATTTTTAGTGTTATAAAAAATTAGTTATTTAACGCTATACGATAAAAACGATTTAAATGTAAGTTCGTTAAATTTTACTAATTAAAATTGATTTAAAGAAGAAAAGTATAGATCGGCTAGTTTGTAAAAACAATATAAATTTATTTTTTGCAGATAAATAAAATAAGATAAATTATGAATCAATCCTAAAGTAAAGTAATAATTTACAAAAACAGTATCAAATTTGAATTAAAACATAAATAAAATTTATGATCAACAAACGTTTAATTATGGAGTAATTAAATATTAATAACAATAATCTAGTTGGATCTAAAACTTCCTGTTGATTCATTGTTACAAAATCTTATTAGAAATGACGAACACATTTTTGAAGTGTATTACTACACATTCAAGGAAGTCTGTTTTGTTTAAGCATACCTGGTTATCAACAGAAGGGCACAATGGCCCTCCATTTTGTTTGATTAGAAGGATACTTAGTTCGAGGAAGCACTCCTAAGAGCCTTCTATCGTTTCTGGTAACGAGTTTATCAAGAATTGTTTGGTCGACATCGAAGGTTTAGGAATCTAGGGTTAACATTACATTTGTAGAACAATCCTATTTTCACATTTTTTTAAAATGTTCATTACTATGTGAATTCATAACAAGACATTTAACTGAAAATTTGACTTTTCCAGACCTCTCTGACCAAAAAGGTTAGTGTGAATTCAACGCTCTTCCACTGTTTGATGAACAGCTACTGCCTTTCCAGGAAAGGACTAAATCCTCCCAGAAGGATAGTAAGGAAGACAGAGCGGAGATTGACAGTGGAGAAGAAGACGGGCGATTGGTGGCATTAAAGAGGAGTCAAAGCAATCCAGGGCACCGGAGGCGGCTCTTTGTTAGGGGTTTTACACCGCCTTTGGGGGCGGTTTTACTGGCGAGTCATGCATTATGCCCCAGCCACCATAAAGCCAGGGCCGGCCATAAAACAAGGGCCACGACCGCAAGCTCCCCACCATCGCAAGGCACCACCAATTGAATTGCCAGACAATTTAGCTGCGGCCCCTAACCTCCCTCGGCCAGGGACAACAAGCTTATTTTTTGTTGCCACTTACAACTGGAGTAAAGCTACTTTATGACTATACTACTTCCCGTAAGAAGGACATCAATTCCCTCTGCTACAGGTTCTTACAAGAATTAAAGTTTTTATTGTATAGTGAATGGGAGGAAATATTATCTACACTTTCGGCCAAAATATATAATCTAATATATCTTGAACCATGCAATCGAAAAGCGCTAGAGGCGGCGATAAGACATAGCACACACTAATTGATCAGTATTGTTTATTTTAAGAGCACACAAATATAAATCCTGGACGGTCTAGCGACATTAGCAGTCATAGATAGATAGACCCTGACTCTTTTGTCTCTGTCCTCGAGGCTGAATGTTTCGTCACATATGTGAAAAGGGCCTAGCCAAATGTTGGTCACAAAGAGACCGAAAGATATGGGCAGGCTGCCGCTGCATTATAGATATGCTTTTCGCATCAACGTGAGGCAAGTTGTACTTACTCCTCAGTGATACCTGCGTTCCTGTAAGCTATAAATATCACTGGAATTTAACAATGACTAGGACTAACACTGGATTTTCATCGTAAATAATTGATTGGAGGACTCCCCGAATGGCAACGAATTCATAACATCATTCTTTCATAACTTCACTTTAGCCTTAACTATTTTTTCTATAAATCAACAGTTTCGTTACTTATCTTATTATTTCAATGATGAATTTACTAATTTTTTTTATGCATCTTCCTGAAGTTAAACAAATAGGCATTTTTCAATCAAGTTACTTCTTGCAATACATTTGACAAATTTTAAACCCATTATGGGTGAATAATTTGTTTCAAAGCCTTAAGGACATTAGTACACTTCCTAGACTAATAGATTTAAGCTACATCAGCAGAGAAATTGACTATATTTAGACTAAGGTTATTCTTAAAGCTTCTAGAGAGAGAAATGCTTTATTTCCAAGCTATGCTGGTCAAATACATGGGGTTATTATACACACAGCATACTTATCATTATAGTTAGATCATCATCAATCATAATCAATCCCGTCTAACGCTCATATAGTATAAGGTGCCTTTCTATACAGCCGGGACTATGCTGTACAATCCCCAACCATTTCTCTTCTCCCGTTCCATTTCAGACCTTTCTTTGCAAACAATTCTCGTACTCCTTCCTCCTAAGTGTGCCGGTGTTCTTCAAGATCTTCTCTTATCAATGTTAGTCTCGCATGTCATTCTGGGTGATTGTTTTTCACGTTTTAAACATGCCCAAACCATCTCAGATTGTTCTTTAATAACCTTTTCAACTGGCTTGACATTGAGTTCCAGGTTGTATATGGATGCGGTCTCTCCTGGTTTTTCCTTCTATCTTTCTAAGGAATCTTATTTCTGAAGCTTTTATTTTACTTCTATGTTTCGTGGCTACTGACCATGATCGGCGGAGTAAGTTAATACGGGAAGAAAAGTAGATTTATACACCTTCAATTTTGTGTCCTTGGACTTCCCTTTTATTCAGCAAGTTCCTATTTACAATATTGAACATATTTCCACCTTCGTTCAGTTTTATTTTTATCCCATTTTCGATGATTCCGCTCTAATCAAATTTGGCTCCAAAATATTTACAGATTTTAATCTGTTCGATGGATTCTTCTTTAATTCTTATTACTCTCATCCTGCCGATTCTCATTGCCTTTTTTTAATCAGAGTTAGATATCAACAATTATTTTCCCATTTTATTATTACAACGTATTTATTACAATACAATTAGATTGCCATTATTAAATTATATTAAATCTGTTTTTTACTTTTGTTTATTTTAATCCTTCCATTACATTCATGTCGATCCCATGTTTCTCGATACCTTTGATATTCCACAATATAATAACTAAATATAACAATTTTATACAAAACCAAAAATTTAAAAAAAAAATCAAATGTGAAGATCTATGAGCACATATAAACACCAAAATAAGCTTTAAAAAATATATATAAATTAGATTGCAATAGTAAACTCCAAGCCATGAGACTTGTTTTATTTATTTATTTTTTGTTTTGTTTTTCAACCAGTTACTATTTACTTAGTAATTTATAAACTGTTGGTGATTTCAATGTTAAACATTAATAGCTGTACTCTCTTTTACTCTTATTCTAAAATACGTTAAGCCGTTATATTTAATAATGGAGGGGACAGAAGATCAAAGAAATTTTTTTATTTTATATATGAATGGAAAAACAAAACAAACCATGATACACTTTTGAATAATCTATGTTAGATGCGCAATATTTAACGAGAGAATAAGATGGAAGAGTATTCATTAAATAATTCTAAATTATTGTACTGATTTTTTCAACCCACAATGCTCTCAACAAAAATAAAAAGAATATAACTAGCTATAAAATTTATAGTAATACTATAAATTATTACCCTAAATTCTCTTAATTACATAAATGTGTTTTAATTTTTCTATCCAATTTCTGAATTCTCACTTTAAAGCATAATTTTTAGAAAATTATAACTGTAATGTGGCCCCTGTGAATCTAACCAGTTGTATTAAATGGCACGCGCTTTAATCGAGTTTTACAAGAGTACAAATGAAAGTGTTTTTAAAAGTCGTCCTTAATTTCAAAGGATCTATCGTCCTCCTAAATTACTGAACAGTTATCTAGGAAATGGCAGAAGTATCTATGTAGAGGAAAGGTCATTATCTTAAACATAAAAACACAGAAAAAAAATAAAAAATATCTACCTTATACCACTACAACCCGTGAAGGATCTTGAGTTCAGTATTTGGTAAACAGTACCGTACTATTTCTAAGCCAACGATTGAGCAATGAAGTGATTTGGCCGAGATCACACTCAACCGTCAGGTTTTTCCCCCAATTAAGGGTACCCATTTTATAGAGGATGGGTTAGTCCCAGAGGGGTTCCCGACTCCACAGGATCGATCCACGGCTGATAATAACTAATTATCTACCACAGCCCGTCTCAAACCCGGTACCGAGAGCATTGTAATACGGTGCTTTACCACTGTGCAACTCCGCTCCCCTTTTGCTAAACAAAAAGATCATTAAATTTCAATGCTTTTCTAGCAAAATTCTCTCAAAATATCGGATTTTGTTTTCTCAAAAATCAAGATATTCGATGAAAACTCATTGGATTATTTTCATTAAAAAAGAAATATCAAAACTATAACAAATTTTAATAAAATAATAATTAATGATATTTCTACTTTTCAATGGATCAAAATTTACAATCAATGGAACTAACGAGTGGTTGGGGAAGCACTTAGGTAACACGGAACAAGACATTTTTACAACAAAAGCCTTGAATATAAATGGATTGAAACATTCGAACCATCAAGGGAAGGCAATGCAGCCCTCGACTATGCAGTAAGATAACAATAGCAGTACAGAGGAGACGCCCCCCTCAAAATATAAAGCTACATCGCTCGGGGTGGGACCATATCCCATGATAGATGCTGCTGAGCGGAGCGAATAAAGTTGAGCCTTATGCCTGCTGAATGCTTTGAGAATACACGTAGCCAGAGTTGAAAACCATCAAGGCAATATCGGGCGTGTTCATTTGATTTGTTAGACGACTTTTACCCTCCTAGGAGGGCCGGGTCCCAGGGGATGGGGAAATTATGGAAAACAGGAGCCTTAAGTGTATGAGCTGAGGGAGGATGTGTCCTCCCCGCTTGATACAGCCTTGCCAAGATGGAATATATCTTGCTCTTCCTCTGCAACTCTGAGTCACTGTCGTCATCATGTTTCGGGATAAATGTTAAATGTTAACATTTAATGTTAATTAAATTACATTTAGTAAATGTAATTTACTGTATAATTTTAACCGCTTTAATTGTAACTCAGCTAAGTCAAAATAATCAAGCTACGAATGACATACAGCGAGGTAGTTGGTTATTAGGCGGAGCCGAATCAAATATAAATTAAAATTGTAAGACAATCTTATTGTATCTAAATTGTACTAAGATATGGAGTAAACTAAAATCAACCATAAAGAATTCTTCAGGATTCTTCAAAATTTAACGAATCTCCAAAAGATTATATATATATATATATATATATATATATATATATATATATATATATATATATATATATATATATATATATATAACTTTTTGTATTTACGTATGTTAATTAACCTGTATCTACACCTACAATAATTTTTCCTTAAAACATTTAACGCCCACCACGACCCTTGACTGTCTGATATCTGACCCTAAAGTTTTATTGGCAATTTGCTGACATTGTATTGACTAGAAATTGGTGGCGACAACTATTCAACTAACAATAAGTTAGGGATTGATTAATTATTTGCCACTTCTATAATTTTGTTTTTATCAAAAACTAGTTTCGAATATTATACATTCATCTTCAGTTCAAGGTTTAAATGGATTATATCAAACAGAAAAGTTTGTAGGAATTTATCAATCCCTAATTAGATTGGTCCTTCTGTACCATCATGCGGATGTCAACTGATATTAACAAGTTGTTTAAAAATATTTTTTTTTCTTGCCGATTATTATTATACTTCAGGTATTTAATGAAGTAAGAATGTTTGATCAATGAACTTTATTACATTTTAGCAAGATAAGTTTTCTGCAATATTAAAGAACTGTGCAACTCTTGTAAACCATTCGACCTTTATGACATGGGTCCAAGTATATTTATATATCACTAACCCGAACCTATACCGGTATTGACAGTATCGGATTTAGTGGAGGTGTATTTAAAAAAAACAAACAAATTAAAGTGAAAACCTCTTATAATTACATTTATTTAAATTATTTACAATACTTTGTTGAAATAAATAATGGTCATTTATAATGTAAAGGATAATAAAAATCACTATTATAATGTTAACGTGGTATGTTTTCGTTTTTGTGACATTGTACTATAGGCTTACTGCATAGAGCATTCACCCGTGACAGGTTAAATATGCCGCAATACAGTCACCAATAGCAATTGTGCATAGTATTATGAAGTAATGTCTCCTGCACTAACAGGCACACGGAGGATCTGACCATGTTTTCCGATCGCCGGATTACTGGATATGCCGGACTAGCGAACGGATTTTGAGACTTTACTGTACTTCGACGTTTCAACCAATGCTCATATGCATAAGAATAAAGATGTGTATCCATAGAATATAATATACGTGCAACCAACATACATTTAAGTATAACATAAAAATTCATAATTGGGTAAAATTTGATTTTTTTTTTCTTATATTTTTATTTCTTCCTAAGTAGTTTAAACTATAAGAACTCAGTTACAAACGATATTGGTTTTAACCCCATGTAATCCAATACATATTTAAGAAGACCTCCTCCTCTTAATTTTCCTGAGGAATGGAAGTACCACCAAAAATGACAGTAGATAAGTACTTGGTTAAGGAAGTGGTTAATAAGGATAAGAACAAGAGGATTGAGAACTGACATTAATTTAGCCAGGAGAATATATAGGGCCCATAATTCCGGTGAATGTAATCCCAGTTGATAACCCTTGCCTAACTCCGTGATAATTCGCTAATAAAGGCAACTGCTCCCCCTTCCCGGGGGGGCGATCCTTAGTAGCCTAATTAAATATGAATAATGGGAGGGCGGTTCCTCTCCCGCTCCGAGCAGGCTCGACCAAGTGCACTTTTCACTCCCAAACTGTGTCCTCTTCACGAATAATTAGCAATCGGGCTCAAAGTTGTTCTCGCAGGGAAACTTTTAAAAAGACAACTTTGAGAATAATCCAACCGTATATTCCAAAGAACTACAAAGCCTAGAATAACCAACAAAAGTATAACATATCCTTCGTTTTAAACTAAGTATGTTCATGTTAAATTACGAAATATTGCTGAGACTATTTCAGATTATGCTATATTTGCAATAATCCAATCTCTTTGAACTAACCCGAAAAAAAAAAAAAATGAAACTTTGAAGCTGGTAGACTTCAACAATGATACTAATTATTTATTATTAGAAATAGAGCATTACAATTAGACCGTATGTCAATTAAATTCACTGAGCTGCACTGATATTTTACATAAAACGGGTTAAAATCAGACAACAGCAGTTTTAAAATCGCAACTTAAATGTAATTGCCAAAAATACTTAACTTCAGAGAGAGCCAAAAAGCCAAAAGATCTAAACGATATATTGACTTTACCTAATACAGAAGAATTTTTAAACAAAAATAACAATTGGTCATTCTCATGTGGCTTCTCAAATTCTTTTGAGTTTGAGGCTGATTTAACATGAATCTAATTATTAATTAGAGGTTGATTCAAATTTTCGTATATGTTATTGGTGAACACAAATTAGTAAACAGTAGCCAAAATATTTACATTTAAAGCAAATTTTAAACTTTTCAATTAAAATTCTCAAGTGAGTTATTCTCCACATTGGCAAACATTGATGAAAAAAATCCTTATTAAAATTGAAAGTAGCACTCACAAAGCAAAAGTGTGCTATTTTAAAAAAAAATAATGGTATTCAAATTTTTTTAATATTTCCAATGATTAAGGAAGTCATCGAGAACTCATGTCTTCAGGGTATGGAGAAAACGAGTGCTCAAGTATATTACCGTCATGGTTTCAGTTGAAGGTTCGGTTTGACACAAATTCTTTGTAAACCAGGGTAAAAGTGCTACATCATGATATAATAAATCGTCCAAGGTCAGAGATATTACCACCTTACAAAACGAATATTCCCTGAAATAATATTGGTAACATATTTGAGTTCTCGTTTTCACCATTCTCTGGAGACATAAGTTATTGATCACCTCCTAATCATTTTAACCACACTTTAGTTTAAATGTAAATATTTTGGCTATTCACCACTATTTACTAATGATAGGTGTAATCACCAATAATATACAAAAAAACTAGAGTCAATTCCAAAATTATATTCAATTATAATTATAGGCAAGTAAAAATAACCTCAAAGTCAATAGATGCGAATTTGACAAGTCTCACGAGAATGGCCCAAATACTTTTTTATGACCCGTTGGGATACTATACAAATCCTCAATTTAATATTTGCATTTCCGACCAAACCCTGGCAATGGTGTAGTAAATTAATTGTAAATTGTATAAAGTGGGATTAACTTAAGAAAAAAAATTCAAGATTGATGTGAGCTTCATCACCCTGTTGAGAAACAATAATAGGTAAAATTCAAGCAAACAGAAAAGACCGTAAAATGCTTCAGCGATTAAAAAGTAAATTCTTGAATCCATGTTTTAAGTATTTCAAATAATTTTTGGAACAAAAACAGATGGACTAAGATTTCCAACACTTCGGCCGAAACCCAGCTATATATAGATAGTATTTTTTTCTGTTCTATCAGCGGTGGTGGATTCTGAGGTCAGAGAATCCTCCTGTAGCTCAAATCCTATTGTGATTATTCGATAAAGGTTAGGGAATTTATAGTAAGTCCCGATATTATTAATTGAACAGTTTGTAAGAGTATTCCAACAAATGTATAATGATTTATGAGACGTAATGAATTCGATATGAATTTCAAGTCACTATTGGATTTTCAATGTCCATTGTCTTTCCCAGATTAAATTCACAAGCCATTGTGTAGGTCATAAGTGTACTAAGTAATGAAATATGTTTGTCTAGGCAACAGATTGATGTCTATGTGTATTACTCTGATCAGCCTCGATTCTTTTTACATTGTTTAAATAAATATCACAATAAGTGGTGATGAAAAGTGAATGAAGTTATGAAGTATCTCCATATACTCATCTTTTAAGGCTAACGATTAGTCATTTAATAAGTTATTATTGATTGACCCTCAGTAAATTCACTGTAGACGATATTAAAATAGCCATAACAATACCTAATTAAAAAGTTTTCTTAAAATTTTAGGAATAATATATAACCCCGAAATATTCCTTTCAAATTTTCTAAAGAATATTATCTAGATATTCATGGGTTTTCCTTTGTCTTGTATATTTATATTTTTCTAAAAACAAATTAGGTGAAAATAATATATAAAAGCCCATCATGATAGGCATTAGAAAAACTATGAGCATGCACTCCCTTAGGTAACTTATTTTAAAAATGAAGGCATTATTCAAAGATTTTTTTTTTTTTTAGCTAACTGTACTTACAAACTATCCATTTGAAAAGGGCTAACGATTTTAGACAAGAAATTATCGACCGGCAAACCCTGATGGAAAAGTAGCAGCAAATGTAATCTTGATGCGAAAAGAGCTTCCTGTGTTTTAGCCACAGACTCACACTGAGGAACACTTCATATAAAATGGATGAGATTGATTCCACCCCAACGTCATCTCTAAATCTTGTTACCATGGTTACCCTCGCTAAGGAGGATAAACGCCTATCCCGGAGTCAATCATTTTCAAAATGAGATTTACTTTCCCGTTGATACTCAAAGAGATAAGGCAACGGCGGACAATCAGCGCTCAATCACTATCCGTCTCTTATTGGGGCGCCGACTCAAATTGGGACGGAAAAATCCAGGTCAGGCAAGATGAAAAACTTCATGTTTAAACTTTGGTAAAATATTTTTAGTTATTAGTTTAATATTTTTCAATTCAAAATTTATTTCACCTAACGAATAATTGGATAACGAATGATTTAGTTACTTTTTTGACCAACGAATAACGAATATTTTTTTTTATTCGTTATGCTAAACAACGAATAAAATGAAATTATCTATTATCTTTTTATTCGTTAATCGACTTGTTCAACTGAAAAATCGTATAATTGAATTATAATTATTCGGGCCTACTTTTCATTCGTTTTTCCTCGAACGGGTTTTTCGCCTATTTACAGGCAAATTAAACGGGAAAAAACGAGTGTTGGAAAATCGTTTGAACAGTGAAAATCCATTTCCGTAACGAGACAAAAGAGGAAAAGTCGAAGCATTTTCACACACATTTTGCTTTAGCAAATGAAATTCAAATAACGAATAATAGATAATGGATAATTCAAATTATCTGTCGAATAACGAATAACGAATAAATCAATTGTATACAACTAACGAATAACGAATAAAAATGTATTGGTTATTCGTTAGTTAAATAAAAAACTATTCGAATAACGCCCAACACTTTTTTCAATCTATTAGTGAAATGCAGAACATGGGTGAGTTCTTTTGAAGTCCCTAGTCCTAGTTTGAAAGTCCTCTTCAGAATAACTAATATCACTGATGATTTTTTTCGGTATTTATAATATTATTTAAAATTATATTTATTTTTTATAGTTTGTACAAAATCCATATTGATTTTAATTTTCAATAATTTATTTGGAAATTAAAAACTCAACAACCCCAATATGGAATAAAATATATAATGTCATTATCAAAATATACAATGTTATTATGATATCATGTGTTGAAATATTACTTATAATATTATTTTTTGGTCTTTAACTTTATCGAAAACCGAATACATTTAGAGAAAATTTGGTAGTTGTTAGATGTTGAACCTAGTATACTTAAGGTTTTCCGAGATATGCATTACTATGTACTAGTATTAGATTAGATCTCCTTAGATTAATAACTGAAAAAGGTATACCTTATAAATTATATACGTAATCCTTGTAACAAGAAAAAAAAATTATGTATATATACTTGCAGACTAAATTAGTCAAAGTTTAAAATAAAATTAACTATATGGCCATAAATTATTTCAAGTTTAACGAAAAAATTATCGTCTAGCCATCGAAGAGTTATTATGCTGCTACATATTAAGTCTTGCTACAATAAATTTCTGGTTATTATAATGCATTTTACCTTATTTTTTTTTTCATTTAGAACAGTTGTACTACATTAACCACGAACCAAACAACAATTCCTTTGTGAAGTTATAAAATAACAGATGCCCCGCCCCGAAGTTCGATACTGCAAACCAAAAGTTAGTCGAGCGCAGCAATGAATCAATTTGTAAATGAGAATTCTCTCGTTGTCAATTTGACAATGTGCGAGGACGGCGTCACATTAATAAAATACCGAGAAGGCTGAATTTTAAAGATGTCTGCCGGAACCATATTGAGGGAGGATGAGCTTTGGGAATTGTACTAATTAAGTGACCGCGGGGTTCCCAATCAGCGGCCCCTGATGAACACATGAATAGCCCATGAGCTCCCGCCACACACGAATAAATACTCTTCATCTCTGTCCTCCGCTCTGTCTTATTCCTCACCACTCTCGCTCTATTCCGAGGCTATCACTCTATAAATATCGTCTGGACAAGAATATATATATATATATATATATATATATATATATATATATATATATATATATATATATATATATATATAGATTCCATTTATCCTTTAGATTAAATAATAATTTGTGAACTAATGTATATTTTTATTTTATAGCAGTATGCTGAAAGAATCCGTCGGAAGTGTTAGAAGTGTCCGTGGAAGGAGCCAAGAGAAAAACTGAGTTGAACTGAGAAACTTGTTGCACCAAACTAATGAATTCAAGAATAATTAAGAAAACAGTAGGTATTTTTGAATTAAAACGTGGAAACCAATTAACAACTAAAGTAATTGATATACGCAGTAAAAGGTCCAGAACTATCATAACCTATTTTTAATATTGCATACGCATTAAACCGAACGAATTTGTTGAAGAAACAGAATTTGTTGGACAATGAATACTAAATAGAATTCATACATGTCCCAATCTACATTCTATAAATTATACAGTAAATAGGTGTCGGAAAGAAAAATTAATAAATCATAAACGTAAATCCAACTGAGATATAAATTTCAAATTAATGGTTAAAGAACAAAGAGATATAGCATAGTTAAAATATGTAATTAGCAAAGATCAACCTTTTGGAATAAGAAATGAAATTGATAAGCGGAAATATTGAACAGCATCAAAAATATATAGTTCGTTAGGAAACAGAATGATTATTTAAGAAACAGGAATCACCGAAATAATATTCATATATATATATATATATATATATATATATATATATATATATATATATATATATATATATATATATTTTCGTAATAATATTCATCCCATTTTTTTTTCTACCTTCCATAGTGCTTTTCCTTCGCTTCTCTTCCATGCTGCAATAGGCATACTAACTATATAGCAGTGCTTTAGTTAGAGTATATAATAATGACATTGATTATTGAAGAATTATAAACATAGCAATACACACGAAGAAACAGTATGAAGAAAGAAAAACAAAATAAACATTACAAAAAAAAAAGAAAAAAGTCAAAACAAAAATATTGAATCTTAAACTAAACTATCGACAAAAAAAGAAAATATACAAAATACTATAATTTTACATTTAAAACCAAACAATACAATTAGATAATATACAGATGCAATAATTTTTACAATTTATCTAAGTCGTACGCAAAAGATAAAATTATATAACATACGTACATCAAATATATGTTAAAACCTATACAGCTAAAACAAAAATAAGAATATATACTAAAACCATAACTAAAATAAAAATAAGAATATGTACTAAAACCATAACTAAAACAAAAATAAGAATATGTACTAAAACCATAACTAAAATAAAAATAAGAATATGTACTAAAACCATAATCAAAATAAAAATAAAAATATATACTAAGACTATAACTAAAATATAAAAATAAATGGTTATCCCATGTGTTCAATTATTATTTTAAAAAAATCACTCATTTTTTATTTTTCCTCTATTCATTCTAGCGTGATGCCACATCACTCTATTATGTTTATGTTTCGATCCTGTTTTCTTGAGTTTGATATTTATTCATACAGAATAATGTTCGCTTATATCCATAAATAATTTTCGTGAAAGTTAAAAGGGAGCTCTTACTGTTTATTTTATACGCTGGTTCGCCATATTAAATAATCTGTTGAGGTTATTGTTATTTGAGGTTGTTTGAACCATGATATTTATATCTCTTTACTTTTGGAAATATTATCCATCCACCCTGATTTTTTTCGATCGGTTTTGTACCATGTATTTTTGTTAGTTTCCGAGGACAGTTATATCATCAACACACTCGAAATGCTTCCCTCCTTATTCTCATGACATTACTATTACTTTTTAAATGGATGGATTTGTAATATAATCCTGTGCCTGTTCTCAATTCAAAGAGTTCTGAAATTTCTTATATTATCAGTATTAGAGATCGCATACTCCGATATCGTTTCTATTGGCCTTTAGTATAGTTTATGCATGTTCTTCAGGAACAGAATGACAACGATTTATGAATGGTATAAACGGATTTATTAACAGATTATTAACTGATAATTGATTAGGATATAGTGATTCAAAAATTGCTCTATCGATAGAATTAAATATTAAAATAATTCAAAATTTTATTATATTTCCATTAAAAATTATTGATATTGGTGTGAGTTTAGTTGACTGTAGATGTGATTTTAAGAAGTTGGTCGGAGGGTGCGGTCAATGAAGAACAAACGAATAAGTGGTACTTATCTGATTGTATGCCGACTTTTCGGACTACCTTTTAGGCTAGTATTAATCTAACATAGTATATAGTATCAATAACATTGTTATCAATCTTTTACATAACTTGTAATATCATAAATGTCTCGATATGATGTAATTCATAATCGTTCCTTCTTTTATTTCACATTATTTTAACTTTCATTATTTACAATATATATATTAACATATTTTTCTTTATACTTCATATTTTTTTATCATACTAGTCATTTCTGTTTATTACCATATTTTATTAATGTTATTGTTTCTGTCTCTGCTGTTATCAATGTTGTTATCTTATTTTTTCTTAACCCTAAAACAGGCCAAAACGTTGGTACACAATAAAATAAGTTACACTTATTAGAGTGTTCTTCATTGTCCGCACCCTCCGACTAACTTCTTCTTAAAATTAATAATTGGTAGTTGTACTTCAAGAATTTACGATACAATCATCGTAATGAAAATACAGAAAACATTTCAACTAAAACCAACTGTTGTTCATTACACCAACTAAAACATGAAACAATGGTTTGTGAATCAGATGATATCAACAGTTATTAAAGAATAATGAAATGGCATCATAAATATGGTTTCGTTCCTGCGTGGTGTCAACAGGCATAGAGCCGAAGTGAGTTTTGATGAGCTCGTTACAAAATTAACAAGACCCCTTCCATTACGGCAATTAGCTATTAACTAAGGGAAATTTGTTCATAGGCGTTTTCCAAAGACTCGATGAAAAATTGACGTCTCATTAAATGTTGAACCGCAGATCGTCAAGCAAACGAGTGCCCACTTCAACCTAATGTCGATTTAATAAATGTCCTATCCACGATTCAGTTTAATTCATGACTAGCTTCTGGATCAACTGGGATATTTTCTATCCTTGTCTATAAATTATAGTGGTAGAAAGAAGTCGATTATAGAGAGTGTTTGTGCCGGTGATTTTGTGAGATTTTTTTTATATTCATCACCCTCCTACAGGCTCTTCCATCACTCCTCCTCATTAATTAGTGTAACCATTCAACCCCAGAATGAATGCAGCATACGTAATTACGAAATGTCGGAAGACCTGTAGCACTTAATAGTTTGTTGTCCGATATACAAATAGTTTATCTACCATTATCATATCATAGCACATCTACCCAGCATTATGCCCATACCGACTGCACATCACAGCTGACCGAATTGCGAATAATCACGAATAATTGAGAAACTTTTTATCAAAAGTGGACATCTCCATTTCCACTTTTGTTTGCAAAATGATTGTAACAACTAATTTTTCCACCATTATGTGCCTCATTTTTGCTAGAAATGACAAAATTTGCACAGACTTTTTCTTCTGGAAAAAATATATTTTACAGAAATGGAGGTAGCATTAAGTACAGCTTTGGGATACCAACAGAACTCATCGAAGTTTGTTTTGGTCGGAAGTGGAGATGAAAAAAAAAAAATTGAAAAAGTCGAATTTTTTAAAACTTACTTTA
This sequence comes from Rhaphigaster nebulosa, assembly GCA_948150685.1. Taxonomy (NCBI): domain Eukaryota; kingdom Metazoa; phylum Arthropoda; class Insecta; order Hemiptera; family Pentatomidae; genus Rhaphigaster; species Rhaphigaster nebulosa. Next base: position 74,818,025 of record OX411306.1, on the reverse strand, counting down.
TGGTATCAGTATAAATATTTGAATAGTAAAACATTAAATTTTTATGTTTATAACTATAAAGTATAGTAAGAAATAAGTGCATATTTAAAGAATTTTAAAAATAAGTAAACTAAATTATAGGGTTTTGAGTATGATTTGGAGCTTTAAATTGTTGTAAAAAAGAAATTACTGAATTCAACTCATCTACTTTTTTTCAATAGGCGCAGATATGTCCATAGATTATATGTATGTAAGATATACAAATAAGTTTATTACATGTATATCTTGTCTATGTGTGTTATTTTATAAAATACATCATTGTTAAACTTTCGAACATACACATTTAATATATTCCTGTTCCTTTAGTTTTTTTTTATCTTGTATAATTTGTATATAATTACCACTAGTATACATTTTTTTTTCTTTCTATATATATGCTTAGGAGGATTATGTCTCTTTTGTGTTTAATTATTTACAAAGTAGTTATTAACTTGATTATTTAGGAGGGAAAACTTATTGTTATAACTATGATTTTTTTTTTTTAAATCACAAAAAAAGTAAACACGAATTATCATTATATATATCCCAAAATCGTCGCATTCCGATCCCCTTCCTTTTTTTTTTTTTTTTTTGTAAATTCAATGAAAAATTTAGTATTGAGACACCAAGGCCAGTTTTGAAAATGTAGCGAACCAAAATCAAATCATAATCAATTACTCTTAGAACTTTTCCCTCCGACATCTTTAACTAAATTATGATCTTTATAATAAAACATGAGGGATGACCCAGGCCTTTCGAAGTATGTTGAACCTAATAAACAACAACTAATATATAAGGAAATCGAAACTCAAATACGACGAATAACGCAAGATTAAATATTAAAGGCACCTATTTAAAGATGTATATTTTTATCAACCATTAACAGGAAGCAATAATTTCTACTTTCCTTATTGTGAAGTATTTTCTAGCTTCCAGTGTAATTTAATATTGATGAAATTAATCAATAATCAGATTAAATATAATGCATAATTTTTCAGTTTTTTTATTGCATCTGCATCAAAAATGCTATTGGTTAATTTGCTATCCGATTAATAAATGATGACAGAGATTTGTAAAGAAACTAAAAATTGGTATCATTCCAATGACAGAAGGTCCCGAGGCTATTTTTTACCAGATGCTTCGGAAAATTATAGGAAATAGATTAAGGAAGCGAGCTTAGAAACATAGTTACATTTACATTAAAACACGTATTTCCCTAGATATTAAGTGCTCCATTTTATTTTTTAGCTGTGAAATGCACGTGGACTGGTTAATCTTAATTAAACTTCAAATTTATATTTCCTCCGCATTACCAAAAGTGGACCCCTGCTTGCTAACATCTAACTTTACCTCGAAAAATAGATTAGACAGCGATCTGTCAAAATCACCGAATCTTTAAAAGATCGAAACTGTTGATTTCCAATGCTTTATCTAGTGATATTGACAGTTTTAATGTTGTCACGGAACATGAAGAAATCTCTTAGAAACTTGTTACATACTGAAAGAAAACGACTTTTAGTAATACCTGAAACAAGAACTTGTGTGTGTGTGTGTGTGTGTGCAATAGATGGATGACGTGACACCGTGTGTCGTTTTTGAGATTCTGAAATCTTCGGAATCTAGTAACCCAATTCATGATCACTTTTGGAGTCACCGATTTATAGTTTAATAGGCGTACAAGGAAGTCGTACGGTGTCCACATCAGATATTTTTACATTGCTGAGTCACCATGTTTTTAACGGTCTGAGATTTTCTGGCATATATCATTAAAATATATAAAAGTTCGTAAAAAGGTTATTAAGAATGACTAAAATACTGTTATGAGTTCAAAATATTTTATTTATAATTATTTATTTAAAATTAACATACATCCAATCTTTGAACTAATCAAACCTGTTTAATTTATTTCATTTCGTTATTTGTTATTTTCTTAAACAGAGCAATCTGTTCACGAATTATGGCTTTATAGTAATAGCCTATTTATGGGGAATTCCAAATCAAACGCCTTAATTATCTAACGTTCATTTTATTGAAAACATTTCAACATTTTGTAACATCAGGCAACTTCAGGAAACAAAATTTAATATTACCTCCTGCGATTAGATAATAGCACTAAGGAATTTATCTTCCAGTCGCGGCCTTCTGTTATTAAAATCGCAATTTTCTAATAAAGACCAAAAACTAATAAAATACATCTCTTTAAGTCAAACATTTCACTTTATTACTATTTTTTGAACTTTCACTTTATTATTGAAAATTTGATCAGAGATACTTGAAAGTTAATAAATAAAGCTTACAACGTAATATTTTTAAAAATATTATACATGCCACGACGAATTAATACTGAGAGTATATCGGACTATTAATGATTACAAATTAATTATGTAACTTTTTTTATTTATTTATTTGGTGTTTTACATCCTTACGAAATCCAACTATATAACTAAATAATATGTATTATGTAACTTAGCAATATACCTATAATTTTCTAAAAGGATACCTGACCAACGAGGCGTCCCGTTTTGTATCATTTCATTACGATACCGGGTCTCCATATGATGAAAATTATGGAGAATGCAACAGACAATTACGCGGTGAAACGGTCTTGTTAATTACACTACGAAATGAAGGGTCAGGGTTCGATTCTCTGGTCAGTTAATTAATTTCGCCGAAATTACTGTTTTTCAATTATAAAAGGGATAGATCCCTTTGTTTCCCGGAACATTTATTTGTGATGAAGTGATGTGAGTTCACAATACAAAAAATAATATGAAAAGATAGATTGGAGTACGTTCATTACTACGGATGCCATTATTTATTTTAAATTTCTTGATTTTATGGCCTCTTTTTTCTTTACGGAAATATATTTTGTTTTAATTTAACAAGTTTAGTCATTTACTAAGCCCCTCCCAAAAAAATTAAAGCGTGTTGTTTAGGTTAAATTTGATAGTTCAAGAATTTTCCTATGTCCATTGAAAAGAAAAGGTTAAAGAAAATTATATCTGATGAGATTTCATTGGGAAAGCTCAATGTAGTTGGAAAGGAGAGGAACTAGAAATTCAGAGATAAAACGAAATATTGTGGGAAAGGTGACATTTATAATATATATTTAAGTTACTCGAAGAAATTATCAATATACATATTTTTATTTTATAAGAGAAGGGAAGAAAATACTGAATTCCCCTACAATATAAAATTTGTATTGTATAAAATTCCACATGATACTTCATTCTTCTTTACCACCCAGCGAGACTGCGGCACAGTGTTGCAAAATCAAAACCCAGCTGAAAAAAAATTGGTAGTTGAAATATTCAAATTAAAATACTCATAAACATTAGCTAATGACTCACCCAAAACAGAGGAAGTGCGAGAGAGGAAATCAAAGGTGTAGTAGCAACCGAATGGCAGAATTGGGCAAAAATTAAATGTAACTAATAACTAAAAACTACAACTAATTTAGTTGTATTCTGTTGAACTCATAACTAAACGATCAGTTGTTATTCGTCGACAGGCCACTAACTTTTATAACTAAATTAATTATTAGTTGAAATGGGCAAATACGTTTTTTTAAATATTAGTTGCAATGGCAATTATTACTATTAAATTTTATTCATATTTAACGAATGATAACTAACAACTAATTAAGTAAATTATTATTTTTTTTCAAATACTGATTATTTGGTTTCGTTAGCTGCTTAAAGGCACTATATCAACTTGAGACACACTACTGTGCCCTTCAGGTATTAATTTTATTTTATTAATTTATTGGGAAAAAATAATTATTTTAATTAAAATAATAACTTTTGAAATAATATCGGCATATTCTTATGACTAGGAAGCGGATTTAACTCTGTATTTGTGTATATACTCTGTAAAGATATGTATTTACATATTTTTTTCTAAGCACACTCTTCTTCGACATATTAATTGTTATAATTTTATTATCATAAATATTATTTAATGTATCACTCCACAGGCCAATGCCAATATAATGTAACAAGCATGTATTGCTTTACCAAGCTGTATGTGAGCCTGTAAAACTGGTAATCTAATCGCTCACCGTCCATAAGTTACTAGTTCATGGCCCAATCATCACCGAGAAACACGTCATTCTGATCGGTGAATTATCTGAGGATCTTGTCGAAACCAAACAAAAATCTCAAAAGATATCAGTAGCACCACTCAAGCAAATTGTTTAGAACCAAAAAAATATGGACTAGTGCACAACCTCCAGATATCATCAAACCCGATCATCTCACCTTGAGACACCTGCTCCCTCTGTAACAATCTGTGGTAGCACTGTTCTGTGGCAGTGTCTTCAGTAGTGAGGATGACTACGACGGCGATATGGGTTTAGCTGATTTCAATCTTTGAATTTTTTCATCATTCTCCACATTCGATCTGATTTTAGATTACTTAACTTTTACATATTTTTTGTTTGTTTTTAACAGCCAGATTTTAAAATATATAATGTAAAAGCATTCAAATTATTTATCATGCTCAATTTTTGTTTCTAGATTTTTAAATTCAATAAACATCAAATTTATAATTATATAATTTAAATTCAATTTAAAGTCAATAAATATTAAAATCATATTGGTGTTCGTTGGATTTTACAACACAATATACATATTACAACACCATTCCTCCATCCTATTCTGCATTAAAAACTGTATAACAAAAAACAAAACATATTGTTGAGTTACATATAACGTATCTTGAGATGTGGTTAATAGGATTTTTAGTCAACTAGATTAGCGTTCTGCAACAATGTGCACTGTCAGGAATTACTTCGCCCCCCTGTGAAGTTGGCCCCAAAGTCAAATTTTTTTTAGTTCTGATAATCCCCAAAAAAATTCTAGAATTTTCCACAGTTTTTAGAAATAGTTGTGTTGTTCAAACCACAAAAATAGCAAATAAAAACACAAGGGGCCAAGTTCACACTTCTCGCAACTTTGAGACAACTATAACTTTTTTCCTATCAACTGTAGCGCATAAATTAATGGGGATATTTTTATAACTCTTAGAGGGGCCATTAGAACTCTCTACAAAACACTCGGTTACCGACAGAAAAAATTTCCAAAAATTTTGACTGAAAATATTCTGCCACATGGTCAGTCAAAGGGTAAACAAATTTGAAGGTAACAGGCTATTTTCTGAAGAGTTCTGGTAGCCCACCGAGGTGTTCTAAAAATTATCCTTGTTAACTTAAGCGCTACAGTTAATAGCAAAAATATTACAGGGCTTCGAAATTGCGACAAATGTATTTTAAGTATTGGAGGCGCGAGAATTTTTTTTGTTTATCTTCAACGCCCAAAAAGTGGTTATCGATAGAACTCCTCGGGAAAAAACAATATGTTGTTACCGTGAAAAAATTTTAACCTTTTGGACTGAAAATATTTTCAGTCAAAATTTTTGACAATATTAGCTTTGTTGAGAGTTCTGGTGGCCTAATAGTTCTAAATATATTCTTATTAGCTTAAGCGCTACAGTTGATGGCAAAAAATTTATATGGCTTCAAATTTGCGAGAAAGTTGGCCCCTCCGTATCTGAAATACCTATTATACCTATATTTTGTGGTTTAAACAACATAACTATGTCCAAAAATTATAGAGAGCTACAGATTCTAGAACTGTAAAGAAACTAAAAAAAAAAAAAAAAAATTAAATTTGATTTTGGAAGGCCAACTTTACAGAGTGTATTAAATTTTAGCTAAGTATGTATGCGAATCTTGGATTCTTTTACAGTAAAGGAGTACAACAAAATAAATTGAAGATGAGAATTTGTTACAGCTCAGCGGCAGGTTAGTCGGTTAGGGGTGAATGAAAATGCGACTTCTTCTTCAATGGACTGCAATTTAAACCACTCAGTTGGACCCATTTTCTAGTAGATGAAGAATCCATTTTGAATAATGTCTGACGCGCGTATTAACTTCACAAGGAAAATTGATATATTTCATTTTTGTATGATAAGTTGGTGATGGGCCAAATAAAATTCACCAAAAATTATGCCGTAACCTCAACACCGAAACAATAAACAACACAAAAATATTAATTTTGATGTTTCAAGTTCACGTCATACTTATTTTTCTTGCATCTTCAGTATTGGAATATACTTTTTCTCGAAACGGCGCACAGTGTACCATAATTACCAATTTAGGTGGACAACATTAATATTATGGCCGTTTTAAATTGTTTTTGGAGTCTCTGAGATCAATAAAAATACTTTAAAAATGCTACATTAATATGTAATGTCTCATTAAAGAATTTTTTGTAAATAAAAATAATTATTGATAAATAGAAAATTATCTAGGATTTAAAAATTTATGAATCGGTTAAATAAAATAACTTAAAACTAATCTGTCTGATTAAAAAATATGTATTATAATTGAAATACTCCATCACTATATCCCTATGTCTATTAGGGTATGGATAGTAACGATTCATACAGGCTGCATTGCAACATTTGCTTCTATAATTAGAATAAACGGGCGACCGAATTATCGAAAATGAAAAAAAAAAAGGCTAAGTGCGAGATTAACACTTTCCATACCGTTTATGGACTATCCAAATACCGTAGTAAATAAATACCAATGAATGGAGAACAATGGTGAGACTGACTTTTGTCCACCTAAACAATCATTTTTCCCGCTATGCGCCGTTCTTCATGACTGAAATAAATACAATGTAAGTATTCTTATAATTTCATCAAAAAATGATGCCGTAGTTTAGGAACATGCGAAACAACGACCTATAGAAATTTGGAACAACGGGAAAACTTTTTGAAAAAATTTGGGATTTAAAAATATTTTAATTTGGGAAAAATAAAATAAAATTAAAACAATATATAGGTATATAATAAAAACGCTGCAAATGATTACACAATGGTTTATTATTTCCAAATAGCTAAATTTAAAAAATATCTAGCGTTTCCATTCACACGATTTTCCTTATAGCAAGTAGGCAGAGATCCCCAGGGTATTTTGGTCAGAATAGAAGGTGAAAGGTTAAAGAGGAAAATGTCGTAGGCGCACTTCAGTGGGAAAAGGAAAAATGGAAGTCAAAGAAGCTGGTGAAGTGGAGGATGGATCCAAGCAAAAAAGTAGCGGAGAGTGATACCAGGAAGCTGGGAGATAGAGAAGCAGGGCAGGAAGAAATGGAAAAGGATAACCCAGTAGGCCAAGGTCACGAGCGCCGACGAATTAGAAATTTTTTGTGACCGACGGACTTTATTTTATTCGATATTAGGATTCTACGTTTCCTGAAACCTAAAACCTCAAATTTTGAGAGGGGTAATTTTTTTTTTTTCTTGGTCGATGACAAAGATTGATTATTGAAAATAATAAACCAATGGTAACCTAAGTATAACAAATATCAACATTCCCCTAAAATGTCGCTTTTCAAAAAATTGAATCTTCAGATCTATAGGTTATTCAGTTGTATCATTTGGCCATGAAATAATTATTAACTTTTTTTCTGTAGGAGTTACCTACGAGAGACAAAAGCCAAAGAGCAAATACCGAGTGCCTAATGAGCTAGTTTTCAATTGGCCTTGTAAAAATTAAACTCTTATCAGCAAATGAAAGTTTCATGTATTTCCAGTTACTAACAATTACTTGTTGTTAGTCAGAATATAGATAGCTGAATTAAACCAACAATCTACCGCTTCCCTGGACAGCAGTTTATATTTTAATGAGGGGACAGTTTAAGACTCGTTGTCTGATCCGTCCAAACGAGAAGTGGCATTAAAGCATATAAAAATAATGTCAGCTCTAGATTAATCTCTTCGCCTATCAACTAGCTCATGTATAAAACCAAATCCTAGAAAGAGGTAATAGAATTTTCGATACTAGTTTCCATAGTAAACAATTAGGCAAAGTAATAAAATGTCGTACCAGAATAATAATTACATTTTAAAGAAATATACAAGAAAAGAAGACATGAAATATATATATATATATTTTTTTTTTAACTGAAACAATAATATTTTCACATCGCGTGATAACTCGAAAAGCTTATATGAAATAATGAAAAGCTTAAGTAGGTAAGTTGGTGGAAGTCCGTCATACACCTGGAAGCAAATTCACTACACTAACTTTATTAAATTAACGTTCATTCAAAATTATTTTATAAAAAAAAAGATACTAAGGTGGTTTTCAAAAGAAAAAATGTTTATAGTGAAAACGGGAGACTTATTGACATTTGGCCATCTTTATTGCCGTTTAAACCGATTTATTGACGTTTTGACCCCGTTCCTTGAAAATGCCTGCCAGAAAACATAGATTACAAGTGTGGTAAGGTGGTCTGTCACATGTGTGTAATATATAGTGTATAAATAAGTCCTTTTTTTTTTTTTTCTGTTGTACGTCAATATTTCAGTTATTATTGTTTTCGGTTTTGATATTTTTCAATACATGGTTTGTTGTTTTTAACCGGATTATAAAAATTTTCAGTAAGAGCGTTTAAAATTCTTATGATATTTTATTTTTTTAATTTTTGTTTAACGTCCTTTCCTGCTTCTATTCTATCCTAAGGCAAACAGAACGAGTTATTCCTACAGGTTACCAATCTATTCTAACCAGACTGTGAAGGTCTGTGGTGGAAGGTGGGCCTGTCACAAAATAAATTTCAACCCGCCCAGGCCGGATTCGAACCGACGCTGCAATGATATATTTTCCCATATTTTTTACTGAAACGGAATGTACTAAATAAATATTATGTTTTGTATTTTTCCCATTGATTAAAACCTTCCTGGGGACCCTCCCCCGCATTAGTATTATTGTAAATTCCTAATTTTGAACAAAGTCTATGAGTTTCTACCTTTACATTAAAATATAATAATTTATAAGTTTACTCCAAAAATTAAATCTTTATCTTATCTATCATTTGTGCCCATCATTAATCGAGAGAGTGATGAATTAGATATACTTTTGAGACCTGTTTCACCATTTGTCTTTTCTTTAATTGTTCTTCGGTGGTGTTTGATTCCAAACTAGGATGGTCATATTGTAATGTCAAGTTACAACTAGAGCTTTTATTTAATACCTCAGAGATATTTTTCGTTTACATAATTTTCGGTTGAAAGGCGGCACCAGATTTGAAAAAATAATTTAAATCAGAAAAAAGTCATTAACTTTGATGTTTTATCTTAATAGTTTCGATATTTTGAAAAACAAAACAAAAAAAAAACGCCTTTTAATTTGGCACAATGGTTTCCAAATAAAAAGTATATTTTCTCAATTAATAATATACAATTTTACAACGTTTCAGAATCCATCCTTCATTTTCAAATATCTCTCTAGTGCTATATTAAACAATATTTGTTATTAATTTTTTTAATTAATTTATTTATAATTACTGTAAACAAATTAGTTTAAAATTTTGACTAAAAACATTTATTTATAGTTCAATCATAAGCATAATATATGAATTTTCTATGCGTTCCTTTGTGTTATAAAAAATTGATTTTTTAAAAATAAATAAATGCATAATAAAATATAAATTTAAATTAATTTTGTCCACCTGATCAAAAATATAAAAGAACTCGTTATCCTACATTTAAGTAAATGGCACATGTTTTGTGGTTGGCAGAGTGTATTCAATAATACCAGTTGCTTCAAGGAAAATACATTTATTTTTTCAGTGCTTAATTATTATTCAGCATGAATAAATAATACTATTTATATACTATAATATGTAATATTATACTAAATACATATTATATATAAATATTATACTATTTAAATAATAATATTTTATAATTTCATGATAATTATTTTTATTTATTCTGATATTATAATAACCAATTTGATATTTTTTTAGAATTAGTGGCTTACTTATTACCACCTCCTAGTTTTAAATTCATACAGAAATTCATCCAGTAACATTTAGTCTTTATATTTAAACATTAATTGTTTCTTAATCGATTAAAAATATGTCAGCTTTAACAAAAAGTATTTGAAATATCTTATTGCGCTTCATCGAAACATAAAATATAAGTATGTTCTTAAACGCTGAATATCATCGGGAACCTACGACATTCAGCTTCTCTGCAGACTTCAATAATGTAGAGATAATTATTCCTGCACAGCAGTTGCCCCACCTAGAATTTCATCTTGACAACTTGACAAACGACGGACACAATGCTCATACAATACTGAAACGACAAGGATTTTCCTTTGACTGCTTCAGTATTTTTTTAATAAAACTCCCTATTCACGTTAAAAATTTCTATTCGCTTACTATTGGTCCTTTAATGGCCTTTTTTATAAAGCTATTTAAGCATTTGTGTGTTGCAATCAGGCTTATTCTTTGTTTTTTGGTCGAGGGTTATCATGTATATCACAGTAATAAGACCAAAATAATCGGTTGGAAGTGAAGCTTATAGGTGCGTTATAGTTCCAACCTTGAACATAGCAATCGAGACTACGCTGCGGAGGTCCAGGACGTTCGGACCTCCTCACCTTCAGAAATTACAAAATGCTTTTACTTATTCTTATCTAATACTTTAATCTAATAATAATGTTTAAAAATGAAAGTGTACAGGTTACCTTGTAAACTACATGCTAAAAAAATATTTTTATAAAAATATTATGCTCAGAGGAGGATTTACCTCAAAAGATTTTTTAGGTGGCCAATTAGGAACACCTTTGTTCCAATAAGAAATAAAAAAGTTAAGTCGTTGGAAACTGGTGATTATTCCTCTCTCTCTCCTCCCTCCCTCCTCCTCCAAACTCACCTACATAGAATGTTATGCCTATATATATCTAGATATCTAGTTAGAAGGTTCGGTCTAATATGATTCAATAGTTTTGTCGATGAGGAACACCGGTGATTTTCTTTTAATTTCATACAAATAAAAACGCACTCTATGCTAATAGTTTGGGAAATGGAAACATGTAGTTTATAATTACATTAAAAGACAGTATTTATTATTTATTGAGGTATATACTATCTCTATAGCTCTAAAAAAAAATTAATGAGGAAGTTATGATATATAATTTTTATTCAAATCAACAAATTCAAGAAAAAATGAAGTAAATAGCATCACAACTTTTATGAACTAATTTAAACTGCCCTTTGTTGGTTTACATTAAACAATAAAAATATGCAAAACTTGTAATGTAAGTCCGAATACTCATTCCAACACTTATTTTCTTTCTTCTATATAATAATTCTAATTTTCTTTTATATTTTTGTTTAAAAGGTCTTTATGTTTAGGATTCTATATAAAATATCAACAACGAGTTCTAGAAAATTTGTCAAGGTAGGAAACAGTTTGACAAAGCCGATAGGCGTAACTCGTTGTTTTCCCCAAGGTGCAGTTCCCTCTCCGTGTTATTCAATGTTTACAAAGCCAGCTTCGTAATAGAAAACTATGGTCATTCCAAAGTAATGGCATTTTCTGACGACATTGTCATTTACAGTACAAGTTGGAACTCATTCAAAGCAATAAAGAAAGCGGAGAACACTAAAAAAAATAGTACAGAAACTTTATCACTTAAATATAATATTGAACCCGAGGAAAAAAACGGCGATTCATAATGCGATGCTATGTCAAATTTTTCGACTCTTTGAAACATCTTAACAATCCGCTATTTGATAGCATGATACCTCCACCAGCCTCAAAAAGATGGCAGGATTCTGTAGCATCTAATAGATAAAATATAATTAAGTTAGACTTATACATAATTATAAGGAAATTTCGCAATCGGAAGTGAGCCCCGTCACAGTTATGATGGTATTTCTATGTAATATCAATAATATTCAAGCATCTTAACACTACCTTAAAATGTATTCAAAACACAGAAGAACGATAAAAGACAAGAAATAAGTGAAAATTGAACAGGAAATAGGTAAAATGGAAATTGAAAAAAAAAAGTAAATTTTCCTGTGCTCACTTTTAATTTTTTTTTTTAAATTCATGGAATTATTTTATAATTTATTATTGATTATTAATTATTATTATTATTATTATTATTAGAATAAAATATAAATATATTTTAAATTACCAATATTATATTAAATAACATAATTATTTAGTTATAATATATTTAAATATTTTCTACGAAACTAAGACAATCTGACATGAAGTAAAAAAATAAAATAAATGGCATGAGGGAGAACAGCACCCAGTGGCATCTACTCCCGTGCCCTGAAGTTAACATCTGATGCCAGTCAAGAAGTTCCCTCAGCCAGCTCCTTTTAGCCTTCGATTGTTGTTTCAGGCATGTAATTTGAGGTCATTTCTTGAATGAGAGTGTCCTTGTAACATTTCGAGACATTTTTTGTTGTTAATGTAGTACCAGAGTGGCTATGATCATACACAAACCATATGCATATAATTTTTCTTAGAAACCGGGTTTGTGCATTTTTTTTTAAGTTACGATATTATTTATCATACTAAATAAGCAAAATGTATGGCAAATAGTCGTGAAAAAAAAAATTCTCACGAATTTATTTTGAAATTCAAAAATTAACAATAGATATGTAAGAAAGTAACAGGAAAAATGAAAAAAAATTATTAGGATTTTATAATTAAAATATATATTTACATAATAATAGATATAAATAAAATGAAATATAAGAAATAAAAAATTACCAGAAATTAAAACAAATGAGAAAGGTAAAATAAAAAAAGAGTTGGCAAATTTGCACTGTCATCAGTCTGTTGTATATGTGTGCGTTTTTGAGTGTGGATGCAACATTGTAACACCCAAAATTCAGAAGAAAGGAATATCTGTAAAAACATAAAATCTGCCTAACATATTATTCATTATTATAAGTTAATATGGAATTTTGAATAAAGAAAGAGGGTGAGAGAAGAGAAACCGATGCGCTGAGGCGAGGCAGAGCGTGGAGCGGATGCTGAGAGAATCCCGGCACAAAATCAGAGCTGAGCGGACAGGCCTGCGCAGGTCCCATTGTCGGCCCTGTCGCCATTGTTATTCCAACATTCAGCCAATCAATTATTAACACGGGCGGTGTTGTCATGGCAACCAGCCTCTCTCCTCCCTCCCCCCCACCGTAGTACGTCCGGATTTCTAGGACAATCTCTACCTCTTAGCCGCTGCTCCTGCCCTCTATTAAACAATTACATACACTCCCGGTTGGCCGACAGGACAAACAATAACGGTATGGGGAGGAACTTACAGGAGTTTATCTTGGAAACATCATGATTTCCTTCTGGATAGGAAAAAGATCAGCTTAAAAAATAAGCTGAGTTATAACAAAGAAATAAATGATATAAGTTTATTACCTACATGGAATCTCAGTTAAGGCACGAATTTTTTATTTAAGTTCCGCATCAAAATGAATGAAATGCCTCGCGGTTTCGACCCTTAAAATACAAAACAACCTTTAAAATAATAACGTATAATAAACATTTTCAAGGAACAGGATCAAAATGACAATAATTTTTTAAAGGCAATTAAGTTTCACGTTTACACATTTTTTTTTACTCTCTCCTCCATTTTATTTAAAAAATAAAGTTTTGACGCAATAATTTTACACTCACATATCATAAAGTTTACGTAGTCAACTCTCTTCCACAAGCTAGAAGTTGTCATGACAACGACACCTACGTATGTTGGACACCTTTTCTCTTAGCAATTTATTTATGCTTACTGCTCCTTTCCTATAGGTCGTAGTAAATACGACTAAAACCTAAAGTCGTAAAATTTTCGTACTAATTTTTCTTATTTGATATTTAGAATAAAAATATTCGTTATTCGTTAGTCAAAAAATTAAATAAATCTTTTGATATCTATTATTCGTTAGTCGAAATAAAGTTTGCCCAACAGGGGTTGGAAGGATAGGAACGAGCTGTTTTGTTCCAAATGTTAGTCGGGACGGCTCTGATCGCGAGGTCGGAACGAAGGTGGAACGGAACGAGAACGGGAACCAGTTTCAGTGCTGGAACGGAACGAGCCGTTAGTCCGAGTGTTAGTCGGAACGACCCATTCCTTGTTGAGAAATTTTGTCTGCATCCATCTGTGTCCCTCCCTTTGGCACAATTTTTAGTTCTTTTTTCTCACTCATCGTTCAGTGTATTAAGGCATGAAAATTGAAAAATAAAGAAACCAAGTTACAATTTATAAAAAAATACATTACATAATATGTATACATACATATATAAATAAATACATAAATAAATACATAAATAAATACATATATATATATATATATATATATATATATATATATATATATATATATATATATATATATATATATATAGTTTTATACGGCAAGAAGTAAAAAGAAGTAAAAAGTATACCCATTAAAAGATTCCGCTTGTTTTTTTTTTCTTTTTGTGTTCAAACAAACAAATATCCCATTTAAACCTAGATTATATAACTGGTACAATAGGTGTCCTTGAAAAATGGATATTGAACTATTTCAATAATCAGAAATTCAATTTCCATAGTTTATTATTTTTTAAGTTTGAAAAAAAAAAATAAAAAACCAAAAGCGAAAACTTTTAATGTGTTAACTTTTTACTTCTTAATGTAATAAAATCAATAAAAATACAAATTTGAAATCCATCTCTTGTAACTGGGTTTCTAGGTGGGTATAAACATAAATGCACTGGACCTATCAACCCTCTTACAAATCCTTACGAAATCTCTAATAAGTCCATTAGTTGTGCTAAATTTCACACAATAATCATTTCAGAAGCATAATATTTGAGTATAATTATAATTGGATTTATTTAGTTTTTTAATTATTTGGGTTTTTCGTTTTTCACTGAGAGAAAAAACCGTGCCGAATGGTTTGTTACTCGCAATACAATGAACACACCAAACACCAAAAGGCATTGTTTGAATTAATGATCTGGAGTCAAAGAGCTTCCCGATGGAAAAAGGAGTAAAGCCGGGAGAGAGCCTCAGTCCTCTACTATTCATCATCTTTAGCGATGGAATAATAAAAATATGTAAGAGGAGAGCATCAAGAGCAGTGATTGGTCACTGGAACATGAGAACTATGCTGGCACAAGTAATGCCGATAGCATAGTCCTCATTGCTAATTTTACACAGAGCCTCACAGAGTGCGGTGGGAAGCAGAACTCAGAAGGAAGGGCATTATTAATAATGCGAGAAATTGCAAAATCGTACAAGTAGGACGAGAGCCCGAACAAATCCATGCAATGTGGTTATGAAGAGAAGTTTGAAGTCATGAATGAGTTCTCCTACCTTGGAACTATGATTAGCGGAAATGGAAAAGTACAGCCAGAAATATCAGGTAATGTTGTGATGTTGGATGTACATTGTGATGGCTGTGGATTGTATATCTGGTGTTATGGGTAAAGGTAAAGGGTTGTGCTGTAGTGATGTTTTAATTAATATTGCGGTACCGCCGTGTGAAGTATTATCTGGGTGATCAGTTCTGTATATTGTGTAGCCGGGGATGTAAAATTTGGAATGTGGAGTTGGGTGTGTTTCAGTTATTAGAGCAATATCAGTCCGTTTGTCGTGTAAGTAAATGTCGAGTTTAATCCCATTTGCGTTCCAAAGAAGAACGGACAGGGAGCCCACAGTCAATTGATTATTGGCCATATCCAGAGTATAAGGCTTGAGTAACCTCTGAAAGTTGTTGAAGGAGACTGAAAAGGGGCTGGATGAGGTTATTCAAGCCACTAACTAGGTTGAACAGCTGAGACGGTGGTGGATGACTGACAGCTGAAGGTACCGACTGGGTAATGCCCTTTCGCATGCCCGAAAACTCCGGTTGCTGATGAAATACTGGTGCTCCAGTGGTAGCTGTTCGTTGAGGCTGCTTCGGTTATTGTGATTTCTGTCTCGATGGACCTGTGGGAGGTTGCTGGGGTTGGGGAAGAACTGGGAACTCGTCCATAGCCGAAGGAGAGGCTATTGTGCTGATTTGCACTTTCTTGATATTTTCTGGGATTTCTGGTTCTTTTAGGGTTAAGCACCCTCTGTAGTTGGCAGGATGGGATCCACCACAGTTGGCACAGGTTGCTGCGGATTCTCGTGGCTTTGTGCATACAGTGCTATCATGGCCGAGACCACATCTTACGCATTTCGGAGCGTGATTGCAATACGTTTTAGTGTGGCCATACTGTTGACATCGTATGCATTGAGGTATTAGTTTCTTTTTCCTCGGTTCTTCTATTTTTATTATCGTATAATATAAATATTGTACATCGAAAATTTTTTCATTAAACGTTGGTTTTGATATCTCGACAAAGAACATGGGTAATGGTCTTTTAAAACGTGAGATATATCAGAAATAATATTATTGCATTAACAATACAATCGTGGGAAAGAGAGAGGTCAATAAGGATGTCAAGCTCCACATTCTCAAGTCCATTCTGTTCTGCTATATGGAGCAGAGAGTTAGGTACTCCCAAACAACAAATGGAGCCGAATAACTGCAGCAGAGATGAAATACTTGCGTAGAGTGGCTTGAAAAACACGCAGGAATAGAATAAAGAATGAAACCATAGGGGAAGAATTAAATATTCCTGCAATAAAGGAGACCCTGGAGAAGAGACAGTTGGGATGGTACGGGTATGTATGTAGATCCACACAAATTTATGGAGGCGAGACCAGTAGGCACAAGACCTAGGTTTAGCTGTAATAGCTATATTTCCAAGTTGGGTCAAGCGAGAGGAAAGACATCCTCGGTTCTACCGGCCAATTGCAGTTTTTTTTGTTATTTCAAAAACCATGTGATATAGAAAGATCAAGCAAACACCACTTTAAAGGTAATGCTTTAAGCTAAAAATATAATTTTTTAGTACATTTTATTTATTCCTACTCCGAATAATATAAAAATTAAACTGAAGTTTAACGCTCAAAATAAAAAAAATCTTCATGGAAATTGAATAAATTAAAGCCATCTCTTCTATGAGGAGTGCTTTAAGCAGCTTAAATATTTTTGTTGTGGGTAGTTCCCTAATATTAGGTCAATAACAATAAATATCAATCCTACTAAATACATCCTTGGTCTTTTATGATTTTTAAAAATTTGAAATTAAAATTATTTTTTTTTAATTTAAGCTTTAATATGCCCAATGGGACTGGAGTTAAAAATCTTAAATTCACAAAAGTTGGTGTTTTAGAAGAAGTTTATTGTATATAAAAACCTTTCTTGTTTATTTGCATAGTTAACTTTTGGTAACTGTTCGAAAATGGGGGAAAACACGGTAAGCAAACGTAACATCAGTGTAGTGCGATTAAGTTTTAACTGGACCATGGAATCATTTTTTCATTTATTAATTTTTTTTAAAGCAAAAATATGATTACAAAATTGTAAAATTTTGGCCAGGTTAAAGGCGGCATAATTAATTACATAAAAAATGTTTTGAAAACGGAAATGTTTTAAATTTTTTGCGTTGAACTTTTTAAATTTTTTTACAGCATTAGGAGTAGAAGTAAATTAAAATGTACAAGAAATAATTTTTACAGCTTCAGAAATTAATTTTAAAATGGTGGTTTTTTTATCCTTCCGCTTTTTCAACTTCCAGTTATTTCTAAGGTTAACTAAATTGCAAATTATTTTAATCTGGAGTTTAAATCGAACACGTGACTGTTCCAGATGCTCAATTATGTATGTAGTAGAGTTTACTTAAACTGAAGATTCAACCTAACTTATAAGGCAATCTGAGGTTTAACCAGTACTTGTTCCTCGTGAAGATTATTTTTCCGGTTTTAAAGTATAATAAAGCAAGTAACTGGCAGCAATGGCTTCAGTGCGTAAGTAAATGTCGGTTGACATTAATTCATGATTTATTTAGAAAAAAATTTATTACGGAAAAAAAAGTAATATGAAAATAAGAATTAAGGAAGGTTTTTTGTTCCACGAAACAGTTAAGTCAAAATGAACTTGATTTAAAATTATGAATATTAAGCACAAGTGATTGAATTAAGTATCATTAGTCTTATTAATTGTTTTAATGTTTATTTTTTATTCAAATTATATCAGAAAATTATTTTAGTTTTCTAATATGAGTGAATTTTTTTCAATATTTTGATATTTTTATTTTATTGTCTTGATGAAATGGGGGTTTGTGAAAATAATTACTTCGAAAGAAACTGTTTTTATAAAAATTAAAATGATTTGCTAAAACTGTCATGCATATCTTTATTAGATATCTATTATAAATATTTACTTATTTTTTTTATTATAGAAATAACCATATTGTAAAGACGATCACAGCAAATGTTGTGGAGAACTACTGTTGCAACAATAATCGACTCCTATTTTTCATTTGTGCAATCTAGGGCTCCTATTTTGGGGAATTGAACGATGTTATAGAGCCTCTCTTGCACTTCCCTTATTTAACCTGCAGAGTCCGGAAACTAAATGAATTGCCTGGATAATGCAGCTATAGTCCGTGAAACAAAGTGAACAATTCTACAAGTTGTTGATTTATGAACATTTAGAACATATCCCACTGTAATCAGTATGCTTCTTATAGCATAAATATCTTAGGGTTAATAATAGCATGTTAAAAGGACCCACATCATCATTTTGTGTCATTGGAGATTTAATCATTGGTTTTATTACTTCCAAAATATAATAAACCTCTTCCTGTCCCAAATACAATCTATTGTAAAAGTCCATCTCATCCCATTGCAAGTGCTATTTCCTTCTTCTAACAATTTTCGGACTTCTAAACATACATTCCTCTACGTCATGAACTTCTTCATCACTTGATGAAGTGGCATATTAATATTTTTCAAAATATTTAGACGACAGCTGTGAGAAAGACAGACACTACAAATACTGCCAGAGTTAGTTTAAACTGTAGAGTTCTCTGATTTAAAATAAACTAGAGTTTAAACTGTATTTCCAAAATAAACGAAAGTTGAACAACCAAACTGTTTTTCAAACTTCAGTTTAAACCTAAGATTAGCCGAAAGTACAGTTTAAACTTGATTTGAAAAACTGACACTAAGTCATATAGTTTGTGAGTTATTTCAAATTCTTGCGGTCACCAAGCTTTAATCAAGTAAATAAACGAGTAAGGTTTTAATTTACCATAAACCTCTTCTAAAACACTGTAACGGTTTTTCATTTCAGATTTTGAACTCCAGTCCCATCGGAGTTATTAAACCTTAAATATTGAAGAAAAGAATTGAAAATTTTCAAATTTTAAAACACCATTGAAAACCATGGATATGGTTACTACTGTAAGGGGCCTACCCACCACACAAAGAGTAAGTTGTTTGTTGTTCTCTTTCTCCTAGAAAAAATGATTTGAATACGGAAATATTTTTAAATTGAGCGTTAAACTTCAGGCCAATTTTTATCTTATTTGGAGCAGGAATACATAAAACATACTAAGAATAAGTTTTTTAGCTAAAAATTACCTTTTAAAATAGCGTTTGTTTGATCTTTCTAAATCACATAGTTTTGAGCTATCGATGAAACCGCAAATGCTGGCTGGCTTTTACTGGAATTGGCCGGTAGAACCGAAGAAAAATGGCTGCCATTTATACTGAAAATTTCCTCTACTGTTATTATCTTTAGAAACATGGAGGAATGAACATATTTAAAAAATTAAAAATGGTCAAACAACCACACTTGGACCAAAAACTTTTGGGTCAATGCATATAGTTTTGTATGAGTAGGTGATTGTATTATTATGAAATATTTTCTTATTTATAGTTAACCAAACCATGATTACATGACAAGATATTACAATTTTTTTTCAATCTCTGGTAAGTTGTTTCTGAATAAGTCAAAGTTGATCGTAACGCACTGACCAATTATAGTCATACTAACCATTTACATTATTTATGTGCCTACTTCAATTTATATATAATAACAGATAGGCTTAGTGAAACCGTAGGTTCGATGCTGAAAATACGGGAAATCGCTGCTTGCAGACTTCCATCTTTCGACTCCTGTCAAGGAACAAATATATGATGTTAATCTTATAACACAACTACATCTTGGCTTACCCCTCGGAGCAGCTTGTTGCTCATTATCGAGCGCAACTACTTTATATGCACCTTTCAAATATCGCGTTACTATGTCCCGCAATTATTTTTTCGTGTAGGCTGTGAATTAGATATAAACCAGTAACCTTTTTTAATTTAAACAAACGCCAAAAATTTCTTGTTACAAACTCATAAAATTTAAGACAAGGGGGAACAAAAAATAAATTACCTGCTTGCGTACTTAATCCGAACCATTCTGTAATCCAAAACACCTCGGAAACTAATAGAATATTTTTTTGAAGATTTGATTTGAATTATATACATACATTTAATACATCTGTATGCATTATAACGAGCTGTTAGGTTTTAAAAAATTATTTAAAAATACCAACTCCTTTTATTTAAAAAAAAAACTAAGATATAGAAATTTGGAAGCGTAGTTATTTTCTGAACTTCTTTATTGGTGGATATCAATTAATCTTTTCATTAAATTGACCTTCTGTGCTAAATTTTATTGTTAATACAATGAATAATTCACGCTATTCAAAAATATAATTAACTATGAGCCATGATTTTTTCCGTCTGTGGACTTAAAAGATTGTTTCCACTTCCAAACAATCTATAATTTCACACTGTTCTTCAAGAAAATAATAGAAAAATAAAATTCTGAACAATTAGTTTTAAGTACTTCGGATTAGTCTGTCGCTGTTAAGTTAGTTCCATGTTCACGATTAACTATTCGTATTGTATTGATATGATTGATTACCTTTGAAAATATATTTTATTTTTTACAAATTCTATTTTTTCTAAATATAAAAATGGAAAAGTAGCATGTCGTTGAATTGGAATTCAGATGAATATTTGTGGTATTATCAAAGCATGCTTTTCTTATATTGTCATATTCCACGCGACATGCCAAAATTAACTGTCCCTGTAGCTAAGTTGCTGACGTCCCCTAATACAACTTGAATGAGATATTTTGTATTTTATCATTCTATTATATTCGATCGGATCCATTACAATTATAAAACTACACATTTGTAATTTGAAATCCTCGTCCGGGCATGAGAGTTAAATCAGGGGTATTGTCCGACAATCCCCTAGCCATTCCGCACAAGAGGTACCACCTTTACCCATTACCGGAGGCTAGATAATCCAGATGGTCGTAGGGAACTATGAGGGGGCCGACAATATTTACAGAGCGGGGGAGGGGGGGAGGGAAGGCGGTGTCATCAAATATGTATTACAAGTGAATATGTGAGGGCTAACAGATGGCTAGGGTATTAGTTCTACCCGGCTAATCCCACCCTTTCAAAACATGCCCTCCGCCCTACCCTAAACCTTAAAATCAGGTGAGCCTTTATCTGCATACCGCCTGCTTCCTCGTCCGAATCATCCTATGCCAAGTCATCTGGGATCAGGTTTTTCATTTCGACCGAAGGCTCATATTTCACTGTATAAAAATAAAAAATAATAAAATAAAATAATTAAAACCAAGACAAGAAAATTATGATAGTATGAACTTTCAATGAACCTGCAATGGTAACAAACCCAATATTTCGGTTTTATATTTAATTATTTTATACAAAAATTCCCCAAAACATTTTTCCTACTGAACGCTTCTTTGACCGCATAAATTAAGAGAAGCAATTTGGTAATACCGTTGAAAATCTAACCAAGTTAGTATAAGCACTGGAAAATTTCTCTTGGATTAATTAGTATACTATAAATTTATCATTAATGGCATTATTGATTATACTAATCAAATTAAAGAAAGCAATTTCAGCTGCTGAGGTCCAACACTGATGTAACTGACGTCAATGGAATAATTTAGCCTTGCTAGCGATTTTATTTTAACCATTTGTAAAACAAAACATCAAAGTGCATTTTTTTTTTTTTTTTTTTTTTTTTTTTTTTTTTTTTTTTTTTTTTTTTTTTTTTTTTTTTTTTTTATTGCGGTTTGCAAACAAATAAAATATACTTCAACATTTGTTGTTGAAAATAACGCTGTTTCTCAAATTCTGTGAATATTTATGGAAGGGAATCCTCTAGCATCAGTTCATTTAAAAGAAAGTGACAAAAATATCGCTTTATTTAATAAGCTTTCTTATTACAGAGTTTAACAAACCACAATGTGCGGTAAATTGCATTCTATTGTAATAACTCTGGATTCGGATTGCAGTTTTGGGCCTTCATGGTGGACGTGTATAACTGATCACAGAAGACCCAGGAAGCCGTAAAGCTTTCTTGCCAGCATGAGAACTAGCGCGGCCACTAAGAGAAGCCATACTACAGGATTGGCAGGCACTGTGGGACAACAGCCCAGTTAGCAAACTGGGGACTATAAGAGGGACGTAGGGCCGTGGAGCAGCTCCAGCCGCGGTAGCCGTAGAGAAGAGGTAGTCCTCACGCGGCTGAGAATCGGTCATAGAAGATTGACATATCTCCACCTAATAACGAAAGAAGCTCCTCCCAGATATCAAAAATGTGGCAACATATTGACAATATCACACATGTTAGAGGACTGTCATTTCTACATCAGAAGACTAAAGGAAAATGCAATACCTTTGAATATATCAGTATCTCTGGGTAATAAGGAGGAAGCGGCTGCTAAGATAATCAATTTTCTATCCAAAGAAGGTTTATTGAAAAGCATATAATATTTGTTAATCTATTTATTATTATTATTAATTTTTTCATTCTTTTTTATATTGGAAATAGTATAATATAATATTGGAAAATAAATATGAATAAGTAAAAATAAAAGGCATTGATGACCAATAGGTTTTACGTCTTGACATCCAAATAACTAACACAGAAGACCTTCCCCAGTAAGAAAGAAATGGCAATATGTAAACAGCCTACAATGGCTCAGTGACAACACACAAAAAATGACTATCGAAAGCCATCGAAAGGGCAGAAAGGAAATTCCAAAAAGGGTATAAATTTTAATGCTTTGGGCATTGGGTTTAAGAAAAGAAAGCGGTGTATTCAGAGGCTTCCATGCTTTCCCCTCAAAATTAAATACCGATGAATTATTGAAATCATAAATATATTCATTCCTTAGTTAAGTCAATTTATTTACAATGTACTAGTAAATGTATCACACTTATCACCTAGTATAATCAAGTATAATACCTGGATATCTGCGTGAGTTTATACGAATTTTTCTTTACATTATGAAATGTTATTAAACATTATAAAATTTGATAATGATACATTACAAGTTGAGTCCAAATAAATTGGTGGCTCAAGATCATATCGTAGTTGTCACCATAAAACAACTTACATGCCATTTAGGATTTTTTTTTTTTTTTTTTTTTTGGCTCTTAAACAGCCAACATTTAGGATTAAAATTTTGTAAAAAAAGAAATCGAAATTTCATTTACATTAAAAATAAATTACCTTTAGAACCCACTGTTCGAAAAAACAGATTATCGAAATTTAGGTTTTGTGAAATATCAAAATATTATTTATGAATTTATGAAATATTATTCGAAGAAAATTTTCTATTACTCTTAACTCATGTGAAATAGACAAATTTATAATATCAAAAAAGGCTTTCCTTTATTATAATAAAGGTAGAGCTGAATCGTGTGTAATGAATTAATTGTTGGCACTATACCGTCCCTAGCTTGATCCTCGACACTAAGACGATACTGAATAATTACGTACCAATGATGCAGGATATTGAGGGACCTGCATATTCTCTGTGTCGGTCCTCATATCGGCAACGTATTCCCTTTCCACTGACACAAGGTATCAGCCATGTCACTTAGTCCTCCGCCAATGGTAATCAGGGATCGTAGCAAATGTTAACCATACCCATAGCTGGGTACAGGGAGTGTTGGTTTTCCAATCCTGAAGATCGACAGACACAATTAATAAAATCTAAATAAACACTTTATTGCGGAGCTAAGAAAATTTCTAACGGTAACACCTAGCGATTGGCTAGACTTAGCCCTCACTAGTGCAACTGGTATACCTGACGAGCATCGTAGTCGAAATTGTTTTGAAAAAGTTTTGTAGTACTACAGTTATGAACATTTTTAAAAAAACGTTTCGAACTCAAGATAAAACTAAGGTGTTTTTCAAAGAATGACACTCTGTATTATTTTAATAATCGGCAGACAGCAATGAAATGAAACGTATCCTCAGGTAAATTCATATTAAATAATGAGCAACTCCCCCTAATACACTGCCATGGCTGACAATTCAGATAGAGGAGCTACCTTTTTGCTTTGAAAATTAGCTGGTTGAAGAATAGATTATACTCATTCTCATCAAAATACCTTAAACGATTTGACATATACGAGTCTTTTGTGGTACTCAGCCGATCTCGCACTTATAATGTAATATTTTATTTTCTCTTTATAGATCCTATCCTTTAATGTATTTTTATGAGTTATCAACTCCTTCAATTGTCCCGTTTTCGTGAAGGAAATTTCAAATTCTCCCAATGCCTTCATCCATGTCAGCTTCTTTTCTACTATCAATTTTGCGATTGTATGTAGGAGGTGTAGATGTTCCGTTTGTAGCACAATTATCTATATGTAATTTAAAAGTCGATGTTTGTAGAGTATTAAATCCTGTTTCTATATAAATCAATAGTGAGGTATATTTCGATATTTATATTTAATATTTTACAAATTTATATGAATATTTTTTTTTTTCTGAGAGTACCTATCCACCCATCTCCAAAAAGAGGCCACAACACCTGCACTCCTGCGCCTGATAAAATGCTAATCGAAAAAAAATTGAATTGTGCCGGCAGTTTGATCGACTTTATGAAACGGCAGTTTAAATAAAGGAGGAGGTAGAATGAATAATATCCATACCCTGTCTGGTTTGGTAGCCTCTCGTTCGCGGGTATATATCGCCGCGGGCAACGCTTTTCCAACGGCTGTCAGTCATTGAGCGAGAGCTAACCGAATTTCCCGAACTGAACCAAGTGTGAAACGCAGCGACGCAAGAGATGCAATTATTGCGGAAGAGCTGACAGCGGTTATCGGTGAGTGATCCTTCAAGTTGAGGACGCATGATACTCTCTAACGTTGTTCAGTTAAAACGGAATATCATCGGCTCTCGGTAGTAGTGGCAAATATAAAAATATAAATACAATTTTATGATATGTTCACGCAAATTTAAAATCAAATGTTTCATTGGTCATCTTAAACATCTATAAATACGAGTCTGACCTACTTTCAAGTTTTTAAAAATATATACCTTCCGATTTTATTTACATAATATATGCCATATATTGCAGGATTACAATATCACTTAGTATATAAGT
Organism: Rhaphigaster nebulosa; assembly: GCA_948150685.1. Taxonomy (NCBI): domain Eukaryota; kingdom Metazoa; phylum Arthropoda; class Insecta; order Hemiptera; family Pentatomidae; genus Rhaphigaster; species Rhaphigaster nebulosa. The sequence continues at coordinate 74,792,802 of OX411306.1, read as the reverse complement.
GTATATTTTGTAAATAAAATCGGAGGCTTAGAAAAAAAAGACTCGATGCTGCGTGAGAACGCCCTCGGCCTGCTATATTCCAGTGGGCGAGCTATAGTAATGTTGAAATGTTTAAATGAATTATCAGTTGATTTAATGATTTGTTAATGTGAGTTTTTAACAGATAGTTTAAATGTAGTACACATAAAATAATGAAACATATATATTACTTTAAGTTTATTACAGTTATAGTCACTATTCATCATAAAAAATGATAACTGTATTTTAAATTGCTCATTTTTTGAATTTAGTTTTTAGAAATGAAGATGAATATATAACATTTGAAACTAGTAAACAAAAACAAAATTATAGAAGTGGCAAATAATTTATCAATCCCTAATAAAAAATAGTTCAGAAAATCATAATTTTTTTTTAAAGTTTGGAATTCTACACATAAGTAGGCAGGTAAGGTTTCTCTAGAGTTCATTTTTTTTTAATGTCTTTAAACAGCACTTTTGCAGTTCCGGATGAAACTGGGTACAATAGTTTCTCGTAGGCTAATTAGAAATATTGTAGGGTTAAATGACCCCACCCCGCACATTTGGATACGAGGGGAGGAGCACTCTTCTGAACTTCACCGAAATTTGTCACATTTTTTTCTCATTGGCCGTTGTAAACTATTCATCCATACTGTTGAATGTTTGGCCGTTTTTTTATAAAACTTGGAACTAATGTTTTTTATTAGTCAACTAGAAATATAATATCACTTTTAGATGGTCAGAAAGAAATATACGTAAAAAGTCTCATGAAAAACCTAATTTACCCAAACGCCCCTCCTCCGCACAAAAAAAAAATAAAAGCCTTAATCACGTACAAAAATATTTAGTGAGCTATTAGCAAACATGTATTCCCAGTTTCAATCGAAATTAGTGTTATAATATAAATTTTGCTACAATACATATCATCGGTTCTTAAGAAACGTGTGTACTATCTACAATCCAAAACAGGCAATATAAGTTCAAAAATTTTGATGAATATTCACAAAAGATGTGTGTGTGTGTGTGTGTGTGTGTGTGTGTGTTGAACATTTTTAATCAATTAAAATAACAGTTCTAGTTGGCTAATTAGAAACGTGAGTTCCAAATTATATTTAAAAAATTGCCTTATTACATAAGGAAAATTCACAAACATAAACGAACATTAAAAGCCTTGAACATCCAGTCTTTTTATTAATATTTTTGAAGGAATATGTCAGTGATTTTCAAGAAAATTCAAGTTAAAAGTAATAGTATAATTTGAATAATGATAATCTAGTTAAAATTTATAGATAACATTAGTTGTGGGTATAAAAGGCCATTAATTTTTTTTTCTTATAAACGTACTCAGAAGACAGCCAAAAAACAAGATTGAGGGATTTGAAAGATTAGCCTTCAGTGGAGTCCGGTGGTCAAAACATTGTAAAACGTGCAATAAAAATAAAATGTAAAAGTGCGCAACGAAAAATAAAATTCTGCACTGCACGTCGTTTCATAAACTACTATTTTTCTTAACAAATTGGAGCATTGTTATGTAAAATGTGAAAACCTCACGAGCTCTTAATGGAAATATTTTTCTACTTTTCATTGTTTAAAATGTGCAATTTCGTGTAAAATAAAACGAACGTATGTTAATCCGGATGTCTTAATTCTTGTAAATAATTTGTCCCCGATCGATTTCAAGCAACCGAAAAAAAGTGCAATTGCACGAGAATCCGAGCTCTAGTCATCAGCTTAATAACCGAAGAAGCGTTTTAAAAATAGCTAGAGGAAGTAAAATGATTAATTATTTAAATAAACCAATCAACATCTCACGATATGGAAGTGAGATAGTTTAGTAATTTTACGCAAAAGCATGAATGTTACTGTAGTTGCCAAAAAACCACGTGGTGGGTCAAAATAATTTTTAAAAAGAATTAGACAGAAGTATATGTAGAAGATCTCAGTGTCAACCAACTTTAACCAATCCTCGCAATAGTGAATAGATTGAAAGGAATAATTAGTATTAAGTAACAAAATGTACCACACAAAGCAATTACTATAAACCTAAAAAGATGTCATGTAATAGCACATTTTTAGACAAGAGATGTCTAAAACCAGAAAAAATAATTAATAAAAAACAAAAAAAGATATGGATAGTGCTCTAGCAAAAAAAAAAGTTTATTTTAATAAATACCCTTTGTCTAAGCTTCCTTCCAAGTTCCAATTATCACTTTAACATAACTTATATCGGCGTTCCCATTCTAAAAAGTAGTGATTTTCTTATTCGTAAATTTATCATGGGATCGACAATATGTTCAAACTAAAATTTAAATATTGGCATTAACTATAAAAAATATGTTTATATAACTTAGTTTAATGAAAATAATATATGAGGATCTCAATAGATGGCGCAACGATCTTTCATTTAGTATTTTCATCATACTGATGGCTCTTGGCAATTACAATTAATGCAATCTGAATGACCTGCCCCCTGAATAGCGGACTCAGGCGAACCTGCGATAGCAAGCAGTTGATAGTGGTTCTTCCGTTGATAATAACTGCTGAATGAATGAAACTGCAAGGCACGTGTGTTTCGTAACAAGCTTCATTCAGATTTTCTATCTAATTCTATTGTAAAACTCATGAAAATTCAAGGTATCGCAATCGTATTTACTCTAAATGCTTTTAGAGAACGGATATGTTAGAAAAAGTTGAATAAAATGAAGTTAATGTTGGAATTCACAAATTTTAAAATATAAAGTTTATTCAAAAGTAGTCATATAACAAATTAATAATTTAGTAATGGCAACTTGTAAAATTCAATGCGTTTTCATTTATCTCGAGACTACAAGATAATTCATGTAATTACTGTTTCTACCCCTAAAGGTCCCTCATTATTAAATTATATTCTTTTATAATATTTAATTGCTCTAGAAAAACTTGTAGCGCCAAAATCGTTTGTTCATCATCCTTTAGAACCTTAGAAGACTTAAGATTAAAATATCGCTGAGAATTTGTTTGATACTTCTAATAATTAAAAATAAATTTCATAAATGAGGATAAATAATTAGTAATTTAATAAATAAAATAAGTACAAACCTATTGTATTTTTTAAATTAATAACTGTTATAAATGATAGTTTATTCCTCTAAAGATAAACTTAATTTAATTTTGGTTTCTTCCGGAGTGGGAATAAAAATATCAGAAAAGCACTGCGTATCGTAAATTACCTGTTCAAGTCTCCCTCCTACCGGCTGAATAAAGAACCACAGAACATATATCTGGATGAGGACCCTTGTGAAGAAGTAGAAGGAAGGATGAAGACGAGGCTGGTGGGGCAGAAGGAGCTCATTTGCCTGGAACAGAGAGGAGAGTGCCCGGGGGAAATCAGAACTCCTTAGCCAGGGGCACATATATCCACACCCGGGCACATAACAATCGTCTCCACGGCCGTTCTCCTCCGCAATTCTTACCGCCGGCTCCTTAGTGGCCGATGGAGCTCTATTCAATAATGCACTGCGCTTTCCTTTGTATATATACCGCGCCAATCGATGCTAGAGCCCAATGGGGTGGCTTTCTCCACTTCACCAATCTAGGGCCTACAAAATCTATCTTCGTGTTAGATGATCCGAAGAAGCTGTAGATGACAGATAAATAAGCACCTTGAAGTTGCATAAGTACATGTTGCATTCACAACGATTGATTATTGACCAACGACCTGTTCGCATTTATCCCATTGCATGAACTTCACTCGCTACCATACTCATCAGTTTCCCGATTTCGACTTCCAATTCAATATCCTACATTTCTTGTATGTACTCCAGTTAGGGCAGTAGGACGGTTTATTCTACAGGATGCCAACCTATTCTAGTCGGAGTAAGAAAGTCGAGATTTTTACCACGAAAAAAAATTCACCCCACTGTGGCGCAGCTTCTGGTTTCAGGAAAGCGTACTGCCTCAACAAGCTCGACTACCTCGTCATAAATGATTTAAGTAACATTGAATTTATATCATAGTTATAAATATAGGTATACCTAAAATATAAATAAATATATAATAATGTTTTTAAAATAAAATGGAAATAATTTTGAAAATGTAATATTCATAATCCCAAAGTTCTGTAGTGTACAAAAGGGCGGATCCAGAGATTGTTTTAGGGGGAGGAGGCTATCAGGACAGAGCCGGAACTAGGATTTTTGCCGAGGAGAAAAGGGTAAGCTCAATTTTGCCTCTCCATCTTTCACCACCCTTTTCCAATAAAAGTCAACAGTTTTAGAATAGTATTGTAGGCAGTATATTTCGAAATGTTTAAGGAAATTATTTTCGACCTTATAATTATTATAGCCAAACACATTTTTTTTTTGGTGCGATTTTCCTTTGTAATCAACAACAGCCATACCATACAATATAATGAGAGAGAAAAAACTCTAACTTTTTGTCTTGTTTAAGCCAATAATAATATCCCGAAAAAGTTCTAAATTAAACACAAACAAAATTGTTAGTATATATCTCCGGAACGCAGCCAACCGCAGGTCTAAAATCTATTTTTTTAAAACAAGACTCCAGGTAAATTATCATAAAAGATTCAACTGCGTCTGTAGGTACAATTTGATTTTGAAAATCAAATTAAACTTGTTATTTCTTTATTGCTTCCTCCCTACCGAAGCTCTCAAACCCATATGAAGGGCATAATACCTACTACTGTTCATCTGATTTTAATAAAAATTTTAAGGAATGTTGATACCTATTAATTTTTTCAAATTTCATTACCTACTTACGCATTCGCAAACGTGTTTTCCTCGACACACCTAATTTCAAAAACAGCTCGTCCGATTTATCCTAAAGTTGGAGGAGGGTTGGGGATTAGTGTGATAATGGTCCAGAATAAATTTTACTGAATTCCATTTCCTACTTTCGCTTCCGCTTGCGTAAACCTAATTCCTTGAAATACAGACGATATTCATTATATTCATGAATATTATATTTTCTATGTATATTTTTATCAAAATTAATTTAAATTTTTCCGTCATTTATATTAAAAAATAAATAATAAGAACATAATGAAATCATGGTGTTTATTTCGTAATGCTAATCTTCTTTTCTTTTTTTTTAAATTTTGACCTTTTCATAATCTGTACAAAGTTTAATTACTTTTATTTGTTTATTTAACAATTATTGAAAATAAAAAAAATTGTTATTATTGTTAAAAATATCCATAAATTACTTACATTTTTGCCAATCTTTCTCACTTGATTACTGTTTAGTTGTACTTGCATATTAGCCCTTGTTAGGATTTAAGTTTTAAAGTTATTACTATTATTATTTTGTTTTTATTTCATAAATGGTCTCAATTATAATCAAATTTTAATATGCAATTTAATTAAAAATTATTCAAATTATAATATATAATTTAAATAGTTATTTGGTGATTTTTTTTATAAAAAATATTTTAAAAGAAATTGTTAAAGTGTTGTGATATATTGATGTTCTGAGATATAATTTATTAGCAATATTAATATTTTTGTAGATCAACTTAATATTGAGCCAGGCGTCTTGAAACGTCATTTGTAAAAGAAAAATATGAAGCATAAAGGGTTTAAAATTCCTTGATAAATTAAATCACTTTAATTAAATTAAATTGTGTTTTTTTTGTTTAAGAAAGAAAATTGATTGACGAACTGGCTATATCAGTATTCTCATGTATGCTGATCTTGTAGATTTTGCATCAGTATAAAAACGATGAGCTGTGTATGAGCAAACACTCTCTACGGGGCAGCTCCTCAAAATGTGGGCGCCCTTCACCTTATTTGTCTTCGGTAAGAATTTTTTATGTATACTTTTTACATTTAACGTGTTTTTGAATGTTTATCAAACATTCAACATGTATCAATATTTGTATGCAGAGTTGTCAAGATAGATCAAAACAGGGGACAGTTATTATTTTGTTGTGATGAGTTATAAATTAAATTATTTTAAATAATACTATTATTATAAACTTCAAAATATTATTATAAATCAAAAGCTACAATGCCACTACAAAGTATTGCAATGATAATCACTGTTTCCAAAAACGTCGTATAAATAACTGGTTTCCATGTTGTATGGCTTTATATGAGTGAACGAAAAATAAATATCAAAATAAAGACCTGAAATATGTCAATATTCAATATTAACAAAGCCCTTTAAGATGGATGAATAATTATTTAATAAATTTATTAATGTAATGTATACGAGAATATATTCAAGTTTTAAGATATTTCTTCGAAAATTTATCAGATTTTTTTCTCGCTCTTCAATTTTTCCCTACCATTAATGGATAGAGTTATATTATATCAATTATATCAAAATATTATAATGTGTAACCTCGATACATTATTGAATTAAGCATGTATACATTTTTCAAAATTATTTTCTCCTATGTTTATTATTTATTTAAACTCTAATGGTTCGATTCCTGTTGGTTCTTACGAAGTAATATTTTGCAAGAAATGAAGATTATAAAGTAGCCTATAGCAGTAAAACTTTCCAAAATACATTAATAGTATTTTTTCAACTCGCAAAATAATTAGGTACTTGTTTCGAATCATGTTTTTTATTTTTTCTAATTTATTTATGTTTCCAGCGTTTTTGGCACTGGCCACAGCCGATAATGGTAAGTAATTATTGACATATATTATTAAAGCGTGAATGATTAACTGGAAAACAGGTTTCTGTATTTATTGGGCATTTTATCCACAGCCTGGAAGCCAGGTAAGCAATACACTTATCGAATTCGAGGAAGAACTGTGACTGGTATCCATCAAGTAAAGAACCAATATTCAGGAGTCTTTGTCCGTGCCAAATTAACGGTCACTGCCGACACGGAGAACACACTCACGCTTCGAGTAATGCACATTTTTTATAATCTATTTCAATAACTTCCAGGAATACAAATTTAAATTTAATTGATGGATAAACATAGGTTCAAGATGCTGAATATGCTGATATAAATCAAGAACTAAGTGAAGGATGGGCCACGCAGGTACCGGATGAACAACTAGAATACAAACAATACTCTCTCCGAAACGCCCCTTTCCAGTTAGTGATGAAAAATGGCGTTGTAAGTTATTATTATTTCGGATATTTACTAAAATCATTTATTTTTACAGTAATGTCGTTTTTAACTATTGCGTATGAATGGCTCTTATTTATTTTATTCAACAGGTAGACAAGATGGTTGTCGAAAAAAATCTTCCCGCTTCGGAAGTCAATTTTTTGAAAGCAGTGGCAAGTCAGTTCCAAGTAGACACACAAGCGGTTAACTTAAAACATTCAAAACATAACAATGTGCCAGAAGGAGATCAGCAAAATGGAATTTATAAGACAAGTGAGGTAGGCAAAGTAGTTTTGATCCTTTATATTCTCTACACTCTCTGAAAAATCCACTTATGGTTACAACCTTTCTTTTAGGATTCGATTAACGGTATCTACGAGACCCTCTATGAAATATATCCAATGCCAGATTACGTACTTCAAAGCAGACCAGAATTAGTACCGCTTCCGCAATTTAAAGAAAATGGTCATGTTTATAACATAGAAAAGACTAGGAATTTCTCCAGCAGTGATTACCACATTGTTTACCGATACGGTATGAATGGTCATGAAGGATGGAACGCAGGAACAAATCAGATGGGAAATTTTCTTTCTGTAAGTTAGAAGAAGATTATATGTACATAGTAACCATTACGGACCAACACATTCCTCACATAGCACTAACCAATAACACACGTTTTCTAGTCCACAACGCTTTTCTTTTTTTTTACAGAGGTCGTCTACAAGCAGAATTGTAGTAACTGGGAACTTAAAGAAGTACACCATCCAGTATTCTGACACCATCGAAAAGGTCCTTGTAGCACCACATATTTCAAATAGCCAGAAGGGACTAGCTGTCAGCCGTTTGACTCTTACTCTTGAATCAGTAACTTCTTCGCCTGGAAAATCTCACCCTGTTAGCCAATCCAGGACAATAGAAAATTTAGCTTTTGAGTATGAAGAAGGTGAAGCGCAAAGTGGTAGGCTTGTACAGGAAAGTAGTTCATCGTCATCTTCTTCATCAAGTAGCTCTTATGAAAACGGATCGCCAGGAGGTGACAGCTCAGACGCAACTGATAGCTCTTCAAGCATATCCGAAGAACATGAATACAATGAGCATTCAAAAACCAATATGAATAAATGGAAGGCTATTCCAGCTGCTGAATGGATAAGCCAAAAACAAACTGCTTTAAATTCTACGGAAAAGAGAAATAGAAAAGGAAACCAATCTAGAAGCTCCAGTTCTTCTAGTTCTTCCTCTTCTTCCAGTGAAGATACTTCAATCAGTTCTAGCGAAGAACATCTAGCCCCTCAACCCAAAATCAATGAATCCCCGGCTATTGAGTTTCTGCCTGATAATATGGTCAGCATGTCATCTCAAAAAGGCCAAGTATATGAAAAAATTGTAAATGTTGCTAAAAACATAGGTCAAACAATCCTTGAACCCACCAAAATATTAGCAGAAAACGTTCTTACCTCATTTTCTATTCTTTCTCGCCTAGTAAGTGGCGCAAATTCCCAACAACTTCAGCAAGCTCTTGATAAACTTTACTATTCTGATACCAGCCTTCAAGGTATGGAGAGTGGAGAAGGAACCAATAAATATCAAATCCGACAAGCATGGTACGAAAGATTTCTAAGAGTTTCCTTATATTTTAAAAAATCCATTATATTTTAGATACTTTGTTGTTATTTTTTTTTTCAGGGTAGCTTTTCGCGACGCAGTAGCAAATGCTGGAACTGGACCGGCTTTAGTTACACTCAAAACTATGATCCATTCTGGTAAAGTTAAAGGTGAGGAAGCAGCAGCACTTGTTGCCGTCTTACCTTCTGTTGCTCGCTACCCTACCACTGAATATATGAACTACTTCTTCGTGAGTTTACTCTATCTTAAGGTTTTACCTCTTTCGATGGAAATAAAATAAAAATCCTTTATCTTGCTATATCTTTTAGGAAATGGCCACCAGTAACGAAGTAGAAAGTCAGCAGTACCTAAACACCTCAGCGGTTGTTGCATTCACTGACCTGGTTAGAAAATCACAAGTAGATCGGCTTACCTCCCAACATCGGTACCCCGTCCATCTTTCAGGTTCTGACTCTAATACCCATCGTTCTGTGGTCGCTGAGAAATACATTCCATATTTCCAGAATAAACTTAAGAATGCTACCGCTCTAGGAGATTCTATAAAAGCCCAAGTATATATCCGCGCCCTAGGCAACATGGCACACCGCCAAATTCTGGCAGTTTACGAACCATATTTAGAAGGGAAATATCCCATTTCCAACTTCCAACGTTTTGTAATGGTTGCCTCTCTCGACGAATTAACGAAGGTTTATCCAAATACTGTTCGGTCAGTACTTTACAGAATTTACAACAATCAAGCGGAAGTCCCAGAGATCAGGGTTGCTGCTGTCATGCAGCTAATGAAAACTAACCCTCCAGCACAACTTTTACAACATATGGCAGAACAAACAAATTATGACCACAGTAAACACGTTAACGCTGCCGTCAAGTCAGCCATTGAGAGTGCTGCCAGAGAAGAATACCCTGCATATCCAGAAATGTTTGTATCAATTAGTGAAATCGTTGTCGTTAAGTGTAATGTAACAATGTGTAACAACAATTTTTCAATTTTTTTTCAGGTCACAAAATGCACAATCTGCTGCAAACTTACTTAATCCAGAAAATTATGAAGCCCAATACTGCAGGAACTTTATCTCTACCTTTATTGAAAAACATCAAAATACGTTGCAACACCACCACATGTCTTACATCCAAGAAGGTGAATACCCAAGTTCTATATTTTATACTCTTCAGAGAAACGTAGGAGGATATCTCAAGGAACCTGAAACAGTAAGTTGAGGACATCTGGAAATAAGCTATTAGTAGATATGTCATGTCTAAGATTGTAACTTTCTCTGCTTAATAGTTTTCAGTACTTACCTCAAGTTCCTACGACCTCATCAACTTATTACTGGAGAAAGTGCCACTTGGAAATAAAAAAAGTGATAGTAAAACTGAGAGATCCGATTATACCTACCAAAAGATTAATGATATACTCAAAGCAGAATATGATTCACAAAGGCAGGTTGAAGGAAACATCTTAGTATCCATGTTTGGAGCAAAACGATTTTTCACATTTGACAACCACACTATAGAACAACTGCCAAAGGGTAAGTCAGATATATTTTATATATATTCATCATATCTTATAAATCCAATGATATAAATCGTATTATGATTAAATGTTTTCATTGATACAATGATGATGAATGGTTCCTTCATTCGTTCCAGTTGCTCTCCAGTTACTACAAATGTTACAGACAGGTGTTGACTTCCACCCTACAAAATATTATAATCAAGACACTGTTGAAGTAGGATTCCCTATGGCCATGGGTTTGCGATTTACATACTCGTACACTGCTCCATCTGTTCAGTATTTGGGGCTGAAAGGAAATGGCAACGTTGAGCCACGAGCAAATTCAGAACGAGGTGCTCTTCCATTCACTGCTGCATTAAACGGTCGAATCCAATATCTGTTAGTAGAATTTATCATATTTAATTAAAAAATAGTATTCCAATAGAATATGTTTTAATGAGATATTGTGTTATAGTCAAACTAATCAGAGACGAGCAAAAATAGCATTTGTTTTTGGACAGCAAAGATACGTAGCAGGATTCGAACGAGCAGCTCAGATTAATGTACCACTTGAAGGAAAGTTGCAGTTTGATGGAAACCAGAACTCATTACAATTTTCATTTCAACCACGTCATAACAACAATTTGCTGAAGGTCTTACAATACCGCACGTATGTTTACACTACCTACCACAATATCAATGACGTTAAACCATACGTTGAAGGATCTCATGTTAAACAAGTGACGGTAAATAATTCTGAATTTCCAGTGATGGTAAGAATTCATAACAAATATTTCCTTTACAATACCGCTATAAATGAATAATTTAAAATAACATGCCAAATCATAATTATTTTCAGTACAACATCAGATACGGTAAAGAGCAAACCGGACACACTTTCCAGGTCAAAGGTGAAAGTGAAAAGAGTTTGCAGGACTTGTACAGCGTTGTGAAGGAACTTAACTACATTCCCACTGATATTCTCACATTGATGACCTACTTCGATGATTCAATTGCCAACAACAACTACGCAGTCTACTACAATCCACAAGAAAGCACATCTCAGGAAATAGTTATCAAAGTTTCCTATAAAACCCGGCAGGGAGGCGAGCAAAGCCAGAAGAAAAACAGAATTTTTTGGAAATCGCACCCAAAGAGCAAAATCAATCCTGTACAAGGATCAGGTAATCTGGGACACCCATCAGCATTAGAGAGTCGCATTGAAGATCTGTTAAGTAACGCCAACTCAGGAATCCAAGACGGCGAAGCGCGTGTTTTTGATGCTTCAATTTCTTTTGGTGGGAAACAAAACAAAGGGCAGTACTCTATTACGATTGGGCATTCAGACAGTCCAGTTTCCGAACAATCACGTTACCTAGTATACTACCGAGGAATACCTTTCGAGGGATCTACCAATGCCAATGGATTAGAGGTAAACTAAATGTTTATGTTGTATTTGATGCTTTAGGAAGAAAAAAATATACTATTGAAAGTATAAAATATTAATTTTCAGGCCGCAGTAGAAATAAATGTTAAAAAACCGTACGTTTCCCTTTTGAACTACGAGCATGCAATTAATGCTGAACCTACATCTCATATAGAAGGAAAAATAAACTTTGGTCAGGGTAGCAATTCGAAGATAATTTTCCAGGTAAATACTGATCACTAAGCCTTTGATATTTATACATCTGTATATATATATCTATATATATATATATATATATATATATATATATATATATATATATATATATATATATATACACACTAAATATACACATATTTGATTTTTTACAGGGTAAAATGGAGAGATCGCAACAGAGGAAGCGTTACGTGCAAGAACATTCCCTCTCTACTTTATGCGCTCAGCAAATGAAGCAAGGCCATTACTTACAATATCCATGTCGCAATGCAACTCTGGCTGCAGGTTATCTCGATAACTATGACGTTTCAATCAATTACCAGAATGTTCCTCCACAATTCAAGAGAGTAGCCTACTGGTTATACAGTCATGCACGAAACATAGCATACCAGAATAATGTAGAAAATGTTGTAGATATCAAAAATCCAGAAGGAGTTCTTAATTTCGGCGTCCGATTCTCACACGATCTCAGACTTCTTAACGTATCGGTGGAAGCTCCTTCGCTGAGTTCACAGTTTCAGAACATGAGAGTAAACGATATGGTTATACCATTCCTAGTTCAGCATCCAAGATACAATCAGTTCCAACATATTTCTCACCAAGTTTTCAACAAGAATCCAGCAGGTATTGTATATGTTGAAATGATTATATCTAACTACAAACAGTAATAATTGAAATGAAAGTAATATGGATATAAATATTTTTAAGGAACATGTACCTTGGATGCATTAAATGTAACAACATTCAATAACAGAACATACCCAGTAAACTTAGGGGATTGTTACCATGTTGTTGCTATGTATGCTCCTCAAACTAGCCAAGAATATCAACAAGGACAACAATACTTTGAAAGCAGTAATCTTTACCATAAGGATTTCGTTGTACTGGCCAAACAGACAGATTCGCACAAGAAGGTACCTTTAATAAGTTTTGGCATTAATTTCTTTGCTACAGTCTTATAAGTTTTAAGTTCTGATTAAGCATGTAATATTTCCCAAATCTCTTCGGAAAAGAAAGGAAAATCGAAAAAAAGAATGAAACCTAATGATATAAAAATCAATATTTTCCTATTTTAAATTGTACAATTATTTGTAAATAAACGAAATGTACCTCGTCCGTTCGCTATCTATAGTTCTCCTGATAGGCCGTAGTGGCCGAGAGTGTTAAGGCGTCACATTGGGAACCTCGAGTTTTCTGTGGCGCCGGTTCGAATCCGGGCCAGGGCGGGTTGAAATTTATTTCGTGGTTGGACCCACGGAGGTTTTCAAGTTTGAAAACCTGTAGGAATAACCGACCTGTTTGGCATCACTAATTAAAACCGACGTTAAACACTAATTAAAATTTTTATAAAAAGTTCTGCTGGTAGGCTGTCAATTAATACAATGTCAGGACCATATTATGAATAGATTTATCCATATAAGTGGGGAAATAGGTTTCCGACTAATTATCATTCCTTAGGATTATATTATGCCCAGTTACTTCGCAAATAGATTAAAAGTACTAAAACCGAGAGAACGTATTTTTGTTTTTGCTAAAAAATAACAAGCTAAATGTTGCATAGGCAATCCTTGCTTTTAATAATTATTTTTAATCACTGCTTGGTATTAATAGAGGTGGGCCAATGAAACTGAACTAAGAACTGAAAGGATTGAAAAGCTAATCTCTTAAAAATTAAAATGGAAATTGAAACTGATTGAAAGTCTCATAACATTATTAATTAACTTATATCATTATGTTCCATCAAACCTTCAATGATTACAGTTACATTTTTTCCATGCTAAATTGGAAATACCGAATAAAACCTACAGTTGGAGAAAAATTATGCACTTTTTTTATAAATTATTTTTTTTTCCTGAACTGATCTATTTTATTCTTGAAAAAATAAATAAATAGATAATTTGTGTGTGTGATTGTAACAGCAAGTTACTTTGTTTACTAGATTGCATAAAAACATAATTAATAACTAATAGTCGGAAATAACTTTCGTTTCTATTAAAAATTAAAATGTTGGGTTTGTATTAACAAATATGACTACATAGAATTGTGTCTATCTAACATATCTATTGTGTCTGGCTATCTAACATTATAAAATATTTACAGGTAGTAAAAGTCATTGTTGGAAACGATGTTGTAACATTGGAGCCTTCTGGATCAAACGATGTCTCAGTCAAATCTAACGGCGAAAGCGTACAGCTTTCTGAACACAGCATAGCTCGATGGGAAGCTGGTCCACACGATCTTCAAGCTTATGTTCAACCTGGCACCACCAATGTAGTCCTTCAGTTCGTAGAGCATGGTATTCAAGTCGTTTACGACGGATATCGAGCTCAAATCCAGATTCCAAACAGCTACAGGAACATGGTTCGTGGTTTATGCGGTACATTCGACGGAGAACCTGTTAATGACTATACTTCACCTAGAAACTGTGTAATGAGAAGCTACCAACATTTCATTGGATCATACGCCGTCGCAGACTCAACATGTCAAGGTGAGGCTAAGGAAGTTCATTACCAAGCACAGAACGCTACTTGTTATAATAAAGAAGTTATCTTCGCCAATGTGGTATCAGATTATGATGTTGGGCGTGGAAGCAGCCAGGGAACCAAACGTGTCAATTCAACCAAAAGCAAGCCGAGTATAAAGAATCAAGAAGACTGTTCAGGCCACAAGATTAAGATTGCGAATGTTAATGGAATGATTTGCTTTTCGATGAAAACTCTGCTAACTTGTAATCCCAACTGTCAACCGGAAAGCTCTGTTGAAAAGAAAATGGGATTCCATTGCATGAGCGATTCCAGTGCGGCCCGACATTGGGTGTCCATGGTAAAGAAGGGAGCTGATCCTGGTCAGAAGAAATCTAATTATGAAATGACTATCAAGCTTCCCGAAAAGTGCGTTCCTAGTAATTACTAAATGTCATATTAATAATTGTAAATATTTATGGTCTTTATAACAATCCCGTATTTAACAAAACATTTTTCATTGTTACTTGATAAACTAAGTTTGTATTATAAATGCATGCTGTTTTTTAATGTTTCTCAAATTAGTATTGCAAATTTACTTCCATTCCATGGCTCAAAATAAAACAAATTAAAATTTTCAGAATAACATTTCTTTGATTTTTAAACCCAAGAAAATGATTTACAATGACTGGTAAATGAATGAATTTCAGACAAATTAATAAGCAGTTAAAACTTTACTTTCTGATCAAAACTATGTTACTTCCTGCTCAATTAGAGTTATAACCTATGCAAATGTACAATATTGAATTGAAGACATGAGTGTGGTATGTTATGGATGGTATAGATGAAGATACTATGTTCCAAATTTAAAGTTTTAAGAAAATGACAAACAATTTTTTTTTAATGTAATTTTTGAAAGATATGATCCATCTAATCTACTGAGAAATCATGCGACTAACCCAAAATCTTGGGTTGTTTATGCTAAAACCCGTCATTCATAAGAAAAAATCAATATTCGAAAATTTGTAACATAGCACAATGCAATCCACTCATGTCTTCAAATGTTCTAAACTATGGAAATCAGCTGTCTTTCTCGACGTAGAACAGGCCTTTAACAGATTCCGGGACTACTGATACGGAACTGCTTAACAATCTACTTAATTTTCTCATCCTCTACAAATTTTCTCATAATCTGTTCCAACCTCAGTAATAGAACCTTTAAGTGCTTTGAGCCAGAACCTCTTTTCTCGGTCTGTCGCTATGGGTTCTTCTCACTGAATATTTAACTAATCCCAACATTATACAGCTAGCATTCCAACCTTTCCTAGCACTGTTCCGGTTTAAATGCTGATGATGCATCTGTGTTACCTGTGAGTAATATCCCATCTATTTCATCCCACACTCTGCAGTTACATTAAAAATTGTGCCAAAAATTGAGGAATAAAATAAATCCCAGCAAAACTCTTTTCTTATTGAAGTTGCAAACCAATTTTATCCTATTACACAATTTCATTTTATTATGTTCCAATTTTACCTCTTATTTTAAAAAATCGGCTATCGGTCTTCTTTAAAATTAGCAATATTCCATTATTATCATATCATCGGTCCCAGGTTAAACTTACGAATGTGAACAATTCGATTTTTTAATTTTGTTATAGTATTTCGGTTGAAACAGCCTGCAATAAAATTACGAAACTGTTACAGCATTAGAAAGTGCTGAAATTGCAGACGAAAAATGTCTGAAAGTCTGAAGCTCCCACGTTAAAGTAATGAATATGAGTATTCGTAGATTTGAAGTTTCCTGAACTCCCAATAATGCTATTTCGTTACTCTATATTCGGAAAAATATTAAAACAGGGCCAATTCAGAAGTTTAACTCACTTTTAGTGTTTTTCTGAGAAAAAATTACATTGAATTACTATTGAGATTACTTGAATTACTATCCACTAATCAGCAATTTTTCAAGAATGATTACTTCTTTTAAAGCTCTTCGAATCCCTTTCCATTTTTTTCAAAGTCCTTTTCCTTTTCCTAAACTGGTCCTTCAGTTTTCTCAAGATTTTTGACATGTGAAGTTGAATTACCCGTTCAAATTCTGACAAATCGTCCTGAATTTTTGTGATACTTTGTGTATTTCTATTATTATTTTCTTCAATAAAAGTGCTTTCTTAAAATGTATAATAATTTGTTTATGAATCTACAACCTCTGAAATCAATCTTTTTTAATTCTAATCCAATAATTTTATGTTTATTGCGCACAAATTTAAGTTGAAAATTTAAACATAAAATTTCACCCAAAAACTTAGTGATCAGATCACCTCTTCACATTTTCATATATCACGAGGATTTTCATGTATTTTTTTTATGATATGAAACTAATTACAATAGTTTTAATAATTATAATAAGGGATTTAATCATGAATAGTGAGTGAATAATATAATGGGCTAAGGGCTTACTTAAGGGATTAGAGAAATATAGAAAAGGAAAAAAATGAGTAAAGCATCAGGAATAAGATTTCCTATGAATTCAATCCAACAATGTTTTTCTTTAAAGATAATAAAAATTCTCTCATTTGATATGTCTACGGTCAATAATAAATAATTTTAACAATATTGTCAGCAACCAATAATTGCTTCTTCATGGAAAAATATTTCAAAACTATGTTTCATAAATTATACTATATTTTAATTTTAATAACACAACCACAATTATCCAAGATACAATTAATAACTCCTTCAAGTTAAGAAAAGATCCTTCTTCAGCATTTTAAAATAATAATATAAAATATTATTTAATACTATGTATGTATTTAATACACTCTATTAAAAATTAAAATTATTATGTATTAGTGAAATTAATTCTTCCATTGTATAACAAATATTTATTTACTCATAACTTTTGTATTTCCCCGCCAATGTTTTAAATACTTGGATTACGCTATTCCATTATTATAGTCTGGACGCTGTTCTTAAAACTAACAACATTGGTGCTATACATAGGAAATTACGTTTTAAAATCTGTTAGTTAAACTTAAAATCGGTCAACGCTTAATTAAGGGATCCTTTTTGAAATCGAGCCAAACCAGCATCGTCATTACTTAAATTTAACCCAAATATTTGAATTAATCAATCAATAATTGAATTAATAATTTAAATACTAATGTATTGTCTGGAATTATCTTCATCAGCACTAACTACTAACTATTATGACAGCGAGGCTACCCATTCTCAAGTTAAAGTTCGCATAAAATATAACACATTACATTCAATATCTTTATTAAATGTTTTGTAATACATTATCTAAAAAAGGAGGGGACTGCATTTTTATCGGGAACGACCCCGAATTAAATCTTGGCTATGAGAAAATTATCTCAGATAGAAAATAGGCGGGGATCGTTAGAATAAGACGATGATTTGTAAAGCGCTTTTTGGGTCCAAGCAAACTATAAATAAATTTCTGACATCAGTAAAGGAATAAATCGGATTGTAGGATATTGTTGACAACACTGTCTTCGAAGATGAAACGACGTTTATGATGACATTTTAAATTTAAGATCGTGACAATTGTCCAAGAAGACCCAAATAATTTTAATCAGTTTTGCTAAGATACTACACGTCAGTAATGGCTCTATGTTCCCTTGCGTGATTATATTAAAGCAATACCGTTATAAATAAACAGGAGGATTGATCATTTTAATTCATAAACCACTTTATCATTATTCTTAACTCATAGATTTTAGTTATTTATAAATATAAAATTTAATTATTTCCCTATCACTGTAAGAGATTTGTATAAATATGTTACTGGAAGACCTAAATGATACCAAACCTGCTATATAATCCATCAAGTGCTAATTATTAACCTTGTATGAGTTACCTCAAACTTTCTATCATGGTTCGAATAAATGATAGCGTTAACACAGTAAACAAAAACAATAGATAAAGCACCACAAGCGGAACGACTAAAATAAAGAATCACTCCTTCAGTCCGGGACAAGCGGAGAACTATGATGGGAATGAACACTTAAATTTTACGAAGTATCAGATCAGAAACATATTATTCATTCTATACTCAGTGCCGTGAGGTCTAGAATAATTTTCGATTCTTTTCCCATTCATTTCTTTTCATGTTCCATACAATCTGTTTTACAATTGTCAATAGAAAAAACGCAATGCCTGCTTTTTTCAAAACTCACGACACCAACATACCCTCCAGAATTGACCTATAGAGTTTTTGGAATTAATCTAAACTAAAATAATAAACTTGACTGGATAGATCGTAATAGGCGGATAAAGGAATAATTACGAAAAAGGCTGAATATACTTAAGGTTCTTGCTGAATGTTCGTGGGGAGCAGATTGATCAAGAATGTTAAAACTGTATACCTGTTTGATAAGATCCAAGTTAGACTATGGTAGCATTGTGTATTCATCAGCGAATCTTTAACAGCTTTTCGCTTTAGACTAACAAGGAGTGCACGATGTGTCCGGCGCCGATTTTGATCAAACTTTTCTGGGTAATTCTGCATTGAAAAAATTCGACACATATTCAACCGTTTCGTCCAATGGGCTCTAGGAGTAGAGACAAGCACTAAAATGGCCTTATAATACTTTATTTTATTTTATACTTTAAATTTTATTATGCTTTATTTTATACCTCGAGACTGGAAAGTGATATCGACATGATTTTTGCAGCAAAATATTTGTATTTTAAAGTATATTGAAGGAAAAATAATACCATTAAAAAATAATTGATTTTTTTAGAGTTAAACTTAAAAACATGTTTAAATTATTAAGTAAACTAGCCTTACACTTTTTTCACACTCAATTGTTGATGTTGAAAATTTATTCAAACATTCTTGATCAATCTGCTCCCCACGAACATTCAGCAAGAACCTTAAGTATATTCAGCCTTTTTCGTAATTATTCCTTTATCCGCCTATTACGATCTATCCAGTCAAGTTTATTATTTTAGTTTAGATTAATTCCAAAAAACTCTATAGGTCAATTCTGGAGGGTATGTTGGTGTCGTGAGTTTTGAAAAAAGCAGGCATTGCGTTTTTTCTATTGACAATTGTAAAACAGATTGTATGGAACATGAAAAGAAATGAATGGGAAAAGAATCGAAAATTATTCTAGACCTCACGGCACTGAGTATAGAATGAATAATATGTTTCTGATCTGATACTTCGTAAAATTTAAGTGTTCATTCCCATCATAGTTCTCCGCTTGTCCCGGACTGAAGGAGTGATTCTTTATTTTAGTCGTTCCGCTTGTGGTGCTTTATCTATTGTTTTTGTTTACTGTGTTAACGCTATCATTTATTCGAACCATGATAGAAAGTTTGAGGTAACTCATACAAGGTTAATAATTAGCACTTGATGGATTATATAGCAGGTTTGGTATCATTTAGGTCTTCCAGTAACATATTTATACAAATCTCTTACAGTGATAGGGAAATAATTAAATCTGACGGCAGTTTTGAATAAACAAAATCTGTTAATATACTTCAATACGTAGAAGAATACTGTTTTCATTACATATAATTCAATGGATCCTAATCGCTCGAAAATGTATTTATCTCATTTTAAATTGTGTAACTCTAAAATTTACTGTATCTCTACCACTGATAATGTTTTTATATCACTTATAAACACTTTAATCACGGCCTAAAATATTCAAATTAAATTTCAATTTACTATGATGCCCAGAGAAAGGCTGGTTTCTTAACCATGTACATATTATAATACACTAAAATTATCTGTGATCAAGAAATAGTAAATATTACACTTTTAAACCAGTTTATTGTTGTAAGAAAAAAAAAGTAATATTAAATATTAGAGTGACCGAATTTTTTAAACTAAATAATTAAATTATGGAGCGTTCTGATATTGAATTATATGACTAAAACAGTATTATTATAGGAGGATCTATATATCTATAACATTTATACACGTTTATATACGTTTATAACATTTATATATATATTAACTAGCCCTGTAAATAGTTTATGTGTAGAAGCTTGGTAGCGCCTCTAGCTGTAAGAAGAAGTCAACTTGCATGCTGATATATTGGGAAAGCCAAAATTCGATAATGAAAATCCAGGAGATTCTCAGATAACCAAAGCCGGCAGTCTTCACTAGGAATCCGAGCAATAAGATACATATAACCTGGAAACAATAACCGATGAATTTAATTATCCAACATGCACCTTGAAACTACCTGCACTAGACTTAATAAATACAATAAAAATAGGACCTCAGAATTCATCTATTTGAAAGAATATCAAAACATTAAAGATAAATATAGCAATTGTATTAACATTTATACAGATGACTCCGAATCAAACTGTAGCGTAGGGTATTCCGATTTAATTGAATCCAGTAAAATTAAATAAAAGCTTCCATCTGCAACCAGAAACTTTAATGCAGAATGCTACGCTGTTAGTACCATATTATGCAGCGTGAACAAAAAAAACATTATTATATGTTCGGACTTCCTATGCATTGATGGAATTTACCGACATATACTCTATATAGAGTATATACTCAACATATAAAGATGTTATAAAGAAAGTTCAAGTTTACCCATCGATGATTAAAAATTTAAACAAGAACTTTTCGTTTGGATACCATCACACATAGGAATTAAGGGGTATGAAGTGGCCGATCATGCAGCCAAGGAAGCAGCATTATCATCATTCGAAGTGACCACTATCTACAGCACACCAGCTATGCAGTTATTTGAAATTCCAAGCTAAGAAGACCTGGAACCAGCTGTGGGAAACCATTGAAGAGCGCAATAAATTTAAAAGAATAAAAAAAGGAAATAAAGTTGGAAAAGTTCTATCCGCAAAGAAGAGAAGACGTTGTTACTAGACTAAGGATTGATCACACACGACTTACGCACGGTTTGGTTTCCCTATTCAGAATTGAGAACAAGATTTTCACAGCTTTTCTTGAACGTTAAATCAAAGCAACCAATACAACGATCGGATCCTTCTGATCCGTGAAACTAACAACCTTTCAATTCATTAAAATATCTAATCTAAACAAAAACAAAACATTCCAGGGAACTATATTCGTGAAATCAATTAGACTTGCTTCTCACCACTTTACAGTTTCCTTCCGATACTGTATTCAAAATTTCAATCATGTTCACAAAATAAAACGTTGTAAGTGTAATAAATTATAAACAAAAAATTCATTCCGATCGTTAACCCGGAAAATCGGATTGTTATAATGAATAAAGTTTAATAGGAAAACTATCGGCTGGAACCAGGACCGAGGAAAAAGTGCATCATAGCCGGGAAATCGTTATAAGCTGGGATATTATAACAAAGTTTATCTCATAGCATAAACACGTGTTACTGACTAAACTAAGATCAAAATAAACAAAAATAAAAAAAAATTAAATATTAAAATTATTAACATATAAGATGCCGAAAAACGCGCAAGAAGGAATAGTTCGAAAACTTAGATTTTTCACGAGGAGGGACAAACGTACAACATATCTTAAAGCCAAATTTACTCCACATTTTACAATCCAAAATGATATCTCTACTGAGCTAATATGGCAATTTCCGGATTTGATACTCGGTGGATGCAGAATTTGATGCTCTATAACTCATGAGTTTTTCTCTCATTTCCAAGCTACAGTTATATTGCATAATAGTAAATTGTAAAAATGTTTAGTATAATTAATTATCATTATTACTTTAATCGCCAGTTAGAGCGTAAAGAATTGCCTAGCTTACAATACATATGGAAAAAGAAAAAATGCATATAAAAAACGAATTATCTATACAGCGCATGATCTTCTAATCAGTATTCAGTAAAACATTAGTCAAACAAATTGCAGATATAAAAAGTGCTGACTAGAGCACAAGCGTATTGGTTAAAAATAGTGGGAAATATTTTGCAATCAGTCTTGGCTGATACAGCATGTGGGCAGCGGTCCTTCTTTACTCCTTAGGTAAATAACTGCTTGCATTAATAAAATTAAGAAAGGAAAAAAAAAATAGTCCTGTTATAAAATCCACTAGCATGAATAAGCTATTGAATGCTTGGCAGTACTAAAGCATAAATCGATGATTAGTATATAATTAAAATTGATTGTTTAATTGGGTCAAGTTAAAAGTTAAAAACTGGGTCAATTAAGAATTTTAACCACAAATTGGTTTGTTTTTCATTAGAATATGCAATACATGGTACTAATATAGGTAAATCGAATTTTAAAAATAATGAATTTAAAAAAAAAATAACTTATACTCAAACATCTTATAATTACATAATAAATTAATTTGTGAAAAGTACACTTCCCATAAATATGTAACTCATATTTTTAAAACCACATTTATAACGACGTTTCGATCGTCCTTCTTCTTCTTCAAGTTATTTTTTTTCTACAATACAACATCAACTAATTAATTCCAAATATTTATAACTTAATTTACAATATCGTTTGTTACTATATTAAAGATTGTTTACATTTAATTTACATTATTCTCTCCCCAATGTCCTGCCATCAGTATAATTTTACTTCGTCAAATCCTTGCTGGTTATAATACATAAAAATATTTAATTGGGGAGTAATTTTCCTTACTGTCACTGTCACATATACTGCAATATCATTAAAATTGAACCTTGTACTAATCCTTGTTGTCAAGATGCCTCTCTACCCATTCTCTTCACACTTGCTATTATTTTTGTTTTAAAATAATATTACTATTATATTCTATATATTAAACTCAATATGCTTTTTGTTTAATTTTTATATCATAGATTATCTTATATTTAGTTTATTAATTATGTCCGCGTGATGGCTTTTTAGATTGACCGCATCTGTTTTGAAATTAACTACCTTATTTATGATTTTAGCAATGTGTATTTCTTCTGTTTTTCTATTTTTTGAATTTTATCGGTTTCTAATATTTCTAGAATATAATAGCAACACTATTTTAAAACAAAAATAATAGCAAGAGTGAAGAGAATGGGTGGGGAGGCATTTTGACAAGGATTAGTACAAGGTTCAATGTGTACTTTTCACAAATTAATTTATTATATATATTTTAACTTCCCTATATTGTAGAAATTGTTTAATATACTTATAATTATATTTTCTGTTATGACTGATTAATATTATATTTGAGATATGGTTAACCTTCTGTCATTACGACACATATAGGACGTTTGTGGGAACCCCTCACGCAACCTAGATTTCAAATTTTGTTTGGAACATCAAATCTTTGAGCATTGCTGTACAAGTCTCTTAATGTTTAAATATGACCTGGCTTGGATACGGTATTCCAAAGAAGCTAAGAGCTTTACATTCAAAAAGAATTAATAACAGTCTTTTGTTCTCTCATATTTTACAAACAGATGGTGGGTAGAGTCATCAACATCTCAATCAGATGATTTTTAACGAGCAACAACCCTTGATGAAATAATAACTGATTCTTAATTCGTTTCTTATCTGATTATGGTAAAATGATTATCCTTCTTATTTTTATTTTCCTCCCTCCTTCTTCCATTTCAGCGTAGAGTATCCTTGATCTATTTAAGCACGCTAAAAAGTTATAGCTGTTTAAAGCTTTAGATTCATTAATGTTCCTTCGCTAGCGTCTAATGAGCGTCAAGCTGCTTCTCAGCTGGACAATGAAAGCTATACATATCTATCGGAGACGACGCAGTGATCCCTTACCTGTAAACAATTTCCAGAGTTCTCCCCTCTTCCTCACATCACATTTTTTTTTTTTTACTGTGGTATCTGATAATGGTTTAACCCTTAGATCTTCTCCAATTCGCTCATTAAAGAAACTGTCTTTTCTGGTCCGGCCAGCTATTCTTCTAAAATGCACACATCAAAACAAGTTTTGCGTCACCACTGTTTTTTTTCAATAAATAAACTAGAGGCTTCTGATTCCAGTAGCACAGCATTAGAGAATAGATAAACTTGGAGAAGTCTCTAGGTTAGGAACCAAAACAAGACAATTGAAAAAGTGATAACCGGCCCTTTCAGCTTTTATCTTAAGTTCTGGTTTAGTGTTCGTAATGTGTGCCTGTCCTATTATGAACCTGTTCATGATAAGTAGGAACGTATCATCGCCAGGAAAACGCCATCGAATTGTTGCTTTGAGGGAGAAAAGCGTGTCAACACGGTTGAACACAGGACAAAGCGGAATTGAGGCATAAAAACATTTTTTTAATGGTTATTCTCATAAAATGTTAATTGTATTTATAGGAAATGTAAACGTAGATGTATTTATTTCAGCCCCAATAATTTCATCAATATTTTAAATATGTGTTGGTATTTCATTAAATCTTACAAAATCCTGATCTGAAATTAATTTATATATGTTCCAGTGGGACTAACTGCAGCGGAAAATGGTAAATATTTTAAAAAAAAAAATATCTCTATTTAAAAAAAAATTAATAAATCATCAATAACCAGTAACTTCTCTAGGATGGAAAATCGGTGAGCAATACAAATATAACCTAGAAGCCAGAACTCTTACAGGCCAGTACCAAGTTGCAAACCAATTCACAGGATCTCTAATCCGCGGGAAACTGAATGTCTTTGTGGACTCGGAAACCCAACTCACCCTTCAGGTTCATTTTACTCGGTCAAAACAATTCCTAACCGGAACATGCGATATCATTACACATATTTTATATTCCAGGTCAAAGAAGCCAAATACGCTGACATTAATAAGAAGTTACATGAGGGCTGGACTACTCATATTCCAGAAACTGAAATCAACTACAGGAGTTTCCCAGCTAAAAACCAACCGTTCCAAGTAAACTTCGACAATGGAGTGGTAAATCAAAATTACTATTTTTGAACAAACAGAAGCATTATAGGCAATATTTAAAAAGTAAAAAATTGTTTTTATTCTAGGTCCAAAAGATGGTCGTCGATAGTGATATACCAACCTGGGAACTAAACTTTCTAAAAGGAATCGCTAGCCAATTTCAAGTCGACACTGAAGGAAAAAATCTAAAATACTCTAAACTTAACAATGCCTCTCAAGATGATCAAGGTTCCGGAGCATTTTCGACAATGGAGGCAAGCATTACTAAAGCATGGCAAAAAAAAATTCTATAAATGAACAAAAATAATAAATTATTCTTTTCTAAGGAATCGGTCAACGGTAAATACGAAACAATCTATGAAGTATCGGTTCTACCTGAATATATCTTACAAAGCAGACCAGAACTAGCACCATTAGAACACCTTAAAGGAGATGGAGAACACTACAGAATTGTAAAGACAAGGAACTTTTCCAACAGTGACAAACATGTTGTCTATCGTTTTGGAATGAGTGGACAGGAAGGTTGGAGTGAAGGAACTAATACTATGGGGAATTTTCTAACTGTAAGTTTAATAATCGTATACAAATCATACTAAAAATAATCATATTGAAATTACTCTAATGAAAAAAAAAAATTGCTTTTACTTTCCTTATAAATATTTTACAGAGGACATCACAGAGTACTATCGTATATTCTGGAAACCAGAGCCAATTCACAATCCAGTCAATGGAAACCACTGAAATTGTCTTAGTGGCCCCACACATTTACAATAATCAAAAAGGCATTGTTGCAAGTCGAATGAATCTGTTTCTAGAAGAAGTAAGTAGTGCAAAAGATTCTCTTCCATCAATTAGTAATCCGAAAAAAGTAGAAAGTTTGGTTTACGAATACCAACATGGAACCATCCAGACTGATAGTAAACAGAAGGATTTATCATCTTCCTCTTCTACGTCTTCTGAGGAATCTTCAAACAGCGGCTCGAAGGGAGAGGAAGAGCAAATTGTGTTTAGTACCAACGAAGGAATTAAGAGAAAAATCAGATCTTCCACGCCATCTGAAAGTAAGCAAAATTCAAACAATTCATCTCATAGTTCTACGTCAAGTGATTCATCTATCGGCTCCAACGAAGAAACCGTGAACCTACAACCAGATTTAAATATGGCTCCAAATATAGAATTTCTTCCAGATAACATGCTAAGCCAGAATCTTGACAGTGAACAGATTTCAAGAAAAATTGAAAGAGTCGCCAAAGAGATCGGGAAGCTGCTCAATGACCCAAATGAGATACCAAACAATAATGTCTTGAGCTGGTTTTCTCTGTTGACAAGATTAGTAATGTCTGCGAGTACAGACCAACTTTTGAAAGCCACTGAAAAACTGTATTATCCAGAGGAAAAAGATCTAGAAACATACCACAATTATAAAACTTGGTAAGCTCATTCAATCAGATTCTTTCTCTCATATGGTTTATTTATTTATATTTATATATATATATATATATATATATATATATATATATATTATTATTATTATTTTCTCATAATGTAGGAAAGCTTATCGAGATGCTGTAGCTCAGGCAGGAAGCGGACCAGCTCTCATCACAATGTTTTCATGGATCAAGTCTGAAAAAGTTCGAGGAAACGAAGCGGCTCAGCTCCTCGCCGTTGTGCCCAGATCAGCGCGCTACCCCACCACAGAATACATGAACTACTTTTTCGTGAGTCTTATCATTCTTAAACGTAGTAAATAAAGCTGTTCACACGTCACTAACAATAATTTTTGTTCCCAATAGGAATTAGTAAAAACTAAGGAAGTACAAAGCCAGAAATACCTTAACGATACCGCAATCCTGTCATTTACCGATCTCGTAAGAAGATCCCAAGTAGACAGTCAGAGTTCTCATCATCGCTATCCAGTCCATCTTTCAGGAGCCCAATCACACAATCACCGCGCTGTAGTCGGAGAACAATATATACCCTACTTACAACGCCAACTCGAAAATGCCATCGCCCAAGAAGATTCTGTTAAAATTCAAGTTTATATCCGTGCCTTAGGTAACACAGCACATCCTAAGATATTGAGTGTATTTGAACCATATTTGGAAGGATTTAGTCCAATCTCAAACTTTCAACGCCTTTTAATGATAGCCTGTCTAGACAATTTTATTAAAGTGAACCCAAAAACTGCCAGAACGGTTTTTTACAGAATATATCAAAACCAATTCGAAGTTCCCGAACTGAGGGTTGCTGCTGTAATGCAGATTATGAAAAGTAATCCTTCTGCACATCTTCTTCAGCGCATGGCCGAACATACAAACCACGATCAAAGTAAACAAGTAAATGCCGCTGTTAAATCTGCAATTGAGACTGCTGCAAAGAGTGACTACATCGCCAATCCAGATCTGTAATTTTTTTTTTTATACAATAGCTCTGGATAAGAATTTCAAATAATTTACCTAGGAATTAGAGGTTTTCTAAATGTTGCAGGGTAAATAATGCACGATCAGCAATGGATTTTCTCACCCCGGAAGATTATGGTGCTCGATATTCGAAACATTTCATTTATTCATATCTCCTCAAAGAAGTAGAGAATGTTCAATATACCGCCCACGGTAGTTCTATCCAAGGTATCGATGGAATATATCCAGACGCGGTTTTTTTTAGCCAAAATTATAATATCGGTGGTTATTTTCCTGAACGGTTTACGGTAAGTAATTGGCATAAGTACGTTTCTCTTTATCGCTGTTGTAATTTGATTTAAATAGTTATTTCTATTTTAAGGCTTCTTACATGACATCCGGTGCCGAGCAAATAGTCAATCTTTTACTAAAACTATTGGAACAGAATAACGAACCAAAATCCGCACGAAGAGATGATGTTGAAGCTAATGAAAGAAACAATACTGGATATACTTTCCAATACATAAGTGACATACTGAACTGGCAGAGTAATGAACCTATTCAAGTTGAAGGAAATTTTTTCGGGTCACTTTTGGGCGGGGAGAGATTCTTTCCCTTCGATAGGAACACAGTCGAACAACTACCTGAGAGTAAGATTTAAAATTTAATTTTTAATTAAAACAAAACATAATTCATCAATAACATTACAAATATCATTTGATACTAAATACTAAATGTTATTAATTATATAAATGAAGATAATATTCAATTTCACAATTTTCAGTTTTCAGAGTAATTAACAGAAATCTCCAAAAGGGCATTGACTACCAAGAGTCTAAATTCTATAACCAGTACTCAGCAGAGATAGGATTTCCACTTGCTACAGGGGTACCATTTACTTACTCCATCAGCGTACCCACATATTTACACATAGCTTTTACAGGAAACGGTTACCTTCATCAAACACAGGAATATACAAGAAACAACAATATACCCATCAGTGGTGGGATAAATGGAAATCTAAAAGTTGTGTGAGTTCTCTATTTCAATACCATATTATTTCCGTTCGACTGGTTAATATACTTTTTCCTTCCAATTCCCATATAAATAGTTTTTTTTTTCTTAACCCTAATTTTAAAAGTTTTGTATAATAATGTACAAGATTGATATCCTTTTACAATATTTTAATTAAGGATTTTATGATTCATTATTTTATTTTAATTTAACCAACTTGCTCATATATGTCCACCATGGTGAAGGGGCTCACCTCTATAATGGAACTGTTCTTAATCTTCATCTTAAAACTCTATCTTGCCATCGTCGAGGAATCGGGGAAAATATAATGCAATAAAGTTCAATAATTCATGTAGTTTTTCTGCCTTTCTTTTTCAAAAAATGTTTTTCTGGTGTTTTTTTAAAATTCCATTTTGAAATTACTGTAGTCTCTTTCTTATATCCCCTTTTATGAGAGTAATGGAGCTCCGTATAGGAGAGAAGGCAGAAGAATACTTTTATAGATAAGCAATTTTAGCCTGAGAGTAAGATGTAAGGTTATTAGAAGGTTTATACCGAATTTATATGATTTTTCTCTAAATTTTGATAATTTTGTAGGGAAAATTTTAGATGGCTGTCTATCGAGTTTTATGTCCAGATATACCAAGTTTTTTGATATTTTGTTATGTGGATTTCCGACTCGAAATTTATTTTTTTGCCAGTCTCTTCTTATTTTTTTTTAATGAAAAAGATGATGCAGTCGGTTTTGAATTGGTTAACTTCTAAATTTAACAATTTCAGCTCATTTTATATAACATTATAAAGAGGAGTATACTTTATAGCCTCTTCAGCTTGCCTCAGTGCTTTATAAGGGCTCATACTGCTAATGTATATAGCAATGTCAGCTGCATATGCCAGTACAGCTGTCTTTGCATAATTTTTGCCAATTATTTCAGCGGTATAGAGATTAAATAAAGTTAGTGAAAGAAATTACACTAAGTAGAAAAATATATTATCTTTTGCAGTTGGTCAAATCAAAAGCGTGGGAAGATGGGATTTATTGGCCAATATAGTCAACATAGGTACCTCACTGCTCTTGAAAAAAATACACAACTCTATCTTCCTCTTAAAGGTAACCTAGATGTCAATTGGTATAATTTACGGGCTTCCCTTCAATTTCTTAATGACGAGAAAGATTTCCAAAAGATATTTCAATCAAAGACCAATGTTTATACCACTTATCAAAATATCAGTGATATTAAGCCTTATCTTGAAGGAAACAACGTGCAGTTAATACACGTTGGACCGAAAAGAATCGTAGGTATATTTACAATGGATTCATTTTATTGATTGACTTCTTCCAATCATTATTGTAATCTAGATTTTGTTTTAATTTCAGTTACGAAATACATTCGGAGAACAACAAACAGGATATAGGTTCCAAATCGAAACTGAAAGTGAAAGCAACTTTGATGATACAGGCAGGGCATTCTATGCTTTCCTTCAACATGGTCCTGACATCTTTTCAGAAATTCTCTACGGTGATATCTTTAATAACTATGTCGTTTTCAGTTATGATTCCAAAAACAGTTCCCCCCATGAAACTACCATATCGTTCACCTACAAAGACCAAGGGCCTGAAGCTAGTAAAATGATCAGTCAAATTCGCAAAAAGAAATCCAAAGACCGAAAAGATCTATCAAAAGGAAAAGACTTAGAGGAACCAATTTCAACAGAAGAGATCTCTAATAAAGAAGCCGAAGGTAATTACACAACACAAATGTATTTATTAGCCGCATCGATATCGTTCGGAGGAAATCAGGAAAATGGAAATTACGTAGCCACACTGGTCCATGTTGGCAGCCCAGTTTCAGCCTCTTCAAGATATCTGATCTATTACAGCGGAGAACCATTTCAGAAATCAGAGGTCACTAAAGAATTTCAGGTGAATTATTCGCATAACATATTAAGCTATAATAAATACAACTATTGACATTGTTTAAGATGGTGTCTGAAAATTACAGTTA
The DNA here is from genome assembly GCA_948150685.1 of Rhaphigaster nebulosa. Classification (NCBI taxonomy): domain Eukaryota; kingdom Metazoa; phylum Arthropoda; class Insecta; order Hemiptera; family Pentatomidae; genus Rhaphigaster; species Rhaphigaster nebulosa. Next base: position 74,762,260 of record OX411306.1, on the reverse strand, counting down.
TTTATTTGTTTTATAGTTTACAGCAGAGATTATCGTCCACAAACCACAACTAGCTAGTTTTGATTTTGATTATGCCCTTAACGTCGATGCTACAACGGTCATTGAAGGTGAAATCAGTTTCAACGAACCTGATCAATCAATATTGACATTCCAGGTAATCACAAAAGATCATTTCAAGTTTATGTGGAATGTACGTAATAAAGTCCTTAAGTTTCCGGCCTTATGAAGAAGGAAAGTTGAAAGAAAAAACTGGTGTTATTGTTTTTCAATATATTCTCCTCTAAGTTCTATACACTTAATACGCTTAGGCAACATTTCTATGCCATGAAAAAAAATGTCTCTTTTGTTAGAAAACTGTTCTTTCACAGCTGCTTGAACCCCCCACGAAGGTCAGATTTTAACTTTGAGAAAAGGTAGAAGTCACTAAGGACCAAGTCTGGGCTGTAGTGTGGATGGAAGGTTTCTTGGAATCCACAGTTCTTCACAGTGGCCTTGGAAATCAATGCTGTGTGGACAGAGGCACTGTCGTGAAGAAGCTGAACACTTATGCTCAACTTCCCTCGCCTTTTCTCGTCGATGGCGTCTCGGCATTCACTCTGGTGTTCCTTTCCTTAAAATCAATCAGCAGTATTCCTCTACACTCCTTTTTTGTCGACTGCGCGACTTTTGCCCTTAGCGGAAGTGCTTCTCTCCGGCCTTCTCCATTACATGGACTCTCTTTTGCAGAGTGGGTCATAGTATAGAACCATTTTTTCATTCCCAGTTACAATTGAATCCAAGAAATGTTTTGGGTCGACATTTTCCCCTCGTAAAAAAACATTGCAGCCGAAAGAATTTTTGGAATCCATCTTGCACTTACCTTGCTCATATGCTTGTTATTGTTTTTTCAAAGCTACAAAACTGCTGCTATTTCTTTGGTCTTTAGCTTCTGATCAGATAGCAATTCAGCTTCCACAAGTTGGATTGTTTCAGAAGTGACAGCTTCCAATGGGCGACTAGGAAGTGGCTCGTAATCCAGACTTTCTCTCCCTAACTTAAACAATTTTGCCCTTTCTTATTACAGTGGAATAAGAGTGGGAGGACTCCCCATACCTCCGATCCAAGCACCCTTTGATTTGCGCAGGAATAAGGCACTCTTTACACAAGAATTTAATAACCGCACAGTACTCGATCTTGAACATTGTTAAAACGCACAGATTCCTTCAAGGTTAGATACGGACTGATAGGACTGAGGAAGTGCGAGTGATGGGTATGGAGAGTGCAGGCATAGGCATGCACTGCGGGCAAGGCTTGAAGTAGGGGAACGAGGGCAGGCCGGAAACTTATAGACCTTACTATGTAAAACATCTTAAATTATTTTTCAAATATTTTTCAGGGAGAACTACTGCAATCTGACAAAAGAAAACAACACTTGCGTAACCACCCATCTGTTAAATTGGGTAAGCAGCAGATGAAAATGAGAAACGATGGCAACCCAATCTGTTCTCACTTAATAGAAAATGTCCATTTTTTAGACAAGTACAATGTTTCAATCAGCTATGAAGATTTGCCTACAGTTATTAAAAAAGTAGGACAGACTTTTTATGGAATGGTCCGTCATTATGGGTCTGATTACAACAGTGAGGAAGTCATTGATGTATTGAATGAAGATGGGCAAATAAACCTAAGCGTTCAATTCACAGAAAACTTGAGAAAAGTAAATTTTTCGATAAAAACTCCTTCCTTACAATCTTACTTTGAAAACGTGCCCGTTGAGGACTGGGCTCGGCCTTTGTTGGTCCAGCATTCGAGATACAGCCCTCTCCAACTCTTTACCCGCAAAATCATCTATTCCGAACAGACACGTGAGCAAAATACTTTGGTTTTTAATTTAAATGCATTCAACAATATGATGTTCATTAGTTTATTTTATATACATAGAGATGACTCAATTCCTATATTACGAGTATATTCATAGTTTAATGGGTAACCCCTTTGTAAAACTACATAAATATCTCGTTTAGATAAAGATTTTAATATAATATTAATTATTCTTATTTATTATATTTTGTTTTTAGCAACATGTTCTCTTGAAGCGAATGCCATATCTACTTTCAATAACAGGTCGTATCCTGTCAGATTGGGAGATTGCTATCACGTGTTGGCAATGTCTGTTCCTTTCAGACGACTTATGGGCCAGAAGACATCTCAAAAATATGACTACGATCAAAGAAACTTTTCGATCCTCGTAAAAGATGTTGGAACAAAAAAAAAGGTAAATATCGCCGCTCAACGTGCAAATGGTCGTGTGTCTAAAAACTGCATTATACAAGAGAACAATAATACTGTTATGTCTTATAATTTGATCTATAATTACGGCCGCCCACAAGGCCGGAATGTCAAAATGTTTCTTTATTTTATTCATAATATTGATCGTTACAGTCTTTGAAATAGCCAATGTCACTAATCGGATAGGATTCTTGATGGTATTTCTATGGTCGGTCCTGTCTAAAATTATTGGATTTCTTAAAGTTTTCTTGCTCTTCTTAAAAATGCAGTTTTTAGACGTAAGACCTTTTGCACTTTTTACGATGCTATATTCTATTGGGTTTATTGGAAAAAAAAATTATTCTATTAACAACATTAACATATTATTTTATGGCTAAATAAGTTAATTAATCGATTTGTATACTGCCTCTGCAGATGGTGCAAGTCCTTCTGGCGAACGATGTTGTGACAATAGAACCTACAGGATCCCAAGGAGTGACTATCAATATTAACGGAGGAAATGTTCAAATTTTAGAAAACAAAATAACCGCTTGGTTAAACGGGAAGAATGAATTGCATGCATACACTCTTCGGTCTGGCAACACTGTAATCCTGGACATAAAAAGTCATGGAATGGAACTTATCTATGATGGCAAAAGCGTGCAACTTACCATGTCAAGCCATTATTCCAACAAAGTTCGTGGTCTATGCGGAGTATTTGATGGGGAGCGTGACAGCGATTTTACAACTCCAGGGAATTGCATTATGAAAAATCATCGTGAATTCACAGCGTCGTATGCAGTTAACGACGACACTTGTCAAGGACCAGCCAAGGAAATGCACATCCTTGCAAGGAATGTCCCTTGCTATTCCAAGGAGGTGATATCCGCTGATGTGATATCAGACACAGAAGCTGGCCGCAAGAACAGAAGTAAACCTATCAGGAGCATGCCTGGTGAATAGTGGAATGTCCCGGACATCACAAATCAAAAGGCAAATCGTCATATGAATATCTCCCTTCCACAGAATTGCGAAATCAAATAATGTGCAAATAATCCGATACAGAAAAATAGTATAGAATTAATTATAGGCAACTATAAAATGTAATTGAATTAAATGAGATTAAAAAATAAGAATATAAAACATGATGCGACAGCATTTAATATCCATTTTGCTCATTTGAATTAAATTTAATAAAGAGTTTTACCAAAGTCTATATTTTTCTTTCCAATAGCATAACAATTTATGTAAATTAAGGATTTTAACGAAAAATTAAAGACGTTTCAAAGCAAATATTAAAATAGAATAGCAATTATTATTAAACTTGTGAAGCGGAAAAAAGATATTTGGCATACATACATTTATAAACTCTTAGAAGGAAAATAAGAAATAAGTGGGAATGTAATATATGTTAAAAAGTAAACAAAATGTGTGTGTGTATGTATATATGTATATATATTATATGTATTTATGTGAGTATGTATGTATGTCTATGTGATTCATTTTGAAACCCTCTAGCATTTATTAAAAAGAAACTGTCTCTATCATAGCTGAAATTAGTATTTTCTGATTTCCCACGTTAGCGAAGAGTATTTTATTATTACGTTTCCCTATTCAATTTTAATAAAAATTGTATCTAGATAACATAAAAAAAAAGAAAGTAAACATTTCACATCATAAATTTAAATTATTGTTGAAATTTCAATGTACACAATCAAACGAATCTACATTAGTATTCCAATATTCTATGATAATAATATTAAAACCATGCTATCGAATATACAAATCTTTAACTTTTCATACCCGCAATAAATCACCGAGAAAATGCAGGGAATTAAGTTGTGGTGAAAAGAAAATTTGCGCATAAAGTACAATTATTGTGAATTATGATCATATGAAAGATAATTTAATGCTCTATTTAAAAAAAGATCATAAAAAAAATCGGATCAGTATTATAGAGCAAAGATGCGCATATCTTATAAGGACTACAACACTAGATCTTAAGCGGAAGTTGAGTGTCTCCGAAAGCAGAGGGAAGTGAACGAAGCTACAACTACAATGCCCCCCATCCCTTAATTATAATAGACTCAGTAATATTAACAATAGTTGTATTTCCATTGCTTACAGAACTATAAGCCTCTCCTTAGGGAAGCAAAAGTCTGGTTTGCAAAAAAACAGAATTTGCTACTACTTCATTTGGAAAATACTTTACACTAATTTAAAATAAAATAATACCTTAAAATAAAATATTTTCTCTCTAGATAGTATACTATATAACTTATATAATATATTATAGTTATATATAACTAAAGGCTATTTATTAATTTAACCCACAGATTCCGATTCCTGGCCAAAGTAGGCCAAGAATCTCCCACTCTTATTGAGTAAAATGTAATGATATAAAACTAGAAATTATTAAATTAATATTTATTTAATGGAAACTAAGTGTTTTCATGGAAACTTTTTATATTGAAAAAAAAATTAAAATGAATAAATCTTTAGGAGCGTTCACACCTTTGCCAAACTATGGTTCCAATCCATTCCAAGCCAAACCTTAGCAAACACCCTATCAACACGCTAATGTTCCCTAATTATACGCTAATTACTGATTTTAAAAAAAAAAGTCAGCAGCGGAGCCCCATCACTAGGGTTGTATTTTCATTAAATAAAAATTATTAAAATTACGAAGGAACGAGGAGAAACTTCAGACCCCCAAAAGATACTTCCCGAACACAAACTTTTTAAGTAATAACTACCTTTCAAATGCAGCAGGTTTTCAGCGGTGCGCAAATACTTTTAAAAAAATCGAAAAACCAGTTGGCTGAAACAAGTTGAGACCCCCAAAAGATACTTCCTTAACACCACCTCATTTTACATACAAATTTTCAACCCTATAATCTAATTTGGTGGAACTGTAGGATTACGAAAAACAACGAAATTTCAGGTAAGCATGCCGAAATTTTAATTGGGATTTACTCATTATTTTATGGTATCGATTTACCTTGAAGAAAACTCTACATACCGAATTTCAGCTCATTTGATTGGGAAGGAAAGGTATGTGTTTATATATATATATATATATATATATATATATATATATATATATATATATATATATATATATATCTCCAAAACTTCCATAATCGTTAATCGTGCTCTAGGGGTTCTGAAACGGATAGAGAATGCATTCCCGCCCCTCTTCACTGACCCAATGCAATAATCTATTTTATTCGGAAAAAATACGTCTAAAAAAATACCAATTAAAAATATAAATATATAGGGAATTCAAATAAATACACAAATATGTGGATGTAACACTAGGGATTATGTGGCGCTTCCCGCCAGAACTGAATCGTTTGATTTGCTAAGGTTTGGCAAAGGTGTAAACGCACCTTAAAATTTGTTTTCAGCTTTGCAAATCCAAAATATATAGCGCACAGAATTGTCGTACTGCAATAGGCTGTTTGACAACATTGAAAATATACTAATAATTGTGGTGATCCCATCAGATAATAGCGTAAACAAAATATATTCCACTTTAGTTTGAATTAAATTATGTTTATTTTTTGCAAATCACACAAAAAAATTTTTTGAAATTTTATCTGTGACGGGAACGCCCTGTGATTGTTTGCAACTATGGTGACGTCACAGGCTATTACTGTGCGACAGATTCTCTGACAGCAGTTCTTGTTTTATGTTTTCTGCTACAAAGGGAATCACATTTTGTACGAGTTGATAACAGCAAGCTACAAAAGATAGACGCATTTTATGGTTGCACGTTTCTTTGAGGAGAATGCTGGTTACTATGCTGCGGAACTCAAAAATGTTAAACAGCAGTGTGAATTTTTTTAATTATTTTATTAACAAACCTATACGTATGATTTACAAATCTTGTATTTTTTCCTTCTTATTGCTGTATCCTTATCTTTTTTTAATAGTACGGGTCTATATTGCTTTACAAGAACTATATTTTCTTTAACACTTTGCATATTCTTTTTTTTATTTGTATCTATGTTATTGTCTCTACGTCATGTAAAAAAAAAAATATTTCAAGGATCAATTTTGGTTATTTATGGTTATTATTATTCATTCAAGGTATTTTGTAAATAATTCATTTCCATAGTTTGATACAAATTTATCATTTATATTTTAGCACATCACAAAAACTCCAACGTTTCGAGGCCAAATTGTCTCATCCCCAGGGAAAAAAAACAACATCTAAAACGTTATTACAACATTATTTCAATTACTTAAACATCTTTAAATAACAATTACAACACCAAATATTAAAAGTTAACATAATTTCAATAATTTAAGAAACATGAATTGCCTTACATTTCTGTTACAACCGATTCATAAATAATGTTCCTTTATAAACAAACTTTGTAGTATTAAAGGAGCTGATTGTGTGATAAAGAAATAGAATATAACTGATGTTCCAAAAAATGTGAAATTTTAAAATGAAAAACGACAAAATATATAATGATATATGTATAAGTTTGACTGAGGAACATTATTTATGAATAGGTTTGTAACAGAAATGTTAGGTGATTCATGTTGCTTAAATTATTGAAATTATATTAACTTTCAGTATTATGTTGTAATTGATATTTAAAGATGTTTAAGTTACAACTTTTTCCATTCAACATTATTGCCGATATAAATAAAAAGTATTTAAGACAATATACATTAGAAGATAGCACAGAGAACTATAAAGAAGACAGCTAAATAAAGGATCCCTCCAACTTATGCTGTGAGATTAAGCCTTATTAAGAAGTTGGGTATTAAAGATGTTATTTCCTTTTATAAAAATATATTTTTAACTACTATTTAGAATATATAAAGTGAAATATTACTTACATCAAAGTGATCTTCTCACATAAAAACATTTGTATGAGACGAAATGCTGTTCGGCTCTTCGAGCTAATTATAACCACTTTTTTCGTTTGTTGGAATTCTTTGGAACAGAAACAAACACCTTGTCTGGACTTTTTATAAACGTATTTATACATTGTGGCACTACGCACCATTTATATGCCATTCTATCCAATAAATTCGAAAAAACAAAAAAATGAAATTCACTTCAGCTACTACACTGTTTTCCTAAGTTTTAAACTTGGGGTCCTAGCCTGTGACGCTACACGTGTCATATAACCAGTGCCATAACAGAAACAGTGGTTTTGGAAATTTAAACTTTAACATTGATTTGTATTGATAATAAAGTATATCTCCCGAAAATATCAATGTAGTATGTTTATTATGTAATAAAGAATAATTAAAAACGATTTAAAAAAAATAGTCAAATAGCCTATCGTTAAAGAAACTATGTTATTGCGCTTTAATGAGAGAAGACGTGAAGAAGTACGGCTGAGAATATTTCAAGTAGTGTTTAGGTGGACTCTTTTAAATTTATTTTTTATCATGGATTATTATTATTATTATAGGATAGCAAGGGAAAGCTGCGCGCCGCACAAGCTTTTGATTATTCAATTGAATTGGAGTACTTTCGTTCATTTTTTAATAATGTAGTTCCGAAAACATTACCGTATCCTAGAATATAAGCAGATTACTTATGAGCCATGATAAGATAGCCATGATAAATATTGTTCATTAAAAATACACAGTAAAATTTGAATTCGAAGATCTCAAGCGCTAAAACCCAGCTATGAGTCTCGACTTTCTGCGTCAGTCATCTTTTATGGATGGGGAGGTAAGGGACAAATGCATTGTTGGATTCCAATAGGATGAATAATGCTTAATTAAAACAAACTAAATTAAAAAACAAAGCCAATATCCTGTCGTAGAAGAAAGGTACAACTCAAAATTAGAAACTGTTGTAAAATCATATATAAAGGTTTTTGTTATTTTTTAAACCACCTCAACTTCTTTAGATATAGTATAACGTTTATTTATCTCGAAAACAAAGTAACAATTACCCAAATATGTAGTTCATTTAAAGTTATTATATCCATACAAGCGTTGTATATAGAAATCATAAGTTGAGTACACACACACACACACACACACACACACACACACACACACATACAGGCCAACACACATACACGCACGCACGCACATGCATAATTATAAAAATATTAAAACGGTTAGTACGGACCTTTTGAAACGTGATTATCCATGAAAATCTCGATTTTTTATTTTTAGCACAATTCCCATTCCTCCCTACAAAGAAGACTAAAGATAAAAAAAGAAAACAAAATAGTTTCAGATAACTACAATACGCTATTACAAAACTTCCTCTAGTGCGTACAAGGAAGTAAAATCGTTGGGAGAGATGTTTCAAACAGTGAGATAAAATTGACTATATTGGTTGCCTCATATGGATGGTTGGCAAGCTCTTGTTTTATAGTTGTTGCAGGTGTAGCGTAGTGCAAACTTTTTTATATAGCTCGGGAGTATTTATCTTCTGGAAGCTGGTATGTGTGGAGGTCAGCACCCTCTCTTCTTAAACTTGCTACTATCCTGCGATATACATCGGCATTTTCGGAATACACGGTAACTCCTCTCATAAAGGTTTTCAGCCTAAAGCCATTAAGATATTGTTATAACGAAGGAATGTAACATATGCTGCACATTCTCTTAGATCGCTTATCTTTAAAGGTGGGGGTAAAGCATTAACAGACTGCTTATTTGTTGGCTTAATGGCCTATTAGGTTTGATAAGGATCCGAATCTCTTTTGACCATTAATGGTATCACTAACCTTCAGATGTTTCCGTGTGGTCTCTTTCCGTTTATATGTCGTTTTCTTTCAGTAGATAACAAGCTCCAAAGATATTTCTCCGTGTTCCGTGACAACATTAGAACTGTCTATGTCACCAGATAAAGCACTGGAAATCGACGGTTTCGACATTTTAAGCGGAAGAACCCACTTAACTTGTATCTTATTCTTCTGCTGCAAATTGTTCCGCTCACAAATGGGGAGGAAAACAGGCATTTTAAACTCAATTTTAACACTTAAAATCAGTAATAAAATAGTTTAATTAGAATGGGAAAAAAATCGCGTTTGTAATCTGTATCACCGAACTTTATCGACTTCGTTTTTTGAAAAAGGCTTAAGCGCCAAAAATTTGAAATATAGGTCTCAATTGATTTTGGGACGCAAACAGCACTTCTATCGAGAAAAAAAAATTGTAAATGGTCTAAAAATCGAATATTGATGACGTAAACACCAAATACTAACGACTCTTAGTCGCCACTCTGGCCTTAACCAGTGCTAGAATCCTTTAAAATATATTGAAATTATAAAGGTTTGCCAGGTTAATAAACTCCTACTCTATACAATAAAGAACAAAATTTTTAAAAAATATATTGTTATTTGATGAAAAATCGTTTCATATGTTTCCTGTAAAGTTTGCCAAATGGCGCTTTCGCCTTTTTCAAAAAACGACGTCGATATGATCTCTGTATTTAATTTTAATATAATTTTGATGTAAGTTTATTATAACCCTCAAGTAAATTACTCCTTCACCAATTATAACCAAAATCTACAATATTGTTTGTATTTATATAAAAGTCTTATTTACCAAATTTGAGATGTTTCGCAATATAATTTTTGATGGAAATCTATTATGATCTTCATGTAAAGGACCACTTCCGGCGATCATGTAGTGATCAAAAATGGAGATTCACAATTAGATTTTACAACTATCACAAATACAAAATTTTAACTTTCTACGGCTAACCATTTTTGAGTTATGCGAGATACGCACGAACGAACGAACGTGCCGACGTCACGACGAAAATAGTCAAAATGGATTTTTCCGTTGAAATCTGAAAACCGAAAATTTTCGCGATTTTGTAATTTTTACTGTGTACAAGTAAGTAAAAAAATTATCAATTCAATTAATTAAAGAAGTGATTAAGGAGTTATAGACACTTTCCAGGCTAGATTATTTTCTTTTGAATTCTTGAAACTATCACCTTCGATTGGCAAAACATTAACAACATCGTTTTGCCATCGAGCTGCAGTTAAAAAATTGACATGATATAATGAAATCAATCAACAGCATAAAAGGTAAATCAAGGTAAAAAAAAAGGATAAAAATCAATTTGAAGGTAATTAATAATGGAGTAGATTGGTGCATTGAAAGGAATAAAAAATTAAAAGATATATTTGGAACACTACACTTAAACACATAGGAACAAGGTGAAATATATTCTTGGTTCATAAAAAAATTATCACACTACAGTAAGTACAATAAATTATCACAAAATATACAAGGGCGTAATTCCCTATAATTATGTATATTTATTACAATATATATTCCTCGTTATATATACACTTTAATACTGAATTAATATTATTTTTTATAGTAATCCTAATATTTAATAAGCTAGTAAACATAATAATAATTTTACATTTAATTATGATATATATATATATATATATATATATATATATATATATATATATATATATATATATATATATATATAGCAGATGTTTTGAAAAAACCCAAACTTTTGTCTCCTTTAATAAAAATTAATAAGTATTATGCGCTTGTCTTAATGATGATCCTGGAGGGACACCTTTAAAAATTCAGTAACACAGTGAATAACAACAATTTTCACAATAAATGTTATATTGAACCCATTACTAGTTCATTAGACAATAATATTGTTTTGAAAGATGAGAATAAAGTCACTTTTATAGCTTTTTTCACAAGAATTGGTTGAACCGAAAACTTTAATATAAACAAATCGTAATCCTTTTACGTACAGTAGTGTCTTTATCTCTTGTTTTAAATATTAAAAAAACTTCTGAACTCCCAGTTTATTATCGGACCTTTTCCATGATTATTTATTTTCTGGTTTTTACATGGTAACATTTGACCTCTAAAAAGAATTTTTTTTTTTTTTTTTTTTGTAGGTAATATAGTTTCTTTGAAAATTACAATTGCATTGTTTTACTTGTTTACCTTACATTTCAGGTTCTCAACATATAAAGTATTATCCAATCCCTTAATAAATCTTCCGAATTAACAACAAAACTCTGCAAATAAAATTTTAAAAACATTAAACACATATAATGATTGTAAGTTTTTAATACAGCTATTGTTAAAAAAAAAAAAAATATTTTAATTATTTTAGCTGATACGAAAATAAATCCTCATGCCATGAATGAAAACGCTAAACAGCTCATTGCTTGTTAAAAAAATGCTTTATCTTTTTCTGATAACATACAGCCACGTTGAGTAGTTGTTAGCAATATTAAGGTCATGAAGGTTCAACGAACACTGTTTTTTTACGGTTGCAGAAAAGGTTGCAATTATTTTATCAATCATAAATTCTAAAAGATCTTTGGAAATTTCGAGCACTTAATACAGAGAACAATTCCTTAAATGTTATGTTACATATATCACTATGAAATTCTCGCTTTGACAGTCGAAAACGTCTACGCGTAACAAAGTTCAATTGTGGTACAAAGAAAAATAAATTATTTAAATAAATTTTGTGGCATTTTCCAAAATAACAGCAAAGACAATCTCCTAACAAGCTAAGAGAGTCCGTTTCGCACGAGCAATTAACATAAAACACTAAGAAATAAATACTTTTTAAACAGAGAAGAAATTGACTTAGCTGAAGACATTCTTGATGTACAGTTAAGGAAAACTAAATTTACTACATACACAGTGTGGTGGCGGTTAGAGGTTCAAAAATGAAGTTACCGAATCCAACCGCCTTCCATAGGCCTCTTAAAATTCAGCACCTTATTATATAAACTATTTTTTAAAATATATATATGCAACAAAGAAAATTATTGCAGAACAAAAACATGAACCTACTTAACCTACACAAAAAAAGAATTTAACTATTAAATAAAATTAACTGCTTTACAGTAACTATTAATGTTTCATAAACGGAGGAAAAGAAAAAAAAACTAACTGGTTCCTATATTTGAAAATTATAAAATTGAAATATATAATGCTATCTAATTTAGCAATACCAAATGTAAACACAAATATCAACCTTAATAATTTCGTTTCCAAATAGATACATATAAAATCCAAGAATGTATAAACAAACAAGGATTTAATTCCTTTCCATTGAATAATATTGTGATTTATTTTAAAGTATAAACATCCCCCATAGTCTTGAATCAATATTTCACATCAGTATCAAAACGTCGTTTGAAGAGGAAAGTATCGTTCAGGCCATTTTTGTTATTTAAATGGTATTATTTTTGAACTAATAGTAATAGTAGAGCTTTAATGCGTACTGAAATGGCCTCGATTTTAAAATTGAGCTATGATGAGGTTGCTGAGTTCTGGATTACTTCAAAAACTGATGACAATATGAATTCTCTTTTATTGCATCTTGCAGATAAATTAGCAGATAGCATTGGCTTTTTACCAAAGATATACCAAGCCTTTTTGCGAATCTAAAAAACAAATAAAATTAAAAATTAATAGTAAATGGTCTGAAGCATGCAGGCAGAAGGAAAAATTTGGAAAAAATCATACAATTTCTGAAGAACTTATACTGCCATGAGCAGTAATCCTTCCCAAGAAGACGTAGGGTGATGCAACCGTTAAGCTAATAAGTACGTTCCTGCTCTCCAAGAAAACTGTCCAAAAGCGAGTATCTGATATGCTAAGTAATATAGAAGAGTAATATAGAAAATATAATATACCTTATTGGCCAGGCTTTGCATGTGTGCTCTGTAATTGGATGATAGCACATACATATAAAAAACAAAACAATATTTTTGGTTTTTGTACGATATTTGTGGGAAGACCAGATTTTCTATTGTCTCATTAACTGCTTCACACAACATCAGATGATACTTTCACTGCATTAAATGATTTCTTTGACAAACATGTCATTACCTGGAAAAATGTGTGGGTTTGTCTACAGATGGAACAAAATCCATGGTGGATAGAAAACAGAACTTCGAGCTCGTTTTCAAACAGTAGCACCTAAACTAGATAGTAGCACTGGAACCGAGCTGTGATATATTCGAGAAAGAGAAATTTTCCGTTGGAATTAGATTTTTTGACGTAGAAAAGATTATGGTCCACGAGACATTTCTTTGATTCGTGGAGCTGGCTGCTATGGATGCAGTATCTATAGGTTATACAATTGACAATTTTGTAGAAAACGCTGGCCAAGATCCAGAAAAGTGAGTCGGACAAGGATACGATGAGCGTTACCATGGCAGGAAAATATGGTGGTTTACATAAGCGAATTTACGCATAGGCAGACTATTTAATAGTTTGGGACAGCAATGTTTTGGGAGCGGCAAAATTTAATTGAAATTATATTTTTCGAGTTAAACGAAGTTGTAAGTACTAAAACAGCTCAGTAAAGCATAAATAAATATAAAAATTATCTCCACTTAGTTTTTATATTTTTTCTCCCCTTCCATACTAACCCTATTGACCCTATAAGGGAGGGTCGTGTATTTATAAAACTTGCAGGTTCCACGCTGCAATAGACATACTACCTGTATAGCAATGTTTTAGTTACATTATATAATAGCATCAATTGTTGAAGAAATATAAAAGAAAAATAAACACAGCAATAAAGAAAAGAATAAAGTATACAGAAAAATAAAAAAACAAATAAAGAAAACAAAATAAACATCATAAAAAAAAATAGTCAAAACAAAAACATCGAATCTTAAACTAAACTTTAAAATATAGACAATCAAACTAAATAATACAAGTAAATACTGAACAAAACACAATCATTTTACAATTGATCTAAATGATATGCAAAATATAAATTATAAACCATGCAAGCATAGTTTTTACATACATAGAAATAATTGTTTTTGGATATAGGAGCGACTGAAGGAGGCGGCATTATCTACATGAGTGCGGGCGGCAGAACAACAAATCCGTTCCTGGGGGTGTACAGAAAATTCAACGACAAAGGGCAGTATTTTAACTGTACTAGCCACAAACTATGACTAGTTGTGAACGATTTAAACAAAACTGCAGTGATACGAAATGCTGTTCTCACAATAAAAGAAATGATAAAATTCTGCAAATAATCAGCCCTTCGTAGAAAATGCATTCCAATTATACCAAGACTTCGTGATAATTGGGCGTTGGCCTCAAAAACACAAAATAATCACTGTATTCAAAGAGCATAATATACAAATAGTCACGGCACTTGAAGGATTGTCAAAACATGGCAAAGATGCAACGAGAAAAGTTACTTTACAGATACATTGCGCTGCCACGAACTCAAAATTTATTGTTGGTATTTGTCTCATTGCAAAATATTCGACACTTCTGCAACCGGTATTAAAAGCTCTATAGTCAAAAGGTATAAATTTGCTTCAATGTGCAAATCGTATAAAAAGAATTAAGAGTAATATAAATAAATTAATATTTAAATATTGTATATGTGAGACTGTGATGTATATCATGGATAAGTAATAAGGTGAATATGATAAGAACTCAGTGAATATGATTTTTTATTGAAAAAGCCGACGTTTAAATCAATTTAAATTATAGCAAGTCCATAACAATATCAATCATATTTATGAAAATTAAATAACTTACCAAGTGCAAAAAGAGATAAGAACTTCTAAAACTGCTACTTGAGCAAATGATAATTGGCTGATATAGAATTTTGCTGGGCCGAGGGAAATGTATAAATACCAAGCGAAAAGGAGCATGGTCACCTTTCCACACGAGGCTGTCAAGATATGAACTGGACCCTCGTTGCTCTCCTCACGTTTGGTAAGTATATAAACAAAAATGTCTCTTATGAAGATATTTATTTAGTTCTAAACTATTTTACTAGTAAGCTAGAAACTAACTTTTATAATAATTATTACCAACAAAAATTAATCTCAAATCAAATCCCCACACAGATCATCCGCAATTTTGGTTATCTGCTTTTTTTTGTTTTGTTTTTTTGTTTTTTTCGAAATTTCTTTCTATAACTGCGAGAAATAAAAAATAAAATAAATAAAGCAAGCAGTAGGTTAAATGAGCAAGATTTGTTCCTTTTCCATTTCAAAGCTCTGAAAAATAGCACCTAAATTAGCAAGGTATTCATCCATCTGGTTTGAGATAGAATACTTGGTAATACTAAAACCTAAACGTTAGGACTATACCTAGATTGGCATTTATCGTTCGTTACTTTTATTAACGGAGAATAGAAATCGGTCGGCATTCAAGATATATACTAGCTTGGTTCAACTCCTGCAACTGCCCTTCAAGCATCAGAGGACAGGTTCTCGAGTTAAGGATATCCTCAAGACAGAGTGAGGATATGTGCATAAGCCCCCTGACTGTCAGGTATACATTTTAAAGACAAGAGGAGTCATTCGGAACATGAAAAAGACCCCTAATTTTTCGTAAAGAGAAAAATTATAATTTGAAGCGGGTCCATTGAGCACAGGCCTTAAGGTGCTGATACGCTTGCGAGTTTTTCATTGTCGAGAGCCTGTCTATAGCACTAGAGTCTGAGGACAGGAGATTGCCGAGGCGAAAACAGACGAATCCCTCCTTATTTTCTCTCGCTGCTTTTCCTGCGTGATTTTATCACGTCACTCAAGTGAATCACTTCTCATTTCATTAATTGTTGCGTTCATTCCTTTATCTGCTTTTGGAGTTAACCTGCCCACTTGCTGTTTATGAAAGTTTTGACAGCTTGAGCTTGAAGTTTTTGATAACTTCATAAAGCCAATCATTGAATTCATTTGCCGTAAAACACAAAAATAAACCTGAATTGCCCGAGAAAAAATCATAAACAATTAAAAATCGATCCACAAAGGTCATTTTACTCGACAAAAAATGCAAGAGAAAAATACAAAGAATAAAATCATTTCGAAGCCATCATAAGATGAGAAAAATCAAATTTGGCTTCTTTAATATTTCAGTCTAAAGGAACTGAGTAGTTATTATTTACGCAATAATTAATTTTTGATGAATAGATAATAATTATCACTTGAAAAATCAAATAAGTAAAAGATTGAAAGGTTTAGAAAAATATGGAATATATTTATATACACTTATATTTTTTTATTTCTTAGATAACCATTCATATCAAGTTAATTGAACCTTGGATGAAAAAATAAATAAAAACTGACTACCTCTTATTTTCTTTTGTAATTTTAATGTTATGTTGTTTAAAAGAATAGTTAACCGTTCATATCAAATTGAATCTAGGTTAAAAAAGCAATAAAGAAACCTTTCCTCTGTTTTGTTTTGAATTTCAATCGTTGGTTGTTTAAAAAAAAATGTCTAAGTTATAATTTTAAATTAATAATGTATTATAAAATAATAAATTATGTAAGATAATAAGCCTAATAAATGAGGACGCGATTACCTTTGTGAGAAAAAAAGGTTTAGGCATATCGAGAAAAAGCGTTTAGATCCGAGAACAAATCAATTCACACAAGAAAAAATGTACAAAAAAAAAAACTCCGTTAATTATGTGAAAAAAAATCTCTGAGGACCTTAGGAACATTACGAAGAGTCTAAATCAGAAAGTGAGTAATCGTCAGTTTCATCCATTGATAATTGGTGTAATTATCAGTGTAATTAGCTTCTGGAAGGCTGTACTGCAGTAAGCTGGGCCCTTCAGAGCTCAATGGACGTTTCTTGCAATTATTTTGTTTCCTTAAATTACCAATAACTGGATCGGAAGAAATTGGAAGCATTGTAAGTAGATCTCCATTTCTGTGTTTTCGCACTGTTTTTCAAGTGTAATGTCATAATGTCTATACTGAATGCCAGTGACTGAGTGAGGGCACAAGCAGAATTGAATTATTATTAAGCTAAAGAAAAAAAAAAAAAAACAGGAAGAAAACTTCTCATTAAAAAATTCCTTTTTTTCTTTGAGATTTCTCCCATCTCTCACCAGTTTTAACAGAACATCTAATGACGGTATCGTTCAACTGGCGTGTATCGTTCAAACGATGTGTTCAGAGATTAGCATCAGATTTTTGTGAAACAAACTCCAAAACTGATTCATGATGTTTATTTCTGTGTTTTTTTAGCCACAAATTAACAAACTCCTTCCACGCTATTTCAAGGGTTTTTAAAAAGAAAAAATCAAAAACTACCGAAATAATCGCATACAATTTCTGGAAATATATGAAATAGTATGTCATTGGGTACAAAAAGAAACAGGAATCGTCTTGGATGCTCTTGGAAGTAGGTATTTTGAGTAATTATTTGGGGTAAAAATAAAATAAGACACAATGTGCTGAAGGTTTACCATACCTGTAGAAGTGAAATCCATAATTAACGGCGGATATTGAAAGTAACGCATAAAGACAGATTCTTATTGAAATTTAGGGTAGAGTTCGTCGAATTTGTATCATTATTCAAACGTATTTTCTAAGCAATGCTCTGAGATTAGTGATCCTATTTAGATCCTATTCCTATCCTAGATTTTGAGATCCGTGAATCCTAAAATGATTATCCCGAGTGAAAAACGTATTTATTTTGGTGAGTTAGTATTTGTTATTGTTATATTATTTTGTTAGAATATTATTATTGTAATTAAGGGAGTAGATATTCTCAAAACGATTTAATAAAAAAAAAAATGTTTATTATTAACAAAAATGTTCTAGAATTGTCGAAATTTCTATTAATATTTCATTAATATTTATAATTAATATCGTAAACAAAAAGTTATGAATGTTGTATACGAACAAATGTTCTTCATTCTTTCTTCGTGTACCTTAAGATGAACACTGCTTCAAAAAATAAATAAATAAAGGAATAGGTATATAATATTAAAAATACATATTAATACTAGTTGCTCATACTATTTCAAAAATGCTATTTATAGTAAATGAAAAATCTTTTTACCACTAAAGTTACAGTGGATGCTGGATATATCAGCTCTACATATTTTTAAATCCATTAGCTGTTAACAAGGCCTAATTTGAATTTCATTTATATCTGTTTCAGTGGGACTGACTGCAGCCGACTATGGTATATATCACAAAATTATTTTTAAAATAATATATGATTACACATTACAGAAACTTAATAAACACTAATTTCCCTAGGCTGGAAACCAGGTCAGCAATACAGTTACAAGATCGAAGCGAGGACGTTAACAGGACTCCACCAAGTAGCAAACCAATACACAGGATCTCTAATCCGGGGCAAACTCCAAGTCTTTGTGGACTCAGAAAACCAACTCACCTTTCAGGTTTCTTTTACACCGTAAAAAAAAAATCCTAACCAAAACATTCAGAATCTTTACGCTTCTCAATAATTCCAGGTCCAAGGAGCCAAATACGCTGATATTAATCAGAGATTACACGAGGGATGGGCTACTTATATTCCAGAATCCCAAGTCAACTACAAGGGTCTCCCAGCTAAAAACCTGCTATTCCAGATGCACCGCAGCAATGGAATGGTATATTTGAATTCGTATTTCTAAGCTATTAATAAACTCTCAGGCAATTTCTAAATTATGACAATTTAATTCCAGGTCCAAAAGATGGTCGTCGACAAAAATATACCAACCTGGGAACTGAACTTTTTAAAAGGAATTGCAAGCCAATTTCAAGTCGACATCCAAGCAAAAAATCTGAAAGAATCTAAATTTAACAGTGTGCCACATGGCGACCAGGATTCTGGATTGTTTTCGACAATGGAAGTAAGTCCTATCAAATAATGAACAGCGTATCCAATTTAATGAGTCATACGAAAAATAAATTAATCTTTTCTTAGGAATCCATCAACGGTAAATACGAAACAATCTATGAAGTATCGGTACTACCTGAATATATCTTACAAAGCAGACCAGAACTAGCACCTTTCGAATACCTCAAAGGAGATGGGGAGCATTACAAAATTGTAAAGACAAGAAACTTTTCCAATAGTGACGAACACATCGTCTACCGTTATGGAATGAATGGACACGAAGGCTGGGATGCAGGAACTAACACTATGGGAAATCTACTTGCGGTAAGTTAATTCTATATTTTTTCTTATGTTGATCTCATGGATTTAGCAATTTTAAAAAATATATTATTTTATAGAGAACATCAGAGAGTACTATCGTATATTCTGGGAAACATAATCGATACACAATCCAGTCAACAGTGACAACCGAAAAGGTACTTGTTGCCCCACATCTCTATAACAACCAAAAAGGAATAGTTATAAGTCGTTTGAATTTGACACTTGAAGGAATCGTAAGCTCAAAGGGTTCTTCCCCATCAATAAATAATCCCCGAACAGTAGAAAGTTTAGTTTATGAATACCAACAAGGAAATCCTCAGAATGGAGATAGCGGAGAAAGTTCATCTTCATCATCATCCTCATCATCTGAGGCTTCTTCACACAGCGGCTCATCCAGCAGTTCAAGCAGTGAGGAAGAACAGGCTACCACGGGTATTAAACAAAGTGGTAAGAGGATTGTACGGTCAGCCTCATGGAACCAAACAAATATTTTAATAAAGCAAAGTTCAGACAGCTCATCTTCTAGTTCCTCTTCCTCAAGTGATTCTTCCATAAGCTCCAGTGAAGAATACCTAGAGACAGCGCCCGACTTAAATAATTCTCCTCATATTGAATTCGCTCCACATACTGCTGCTAGCCCAAGTCAGAGAGACAGTGAACAGCTCGTTGAACGAATGATACGCGTAGCAAGGCAAATTGGTCAATCACTCAACAACCCAAGTGAGATCCTCAAGCAGGACACTCTCATATTTTATGAAGTTTTGGCACAGTCCGTACTTATTGCTAACACAGAGCAACTTCAGAAAGTTACAGTAAAGCTTTACTATTCTGAAGAAAAGCTTAAAGATGGTGGTAAAGCAGAAGCATATCAATACTATAGAACTTGGTAAGTAAAATCAATAGAATTTTTATTGTAATTCCACATTGTAAATATTAAGAAATAATTCATGTACGCATGCAGGCAAGCGTACCGAGATGCAGTAGCCAGGGCGGGAAATGGACCAGCTCTCGTCACAATGTCTTCATGGATCAAATCCGGAAAAGTTCGAGGAAACGAAGCGGCTCAGCTCCTCGCTGTTGTGCCCAGATCAGCGCGCTACCCAACCACAGAATACATGAACTACTTTTTCGTGAGTGTTATCATTATTAAACGTAGTAAATGAAGCTTTTCACATGTCACTAACAATAATTTTTGTTCCCAATAGGAATTAGTAAAAAGCAAGGAAGTACAAAGCCAGAAATACCTTAACGATACCGCAATCCTGTCATTTACCGATCTAGTAAGAAGATCCCAAGTAGACAGTCAGAGTTCTCATCATCGCTATCCAGTCCATCTTTCAGGAGCCCAATCACACAACCACCGCGCTGTAGTCGGAGAACAATATATACCCTACTTACAACGCCAACTCGAAAATGCCTTCGCCCAAGAAGATTCCGTTAAAATTCAAGTTTATATCCATGCCTTAGGTAACACAGCACACCCCAAATTATGGGCTGTATTTGAACCGTATTTGGAAGGAACACGCAAGGCCACCGACTTCCAACGCTTCTTGATGGTAGCTAATATGAAAGAATTAACTAAAGTTCACCCTAATACTGCTAGATCAGTTTTGTATAGAATATATCAGAACGAAGGTGATATTCCTGAAGTGAGAGCTGCAGCTGTAATGCAGTTGATGAAAACTAAACCTCCTCCACAATTCTTACAGCGTATGGCAGAACAAACCAACTACGATCATAGTAAACACGTCAACGCTGTTGTTAAATCTGTTATGGAGAGTGTAGCAAATGGTGATTACAGTGCAGATCCAGAATTGTAAGTGTCTATGTTTTCCAATCTGCATACTACCGTAAAAAATTACAATGCCCTAACTCCAAACGATTTTTCATAATACCTTTTTGTAGTATACTCGAATTAGTAAATAAAAACAACACCTTTTTATGACATTAGAATGCCACAAAATTAAAGATTTGGATCCAATCATTAGATTTAGAAAGCTTTCATAAAACGGTGTATTTTTTTTATCAATTCGTGTACATTATTAAAAAAAATTTATTTAGAAAACCATTTGGAGTTCCAACTTATCACGGCAGTATACTTTAAGTACTATTTATAAAATAAATATTAAATACTTTCTGGTCAGAAATGATAATAACTGTAAATTTTCAGTACTGAAAATGCTCGTTCAGCATCTAATCTCCTCACCACTGAAAACTATGGCAATCAATACTCAAAAAGTTTTATAAAAAAATTCATAGCCAAGAATATATATGATAAACACTACCTATCTTATTTCAAAGGGTTTTTTGGTTCATACCCCAATTCTTTTACCTATTATCACCAAGAAAAACCTGGAGGATATTATGCTGAACCTCAAACTGTAAGTACCTAATTCAATGTAATAAACAACTATTCATAATAAATAAATATATAAATAAATATATTTTAAGGTATCCTTCATGTCTTCGACTTCAGAAGACTTTATAAATCTTCTTTTTAACCAACTTAAACCAGGAAATTACCATAAAATGCCATCTAAACAAGGGAAAAAAACTGAATACTCATACAATTCAATAAATGAAATTCTTAATGGAGAATATGATGAACCATTGCAAGTAGAAGCTAATTTATTCTTCTCAGTATTTGGAGGAGCAAGATATTATGCATTTGATAATCACAGTATCGAACAGATACCTGAATGTACGTATTTATAGAATAAGTATATGAATTGATTAGTGACATCCACTAAGTGGCCATTCATTATTTTTATTTTTAGTTCTCAAGTATGTGAACCAGAAATTACACCAAGGTGTCCAGTTCCAAGAAAGCAAATTCTACATTCCATACACTTTCGAAGTGGGATTTCCCATGGTAACAGGTGTACAATTTACTTACGTATACAGTGAGCCTTCAATGGCATATTTGGCTGTTCAAGCTAAAGGCCACTTTGAGCAGGAAAATGAATCAGAAGGATATTACCAAATCCCAGTCAGTGCATCAACTGATGGACAATACCAAGCAGTGTTCGTATTTTAAATGATTTTATAATATGGAAACTTATGTAAATTAATTTTTTATAATTATAAATATAATTTAATGAATTACTATTCATCTTTTTGTAGTTGGGCGCAATTGAAGACTGGACAGATGGGATTTGTAGCTCCATATAGTGAACAAAAACATCTTGCTGTTGTTGAAAAAAGTACACAATTCTATGCACCATTGAAAGGAAAGTTTGAGTATTATGGACACAACAACACTTTCAGAGCTAACTTTCAGCCTTATAGCTCTATTAGCCATCAGCAAAAACTATTCCAATTTAGTTCTAAACTCTACACTACCCACCAAAATATCAATGACTACAACTCTTACAGTAAAGGAAACAATGTTCAGAAAGTCCATGTTGGACAAAATAAAACAGTACGTATTAATTTTTATTATTCTTTATATTACAAAAAACAATATAAGTATGGATATTTATCTAAATAAATATATTTTTAGTATCAACATGCAATGGGAAAAGACTTCACTGGCTATGAATTTCAAGTGGAAGCTCAAAGTGAAAATGGCTTTGCTGAAATTTCAAGAGTCTATAATGCTTTTAAGAAGCAAGATTACAATTACTTTTTTATTCCAAACACAGCATATTTTTTTCATGACTTCACACATGACCTTTCCAACTATTACTACTCAATAAGCTATAATCCTCAGAACAGCTCTCCACAACCAACAGAATTTTCATTACATTATAACTCAACAGCACGAGTTACAGAATACAAGTCAAGAGATCAAAATAGCAGGCATATTTATAAAAGAACACAATCAGGCAATTTGGCTCAACTTACAAATGATGAATACAGAATTGATGAACTTTTGGCCAACGCACAGTCAGGAATACAAGACACACAGTCCAGTGTATTCGATGCATATGTGTCCTTTGCAGGAAAGCAGGATAATGGAAAATATTACTTTACCACAGTGTATGCTGAGAGCCCTGTTTCTGAAAAATCACGCTTCCTTGCATTCATCAGTGGCAGACCATATCAAGAATCTCAGAAAGCTCAATCCTTCCAGGTAAGCTTTCATACATTGTTTAAAAATCAATAATCCAGCAACAATATTCAGTTGAAATCACCCATCATTATATGAGATATTATTATATTTTAAAAAAACTATTAATGGAAGCCATAAAAATGTTATATATATTTTTAAATTATTAATATAATATCCTTTAATATTGAATAATTAAGTTTTATATATTTATATAAACATCTGAGACCAAATTCAGTATGATCATGAATACAATATACCACTTGTACGAATCTGTATGTTGCATTAATGTGTTTCAAGGCTGCAGTCCATGTAGACTTCAAGCAACCTCGGGTACCAATCTTCAATTACAAGCAGGCATATGAAGCCAACCCAACATCTTATTTCCAAGGATATGTTAACTTTGACCAAAGTGGAAATTCCAAAATAGAATTTGAGGTAAAATGGAATAAGTTTTATTATTTATCAATTACTGTTATAAGCTTAATTTTATTTTACTGTTTTGTTTTTTAATTGCAGGGAAAAATGCAACAGACTGAAGCAAGAAAACAATACTTGAAGCAGCATCCCTACTCATCTATCTGTGAAAAACAAATGCAGCAAGGCAATTATATTCTCCCAGCCTGCAATAATGCGAGCAAATATGCTAATGTATTGGACAAATATGATGTCTCATTTAAATACGAGAATGTTCCTCAACTAGTACAAAAGGCTGCTTATGCAATTTATGATATTGCACGTTATTGGGGATATGAATACAACCAAGAAAACTTTTTTGGAGTTAAAAACCCACAAGGCACATTAAAACTGTCAGCAAAATTTTCAGAAAATTTAAATTTCTTGAACTATTCATTAGAAGCTCCATCATTCACTTCTTACTTTGAAAATATTACAGTAAACCACCTAGCTAAACCATTCATAGTTCATTCCCCAGCATACCATCAGCTGTACTTGTTTTCACCATATTACTACTACAGCAAACCTTACGGTAAGATAGACCAAATATCTTTGGTTAAATAATATATTAGAAATAACAAGAACCATGCTTTCTTAGTTCCAACTTCAAAGACACCTTTTTTTAGTCGTTTTTCTCCAGATAAAACGAACTATTGCAATGTATCGAAGGTCAGCAGAGAAGGGCGGGAGAGCATTTTCTATTCATTTCATAACCCCTAGAAACACGATTATGGAAGTTTTCGAGATTTTTACATTATACATATTTATATACATTTATTTTTCCCTCTACATTTGTGCATCTCCAACAGCCCTTTTTGAGTCCAATGAGCTGAAATTCGATATGTAGGATTTTCTTCTAGGCAGAACGATACCATAAAAGTATGAGTAAAGTTCAGTAGGTTTACCTGAAATTTCAGCATTTTTAAAGTTTTGCACACCTCTACAGATCCACCAAATTAAGTCATAGAGTTGAAAATTTGTATTCAAATTGAGTTGGTGTTAGGGAAGTGCCTTTTGGTGGTTACCAACTTGCTTCTCCCACCCTCTGCGGTTTTTCAATTCTTTTAAGTATTTGCACATCTCAAGACCTCCTCCCCTAATGACTTTGGGAGCTCATTGAACTTTTTCCCCGTGTTTTAGTCGTATTTTACAAATTAGGTTAAAAGTGGGGGTAAATTTCATTATATTTTTTATTATAGTGAAAATACGACTTTAGTGACGGAGCTCTACTGCTCGATTTTTTTTTTTTTTTTTTTAAGAATGTTGAAATAGAAATTATTATAACTTGATTTACTTCATCTATTTTTTATTGTTTTACAGCGACTTGTGCTATTGACAACAATGAAGTATCTACTTTTAACAACAGATCTTACCCCATCAAATTAGGAAATTGTTACCATGTATTGAGTATGTCAACTCCAAATCAATATCAACAAGGAAGCCAGGAATCATCAGAATACTACAATAACCAATATGAGTATGCAGTTCTTGCCAAGGAATCTGGTTCACAGAAGAAGGTACTTTATTATGATCATTTATCATATGATAATGATTCTAAACATTTCACTAAATAATTTTTTTATAATTTTCATTACAGGAAGTTCAAGTCCTTCTTGGCGATGATGTTGTGACCCTTGAACCAACAGGACCAGGTGGTGTTACTGTTAGAGCAAATGGAGAAAACATCCCAATTTCTGACAACAAAATAGCAAGATGGGAAAACGATCAATATGAACTTCAGGCTTATGCCCTTCCGGGGAAAAATAATGCTGTACTGTATTTTAGTAGTCATGCATTCCAGACACATGTATTCCAGCTCTACTATGATGGCCATCGAGTAGCACTAATGATGCCCAATAGCTTCAGAAACAAAGTTAGAGGTCTATGCGGAACCTTCGATGGAGAACCTTTTAATGATTTTACTACCTCAGCTAATTGTGTAGTGAAAGATTATCAGCAGTTCACAGCATCCTACGCAGTTGCTGATGCATCCTGCAAAGGTCCCTCAAAGGAATACCTTAGTCAACCCAGGAATGCAGAATGCTACCCAAAGGAAGTAGTTTACAGTGATGTTATTTCTGATGCTGAAGCTGGCCGACGAGTTCGGAAGTTGAGCACACCGCGAAACAATACAGGTGGAGGTCAAAAAGGTCCATCAAGATGCATCAGCTATCAGACTCACATGGTTAAAGATGGAGAAAACATCTGCTTCTCTAAACAACCACAACCTATGTGCAATGACAATTGTAAACCAATTGGATACAAGGAGATAACCGTTGAAATGTACTGCTCACCATCCGGAGACAGTCTCACATTTCACTGGGAAAAATTGGCGAAGAATAGAGTTAAGCTTGATTTCAGCCAAAAGACTTTAACTAAAAGAATAAAGCTCCACGTTCCAGAAACTTGTGTAGCCAAATAAATTGAATAAATAATTATATGCAAGAAATAAATATAAATAATAACTACTTGTTTTCTTCAAATTAAATCCTTAATACATTCCAATCAAGAACTATTCTCCGTATATAAGACCTAAGTAAAGTTTGAATAATGATTCTCCATGTAATGGATTCTAAACAAAGACAAGAAGTTTTTTTTTTAATATTAAAGAAAGTAAAGACTATTAGTATTTGCCTAAAAAATAATCATTATATTGAGCCAGTTTTGTATTATTCAAAGAATATAAGTCTGGATTCATGAATTATTTGCTCCAGAGTTTCTAAAATGGTTGCAGAAATGCTTTACTCGTAAGGCTTATTATTATTTCATACTATTACAGTTTCATTGCCAAAACTAAAAAAAGATTTGAAAATATTTTTAGGTTTTACCCTTGACAAGATAATTGACAATGACACATCATTGTCATTAAGATTTATGATTTTCATTTCTAATGCCCATTACATGACATACTAGCTGAAATACTCAGGATTGCAAAAGCGAAGTGAAGAGGTTCATTTAAGGAGATAAGGGTAATTGTTTCGAAATCTGACTAATTTTCCACTAATTTCACTTGAAAGTCAATAGTGGAAAATTTTAACAAGGAAAGGAAGAAACGTTTGGAAAGGAAGAGCCAATTTAAAGATGGGACACATGAGCCCGTCTCGAGATACCGAAGACAAATCTTAAAAAGCAGTTCATGATCCGCTTCAATCTGTTCTCGAGCACCCTCTCCTCTCCCCGTATACCACACAGCCATAGTCAAAGTGGAGGAAGATTAGACGAGTTTACAGGTAGATTATGGAAGAAGATGACGTGAACGAAGGAATAACTTAAGGGTAGTTATCGACCGTCGGGAAAAAAGAGTTATTAAGATTTATGATTTTCATTTGTAATGCCCATTATATGACAAACTAGCTGAAATACTCAAGATTGCAAAAGCGAAGTGAAGAGGTTCATTTAAGGAGATAAGAGTAATTGTTTCGTAATCTGACTAATTTTCCACTAATTTCACTTGAAAGTCAATAGTGGAAAATTTTAACAAGGAAATATTGTTCACGTTTGGAAAGGAAGAGCCAATTTAAAGATGGGACACATGAGCCCGTCTCGAGATACCGAAGACAAATCTTAAAAAGCAGTTCATGATCCGCTTCAATCTGCTCTCGAGCACCCTCTCCCCTCCCCGTATACCACACAGCCATAGTCAAAGTGGGAGAAGATAAGACGAGTTTACAGGTAGATTATGGAAGAAAATGGCGTGAACGAAGGAATAACTTAAGGGTACTTATCGACCGTCGGGAAATTTTTGAAAATATATTTCAAAAATGGCTCGTCACATTTGGCCCTAAGTAGGAGGAAAATTGACAACTAGTGCACAAATAGTCTAGTATCAATTTTATCACCTTTAACTATTGAAATTATTATATTTTTTTATTCGAACCTTTTGCAGAAGAGTGACAAATATGATGGTGATAAAAGATGGACATGGCATATTAGATATGGGGAAGGATAGTACTCAGCAGCACCTCTTTCTGGTCTTGAATAAGTCCCTTAATTCAGGAAAGGTTATCTCTCACCTAGCTCATTTTTAGTCTTCTCTTGATGGTCTTATCAGCTGTGGCCATATCGTTTTTCAGCCAACTGTTATATTCACGAAGGTAATCCCCTTATTTATTATTTATTAACCTGTGGTTAAAAAACCACAACAAAATTCAAACAAAATTCACCTGTAGAGTTTCCATGAAGGATGGGAATAACTGCTCAGTGTAACCGAAAACTAGCGTAGATTTACTCACCATCAATACTCCGCAGCGAGCGACTATCTAAGGATTCATTTTTGTTCTATCATCCGATCATAGCAGATCCTTCATTTTCAATCATCATGAATTCGTAAGTATATTTATTGCTTTAGCCATTTCTTATTTTTATCTAAACCTGCTTTCTTCTTATGTAAATGTTTTATTTTTAGTTCTATCAGAGATTTTAAAGCTCTCTTCAACCGATTAAACGATGGCGCTCGCTATGTGCATAAATTGAATTATATTCAAATCGGACGGCCATAAATCATCAGAGAACTAGAACATGTTGAAACGAAAATGGCATTAGCGTTGGTCGCTACGTTAAAGGATAATTCTATCAGAGTGTATCTTCCTAAACGTTTTAAGGTGTCGGTTGAAGACATCGACGCTTTCAACAATAGCGATGAAATCATTTATTTAGTGTATAATGGAAGTATTGGTTATAAAGATGATGTTTCATTTATCTAAAAATTCTATTTCTTGTATCTAATATTTTGATGGAATAAATCTTTTTATTTTAGAAAGTTTTATTTTCTTTTATTAACTATATTTTAATACTGTTACACACATGATATACCTAGAATATCATAAATAGATTAGGAAGCCCTATATCTTTGTTTGTGTATAAAAGTTAAACTTTTTAAGGATTAGCAGTTCAAAGTCCTTTGTTTACTTTCAAAGGAAGGATTATGGGATAGCGCATTATTGCGAAATCTAAATTTGTTTACTTTTTAGCGGAAGGATTGACGAGTCCTATTTCATTCTTTATATTTTGGTATTAACAGCTCAAAGTCCAAAAGCTGTTATAGGATTAAGGAGCTCTACAATTTATTTATGTTTTAGGGATTAACAGTTCAAAGTCCAACTGTTGTTATTGGATTAAGAAGCTCTACTCTTTGTATATTTTGTAGAAATTAACAGGTCAAAGTCCATTGGTTACTTTCAGCAAATGAATTAAGAGATTTAGAATTATTCAAGTGTGACATTATCTATCCTGATATCATTAAAGTTAAATATTGTAAAGGTTATGTAACCGTTGTGAAGGACTGATACGAGTGCAATGACGAGCCAGGTTTGTTGATTATAATTAAATCAATTGTCCAGCGTGATACAGTCGTTTCGATTTGTCGATATATTTTAGGGATTAAAAGTTCGATAGGAACATAAAGGGTTAAAAGTTAATCCTTTTAACACCATTAATTATACTATCAGAGATTAAAAATACGTAGTACATTGAAAAGTTGTTTTGTTTGTGTTTCAGCGAGATAAGTAAATATAGAGTATTAACAGCTCAAAGTCCAAAAGCTGTTATAGGAATAAGGGGTCCTACTATTCATTTATGATTTAAGGATTATCAGTTCAAAGGTCAAAAGCTATTTAAATATTAGGAAGCCCTACCATTTATTTATGTTTTAGAAATAAACAATTCAAAGTCCAAAAGCTGTTATTGGATTAAGGGAATATGCTATTTATTTATATGTTAGAGATAAACAGTTCAAGGTTAAGGGATTCTACTATTTATTTATGGTTTAGAGATAAACAGTTCAAAGTCCAGCAGTTATTATAGGATTAAGGGACTCAACTATTTATTTATAAGTGAGAGATAAACAGTCCAAAGTCCATAAGATGTCATAGGATTAAGGGGTCCTACCCTTTGTTTATGTTTTCAAAATTCATGTTTACATTTCACCCAGGAAAAAAAAATGGCGGTCCGGTACACTCATACCCTATAAGGAGCCTTCATCGTACAGGTTAAGATTATATAACCGTTGGGAAGGTTACAGACACTAAAGTGGGTACCTGACCTTTCATCGTATAGGTTATGATTATATAACCGTTGGGAAGGTTACAGACTATAAAGTAGGTACCTGACCCTTCAACAAAACCTTAAGTCTCTCAAACGGTAGAAAAACAAAATGGCGGCCGGGTACACTCATGCTCTATAAGGTGGGTACCTGACCCTTCAATGGGTGGAGGAGGTAAATCTTGTGGGCGAAGCATAGGTCAAAAGGTTCCATGGGTCACGTGACAACCTTGTGGGCGGAGCACAGGCCAGGAGGTTCCGCGTGTCGCGTGATTGGATCACATGATTAAAAAGGGGTAGACTCATTCTCTATAAGGTGGGTACTTCAACCTTCAATGGGTGGAGGGGGTAAATCTTGTGGGCGGAGCATAGGTCAGGAGGTTCTATGGGTCACGTGACTAAAATATGCGGGCGGAGCAAAGCCCAAGAGGTGCTGTGGGTCACGTGACTAAAAGGGGGCAGGGCATAAGGGCCACGTGACTAGAAAGAGGCGTGGCCTAATAGTTAAGGTTAGGTCGAGTTGAGATCACGTGGTGGTTAAGGTAGGATCGAGGCAAGACCACGTGGCAGATAAGGTTAGTTCAAGGGAAAAATTCAAATTCATATTTCCCGCCATAGGTCACGTGACCAAATGCTGGCTTCTGATTGGCTGGTCAAAAAAGTGTGTCAGCTCCCGCATTTTCCCTCCAATAGGGATAAATAGAATCAAAGGATACTACCAGTTTT
This sequence comes from Rhaphigaster nebulosa, assembly GCA_948150685.1. Lineage (NCBI taxonomy): Eukaryota > Metazoa > Arthropoda > Insecta > Hemiptera > Pentatomidae > Rhaphigaster > Rhaphigaster nebulosa. The sequence goes on along the minus strand of OX411306.1, from coordinate 74,731,824 downwards.
ATGGTGGTGTTAAACAGTAAATTTTTGGTGAGTGTTGACTTTACAACGAGAAGAACAAGTGCCTTTTCCAATCAAAACAGAGAAGGTTTCATTCATTAATGTTTTTAGTTGATATTACAAAATTTTGTATACCAAATTTTAGTGATATGTTATTTTCCTTGCCTAGAAGACCTATTAAGGTAAAGTAACCATTGGTTTAATCTTTTTTATTAGTCATGTAGAAAAATATTATGTATGTTTTTGCAATGGAAAAATGGAGTAATTGGAAACAACTTTTTTCCCATGAGTTTGCAAGCCCATAAACAACAGATTTTTCTTATAAATTCTGCTTAAAAAATTATAGTTTTTGTGAACATTTCACATAATTTATGAAGTAATTTGATTTTGATCATGAATATAAAATGTCAGTTGGAAAATTAAAATAGAAGTTGAATGTTATTGAAATCCATAGTCCGAAAAAACACTATTACTTTCCTAACGCTGCTGAAGCTAAGGAGAGTAATGGAATAGTCAAATTTTCGACGAATCTTTGCGTTTCAGAGCCCCTTGAGTCTAAAAATAGTATTTTCAGACATTGGCCTGTGTGTCTATGGGTCTGTCTATCTGTGACGAGTGCATCTCTTGAACGCTGGATCAATTTAGTTGATTTTTGTTTTGTTTTGTAGGGCTTTGACACCACCAAATCGGGCATCCTGTTCGCAATGGCCGAAAAACGTATTTTGCTATAGAATGCAGTTAGAAAACGGCTCTAACAATTTTGATGAATGCTGCTAACAGTATTCTTCCAGAAGCCTCCAAAGGCGAATCTCCAGAATAATGCATAAAAAATGTTATGCAGAGAAAATGAATATCTCGAGTTTTTTTTAATTTTATCTTTGATATTTAAACATTGGTCTATGGTTAATTTTTTTTTACTTTTGTTGATTAATTTTTAATTAAATAATAACAAAAATGTAATGTCTTTTTCTTTTTTTTTCATTTCGTAATTGCATGATATTTATAAATAAATGTGCTCTTGAGATTCTGATTATTGTTAAATAATAATTTTAGATGATTGTTTAGTTGATTTAGGTTTGAAATTTCTGCTTAGAAAACAATTAATATATACTTCATTATAATTCATAATAGCATTTGATCGTTTAGTTCCATCGTCCAATCTGTTGAAGCAAAAAATAAACAAAAATTATTTTTTTTAAATTACTAACTGTTTCATAAACGGAGGAAAAGAAAGAAGAAAAAAAAACTAACTGGTTCATATATTTGAAAATTATAAAATTGAAATATATAATACTATCTAATTTAGTAATACCTAATGTAAAAACAAATATCAACCTTAATAGTTTCGTTTCCTAATAGATACATATAAAATTCAAGAATGTATAAACAAACAAATTCCTTTCCATTGAATAATATTGTTATTTATATTAAAGTATAAACACACACACCTAGTCTTGAACCATTAGTATCAAAACGTCGTTTGAAGAGAGAAGTTTCGTTCAGGCCATTTTTGTTATTTAAATGGTATTATTTTTTAACTAATAGGTGGCACTTAAATGCGTACTGAAATGGCCTCGATTTTAAAATTGAGCTATGATGATGTTGCTGAGTTCTGGATTACTTCAAAAAATAATGACAATATGAATTCTCTTTTATTGCATCTTTCAGATAAATTAGCAGATAGCATTGGCTTTTTACCAAAGATTTACCAAGCCTTTGTGCGAATCTAAAAAACAAATTAAAATAAAAATTAATAGTAAATGGTCTGAAGCAGGCAGGCAGAAGGAAAAATTTGGAAAAAATCATACAATTTCTGAAGAACTTATACTGCCATGAGCAGTAATCCTTCGCAAGAAGATGTAGGGTGATGCAACCGTTAAGCTAATAAGTACGCTCCTGCTCTCCAAGAAAACTGTCCAAAAGCGAATATCTGATATGGTAAGTAATATAGAAAATATAATATACCTTATTGGCCAGGCTTTGCATGTGTGCTCTGTAATTGGATGATAGCACATACATATAAAAAACAAAACAATATTTTTGGTTTTTGTACGATATTTGTGGAAAGACCAGATTTTCTATTTTCTCATTAACTGCTTCACACAACAGCAGATGATACTTTCACTGCATTAAATGATTTCTTTGACAAACATGGCATTACCTGAAAAAAATGTGTGGGTTTGTCTACAGATGGAACAAAATCCATGGCTGGATAGAAAACAGAACTTCGAGCTCGTTTTCAAACAGTAGTACCTAAAGTGAAATTAACAGATTAAGGCCTCTCCATGAAAACAATAGTAGCTAAACGATTGCCTGAAATATTGCAGAAGACACTTAATGAAGTAGTTCAAATCAACAATTACATTAAATCTCGTCTTCTGCAATCGACATTCTTCTCATGGTTGTGCAAATTGCCAGTGAGAATGAGGAGCTTCTTAGTCACACCGATGGCTCTCTCGAGGTAGGATCTTGACAAGGGGTTTTAAGCTTAAAGATCAAGAGGTCTGAATCTTCCTACTTGACACCAAGCATGGGCGTACGCAGAGTAGGAGGGACAGAGGTGGACCGGCCCTCCTCTAAAAGTTATTGCAACTAATTTAAATAATTAAAACACAAGAAAAAAAAATTAATTTAAGTTAAAGAAAAAAAAAGGTTTTGTTTGAGACTATTTTTATTTCCATGCATGTACTTGATTTTAAATTAATTAACCTAAGTACTTTGAATTAGTTTTTAGTTTACCGACATTTTGGTAGCAACGTCTCGGTTGTTTTGTTATTAAGAAATCAATTTTCTTCAAGTTCATTCCGGATGACTTTTTTCATGGGATAAATATTTTCGATGATATTTGACAAATTTAGAGACAAAAACAAAGATTTTTCAGTTTTTAAAGACCTATATCTCAGGAACTACTTAACCTACTGAGTTGTTTCAGGTCTAAAATTGAAGCAAATTTGATTTGATTTGTTTTAAAAAAAGTAACAATAACCTTTTATTTTTGGTCCATACTTTAGGAGATAATGATTAGAAACTGAAAATAATGCCAAAATGTCGGTGGTTTTTGGCTGCTAGCATAGGTCTTTCGAAGTAGAAAATTGTTTTTTTTACTACAGGCTTAAGTCCAAACATCATAAAAAAAATTATAACTACTTGACCTTTTACAGTATCGGATATATAATTTGGCTGGACTATTGCCCATGGTGTGGTACGCGTACGCTCAGGGGCTCAGCAAGAGTTTGGTGAGGGTACCCGCTCCATTCGGCTGAAACTAATGAAACTGAAAATAATGCCAAAATGTCGGTGGTTTTGGCTGCTAGCATAGGTCTTTCGAAGTAGAAAATTGTTTTTTTTACTACAGGCTTAAGTCCAAACATCATAAAAAAAATTATAACTACTTGACCTTTTACAGTATCGGATATATAATTTGGCTGGACTATTGCCCATGGTGTGGTACGCGTACGCTCAGGGGCTCAGCAAGAGTTTGGTGAGGGTACCCGCTCCATTCGGCTGAAACTAATGAAACTGAAAATAATGCCAAAATGTCGGTGGTTTTTGGCTGCTAGCATAGGTCTTTCGAAGTAGAAAATTGTTTTTTTTACTACAGGCTTAAGTCCAAACATCATAAAAAAAATTATAACTACTTGACCTTTTACAGTATCGGATATATAATTTGGCTGGACTATTGCCCATGGTGTGGTACGCGTACGCTCAGGGGCTCAGCAAGAGTTTGGTGAGGGTACCCGCTCCATTCGGCTGAAACTAATGAAACTGAAAATAATGCCAAAATGTCGGTGGTTTTGGCTGCTAGCATAGGTCTTTCGAAGTAGAAAATTGTTTTTTTTACTACAGGCTTAAGTCCAAACATCATAAAAAAAATTATAACTACTTGACCTTTTACAGTATCGGATATATAATTTGGCTGGACTATTGCCCATGGTGTGGTACGCGTACGCTCAGGGGCTCAGCAAGAGTTTGGTGAGGGTACCCGCTCCATTCGGCTGAAACTAATGAAACTGAAAATAATGCCAAAATGTCGGTGGTTTTTGGCTGCTAGCATAGGTCTTTCGAAGTAGAAAATTGTTTTTTTTACTACAGGCTTAAGTCCAAACATCATAAAAAAAATTATAACTACTTGACCTTTTACAGTATCGGATATATAATTTGGCTGGACTATTGCCCATGGTGTGGTACGCGTACGCTCAGGGGCTCAGCAAGAGTTTGGTGAGGGTACCCGCTCCATTCGGCTTTGAGCACCGACAAATAAAAAGGAACAGCCTTTTGGATACCGCATCTCAGATTATAATTAACAACCAGAGAAAAAACTATTGATGAACTACCGTCTAATCATAAAAAATTACATCCTTCTCATTGATCCAAATGAATCTTATTTATAAAATAACCCATGGGCGCACGCAGGAGAGGGGCAAGAGGGAGCCTTGCCCTCTCTCCTAAAAATCAATAGAAATATTATTAAATTGCGAGAGAGAGAAAAAGAAAAGAAAATCGGAGAAAAAAGGAGACTATTTTCACCTCAAAACTCGAACTTAATTTTTAAAATTGATCAATCTAATGATTTTCAGTTGATCGATATTAGTAGTTTTAGGATATTACGAGGCCTTTTGAAAACTTCGAGCTATAATGGAAATGTCAGCTTCAACTAAAACAGGCTAATTGCATCATTAAAAAATCAACAACTTTAAGGAATAGAAATATTATGCATAAATGAAATTTTTATCCTCAGGGAACCGAACAGCTGTCACAGGAACTCCTACCTCATTGGCGAACATGTGCTGAGGTCACGATAATGAAAAATGTCGTGAAATTTAAATGATCTGAATTTTACACCAGAAATCCTCAAAACACCCACATTTTTATAAGATTTTTTAAAAATTTTGAATCGGATAATATCAGAGGTACATTTTCTTTTCATTAGAAATCTTCAGTAGGTACTCCTCAATCTTCGTCCGTTCTTCATCAATTTTCTTGGAAATATCGAAATTATAACCAGCTGATTTCTGCTCTAAAAATCCAACATTTGATTTATTTGTTTGATTTTAAATAAATTTTTGGAAACCGGTGAAATTATAATGAGTGGAATTCTGCTCCAAAAGGCCACAGAATTTAATTTGTATGTGATCAGTTCCCATAAAATAGTAGAGTTTATTGCGAATTTAAAATTACAATACCACGGCTGTTTGGGGGTATTTTTTCTCGGCATAAAAATTTAAAAGCCTGGTTTTTGCAGCTTCAAAATTCCCAAACTTGAGTTATTTTCAACAGATTTTTGGACAAAAGGTGTCCAAAATTAAATTTTAAAACTTTTTTTTTTAATTTATCATTTAATTATGTGAGATTACAAATAAAAATTTCACTAAATCATAGTGTCTTAAGCCACCATATTGAAAAGATTCCGTACAATCTAATGATATCTTATAAAAATATTTGAACACACAAACTATACCTTTAAATTAAATGTTAGTAAACCAAGTAGACCTAATTTAATATTTTCGTTTTGAACCAAGCAATAATTTTTACTAAATAGTTTCAGAGAGTTCAGGAACACCATGTCTGTACATATTTATGTTTATCTAAGTAAATACAGCTATTCATGAGAGAAAAGAAATTATACGATTTTTAGGATGTAGGGATCATTGCCATTGTAGCCCTAGAGGAAAGATGAACAGTGGACATTGAGAACTGGCTTAGTTCCTAACTTAATAATATTAGACCATTCAGTAGAGGGTCAAAACAGGGGCCTATGATACACAAGGTGGGATAGAAACTTTTATTTTTTTAACTTGTTTATATGGGTGCAAACATGTGAAAAACAAAATTATTAACAAGTGTGGCCTCAGGAGAACTTTTGGAAGCCGAAAAAACTCGATATTTTAGGACTATATTTTTGTCAAAAATTCCTAAATGGTTCATTCAATTGATAAGTTATGGTACCAAAAATAATAATCCGATTAAGTGGTGTGGTTAAAGACTACGGTCATATACATAATGGATTTATGATGATATTGTATTCAGGAATATTAATTTGAATAGCGATGATATTTTCAGTTTTCAGTTCAATTTCTCTAAAACTGTTATTTCAATATATCTTGACGTCTGTTAGGAATAATATTTTATATGAATCTTATAAAAAAAAAAAAAATAAATAAAAAAAAATAATGAATCTTATAAAGAAAAATCAATCCTCTACAAGCTAGGTTATTCTGCATTTTTCGCCAAACTGCAACAAAAGAAGTTATTAAGACGAAACCAGATATAACTTTTTCCGTTTTTTGTACATTTTTGCAGATTTTCACGGTCCTGTATCTCTAATACCATAGCTAATCCGAATTTTAAAAAATATTACGTACTCACAATAAATTTAGTGTTCTTTGAAATTGGCAATGGCACATAACTTAACTGCACTGGAACCGAGCAGTGATATATTCGGGAAAGAGAAATTTTCCGTTGGTATTACATCTTTTGGCGTAGAAAAGATTATGGTCCACGAGACCTTTCTTTGATTCGTGGAGCTGGCTGGCTGCTATGGATGCAAAATCTATAGGTTATACAATTGACAATTTTGTAGAAAACGCTGGCCTAGATCCAGAAAAGTGAGTCGGACAAGGATACAATGAGCGTTACCACGGCAGGAAAATATGGTGGTTTACATAAGCGAATTTACGCATAGGCAGACTAGTCAATAGTTTGGGACAGCAATGTTTTGGGAGCGGCAAAATTTAATTGAAATTATATTTTTCGATTTAAACGAAGTTGTAAGTACTAAAAAAGCTCAGTAAAGCATAAATAAATATAAAAATTATCTCCACTTAGTTTTTATATTTTTCTCCCCTTCCATACTAACCCTATTGACCCTATAAGGGAGGGTCGTGTATTTATAAAACTTACAGGTTCCACGCAGCAATAGACATACTACCTGTATAGTAATATTTTAGTTACATTATATAATAGCATCAATTGTTGAAGAAATATAAAAGAAATATAAACACAGCAATACAGAAAAGAATAAAGTATGCAGAAAAATAAGAAAACAAAAAACAAAATAAACATCATAAAAAAAAATATTCAAAACAAAAATATCGAATCTTAAACTAAACTTTAAAATATAGACAATCAAACTAAATAATACAAGTAAATACTGAACAAAACACAATCATTTTACAATTGATATAAATAATATGCAAAATATAAATTATATAACATGTATGCATAGTTTTTACATACATAGAAATAATTGTTTTTGGATATAGGAGCGACTGAAGGGGGCAGCATTATCTACATGTGTGTGGGCGGCAGAACAACAAATCCGCTCCTGGGGATGTACAGAAAATTCAACCAGAAAGGGCTGTACTAGCCACAAACTATGTCTAGTTGTGAATGATTTAAACAAAATTGCAGTAATACGAAATACTGTTTTCACAATAAAAGAAATAATAAAATTCTTCCAATAATCATTCAATTCATCCTTTAATAATAATTAAAATTCATCCTTCGTAGAAAATGCATTCCAATTATACCAAGACTTCGTGATAATTGAACGTTGGCCTCAAAAACACAAAAGAATCACCGTATTCAAAGAGCATAATATACAAATAGTCACGGCACTTGAAGGATTATCAGAAGATGGTTATGATGCAACGAGAAAAGCTACTTTCCAGACACATTGCGCTGCCACGAACTCAAAATTAATTGTTGGTATTTGTCTCATTGCAAAATATTCGGCACTTCTGCAACCGGTATTAAAAGCTCTATAGTCAAAAGGTATAAATTTGCTTCAATGTGCAAATCGTATAAAAAGAATTAAGAATAATATAAATAAATTAATATTTAAATATTGTATATGTGAGACTGTGGTGTATATCGTGGATAAGTAATAAGGTGAATATGATAAGAACTCAGCCAATATGATTTTTTATTGAAAAAGCCGACGTTTAGACCCTCACAATCAGTTCAGTATGTATTGTATATATATATATATATATATATATATATATATATATATATATATATTTGTAAGTATGTATGTATATATAGCAAGTCCATAACAATATCAATCATATTTATGAAAATTAAATAACTCAGCATGTGCAAAAAAGAGATAAGAACTTCTAAAACTGCTACTTGAGCAAATGATAATCGGCTGATATAGAATTTTGCTGGGCCGGGGGAAATGTATAAATACCAAGCGAAAAGGAGCATGGTCACCTTTCCACACGAGGCTGTCAAGATATGAACTGGACCCTCGTTGCTCTCCTCACGTTTGGTAAGTATATAAACAAAAATGTTTCTTAAAAAGATATTTATTTAGTTCTAAACTATTTTACTAGTAAGCTAGAAACTAACTTTTATAATAATTATTACCTACAAAAATTAATCTCAATTCAAATCCCCACACAGATCATCCGCAATTTTGGTTATCTTTTTTTGTTGTTTTGTTTTTTCGAAATTTCTTTCTATAACTGCGAGAAATAAAAAATAAAATAAATAAAGCAAGCAGTAAGTTGCATGACCAAGATTTGTTCCTTTTCCATTTCGAAGCTCTGAAAAATAGCACCTAAATTAGCAAAGGTATTCATCCATCTGGTTTGAGATAGAATACTTGGTAATACTAAAACTTAAACTTTAGGACTGTACCTAGATTGGCATTTATCGTTCGTTACTTTTATTAATGGAGAATAGAAATCGGTCGACATTCAAGATATATACTAGATTGGTTCAACTCCTGCAACTGCCCTTCAAGCATCAGAGGACAGGTTCTCGAGTTAAGGATATCCTCAAGACAGAGTGAGGCTAGCACTGTGCATAAACCCCCTGACTGCCAGGTATACATTTTAAAGACAAGAGAAGGAGTCATGAAAAAGGCCCCTAATTTTTCGTAAAGAGAAAAATTATAATTTGAAGCGGGTCCATTGAGCACAGGCCTTAAGGTGCTGATCCGCTTGCGAGTTTTTCATTGTCGAGAGCCTGTCTATAGCACTAGAGTCTGAGGACAGGAGATGGCCGAGGCGAAAACAGACGAAACCCTCCTTATTTTCTCTCGCTGCTTTTCCTGCGTGATTTTATCACGTCACTCAAGTGAATCACTTCTCATTTCATTAATTGTTGCGTTCATTCCTTTATCTGCTTTTGGGGTTAACCTGCCCACTTGCTGTTTATGAAAGTTTTGACAGCTTGAGCTTGAAGTTTTTGATAACTTCATAAAGCCAATCATGCCGGCATTGAATTCATTTGCCGTAAAAAACAAAAATAAACCTGAATTGCCCGAGAAAAAATCATAAACAATTGAAAATCGATCCACAAAGGTCATTTATTATACTAACATTATTATAATATTTCAGTCGAAAGGAACTGAGTAGTTATTATTTACGCAATAATTAATTTTTGATGAATAGATAATAATTATCACTTGAAAAATCAAATAAGTAAAAGATTGAAAGGTTTAGAAAAAAAAAAAAGGGATATATTTATATATACTTATATTTTTGTATTGCTTAGATAACCATTCATATCAAGTTAATTGAACCTTGGATGAAAAAATAAATAAAAACTGACTACCTCTTTTTTTCTTTTGTAATTTTAATGTTATGTTGTTTAAAAGAATAGTTAACCGTTCATATCAAATTGAATCTAGGTTAAAAAAGCAATAAAGAAACCTTTCCTCTGTTTTGTTTTGAATTTCAATCGTTGGTTGTTTAAAAAAATGTTTAAGTTTTAATAATTTTAAATTAATAATGTATTATAAAATAATAAATTATATAAGATAATAAGACTAATAAATGAGGACGCGATGACCTTTGTGAGAAAAAAAGGTTTAGGCATATCGGGAAGATTTACTTTTATGGGCCATACGACTGAGTAAACTCCCGATTTAGGTGGACAAAACCTTTATGATGAGGACCTAAAAAAAAACCTCCTATTTATATTATTTTTTGTAAACACTAAATATAATAAAATTCTTTAGTTATAAGATAGTGACATCAAATAATATTCAGATTAACAGTAGAATCAATCGTTCTACGGACAATTTATTTTTCGTAGTAGCTTAATTCATTTTCAGTTCTTTCACTACACTTACAAATCAGACTTACTATGCAATGGTCTCCTCAATTCACAATTCATCTTTCTTCTTCTCACCCGTCAATAGTGACATAAGGAGAGTTATTAATAGATTGGGAACCCAAATTAAATACAGATATCGATATTTTATTAATGATGGATATTAGAAATATAAAAAAGCGTTTAGATCCGAGAGCAAATCATTTCACACAACACAAAATGTACACACAAAAAACTTCATTAATTATGTAAAAAAAAAACCTCTGAGGACCTTAGGAACATTACGAAGAGTCTAAATCAGAAAGTGAGTAATCGTCAGTTTCATCCATTGATAATTGGTGTAATTATCAATGTAATTAGCTTCTGGAAGGCTGTACTGCAGTAAGCTGGGCCCTTCGGGGCTCAATGGACGTTTCTTGCGATTATTTTTTTTCCTTAAATTACCAATAACTGGATCGGAAGAAATTGGAAGCATTGTAAGTAGATCTCTATTTGTATGTTTTCGCACTGTTTTTCAAGTGTAATGTCATAATGTCTATACTGAATGCCAGTGACTGAGTGAGGACACAAGTAGAATTGAATAATTATTAAGCTAAAGAAAAAAAAAAAAAAAAAACAGGAAGAAAACTTCTCATTAAAAAATTCCTTTTTTTCTTTGAGATTTCTCCCATCTCTCGCCAGTTTTAACAGAAAATCTAATGACGGTATCGTTCAACTGGCGTGTATCGTTCAAACGATGTGTTCAGAGATTAACATCAGATTTTTGTGAAACAAACTCCAAAACTGATTCATTATGTTTATTTCTGTGTTTTTTTAGCCACATATTAACAAACTCCTTCCACGCTATTTCAAGGATTTTTTAAAAGAAAAAATCAAAAACTACCGAAAAAATCGCATACAATTTCTGGAAATATATGAAATAGTATGTCATTGGGTACAAAAAGAAACAGGAATCGTCTTGGATGCTCTTGGAAGTAGGTATTTTGAGTAATTATTTGGGGTAAAAATAAAATAAGAAACAATGTGCTGAAGGTTTACCATACCTGTAGAAGTGAAATCCATAATAAACGGCGGATATTGAAAGTAACGCATAAAGACAGATTCTTATTGAATTTTTTTTTTTTTTTTTTTTTTATCATTTATTAATGAAATTTACAACTGTATTACATAATACAACAAGTAAATGTGAGGTTAGAGTACAAAACATGAGAATTACTTGTGAAGGAACCACCCATTGGTAGCACTTCAATGTCTATTTAAAGTTAGAAGGTCCCGTGGCCATCTTCTTTTCAGACGCCTCAGAGGATTATCAGGAATACATGGGGATGAAAGGCTACGAACAAGAGGATTGGTATGGGCAAGGAGTTTGGAATTAAAGGAGGTATATCTATTTCGGGCTAAATCTGCAACAAATGGGATATTGAGGTCTTTGTGTATAATTTTATTTGTGACAAAGTAAGGAGCATTAAGGATTTTTCGAAGGATTTTGGATTGCAAGGATTGGATGCGGGAGGAATTTGATGGTTTAGTGGTGCCCCAAAGCTCTATCCCGTATGTCCAAATAGGCCTGATAATGGTGATGTAAATGAGCTTTTTGTAGAAAATCGGTAATTTGGATCGTTTGTCAAGTATGTGTTGTAGCAGTCGAAATCTACGAGCAGTTTCTTGTCGTTTCAGTCTTGTGTGAGGGTTCCATGTAAGGCGTTTATCAAGATGGAGTCCAAGATACCGGATCTGTTCGACAGGGATAAATGGTATATTATTAAAGGATACAGTAGGACAGGAAGTAGTGGGTTTACGACGTAGGGTAAAGGTGATTTGATGGGATTTATTTTAATTCTCCAGTTTTGACACCATTCTTCAATGGCTGTGATGTGTGACTGCAGGGTTTGAGATGCGATAAATGGGTCATTGTTCACTGATAACACACGTGTCATCAGCGTAAGTAGTGAGGATGGTGCTAGGATGGGTTGGGATATCAGCTGTATACACTGTGTAAAGGGTGGGGCCAAGGATACTACCTTGAGGTACAACGGCGGACTGAGAGAATAGTGATGAGTAGGCAAGATTATGATTTACTTTGAAGGTTCTATCGGTGAGGTAGGAACGGATTAATAGGAAATATGTTGGGGGAAGGAATTGACGGAGTTTGTAAAGCAGTCCCGGGTGCCAGACTCGGTCAAAAGCTTGTTCTACATCAAGAAAGGCTCCCGTGCAGTACATTCCGCGCTCCAATGTGGAGGATATCACATCCACCACACGATGACACTGCTGAATAATAGAATGGGATGTTCGAAATCCAAACTGGTGGTCAGGAATCACTTGATTTAAATCTAGGATTGGGTACAGTCGTTTTAATATGAGTTTTTCTAGGATTTTGCCCATAGTGGGCAAGAGGGAAATAGGACGATAAGAGGATGGACATTCAGGTGTTTTTTTTGGTTTCGGTATCATTTTTATAATAGACAGTTTCCAAGGGTCAGGGAAATAGGTGGATCTGAGTGAAGCATTGTATATATAGGTTAGGAATAGGACAGCTTTTCGAGGGAGCTGTTTTAGGATATGTGGTGTGATGAGATCATTGCCAGGAGCTTTTTTGGAAGGCAATTTCTGAATGATGTTAATTATTTCGGAAGGATGAAACGCTTTAGGAGGAAGGGACATCTGAAGTGGAACAGTTAGTTCTGCCTCAACATGTTCAAGATGGGTTGGGTTAAGGATTTCAGGATGAGGATTAAAAGTTTTGAATAGGTGTTCACCGAATATTTGGGATTTTTCCTCATCTGATCTTGACCAGGTCTGAGATTCAGTGAGGAGCGGATGGTTAAAGGTTTTGAATTTTAGTAGCTTTGCTGTAGTTTTCCATAATGATTTATCGTTAGTACTTAGGCTCTCTGGAAAGTTCTGGAAATTTTTAATTTTGAATTTTCTGATTTCTATTTTTAATTTGTTGGTCAGTTTTGTATAATGAGTTTTGTCTGATGGGTATCTTGTTCTATGCCACCTCGCTCTTGCTCGGCGCTTTTCAGTTAATAAAATGCGGAGATGATGTGGTAAATTGGTTTCTCGGGTATTTCTAATTTTGTGGCGTGTTGTGTTGTCGTAAATAGTGGTTCCTATTGCTCTTGTGAATTCCTCAATAGCGTAATCGATCTGTTGTTTAATTTTTAACGGAATTTTTAAGTCTAGTTTGTTTTCTAGATCGTACCGAAAATTGTCCCAGTTTACGTGTCCTGTAATCAGTGAAGGAGGAGAGGGTTTAGGAACAGGGTTTGAATGCAAGAGAAGCAGAACCGGACTGTGATCTGAGGATAGGTCATCTATGGATTTTATTGTGGATTGGAAGGAGGGTATCTGGGAAGTAACGAATATATCTAGGATGTCAGGGCGTTTTTTAAGGGATGTAGGCCAATAAGTAGGGTTCATGAGAGAGAGGATGGAATAACTATTGGAGGTCGTGATACAAGAAAGAATCCTGCCTCGAGTATTGGAAGTTCGACATCCCCACCGTTGGTCTTTGGCGTTGTAATCCCCTCCAGCAACGAAGCGCGGACCAAGGGATCGGAATAAGGCGTCAAGGTGGTTATAGGAAAGGGAATTACCAGGAGGACAGTATACAGCTGAGAATGTAATGTTCAATGGGTGGGAGGATAAGGTTATAGATGTTGATTGAATGATGTCGGTTGGAGTGGAAGGAATTAGGGAGTGAGGTAGGGATTTGTGTATAAGGATGCAAGAGCCTGCGTGGGATGTGTTGTCTGGGTGATCTGATCTGTATGTAATGTAGTCACGTATGTAAAAGAAAGAACGCGTCGTGAAATGGGTTTCTGTAACTAGAGCAATGTCAATGAAATTTTCGTGGAGAAATATATCAAGTTCGTCTCTGTGATTCTGTAGGACATTTGCATTCCACAAAAGGATAGTTAGGGTATTTTTGTTCATCGTGAGATATTGAGCGGGATTTCAGTTAGGACTCTGGTAAGTATTGTGATAAGAGGTCTTATTGTATCTTGAAGATCACGAAGGAATGATGATAGGATTGATGTTATGTCGGAAGGGTTTTGGCTAGGATAGGAGTAGAAGGCAGAGTCGTGAGGTGGAGGATTAATCTGCCTTGGTGGAGGTTGAACCCTCCTTTGGGATCGTTGTATGGGATCCACATTTAATTGAGCTTCTTGTGAAGGATAGGGCGACTGGGATAGATCAGGATGTTTGGGATGGTAGGGTGGTGGAATCTGTGGCGGTAACTCCACTCTTAGGGATGAAATTTCATTTGTAGGTATTTTAGGCTGAGAATGTAAAGTCTGAGGTTGAGTATGTGAGGTTTGTGACTGAGAAAGGGAGGTCTGGGGTTGAGAGTGGGAGGTCTGGGGCTGAGGATGGGAGGTCGGAGGATAAGGATGAGAGGTCTGAGGTTGAGAATGAGAGGTCTGAGGCTGGGGTAGGGAGGATTGAGGCGCCTATGGACGAGGTAGATGTTTTGTTGTGACGTTAGAATATGTTCTTATCCCGCTCTTGGTGCTCGTCGGTCTTCGCTCTTCATTGTTTACTGGAATTCCCAGGTTCACAGGATCATTCCTCGTTGAAGGGCCAGGCATTTGGTCTTCAAGAATTGCATTCCTTTGCAAATTTCTTGCAACAAGAATTTTTTGTCTTTGCATGTTTTTATAAACACTGCAACCTTTGTAGTTTGCTGGGTGGCTTTCACCACATAGAGCACATTTTGCTGGGGTATCCCGAGGCTTCTGGCAAGTGTCAGACGCATGAGAGCCTGCACATTTAACACACCTGGCCTGATGATGACAGTAGGATTTGGTATGACCTAAACTTTGGCATTTAGTGCACTGAACAATTTCTGCTCTCTGCCTCGGCTCTTCGAAACGTATACACGAGTATACTAGCCTATTAACTAGATATATTTCAGTATTGTTTGGTCCTGGCTCAAGGTCGACAAAAAACAATGGGAGTGGATATCTTTCAGTAGGGTGGAACACGTTGGAGATGCTTCTCACATTGTGCCCTAACTCTTCTATATCCTTCTTGATAGCGGTAGTGGGGGTGGTGGTGTGAAGACCCCTCAAGACGACTCTATAGGCTTTTTCTCCTTTTAGTTGAAAACAATGAAAATCATGCTTCTTTTCTGTCAAATGATTGACTAATTTTTTTATAATTATCTTTATTCGTAGTGTTTATTTTGATGTCTTTTAATCGAGAAAAACATTTGAAATTGGTTTGTCCAATTAAATTTGCAATTTCATGGCCAAACGCCATAAAGTCTTGAATATTGCTTACAAATATTGGAGGTGGCTCTGGTTCAGAGAACTGCCGATGAGTGGTAGATTCCGTTATATTATTTAGGGCTGCAAACTTGTTGCTTGTTGGTATGGTAGGAATTGTTGATGAAGATTCTATTTCATTAGTTGCTGCAGATTTACTGCGGGTGTTAGGTGGTGAAATTTGTTTGGCTTTTACTTTTTTTTTTTTTTTTTTTTATTTGGCGAATTCCCAGCAGAGCCAGGTGCAGCGTTTCGTTGACGCTTCTGGAGGGTTCGTCTCTTTAAATATTGCGAGTCAGTCTCGCTTATTTCGGAAAAGGCCGTCTCCTCATCTGTGTCCATATTCGAGGACTTATCCATTTTAATTAATATAAATAAACTGTAGAAATATAAAATTTAAATTTAAATTCTAAAAATACATAAAAAAAATAATACAAAATAAAACATTCTATGGATTTACGGAAAAGAAAAAAAGAAAAAAAAAAGAGTAATAAGTCTATGGATTCGCACTCGAGACGACCAGACGACGAGATTAGGTATTGAACGTCTAGGCCACTGAGCTACCAGAGATGTGATAATAGACTGTTCAAGGCGATGATAGCCAGAGACCAGTAGCGAGCAGGAACAGGCAGCTCTGCCACGTGGGTGATCTCTCTGGTCTAGGAGCACAACTTCTCACTATTAAAGTTAATTAAGGAGCACTCACCTCACTCAAGTTATTAAAACATTGTTCACCTTTGTATAAAATCGATGTTTACAAAGTTGCTGATCAATACACGCGCTAATACCACTACGATTACTGAATTAGTACAGAGCAATAACTAAGCATTACTTCAGTTGCGGCCATGACACCAACCAATACTTATTGAAATTTAGGGTAAAGTTCGTCGAATTTATCATTATTCAAACGTATTTTCTAAGCAACGCTCTGAGATTAGTGATCCTATTCCTATCCTAGATTTTGAGATCCGTGAATCCTAAAATGATTATTCCGAGTGAAAAACGTATTTATTTTGGTGAGTTTGTATTTATTATTGTTATATTATTTTGTTAGAATATTATTATTGTAATTAAGGCAGTAGATATTCTCAAAACGATTTAATAAAAAAAAAAAATGTTTATTATTAACAAAAATGTTCTAGAATTGTCGAAATTTCTATTAATATTTCATTAATATTTATAATTAATATCGTAAACAAAAAGTTATGAATGTTGTATACGAACAAATGTTCTTCATTCTTTCTTCGTGTACCTTAAGATGAACACTGCTTCAAAAAATAAATAAATAAAGGAATAGGTATATAATATTAAAAATACATATTAATACTAGTTGCTCATACTATTTCAAAAATGCTATTTATAGTAAATGAAAAATCTTTTTACCACTAAAGTTACAGTGGATGCTGGATATATCAGCTCTACATATTTTTAAATCCATTAGCTGTTAACAAGGCCTAATTTGTATTTCATTTATATCTGTTTCAGTGGGACTGACTGCAGCCGACTATGGTATATATCACAAAATTATTTTTAAAATAATATATGATTACACATTACAGAAACTTAATAAACACTAATTTCCCTAGGCTGGAAACCAGGTCAGCAATACAGTTACAAGATCGAAGCGAGGACGTTAACAGGACTCCACCAAGTAGCAAACCAATACACAGGATCTCTAATCCGGGGCAAACTCCAAGTCTTTGTGGACTCAGAAAACCAACTCACCTTTCAGGTTTCTTTTACACCGTAAAAAAAAAAAAATCCTAACCCAAACATTCAGAATCTTTACGCTTCTCAATAATTCCAGGTCCAAGGAGCCAAATACGCTGATATTAATCAGAGATTACACGAGGGATGGGCTACTTATATTCCAGAATCCCAAGTCAACTACCAGGGTCTCCCAGCTAAAAACCTGCTATTCCAGATGCACCGCAGCAATGGAATGGTATATTTGAATTCGTATTTCTAAGCTATTAATAAACTCTCAGGCAATTTCTAAATTATGACAATTTAATTCCAGGTCCAAAAGATGGTCGTCGACAAAAATATACCAACCTGGGAACTGAACTTTTTAAAAGGAATTGCAAGCCAATTTCAAGTCGACATCCAAGCAAAAAATCTGAAAGAATCTAAATTTAACAGTGTGCCACATGGCGACCAGGATTCTGGATTGTTTTCGACAATGGAAGTAAGTCCTATCAAATAATGAACAGCGTATCCAATTTAATGAGTCATACGAAAAATAAATTAATCTTTTCTTAGGAATCCATCAACGGTAAATACGAAACAATCTATGAAGTATCGGTACTACCTGAATATATCTTACAAAGCAGACCAGAACTAGCACCTTTCGAATACCTCAAAGGAGATGGGGAGCATTACAAAATTGTAAAGACAAGAAACTTTTCCAATAGTGACGAACACATCGTCTACCGTTATGGAATGAATGGACACGAAGGTTGGGATGCAGGAACTAACACTATGGGAAATCTACTTGCGGTAAGTTAATTCTATATTTTTTCTTATGTTGATCTCATGGATTTAGCAATTTTAAAAAATATATTATTTTATAGAGAACATCAGAGAGTACTATCGTATATTCTGGGAAACATAATCGATACACAATCCAGTCAACAGTGACAACCGAAAAGGTACTTGTTGCCCCACATCTCTATAACAACCAAAAAGGAATAGTTATAAGTCGTTTGAATTTGACACTTGAAGGAATCGTAAGCTCAAAGGGTTCTTCCCCATCAATAAATAATCCCCGAACAGTAGAAAGTTTAGTTTATGAATACCAACAAGGAAATCCTCAGAATGGAGATAGCGGAGAAAGTTCATCTTCATCATCATCCTCATCATCTGAGGCTTCTTCACACAGCGGCTCATCCAGCAGTTCAAGCAGTGAGGAAGAACAGGCTACCACGGGTATTAAACAAAGTGGTAAGAGGTTTATACGGTCAGCCTCATGGAACCAAACAAATATTTTAATAAAGCAAAGTTCAGACAGCTCATCTTCTAGTTCCTCTTCCTCAAGTGATTCTTCCATAAGCTCCAGTGAAGAATACCTAGAGACAGCGCCGGACTTAAATAATTCTCCTCATATTGAATTCGCTCCACATACTGCTGCTAGCCCAAGTCAGAGAGACAGTGAACAGCTCGTTGAACGAATGATACGCGTAGCAAGGCAAATTGGTCAATCACTCAACAACCCAAGTGAGATCCTCAAGCAGGACACTCTCATATTTTATGAAGTTTTGGCACAGTCCGTACTTATTGCTAACACAGAGCAACTTCAGAAAGTTACAGAAAAGCTTTACTATTCTGAAGAAAAGCTTAAAGATGGTGGTAAAGCAGAAGCATATCAATACTATAGAACTTGGTAAGTAAAATCAATAGAATTTTTATTGTAATTCCACATTGTAAATATTAAGAAATAATTCATGTACGCATGCAGGCAAGCGTACCGAGATGCAGTAGCCAGGGCGGGAAATGGACCAGCTCTCGTCACAATGTCTTCATGGATCAAATCCGGAAAAGTTCGAGGAAACGAAGCGGCTCAGCTCCTCGCTGTTGTGCCCAGATCAGCGCGCTACCCAACCACAGAATACATGAACTACTTTTTCGTGAGTGTTATCATTATTAAACGTAGTAAATGAAGCTTTTCACATGTCACTAACAATAATTTTTGTTCCCAATAGGAATTAGTAAAAAGCAAGGAAGTACAAAGCCAGAAATACCTTAACGATACCGCAATCCTGTCATTTACCGATCTAGTAAGAAGATCCCAAGTAGACAGTCAGAGTTCTCATCATCGCTATCCAGTCCATCTTTCAGGAGCCCAATCACACAACCACCGCGCTGTAGTCGGAGAACAATATATACCCTACTTACAACGCCAACTCGAAAATGCCTTCGCCCAAGAAGATTCCGTTAAAATTCAAGTTTATATCCGTGCCTTAGGTAACACAGCACACCCCAAATTATGGGCTGTATTTGAACCGTATTTGGAAGGAACACGCAAGGCCACCGACTTCCAACGCTTCTTGATGGTAGCTAATATGAAAGAATTAACTAAAGTTCACCCTAATACTGCTAGATCAGTTTTGTATAGAATATATCAGAACGAAGGTGATATTCCTGAAGTGAGAGCTGCAGCTGTAATGCAGTTGATGAAAACTAAACCTCCTCCACAATTCTTACAGCGTATGGCAGAACAAACCAACTACGATCATAGTAAACACGTCAACGCTGTTGTTAAATCTGTTTTGGAGAGTGTAGCAAATGGTGATTACAGTGCAGATCCAGAATTGTAAGTGTCTATGTTTTCCAATCTGCATACTACCGTAAAAAATTACAATGTCCTAACTCCAAACGATTTTTCATAATACCTTTTTGTAGTATACTCGAATTAGTAAAAAAAAACACCTTTTTATGACATTAGAATGCCACAAAATTAAAGATTTGGATCCAATCATTAGATTTAGAAAGCTTTCATAAAACGGTGTATTTTTTTTATCAATTCGTGTACATTAAAAAAAATGTATTTAGAAAACCATTTGGAGTTCCAACTTATCACGGCAGTATACTTTAAGTGCTATTTATAAAATAAATATTAAATACTTTCTGGTCAGAAATGATGATAACTGTAAATTTTCAGTACTGAAAATGCTCGTTCAGCATCTAATCTCCTCACCACTGAAAACTATGGCAATCAATACTCAAAAAGTTTTATAAAAAAATTCATAGCCAAGAATATATATGATAAACACTACCTATCTTATTTCAAAGGGTTTTTTGGTTCATACCCCAATTCTTTTACCTATTATCACCAAGAAAAACCTGGAGGATATTATGCTGAACCTCAAACTGTAAGTACCTAATTCAATGTAATAAACAACTATTCATAATAAATAAATATATAAATAAATATATTTTAAGGTATCCTTCATGTCTTCGACTTCAGAAGACTTTATAAATCTTCTTTTTAACCAACTTAAACCAGGAAATTACCATAAAATGCCATCTAAACAAGGGAAAAAAACTGAATACTCATACAATTCAATAAATGAAATTCTTAATGGAGAATATGATGAACCATTGCAAGTAGAAGCTAATTTATTCTTCTCAGTATTTGGAGGAGCAAGATATTATGCATTTGATAATCACAGTATCGAACAGATACCTGAATGTACGTATTTATAGAATAAGTACATGAATTGATTAGTGACATCCACTAAGTGGCCATTCATTATTTTTATTTTTAGTTCTCAAGTATGTGAACCAGAAATTACACCAAGGTGTCCAGTTCCAAGAAAGCAAATTCTACATTCCATACACTTTCGAAGTGGGATTTCCCATGGTAACAGGTGTACAATTTACTTACGTATACAGTGAGCCTTCAATGGCATATTTGGCTGTTCAAGCTAAAGGCCACTTTGAGCAGGAAAATGAATCAGAAGGATATTACCAAATCCCAGTCAGTGCATCAACTGATGGACAATACCAAGCAGTGTTCGTATTTTAAATGATTTTATAATATGGAAACTTATGTAAATTAATTTTTTATAATTATAAATATAATTTAATGAATTACTATTCATCTTTTTGTAGTTGGGCGCAATTGAAGACTGGACAGATGGGATTTGTAGCTCCATATAGTGAACAAAAACATCTTGCTGTTGTTGAAAAAAGTACACAATTCTATGCACCATTGAAAGGAAAGTTTGAGTATTATGGACACAACAACACTTTCAGAGCTAACTTTCAGCCTTACAGCTCTATTAGCCATCAGCAAAAACTATTCCAATTTAGTTCTAAACTCTACACTACCCACCAAAATATCAATGACTACAACTCTTACAGTAAAGGAAACAATGTTCAGAAAGTCCATGTTGGACAAAATAAAACAGTACGTATTAATTTTTATTATTCTTTATATTACAAAAAACAATATAAGTATGGATATTTATCTATATAAATATATTTTTAGTGTCAACATGCAATGGGAAAAGACTTCACTGGCTATGAATTTCAAGTGGAAGCTCAAAGTGAAAATGGCTTTGCTGAAATTTCAAGAGTCTATAATGCTTTTAAGAAGCAAGATTACAATTACTTTTTTATTCCAAACACAGCATATTTTTTTCATGATTTCACACATGACCTTTCCAACTATTACTACTCAATAAGCTATAATCCTCAGAACAGCTCTCCACAACCAACAGAATTTTCATTACATTATAACTCAACAGCACGAGTTACAGAATACAAGTCAAGAGATCAAAATAGCAGGCATATTTATAAAAGAACACAATCAGGCAATTTGGCTCAACTTACAAATGATGAATACAGAATTGATGAACTTTTGGCCAACGCACAGTCAGGAATACAAGACACACAGTCCAGTGTATTCGATGCATATGTGTCCTTTGCAGGAAAGCAGGATAATGGAAAATATTACTTTACCACAGTGTATGCTGAGAGCCCTGTTTCTGAAAAATCACGCTTCCTCGCATTCATCAGTGGCAGACCATATCAAGAATCTCAGAAAGCTCAATCCTTCCAGGTAAGCTTTCATACATTGTTTAAAAATCAATAATCCAGCAACAATATTCAGTTGAAATCACCCATCATTATATGAGATATTATTATATTTTAAAAAAACTATTAATGGAAGCCATAAAAATGTTATATATATTTTTAAATTATTAATATAATATCCTTTAATATTGAATAATTAAGTTTTATATATTTATATAAACATCTGAGACCAAATTCAGTATGATCATGAATACAATATACCACTTGTACGAATCTGTATGTTGCATTAATGTGTTTCAAGGCTGCAGTCCATGTAGACTTCAAGCAACCTCGGGTACCAATCTTCAATTACAAGCAGGCATATGAAGCCAACCCAACATCTTATTTCCAAGGATATGTTAACTTTGACCAAAGTGGAAATTCCAAAATAGAATTTGAGGTAAAATGGAATAAGTTTTATTATTTATCAATTACTGTTATAAGCTTAATTTTATTTTACTGTTTTGTTTTTTAATTGCAGGGAAAAATGCAACAGACTGAAGCAAGAAAACAATAC
The DNA here is from genome assembly GCA_948150685.1 of Rhaphigaster nebulosa. Classification (NCBI taxonomy): domain Eukaryota; kingdom Metazoa; phylum Arthropoda; class Insecta; order Hemiptera; family Pentatomidae; genus Rhaphigaster; species Rhaphigaster nebulosa. The sequence goes on along the minus strand of OX411306.1, from coordinate 74,709,387 downwards.
TTGAAGCAGCATCCCTACTCATCTATCTGTGAAAAACAAATGCAGCAAGGCAATTATATTCTCCCAGCCTGCAATAATGCGAGCAAATATGCTAATGTATTGGACAAATATGATGTCTCATTTAAATACGAGAATGTTCCTCAACTAGTACAAAAGGCTGCTTATGCAATTTATGATATTGCACGTTATTGGGGATATGAATACAACCAAGAAAACTTTTTTGGAGTTAAAAACCCACAAGGCACATTAAAACTGTCAGCAAAATTTTCAGAAAATTTAAATTTCTTGAACTATTCATTAGAAGCTCCATCATTCACTTCTTACTTTGAAAATATTACAGTAAACCACCTAGCTAAACCATTCATAGTTCATTCCCCAGCATACCATCAGCTGTACTTGTTTTCACCATATTACTACTACAGCAAACCTTACGGTAAGATAGACCAAATATCTTTGGTTAAATAATATATTAGAAATAACAAGAACCATGCTTTCTTAGTTCCAACATCAAAGACACCTTTTTTTAGTCGTTTTTTCTCCAGATAAAACGAACTATTGCAATGTATCGAAGGTCAGCAGAGAAGGGCGGGAGAGCATTTTCTATTCATTTCATAACACCTAGAAACACGATTATGGAAGTTTTCGAGATTTCCTGTATACATATTTATATACATTTATTTTTCCCTCTACATTTGTGCATCTCCAACAGCCCTTTTTGAGTCCAATGAGCTGAAATTCGATATGTAGGATTTTCTTCTAGGCAGAACGATACCATAAAAGTATGAGTAAAGTTCAGTAGGTTTACCTGAAATTTCAGCATTTTTAAAGTTTTGCACACCTCTACAGATCCACCAAATTAAGTCATAGAGTTGAAAATTTGTATTTAAATTGAGTTGGTGTTAGGGAAGTGCCTTTTGGGGGTTACCAACTTGCTTCTCCCACCCTCTGCGGTTTTTCAATTCTTTTAAGTATTTGCACATCTCAAGACCTCTCCCCCTAATGACTTTGGGAGCTCATTGAACTTTTTCCTCGTGTTTTAGTCATATTTTACAAATTAGGTTAAAAGTGGGGGTAAATTTCATTATATTTTTTATTATAGTGAAAATACGACTTTAGTGACGGAGCTCTACTGCTCGATTTTTTTTTTTTTTTTTTTAAGAATGTTGAAATTGAAATTATTATAACTTGATTTACTTCATCTATTTTTTATTGTTCTACAGCGACTTGTGCTATTGACAACAATGAAGTATCTACTTTTAACAACAGATCTTACCCCATCAAATTAGGAAATTGTTACCATGTATTGAGTATGTCAACTCCAAATCAATATCAACAAGGAAGCCAGGAATCATCAGAATACTACAATAACCAATATGAGTATGCAGTTCTTGCCAAGGAATCTGGTTCACAGAAGAAGGTACTTTATTATGATCATTCATCATATGATAATGATTCTAAACATTTCACTAAATAATTTTTTTATAATTTTCATTACAGGAAGTTCAAGTCCTTCTTGGCGATGATGTTGTGACCCTTGAACCAACAGGACCAGGTGGTGTTACTGTTAGAGCAAATGGAGAAAACATCCCAATTTCTGACAACAAAATAGCAAGATGGGAAAACGATCAATATGAACTTCAGGCTTATGCCCTTCCGGGGAAAAATAATGTTGTACTGTATTTTAGTAGTCATGCATTCCAGACACATGTATTCCAGCTCTACTATGATGGCCATCGAGTAGCACTAATGATGCCGAATAGCTTCAGAAACAAAGTTAGAGGTCTATGCGGAACCTTCGATGGAGAACCTTTTAATGATTTTACTACCTCAGCTAATTGTGTAGTGAAAGATTATCAGCAGTTCACAGCATCCTACGCAGTTGCTGATGCATCCTGCAAAGGTCCCTCAAAGCAATACCTTAGTCAACCCAAGAATGCAGAATGCTACCCAAAGGAAGTAGTTTACAGTGATGTTATTTCTGATGCTGAAGCTGGCCGACGAGTTAGGAAGTTGAGCACACCGCGAAACAATACAGGTGGAGGTCAAAAAGGTCCATCAAGATGCATCAGCTATCAGACTCACATGGTTAAAGATGGAGAAAACATCTGCTTCTCTAAACAACCACAACCTATGTGCAATGACAATTGTAAACCAATTGGATACAAGGAGATAACCGTTGAAATGTACTGCTCACCATCCGGAGACAGTCTCACATTTCACTGGGAAAAAATGGCGAAGAATAGAGTTAAGCTTGATTTCAGCCAAAAGACTTTAACTAAAAGAATAAAGCACCACGTTCCAGAAACTTGTGTAGCCAAATAAATTGAATAAATAATTATATATAAGAAATAAATATAAATAACAACTACTTGTTTTCTTCAAATTAAATCCTTAATACATTCCAATCAATAACTATTCTCCGTAAATAAGATCTAAGTAAAGTTTGAATAATCATTCTCCATGTAATGGATTCTAAACAAAGACAAGAAGTTTTATTTTTTAATATTAAAGAAAGTAAAGACTATTAGTATTTGCCTAAAAAATAATCATTATATTGAGCAAGTTTTGAATTATTCAAAGAATATAAGTCTGGATTCATGGATTATTTGCTCCTGAGTTTCTAAAATGGTTAACTCGTAATGCTTTACTCGTAAAGCTTAATATTATTTCATATTATTACAATTTCATTGCCAAAACTAAAAAAAGATTTGAAAATATTTTTATGTTTTACTCTTGACAAGATAATTGACAATGACACATCAGCTCTCAGCTCAGCATGATGATCTTGATTCAAAAACAAATTTTGAAAAAAGTTATTAAGATTTATGATTTTCATTTCTAATACCCATTATATGACAAACTAGCTGAAATACTCAAGATTACAAAAGCGAAGTGAAGAGGTTCATTTAAGGAGATAAGGGTAATTTTTTCGAAATCTGACTAATTTTCCACTAATTTCACTTGAAAGTCAATATTGGAAAAATTTAACAAGGGAATATTGTTCACGTTTGGAAGGGAAGAGCCAATTTAAAGATGGGACACATGAGCCTTTCTCGAGATACCGAAGACAAATCTTAAAAAGCAGTTCATAATCCGCTTCAATCTGTTCTCGAGCATCTTCGAGAGGCCCTCCTCCCTCCCCTCCTCCCCCTCCCGTATACCACACAGCCATAGTCAAAGTGGGAGAAGATAAGACGAGTTTACAGGTAGATTATGGAAGAAGATGGTGTGAACGAAGGAATAACTTAAGGGTACTTATCGACCATCGGGAAATTTTTGAAAATATATTTCATAAATGGCTCGTCACATTTGGCCCTAAGTAGGAGGAAAGTTGACAACTAGTGCACAAATAGTCTAGTATCAATTTTGTCAAACCTTTAACTATTCAAATTATTATTTTTTTGCTTAACTCTTTATTCAAACCTTTTGCAGAAGAGTGACAAATATGATGGTGATAAAAGATGGACATGGCATATTAGATATGGGGAAGGATAGTACTCAGCAGCACCTCTTTCTGGTCTTGAGTAAGTCCCTTAATTCAGGAAAGGTTATCTCTCACCTAGCTCATTTTTAGTCTTCTCTTGATGGTCTTATCAGCTGTGGCCATATCGTTTTTCAGCCAACTGTTATATCCACAAAGGTTATTAACTACAACAAAATTAATTGTTTTCAACTGTAGAGTTTCCAAGAAGGATGGGAATAACTGCTCAGTGTAACCGAAAACTCTTTATTTCAGTTATTTTTTGGCCCTTGTTATAATCAGGTAATTCTTTAATAATAACAATTATCGGACAAATAACTAACTGAATTATTTTCATATTTTACATCATCAAATATTATGTTTTATCCAAAACCATATTTTATTGATATGATTTAAGAATTAGGTATTGATAGTCAAAATTATTGGCATACAAAATATATAAAACTTTTTGGTAAAACTAACATTTTATCCAATAGATGATAAATGACTAGTTCAGCTTTAATTATTACCTACTGTAAAACCATAGAGAATGCACAATGAACATATGTACCGAACATGTTAACCATAAATGTGCACATGTAAAATTGTTTTGAAATTAAACATAGCTTTTAATGAATTAATAATAATGAATATATAATAAAGGTAATGACTGTAAAAATAAAGATAAAATTTTTAGGTTTAAAATTAGAGATATGAGAACTAAATACATAAAACTTTTTATTTTTATGAAAATAAAAATACAAGAACTTTACAGAGAATATCTAATCATCAGTATAACTCATATCATAATAAAAATAAATTAAAAAGAAAGCCTAGTACATACAACACAAAGAGTTCTTTCATACTTAAAATGAAAAAAAAAATGAATAAAAGTAGATTAAACAAGCATCCCTGCATGTTTTTCAAGAAATATTTTAAAATAAGTAGTAGAAATTCAAATCAAATATCTTAACATAAATACATCAAATAAAATAACTCTTTAAAAAATAAAAATAAGGCTACTTATAAACGTGAAATACCAATTTAACAGAAAACAAACTTAAAAAACAAAATATACAAAGAACTAGACCAAAATCATCTTAAAGTGGACATTTAAATTATTAAAAAATAGTATGACACTAATTTCTAATCCACATAATTAACTGAGTCATTTGTACATATCCATAAAGTAAACAATTTTTTTTTATTTATCAAGTAAAATAAATGGGAAAGGGAAATTAAATTTAAAAAAGTAAAATTTGTTTAACCTTTTAACAATACCTTAAATTATAATAATCTAAGGGATTAAGAGAATGTTATTATTCTATGAATCTTCAAAGCCATTCATGGCAGGGTAGTTGACACCATCAGCATGAACCACCCATCTTCCAGATTTGTCCTTAAAATCATGTATTTTAATATTTATAATCGTTAAATTTAGTATATTGATAATAATTATTAAGCTTAATAACACAGAAATTCATATAACCTATTCAAAATTCATATACCTTCAGTTCCCCAATGGATTATCTTCCATCAGGCCAAATATTGGAATGAGTAATCAAAAATTATTGTCTTTCTTGCTAATTAAAAATATTTTTAACATTCAAAGATGTATCGTTGTGTTCTATGGTTTGTTGTCACCTCAAGGCTCGCTATCAGATTGTGAAACTCCATCACTATTTCTACTACTAATCATACATTTTGATAAGTCCTTATTTTTAAGACCTAATTAATTCTTTAACAGCTTTCGTCAATGTTATTTTATTTAATTTAATAGTTTCTAGGTTTTCATCAAATCATCTAAATACCCAAATCTCAGTATTTCATGACTTAGAGTTGAAACTTTTTCAGTACAAATTATCTTTCTGATATATTCAAGTGCTGAATTAAATAAAATAAGGGAAGGATATTGAGTTTTAGACCTGAAATTTATCAGAATAAAAATGACCAATTAGGGCTTTGTGAAACCTTTTGAACATCCACATCCTTAACCCTTTAGCGACTGTATACTGATTTATCAGTAGGAGCACGACAATCCCTGTGGCCTGTACACTAATTTATCGGTAGGAGCACAATTCCTATGGCCTGTATACTGATTTAAAGGTAGGGTGCACGAAGATCCCCATGGCCTGTGCACTGATTTATCAGTACACCTTCTTTAGAGCTAGAAAACTACGCTCATAGCTTATTTTTGTCCCTAGAACCATACAAAAAGGCATAGTCTAGTATCTTTTCTTGCAACTAGAGTTCGTAGAAATGCACTTTCTTTAATTAAAAAATTTAATTTATGATGAAAAAGAAATGCGAATAATGGCAAACAAATTTAATATTAGTATTTTATAAAAATAAATTTTTATATTTCTATAAAAAAGTCTTTTATTATCAATAAAAGTTATTAAAAGTTTTGATTTTGCATATATTATTTAAAAAATAAATATAAAGACGAAAAAGAAACATGAATAATGCAAACAAATTCTAATATTAATATTTTATAAAAATGAGTTTTTATATTTCAATTATAAAGTCTGTTATTAATAATACAAGTTTTTATTTTAAATAAATTATTTTTAAAATAATTATAAAATATAAATACTAAAAAAAATTGTGTGTAAGAAGAAAAAGAAACATGAATAATGGGAAGAAAATTTAAATAACAGTATTTTATAAAAATGAGTTTTTATATTTCTATCATAAAGTCTATTGTTACTAATAAAATCCACCAAGCATTTTTAAATCCACCTATGATGGTCCAAAGACTAAATAATAAAGGATTATAAGCTTAAAAAAAAAAATGATGTGTAAGAAGAAAAACAAATGTGAATAACGGCCAAAAAGGATCATGTTCAGCAGGCACATTCTTGATTCTCAGTTCTCTGGGCCCACAACATGCTCACGCAATTCAGTCGCTAAAGGATTAATAGATTGACTTACTAATTTGGTATTCCCTGTATAATCAAAATATTAAACATACACTTTTAACTGTAAATAGAATTGTACACCTTTTTGAAATTGATAGAAAGCTGATGAACTACACCTCTGTACTTTTTTTCTAATATTCGAATGTCTCTATGGCCTTCTGCCCTCTTCAGTTTTCTCCCAGCTCCTCACCTCACTCTAGTTTCCTTACAGAGTTTAGCTTTAGTTTTTTTTCTTGTTTCATAACCATCTCCTGACCTCTTTTCAGTTCCCTTCCTTGCGAACTCTAACTTTGGTTTTGTTTTCCAGTTTCATCGCCAATCGTGGCCTCTCTATAGTTTCCTAGCAATTGCTGGCCTCTCAATAGTTTTCTAGCCACTACTAGCCTCTCAACAGTTTCCTAGCAAAGTCTAACTTTAGTTATGTTCTACAGTATCCTTATCAACTCCTGGCCTCTTTTCAGTCTTTCCAGTTTCCTTCCTTGCTAAGTCTAACTTTGGTTGTTTCCCCACCAACTTCTCGCTCTCTTCAGCTCCTGGCCTCAATCCAGCTTTTTTCAAAGTGGAGCTTTGATTTTGTTCATTTTGCTTCCTCATTACCTTCTTACTTCTCTCTATCTCTATGTGTTCGCCTTTGATGAAGTTTCTCTGGGAGGAGAATGTTGAGTCACGATACTATCAGAATTGCTTCAGCTAGTACACAAATATGCCTCAATTTTGACTGTATCACTCTCCTGTATAGCGCAATTGAACATTGATTATTATCGAAATCTCATGCAGACAGGTTCCTCTATGACCCACACCAGAGCTGCTTCCTAATCTTATCTTGGTCAGTTGGACCCATGCCAGGGCCTAGAGCGGTCTTAAGAAATCACCATCCGGTGGTGTTCTCTCAGTGATCATGGCCAATAAACAAGATTCAAGCCCACAAGAGCAAGAGATTCGCCAAGGAGACACGTCGACCATCAGCCACTTATCAGTATTATAACAGATTTATTTGATTTATATTTTTTATATAGTATCTTTTATTTAATTATAGATTTTTTCATCAAGTAGATGAAAAAAACCTGTATAAAGATTTTTTTTTATAATTAATCATTATCTCACTATCTCATATATAGGCGTTAACACATTTATTAACCAGAAAAGGTCTTTAACTTAGCACATGATATTTTTTTTATGTTTTTCAGTTCATTAACTTATCCTTGTGGAATTCAGAATAATATTTGTTAATATAAAATTTTTTGAAAATTGTTTTAATGAGGCAAAATAACCAACTTTTATATATATATATATATATATATATATATATATATATATATTTAACATCCTTATCAACTCCAATTATGACAGGAAGGGTTATTCCACAGGTTACCAACCTATTCTAGTCAGAGTGGGAAGATTGAGATTCATTCTGTGGAACCACCACGAAATAATTGCTTCAGTCTCGAAGTTGCTAAAGTGATGCCTTGACACCCTAAGGCCTCGTACACACTTGTAACAAAATGCCGTTCCGTTTCTCTATACCACCGATCCCAACATTGTTTCGAAGAACAAGACAGCGTTCCAAAAATCTTTCCTTATGAATTGGATACGAGTGAGCGATCGGAATAATTGAGCGTTCTTCTGAAGTTGTGGTCAAGTTCTCGCTCCATTATCAATCTCAGCAGCAAGTGGCAGCAGCCGAGTACATTTTCATTGATTACCTTTTTAAAAAGAGGAAAACCGCGTTGGTGGACAACTAACTTATTTTCAAATTGGGAACAATTTGGTGGAAGCAGCCTGTTGGCTGAGTTGAAGTTCCAGGAGGTCAGCGGCATGTACAAAAATTTTACCCGGATGCATCCGACGGATTTTGAATTCTTGCAACAGAAAGTAAATCCAAAAATCGCGAAAGGACCCGACCTTTCGAAGAGCAATTTTCGTGCAGGAAAGGCTCGCGGTGAGCCTACGGTTTTTGGCCACGGGTGACTCCTTTACAAGCTTACAATGCCTGTTCAGGATGTCAAAACAGGCAATCAGTGAAATCGTCCCGGAAGTATGTCAAGTGATAGAGGAAGAGTTATTTGAAGTCTACATGCCGGCAAATATATTTTTATTAGCATTCTAGCATGTTTTTATTTAAACATTAAATTTTTAAATTTAGCATTAGTTTTTTTTTTCTTAAAGCATACTGCTCTGAATCCCAGATTAATTTGTTCAGCCATTTTAATAACACAGAAATATCAAAATCATATAAAGTTTGTTGTAAAAGTTATTCGTAACATAAAAATATTAATAGTTGTTTTAAAATGTTTACTGAAGACTGGAATGATGATCATTGTACATTTTTAGATTTTATAGATGTATTGAAAACTTTAATATTTTTCTTCAAATAAAAAAATAGATAAAAATAAATCATATTAAAATGAATCATTACAGAAGTTACTCAACAAGTCGTTGGGAAATCGTGTTCCTATTTTACAGGAACCTAAGTTTTTTTAATCATTGATGAGATTAATATTTTTCATATTGTTATTCATTGATCGTATGTTATTATTATTTTTGAGTTTCCAATAGATGTTATTATTTTTTTTTGCTATTTAAGGAATTCGAAGAACGGAGGAACGGAATGGTGCTACCTTCGATCCCGTCCTCATTAGGTTCGAGCATTTCTTTGATGCGACGGTGAAAAACCGCCAGCGGAGCGATCGGCCCCGATCCGTTCTTCCAAACATTATTTATTTGAAGTTTTGCCGCCCCGATACTAGATTTGTTCGGTTCGGAGGAATGGCAGTTTGTTACAAGTGCGTACGAGGCCTAAGCCTCCACAACCTTGCAAATTAACCAATTAAGTCTCAAATCAGATCAGATTAACAGAAGTTCATTTTATTAACAAAAGTAACATAAAATAATAAAAACAAGCCCTCCACAGCTCAATTTTATACTTCAATATTATATGTACTAAATATTTATACAATAAAGAAAAAAATTCCTTACCTGCATAAGAGGTTTAATGCTAAAAGTGAGTTCTTCGTGTAATTTTGGATTATCTGGTGAATTGGCAAGTACAAATCTATGAGCCTAAAACAGATGAAATATTTTGACTTAAATTCCAGTAAATTTTCTTGTTATTCAATTTTTAATATAATAACACGGAAAACATAAAATTTAAATTAGAATAAAAATACACCATAGACCCCTGTATACTTATCCATGGAACCGGATTCAGTTATCTTGATTTCAAATTATAATGCATTCAATAAATACTGCTACTATAAACATAGCCAAGCCAGAAAACCAAGAGACTAAAAATTTGAATTTGATTCAATCACATATGTATCAAAATAACTATGCTTGGAGTTATTTTGAAACATACTATTTAAGATTAAGTTGTATAAAATCAAGAATAAAAGAAGTAGATTTCTTATCAATACAAATGGAATATTATCGATAACTATTTTTTGAAATAGTTAAATAAACAAACAAGTTTGCTAAATAACTGCCTGTTTTAAGGGAATGTATACAATTTTCGAGAGTCGGGCTCAGACTGCGGTAGGAGTAAGATCGGCTCTGTGATTGATAGTTGTTTAAATGGTAGTATTGCTCAGAACGAACTGATTTTTTGCATTAGTGTGCCGTGTGTTTTAAAGACTCTCTGTGTTAAATTTTAATCGATTTGCTAACAGTCACAAGAGAAGGATAGGGCTAACAAAGCGTCTAGCGTCTAGACCCGAGCAGGAATCGGCGAGCTACCCCCCACTCTAGCCACATACACGTCTACAGTCTGTTTATCTATCGTTCGTTAGCTAAGCCATGACTGTATCAAATGAGGAGCTGCTAGCCGCTATCAATAGGAATAACGAAGAGACTAAATCTTCATTAGGAAAAATAACAACCCTATTATATGGCCTCCTCGACGAAGTTGCAGCACTTAAGGAAAAATATTCGAAACAAAATGATAAAATAAATATGCCCGAAAACTAAATATTACAACTTAAAAGAGAGAAAAAAAGAAACAACTTTTTGCTATTTAATGTCCCGAGATCCGAGAACGAATTAATAGAATTAAAAGGTGCACAGGTCTGCCAGGATGTTGGTGTCCCCATACCTGACCATACTATCAGCAGTTGTGGGAAAAGGCCAGGAACCCAGGTCTATACTGGTTTCTCTGAACAGTCGAAAAATCAAAGATGGCTTAGTGAAAAGAAGAAGCAAATTTCAAAAATATAATATTAGGATCAGCCATGACCGCATCCCAGAAGACAGAGACATGGGTAGAAGAGTGTTTACGTGTATCAATAGATTAAAATCTATTGACCGAAATGCTACTTACAGCAAAGGACTCTTCAAGTTCAGAGGGAATCATTTCCGACTGGACGAGGCGGAAAAGGCGATTGGTGCAATGGAGGAGGATCCTGGCTTGGAAGAAAAACAGGCGCCAAAAAGAAAAAAGATTAAGGAAAAGCTTAAAGAATTCGAGTTCCGGTCTAGATCTCAATCATTGACTAGTACACACCTCACTGAGCCGCCTGTTGTTTCATGACAAACCCTACCTGTGGACAGATCTGCTACTTCACCCACTAATTATGGTTACGGAGTCAGAAGTAAATATGTTTAGTAATTATCAGCTGATATTGCTTGTAAATTATATTTATTATCAATTGAAATCCTTGTTCAATGTGTAGTATAGTTAGTATTGTTCCGTTATAAATATAATTATAATTGAAAACATATATGTTTTGGTGGCTCACCTTAGAGATGTGATCCTTCAACATTGATCCAATATGTTTTCAAATTATAAAAAAAAAAAAAAGGGAAAAAAGAAAAAAAAAATTAAGTTAGTAAGATAAAGGTAACTGGGCATTAAATATTAAATATCAATAAAATTATTAGCTTTCTATCTTAGTATCATTTTCTTAATTTTTTTGCATCACTTGTATCAAAGGATGATAATTGAATTGTATCAATAATTTATAACTATTGTAAAAACTATTGTTTGCTGTTATTTTAGAAATTAATTGTTTTCTTCTGGACATGATTTTTAATACTATTTCTGTCTTAATCAATTTGATTTTATACTGAACCCGTATAAAATATTTATAAACTAAAGATTTATGTTATAGTTGACAGTTTGCAGGTGGACATCCCACATGTGTTATCTTGTTTAAATTGTACCGTTGTTTAGTTCCCACCATAGCTTAGCGAAAAGTAAAAACAAAGGAATTCTATGCAACAGATGAAAGTCAAACATTTCTTACTAGTAAAAGGTATAATAAAGAGGATTTATATAATACTTTTACAAGATTAATAAAATATAACAAATAATAAAAGTAGACAAGAAAATAGGAACACATGTTAATCATTATATGCTTTAAAACATTGTTCTTATCATAATGGAGGCTTCTGATCACTAGATAGCACAACTATTGTGTTTATTTCTTTTAGGTGTTGCGAACTCAACCAGTCTTAGTCGTACACATTTGTTTTCTGTTGGAATTTTATTGGTTACTTCCCAAGAAATTTAATTGTTTATTTGTATTATTCATTTCAAATTAGATATGTGATTTTCATTAAATGCTAAAGATTTAATGTTTATTTTTCTGGCTTTTCAAAACATAAATAAGCTTGTGGTTTATATACCTACTTCATCTTAAACAGATACCTTTTAAATTGCGTTTGTAGTTTACTTGTTTAGTTTTTTTATTAATTGGCATTCGAAGTCTTGGTATGTCAGCATATTTATTTTTTTTTTTTTAATTTATTTTATTTTTTCGTTTATAAAGAAAGTTACACTATAACACCTCTTGTCCGTCTTGGTTGGAAATAGGAAGGGGATGGCAAATGGGTATAATTGGTTAATCCTTATTTAGTAAAATTAAAGAAAACTATGGTTAATACCTTTTTTTGTTATTAAAAATGTAAACAAATTATTTTATAGTAATTTATACTTCCATGAAGTAAATTGAGTATCAAATGCTATTGTTGAATAATTTGACAAATCTTAGTAGTGGTGTCAGATATCTGAAAACAATTAGGTCTGTATTAGATTCATTTTTGGGAATTGATTAAAACCCAAGGAATCAGTCAACTGCATATTTGTATCACAGATATGCAGAACTTTGGAAAGTGACAATGCACTAAGATGAATGTTGAAGGATTACAAAAGGCTTGAATTTTTTCGTTAGTTTTGAGTTTATTTCTACCAAAGATAGTTTAAATAAGTGAAAAGTAAACCAGAACTAACTATTTTGTAAAGGATCAAAATTTGTAATTTTTTATTCAAAATTGTATCATATATAAAAGGATTAGTTTTATTGATCAAATCATTATTGTCCTGAAATGTATTATTATTAACTAGTCTGTCGTTTAATATGATATTGAAATAACAGAAAACACATTTATTTTTACTTAGTCATTAAATATTCAGGTGTGTTGGAAACTCATGAAATTGGAAGTGAAGAGTGTTTTAAAGTCAGAATTATATTTAATATAAAATCAAAACAATGATTAGATTTAGGCTGTATATGATAAAATGTATTGTGAAGATAAGTAACTATTTTAATTTTGTAATTATAGCCACTAGTGTTATCTGTATATTTTATTAGCTACTATATTTTTTAGATGTTCAAAAGTCATAAATTTGTCAAATGTATTTTTCATATCGAATAACACCTTAAACATAGATAGTATGCATATTTTTTTACTTTTTCAATGTCTATCTTTATTTTCTGAATAATGATTCAGAAACCATTTCGTAAATTGGGATGAAGAAGATTGTATAAAAAATTGGAGATTGAAAAAAGTAAATTCTTTGTCATAACAGTATATGATATGATGATGTTATGTATCTATTTTAGCATATATTATTATAGTGATGAATAAATTCTAACTAACATTGATTGGGCCAGACTCCATGGCTACGCTGTATTATAAGCCAATAAAATAAATAATAATAATATACTGAAAAAAAAAATACAATTTTCAAAAAATACAATAATGGCAAATCAGGTTTAATTGTTCACATTGTATATCACGTTCGATTGGATGACACTTCAAAACTCTTGTGTACGGAGTGAAGAGGTTCTATCAATATCTCTGGAGTAGGCTTGTCAAATTAGTAATAAATCATATGCCTCTGTAACGGATTATTGGAGATAACAGAAATCTTCCAAAAGTTATAGGAGGATCAGATGGGTTTTATAACTGTCATATCATACAAATATGATAAAGAACATAGAGCTGGAAAAGGGAACCCCACTAACGCCTTGCTTAGGATGCCAAGTCACTAATAGAACTCTGTGAAATTCAAGAGTGAACACACAATGAAAAAGTGGAAAATCTTCGCAAAAGATTCCTATCAATGCCATATCACATATAGTCAGATTTTTAATGCGCGATCAGAAGGAAGAACACAACTATGATTCAGGGATTTTGATGAAAATAATGAGATTAGGGTGAAGAACAAGCATCTGCCTGACCAGACAGCAGGGCAAGTCAATAGAAATACCATGGACGCTATAAAGTCATTGTAGGCAGAGAGACTAACAGAAGCATGCAGACAAGCTTCATTAAAGGAGAGCTTTTGGGAAGGACTGCAGGACCAAGAACAACCAGGTGAGAGCCAGATAGGATGATAGTGGAGACAACATCACAAGGGAGAGAAGTAGTACAGCAGACATATCAATGATATAACATATTCATGCTTCTTCAATAATGTAATGTGTTGTAACCTTCTTATAACATTTAATCCATATGTTATTAAGTGAGCTGCTTAATCAATTTATTCAGATTAATTAGTGATTTAAATGGATTATATAGAATCCTTTACTACCATGTTAGAACCGCTACTGTGGAATATCACTTATAACAGGATTTTTAGGATTCTAGAATTTTTTTTTTAGACTTCTGTGGAGTTTTTGAAAATCTGGTGAACATTTGGCAGCACAACAAAAATTTGTCAATCATCTCAAAAGAGCTTAGATAAAAATAAAAAAAGAGGACTACGAGATTTTCGATCTTTAGCCTTTGTTAAAAGAGTGACTGAGAGCCAGAGAAGTACATTATTTTGTATCTCTATAAAGTAATGTCTAACAATGATACTAATACTAATCCTTTCAATGATACTAAAATATAGATACTTCAGATATACAGTGGCAGACTCATGAAATATTAACAGGATTTGGCATTTTAATGCTCTTAACAAGAAAAACTAAAAAACTATTAAAAAAAAAAAAAAATCTCTTGATAATGTAGCTAAACTTGTAAGAAAAGCTGTTCAATTTATTAAAATGCCGAATTGCATAAAAACAATAAACCTTTCAAACTCGAAAGGTTTGTTTCAAGTTTGAAAGGTTTATTGCTTCCCCACAATTTAACATTTTTGTTTAAAAAACAAAAACAAGTAGACATATACCACATATCCTTAGAATTAGAAGAACATAACACAAAAATCTTAATCTGCTTTTTTAATAGTTGGACTCCTAAAATCCCACTGAATAACCCTTAACTACTATTATTATACTAAAATATAGGCACTTCAGGTGTACAGCGGCAAACTTATGAAATAAGAAAAACCCTGTAAGAGCTTCTTTATGATTTCTATTGTCTGTTTAATATCAATAATAACTAGAATGATTTTTGAGTTGTGTCCCTATAATTCTGGAAGTTTAATATAAGACATGGTTATCTATTTATTTAAAGGCAGGAAAACTAAGTTTTTTATCATCAATGCTCAAGACAATGGAAATTATGAATTTGTTATTACCATAGGTGGTTCCGACGCAATAAAGTCAGGTAACGATTTTAAATCACATTTCTTCACATCTGATTCATTGCCAAAATCAACAAAAACAACTTTAACATTGTCTCTGAAGATCTGAATGATTTCAGCTCTATACCTACAATTTGAACGAGATAAAATTAGCATACAAAACAATATTTAACAACAACTAATCAAGTTCAAATTAGTACAATTACCAATCTCCTTCATAAGGTGCAATACATTTTGATCCAATTTCGATCCTTATGTCAGCTAGATCACCCTGAAGAACACATTTCTTTAATTCACTCATTATGGCTCCTTGTTTTTGGTAGTCATCTAATTTGTAAGCCCAAAATTCATTATCACCCCTAACAGCACCTATAGTCACCTGTGAACATTCAAATGTTTATTGTACATTCAATATTATATTTTGACAGCTAATGTCTGTAAACATCAATATAATTATAATTAAAATAAATTTTATTTTTGTTTCAAACCAAGTAAATCGCTTCATGCTGAAAGAGTTTTTTTAACTATTTATGTAGTGACAAAACCCCTTTTAGCATGAAGCGATTTAAGTAATTAAAGTAATGTTTGACACTAGATTTATAGACAAAATTGCATATATTTTTTAAAGATGAATATATTATTGATTGTTACTATTTAATAAACATTAAATAATTTTTAATTGGTCAAATAGACGGGATCTGTTCAGTGAATCAATGCACTACAAGCATTCAATGCTCACTCTGAATTGAAACTTTCCTGCTTCAATAAACATTATGAAGATACAAACTATCTATTAAGATGTGTTTATACCTTTATTGAACCTTAGCTAATCAAACATATAAATGGGATATTTTGGCTTGTCTTGGGCATGCTTGCCTTTCTTCATGTTCGATTCAGCTCTTGCAGGAAGTGCCACATAAGCGCTACGATTGCATCCACATATTTGTGTTTGGCTTCTCTATATATAAATTATAACCATGGAAAGAGTGTGGCTACCACTTAGAACTATGAACTCAAGCTGACTGTTGGTGCTGTGAAAATGAAACTCGAGAAGAGTGTGGTTTTTGCTTAGAACAATCTAAAACTGATCATTTGCATCATGAAAATAAAACTCCAGAACAAAAACAGCCCAGACAAGCAAATCAAGCTACTCATCCTATGCTCAGGCAAACTTCATTGTCTCAGTAATATCATCATCATAATCTGTCCTCGCCTACCGCCTAAGCATAAACATCTTCCTAAATTAAAATTTAATTAGTAAATTATTATAATTGAATTGATTGTATTAATATAATAAATAACATTTTTTCATTGTTATTTTATTCATTCATTTAGTATATTAAAGAATACAATAAAAGTGAAAAGGGATAAATTTAGTTTAGTAATTGTAAAAAACTTGTATTGATATAATAAAAATGTTTTAGTTGACATCCGCATGATGGTATAGAAGGATCAATTTAATTAGGGACTGATAAATTATTTGCCACTTCTATAAATTTATTTTATTGAAAACTAGTTTCGAATGTTATACATTCATCCTAAGTTCTAAAAAACACACAAAAAATTCAAAAATAAGCAATTCAAAATATAGTTGGTATTATTATACATATTAAATTATATAAATTAGTATTATAAAACATTTATGAATTATGAATTTAATTAAGACAAGAAATCAAATACATGTTGGTACTCACCAAGGTTTAAATGGATTTTATCAAACAGAAAAGTTTGTACTGGTTTCTTCTCGCATTGTACTAGCAATGAAGGAGAGATAGGCAGGGATGTTTTTAGGTAAACGGTTTAAGGGTCAGGGTTTTCCCAGTAATGCCGGTGAGTAATTGTTTTTTCTGCTATAGATGGGAATAAATTTAAGATTGGATTATTGGAGATATTTATTTGGTCATTTAAGCAAAAATGTGGATTGGATTTGAAGGATTTTATTATTTCAAGTGCTTCATATATATTTAATTTGAGACTGTTTTCAACGTGATGTATTAATTTAACTCCTGAGTCTTTGATGAATTTATGATTATTTTCATTTAAATGAATTGCAAAGTTGGAATTATCTGTTTTATTAATAGAAATAGCTGTAGAAAAGGTAAAGAACTATCTGTTTGCTTCGTCGATCTAATCAAAATATTCGGCAATATCCAGAAAGAAGATATATCTATCTAAGGCCTTAAGAGAAAAAGATTTCGACACAGGACACATATTAGCAGTGGAAAGTCTATGTAAGAATAATAGAAGTGTTATAATATTCGCCAATAACATCTCAAGAGAATTTGAGACATCTGCAGGAATCTGGCAAGTATGCAGTCTTAGCCCACTATTGTTTATTTTGGTCCTAGATTCAGCCATCAGAAGGTGTAAAGAAAAGTTCAAAAAGTTCCACCTAGGATATTTCAATTTGAGACAATTAATTCTGTCATTATTCTGTGGGCAATAGTTATAACTACATTATTTAATTATAACCAGTAGTTATTTTTAGTAGTTGCAACTACAACTACTTTTAATAGGTGGTAGTTGGCGGAGCACAATTACTGTTTGTCAACTACAATCAAAGTAGTTACAGTTCACAACTACTGTAGTTACAAAAAGTCGTTGTGACGACGAATTCTAACTAGTAGTTGTAGTCGTAGTTATGGAACTACAACTACAGTTACTATGCAATATTATTCAACACTAAATATTTTTGCAAATTTTTAGTTTGTGATTGCCAATGATACATTTTATTAAGTAAGCAGCCAATTTAACTTATATTCTGTCTTCAAACATTCAAAGTGAACTCTTAGCAAATGTAGAGCATGGAATGTAATTGAATGGTTAATTTAAAAAAAAATAATTCTGATATATGTATCTTTGTTGACTGGAAATAGTGTGGACCTCTTAATATGTGAAAACAAGTTGAATATGAGGTGCTCCATAGAAGAAGGGCGAATTTGCCATAAATACATATATATATTTATATTACATTTAACTTAATATGTATAATAATACCAAAGTTTATTTTGAATTGCTTATTTAATGAAAATGAATGTATAACATTCGAAACTAGTTTTCAATAAAACAAAATTATAGAAGTGGCAAATAATTTATCAATCCCTAATTAGAAAAACAAATCATAACATTCGCCCTTAATGTATATTTGACTTTATGAAGGGCTTGGGAACCTGACAAGCAACAATTGTGAAATTAATGAGTATTTTATACATGTTCTCTTTTTATGATATTTATGATTAATTTCATTTAAATGAATTGCAAAGTTGGAATTATCTGTTTTATTATTATATGCACGTATATGTTCCTTTAATCTTTGATTTAGCGATCTTCCAGTTTTTCCCGTGTATTTGGCTGCACAATCATTACAATTTATTTGTCTTGTCGTACCAGACCATAGGCATATAATGTCATCTACATACTGATACCAGTATATGACATGTTGAGCTAGTTGAGAATTATTTGGGTCAAGAATTTTTTGTTCTAATTTGTCCATAAATAAATCTGCCAGAAGGGGTGAGAGAGGAAAGCCCATCGGTAAGCCTTCTTCCTGTTTGAAGAATTTTGCATCAAATTGAAAATAATTATGGTTTATGTAAATAGATTTCAAATTGTAAAGATCTAGTTTTTCTAGCGGTGATAGATTCGAACAGAAGATTAACTGTTCTAAAATTTCTATTGTTTCTAGTGGTGGGATACTTGTGAAAAGATTTGTGACGTCGAATGATATTAATTCGCTTCGGATAACGCGGATAACGGATTAATTTTGTGTTAAATAGAAAAAATCCTATCCTCATATTTCTCTTCTCCTAAAGACAAAATAGACCCTTTCCAAAAAAGCGGAATATACAAACTAAATTGTAATGATTGTGCAGCCAAATACATGGGAAAAACTGGAAGATCGCTAAATCAGAGATTAAAGGAACATATACGTGCATATAATAATAAAACAGATAATTCCAACTTTGCAATTCATTTAAATGAAAATAATCATAAATATCATAAAAAGAGAACATGTTGTATAAAATACTCATTAATTTCACAATTGTTGCTTGTCAGGTTCCCAAGCCCTTCATAAAGTCAAATATACATTAAGGGCGAATGTTATGATTTGTTTTTCTAATTAGGGATTGATAAATTATTTGCCACTTCTATAATTTTGTTTTATTGAAAACTAGTTTCGAATGTTATACATTCATTTTCATTAAATAAGCAATTCAAAATAAACTTTGGTATTATTATACATATTAAGTTAAATGTAATATAAATATATATATGTATTTATGGCAAATTCGCCCTTCTTCTATGGAGCACCTCATATTCAACTTGTTTTCACATATTAAGAGGTCCACACTATTTCCAGTCAACAAAGATACCATCATCATCATCATCATCCTTAGTGCGACAATCCATTACTGAATCTTGGCTGCCTCAAGAATCTTCTTCCATCTCTTCCTATCTCGTGCGTCCTTCCACCAACTCTGGATGCCCACAGCTCTGGCATCACCACTCACACAATCGAGCCATCTCAGTTTTGGTCTTCCGATTTTCCTCTTACCAATTAGTTCGACATTGAATGCTTTTTTCGGGACTACATTATCATCCATCCGTAAGACATGACCCGCCCATCTAAGCCTAGTTATTCTTATATATTTGACAACATCGGGCTCTTTATAGAGGTCAGAAAGTTCACTGTTGTGTCTGATTCTCCATTCGTTGTTTTCCTTAACGGGGCCATATATCTTCCTGAGAATTTTCCTCTCGAACACCAACAGTTTTCGCTCTATGGCCCTAGTCATTGTCCATGTTTCTGATGCATATGTCAGTACAGGGCGTATTAGTACCTTGTATATGTTCACCTTTGTGGATCTAGACTAGTCAGGAGTCCATAGTAGCACCTATTCGCAGCAACGAGCCTCTGTGTTATTTCCTGATTAATATCGTTGTCCGCTGTTACTACTGAACCTAGATACTTGAAGCTATTTACCTTTTCGAAGTTCCAAGCGCCAATTTTGATGGTTGGGTCAGTCTGTCGGTTATCTGTCGTCATATATTTTGTTTTTTCTTCATTTATTTGAAGTCCAATTTTTCTTGCCGCTGTCTCAAGGGAAGTAAACGCGCCCCTCATTGCTGCCGATGATCTTCCAACAATACATATATCATCAGCGTATGCTAAGATTTGGACGCTTTTTGTATATATAGTGCCTGTGGTCTGTACTCGTGCGTCTCTTACTGCATTTTCAACCGCTAGGTTAAACAGGGTGCATGCTAGCGTGTCTCCCTGTCTTAATCCTCTTTCGCAACAAAATTTATTAGACAGATCTCCCTGTATTCTAACACAGCAGCTGGCATTTGTCATCGTCATTCTGACCAGTCGTATTAGTTTTGACGGGATTCCCAGCCTCTTCATAGCTATGTATAACTTGTCCCGATACACACTGTCATATGCTGTTTTGAAGTCTATAAAGAGGAGATGGAGGTATGTATTGAATTCATTCATCTTTTCAAGTATCTGTCGCAGAGTAAACAGTTGATCAATGGTGGACTTTCCCTTCCTGAAACCACACTGATATTGCCCCACCACTTTATCAGTGTAAGGTCTTATTTTAGCATTGAGGACGTTTGAAAATATCTTGTACGCCGTGGGGAGTAAGGTAATAGCCCTGTAGTTGTTACAGTCGAGGACATCATTCTTCTTGTGTATCGGGCACATTACTCCTGTCCTCCATTCTTCCGGCATAACTTCTTCTATCCATATCTTTAACAGGATATCATGCAAACGCTTCAGAGTTTCTGGTCCTCCCTGTTTCAAAAGTTCAGCCTGCAGACCATCGATTCCGGGGGCCTTATTATTCTTAAGTTGCATAATGGCATCAAGCACGTCATCCTCGTCAGGAGGTTCCACATCCTGCTCCTCAGCTAATTGGTATGGGGTAGCGTCTTCATCATCCACCTTAAAGTGTTCCTTATAATGCTCTTCCCACCTATTTAATATTTCAGATTTATCTGAAATTAGTTTTCCATTAATATTTCGGATCTGGCTATTTCTGGGCACGTACGCTTTTCTTCCTTCGTTAATGCTTTTGTAAAACTTTTTCACATCCCTCTGTTCCTTCAGTGTCTCTATTTCCTCTATCTTCTTTTTCTCCCACTCTCTCTTTTTCTTCCTGAGGATCTTCTTTTCTTCTCTTCGTCGCCTTCTATATTCTTCCACCAGATTCCTGGTTCTTCTTCCGGTAATCATTCGTCTATAGGCCTCGTTTTTCCCATTGGTGGCTCTTTTACACTCTTCGTCGTACAAACTAGGTTTAATGTTTTTTTCTTCTAAGCCTAGTGTTTCTTTAGCAACTAGTTTTATGTCTTGTTTACAAACTTCCCAGATCTGATCAATGCTGTTCTCTTATGGGCATTTCGCTCTCTGCATTTGCTCGCTAATGTTGCGCTCAAATTCTTCCATGCAACGGGGGTCTTTGAGTTTTGCAATGTTATACTTGGTAACTTTGTCCGTTCTAACTTTCCTTGCATTTGATATGCGTGCTCGGAGGGTTGCCAGGACCAGGTAGTGGTCTGAATCCACATTAGCGCCCCTGTAGGTTCTCACATTAAGTAGATTGCCTTTATGTCTGGAGCTTATAAGCACATGATCAATCTGGTTTGTGGTCTTTTTATCTGGAGATGTCCACGTTGCTTTATGAATTCGTTTTGACTTAAAGAGCGTGCTTCCTACAATCAGTCCTAAGGATGCTGCGAATGTGACAAGCCTAAGCCCGTTATCATTGGTTATGTCGTGTAGACTGTGGCCTCTTATTGCTGGGAACAGTTAATTCTCTTTGCCAATTTGAGCGTTAAAGTCACCTACGAATAGTTTTATGTCGTGACGAGGGCAGTTATCTGATGCTTTTTCCAGTTCATCATAAAAGGAATCTTTGTTATTATCTTCGGCAGCTTCTGTAGGAGCATACACACTAAAGATGCTATAGTTAAAAAACTTCCCTCTGAGACGAATGTAGCAGAGTCTGGAACCATAAGGTTTGAAGTCGATCACCAGGTGTCTAAGTCTTTTACTTACTACTATACCAGTACCCAGTATGTGTTGCTTTGCATGACAGCTATAGTAAATAGTTTCTTCTCTCTTCTCAAATATACCATTTCCTATCCATCTCACTTCCTGAATAGCTGTTATATCAGTCCGATATTTTTTAAGTTGTTCAAGGAGCATATTCCAAGCTCCCGGTCTGTGAAGTGATAAGACATTCCATGTCGCAATCCGGAGGTCTTTAGTCAAGATTCGTTTGCCGAGTCGTAGCCATTTAGACAGTCCAGCTTTTCTTGATTCATCCTGAGGTTTCGTAATCGGGTAGTTTAAGGCGTGTGGGTGATTGGACCACAGCACGGTCAACAAAGATACATATATCAGAATTATTTTTTTTAAATTAACCATTCAATTACATTCCACGCTCTACATTTGCTAAGAGTTCACTTTGAATGTTTGAAGACAGAATATAAGTTAAATTGGCTGCTTACTTAACCCTTAACCGGGCGGTGTATCCTACAAGATACACGACTTTCTCGATTTTTTTTAAAGGCTCACAGAAGTCTATTTCAGCTGTTCTTCCAGTGTTATACTTTGTCATTATTGTAGAAGAAGTGTGGGAATTTTCGTGGCGTTACGTTGGTATCTGTGTTAGGGAACCTAAGAAAACCTCAGGTAACTCCATAACAATAGTCAAAATGGCAGCATCTTCAACTAAGGTAAGTTGATACTTGTTTTTCCATTATTTTCTTAATTTGCTATTACTATTGAAAATATTGGTTGTTTTCTTTATTTATTAAAATTACAAACAGTGGTAATTCTGTTGTTGTGATATGCATCTGGAGCAAACTAGGCCTAACATACTATTTGTATCTTGTAAGATCCACGGCCCGCTTTGGGTAATTTTACTCAAAAGTTGTTTGTATCCTATAAGATGCATGGCCCGTTTCAGGTCTTTTTCTTCAATGTATGTTACAATTATTTTTTTAGTATGTGTATTTAAATTTTTAAATTGATAATTTAAATAATTGTTTGTTGAGCAATTTCTGCTATTTTCGTCCTTTCAGGACATAGTAGTAGGATGTTTTGTTAGCTAAATGCATTAAAACATTTTGTTCATTTACTTTTCTTTTCAATTTTACAGAAAACTTTTTTCAAATCAAGAGCTGAAAAAATTCTATCGCTTTTATCAAAGCCGTAGTTCAGGTTATTGATAAATCAATAGACAAATTGCTACCTGATTTTGATGTTTTTGATGAGACCGACTTTCTGCAAGAGGTTGAAAAACTGGAAGATCCCATTTTTTCTACTAGGGCCAAATCACCAAGTCCTAATACATCTAAACAGGATATTGTTTCGGAGTTGAAAATTTCCAAACAGAAGAAAGGAAAGAACAAAAGGTGTGCATAGAATATATCTATTAGCATTCATTAATCATAATTTTTTTTAGAACATATGCATTCTCATTTTGTTATTCAATAGAGCCAAAAAACTGGGGAGGCAAAGCCGGAGAAACAACAGGAAAACAACACCATTCATCAGAACTCTGAAGTAAGAATAAAAATTGGTGATGACATGAAAATTATTCAAATCAATATTTTACACAATTAGGTCATATAAAATATATATTAGGTACAGTGTAAATGAAGTATCTTCCATTTATCAAATTCTTTATTGCTGTTCGCAGCTTTGTTATATTATATTAGGTATCTACTAAATTATATTAGATACATTGTGAATGATGTATCTTTGTTTTATAAATTTGTTTATTGCTGTTCACAACTTCTATCCAATGTTTCGGGTTGTTCCCACATCATTAGGAAACATATCTGAATTACAGAACATTAAACACATATTCTTGAAATAATCACTTTGAGTGATGAACAGCAAGAAAGAAATTTATAAAAGGAAGATAGTTCAATCACAATGTAAGGTAAGATGGGGTGCGTCCCAAGGGCAAGTTCATTTACTGAGTCTCAAAACGGTGTAATATTAGTCCAATACTGTTTAAAATGCTCAGAAAATCTTTTGTATTTATTATAAATGAAGGTTATAATTTTTTTTTTTTTTTTTTACAATATTGGACTAATATTATAACGTTTTGAGTCTGTGTACGTGCTTATTCCACCTTATCTTGCCTAATATGATAAATATATTTTTTTTATTATTAATGCAGAATATTTCATTTCAGATGGTCAAGGGACCATTTTCGGGGAAGGATGTCCCCACAGAAAATAAGATTTCCAGAGGTTGAAGTCAAACCAGCAATTGAGCACTTTTTTTCCCAATTTTCACTTTTGGCCAAATAATTGATATTTCAATTAATAACGCATGGCTAGTATACAAAGGAGATGGTGGAGAGGATAGCCTTAAAGATTTTAGAATGAGCATAGCCAATGCCCTTCTAAAAGTCAATAGAATTCCAAAAAGAGGTAGATCTTCGAGCTACGAAAGAAGTCCACCTCCACCAAAAAAGAAAAAGTTGCTTACTGCAAAACCTTCTGATGAAATTAGTCTTGACAGCACAGGCCATTTGCCCCTTTTCTCTGAAAAGGGGTGATGTAAACCTTGTAGCGTTGGGCAAACTATAATCAAATGTAGCAAATGTGATGTCAGATTATGTATTGTTCAACAAAGAAACTGTTTTTTTAAATTTCATACTTTAAAATAACATTATATTATTCAAATTGAAGTTTTTTTTGTTACTTCCTGAAAAATTATATGAATAGTTGATGTACCCTTTAGCAGGCCATGTATCTTATAAGATACATGTATGAAATTATAATTAGTTTTAATTAAAAAAAATTTTTTGCTTGAGAAATATATAGTATTTAAGCTAATATTAAAAGATATAAGCAAAAAAAGTTTGTTTTTCAAAGATTTCTGGTTTGGCCCTGTTAAGGGTTAATAAAATGTATCATTGGCAATCACAAACTAAAAATTTGCAAAAATATTTAGTGTTGAATAATATTGCATAGTAACTGTAGTTGTAGTTCCATAACTACGACTACAACTACTAGTTAGAATTCGTCGTCACAACGACTTTTTGTAACTACAGTAGTTGTGAACTGTAACTACTTTGATTGTAATTGACAAACAGTAATTGTGCTCCGCCAACTACCACCTATTAAAAGTAGTTGTAGTTGCAACTACTAAAAATAACTACTGGTTATCACTACTATATATTACTACGGTAGTATAGATCCCTTTTCCGACTCTCAGGAGCGATGGATTTTGACGAATGAGATATCAAAAGAAAGGGAATTTCACAGAGAAGTGACGAATCTTGATTTTGTTTCTTAAAATCTTATAAGGGCTTAAATAAAAGTGATGAAAAAACTGGGAGGTTTCAAAGATTTTAATACTAAGAGTCGGCGGATCGAGACGGGATAAGTTGGGTTTTAAAGATTTTGACGCGGGCATCAAGACCATATACGCATCAAGACCAACGTTTTAAAGCTTAAAAACCAACCGTTTTTGAGATAACGCACGATATAAGATCACATATTCCCTAAGCCATCTTGCGTACGTGGCGTTGTCATGGCAACTTTATATCAAATTGAGTCTGTTTACATAAACTTTTAATGAGTGGGAAATTATATATTGTTTCCCATGTCCAACCCTAAAGGGCACTGCTAAATATGAATACTATACATAGAAAATGATATAGCTGAGTCTTAATGCTTAACTGTTAAACTGAAGGGATATATTCCAGTGGGGTAACCTAATTACTTATTAAGTATGAACTATTACTTCAACATAGTCATTACAAACTATGCAGCTTCACCAAATGTGTGTGTTAAATAAACTTTCTTGATAATATTATATTGTTTATACGAATAAATATGTTTCCCTAATATCGCTTATACTTGAAATTAGGGATTAGAAAATATGTAATGCGAGAGTTCTCGCTCGGGTATACTAGTAATTAAATAATGTAGTTATAACTATTGCCCACAGAATAATGACAGAATTAATTGTCTCAAATCTTGGGAGATATTTCATCTATTCTGGCTGACTTCCCCAGTTTCATGTCTAATAGGGTCTGTTCCAATTCCTCCTCGTCTATATAATCATCCTCTTCCCAAATCTCTTCTCTTTTTTCCTCAGGCTCATTTCCAAGATAGCTACTTTCTTCTTCTAGTAATTCCCTAAAATATTCTCGCTATATTTCCATAATTTCATTACTTTTTCCTAGAATATTTCCTTCTTCGTCTTTTGTGTGCTTTAGCACTGGAGCTTTTTCTTTCCTCAGTCCTTTCAAGACCTTATAGAACAATTTCTGGTTTCACTTATAATCAGCCTCCATCTTGTTGCCAAAATCTTCCCAAGATTTTTTTTTTAATATTCATTACCATTTGCTTCACTTCAACTCTCTTCCTCTTGTATTGTTCATAGTTTTCTTCTTGAGATCTGTTTTCAAGATATTTTCTCCACAGTAGTTTCTTTTCTTGAATAACTCTTTTGATATCTTCGGTCCACCAAGCGGTTCTTTTGTTTCTAGCTCCCATTTTACTCTTTCCACACACTAAAGCAGCAGCTTCTAACAACATTTTCTTAAAATATTTCCAGCTAGTTTCTACGTCATCACTTTCCCATAGATATTCCAGATCTCTTGCTCTTCTTTCTATCTCTTGCTGGAAACAGGAGGCCATCTCCATCTCTTTCAACCTGTAGGATTTCATGGATTCCTTCCTAGCTGTGATATTTTACTTTGTACCAATTAATTTTTCTCCTCACCATACTTTGTCCATTTTCAGTTAATAGTGGACACTCCCTATTTCGAAGCCTCTTTTCACTCTTACGTCTATGACATCTTTCACTTTCTTTCTTCGTCAGGATATAATCGATAATAGATTTTCCGTTTCTGCTAGATTCTTCTCAAGTATATTTGTGTGCCTCCTTATAGGAAAATTTCGTATTAGTGACAACTAATCCATGCACACATGTTCAATATTCTTTCTCCATTATAATTTTCATTCATCTCTTCCCCTTTCATTCATCTATCTAGGATATCCTGCCACTTATGCTGGTCTTTTCCAACTCTGCCATTTGGATCCCACACAAGGCATGCAGCTGCCTGGGGAGTAGTGTCCATATGGCTTCCTCAGCTCAATACACCTTGCACAAGCACCAGAACAATACACTGACACATTCACACTACAGGTAAACACGCACACTCACACCCACTCACAACATACACATTAAGGCATGAACAGTTCACACCTTAAGGCTGCACTCTCTGTCCTAGGGCAGAGATTAAAGAGTAGTCCCCCGAATGAACTAGGATGAGACAGGCCGATTCCTTTGCCATCCGAAATTTTAATTATCACAAGTTTCTCAGTAATAACTAAGCTAATTATTGTAGGTTTTATAAATATCAATAGAAAACTACAACTGCTGCATATCAATTATAACTTTATAAACACTTATAACTTACATTTGTGAATGTGGCAGCAGGTATAGGTGCTTTATTTAGATTGCTAGATTTATGACTCTGAAAAAAAAAATATTTAAATTAGAATAATAATTATATATTTCTACATAATATAAATATATGATCGTAAACAGAATTAGGAACTCAAATTACATTTTATTCTTGTAGTATATTACAACATCATCTATAATTTTATAATCAAGAACAATGATGTTAGTCTATTTTTTTTATTTTAGACTAGATGCATAGTTTACTAGTAACATACAAATTTATAACGAAAATGCTGAAGTAAATATCCACATCTGCACAAATATACAGTTAATTTAACTCAACTATCTTGATAGGTTGAAAGACTAGTAAATTTGGAGGTCACCAGAATCAGTGGCGGCTCATAGATAAAATTAGCGGAGGTTTACAAAATTTTTAGTTTTAGTTTTAAAATTGTGTTAAAGGAAACAACCATGTATAAAAAGTAAATTTAACCAGAAACTTGTTAAAATCCTAAAAGAACAAAATCAAACATTTTTTACCTTGTTACAGTTCAAGCTTGATCAATTTATTTGAAAATGAAATCCATTCTTGTTTTAATTTGTGCGAAAAGATAAGGATGCAAGACCATGGTTAAAGTTTTCTGTTAAATCAAATTCTACACTTTAGCACATACAAGACTTTTATGTGAAAAAAACATTATGTGAGGAAAGCATTACCTTCCAATAGCATGATAGGGTCGGCACAGGGAGATCAACAATGCTCTTTCTGCCTGCTACATCGCGTGCAGCTTTCTATGTGCGCACATCCACAACAGCCAAACTCCTAGCGGATGGAATTGTGAAGCGCACAGTTCCATACAAAGATTTTTGTATCTTTTTCATAAACTGTGGTATGGCTATAGGAATTTAGCTTAAGGATTATATATTGTACCAGTATAAAGAAAGAATTGAAGAAAAACGACTCATTATATTGAATGTTATTGATAGTATCAAGTGGAAATGGGGATGCTGCAGTTCCACAGTTCCTGTAACTGAGCCACCACCGATTAGCACATAAGTAGTATTGCGAGTGATGAATTGAATCAGAGAAATCGTTAATATATGTATAGAAAAAAAGAGGGTGAGACTGAGGATCCCTGAGAAACACCACATGTTAGCAGAAAGGAGGAGGAAGGATGTTTATTGAGAATGATGACAGCTTTGGAGCTGAGGGACAAGAAGGAAAGAAACCACTTTGACCCATATATGCCGATTAATTTTTTGTGAAAACTTATAGATAGACAGATAGATAGATAGATAAAAGAACTTTATTCTGGGACTAGGTCCCTTAAGAATAACATAATAAGAATAAAACAGAAACATTATCTGGCCATAAGACTACAAAATACAGGTCAGTTAATTTTTACAATATTTTCAGTAAAATAAATAAGCAAATAAATAATTTTTATAATCGAAAAATATAATTAATTTGAACAAAACAAAAAAAAAAAACAAGAAAAAAGAAAAGAAAAAGAGAGAAAATGAAAAATACAAAAATAATGAATTGATTAGCAAAGTTGAAGTTTGTACATTAAAAACTATTATTCATTTCTGATCCAGATGTTAACCCTAAACTGAAATTTCGCAATTAGACAGCATTATTTTGGAGAGAAAGAAGGTGTTGGAAAAGGAGAGATTTGAATGAGGATAGAGAAGAAGCATGGCGGATATTAGAGGGAAAGGAATTCCAAAGGGTAGAGGAGCGTGCGAGAAAGGAGCATTCGAATGTTTTGGTTCTGTGGGAGAGGATATGGAGGACAGAAAGGCGAGATCTTGGTTCCAGTGCGTGGACCGAGGATTTGAATTGTAGGAGGCTGTAGATGTAGGAAGGGTGGTGGGTGGTGATAGTTTGGTATAGAAAAGATCCGAGGAAATATTGTCTACGGTTGCAGGGGAAGAGCCACTTTAACTCGCCGTAAAGTTGGGACACATGGGTCCATCTCGAGGTGCCGAAGACAAATCTTAAAAAGCAGTTCATGATCCGCTTCAATATGTCCTCGAGCACATTCAATAGGCCCCCTTACACCACACATCCGTAGTCAAAGTGGAGAAAGATAATAGAGGACACAAGGAGTTTGCGGGTAGGTTGTGGAAGAAGATGTCGAGAACGATGGAATAACTTTAGGGTACTTATTGACCGTCTGGAAATTTGGGCGATGTGGGGTTTTCAGGAAAGGGTTTGGTCGATAGTAATACCCAAGTTTTTAATTGAGGAGCTGAATCTGATGGGGTGATCATTTAGGATTAAAGTAGGAAAGGTGTCATTGGATCTGAGGAGGGAATTGGAACCTATGACAACGGCCTGAGTTTTCATAGCGTTTAATCTTAATCTATTCAGGTTTGCCAAGGCACTGATTCTATCTAGGTCTTCCTGGATACTGGCAAACGCTCCTAATAGTTAAGAAGGAGGAAAGGATAAATAGATTTGGAAGTCGTCGACGTATAAGTGGAGGGATCAATGGTGGATTGAATTAGGAAAATCATTGATATAGGTATTGAAAAGCAGTGGGGAAATACTCGAACCTTGGGCTACTCCTGAGGCGTCTGATTCGCTCGCCTTTGCAGATGTTTTAAAAAAATTTTGGTACACAGCTATTAAGTATTTTTTGCCCTTCATCATAGTATGTGAGAAAAAAAATGCACAGCTGATCCTTCTATTTTGATGATGTTAAAAAATGTCCAATGTCGTTGTACATGATCCCACATCCGACTATAGTCCGACTATATAATACGCTCATAACCTTTGGAGTTGCTTTTTTTTTTTTTTTAAATTCTCTTGCCACACTTCCTTTGAACCATATGAGATCTAATGGCTGTTTGCCTGTTGTGCTTACTGATTTTCCATATAAGATTTTAAGATTCATGCAAATTGTTAAGTAATGTCGATTATCCCAAAGGAATATTGTGCACTACTTTTTTTTAGATCTTATACATAGTAAAGTCCATAAGTATCCGGCCTGAGGAAGAAGGAAAAATGAAAGAAAAAACTGGTGTTACTGTTTTTCAATATGATCTCCTCTAAGTTCTATACACTTAGATAACATACCTATGCCAAAAAAATAATTTTCATCTTTGTTAGAAAAATGTTCTTCCACCACTGCTTGGACATATTCGTCATTGTTAAATCTCCTCCCACGAAGGTCAGATTTTAACTTTGAGAAAAAGTAGAAGTCGCTAGGGGCCAAGTCTGGGCTGCATGGTGGATGGGAGGTTTCTTGAAATCCGTAGTCCTTCACAGGAGCCTTGGAAATCAATGCTGTGTGGGCAGTAGCATTGTCATGAAGAAGCTGAACACCTCTGCTCAACTTCCCCCCCTTTTCTCTTTGATGGAGTATCGTAAACGGTGAAGTAGGGCTGCATAATACTCAGTATTCACTGTAGTGTTCCTTTCCTTAAAATTAATCAGCAGTTTTCTTCTACAATCCCAAAAAATGGTGATCATTACCTTTTTGTCTACTGCATGACTCTTGCCTTTAGCGGAGATGCTTCTCCTAGCCTTCTCCATTCCATGTACTCCCTTTCGCTGAGTGGGTCATAGTATAGAACCATTGTCTCATCCACAGTTACAATTGAATCCAAGAAATTTTTTGGGTTGGCATTATACACCAGCCGAAAGAATTTGTGGAGCCCATCTTGCTCATATGCAAATGTTCTTAAATGGTCCTTAGAACACTTGTTTTTGAAAGCCCCAACACCTTGCAGCTATTTCTTTTGTCTTCAGCCTCCAATCAGACAGCAATTCATCTTCCACAAGCTCAATTGTTCCAGAAGTGACAGCTTCCAATGGGCGACCAGGTGGTCTGCCATCCAGACTTTCTCTCTCCAATTTAAATAATTTTGCCCATTCTTTTACAGTGGAGGATTCTAATACGAGAGGAAGGAATTACACACCATCCAAGCGCTCTTTAATTTGAGCAGGTGTAAGCCCTCTTCACACAAGAATTTAATAATTGCACGGTATTCAATTTTGAACATCGTTAAAATGGACAGATTCCTTCAAGGTTAGATCCGGACTGATAGGACTGAGAAAGTGAAGGTGAAGGGTATGGAGAGTGCAGGCATAGACATGCACAATGAGCAAGTCTCAGCCTGCTTGAATTGGGGAACGAGGGCAGGCCTGAAATTTATGGATCTTACTAAGTAGATGTTCAATAAGTGAATATGTTTTAATCTATGCCATCAGTTCCTCCCATGATATTATTATTGGACCTAACTACTTTACAATGAATATAAAACTTTATTTTTTCTGAACCTGAATATCTAGTTGCAATATTTGAGGGGCTGGCTGCTAAATAATTTTATGTCAATAAAGTAACAACAGTGTGGTCATTCTACCAACAAAGCATTTTTTTTTTTTTTTTTTTAAGTATATACATACACTAGATTGCCAATACGGTCACACTAATTTTTTCAATTTACTTAAATTTATCTACCAACAAGTTCCCTCCTACCACTACCAGTACTAATACCATTAATACCTAATCAAAAATCTATCGTGTAAACATTTTCAGCCCTCTTAGCAATAATGCATAAAATGCATTGAGGACTTCATCAATGGTTCGATAGATTCTATGAAAGAAAAAAAAAAAAAGGTTTGCAAGTGTCCTGTGGTGCGTCGAACCAATATAATTCATGTGAAGAAATTCATAAATAGGACAGCTGAATATCATGTAAATCTTATATTAGACTTTAGATTGATCCCTTAACAATATGTTAGAATAATTTGAAATGAACAACAAATTATAAATAAAAACTTACTTGTTCTTTTTCTTTCCAAACTTTACTCAAAAAGTCAAAAATTAATAGCGTGTTAACACAACAAAACGTAACTTTAGACTGAAAATGAATTAAAACATAACAAGTGCTTTGTTTAAAGCGTTAAATCAATAGTAAATATTTCCAGAAAATAAAGAGAGGAAAAAATGTATTCCCAAATGAGCATTTCCTGCAGTGCTTTTTGCACCACTTGAATGGGTTAAAACATTATCTGACATGGAAAAGTTTTGAAATTTGGAAAGGAGGATCTTAGGATTAACTGAGTCATGAGCTTTTGAAAAATCAAAGAGACCAAGGAAAGTGTTCTATGGAGGATTGAATATCTTAGGTAATTTTCAACTATCTATAAATTAAACTATCTATGCAAGTAGATTGCTTTGTAACTTTTTACCTTTTAATTGATAATTGATTATTTTGGTTTATTATTTTCAATAATAGATCTTTGGAATCTACCAAGGAAAAAAATTTTGTTACCCCCCTAAAAATTTGAGGTTTTGCGTTTCAAGATACGTAGAATACAAATATCAAAAAAAAAAAAATCCGTCCGTCCGCGACTTTTCTCCGAGACTATTGGACCGATTGTCTTGAGATTCGGTACCAAAATCACAGGTCACCCCGGGATGATCCTGGGAACTCAACATTACCATCCGTCAGTTTGTTTCAAAATGGCGGCCGATTAGAGATCTCATAAGCCCATAACTCGGCCATTTATAAAGATAGAGAGGAAACGTAAGGTGTTTTAGAATCAGCATAAAGTGTTTAAAAAAAAAAATGAAAATATATATATATATATATATATATATATACATACATATAAAATCTGTATAATTACCGATTAAAGATCTCATAAGACCATAACTCGATCATTTATAAATATAGAGAGGAAACGTAAGGTGTTTTAGAATCAGCATAAGGCATTAAAAAAAAAAAAAAAAAATGAAAAACAAAAAATCTATAATTGCCGATTAAAGATCTTATATACCAATAACTCGGCTATTTATAAACATAGAGGAGAAATTTAAGGTGTTTTGGAATCTGCATAACAAGGCATTAAAATAAGAAAAAAGAAAAAAATCTAGATGTAAATGCTTTTGGTTTATTATTTTCAATAATAGACCTTTGGAATCGACCAAGGAAAAAAATTTTGTAACCCCCCCTCAAAATTTGAGGTTTTACGTTTCAAGATACGTAGAATACAAATATCGAATAAAAAAATATCCGTCCGCAAAATTTTTTTTACGATTAAACTTTTTAAACGAAAGCTAATGAAATTCCCTACAAATGAAATAAAAATCGTTTAAACCGGACCATTACTAGCTGAGATATTGCGTAAGGAACTTCTGAGACTGATTCTCCTGGCGGCTAGTCCCGGCTTCCTGACTTATCTATTGGGCTTCTGACTTCCTCGTATCTCTCTGTTTTATTCTTCCTTGGATTATTTCTTTACTTCCTTAGTCTTTCCTTTTTTTTTTTCCTGCTGAAGTGCACATCAAATATTTCCTCTGTATCATTTTACATCACAGCCTACTTGCATTGACACTCCCAGTTCAGCACTCTCACGTCGATCATTTTGTGAAAAGCTTCAAATTTCTTTCCCTTTGGTGCCTACTGCTTAATTTTTTTTACTTGGACAGAGTAGAAATTTTTGAAATATTATTGAGTGAAAATAATAAACCATTGTGTAATAATTTGCAGCGTTTTTATTTTTTTATGAAAGTAAATTTATTTATTAATTTTAAAGACAATTTTAGTTGTTAAGATCTTTTTTTTTTCTTTTCTCATTCTAAGTTTATTATTATTTATAGAAAATTCAGTGTCCTTTCAGCTTGTTTTGTTTCTTTATTATATTAAAATAAATTTTTATAAATCATTGGTAAGAGGTGTTGCTTATTTTTTCCCCTGTTAATATTTTAATATAGGTGTTAATATTTTTAATTTTCATATAAAAGCTTTATTGCTTTTTAATATTTTTAATTTTTTTTTTGTCAGGTA
Organism: Rhaphigaster nebulosa; assembly: GCA_948150685.1. NCBI lineage: Eukaryota > Metazoa > Arthropoda > Insecta > Hemiptera > Pentatomidae > Rhaphigaster > Rhaphigaster nebulosa. The sequence goes on along the minus strand of OX411306.1, from coordinate 74,674,993 downwards.
TATTTACATTTTTTTTTTGGAATTCCAGTTTCTCTCTTTTTCCTTATTATTATTTTTATTCGTTCTTAATTTAGTGTAGCTTAGAACCTGCCACTTCAAAGGGGAAGAGAACAGCCGTTACGAAAAGCTTCTCCACCCAAAATATTTTGGTCCTTCGGGCAGGATATTTTTATATTTTGGTCCTCCAGGGTTCCAATAAGAACGAGCAAAAGTGGTTTTAATTAGGGAAACACCTATATATTTTTTATTTTCCGTGATCACCTGTTCACGAATTTGATTTCTATTTCGTGAATAAAGCAAAGTTGTTTATGTTATTTTAGTTTTTTTTTCTTTCGTTTTTGGTGTAAATTTTTGGTATTCTCACCCACCCCACCTTTTAACGATGCCTCCGAAATCTCGAAATATGAACATGATCAGGGTGCGAAATTAGCTGATTTAGTGGAGCAAATGACTGATCTAGCTGATGATATTAAGATGACCACTTCAACTTGTTGGACTTAGTCTACAAACCGATCCATCGCAGAGGTCCTTATTTTCGGCTCGGCTTTCGCGTATTGACGCCACATACGAGAGGTTTCAGACAGTATTTCTCGAAGCGAACTCACTCGCTAGAAGAATTAATGTTTCGAGGGATAAATTCAAAACATTAAAGGATGAGGTCCACACCTCATTCTACGAGGCCTTGTCTCTTGGAAACACTACCGCTGATGACTTAACTCAGTCCTATATAGACAGATCTGTGACGTGTAGAGTTGCAGACTTTTCTTCGCACTCACAGTTGCCAACCATCAGTATCCCATCATTTTCTGGAGATATTGCAAGCTTGCAAGATTTTAAAGAAACTTTTAAGTACCTAGTTCATGATATGAATGATTTAGATGATATACAAAAATTTCACTATCTTAAGCCCACATTACAGGGATCAGCTTAACAAACTATTTCTGCAATTTCAATATCCCCTGTAGGATATAAACAAGCGTGGGAATCACTTAATAAAAAGTATGATAGTATTAGAATCCAAACGTATTATCTTACGAGAATTATAAATTTTAAGCTGATAGTAAAGGGTAGCCTTTCTAAAACCTTCTCAGCAGTTGTACTAGAGAGCATCTCGCCACTTCTTAAGCTTGGAATGAGCGATCTTCCGGGATTTATATTAAATACTTTGGCACTTAGGTTATTACATAATAAAACCAGGGAAGGCTTTGAGATAGAAAATGGCTCTAAAACTGAACTACCGACTGAGAACAAATTCGAATTCGTGGACTTTATTCTGAGACCGGCAGTCAAGTTGCAATCAGAGGCCCTTCTCACCAGTACTGCATCAGAAATAGTACAGTCAAAAACTTGGTACAGTAGATGCTCGAAGCAGGTTTTAATGACAACATATTCGTCAGTACAACCAATAAAATATCCAGTTTGCAAGAAATCTCACTGAATTTATAATTGCTCTCATTTTTAAGTCACTCACTCCACAACAAGAATGTGACCGAATTAGAAGTTTGAATCGATGCATTAACTGTTTTGCATCGGATCATTTATCGAATCAATGTCCATCGCGGCTATCTTGCCGGTACTGCGGTAGGAGACATCACTTACATTTCTTTTACATTTCTTTCCTAGGAAATCTGAAATGTCCGATTCATCATGCCTGAAGGCCAGTCCATCTCTTGCCTGTTTAACTCCAGAACGTGCTCATGAACCTGTGGCCAATTCAAACACCGCACCTACCTATACTACTAGCCCCTGGGCACGATATAATAGCTCAAGTGTTTCATTTGAAAGTTAAAAAAAATTATGCATGTAAGCGTAAAAGGACTAAGAGTAGGCGTTACATGCTTTCAGCGAAGAAATAGAAGCAGGATTTGCATCATGCACACACAATGTATAACGCATTTATTATATAACTATAATATTCTTACCATAAATGTATAAATATTAAAATGAAATGGAAGAAATAAAATATACGCGGGCGAAGCCGCAGGCAACAACTAGTTTTTTATATTTTGATACATAATTAAAAAAAAAAATTTCGTGCAAAAATAAGCATTTTGCACCCTTAGATTTTTCTAGACCTTTATTATATCAAAAAGATACCAACATAGATCTAAAAAAATCAAACCCCGTCTATGTGGGTAATTAGTTTCACTCTAAAACCTATATCTCCTCTACTATAGTAGCAATATAGGCCCTATATATATAAGCTGAACGCCCTACTTGAAAATTGGCTTTACTTGATGATAGCGGAATCATACTAATTTCCTTGAGCGGATCTTTAGTACATATTAAGGTACATTTATACCACAATATTGTAAGATATTGTACCATTACATGAATGGTTTAATACAATAACAGCGCAATATAAGCATGATTTGAATGAACATTTGTTCACCCTGTTTTGCTCGGATGAATACAGGCGAACCTAACAAAAACTTTTTTTCTATTGATTATTCACAAAACCAAACCAAGGAAACTTCTTAATACTAAAATAAAATATTTCAGAAAGTGACCTACACCTCTTTAAAACCAGTCAGGTCAAAAATATATAAAGGGCTTGGGGCAAGAATGTGACAAGCCACATCTTTGAAGTTAATGAGTATTTTGTGCAAAACGCTCCTTTATTTCTCTTTGTAGCATGCTCTTTATTATGTTTGTTTGGGTACATTGCATGAGATAGTCCTATCATCTCATGAAATGTACCCTAACTAACAGAATAAAGAGCTATGTAGAAAAATATAGAAGCATTTTGTATGAAATGCTTATGATATATCATATATGAAAATAGCATGATAATTATAGAAAATAATTGAGAATAAAAACACAAAAAATGCATTATCCATTCCTCTTCACATGCTTTTGTGCATCCCAAGCATGTGAGTATAATAACATTTAAACAAATTATCACAGATCAAAAATTCTGACAAAAAAATTCAAACTACAGTTTGTTATAACAGATAATAAAAAGTCTAAAACAGAATAAAAAAAGTAAAGAGAAAAAATTTGTTTTTAAACAAAGAACATTGAGCTGTGGCAAAAAAAAAAAACCGATTTAGAATTTTTTTTATGACTTAGAAAATTAATTTAAAAAATGAAATTAAAGGCGTAAGTGGGTAATTGTTAAAAACTATTTTTTAAAAAATCATTAACTTTTTATACAAAATACATAAAGGATTAATACATATTTTTTTATTATTCCACATCATGCCGTGCAATATTTGAAGCTCAACGAGTGAAATTAAACTCGGAGAATAGTAAGGATTTCTTCACCAAAAATAAAAATTGTTTTTTTTTTTTTTTATCATAGATCACATTTTCTTCCTTCAAAAACACAACTTTTTTCTCTGTATACTTTTTCCTGTCTCTCTTACTTTTTGATGTAAAAAATAGCGATAGCTTATATAAAAAATGATTAAATCCATCACTACACTGCTCATTTTAAAGTTAAACGGACTCTCTTTCAAACCCCATTATTGCATTGTGCAATTAAGCAAAAGCAAATATTTCCGACTTTTCTTACCTTTTATTATAAGTTATAACAAACTGTAACTAGAATTTTTTCAAGTCAACAATATCATTTCATGAAAGTTTTTGCCTGTTCTCTCCAATGGCTTCAGAGCATTGATGTTATAATTTGGAGCAGTGATAACTTGTTTTAAAGTTATTAAACTTTTTACCTATTCTGATTTTTACTTGGAGTGCACAAAAGCATGTGAAGGGAAGTGTAGATCATGGTCATGCTCTGAAAAAAAAAACATAATGGCAAAGAACTGAGAAAATATATAATAAATAATAGACTTTTAACCCTTTAACGCCCAGAGGCTTCAGTAAAAGTTGTAATGTCTTAGGCCTTCCTGTATGTACAGCTTTAATCTGAATTTAAATTTAAATTCACTTTGAACCGATATTATTTAAACAAAGTCAGAAAGAAAATAATTGTTTTTTTCGCTGCCTCCACAGTAGGGTCCGACTCAAGAATATTTTTTTTAGTTTTTTAATCAATTTTAGTCTTTATTATAATCTACCAAGACTTCTTTCTTGGTAATTATTTAAGATAAGTGTTCTCAATCACTAATAAAGTCTCGAGCAATCATAATAAACTAATTAAAGACATTAAAAACAAAAACTGCTTTGTGCCAAAATGTGCCAGTTTCAAATATTTCTAGTTCCATTTTTAACATTACTTGATCAAAATTAGCAGTGGATCTTCCAAATTTTCAACGCCTCAAGTAAAATTCATCAGCTTTTGATCTAAATGATCAAAACTGGTATTCTTTGAACGATTTGCAAATATTTGACTTTAAATACAGTCATAATGAAGCACTTTACTACCCATCTCCTCAACGTTCATTCTCGGTTTACAGAGCTGGACAATTTTTTAAATATATTTTTAATCTTTAATTTTAGTACACTATGCACCTATTTTTAATAATTGTTTATGATAAATCTTTGGAAACAGAAGATTCTTATTTTTTTTTTAAACCCCACTAAAGTCATTACAATAAAATGGCCTACTCTGTAGGCACCATCCATACTATACTAGTCAGTAGCTGGAATGGATAGTGGAATACAGGGAAGGTCATGCTAAAATGTGATATTACAATACATTTAGATTTTGAGGTTTAATTTTTATGTATTCATCAAATAATGAGTTATCGCAAAGTGAAAATACAAAATTGACTGAAAAAATTTAACTTTTTTTATGGTAAACAAACAGGGTTTCTAGGGTGGCATATGAACTAGGCCAAAAAACGTTCTGCAACTAGACTCGAGGAAATGGCTGAGCACTGGGAGCTAATTAAGGGTGGCCAACCCGAACCTATAGGCCACTAAGCATTAAAGGGTTAAGATAAGAGAAAAACAAAACTACACCTGGGATTTATCTAGATCAGCTTCATTAAAAGGTTCCACAGAGTTGTAGCAATCGCTTTCATTGGTCCTGGTCCGGTTATTCAGAATATTTCTATCAGGCCGCCCTCCAAACTGCCTTCCTCCACCTCTCCTGTCTACTCCTCCTCCTCTACGATTGTTTCTTTGATAACCTCTATTTCCCTGATCAGAAGCAGTGTGATTGTCTCTCGCAAATCTATCATCTGGACTTCTGTTTCCATTTTCGATATTATCTCTAAATTTATCACTAACTTTGGAGGTATTTCTTTCAAAACCATTATCATAGCTGTGGCAATTGTTAAAACCATCATTTTGATAATCTAGGCCAACATTTTTTCCTTGAAAACCTCTAGGACTTTTTGCGCTAATATTTTTCTGCATAACAGGTTGCTCAGCACAAAAAGCATCTGGTACATCTTTGTAAGTTAGAGTTCCATCCTTTTCAAAAATTACAGAGCGCCTAAAAAAACAAAATAATTTTCAATTTTTTTTTTATTGGAAAAAAAAAAAATATTTTCAATAAAGCTTTTAACAAATGCATGCATTTTATATGCATTAGGATAATAAGCAGTCAGTATGTTTCCAAAGTCAATTAATGCTAAAGTTAGGACGGACTCAAGTCTATTTTATAATTTAAGTTACCTATATTAAAATTCAAGTTTGATAACTTTACTGAAAAATTAAATTTATTACATAAAACAATGACAAAGCACTAACAATGATGATAATGATATTAATCTAAATTATGTAAAATAAAATTTTTTTGATGGCATATATTTCATTAATCTATATTAGAAACAGCAATATGACGTACACATTAAGAGTAGTTAACATATAATTACAGAGATTAAAACAAATAGTTAAATGCTAATTATAAAATAAATTAGTAAATAAACATAAAAAGAACAGCACAAAATAAGAAAAATTAGATCTAACACGTAAATGCAAACAGAATTTAGAGGCACATACGATACAGTAAACCACTAGCACTAGTTAGATGTCTTTTAACCTCTGTGAAGTTGGCCCCTTTAAAGTCAAAAATTGTTTTTAATGATAATTCCCCCCTAAGAGTTCTAGAATTTTTGATAATTTTTAGAAATAGTTCTATTGTTTAAACAACAATAAATAATGACTAAAGATACGAGGGGTCAACTTCACACTTCTCGCAACTTTGAAGCCCTATCAACTATACCGTTTTGTTAATTAGGATAATTGATGGACTCTTCGGGAAGCTACCAGAAATCTAAAAAAAAAAAAAAAGGAACGAAAATTTTTTGGCCAAAAATAAAGTTGGCCCCCAAAATCAATTTTTTAAAGTTTTTCTTAGACTTCTGATATCCCCTCAAAGAATTCAAAAGTTCTCTAAAATTTTTAGAGATAATTCTCTTGATTAAACCACAAAAAATAATTACTAAACATACAGGAGGGAGGAGGAGGGAGGGGCCAACTTCACTTTTCTCGCAACTTTGAAGCTCTATAACTTTTTTGCTATCAACTATAACACTTTGTTTAATAAGGATAATAGATAGAACTCTTAGGGGGCTACCGGAGATCGAAAAAAAAGACTGGAAATCAAAAAAAATTATGCCAAAAAATGAGGTTGCCTCTCCAAAATCTATTTTTTTTTTTTTCTTAGAGTTCTGATAGCCTCCCAAACAGTTCTAGAGTTCTCTATAATTTTTAGAAATCGATCTGTTGATAAACCAAAAACAAAAAATAGCAGCTAAAGATACAAGAGGCCAACTTCACACTTCCCGCAAAATTTGTAGCCTTATAACTACTTTATTATCAACATTAAAGCTTAAGTTAATAAGGATACTTTTTAAAACTCTGAGAGAGGCCAACAGAACTCTTGAGAAAAATAGGTGTTACTAACGAAAACTTTTGCAAAAATTTGGCCCGAAAATATTACTAGTCAAGAGGTATGAAAATTATTCATAGTAAAAGATTGTTTTTATGAGAGTTCTGAAAGCCCCCTAAAAGTTCTATCGATATTCCTTAACACATTTTTGCATAGGAAGCGAAACCAAAAAGTTATGGTGTGTCGAATTATCAAAATATTTGTGAAAACTTTGTAGCCTAATAACTACTTTACTATCAGCATTAGAGCTTAAGTTAATAAGGATAATTTTTAGAACTCAGAGGGGGGCCAACAGAACTCTCAAGAAAAAAAGGTGTTACCGACGAAAAGTTTTGAAAAAATTTTGGCTCGATAATATTACAAATCGAGAAGGGTGAAAAGCTCCCCTAATAGTTCTATCGATATTCCATAACACATTTTTACCTAAGAAGAAAACCAAAAAGTTATGGCGTGTTGAATTATCAAAATATTTTTTACAAGTTTATAGCCTCATAACTCCTTTGCTATCAACAGTATAGCTTAAGTTTATAAGGTTAATTTTTTGAACTCTTAGGGAGGCCAAAAGAACTCTCAAAGAAACAGGTGTTACCAAAGAAAAAATTTTCAAACATTTTTACATGAAAATATTACCCAAAGTAATGAATAGCCTGAAGTGAAAATAGCCCCCAAAGTCAGTAAAAAATCACATTTTTTAAATGTAACATCGATTGAGTAACATGAGAACTAATCATTGGACGAAAGAATTATTTTTTTGCTACAAAATAGTGCATGTAAGTCCAAACTCCCCAAGGATGAAGCTACCTCCTTTTTGCAGCAAACCCTTCAATTGTTTATGGTGATGATTGCCATTATTGAAAAGGAAGCGCAGTGGAGGGATGAGATTCTCTTTCAATCTGGAAATTCTATTTCTAATGTGAGTTTATAGTTTTTTGACGTGTTTAATAAAGTTTTTCTTTGGCCCCTCCATTATTATAATTATTTTTGAAGTCTGCTTTCAATGCATTTATTATTCAAGTATTAAGTTAAAGTTAGTAACTTAGGATTATAATTGTTTTCAAAAAATTTTCTTTGAAAACATTCATTAAATAAAGTCAATTTTATTTTTTATCTTTATTTCTGGTCCTTCCAGCATGATAAGAGCAATGAATGACATTGCCCACACAGAGAATCTGAACTTAAAAACATAGGGAAAAGGAGGGTGGGTCAAGTTACCTCTATCATATAGATGATTTTGCCCACCCACTTATTAATTTATTGAGACTAGTGATAATGATGTGAAAGAAAAACACTAAAATAGTAGTTTAAGTTCAAAGTCACACAAAAGGAGTGATTTTTTTTCTGGGAAATCTGTCTACACATAACCAAAATTTGATTATTAACTTAAAAATGGGCAAAGTCAAACTGGTTGACAGTAATCAGTATAATTAAAATAACTTTATCTTTCATCTCAAACACCTATAATCTTTGAACAGTTAACAATTATGATAAAAATAACATTACATCGAAAAAGTACTTACGGGCTACATTTATCTTTATGCTGAGGCCAATGGGTTGTCCGACAAAAATCTGAACAGTACCATGTTTTACATCGCGAACATGTGTAAATAGCAGTCCTTAAACAATAAGTGCATTGTCCAGGTTTGAAAGGCAATGCAAGCTTGATTTCTGAGCATAGGTCAGAGAGATCCTACAATAAAAGCAAAAGTAAAATTAAAGAAGATAATCATAATAGAAAGAGTGAGAAATAAATTATGACAAAAAAGCCTTTTTAATAGGCATTATTAATGCAAATTCAAATTATGTCATTTTTAAAGTAAGTTAATAAATGGAACAGTTAACATAACATAGTAAGGAATGGTGCGCTTCCATATTAATAAGCACTGATCTATATAATTATAGATTGTACAGTAAAATTAGGTAAAAAAAACATGCGAAATCCAAGCATCCAAAAAAAAAAAGCTGAAACTGGTCATACATTGTTCATAACCCTTCCCATTATAACTGGTCAAAAGTCCTAGAGAATCCCGTATCGGGTTTTGGTGGGGAGAGGGAGAGAAGGTTAGAAAACTGATTTATTTTCAGGTTTTTGTGAATATCTCAAAAACTATGAGGTTTAGTGCAAACATATCCACAAAGTTAAAGTACTTTAGATTTTCTATAAAAATGATTCCATACTCTGTTTTTCTAAAATCAATGGTTATACAGAAAAAAGTTATGGAATTTCCACTTTCAGTAAAAATTGCTCCAATCCATATGAAGTGGTCCAAGGGTGGCTGTTTGGCCATTTTTTTATTTTTTTAATAATTTATATGTTGATTCCTCCATGTTTCTAGAGATAAAAACTGTTGCGGACATTTTTTTTTCCTTGACCATTTATAAACGGGAGCCATTTTTCTTCAGTTCTACCGGTTAATTTCAGTAAATACAGTCAATTTGGAGTACTGTCGATAGTTCAAAAACTGTTTGGCTTAGAGATATCAAACAAAAACTATTTTACAGAAAATGCTTTAAGCTAAAAAATTATTCTTAGTACATTTAATGTGTTCCTACTCCTAATATGATAAAAATTGACCTGAAGTTTAACGCTCCAATTAAAAAACAATGCACATTCAAACCATTTTTTCTATGAGTACTATAAACAATTTACCTATCAGTACGGTCGGTAGGTCCCTACTAGTAGTAGGTCAACCAGAATAAATATAGATCCGCTTACGGCAAAAAATAAAATAAAAAGGCCTACTGGTAGATAAACACCGTTAGAGCTATACTGCAAAAATTGAAAGACACAATTTTATCAATAGGTTCAAATATTTTGAGATTTCAAGGCTGATTTTTGAAGCATCAGTGTTTAGGCTCCATGCTTCGTAAAGGGCACTTCTTACCAGCTTGTTTTTATGATTTTTCGAAATTTGAAATTTTTCAATTTCAATTTTTTTATTTTTTTATTGTTTATTTATTGAAATTTACAACTGTATTACATAATACAACAAGTAAATGTGAAGTTAGAGTACAAGACATGAGAATGACTTGTGAAGGAACCACCCATTGGTAGCACTTCAATGGCTATTTTAAGTTAGAAGGTCCTGTGGCCATCTTCCTTTCAGACGCCTCAGAGTATTATCAGGAATACATGGGGATGAAAGGCTAAGAACAAAAGGGTTGGTATGGGCAAGGAGTTTAGAATTAAAGGAGATATATCTATTTCGGGCTAAATCTGCAATAAATGGGATATTGAGGTCTTTGTGAATAATTTTATTTGTGACAAAATAAGGAGCATTAAGGATTTTGGATTGCAAGGATTGGATGCGGGAGGAATTTGATGGTTTTGTGGTACCCCAAAGCTCTATTCCGTATGACCAAATAGGCCTGATAATGGTGATGTAAATGAGCTTTTTGTAGAAAATTGGTAATTTGGAGCGTTTGTCTAGCAAGTGTTGTAGTAATCGGAAACTACGAGCAGTTTCTTGTCGTTTCAGTCTTGTATGAGGGTTCCAAGTAAGGCGTTTATCAAGATGGAGAGTCTTAGGTAGCGGATCTGTTCGATAGGGATAAATGGTATATTATTAAAGGATACTGTAGGACAGGATGTAGTGGGTTTACGACGTAGGATAAAGGTGATTTGATGGGATTTATTGGGATTTATTTTAATTCTCCAGTTTTGACACCATTCTTCAATGGCTGTGATGTGTGACTGCAGGGTTTGAGATGCGGCGAATGGGTCATTGTTCACAGATAACACACATGTGTCATCAGCATAAGTAGTGAGGATGGTGCCAGGATGGGTTGGGATATCAGCTGTATACACCGTGTAAAGGATGGGGCCAAGGATACTACCTTGAGGTACACCGGCAGACTAAGAGAATAGTGATGAGTAGGCAAGATTATGATTTACTTTGAAGGTTCTATCGGTGAGGTAGGAACGGATTAATAGGAAATATGTTGGGGGAAGGAATTGACGGAGTTTGTAAAGCAGTCCCGGGTGCCAGACTCGGTCAAAAGCTTGTTCTACATTGAGAAAGGCTCCCGTGCAGTACATTCCGCGCTCCAATGTGCAGGATATTACATCCACCACACGATGACACTGCTGAATAGTAGAATGGGATGTTCGAAATCCAAACTGGTGGTCAGGAATTACTTGATTTAAATCTAGGATTGGGTACAGTCGTTTTAATATGAGTTTTTCTAGGATTTTGCCCATAGTGGGCAAGAGGGAAATAGGACGATAGGAGAATGGACATTCAGGTGGTTTTTTTGGTTTCGGTATCATTTTTAGACAGTTTCCAAGGGTCAGGGAAATAGGTGGATCTGAGTGAAGCATTATATATATAGGTTAGGAATAGGACAGCTTTTCGAGGGAGCTGTTTTAGGATATGTGGTGTGATGAGATCATTGCCAGGAGCTTTTTTGGAAGGCAATTTCTGAATGATGTTAATTATTTCGGAAGGATGAAACGCTTTAGGAGGAAGGGACATCTGAAGTGGAACAGTTAGTTCTGCCTCAACATGTTCAAGATGGGTTGGGTTAAGGATTTCAGGATGAGGAATAAAAGTTTTGAATAGGTGTTCACCGAATATTTGGGATTTTTCCTCATCTGATCTTGACCAGGTCTGAGATTCAGTGAGAAGCGGATGGTTAAAGGTTTTGAATTTTAGTAGCTTTGCTGTAGTTATCCATAATGATTTATCGTTAGTAGTTAGGTTCTCTGAAAAGTTCTGGAAATTTTGAATTTTCTGATTTCTATTTTTAATTTGTTGGTCAGTTTTGTATAATGAGTTTTGTCTGATGGGTATCTTGTTCTATGCCACCTCGCTCTTGCTCGGCGCTTTTCAGTGGTAAATTGGTTTCTCGGGTATTTCTAATTTTGTGGCGTGTTGTGTTGTCGTAAATAGTGGTTCCTATTGCTCTTGTGAATTCCTCAATAGCGTAATCGACTGTTGTTTAGTTTTTAACGGAATTTTAAATCTAGTTTGTTTTCTAGATCGTACCAAAAATTGTCCCAATTTACTTGTCCTGTAATCAGTGAAGGAGGAGAGGGTTTAGGAACAGGGTTTGAATGCAAGAGAAGCAGAACCGGACTGTGATCTGAGGATAGGTCATCTATGGATTTTATTGTGGATTGGAAGGAGGGTATCTGGGAAGTAACGAATATATCTAGGATATCAGGACGTTTTTTAAGGGATGTAGGCCAGAAAGCAGGGTTCATGGGAGAGAGGATGGAATAACTATTGGAGGTCGTGATACAAGAAAGAATCCTGCCTCGAGTATTGGAAGTTCAACATCCCCACCGTTGGTCTTTGGCGTTGTAATCTCCTCCAGCAACGAAGCGCGGACCAAGGGATCGGAATAAGGCGTCAAGGTTGTTATAGGAAAGGGAATTACCAGGAGGACAGTATACAGCTGAGAATGTAATGTTCAATGGGTGGGAGGATAAGGTTATAGATGTTGATTGAATGATGTCGGTTGGAGTGAAGGGAATTAGGGAGTGAGGTAGGGATTTGTGTATAAGGATGCAAGAGCCTGCATGGGATGTGTTGTCTGGGTGATCTGATCTGTATGTAATATAGTCATGTATGTAAAAGAAAGAACGCGTCATGAAATGGGTTTCAGTAACTAGAGCAATGTCAATGAAATTTTCGTGGAGAAATATATCAAGTTCGTCTCTGTGATTCTGTAGGCCATTTGCATTCCACAAAAGGATAGTTAGTGTCTTTTTGTTCATCGTGAGATATTGAGCGGGATTTCAGTTAGGACTCTGGTAGGTATTGTGATAAGAGGTCTTATTGTATCTTGAAGATCACGAAGGAATGATGATAGGATTGATGTTATGTCGGAAGGGTTTTGGCTAGGATAAGAATAGAAGACAGAGTCGTGAGGTGGAGGATTAATCTGTCTTAAGTGGAGGTTGAACCTATGGGATCGTTGTATGGGATCCATATTTAATTGAGCTTCTTGTGAAGGATAGGGCGACTGGGATAGATCAGGATGTTTGGGATGGTAGGATGGTGGAATCTGTGGCAGTAACTTCACTCTTAGGGATGCGTTTTTAGATGAAATTTCATTTGTAGGTATTTTAGGCTGAGAATGTAAGGTCAGAGGTTGAGTATATGAGGTCTGTGGCTGAGAAAGGGAGATCTGGGGTTGAGAGTGGGAGGTCTGGGACTGAGGATGGGAGGTAGGAGGATAAGGATGAGAGGTCTGAGGTTGAGAATGGGAAGTCTGAGGCTGGGGTAGGGAGGATTGAGGCGCCTGTGGACGAGGTAGATGTTTTGTTGTGACGTTAGAATATGCTCTTATCCCGCTCTTGGAGCTCGTCGGTCTTCGCTCTTCATTGTTTACTGGAGTTCCCAGGTTCACAGGATCATTCCTTGTTGAAGGGCCAGGCATTTGGTCTTCAAGAATTGCATTCCTTTGCAAATTTCTTGCAACAAGAATTTTTCGTCTTTGCATGTTTTTATACTGCAACTCACACTGCAACCTTTGTAGTTTACTGGGTGGCTTTCACCACATAGAGCACATTTTGCTGGGGTATCCCGAGGCTTCTGGCAAGTGTCAGACGCATGAGAGCCTGCACATTAAACACACCTGGCCTGATGATATGATGACAGTAGGATTTACGGGCCTTATGCCATATTGCGTAGGTGTCGTTGTCATGGCAACATGTAATTATATCAAATTGAGGCAAGAAGGCAACATGGCAAGTATATCAAATTGAGTTTGTATACAAAAACTTTTAATGAGTGGAAAATTATATTTTTTCCCATGTCCAACACTAAAGGGCACTCTTAAATATAAATACTACACTATACTAGAGCTGGATCTAATTGCTGGGTAAGCTAATTACTTATTAAGTATGATCTGTAAATTCAACACAGTCATTACAAACTATGTAGGTTTACCAAATGTGTATGTTAAATAAACTTTTTTGGTTATATTGTTTACACGAATAAGCATGTTTCTCTAATATCGCTTATACTTCTAATGTATTAAGATATCTAATGCGAGAGTTGAGAGTTCTGGCTCGGGTATACTAGTCATTACTATATATTATTACAGTAGTATAGATCCCTTTTCCGGCTCTCAGGAGCGATGGATTTTGACGAGTGAAGTATCAAAAGAAAGGGAATTTCTCGGAGATGTGACGAATTCCAATTTTGTTTCTTAAAATCTTACAAGGGCTTAAATAAAAGTGATGAAAAAACTGGAAGGTTTCAAAACTTTGACGACTGAGAGTCGGCGAATCGAGACGGGATAGGTTGGGTTTTAAAGATTTAACCGCGGGCATTAAGATCATATACGCTCCTATGGAGCGTAGTGGTTCAGCGTTTTAAAGCTAAAATATCTGATGTGGGCAACACATGACTTCCTTGTACGCCTATTAAATTATAAATCCGTGGCTCAAAAAGTGATACTGAATTTGGTTACTAGTTTCCGAAGATTGCAGTAAAAACGACACTCGGCGTCCCGTCATCCATCTATTGACACACACACACACACACACACACACACACACACACACACACACACACACACACACACACACACACACACACACACACACACACACACACACACACACACACACACACACACACACACACACACACACACACACACACACACAAACACACACTCTTGTCACTGGAGGTATCATTCCGTTATTATACGTCGTTTTCCTTCAGTAGGCAACTAGTTTCCAAGATATTTCTTCATGTTCAATGACAATAATAAAACTGTCAATATCACTGGATAAAGCATTAGAAATGGACAGTTTCGACATATTAAGCGGAAAAACCCACTTAACTAATATCTTATTCGCATGATGAAGACTTGTTGATCTCACAAATGGGAAAGAAAACTAGTATTTAAGACTCAATTTTAAAACTTAAAATAAGTAATAAAACGCTGCAAATTATTACACAATGGTTTATTATTTCCACTTAGTAATCTTTCAAAAATTTCTATTCTGTCCAAGAAAAAAAAATTAAGCAGTAGGCACCAAAGGAAAAGAAATTTGAAGCTTGTCACAAGATGATCGACGTGAGAGTGCTGAACTGGGAATGTTAATTTAAAAACTCTGTCAATGCAAGTAGGCTGTGATGTAAAATGATACAGAGGAAATATTTGATGTGCACTTCAGGAGGAAACAAAAAAAAAGGAAAGACTAAGGAAGCTAAAGGAAGTAAAGAAATAATCCAAGAAAGAATAAAACAGATAGATACGAGGAAGTCAGAAGCCCAATAGATAAGTCAGGAAGCAGGATGACTAGCCGCCAGGAGAATCAGTCTCAGAAGTTCCTAACGCAATATCTCAGCTAATAATGGTCCGATTTAAATGATTTTTATTTCGTTTTGTAGGGAATTTCATTGGCTTTCGTTTAAATACAATAAATGCTCCAAACAAAAATTTGCTAACGGATTTTTTCCATTTTTGTCAAAAAATGTTATGGAAATCAATTATGACCTTCAAGTAAAGTACCACTTCCGGTGATCAAGCAGTGACGAAATACGAACGTACGTACAGACGCCACGACGAAACTAGTCAAAATGGATTCAGGGATGGTCAAAATGGATATTTCCGTCGAAATCTGAAAACCGAAAATTTTCGCGATTACAATACTTTCTTTACTTCGTACAAGTAAAAAAAAAATTTTTGCGGACGGATTTTTTTTTATTCGATATTTGGATTCTACGTATCTTGAAACGTAAAACCTCAAATTTTGAGGGGAAGGGGGAGGGGGGAGAGGGTTTACAAAAATTTTCTATTGAAAGTCTAATGTCTGACCTTCAAGTAAAGTACCACTTCCGGTTTTTCAATTTAGACTAAAATCTAGTATGTTATTTAAATCAATATATAAGTTATAAATACTAAATTTGAGAAGTTCTGCATGGTATTTTAATATAATTTTTGATGGAAATCAATTATGACCTTCAAGTAAAGTACCACTTCCGGTGATCAAGCAGTGACCAAAAAGGGAGGTTCACAACTAGATTTTACAACAATCCTAAATACAAAATTTCAACTTTCTACGGAAAACCATTTTTGAGTTGTGCGAAATACGAACGTACGTACAGACGCCACAACGAAACTAGTCAAAATGGATTCAGGGATGGTCAAAATGGATATTTCCGTCGAAATCTGAAAACCGAAAATTTTCGCGATTACAATACTTCCTTTACTTCGTACAAGGAAGTAAAAACCTACCGATATTTCGTATAACGTTATACTTATACGGTTTAAGTATATAGTAAGGGGAAGTATTGAGATCGTGAAAATTTTCGAATTCGAGTTTTCAACGGAAATACATGTTTTAAGGTCCCCTGAGTCCAAATGACCAAGTCTCGCAAAATGGTCTGTGTCTGTATGTATGTGATCAGTCTAGCTCAAAAACGAAAAGCTGTACGATACTGAAATTACATATTTAAGGTTAGCACACGCATGTGATGTTACAGCAACATTTTCGTCAAAATCGACTAACCGGAAGTGCCACTTTATATAATCGATTTTACACATTTTCACAATTTTCTCGAAAACGGCTCTAACGATTTTGATGAAACTTGCCTAAATTATTCTTCATAAAGGTCTTTAACTTTTCATTTATGAAGTAAATCACCGAGGAATTGCAGGGAAAAAAGTTATGATGAAAAGAATATTTTATTTGCGCATAGCTTAAAAAGTATGCATTTTACGGTAATTTATCTATAGACATTTAGGAAAGGTAATTAAATCATCTAAAAAACAATAAAAGAATCATTAAAATCGGACCAATAATAGCAAAGATATAGCGCATCGGACTAACCGGAAATAGCTATTATATCATGGATTTTACACTTTTTTACATTTTTCTCAAAAACGGCTCTAACGATTTTGATGAAACTTGCCAAAATTATTCTTCATAAAGGCCTTTAACTTTTCATTTATGTAGTAAATCACCGAGAAAATGCAGGAAAAAAAGTTATGAAAAAAAGAATATTTTATTTTCGCATGGCTTAAAAAATATGCAATTTATATTAAATTATGTACAGAATTATATGAAAGGTTATTAAAGCATCTAAATTATCAAAATCGGACAAGTATTTGCAAAGATACAGTGTATTTTATGAGGAGCATAAAATAGATGGATAACCAAGCGCATCCGAAAGGAGATAGAAGCGACCGAACCTCCTCCCACCAATCCGCCAATCTGTTGCAAACAATACGCTCTGTAACAAAGTAATTTAAGAATACAAAAACGGAAATTAACTTAATAATTTCTACTTTCACATTATTTAATGGAAAGAAAATGTTTCCATAGAAACTAAACCAGCAACTTTTAAAATATATTTGCAACTTGACAAAGTTAAGATATAGAAGTAGTGTACAGAATTGTTGTACTAAAATTGTTTTAAAAACTATTTTATTATACTTAAGTGGGAGAAGAATTGAATGCTGCTGAGTTTATTTCAACTATTGTTTTTGTGAACTCTTTAGAATTATATTAAAAAGATAATTATTATAGGGCGGTAAGGGAAAGTTGTGTGTTTTACCGCACCAGATTTTTTAGTATAAACTGTAACTTCAGCATAGTCATTATAAACTGTGTAGCTTCACCAAATATGTGTGTTTAATAAACTTTCTTGGCAATATTATGTGTGTATATATACATATATATGTTTATGTATTAGGGAGCAGAAAGATAGATATCTAATGCGAGAGTTCTCGCTCGGGTATACTAGTCACTACTATATATTATTACGGTAGTATAGATCCCTTTACCGGCTCTCAGGAGCGATGGATTTTGACGAATAAGGTATCAAAAGAAAAGGAATTTCACGGAGAAGTGACGAATCCTGATTTCGTTTCTTAAAATCTTACAAGGGCTTAAATAAAAATTATGAAAAAACTGAGAGGTTTCAAACATTTGATGACTGAGAGTCGGCGGATCGAGACGGGATAGGTTGGGTTTTAAAGATTTTAACGCGGGCATCAAGATCATGTACGCTCCCGAGGAGCGTATTGGTCCAGCGTTTTAAAGCTTAAAAACCTACCGTTTTTGAGATAACGCACGATATAGGTCCGCACGGGCCCTATGCCATCTTGCATACGTGCCGTTGTCATGGCAACTTTAGATCAATTTGAGTCTGTTTACAAAAACTATTAATGAGTGGGAAATTATATATTGTTTCCCATCTCGAACCCTACAGGGCACTGTTAAATTTGAATGCTGTACATAAAAAATGTTATAGCTAAATTTAATTGCATAACTGATAGATTGAAGAGATGTTTTCCAGTGAGGTAAGCTTATCAAGTATGAACTGTAACTTCAACATAGTCATTACAAACTATGTAGCTTCACCAAATTTCTATGTTTAATAAACGTTTTTGGTAATATTATATTCTTTCCCTAATATCGCTTACACCTCGAATGTATTAGGGATTAGAATAAGCATTGATATCTAATGCGAGAGTTCTCGCTCGGGTATACTAGTCACTACTATATATTATTACGGTAGTATAGATCCCTTTTCCGGCTCTCCGGAGCGATGGATTTTGATAAATGAGGTA
Source organism: Rhaphigaster nebulosa (assembly GCA_948150685.1). Lineage (NCBI taxonomy): Eukaryota > Metazoa > Arthropoda > Insecta > Hemiptera > Pentatomidae > Rhaphigaster > Rhaphigaster nebulosa. The sequence goes on along the minus strand of OX411306.1, from coordinate 74,656,704 downwards.
TCAAAAGAAAAATGAATTTCATAAAGAAGTGACGAATTCCAATTTTGTTTCTTAAATTCTTATTAGGGCTTAAATAAAAGTGATGAAAAAACTGGGAGGTTTCAAAGCTTTGACGACTAAGAGTCAGCTGATCGAGACGGGATAAGTTGGATTTTAAAGATTTAGACTCTGGCATCAAGATCATATACGTTCCAGTGGAACCTATTGGTCCAGCGTTGTAAAGCTCTAAAATCTACCGTTTTCGAGATAAAGCACGATATGGGTCCGCACGGGCCCTATGCCATCTTGCATACGTGCCGTTGTCATGGCAACTTTATATCAATTTGAGTCTGTTTACAAAAACTTTTGATGAGTGGGAAATTATAAATTGCTTCCCATGTCCAACCCTAAAAGTTCAATGTTAAATATGAATACTACACATAGAAAATGGTACAGCTGAATCTAATTGCCTAAACTGAACTAACTGCTAAATTGAAGAGATGTTTTCCAGTGGGGTAAGCTAATTATTAAGCATGAACTGTAACTCCAACATAGTCATTACAAGCTATTTAGCTTTACCAAATGTGTGTTAAATAAACTTTTTTGGTAATATAATGTTTACTCGAATAAATATGTTTCCCTAATATCGCTTACACTTCTAATGCATTAAGGATAGATATCTAATGCGAGAGTTCTCGCTCGGGTATACTAGTTTTTTATAATTATCTTTATTCGTAGTGTTTATATTGATGTCTTTTAATCGAGAAAAACATTTGAAATTGGTTTGTCCAATTAAATTTGCAATTTCATGGCCAAACGCCATAAAGTCTTGAATATTGCTTACAAATATTGTAGGTGGCTCTGGTTCAGAGAACTGCCGGTGAGTGGTAGATTCCGTTGTATTATTTAGGGCTGCAAACTTGTTGCTTGTTGGTATGGTAGGAATTGTTGATGTAGATTCTATTTCATTAGTTGCTGCAGATTTACTGCGGGTGGTTAGGTGGTGAAATTTGTTTTGATTTCACTTTTTTATCTTTTTTTTATTTGGCGAATTCCCAGCAGAGCCAGATGCAGCATTTCGTTGACGCTTCTGGAGGGTTGCGTCTCTTCAAATATTGCGAGTCAGTCTCGCTTATTTCGGAAAAGGCCGTCTCCTCATCCGTGTCCATATTCGAGGACGTATTCATTTTAATTAATATAAACTGTAGAAATATAAAATTAAAATTTAAATTTAACTTCTAAAAATACATAAAAAAAATAATACAAAATAAAACATTCTATGGATTTACGGAAAAGAAAAAAAAAAAAGAGTAATAACTCTATGGATTCGAACTCGTGACCAGCAGAAGATGAGATCAGGTAAACGATGTCTAGACCACTGAACTACCTGAGATGTGATAACAAACTGTTCAAGGCGATGATAGCCAGAGACCAGTAGCGAGCAGGAACAGAGCTCTGCCACGTGGGTGATCTCTCTGGTCTACGAGCACAACTTCTCACTATTAAAGTTAATTAAGGAGCATTCACCTCACTCAAGTTATTAAAATATTGTTCACTTTTGTATAAAATCGATGTTTACAAAGTTGCTGATCAATACACGAGCTAATACCACTACGATTACTGAATTAGTACAGAGCAATAACTAAGCATTATTTCAGTTGCGGCCATGACACTCACGAATCGTTTTCAAAATTTGTTCTTTAATATCTCCGATGGAAGAGGAGTTGAAAATCTCAAAGTCAAACAGTGTTTTAGAAGAGTTTTATGGAAAATAAAACCATTACTTGTTTATTTGCTTGGTTAAAGCTTAATATCTGTTCAAAAATGGAAAAAAAACACAAAATGCAAGCATTTGCGGTTTCATCAATAGTTCAAAAACTATATGGCACAGAAAGATCAAACAAACAACATTTCAAAGACAATGCTTTAAGCTAAAAAACTTATTCTTAATACATTTAATGTGTTCCTACTCCTAATATGATAAAAATTGAGTATTAAAACCATTTTTTCTATGAGAAGGAATGCTACAACCAATTTACCTATTAGTGTGGTAGGTAGGTCCTTAATATTAGGTCAACCAGAATAAATATTAATTCTACTAAATATATCTTTGATAATTTATGATTTAGTTAATTTTTTCAATTTGTATAATGAGCGATTATCTTCAGAAAGATACCGCAGTTGTTCATGATTTTCAAAAATACATTATAAAATTCATTAAAGAAATACTACCAAATGTGTCAAAGGTAATTTATTTTACTGATGGTTTCTCAAGCCAATATAAAAAAAAAAATTTTGTCAACTGACTTTCAGTTAGATGCAGAGTGGAATTTCTTTGCCTCAGAGCACATAGAAAAAAGCCACGTGCTGGCATTGGAGGAGCAAAATAAAGAGAAGTTACTAATGCAAGTTTGCTAAGACCAGTTGGAGATCAAATAATAACAACAGATGATATGTATAAATTTTTCATGAATACTTAAAATCTATTAAATTTATATTTAATAGCCTTTTTATTCACAAGCACTGAGTGATTTAAAAAAATAAAATAAAACTTTTCGCTATTGGTCATCCCCGAAAGTCCCCTTACATTGGGTTTAGTTAAGCCAAATTATATTTCTTAAAGAGAATTTTGAGAATTTCTCAAAAAAATATAAAACTTAAATGTTCCTGCTTTTCTGAGTGGAATCGGACCATGGGTACATAAGAACTTTTTTGTTGCTCTTGAGGTCTACTATCACCTACTTAATATTTTCAGTGACGTACGTGCCACTCTGCATATAGTTCAGCCGCAAAATGTGATTTTTTTCCTAAATCAGTAATAACTTCTAAACAATTGTCTGTATCGTTGTCATGAGAGTGATCTAGTTCGATTCAGTAACAAAAATACTGTAAGAAATGATACCTCACTCGATTTAATTTGAGCAAATTATATTGCGAATATTCCACCCAGCATTTGATAAGTGAGTTGTCTTCAGAAATTTGGACAGATTTTGATTCCTACTATCAAGACAAAGATGTGACCAAAGATTCGTGAATGATTTTTTTTTTTTTGTATAATTGGTGCATTGGGACTTATTTTTCCAGTACTAATGGTGTTTGGAGCAATTTTTACAGAAAGTGGAAATTCCATAACTTTTATCCCTTAAATACCACCGTAGCTATTGATTTTAGAAAAAAAAAGTGTACAGAATCATTTTTACAGAGAATCTAAAGTACTTTAATTTTGTTTAGAATAATGTTTGCAGTAAACCTTAAGCGGGCCATACACGATCAGTTAACCTGTCCGGCTTTCTGAAGCCTGGCCGGATAAAAAAACTCACCGGTCTAGAAAACTGACCATATGGGGCCGCATGTCAGGTTTACGTCCAGGCTCGTCAGTTTTTCCTTTATTTTGTCAGTGATATCACTGCAGTATACAGTTTGACAATGAAATTAATACAGAGCTAGACAATATTTCTTAATATTTTTTTAATTTTACGTAAGAATTATGTAATGATTGTAAATAAAAAATAAAAAAATAATAATATGGATAAAGGGACATATTATTAAACACTAGTAATTAAAATTAAACATATTAAATTAATTAATAATAATAATTAATATTAAACATATTATTAAAAAGGGCAAATAAGTAAAATATCGTGAAGATGGGGCAGAAGTCCGAAAAGTTAATGGCACTATGTTATGATTACTTCATACAATAAAATAATTAAAGGAAGATTTTTTCTTCTCAATAACCTATATAATAATTTGATTGAATTGAAAACTTTTTTTCAAGAGAGTGGTAATATCTATAACATACTTTTTTCATGAGAGTGGTAATACATATAACATACCTGAAAATCAAAAATACTTTTGCAATCCAAAATGAAATCTTCACTGGGCAAGTAAGAAAATATTTACTAACATGTTTTATAGTGTCATATTTAGCTTATTCAAAAGTTCGAAGATTCACTCAGCTGAATATTGTTTTGATCGCTCATCCACATCGTTACTTACATATTCTTGGTAATTTAAAAGGGACAAAAAAAACTATAGATCGAATCTAAGTTATAATATAAATAATTTTTATATGGCACTTAACTGACAATGAAAAATATGAATAAAATTATTTATAATCATTCACTTTTGCTAAAAACATAGCGCATAAGTTTGAATACATATAGATTAATTGTAAGGATTTTAGAATGAAAACAAAACACTTTCATTACGATTTCTCATCAATTTTCACAGTTTGCTAAGTATTAGGAATTCAGGTGTGGTGATGGATATATTGTTTTGAAAATTTGGGACAATATCAAAAATCATATTAAAATATAATGTAAACATCTCAAATTTGGTAAATAGGACTTTTATATTGATGCAAATGTATTTACTATATTTTGGTTAAAATTGGTGAGCCGAAAACGGTACTTTACTTGAAGGTCATAATAAGCTTACATCAAAAATTATATTTAAATTAAATACATAAATCATATGTTTCGGTAATAAAGGTTACAAACGCAATTTGGTTTCCAATTCAACTAAACATTTTTATTACTTGTTTTAAGTGTTAAAATTGAGTGTAAAATACTGGTTTTCCTCCCTATTTGTGTGTGTCAATAGATGGATGTCGCGACGCCGAGTGTTGTTTTTGAGATACTGCGATCTTCGGAAACTAGAAACCAAATTCAGGATCATTTTTTGAGCCACCGATTTATAGTTTAATAGGCGTAGAAGGAAGTCATGTGTTGTCCACATCAGATATTTACTTAAGATTCTTACCCTAGAATCGTTAAGTTTATCAACATTCTTTTAACATCAACAACAAATATTAACATTCGAACATCTCATTCTTGATTCCTTTGTGGTCAATTGTATTTTTTTAATTTTAGTTTAGTTTGAAGGAAAAAAATAATTAGAACATTTAAAATTTGCGTTATTCAGAATTTATTTTTTCAAATTATTGCATTGGATTAAATTAATCATTCCTTAATAAATAAAATATTTAATATTTTATCCTAGTACGTTATTGATTATTGAAATTATATAATTAAAGCTTATAAATTATTGGAAATATTTATCTAATCAATTCATTTGTTTTAATTTTTAAAGTTTCTACAAGAAGAGGTGATTTTAGATTTCATTACTGAGTTTAATATAATTTTCAAACTATCATTAAATAATTATGAAGTTCTTTAAGGTAACAATAACTCTCACTAATTCTTCCTTTTTAATTTTATTAAAATACTAGCTATACCCACATGGCGCTGCTCGTGAAAAGAATTGCAAATTAAATACTTTCCCAAATTTCAACTTTTTTTGCTTTTTTATGTTTAACTTTTAAAAGATGGTGTGAGTAATAGAAGACAGAACTATTGTTCTTATCATTCCTAATCATCATTCACCATCATACTGTAGTTTGTACAAAGCATTTACAAACAACTTTTAAAAAAAGAAAAGATTTAAGTTTAACTTTGATTTTTACTTTATTTTTAACACATTAATTATATACAGCATTTCATCATAGTTATTGCTATATGAAAGTGAATAAAAAAAAGTAAATAAAAGTATTATAGCGAACATAGATATACCGAGTAAACACATCAATCAATTCAATACCCTTACTTTGCCCTGGCAGTGATTTGAAAGGAAAGGAAGAAAAAAGATGTTTTTCACAAAAAAAAAAAAAAATCATTTTTTAATATAAAGTAAGTACTATTATAAATATGATTTTATTACTTATACAACTAAAGGTTATCAGAAAAAAAGTTTTGTTTTAATACTTAAGTGATATTTCTTTGATAATTTTCAAATTGAAACTTGAATTCTGAAAATATATTCTAAAGGCACTTAGACTCTTTTGCATTTCTATGCTTCAAATATTAGAACTCTTAGGAGAGGGAGGAACTATCAGAATTTTCATTTTCTAGGAACATAAAATGATGATAAATTCATCAAAACGGCAATAAGCTTCATATATTTACACTTTTTTTTCTTAATCTCCAATTTTATTAACAAATGACGCTTTCACACAATAATTTCACTCTTGTTAAAATGTTTTTGTAACGGACTTACTACCTCGTGTAAGTCTAATAATCATTTAGTCCTTCTCTAAATGATAGTGAAAACCTCATCTAAATCAACGGACTACTTTTCGAGTTTTGCGATCACAAACATACGCAGGTTGAATTTTTATATGTATATAAGATTACATCAAGCCCAACGTTTCGAGATATTTTTGCCTCATCTTCAGGATTTACATTCAACTGTTAACGATATATATATAACATAAATAAATATTGCACAAGTTTAAATCAAATAACAATCACTAATTTACAAAAATTTGATTTATTTAATCTTACCTTATAAGTTTGCATTGCTTCTTTTAATAAAACGTCAGTAAATATAAATAAAAATATAATTAAAAAATAAAATAAAAATTGTGAACTTATAAATTAGTGATTGTAATTCAATGTAAACTTGTGCAATATTTTTTTAATTTTATACATATCGTTAACAGTTGAGTGTAAACCCTGAAGATGAGGCAAAAGAACATCAAAACGTTGTGGTGATGTAATATTTTGATTAAATTAAAAGGAAGAAATAGTGTTCACAATTACCCTAAAGAACTTCCTATATTTAATCTTCCATAATAAACTAAATTATTAATTAAAATTATTAAATAAATAAAAATACATTGTCATCAAAAATTAAAACATCTTTAAAATAAAAAAGGGATGGTGAATATATTGAATTTGCTGAAGCGCCCGATTTTTTCGATTCTTCTATTTATTTTAATTCTTTACAAAAAGAAAAAAGTATATAGTTAATTTTTTTGTAACTCAACCCCGATTATTATTCGAATCAATTATTTTCATTTTCTCAGCGAGGAGATCGTACGCTTGATTTTATAAAAATTTATTAGAGTAATCTAGGTATTTTAAATCCCACAATGGGGAAAGAAATCTGTAACTTTCAATGAAAAAAAAGTATGTTCTCCTTCGCTGTATCCATGACGACTAATTAATTTATTATTTCTAGCTGATAGAGCAGGTATGGAAAACGTGATTAACTGACGTCCCAAAGCTCAGGTCAAAAAAGCCAGATGGGCAGATGAAACACTTGCGTAGTAGCTTCTGCCAATGTTAAAATATGAATCAGACAGAACTGGTCCGGATAACTGGTGTGGGCCCACATCTGTCCAAGCATCCGGCGGCCAGACGAAAAAACTCATGGGTAGCTTCATTGATAAATGAAGCTACTACCCATGAGTTTTTTAAGATTTAACGATAGTTCAGAAATGACGTGACACAGAAAGCCGGACCAGTTAACTGATCGTGTATGGGCTACTTTAGTAGTTTTTGAGATAATCACAAAAACCTGAAAATAAATCAGTTTTCTATCCTTCTGCTCCTCTCCCCATTAAAACCCAACACGGGTTTCTCTAGGACTTTTTACCAGTTATTATGGGAAGAGTAATGAACAATTTATTTTTTTTATCTTCGGGTTAAAAACTAATTTTACTGTATTGAATAAAGATGTTGCATGCGTGGGTGGGTATCTACATATGTATCTGTATTCGTCATGACAACTTCACACCCATGGAAGAAAGTTCACTACACAAACTTTACTAGGTTAATGTTTACTATTTCTTACCACTTATTTCTTATTTTGGAGAGTGGGGGAGGGGAGGAGAGGGAGGAGGGAAATTTATAACTTCATTTATAGGTTATTTTGTATTTTAGGGGATTAATAATCTTTAAAAATAGGGGTTAATCTGTATTGACATTGCTATGTTTGTGCAGCTATTATTTGCTACAATTGTTTCTCATTTTTTTACTGAAAGAGAATACATAAATATTACATTGTTCATTTTTTCTCAGTGATTAAAACCATCCTTGGAAAGGACCCTTCCACTTATAAAAGACTATACTTTTTAAAAATAATAGCTTTAATTAAAAACAAATGATATTTTATTATATACACTATTATATAAAGCTGATGAGTTTGTACCAGGTATGTAAATATGAAACCGGAATTTGCCAATAGAAAGCGCTAGCTGCAAATTTAGCTATCGTGAAGTCCCGCTGGGGGCACCATTTTGTTTTGTTATCATCTGTGAAGGTGTTTCAACTCACAATTCAGTTGTCATACAACAGTGTATTTTGTGAAACAGCAGTAAACATGTCAAATTTTGTGCCTGGAAACTATGATTTGCAGACAGCATTGATTTTTTGTTACCATTTAAAGAAAACAGCAGCAGAATCCCATAGAATGCTTGTTGAAGCTTACGTGAGTATGCTCTTGGGAAATCAGTGTTTTGAGTGGTTCAAAAAATTTAAAAGTGGTGATTTTGACATCAAAAACGAGACAAGTGGAAGACCACCGAAAAAATTTGAAGACAGTGAGTTGTAAGCATTCTTGGATGAGGATGACACTCAAACTCAACAACAACTCGCAGATCAGTTAAGTGTGACACTAGAAGCCATTTCCATTCGATTGAAACCCATGGGAAAGGTTCAAAAGATTGGCAAATGGGTTCCACATGAGTTGAACGAAAGGCAGCAGGAAAATCGCAAAACCATTTGCGAAATGTTGCTTGCCAGATACAAAAAAAAGTCATTTCTTCATCGAATTGTGACTGGCGATGAAAAATGGATACATTTTGAAAATCCAAAACGTAAAAAATCATGGGTAACTCCAGGCGAACCATCAACATCGACTGCAAGACCAAATCACTATGGAAGAAAGACAATACTTTGTTCTGGTGGGATCAGAAGGGTGTGATCTATTATGAGCTGTTGAAACCTGGCAAAACCATTGATACTAAGCGGTACCAACAACAAATGGTTAATTTAAATCAAGCTTTGCGTGAAAAACGATCTGAGTACCAAATCAGGCAACACAAGGCGATTTTGCTGCATGATAATGCACCAAAATGCACACAGCAAAAGTGGTCAAGGAAACAATTGGAACGTTTGGTTGGGAAATACTTTCTCATGCTTTTTCATTCTCAGACTTAGCTCCTTCCAATTATCACCTATTTGTATCGATGGGTCATGCACTTGCTAAGCAGCACTTCGACTCATATGAAAATGTACGAGAATGGCTCGATGACTGGTTTTCCTCAAAAGAGCAACAATTTTTTTGGAATGGAATCCACAAATTGCCGGACAGATGGGAAAAATGTATAGCTAGTGATAGGCAATACTTTGAATAAAATATTTTTCATAATTTTCAATTAATAAATGATTATTTTTAAATGAAAAATTCCGGTTATCAACTAAAAAGTGAGTAAATTACATATTTTTTATTTAAAAAATTAAACATTGTAAATAGTTTAATAAGTTTTAAATATAACAATTTTATATTTTAATATCAGTTTGTATAGTTTTTGGTCAATTATTAAAGTTTATTTGGTTATTCATAAAGTGAAAATATAATGTTGTTTCTATAATTTTTAGAATGGGTTGTTCTGAAGATGGATAAATTCCCTGAAACGTTGATAAAGAAGTTAATTTAAAAATGTGCTAGCCATTTGTAAAATTACTTGATATAAAAAGGAAGAAACAGACGGACTTCATACCCATAATTAAATTTAAATTGTGTAAAATCATTATTTTGTATATAAGATGAGAGGGGACAGAAAAATTAAAAGTGTGAAAACCTGAAACTTATTTAAGTAAAAATTCATTGCGGTTTATAAAAATTTATTGTAGTTTTGATCTTGTTTCTTGAAAATGTCTTGAGAATGTTCTTGAAAATTAATGAGACTGAACAACATATGACAGGTTATTATTTTAAAGATTGTAATGTATTTAATTTCAATTCAAATTTAATGTGGGTGAAACCGCATGGCACAGCTAGTTTTATTTTAAAATTCGTTTTCATTTTTCAAACTATAAGCATTTAAGGTATGAAATAGTTGGCCATAGTAATCAAGACAGTAGTCAAAATGAAACAAAAAATAATGTAAAACTGTTAAATATATGTTGTTGCAGCTATCTTTATGGCTACACAAACTCTTGTTTGCACACAAGTGTAAGTCACATGTACCCAACTAAAGATAGGTAAAATAAAAGATGAATAAATTAATCTATGGAGTACAAAACAATAAGTAGGTGAATTAAAATAAGGTCATTAATAAGGTCAGACATCTGACATAACTAAATATTCAAAATAAAATCACTAAAATAAGGAGTGCATGTAATGGTAACACATATGACAAGATAATGGTAAGCTAGAAGATGGAGGTGTATAAATGTAGATTATAAGTGAGAGTAAACTATTGTATAAATTAATTACATTAAAAATGGAAACATCAATTTGGCAAGCGAGGAGAGGATGTAGTAGTGGGAGAAAAGCAGGAAGACAAAATATGTAGACTTGCTAAAAACTACTCACATCAAGAGTTAAGTCCTTAGCACGGCTGCTCATATATGCTGCAACATGCAAATCCATTTCATCAGTTACTTCCACATGAGTGTACTTTTCTCTAAACACAAGTTAAAAAATTAATTTGTAAGTGACAGTAAATGTATAATAAGAAAATGTATTTTTAATAATTTAATTTAGTTTATTATTTGAACAATACCGCTTTTTTCTCATAATATTGCAGAGGTACATAAACCAACTTTTTCAAATGTAACAATATATAAAAAAATAAATCATTCTCAGTCCTGAAACAGTTCATGTCTAGGTGGAAGACATTGGTAGAGATCCCGAATCTAGACCTTGCAATAATCCGGTGTGAAAATGAGGTACCACAACCAGATGGCATATATATACAGTTCTTCAACTACCTGATTCATCCTCTGGCTGTCCTTTCAAAGTTGAGTGGACACGAGAAGCATCGATGCACCCATGGCCCCACCTAGAAACAGCCCACTTATCATAAGTCAAGAGAAAATTTAAGAATGTGGAGTCGGAATTTTGATCAGGTTTCTTCGGTATAGAAATCCAGTACCTATGGAACACAAACAAAGAAACCAATCAATCAACTACCTCATTGTGAGGAGGCAACGATGGCCAAGCCATGTTGGGGCAATGGTTCCCGAGTATTTAATTGTATTTTAAAAAGTTATTATCACTTAATATATTGTTGTTTGGTGAACCAGCATTAGATCCAGCAACCTTCCAAAAGTTAGATAGTATTTTACAGGTCTTTTGTGTTAGTTAGATAGTATTTTACAGGTCTTTTGTGTTAGCTAATGGTTCAAAAACTGTCTCAGTCACAAGGAAAGCAACTGAATAAATGAGCTCTAGAAAAAAATTGGGAAGTTTCATGAGCAAAACACATTTTATTTTATATTTCTGATGAAGGTAGAAAAATGAGTTTCATATCAAAATATCCCCATTCCAAAGTGGGAAAAATAAAATTAAAATAAGTCAACAAACTATTCAAATATTAAACTTAGTAACAATACTAAAAATATCAAAATGCCATAAAAATATTGATTTTCGAGGGAAAACGTTAGTTTTTCTACAAGCTGCATTGTATAAAACTCATTCAAATCAACAAAAATGCCCAATTCTCTTTCATTTATGTCTTTAGAATAGACGAAGTCCTTCATTACCTCAAATGCAGCTACCATTTGGGCAAATGATGGTGCCGCTGACTCTTCATCATATGAGCACTGGGAATCGGCATCGTCTAAGTTTTCTACGGATTTCACCAGAGAATCTTTAGCTATAATTTTCTGGTCACTTTGGGATGCACAGATACCCAGGTTGTCCCATTCTATAAAATGTTCAAAAGTTACTCCTTAGGTTCCATGAAAATTAGATCACTCAGGAGGTTCTACCACAGCTGTTTTCGTTTCTTTCGTGTTGCCATCAACTTATTTTAATTTTCGCTTCAAGAGAAAGTTTTATTCTTTTTGTATTTATTTAAATTTATATATATATATATATATATATATATATATATATATATATATATATATTTTTATATATATAAAAAAAATCTGCATTAATTTTGCATCAACCCAATATATATATATATATTGGGTTGATGCAAAATTAATGCAGATTTTTTATATTCATTGAAAATACACCATATCTTCACTTTAACTATATATATTTAATCTAAGTAATTTACGTCAGATTCAATGCACTTTTGCCAACATTCAACAAGCTTTCTTATCCCAGTAGAAAAAAAATCTGGATCTCTGGATGCAATGAACTCACGAAAAGAAATTTTAATTTCATCCTGGTTTTGAAAATGTTTCTCTCTCAAAAAGTTGTCTAGATGTCTGAAAAAGTGGAAGTCTGTAGGAGAGAGGTCAGGTGAATATCAGGTGGGTGTTGAAGAACTGAATATTAGGATTAGCTTTGTTTACAGAATTGTTATTAAAATATTGCAATGGAGGAAACCTGCATTAATTTTGCATCAATATATTGGATTGATGCAAAATTAATGCAGGTTTCCTCCATTGCAATATTTTAATAACAATTCTGTAAACAAAGCTAATCCTAATATTCATTCCTTATATACTATAATAAACCTTATCTAATTGACCCTCTATTACCCTCTCTTTCACCATGAATCAGTAAAATCGTTTTGTTCAGTCTGTTTAAAGGTTTTAAATTGAAAATGTCGAAGTGGAATTTTTGTCAAATTTATTTTTTTACGAATTTAAATTAAGGCGCAGTGCTGCGTAAACAGCTCGTAATGTTAATAAAGTGTGGGGTCAGGAGACAATTAACGAATGCACTGTGCAGCGTTGGTTCCAGAAGTTTCGCAGTGGAGATTTTGACTTCGAAGATAAGGAAGGTCGTGGCCGCCATTCTTCAGTTGACGACGACCAGCTGAGGTCAATAGTGGAAGAAGACCCAACCAAAACAGCCCCTCCCCTCTTCCCCTCAATTTCCCTTCATATAAGTGAATGTTTTGTATAACTGAATAATTAATTATGCAGGATTAAATTGATTTTCGTCTCCATAGAATGATAGAATGGAGTGGAGAGACCCCACTGTATTCCATTTTGGCAGTTTCTCTTGCCAACAGAGTTTTGTTCCAAAGATATTTTCCAAAGAAATAAGGCAAACAAATATATTGTTTATGCCATGCACATTTCACAAAACTTGAACTGCTGCAGACACAAACAAACTCCACAAAACTGCTGGTGGGAAATATATTTTCTTCACATTTTGAAATTTGTTTCTTTATTCATCCAAATTTCAGGCGTACCAGGCATATTTTTAACATATGCTGAAATATGGGCAAAGACAATTTATGGTGAATAAGGGAATGAATACAAAACACATCTTCACTACTATTCATTTGTACTCCTACTTCCAAACATTTTATTTTATAGTTATTATTTTGAATTCTGAAAATGAAATATTTCACTTGTCTATAAAAATATATGTCACATGGCTGACATAAAGGTCTACAGTGTACATCCAGGAGGTATAACTTTGAGATTGCATATTGAGGAATAATTCTCATTGGTGAGAAGTTCATTATACATTGAGGTATTTGTTTGCCCTTTCCAAAAATCTGCAATTAATAAAAATTTGTTGTCACTTAGATATCAGGGATTGATCCTTCTATACCATCTGATATGTCAACTTACATATCATTTTATTATAACTTTTTAAAAATGTTTATATAGCTGTGATGTCAACTTCCCCGATCTTGGACTATTTATGTTTTTCTTATTATATCAGCAACCGTTTAACTTTTATAAAATGAGAGTGGTGTAAACATTATATTTGTTCCCCATGTTTCTTTGAAAAATATCATATTTATAATAACCAAAACAGTTGACAGAAGGAACTTCCAAAATGTTGAGCTGGGTCCACACAATGTAACAAAACATATCATATAACAGGTTTTATAAAAGTTGTAAAACACAGTTATAAAATCGCAAGGAAAATGTTATACAACCAAGTGTTACAACACGGTTATATAACTTATATTATATTATTGCATTTCATTCCACCTTCAGAGTTCTTGGCTGTCACTCATGAGCCTATTGGGTGTTCAGTATCAACTGAACTATATAATAACCTGAACTATATGATAACCCGAATATATTAACTGAAAAGTGTATAATCATATACACTTTTCAGTTAATATATTCGGGTTATCCATTTCTATATAGCGATGTCCTCAGAACAAAAGACCAGCTATTTGATCACATTATTTCATGAGAAAAAGCGCTGTGGGACCCTGCACATATTAATTTTGAGGACAGGAACAAGAAGGTTGAACTAGGTGCTGCTCTTCGCTCCCCACTATTATAAGAACTGATCATAAATCAACTGACTGTTTGTTGTAACTTTATTATAAAATTAAATTTCTCTAGTTCTTTACAATACTTGTTATATAACAAAACATTAGAAAGTTGTATAACAAAATTGTTATAAAATAAGTGTTTTGTTACAGTGCGGACACTCTATAACCCAAATTAAACTTTTTCTATATTTCCTTGTTTGAACAATAAATAAATTGTGATTCAATTTTTTTTCTTTTCCCCACTTCTTAACATATCAACAGATCATTTATGGTTTATTATTTTCAATAATAAACCTTTGGAATCGACCAAGAAAAAAAATTTTGTAACCCTCCCTCGAAATTTGAGGTTTTACCTTTCAAAATACGTATAATCCAAATATCAAATAAAAAAAAAAATCCATCTGTCTGCCGTAAGCGGCTTTTCTCCGAGACTACTGGACCGATTTTCTTGAGATTCGGTACCAATGTCACAGGTCACCCTGGGGTGGTCCTCGGAACTCGACATTACCATCCATCTGTTTGTTTCAAAATGGCGGCTGATTAGAGATCTCATAATCCCATAACTTTTTATTTTTATTGCAATTTTTGTTTGTTTGGTGCTTTTATTGCATTTAAACGAAAGTTAACAAAATTTCCTACAAAATGAACTAAAAATCACTTACATCGGACCATTATTAGCTGAGATTTAATGTAATGAACTTCATAGACTGATTCTCCGGGCGGCTAATCATCGTGGCTCTAGGCCTCCTGACTTATCTATTGGGCTGCTGACTTCCTCGTATCTCTCTGCTGTATCCTTCCTTGGATTATTTCTGTACTTCCTTTAGCTTCCTTAGTCTATCCTTTTTTTTTCCTCCTGAAGTGCACATTAAATATTTCCTCTGTATCATTTTACATCACAGCCTACTTGCACTGACACAGTTTTTTAAATTAACACTCCCAGTTCGGCACTCTCATGGCGATCATCTTGAGACAAACTTCAAATTTCTTTTCCTATGGTGCCTACTGCTTCATTTTTTTTACTTGGACAGAATAGATATTTTTGAAATATTACTAAGTGGAAATAATAAACCATTATGTAATAATTTGCAGCATTTTTTTTTTAGCATGCAATATTTTAAAATTATTAGTTAGAAATTGCAGAAATGTTTTTGTTGTATTTATTTTTAACAAGATAACAACAAGGTTTAAAGATTTGTTTATGTTATTACTTACTAAATCAGAATGTTCCTTTATTAATAGTAATCTGTAAAATAAGGATTATAAACAACATTTGCTACTGAAAAACCCGTTTAAAAATAAAATATCAAAATTATGTTTTTTTTTCTACCAAAAACGTATTACAACTGATCGTAGAAAATGTCCATTTTTTTTTTTAAATACCTTACATTATGGTGTAAACAAAATTTCATGCTCCTGCACTGTGCATGTGAAGCAGAAGAATGTAAAACTAAAATCAGAAACAAAAACTGTTTTTTGTAAGGTGGATAATCCAAATCTGAACTTGGTCTTTGAAAAAAACTAATGTTTTCCCTCCCAAAAAATCAGTATTTTGATATTTTTAGTTAAGCTTAATACTTGAGTATTTTTATGGCTTATATTTCCACTTGTCAATAGGGATATATTTTGGTACTAAACTCATTTTTCTACCTTCATCAAAAAAAAGATATAAAATAAAATGTTTTGCATAAGCAAACTTCCCTATTTCTTTTTTTTTTTTTTTCCAGGGCAGCTGCGGCATGTTTGTGGCTAATCTCAGACAAAGTCCAATATTCCCCTAAAAAAAGTTTCATCAAAATCTAGGAGATGCATGTGTTATTCTCTCCTTGTAAGTTAGACTTTCATCATCAAGCAAAACAAGATACAACCATAAATGAAACAAAGAATAAATATAGATATAGCAGGAAAAACAGGAGAGAATATGAAACAATTAAATAGTATGTACAGAATTAGATGAAAATTATGAAACTTCTTCAAATTTTCATATATTTCTATGCATAATATATAAGTGTGTCATGCATTCTCTACAATATCTAAATGCATTCTTTATTTCTTTTGCAAAAGGTACAACTTGCTTAGCTTAATCCATAACTAGCCTTACAACTTAGGCAAAAATGTCAACAAAAATTCAATTACATAGTGTTTTCTTTCCTGGTCGTACGCCCCACCAACTTCTCCTTGATAAATAATAATTACATGATAAATTTAATTGATCAATAATAAAAAAAAAAATTATTATCAAAACAGCTTATAATTCTACTTCAGTCACATACTACAAATTAAAAATAAATAAATTTGTGTTAACCGAATTCAAAAACTTACATTGGCAACCCAGTTAGCTTTTCTGCTGGACTACTTGTATTTTTCTCCATAGATGATGAAAAGCTGAAGGAATTATTGTCTTCCCCAAAGTCTTCATTATACGATTCATCATTGGAACGTGATGTCCTAAAATTGTTGCGTTCCTTCATTGGGAAGAACTGTCCTTGGCCGCGAGAGGGGCCTATATTTCCCCTGAGAACAACCATGTATTTAACACAATAAATAAGGCTTTACTATTAGGATTGGGCTTGCATTAAACTACAAGACCAAAGAAACACATCATATGGTAAAAAATGTTGATATAAAGACATAAAAAAGAGCTAAAATACATATTCATTAACTTACAAAGATTTTTCAGAAGGTTTTTCTTTATTCCCCTCCTGATAAGCCTTAGAAAACTGAACACTTAATTCGTAAGGAGGTTTTTTGTGTACAGCTGAAATCGCAGTTTGGGCTTCACTAGAAAACAAAATAAATTATCAAGAAAGTTAATGTTATTATTTCTTTCAGAATTAAAATCATTAACTTTTGAAGACTGACTTACGCTACAGTACTGAATTCAACGAATCCCCAAAACGTATTCTGCTGACTTTTCCTGTTTTTTGATATGAAAACACGTTGAGGCATGCTACACTCAGCAGCAAATATGTTACCAAGCCCTTTCTGAAATAAAATTACTAGCATGTTACACAAATTTAAGCATATAAACTCAAGTGAAGCATTGATTATTCATAGAGGGATAAATTTTATTTATTTTTTTTTTATGTGGAGAACTATTAGTTTTGATCGTACTTTAAAATCTTTACCATATATTTTAAATAATGATCTACTAGTGAGAAGAATGCAAATAATTACTCAATTGTACTGCAAGTAATAAGTACTAATAAGAAGCCAATTCTTCCTTCTTAAGAAGTCCATTTGGTTAAGCGGAAAAGAAAAAAAAATTACTAAAACTATTGATAATTGTTTGAAATAAAAAAAAATTACCTATTACACGGGATCGACCAATAGGAATAATTACGTATATATCGGGCTATTGGATGATTATCGGTACCGGCCGATATCAAAGGCCGATAAATCGAGATTTATGTTTTAGGGTTGGATTTACACATGCCTGTCATCGGGTAACACACCTAAGGGGGTTTCACACCAAAGCCAGGCCGGACCGGGCCGAGCCGAGCTGAGTGAAAATCGCTTGATCACTGATTACGCAGTATTTCAATGGGAGCTTTCAAATAAAACGCTGGGCTGCGCCGGGCGGGGTCGAGCGATTTTAAGCAGTCCTACCTCCCGCTACTTTAAGCGATTTCAGCGTTTTTTTCAGTGTAGCTAGGTGTCCCAGCCAGTGTGTACGTAATAGTGCGCAACATTGTATCTCTCGATTTTTGTCCATTTATAAAAAGTGATAACTACGTCGTGCCAACCACTTCAATACCGATCAATCCAGAATGAGAAGCTGCCATTTTATTTTCAAAATTCGCTCATCTTCAACATGATGCTGATAAATGAATGAATATATTGGAGAATGCGACTTGATTTCGTTTGTTATTGACATTTGAGACTGAATATCTTTGCACAATATCGGAAAGGACCCCTTTTTAAAAAAGAAAATTTATAAATAAAATTTTAAAAAAAGTATTTTTTTTTGTTGTTTGTACACACTTTTACATCTGTAGATAAAGAAAAACTCAAGATTACGTTTGGCAATTTATTTTGAACCTTTGTTATTCACAGAATAGTCACCATCAGCCTTTCTTCATATGGTATAGCTGGTCTGTAGTTTGTGTTTCATTTCTGAATTTGTGGACAAATGGATTCCAGTATATAATCGAATGTATGGGTACTCATTCTAAAATATCTCCAAAAACATTCTTCATCTTCTCGGAGTTTCTTGTATAGAGTTACGAACTGTCCGCTTTTCTCGTGATCTTAATTGAGACTGTGTGTCCAGGATCGCCTTCTTTGTCCCACATACTCATTGGAGGAACTATCCAATAAAATCATCATCATCAAGGTTGATGGCATTATTATTGCACTATGTTGCAACTGAGACTGCTAGGAAGGATAAAAGCACCTCTCATAACAAGGCTAGAAAACCTACTGAGTGTGAACGCATCGCATATTTTGCTCGGCTTGGCTTGGCATCGCTTCGCCCGGCCCGGCTCGGCTTTGGTGTGTAAGAAGCCTTGCTTATAGTCTGGGAGCCCATGCAGAAAAACGTTAGGTTCACTTATTTCAGACAATCAAGTCCGATGGAATGGCGGTCAATCGAAAATGGAAGTAATTTGGGTAAAACTGATTTATTTTACACTAGATAAAACTTGCATGATACAAAAACTTAACAAATTGTAAAACAAAAATGCAACTACCAGCCTCTGGGTCCGCGCGGCAGACGCTATTCAAATTTCGTTTTAGGCTCTCGAAAATGACTTATTTTACACTGAATAAAACTTGTATGAATAAAAACTTCATAAATTGTAAAGCATAAAAATGAACGCCTATCAACTTCCGGCTGCCGAGTCTGCGCGACAGGCACGCTATTCAAAATTTCCATTTTTTCGGCTTAGAAAATTACTTATTTTACACTGAATAAAACTTGTATAATAAAATACTTCTTAAATTGTAAAGCATAAAACGTTCAGTTTTACCAACCACCAGCCATCAGGTCTGCACGGCAGACGCTATTCAAAATAATGTCCGTCTTCTACCGGCGACTGCCTGGTCTGTGCGGCAGAGTTATTCAAAATGAATAGTTTTGGGCTCTCGAAAATGATTTATTTTCCATATTTTTATGGGAACATATTTTTGTTTTGTACAGTTTGGAACCATTGTGCCTGTATACCAAACCAAGCTTCCAGCGAATTATAGCGGCTGCGCAACAGCCAATAGTAGGTATACAACGGTTATGTTTAGAAGCTAAAACGTTAGCATTAATTACATCTTGCCCTATTGTATTTTTTTGGCCAGTTTTTGTTTAATATCTACGCCAACGGATGTGTAGGTGTTATATCCATATCGTGAAGTGGCAGAAGCGTGTCTTACCTCACGCACACACAATATGAAACACAATTATTTATAGAGACAGAATGGCTTAGCTTTATAATATTCAACCCGAGCATGTTCTGAAATTGGAGATGCCTTAAAAGACGGACAGAAGCCTGATAGTCGACACGATATAATAGCTCAAGTGTTTCATTTGAAAGTTTAAAAAAATTCTGCATATAAGCGTATAAGGACTAAGTAGACGTTACATGCTTTCAGCGGAGAAATAGAAGCAGGATTTGCCTAATGCACACAAAGATTGTAGAAGTTTGCAAAGGAACCTTTTTGACCCTTGAGGCCCAGATCTGAGGCAATGTCATGTTTATTAAAAAAATCATTGAATGCAGTGAAAATACTGCTGTTGTGTGAAGTAGTTCACAAGAAAATAGAAAATCTTCAAATAACTTGTGTCTTTCCATAAATAACGTACAAAAACCAATAATATTTCTCTTTTGATATGTCTGTGCAATCATCCAATTGCAGAGCAAGCATGTCGTACATGCAAAGCCTGATCAATAAGGTATCTTCTTATTACTACTTATCAAATCAGAAATTCGCAATTATGACCGATCATGCTCATATGAAACCTGGCAGATTGTGCTGCGATGAACGAAATGAAAATGGCCAACCGTCAACCGAAATGGTTGTGGTTTTGCAGTGGTTGTCACTTGTCAATAGCCCTGCTATAGGCCTACCTTTCAGTAGCGTAACTAAGGTCGAATACACTCCAGGGCCAACATCCGAATCGAGAGAAATATTATGTGCCAGCCTGTACGAATTCGGATTACGAGCGGAAAGACCACCGATAAGTAACCTATTAACATTATTATCTCTACGTATTTATTTACTCTCAACAACTATTCCTATTTAGAATAATATCGATTTTATTTAATTTTTCAGTTCAGGTCTTGCAATGCCCTCCAAAGTCCGAAGCCCAAGGCATTGTCTAGGTTGCCATGCTGTTACTTACGCCGACGGATATGTCAAATGAAAATGTTAATTGTGTCTGTGTAAAGCGATTCTTATTACAAGCTAAGGCTTAACAAATAATGTTAATTTAATTTATTATGATATTTGCAAAAATAATTTCCTTATGATGTCCGCGGACCACCTATTGGGAACCACTTCACTAGTTAAAGCATTGGAAATCGACGGTTCCGACATTTTTAGAGAACCCGCTTTATTCTCCTGCTGTAGACTTGTTCAGCTCACAAATGGAGAGGAAAACAAGTGTTCTACACATTAATTTAACACTAAAAACTAGTAATAAAATTGTTTGATTAGAGGGGGAAAAATCGCGTTTGTAACCTTTATCATCGAACTATATGGTCTTTGTATTAATTTTTAATATAAGTTTATTATGACCTTCAAGTAAATTACCCCTTCCGGCACACCAATTTCAACCAACATCTAGTATGTTATTCATATTACTATATTAGTCCTATAAACCAAATTTGAAAAATTTAAAAATAATTTTTGATGAAAGTCTAGGATGACCAATTCTATGACCTTCAAATAAAGTACTACTTTCGGTTTGCCAATTTTAACTAGTAAGTTTTTTAAGTTAATATATAAATCATAAATACCAAATTTGAAAAGTTTTGCATCCATCCTATTTGAATATACTTTTTGATGAAAATCTATTATAACCTTCAAATAAAGTACCACTTTAAGAAAACGAAGATGCAACTGAATTTTTCAAGAATTCCAAATACAAAATTTCAACTTTCTACGGCTAACCGTTTTCGAGATCTGCGAGATACGAATGAACATACGTACTGACGTCACGACAAAACTAATCAATGGATTTATATGCATATAAACTAGTCAATGAATCTTAATTCATAGATTTGGAATTGACGAGCGATGACTGAATTGCATTTAATAATAACATTATTTTTTTTTTTTAAACAACGCATTATACCAATTCTAATAAATTTATTATTTTTATAGAAAATATCGTCTAGTCTTTAAGCCAAATTCTCCCCTCCCTCAAGTCTTATATTAATAATAAGTATGCAATGAAATGATGAAAAGAGGTGCGACTGGTACTGTAGACATAATGAAATATTATGTCTATAATATAATATAATATTATATTAATTTTGTTTTTTTCTTAAGCTTATTGTTATTGTTAAGCAAGGAATATTTTTTACTAAATAGTTCCAGAGTTTAGGAACGCCAAAACATAGTAATGTTTATGAAAGTAAATAAAGGTATTTATGAGAGAAAACAAATTTTACGATTTTCAGGATGTAGGAGTTTTTTGCCATTATAGCGATTGGTGGACAGGGGGATCTTTGAAAAATTTTAGTTGGGAATCACTGATCTAGTGACATAGACAGTTCTAATGTAGTCATGGAGCATGGAAGAATCTCTTGGGAACTTGTTACT
This sequence comes from Rhaphigaster nebulosa, assembly GCA_948150685.1. Lineage (NCBI taxonomy): Eukaryota > Metazoa > Arthropoda > Insecta > Hemiptera > Pentatomidae > Rhaphigaster > Rhaphigaster nebulosa. The sequence goes on along the minus strand of OX411306.1, from coordinate 74,634,740 downwards.
GAAAGAAAACGGCAATTAATACTGGAAAGAGACTCCCGGAAACATCTGAACGTCAGTAATGCCATTAGAGATATTTTGAAATATCGATATTTGTGCCAATAATATTGTGATATCGATATTGTTCACCGATATCAATATCAACCAATGCGAAATTTTGCTTTCGATATTCCATCCCTAGTTCAAATTAGCTTTACTTATTGATTATCAAATAACTGTTGTTTGTAACTTTTTTTAATAAAATGCGGATTTCTAGAATAAAGTAAACCATCTTACAGCAGGTTTTTTGTTAGAATATCGAAAATTTCACAAGTTTGACGCTCCATAGGATGGTTAAAGGTTTTAGCTTAAAATGCAATTGGATCTTTTTTGAAAATGATCTGAACTTTGACTGTCATTTGTAATCTTTTTTGTTGATAAAATGGATATTTCCTGAAAAAATAAAATTAAAAAATACTTTTTTTTTCCAGTTTATAACGAAACTACAGATTTCGATTTCATGATATTTGTATATGTGATATATTCGATTTGATTGATACCATGATATTTGTAATCTAGTCGAAAAAAAGACCACACCATGCTAGAAATTACCCCAAAAGTGAGCCGATACACATAAAATCAGGTGCCAGCTGATAAGACTAAGCGAGTGAAGAAAGCCCAGCCCAGTAGCTCTTTGTCTTACTGCTGCTGTTACCTGCTATAAATCACTACTATGCTCTGTGACCATGAAGAAAAAAAACAACTACCGGAATGTCCGCCTTTGAAATATACAGATATCGGCCGATCTTTATCAATTACCACTAGAAGCAGAATTGTATGCACTACTTTAACTTAACTAATTTTGTTGAAAAAGAAGTTAAGTTCAATATATACATACAATAATAAATCAGTCCCAAGAGCCCATGGGGTAAGCACTGATAGAAATGACTTTTCGGCTTTACAGCATTCTTGGAAGGTTTTCATGGTCAGCACTGTGCCCTGACCAGTTTGTCCATTTATTGATGCCAGATATTAATTTCTTTCTTTCCTCGCGCGGATCTCATTACCGCGTAGGGGAGCGTTCCACGGGTGGCGGATGTGGGGATGGTCGGTGGAAATTCCTTGGAAGTTCCTCCCGGCTAAGTCCGATGGACTCGCTGACCAACAATGAGAGCGCCCCTCCAGGCTTGCTGGAGGATGTGACGTAGGTTTGAACGCCCTACTCACATATTTTTAGTTCACAAAATACCACAAAAAGTCATGGATCTCTCTGAGGTAAAACGCTCATTATCCGGAAGTAAACTAGTCCCCCGTTCGGGTCTCCGAGTGGGGACTGCTTCAGGGGATTCATGGCGCAAGTTGAAAATTAGAGATTTAGGTATAGGGACGTGGAACGTAAGAAGTTTGAATACAGCGGGTGGATTAAAATCGGTGGCAAACGAGGTTAAGAGATACAATGTAGATATCGTGGCACTGCAAGAGGTTCGGTGGCCAGGGGAGGGTTCGTTAACAGAAGGGAACTATTCTATTTGGTACGTTGGGAGCGGTAATTATTGTTTAGGTACTGGATTCCTAATTAGGAATAGATTGCTCTCCGCATTGAGGGACGTAAAATTTTTTAGTGATTTTTAGTGACAGAATTAGTAATCTGTGGCCATATTTCAGGGGCGGTGGTTTAAAATCGCGCTGATAAACATACATTCCCCTACCGAAGACAGTGATGATGAAGTTAAATACGAATTTTATGATAAACTAGAGTGGGTTTATGATAAACTACCTCGAAACTGCATGAAAATAATATTAGGGGACGCAATCGCAAAGGTGGGAAGGGAAGAAGTATACTATCCGACGATCAGTAAAGAAAGTTTGCACGAACATAGTAATGATAATGGGATTCGTCTAATAAACATTGCTATCTCGAAAAACCTAACAATCAAAAGTACTACGTTTAAACATAAGGATATTCATAAGTATACGTGGACATCGCCGGATTCACAAACCCGCAATCAAATTGATCATGTTTTGATACAACAAAGATGGCAAAATAGTATAATTAACGTGAGTTCTTATTGTGGGGCAGAATCTGGGTCAGATCATGAATTAGTAATCGCGAAACTTCGACAAAAACTTAATATAAAAAAAAGAAAAGAAAGCCGTATTTGTTCCGAAAATTTTGATCTAGATAAATTGAAAAACCCATCAATTAGAAATCAATTCGCGGTAGAAATCAAGAATAGGTTAGAAAAAAGGTCCGAGGACGGAGTGTAATAACTATCGCGGAATATCACTCCTCCCGGTATGTTATAAAATATTCTCGTTGATACTAACTAGTCGAATCACGGAATATGCCGAGGAAATTATCGCAGACTACCAATGTGGTTTTAGACGGAACCGATCAACTATCGATCAAATATTTTCCTTACGGCAAATATTAGAAAAAAAAAAATAGAATTCAACGGTGTAGTTCATCAGCTTTTTGTGGATTTCAAAAAGGCTTATGATTCCATTGATCGCCAGAGACTGTATAACATTTTGATTGAACAGGGAATACCGAAGAAGTTAGTAAATCTAGTAGGGATGTGCATGACCGAAACATTCAATAAAGTTAGAATAGGTAATTATTTTTCGGAGATATTTGAAGTTCGCTCGGGGTTAAAACAAGGCGATTCCCTTTCACCTGTCCTATTTAATTTAGCACTAGAGTATGTCATTAGAAAGGTAATGCGTACCGAAAGGGGTTTAGATCTGGGTGGTAAAATATCCGTGCTCGGGTTTGCGGATGACTTGGTATTATTAAGTGAGGACGCGGAAACTATAAAACTGAATACAACAACGTTGATGACAGCTGGGAAAGAGGTTGGCCTCAAAATAAATACGGATAAGACGAAATATATGGTTAGCAATAGAAAGAGAGGCGATTTTGAGGATATAGATATAGGAGAAAATAGGTTTGAACACGTTGAGAAATTTAAGTATTTGGGGTCTGTGATTACTAGAAAAAACGAAATTCAAGAGGTAATAAAGGCGCGGTTAAAGGCGGGAAATGCTTGTTATTTTTCGGTATCAAAATTACTCAGGTCGCCCATTTTGTCCAGAAACTTAAAACTTAGAATATATAAAACTATTATCTTGCCTACAGTTCTGTATGGGTGTGAAACGTGGCCGCTAACCTTGAAGGATGAACAACGCCTTAAGGTATTCGAGAATAAAGTACTGCGTAAAATATTTGGTCCGAAAAACGATGAGTCAACTGGAGAATTTAGGAGATTACACAACGCGGAATTGCGGAGCATTCACCCTGTTAATATAATCGAAGTGATATCATCGCGATGGTTGAAATGGGCTTGCAAAGTTGTTGGGCTCAGTAACGAACGAATTCCTAAAAAGTTAATAAACGCTGAGCCGACTGGTAAACGTCCGAGGGGTAGACCGAAACGTAGGTGAGAGGATAGTATTAAGAATGATCTAATGAATTTGGGTTTGGAAGGTAGTCGGTGGACCGAGATTTGTAGACAGCGATTAGTGGTATCGGCATCGAACCTCCGGGTTCGCTAAGCCTTTTATTATTATTATTTTATTATTATTATTCATTTCTTTACAGGTGAGTGAACCCAGGAGATGCCTATGAAACTACACCCTCTGCCCTTACAAAGTGATACAACTGATAGTTGATACAATTGATAGTTTAAGATACAACTTAAACTAACAAACAACTCGTAACCTTTTTGTTTGTTAGTACATCAATGTTAACAACACACTACAAGTGAATCGTTGAGTTGAGAAATCCAACAAATAACTTTTTGGGGGAATATTTAAAATTTGATGGATTTCCATTCAGTTGAGATAAGAAGTTGGTTTTGAGAGCCTAAGTCCAACACATTTTAGCTTTTTTTGTAATGATGGCTAGTTATCATTTATTTGACATCTGTATGATGGTATAGAAGGATCAATCTAATTAGGGATTGATAAATTATTCGCCACTTCTATAAATTTGTTTTATTGAAAACTAGTTTCGAATTTTATACATTCATCCTCAGTTCAAGGTTTAAATGGATTATATCAAACAGAAAAGTTTGTACTGGTTTCTTCTTGAATGAGAGAAGAAATCAGTATTTCCTATATTCAGATGTCTAATTAGTCATCATTTAGTTTATAAATCCCATAAGTCAATGGAATTAAATCCTTCTTCTTCTTCCTCTTGTGCCATTCCTAGGGTCGAGGAGTCCCAGTAAATTGTAGCCATTCCTCCCGGTCCGTAAATAGTTGCTTCATCTGCTGGCGGGTTTCGCCTCTTTTCCCTCCTATCCTCTGGATATTCTCCTGGTCGGAAATTCTGGGATGTCCTCACGGTCTTTTCCCAGAGGGTCGAGCTTCTAGAAATTTCTTTGGTTCTTTTTCATCCTCCATGCGGCAAACGTGACCAAACCACTTAAGCTGTCAGGATTCGAGTGTGGTCTTTTAACTGTTCTCTTATTCGTAAATTTCTGACGCAATCCCTTCTTGTCTTCCCAACCACTCTCCTCAGAAACTTCATTTCTGCTGCAGTAATGTGGCTGGCTTGCTTATCAAGCATTACCCAGCTTGATAAGCTTTTGCTTCCATAAGTGAGGGTCGGGAGATAAACAGATTTATGTGTCTTTTAGTCTCCATACCTTCTTCTCGATGACCGATTACACTATTGCAGATCTGGTAATAAACTTGATTGGCTTTAGAAATTCTGTGAGATATCTCTGGGTCAATCTTACCAGAGGAACTTATTATGGTCCGTAAATAGGTAAACTCCGGCACAACTTCTAATGCCTCCCCATTGTAGATAACACAAACTTCTTCTTGATCTTCTCGGGACAGAAGTAGGACCTTGCTCTTATAGGTGTTAATGACCATTCCTTTTCGGAGTAGCTCTTCTTGCCATTCTATTAGGGCTTACTGCATCTTTTCTTAGGAATTAGCAATTAGGACAATGTCATCGGCATACAAAAAGCTTTGTACAAGAATGGTTATTAAATTCCTACTTAATGAAGCTGACTAATCTAATCTGAATGTACTTTTATTAACAATTTTATCATAAATAAACATTTTTTTACATATTTATTGATCTGTAAAGTTGATTGTTTGAGAAACCCCATAAGTCAAGTAAATTCAAATTTAAATTTAAACACCATAATAACTCTAAATGTCATAATTGGTAATACAATAAGTTCAGATTCAATCGCATTTTAATTTTCAGTCGTTTTGGATTCCTTTGGCCTAGACTATTATCCAAAAATTTGGTCTCAATGACTAAGAGATTTCTCAAATCAACAATTCAAATACAACTTTTAATTAAGTGTAAGATGAAAAAGAAAATGGTGAAGATCATTTTATAAGCATCATAGGTTGGACAGTGGGAGAGTGTATACGAGTGAGAGTGAAAATGTAAATGTGAGAGTTCAAATGTGTGCACACCCTACCAAGTCAGTTTGAATCATATATTTCCACTAAGATTTGAAAATTTTATAATTACCTCATCTAATCCTGGCGGTATATTTGCTACATGAAGTGTCGGTTGACCTTCTCTTCTTCTGTAATCAAAAATAAAATTATTTTAATAAGCACACTTTGTATTTACTCGATACTAATTCTATTGTTTGAAAAATAGTAGTGGCACAAATACTGAATGGATTGAGTTCTATCCATGCAATTCAACTGAGCCAACAAAAATTAATAAGTAAAGTAAGATAAGTTTGAGCTCTAGACCCTTAACCATTACGTCGGCTCATTGGTCTTGAAGACCACTGTTGTGCCTGTTTAGGGTAGGATGGTGGTCAGGATGTTGGATGTTTGTGACGTCATCAGTTAAGTCATGATCTTTAAGTATCATCCATCAGATACTTTTGCCCACTTGTATCTTATCAGTAAGTTTCATCTTTGTAAAACATAGACGGCCTTTCACACCAATCAGTCCTTAAATAGTTTTAATTGTTTGCCTGTCTGCATGACTGATAAATCATGCAAACTGTCTGTCAGTCTGCAAGCGTTCTGCTTCATCTCTCTCTCTCTCTCTCTCTCTCTCTCTCTCTCTCTCTCTCTCTCTCTCTCTCTCTCTCTCTCTCTCTCTCTCTCTCTCTCTCTCTCTCTCTCTCTCTCTCTCTCTCTCTCTCTCTCTCTCTCTCTCTCTCTCTCTCTCTCTCTCTCTCTCTCTCTCTCTCTCTCTCTCTCTCTCTCTCTCTCTCCCTCTCCCTCTCCCTCTCCCTCTCCCTCTCCCTCTCCCTCTCCCTCTCTCTCTCCCTCTCTCTCTCCCTCACCCTCTCTCTCTCCCTCTCCCTCTCCCTCTCATTATAAGAAATCTGATTCTGAAATTGATTCAGACGACTCAATTGTACTGTTCTTCCTTAAATCTCCGATAATAGTAAAAATAGTGATAATGGAAAACATTCATCTTTAGATGATAAAATTCTTTAACAAGATGACAAGCACATTCTAGGTTTTTCTCAAATATAGCAACAAATCACAGCACTTAGCTTTGAACAGCCTTCAATGACCAGTCATGAGAACCTTCATATTATATCAGACAATGGGAAGAGTAAGAATGTTCCACAGAAACAAATCATAACCTCAACTGTCTTTGCTCAGTAGGTTCAGCAAAATGGCCACGTTTTGAATGGGTTAAGGAAGATGTATAATGCGTGCTGTTTGTTGATGATGGTCTAGTCACTGATGAAGAAAAGGGAATTAATGATTTGATTGCAGATTTGAAAATTAATTTAATATAAAAGAAATAGAAGTATCAACATTTAAATGGAAATGAAAATTGAGAGAAAAAAGGGTGAAATTAAGGTTCTCCAAGAGAGAATTGTAAAGAAATTCCTGAAATCGTACAAGATTTCATCATACAATTATTCAAGACTGTAGGAAAGTATCAACCCCAATGGAGGTGTTTCCAATTGGAGGAAAGTAGGCTACTGGATGACAGTATTCCTTATAGATGTACCTTGTATCAGTATCACTATATGTCCAGATTTGCCATTTTCAGTTAACGTTCTGGCTAGATGTTTTGATAAAAATACCCAGCAATCTTGGAAATCTGCAAAAAGTATTATGACATACTTATTTTTCGTAAAATCGCCAATGCAGACCTTGTTGTTTTCTCTGATGCAGACTGGATGGGAGACCACAAAAGTAGAAGAAGTGTTAGCGCCTTCATAGCATGGCATACTGGAAATCGAATTGCTTGGCATTCAAGAAAGCAGACTTGCATAGCTCTCTCCAGGATGGAAACGGAGTTCATGCTGATGGGATGGCTGCTCAAGAGCTTGTAAACTTTTGGTGTGTTAAGTGAGTTCAGTATGGAGAAAATTAGTGCACTACTTAAAGCAGATAACATGATTGATCTATCTTTTATAAACACTTGTGAAAATTCAAAACGTGCAAAACACATTGGTATTAAGTTTCATTTTTTAAAGGACATAATTTCTCAAAATATTATTAATGTTGAGCATGTTAGTTTAGAAATTAATATTGCTGACCTATTTACTAAAGCACTTGTTTTTGAAAAATTCAAAAGGTTATGAAATACTTTAATTAGTTAATTGCTCTGTTTTTTCGTTCGCTTCAGCAATTGAAAGTTAAATTTTAGTTTTTGGTAAAGTTTCAATTGAGGCGGCATATTAGGAATATATTATTATTAGTTGTTGCCCACGGCTTCAATATTTCATTTCTGCCATTTCATCTTAATTTATTTATGTTTATGGTAAGGATGACTATAATGAATAGAATAATCGTGTTACACATTGTGTGCGTGAGACAAGCCCCGCTTCTGCCTACCAACCAAAAACTGGTTAAAAAGACTACGTTACATCAAGATGTAATTAATACCATTTTTGGCTTCTTAATATAACCGTTTTATGCAACATCAATGTGATTTTTTCAATCCCTGGATGAAACCTTCCTCCTTTAAAAAGTGAAAAACCCGTGTTTTTAGGTTTTAGAAATAAGTTTATTAATTATAAATAAGAAATAATTTTATTTAATCACTTAAGAGTACGATTTTTTCAAATCACACCTTATTCCACATCTACAACATAAGGAAAGCCACCATTAAAAATTTTAGCTTCATAGACATTGTCGTTTTTGAGATACAGTGATTACTAAATCAGTTTTAGCTTAAGTAAACAAATTTGTGGTTACACTCAGAGTCAAAATGTTAGACACACTTCAAAAATTGTTATCCCTACCCTCCCATCTTTTCAAATTACCCGTAAATGTCTGCTTGTATTTTGGTTCACAAGCCAAAAATATACATTTTTTTTTTTTTTTCAAGTAAAAGTTTAGGCCCGTCAAAATGTTAAGGCACGCTCCTTGGTAAAAATAAATAAAATTCATTTTAATACTTTATGGCCTTTCCACCACCATTTATTAATTCAAAAATTCTGTTTGGTAATGAATCGTACAATTGTTTGATTGTTTCTTAAGCTAATTGTTCCCATGAAGCCAGAATTGCAGATTTCAAATCCTCGATTGTTCCGAACTCTCTTGACTCCTGAGTACACCCTTCTTGAAAGAGTTCCCCAAACATTTTCGATATTTAGCTAAGTTGCTCTTGATGAAACAAATACCAAATTTCCTTTCTTTTTGTAACCAATTGATGCCCAAAACATAACTTTTCCTCCTCCCATTTGACGCCTTAATAAAATTTTTTCTTCTTTTCTTGAGTCATGAAAATAATACGAAAATCCATCTGGCCCATCCAGATTGAATTTTTTTCATCACTAAAGATGACTTTCTTCCACTCCTCAGTCCATTACATCACATTACGAGCAAAGGCCCTCCGGGCTAATTTGTGACGGATACTCAAAACTGGCTTTCTTTTCAATTTTTTTTTAACTATTGTTTTTTACTTTTTTAATAATCTTTGGATATTCCTTAGTTTTGTTTGAACTCCAACTTCCTCAGCAATTGCTCTTGCTGTTTTGCAAGAGTTCGATGCGATTCGAAGAATATTCAGTTTCAACCAGTACCGTCAAAGCAGAGGGCCTCCCAGTTGGGGTTCCATATGTCTCTCTGAGCTGAATAAACTTCGCGACCGATGAGAAACTCCGCTTGATTCGGCGGGCTATTTCTCTACAACTCAATCCGTCCTTGTGGAATGAAGAAATCAAACGGCACTCTTCTTCGGAGAAACACTTATTTTTTCCCATAACTCACATTCGTTTTAGGTCTATTTTGAAACAGATTCAACACTGCACTGTAGTAGAAATGGTATTTAACAATTTCAACTCTAGAAGATTAAGAAAATAGTAAACAACAACAAGTGTGTCTATCATTTTGACGCATATAAAATGTCAATATTTACTGATATTGGATTTAAATAATCCTCAACGTCTGAGAAGATTGTCCCCATTTCAATATCATAATTTATACTTTAAACTGTGCTTAAAAAATAATATCAATCAAAAATAAAGAAAACATGAAAAGTTTTTTTTTTATTTCAATAGGCGTTTTTAACATTTTGACAGTGAGTGTACTTTCTAATAAAGAATAACTAACCTCCTGCAGTTCATATTATGCTCTATCTATGAGTTAAAATTTCAGATTATTAATAGATAGATAAAGGAATGAGGAAGTTATGGAATAAGAGTTTATTAGATCTAAAAAGAGTTTATCAGTAAAATGAGAAATGTTACATTAACTAAACATGCTTAAACAATTTCTATTATATTGATAATTTAAGTACCTTCCTCTTAAATAAGCATCTGTGTGTGTAAGTGAAATGCATAGTTTTCAAATTATTTAAAAAAACAAATAAAAATTGAACGGGTTTCATTGGGAACCTGCATTGAAAACATGGATACAATGACCAATATGCTTTTATATATATATATATATATATATATATATATATATATATATATATATATATATATATATATATTTATTTATCTAGTATTTTTAGATATTACTGGCCCAGTTTACATTTTTTTTTTTTTTTTTTTTTTGTAGAGAATTTAATTATCTTTCAAATGAGTGCCTACCTATAGTTTTCCAAGAGATGTTTAGAAAAAAAATTTCAACGCCTTAGATTACGAATTTTTTTAAACCCAGCCTTATTGTAATTATAGAGCATATGGGGAACCACCATTAAAAATTTCAGCTATATAGACATTGTCGTTTTAGAGATACAGTGATGATTATATAGTTGATAATTTCTTTTATAGATAGAAGATACATTTGTTGCAATATTAATCTAATATCTGTTGTTGAAATTTTTGTATGTAAAATTTCTATAGAAATTATACCTCTGTTATAAGATTAATAAGTTGTTTCTCTGTCCTAATCATAATAATTTTTTTTAATATATTAAATCATTTTCCATTATTAGGAAAGATTAATATATTATGACTTAATTATTTGTGAAAGATAACTTCACATTAACATTTAATTTTATAGTTAAAAAAAGTTGTATATAATACTGTGATCGACGTTTCAAAGTCCTTCTTCGTGTTCAGGACATTTATTTTCTTTAAATACACAGTGCCCTCCCCATGTCCCCACATTCGTACAATTTTACTTCATCAATAATTTCTTGTTAGATTATAAAATATTCTAGGGAGTGACTCTACTTTCATATCCTTGTCAAGTTGTACTAGATGGTTTGAACACCTCAGGATGAATCCAGAAAGAATCGCTAGAATGACCTATGAAACAAGAGTGGAGGGAAGAAGACTAAGAGGAAGACCTCGGACCATCTGGGAAGAAGGTGTGCAGGAAGTATTCAGAAAGCGAGATAGGACTGGAATAGGAGAAGACAACTGGTACAACAGAGGGACACTTGGTCCAAGCTCTACAGATGGCATCCTCACACTGCATAGCGGTAGGATGGGAATACGATGATGATGAATAAATATTATATACTTGACAATCAATCCTTGACTCTAACTTGTCGAGTTCAATTAATTATTACTTCTAAATAAATAAAGCAACAATAAGGGCAACAACTCATTCAAAACCACTGACTATTAAGTTAGTAATGATATTTATTTTATTAAACTATTTTTATTTAGTTGCCTATTCTTATTACAATTTGTTTTGCATCTATTTTCATTTACGATTAAAAATTAAACGTTCTGTTTGCTAGTTTGATTCAATGAAGGTTGTTTTTAAAATCAAAACATTTTTTAACATAATAATAATTACATAAACTGAGTTAAATATGCTAAATTTATAGTAACCCAATAAAATTATTACCACTTAAACTCAACAACTTAAGTAAACAAATTTGTAGTTACTTTCTACTAAAGAATTATTAACCTCCTACAGTTCATATAATGCTCCCTATATAAGCCTAAAGGTATTAATAACTTATCAAGGATCAACACCTTGGTTATCAAGTTTTTAGTATAAACATAGCATAAAAGCATCATGAATAAAATCAATTAACTATCGAAACAATATAAAAGCAAAGTGTAGCTGATAATTAAATTCATCAACAGTGTATATAATGAAAAATAACTTATATGATTATTAATAGGCAGATAAAGGAATGAGGAAGTTATGGAATACAACCTAAAAAGAGTTTATCAGTAAAAACAGAAATGTTACATTAACTAAACATGCTTAAAAGATTAAAAATGATAGAACACAACATTTAAATTGCTATGACCCAACCCAATTCATCACAAAGATTTTTGCCAGCTGGGTCATTTTATGTCAAACCGACCAATTGTTTGGAACTCTCAGAAGTCAACGAACTGGAATTCTCAGAAACAAATAATTTTGTATACATTATGCAGTACTATAAGTTAAGATAAAAAATTCAAAATTTCAAATTTTCCCATTTTTAGTTTTTGAATTTTTAAAATATTAAAAATTAACTGGTTTTTTTTCGGCACAAAGAACATTCGAAAGCTTATAGCTCAAAATCTATTTCCCCTAGAAGGCACAAAATAGTCATTCTTTTCAAAATTTCAAGGAATTGAATTACATATTTTGCTTGACTTTACATCAAACCAATCCTAAATTTTTTAAAAATTTCAAAAAAATTATTTTTTTTTAAACACAAAAATAAAACTTTGAATTTTTTTTAACCAAAATGTATGTCACATGTGCAAGTAATGAATAATGCTGAAATATTTAAAATAAGAAAATAATTTTCTTTAAAATCCCACTAAAATTAAAAATATAAAGCATACTTAAAATAACTGTATCCTTATTGAAATAAATTTTCAAAAAGGCCAGAGAGGAGACTAAACACTATTGCACGCATCAAAACAGTGTCTGACATTCCTTTAGTCTCTTGCTCATGATATTTTCATTTTAATTATTTATGTTTTTGTTAGTGCTGTGATAAAATAATTTTCTTCTATTAAATATTTCAGCATTATTAATTTTAATTTCTTGAAGTTTTATTTTTAGAGACAGTATCATCATTGCATATTTAATTTCAGAATTGTTATACTTAACTTAAAGATTTTTTCGGTAAATTTTTGTTTTATTTCACAAAGAAGCTTTTCGAATATCTGCTAGTAACAAAGTGGATTTAATAAATTTCATTCTCAAAACATTTTTCTGTTGGGGAAACTTTAATTCTACACCACAATTTTTGACAAATCGGATGCAAATTTTAGATCAATCAGAAAAGAAATCTCAACTTCATTCATACAGAATTAAAGCTTAATAAACGGAGAAATCTGTAGCCCAGCAGGGGACTGAGAAAAACATTCAAAAGTAGTTTGATTTAATAAATAAAATAAAACTTTTAGAATACAGAATTCTTTTGTTTATGATTACTAATCAAAACGTAACAAACAAAAACATTTGGTGCTGTAAAGCTGAATTTAAAATGTCATTGGGTGTGTAAAAATTAAATTGCTCAAATCATACATCATGATTTTCTACATCATAAATAATTCAGAAATTATATTGTTCATTTTGACTGAAGCTTGGCTCACATAAGCACCATGAAAATCCAATCAACAATTAGTTTGGCATAGATGAAAGAAAAATAATTATAAATTAAAATACAAAGGGGTGAAGAGCAAGCTTGTCAGTGCAGTTGATCTCTCTTCTAATAAATAGTGACCAATCTTAAAAACTACTTGAACAAAATTCAAGTGGTCTAAACTTAATTCATTAATGATTTCAAAGTCATCAATTTCAACTGAGCACACTGTCACTTACATAGATTACTTCCAAAAACGTTTAACAGAACTTTCTAAATGAATTTTCTTCCTAAATGAATCAAAGCTATCGGAATGGTGTGAACTTACTGATTAGGTGGTTTTGTATGTGAGCCATAATCCTGGTGATCTACTTCTGTAGTATAATAATCATCTCTATCATTAAAACCATTGCTTATTCTTCCTCTTCCTGCCATGATCTAGACGAATTACTAAAATATTATCGATTGCAAGGTAAAATTGATTCTGGTAAAAATATACGAATTAGGAGGAATACAATATTTAAAATGGCGCATTCACACGTGAATTTACCGAAACGATTAAACAGAAGAATCCACAACAGAAACGTCTAGTCAACGAGGTTGTATGATAGTCCAAGCAAAACTGCACTATTTGAGTTGCTCCCGCCATTGAGAGCAACGAGATATAAAAAAACAAACATATTAATGAACAAATAAACTAAATAAATGTAACATTTAAAAATAAATCATTTATTTTAATTAATAGAAGAAATATTTCCGGAAGAAATGAGCACATTAAAAATGAAAATGTTATGTAAAAAAAAGAGAATCAGTTAAATCCATCCAATTATAGACCAATAGCACTTCCGAATGTTATAACCATATTGTTCACAGGAATCGTATATAATAGACTATTCGAATTAGGTAAAATGTAATGAATGCTTTTCTGGTGAACAGATGGATTTCGTTCAGGGACTGTACTGAGGCTATTTTTACTCTATTCTCCGTAATTAATATTCTGCTTCAAAACGATAAAAGCCATGGATTCATCATATTTGTTGATCAGTAAAGAGCATTTGATTCGATTCCACACGATAACCTCTGGCTGGAACCTTACGAAGCAGAAATTTCTCCGAAATGATTCATGAGAGTAATATATGAAAATTCAAACTTATTAATAGAAGATAAGGGGTGGTATTCTAATAAGCTTCCTGTCATATAAGGCATTCAAGGAGAAAAAATGAGTCCTTTACTATTTTTGTTTTATCTTGCTGATATAACAGATATTTTTAAAGAAAAAGATGAAACCCCGACCATAACTGAAAAAATATATTAGTGTTTTTTTTAATATCTTGGGCGAACATAATGAGCGGAAGTCGACAGCATTAGTAATTTTAAATAATATTTAATTAAAGCAGCAATAATTCCGATGAATATGAATGTTAGAATTTAATGCTTAGTGCTATCAATCTTGATGCTAGTGTAGATGAAATGTGGGCAGACATTAAAACACATATTCTGCGAACAGCGATAACAGTCTGTGCCACTAAGCCATTTTCAAATAAGATGAAACGATCGGAATGATGGAATGACCGAGCAAAAGGGGCAGTGCAAGGTAGGGTTGAGATATCGAAACGCGATATAGCGATATATCGGATCTGAAAAACCGATATTTTCTATCGATATCTTAACATCTGATACATCGATGATATCGGTATTTTACAGCTATATATCGATGATACCGACATTTAAAACTATATTCCAATAGAATTTCGATAATTCGTATTCCGGTAACTCGTATATCCCGATAATGCGTATGGATTCTCTGGTTCCTTGAAAAATCTCTCTTTAATCCATATAAAAACAATGCAGTCCCATCAATAATACGTATTTATTTTCGTCTCCCAAGTGCTGTAAACGTATTCAAATTCGAATTTACAAATAAAAAAATTGGTTAACTGTTAATCTTTTAACAGGACAGGAGAGTGAGTGACAGGAAAATCGTATCTATGAATTTTGATCGGTTTACGTTTTTACTTTCTATTCATCTCTATTTTAAAAATATATGATGTGGACAACCCATGACTTCCTTGTACGCCTGTTAAGGTATAAATTGGAGGCTAAAAAGTGATCCTGAATGGTTAGCAGTCTCTGAAGATATCAGTATCTCAAAAACGACACTCGGCGTCGTGACGTCCTTCTATTGACACGTACAGACACAGACAGAGACACAGACACAGACACACAGACACAGACACAGCCACACAGACACAGACACGCACGCACACACGCAAGCACGCACGCACGCGCGCGCGCGCGCGCACACACACACACACACACACACACACACACGCACACACGCGCACACACGCGCACACACGCGCACACACGCGCACACGCGCGCACACGCGCGCACACGCGCACACACGAGCACACACGCGCGCACACACGCGCCCACGCGCCCACGCGCACACGCGCACACACGCACACACGCACACACGCACACACAGATATTGACACGTACAGACACAGACAGAGACACAGACACAGACACACAGACACAGACACAGCCACACAGACACAGACACGCACGCACACACGCAAGCACGCACGCACGCGCGCGCGCGCGCGCACACACACACACACACACGCACACACGCACGCACGCACCCACACACACACACACACACACACACACACACACACATACACACACACACACACACACACACACACACAAGCTCTTGTTTTTGGCCGTTATTATATGTTGTTTTCTTTCAGATGGCAACAAGTTCCCAAGGGATTCGTGTTTTTAACCACATTAGAACTGTCTATCACTAGATAAAGCAACGGAAATCGACGGTTTCAACATTTTAAGCGGAAGAACCTACCTAACATATATCTTATTCTCCTGCTGCAGACTTGATCAGCTAAAAAATGAGGAGAAAAAAGTATTTTACACAAAATTTTAATACTTCAAACAAGTGATAAAATTGTTTAATTAGAGAGAGAGAAAAAGAATCGCGTTTATAACCTTTATCACCGAACCACATGCTGTATTAAATGAAATTAAATTAACCATATCTGTATTAAATGTCTGTAAACCTTTTGATGTAAGTTTATTATGTCCTTCAATTAAAGTACTCCTTTCGGCTCTTCAATTTCAACCAAAATCTGTCATATAACTTATATTGATATAAAAGTCTTTTTTACTAAATTTGAGACGTTTTACATTATATTTTAATATAATTTTTGATGAAAATCTAATATGACCTTCAAGTAAAGTACCACTTTCGGTTTGCCAATTTTAAAAAAAATTGATTACGTTATTTATATTAGTATGCAAGTTTAATACCAAATCTGAAAAGTTTCGCATTATAATTTAATATAATTTTTGATGAAAATCAAGAATGACCTTTAAGTAAATTACCACTTCCGGTAATTATGCAGAAACAAAAAAGGGAGGTTCACAACTAGATTTTACAGTAATTCTAAATACAAAATTTTAACTTTCTATGGTCAACCGTTTTTGAGTTATGCGCGAGATACGTACGAACGGACGTACGTATAGACGTCACAAGGAAACTAGTCAAACTGGATTCAGAGATGGTCAAAATGGATATTTCCGTTGAAATCTGAAAACTGAAAATTTTCGCGATTACAATACTTCCTTTACTACGCACAAGGAAGTAAAAATTATAAAAAAAAAAAAAAACTAACCATATTGTTAGCAGCTGTAATGAACATGGATTGAGCAGAAAAATTAAGTTCGCTCATGCCCACCAATTCCACAATTAAATCACTTGAACTTACCTGAACTTAAAAAAAAAGTTTATTTATAATGAACGTAAACTGAACTATTCTATTGAAACTATAACGCTAAGAGATTATATCCTACTGACTATCTAAGATTAGCTATCTGCTAAGTGGGAAAGGGAGAGATATTTATACAGAGTCAGGAAAAATATGCTGAGTCTAGTGATTCTCCATTTGTCCTCCTTTCTGAAGTTCTCGAGCTCCGTGAGAGAAGAAGTGGGTGAACAGTATTTGAAGCTAAGGCCTCCAGTGCAAGTCCTCTTGCGGGCTTGGTGTATCAGTTACTTGATTTTTCTGGCAAAGAATACTTGAGGATTTATACAACGAATAAATATTCATACATAAAAGATATAATACAATAATTGTAAATATTAATGAGTAACAATCTAAATTAAAATTGTCTTGAGACTTTCAAATATTTCATCACTTAAAGTTGGAATTTTTAACTGATTAAAAGTTAAATTAAAATGTTTATAATCATTAATTACATGGAATGAAAAAAATACCTCCGGATTTACATAATTATTTTAAGTGTGGTTTCATTATCTTTTAATTTAATAATTGCTGTTTCTGGTAATGTTACAGAATAAGATGCATTATTTCTAATTGTAATATGTTTAATCTTAAAACTAACAAAAACATCAATTAAATCTACATAAGATACATAAGGTTCTAAATTGTTAATAATAGTGGTTACACAATTATTCAAACTATTATGAATAGCATTTTCTATACATGTATCATTAAATTATAAATTTTATTACAATAATCATTGTTTTTTATAAAATTGCAATCTCTTTTATTACTATCATTATATGGTTATTTTTCTTTACTGGAACAAATAATAAAAACAAGGCACTATAGGTGTTAGCTTGAATCGGTAATTGTATCATGTACACGATATTTTGCTTGGGTAGTAATTGGGACCTGTCACTCCTTTATCAATAGAGGCGTGGCCTCAGTAAGGTTATAGCCCCACCTGTCACCAGTTACCGCCACCATTCTTCTCCTTTGTCCTGGTTTTTGAAAACCGCGTATTCATTGCAATCATTGAAATTATTACTGCCTTAATTACATATTTAAAATTGTTAGTGCTGTCGACTTCCGGTGATCTGGGGAAGTTTAAGTAATAATTTGAAGGAGAGATAATTTAAATTACGGTATGGACCCGACCTCAACTGAAAAGGAACTTTTGGGGTTTGTTTATCTCTTGAGCGAGCGTAGCGAGCGGAAATCGTCAGCTGTGATCTATTTAAAGCAGTAATAATTGAAATTACGGTAAGGATCCGACCTCAACTGAAAAAGAAATTTTGGGGTTTAATCTCTTGAGCGAGCGTAGCGAGCGGAAATCGTCAGCTGTGATCTATTTAAAGCAGTAATAATTGAAATTACGGTAAGGACCCGACCTCAACTGAAAAAGAAATTTTGGGGTTTGTTAATCTCTTGAGCGAGCGTAGCGAGCGGAAATCGTCAGCTGTGATTTATTTAAAGCAGTAATAATTGAAATTACGGTAAGGACCCGACCTCAACTGAAAAGGAACTTTTGGGGTTTGTTTATCTCTTGAGCGAGCGTAGCGAGCGGAAATCGTCAGCTGTGATCTATTTAAAGCAGTAATAATTGAAATTACGTAAAAATTATGTATATTTCGGTAATTATTTACAAGAAAGAAGTGAACGTATATAGGAATGAACGTATAACGGAATGTGGTGGGGACGTAACCTCAATGTCAACAATGTGAGGCCACGCCCCTTTATATAAGGGAGTGACTGGTCCCAATAATTATCATATATCATATTGGTGTTGAAGTATAAACATCATTTATTGTAAAATCGATTATTTTTCATGTTCACACTATGTAACCTTGCTATAACCTCCGTGTTATTGAGTTTGACCTAGATTACCATTAACATATGGTACTTCCTTTGTTCTTAGTTTGTTGTGTTCAATAAAACCTTAAAATCAGTGTATCGGTGAATAATTCATTCAAATTACCTAAACAGGTTATGGGTCCTGCATGAAGTTAAAAGGAACATTCGAAAATAAGTAAATAAATGAAGATTTGTAAGACGTCAGTGCTCTGAGGTACTTTTTTTTTTAATATGACGTCCAAATCAATCATGATTCCTCAGATTGCTCTGTTAGAAGGGAAGAGCAACTGGGAAAACTGGAAGGTGAAAATAAGAATGGGATTGAAAATGATACCTAGGGCAATAGAAATAATAGATGGAACTTACAAGTGTTCTTCAGACCCTGCTGATACAACTGATAAAGAAGCTGTGAAAGCTTATAATACAAATTTAGCTACATTTAATAAAATTGACAACCAAACACTGTTGGTTATGTCTAATAACATGACAGAAGAGATGTTTGAAAAGGTGAGACGCCATGAGTCTGGCAGAGATATGTATGTGGTTGGGATTTTATCAACTTTTGATTACATTTTCAGAAGACAGAATTTTTGATTTGTATAATAAATGTTTTGAAAGTAAGTGGTTGCCAGATGATGACGCTGTTAGATTTATTACTAAATTTTCATTGCAGGGAAACAGTTGTGAGAGTAAATTGATACGCGACCTGCTGATATCAATGATATTTTACTAATTTGTAAAATTTTAAAATCCCTTCCTGATAAATTCAAATCCTTTACTGCTGGATGGAGACTCATAAATGAAGAGAACAGGAGTTTAAATAATCTTACCCAAAAATTATTTACTTTTGAGAGCAACCCGGGTGATAGTTGCTCAGAAGAAGTTTTGGTTGCTAAGGAGACCACATCTCAATTTCATAAGCATGTTAGGAATAAAAATACTAATTTTCATAAAACCTCCATAATTTGCCACTACTGCGATAAAATTGATCACACAGTTCATAGATGTCTGTTTTGGTTTGCCGATGGCAAACCAGCTTAGCCTGTTAAAGCTAAATTTGTTCAAAATAATTCAAGCGAAGGTGCAACTCTGTTAACAGTTACCTCAGAAGTTTTTGCATCCGAGACTATTAGTGAGGCTTGGTATGTGGACAATGGAGCGGCACATCATATATGTAGCAGAAAGAAATTGTTCACTAGCTTTGATTCATTTACAGATGACCATGTAATTATTACAGCTGATGGCTCTCAAGTCAGGACGCTTGGCAAGGGATCTATTTTAATTGAAGCTGCGTCTAACGATCATTGGAAGAGATATGAACTCAGTAATGTCTGGCTAGTTCCGGGTATTTCTAAGAATCTTTTTTCGCTTTTAGCGGCTCAAGATCATAAGACCACAGGTAAATTTGAATCCACTGCAGTTAGCTGTAAATTATTAGAGCGTAAAGAAACTCTAGTGTCAGGGAATCTCTCGTCAAATTGGAGATGGTCTCTATAATCTAGCCACAAGGGTAGTACCCACAATGGAAAGCTGTAAGTCAGAAAATAACAATTTATCTGCTCCTATCAAAGACCAGATTTATTACAGCTTTACCATGAAAGGATGGGTCATCAAAATAAACGGCATGTGAAGCAAGTAATTAAAAGAGAACTCATTTTAGACTTAACTCTTGATGGTGAACTCTGTGAGGGCTGCATAAAAGAAAAAGCTCATAGACACAAGTTTGGACGTCGGAAAAGAGCTGAGAAAACTGTTCAGGTTATAAACACTGATGCATGTGGTCCTTTTATCCCTTCGAAGAGTGGTTTTAAATATTTTCTGGTATTTAAGGATGATTTTTCAAAATTTAGAAAAGTTTCTTTTATTAAAACCAAGGATGAAGTCTTTCAAAAATTGAAGGAATTTTTAGTAGAAGTAACCCAATTAGGTCATAAAGTAATGTGTATTCAATGTGACAATGGCGGAGAGTTTAAAAATGAAAGAGTAGAAAACTTCCTGAAATCGAAAGGTATTGAAATCATACCAAGATATACCATTATCATATATACCAGATATACCAAAGTATCAAGATATACCATGCCATACACGCAACAACAAAATGGCTGCGCTAAAAGAAAAAACCGCACCATTGTAGAAACTGCAAGAGCCCTCATGCACTCAGGAGAAGAATCTCTACCTAAGGAGCTATGGGCAGAAATGATCAATGCTTCAGCCTATATATAAAACCGAACGGGTCCAGCTTCAGTAAAAGGTAAATCTCCATATGAACATTGGATGGGTATAAAACCGGGAATCAAAAATCTTTATGTTATAGGATCCAAATGTTGGGTCCATGCACCTAAAGAAAATAGAAGACAATTTGATAAAAGGCTACTCAAGCAGTACTTGTTGGATATGATGGGGACAATGTATACCGAGTCTTCTCAAATAATAAACTAATTAGATCAAGAGTCATATTCCAGGAATCACTCTAAGGTTCGATATGTGAAAAATCTTCATTTCATCCAATTGAAGGAAAAGTTATTGACATATTTTATGAAGAGAATCCAGAAGAACATAAGAAAAATGAAGGAGAATCTCAAGAAATACCATTGGAAGAAGAAGAGAATCCAGAGGAATAGGAGGAAGATCAAGGAGAATCTCAAAAAGAAGAAAATGAAGACCTAGAAATAGAAGATGTAGTGTGGAAAAGAGGCATAACTCTGAGGGATCAGGATAAACTTAATAAACCTGAATCTATGAATGATTATGTCAACATGTCGAAACTTGGGCCGTTGGGTTTGCACAATGCGATGAACAGTGAGGAAGATGAGGAATGGCGAAAAGCCATGGAACGTGGACTATCTGTGATTTGCCTCATAATAAAAGGGCTATACCTTCAAAATGGGTTTTCAGCAAGAAATATAAACCCGATAGAAATTTAGAAAAATACAAAGTTAGGCTAGTGGTAAAAGGATTTGCACAAAAGAAAGGTCAAGATTTTGGAGAAACCTTCAGTCCAGTTGCTCTTCAAACCACTGTCAGAACAGTAATCAGTATTGATGCCAATGAAGATATGAATCTTCATCAGTTTGATGTATCGACTGCATTTTTAAATGGAGAACTCAAGGACGAGATCTATATTTAACAACCAAAAGGCTTGAATGACATCTCAGGGAAGGTTTGCAGATTACATAAAAGCCTATATGGGTCAAGCAGGCTCCACATTGTTGGAACGAGGAGATAAAGAATTTCCTAGTTGGCATTGGTTTTCAAATTAGCTCAGCAGATCCTTGCCTATTTATCAAAGATGTAAATGGTAAAAACATTTTGTTATGTTTGTATGTTGAAGATGGATTAATCGCTGCTTCGGATGAAAGAGAAGCAATGGAGCTCTTAGACAAATTAAAACAGGAGTTTAAAATCAAGAATAAACTAGCTGATTTCTCTCTTGGGTTGGAAATTAACAGGAGCAAGGAAGATATCAAAATAAGCCAATCTTCTTACATTAGGAGGCTTCTTAAAACATTCCAGATGGATGAGTGTCGACCTGTTAGTACTCCGACTTTAAAGGATGGTTTAGACAATGAAAAGGAACACGGAAACATCAAGACAACGAATTTTAAATATATAGAAGCTGTGGATTCGCTTATGTATTTGATGATATATATATATATATAACACCAGAGATTGCTTATTCCATCAACATAGCTTCAAGAATGCTTGATAATCCTTCCGATAGTGACATAGCCAGGGTCAAACGAATATTCCGTTAGTTAAAAGGGACTCCTGAACTTGGAATATTGTACAAGAAAAACCATAGAAGGGGAATTTTTCAATGCTACTCTGATGCAGATGTTGGTGGTGATAAATTAACTGGCAGGTCTACTATTGACATTGCTTGTATGTATTCAGATGGTGTCATATCATGGTCTAGTAAAAGACAGAGTTCAGTTTCCATCACTACCACTGAAGCAGAGGTCATCGCTGCAAGTGAGGGTACAAGAGAGATGGTTTGGCTCAAAAGGCTTCTTCATGAGATGACTGACTTCAAAGAAGGTACGTTTTTTGTCGATAATAACGCTGCCATTAAATGAGCAGAGAATTCTGTGTGGCAAAAACGTACAAAACATATATCCATTCCCCACTTCTTTGTCAGAGAAAATATTCAAGAGGGAAAAATTCATATCCGGAGAGTGGATAACCAAAATCAACTTGCCGACGGTTTAACGAAGCCTGTGCTAAGTCCAAGACTTAAGAAGCTTAATCAAGATTTAGGACTTTTTTGAACATTCTATTTATCTATTATATTAAATTTATTAGTTTTAATTATTTTACAAGTAAATTATGAAGGAAGGTGTTGAAGTATTAGCCGCATAATCCAGTCACGTGACCCATTGTACCTTCTGGTCCATGCTCGGCACACACCATTTTAGTCACGTGATGCAGTCCTGTGACCCGCGGCACCTCCTGACCTATGCTCTGCCCACAATGTTTGACCCTTCTACCCATTGAAGGGTCAGGTACCCACCCTGTAGAAGCTGAGTGTATCGGGCCGCCATTTTGTTTTCCTGCTGTTTGAGAGACTTGCACTTATGTACAGGCTGTGTACCCGGCCGCCATTTTGTTTTTCTACCGTTTGAGATACTTGAGTTTTAAAAAGAATGAGTGTTACCGGCCGCCATTTTGTTTTTCTGTGTGAAATGTAAAGATGTACTTTGAAAACATAAACAAAGGGTAGGGCCCCTTTTTTTTTTTTTTTCCAGCATATATATACCGCGGCCTATTAAGGCCTATTGTGCGCTGGCCTAAACCGTTTAAAACAGGCTAGTAGCCTTTGACAATCCTTGACAAGCCTTTGACAATCCCAAAGTATATAGACCTATCTGTCTGACATCCTTCTTGATGAAGGGTCTTGAAAAGATTATTGACAGACATTGTTTTAATTGAAAAGCCACTACATAGTGGACAATTTGCTTATCAGGCTGGCAAATCATGTGAGACCGCACAACATCATCTGGTCTCCAAAATAGATGTACTAATTCAGATTTGAGTAGCCTTCTCTTGAGAAATGAGTTAATCCATTCAGAAGCTAATAGTCCTATCCCTTTCCTCTCTAAGGCTTTTACCATAGTAACATAAGGAGTGCGATCAAAGGCACCCTCAATATCCACAAATATGCCTGCCATAATTTCTTTTTCGGCTAGACTTTTCTCTATTTTCAATTCCTCTATCAAGAAGGGTGTCAGACAGATAGGTCTATATACTTTGGGATTGTCATAAGACTCCTTCCCAGGCTTTGGAATATAACGAACCCTTGCCACCCTCCAATTATTGGGAATGTGAGTAAGTGATAAGCTTCCCCTATATAATTCCATTATGTAGGGTTTTAGGGTAGGGCCCTTAATCCTATAACAGCTTATGGACTTTGAACTGTTAATCCCTAAAATATAAACAAATTGTATAGCTTCTTAATCCTATAACTAACTGTTGGACTTTGAACTGTTTATCTCTAAAACATAAATAAATAGTAGAGCCCCTTAATCCTATAACAGCTTATGGACTTTGAACTGTTAATCTTTAAAACATAAATGAATAGTTGGGCCCCTTATCCCTATAACAGCTTTTGGACTTTGAGCTGTTAATCCCCAACCTTTCTTATCTCGCTGAAACATAAACAAAACAACTTTTCAATATTCTACGTATTTTTAATCTCTGATAGTATAAACTTAATTATAAATTAAATATTATAAATTTAATCTCCTATCGATTAACATTTAAATTCCTATCGAACTTTTAATCCCTAAAATATATCGACAAGTCGAAACGACTGTATCACGCTGGACAAAGAGGTTATACTTTTTCATAGTTTTGAAGTACATGAATCGGTGTTAATAACTACGCACATGTCGCAGTAAATTTTAATTGATGAATATTAATTAATCATTAATTAATATTCGAACTTTAAGTTCCTATAACTAACTGTTAATCATTAAGAAGTTTAACTTTTATACGTAAACAAAACTACTTTTTAATCTTCTCTGATTGTATTATCAATGGACTTACAAATTTACAAATGTATCAATAAATCGAGACGACAGTATCATGCTGGCCAAAGAGGTTATACCTTTTCATAGCTTTGAAATATTTTCAAAGTACACGAGTCGGTATTAATAACTTCGAATACGATGCAGTAAATTTTTATTAATGAATATTAATTAATTCTTAATTAACACAAATTCATAATTAGTACTAATCCTAATTTATATTTTATTGATACACTTTTCGACTTGCCTGAGTATTGCCATACTTGGGTCAAAGCAGATCGACTCATGCTCGCTTCATAACGGGTGGTGGGGGTTCTATGATCGGTGGTGGTGGAACCTGATTGGCTGGAATCTGACAGCCAATCAGATTTAAGTATTCTCGCCCAGAAACCATGTTATCTCCGTAATAGCATTCAAGATTGATGAATTATTTAGCAGCAATCTTAACTTGGAGGAAGAAATTTCAGGAAATAGTGTAGATACGACCTGATGATCCAAATTCAAGACCTGATGACCAGGATTCAAGATCTCACGATCCTGATAATGTAATGAATTATGTCTCTGATCCAGTAAATTACGACCCTGTTTTGGCGGCTAATAGCCACAATCCGAGTCTCGGCCCACGTCCAACAACTGAAGAAGAAATAAGTGCTTGGAGGGAACGTGTATGAGACGTAGAGCTAGAGATTCAAAGGCAAGAAATGAGGATGCAAAAGGCTAGAGTCATCGATAGAGATTTTTGGGTGGCCTTTCAAGAGATCGTTGACCAGGAAATGCGAGGACTCTACTATTCGACACCCTGCGATGCCCAGATTTGTTCATACCGTGGACGATACCGTGTGACCTGTACGAAATGGTCAACAAATAAGATAAGTTGACCCGGAGGAGGTATAGAAATATCTAATAAAAAGTTATTTCATGAAAGAAAACAAACAATTTGAATTATGAAGTGAGTATGGAGAAGGGTTAATATGAATATTAACGAAGTTCGGTTTTTCCAGCTGCAACTACCAGCTCTTCATCCTACTTGCTGATGGATACGTTCTCATCCCATGTATGTATGTTCTTGGGCAGATAATTCGAATTCGGGAACGTTTACCTCTAAATAATTTTTAGCCAAACATTAAAGAGCTAAATATCTTCAAAAGTCCATTCCACATCCCCTTCTATTGAAATAAAGTCAGTTTCTATTGCAATTTGCTGCTCAAATACAGTTAGAGCAACGCGGAAGTTTGACAGCTTCGCTAATGAAACATCTTTTGGAAAAGAAGAAATACGCTTTTTATAGTCAAAATAGGATATCGTATATGGATTACAGAGAATAAGTGCAAACTTTCTGAAACTATTGTTAGCGATCGACGTAGTAATGTTGTACTCCAAAACTTATTTCAGAATATAAGAGAAATGCTTTTTTTTTCAATGTAAGCTTATCAATGTTTTACACTTTCCACTCTTGGGGGCTCGAACATTCCAAGCTTCTTTTAATGCACGAAAAGCATCCAGATCCATTAGATGTATGAAAATCTATGTAAAACGATTGCAATTAACGTTGGTCAATTTTCTAATTAAAATAAAAAAATAAGCAAGAAAAATGGGCATAAAACATTAAAAAACAAACAAGCATTCCTTCAAGCTGTTCTCATCAAGCTACCACCCATTTGGAGAATGTTCTGGTTACAAATTGATAATAACAATTTCAGTCTAGCTTGATCGCCTATAATTCTAAAAGAAACTCAGCATTTATGAACCTTTAAAATGTGACGAATACAACAATTTAGTTGTTCCAAACCATTATTTTATATATTTGAAATCTCGAGCGCCTACTACTGGTGCATCTACCCTGCAATATCAACAGAGAGAAATGTGTGGAGGCCAACAGTAGTACAACTGTAGAATAGGCAATAAATACTTTGCACCATTCAAAACAAATCAAAAGATAGCACCTTTTCAGCTTCACTTTAGAATTACTTGCTAGCAATAGAACCTACTGAATAGAACTTTAAACCTTAGCAGCCTTTGGTCTGCTGTAGGGTTGGAATATCGACACGCAATATATCGGAGTTGAAAACCGACATTTTCTATCGATATTTTTCAACGATATATCGATGACACCATATGTTAAACTATATTTCAGTAGAATCTCTATAGATCATTTCCCCGTAATTCGTACTTCTGATAATTCGTTTGAATTTTCTTGTCTCCCTTTATTTATTTCCCTAAAATCTCCCTTTATTTCCTAAAAAAACACTGCAATCCGGTCCCCTCGATAATTCGTATTTGTTTTCGTCTAAAATGTAAACGTTTTATAAAGGAATGAGATGGTCCGGGAGGCGGTCAAAAAATGGAACACAAATAGTGAAAACTATTTATTAAGGATCCGACGTTTCGACCCACTTTGCAGGTCTTCTCCAGGGCTGAATAAACAAGATACAAAAATAATAATAAAACAATGGTATATACAGTGAATGAATTAATAAATAAAAAATCTGGTGCGGTGCGCGCATCACACAACTTTCCCTTTCGGTCCTATAATAATTATCTTTTTAATTTAATTTTAAAGAGTTCACATAAACACTGCTTTTAATAAACTCAGCAGCATACACATCTTCTCCCACTTAAGTACAATAAAAAAGGTTTTTAATCACTTTAGTACAACAATCCTGTACACTACCTATATATTTTAACTTTGTCAAGTTACAAATATATTTTAAAAGTTTCTGGTTCAGTTTCCATGGAAACATTTTCTTTCCATTAAATAATGTGAAAGTAGAAATTATTAAGTTAATTTCCGCTTTTGTATTTTTAAATTACTTTATTACAGAGCGTATTGTTTACAACAGATTGGCGGATTGGTGGGAGGAGATTCGGTCGCATCCGTCTCCTTTCGGATGCGCATGGTTATCCATCTAGGATCTTGTGCTCCTAATAAAATACACTGTATCTTTGCTAATACAGGTCCAATTATGATGATTCTTTTATTATTTTTTAGATAATTTAATTACCTTTCATTCATACAATTCTACACATAATTTAATAAACTCGAATTCGAAAATTTTCACGATCGCAATACTTCCCCTTTCTATATACTTCGTATATATATATGGAAAAGTAAAAATCAGTCAAATCATTCAACAAATTCATTTAATCAATTCAAAAATTTCTACTCTTACCTTGCTATTAACTTCCACCATTGGGGAAGGAAATATTGCAAAACTCAGTCATTGTATTCATAAAATTTGTTCCTCCCTTAAATCACATACAAAACTTTCTCTTATTTCTAAATTTAATCGGATTAATAAATTATCTTTAAACAAAAAAATTTACCCCAAAGGCAATGAAAAATGGGTGTACAATATTTCCTCAACCAAAGTTCCCCCTCAGGTCCTCAGGTTGTTAACATTCTTAGTTTAGGTCCTATTTTTTCTACCCCTTCTTCTAATTATTCTAACCTTATCCCAAATCTTATTACTGACTTAGAATATATATATATATATATATATATATATATATATATATATATATATATATATATATATATATATATATATATATAGGAAGGATCGGGTAAGGGATATATCTTTAAAAAATAAGGGGGAAAGAAGAGAAGAATTGGGAAATAGGATGTTGGAGGTGATTAGAAATCATGTTATTGATGTGAATGCGGGAAATTTCCTTATCCTACGGTCGTCCCTATATATATATAGGGACGACCGTTTTGGAGTTGCTGAGGAGGATAAGGAAATTTCCCGCATTCGCATCAATAACATGATTTCTAATCACCTCCAACATCCTATTTCCCAATTCTTCTCTTCTTTCCCCCTTATTTTTTAAAGATATATCCCTTACCCGATCCTTCCTGAAACCTAATGACCACCTTATTGTCACCAAAGCTGATAAAGGTAGTTATGGACAAGATTAAAAATACTGACAAAATTTACCAAACCTTTCTGCACCTTCCACTCGTGATCCCATCCGCTCTCTTATGTCCAGATTCAACCATCACCTACAGAACCTCCTTGAGACTAAGCATATTAACCGCCCCACGTACTACAAACTCATTTCTTATAATTCCTTACCTCCTCGCTTATATGGACTGCCTAAGTACCGAACTGTGTTAATAAAAAAAACTGCGTCAATGCAAGTAGGCTGTGATGTAAAATGATACAGAGGAAATATTTGATGTGCACTTCAGTAGGAAAAAGTAAAAACCAAGGTCATTACGTTATATCTCAGCTAATAATGGTCCGATTTAGGTGATTTCTAGTTCTTTTTGTAGGGATTTTTTTTAGCTTTCGTTTAAATACAATAAAAGCACCAAACAAAAAAAAATTGCAATAAAAATAAAAATTTATGGGATTATGAGATCTCTAATCAGCCGCCATTTTGAAACAAACAGACGGATGGTAATGTCGAGTTCCGAGGATCACTCCAGGGTGACCTGTGACATTGGTACTGAATCTCAAGGAAATCGGTTTTGCGGACCGATATTTTCTCGTTATGCTGATTCCAAAAAACCTTACATTTTCTCTCTATCTTTATAAATGACCGAGTTATGGGCTTATTAGATATTTAATCGGTAATTATACAGATTTTTTGTTTTCATTTTTTTTTTTTTTTGTTGCATGTCTCGTTATGCTGATTCCAAAACCCCTTACATTTTCTCTCTATCTTTATAAATGACCGAGTTATGGCCTTATGAGATCTCTAATCGATATTTGGATTCTACGTATCTTGAAACGTAAAACCTCAAATTTTGAGGGGGGGTTACAAAAAAATTTTCCTTGGTCGATTCCAAAGGTCTATTATTGAAAATAATAAACCAAAAAGAAATTAACTATTCTCTTCCTTTTCTCGACCTACTCATCATAAGAAATACTGAAATAATGGCTCATTATCCTCTAATTGGTATACGAAACCAACTTATTCCGGTAGACTCCTTAATTACTTTTCTCAGCATCCTTACCACCTTAAAATTAATGTTGCTAAAAACGTAATCCATCGGTGTCTTTCCTTATCAGATCCTCAATATCATCAAACTAACATTCAACGCATCAAAGAAATTTTACTTTCCAATAGCTTCCCATCCAACATCATTCAAAAACTTGTTGACTCTTATAACAACTCTACTACCTTAACACTTCCTTCCCTTAATTATCTACTTCCAAACTTTTTCTTTACAGATCTCTTCCTTATATCCCTATTCTCTCCGATAATATTAAAAAATTCCTACAATCTACCATACCTACCTTACATCTTGGCCTTAAGTCCCATCATAAACTTTCTTACCTTTTTACCAACTTAAAAGATCCTTTCCCTCTCAAACACCGCTCTAATGTAGTTTACCGGATTCCATGTTCCATGCCCAATTGTAATTCTTCTTATATAGGCGAAACCAAAAACCATCTAAAATCTCACATTTCCCAACACAAAACATCCATCACCTCCCGCAACCAGTCTGCCTCCAAATCATCAGAACACGCCTTGACCCTCAACCATTCCTTCAACTTTGATCAATCCTCTATCCTGGCTACAGTTTCCAACCATGAAAAAAGACTTATTTCGGAGTCAGTTTACATACACATTGACCGAACCCGGTTAATCATAAAATGGACAAAAATTGTATTTCCCTTATTTACAGACATATTTTAAATCTTATAAAAAAAAAATAATAGCCCTATCATTCTTACAATTTCTCCCTTACTATTATACTGGAGGAAAATTATAGTATAATCTCCCTCTTCCTTTTCTATTACCCTTTTTTTTCCTTCTCTATTACTTTTTTTTCTGTATCTTATAATTGCTTTCCTATAGTTGTTTTTTTCCAAACTGATTACACTTGGGAAAACTTGTTATTTATTAATTTAACAATGCAAATTATCAACAATTAAGGGTTAACTTACTATTAAATTGTAATAAGATTGCAAAAATTATTAAATTTTGTAATAATATTTAAATTATTTATTCAATTTTTTACCTATGTAATTATTTTAATCTGGTACCAAATAATACTTTCTACTCCGTAAATTTCTGCCATTTTCTTCACTATTTGGTTGTGTCACTTTATGTTTTTTATGTCATAATTTTGTATCCTGTTATTATACCTATAATTATAGCTTTAATTTAACCAGTTTTGTGAGGGCATTCTAGAAAAATTTTCTATCCTTTTTTTTTTTTTTTTTTTTTTTTAAGCATTTTTAAAATACTGAAAACTTTCTATCAGGATGCCTCTGTATGTACATTGTTTTTGTTCATTACATCCCCAACAGATGGCACTTATAAGGAAAACCCCTCCCCACTGCCTTCTCTATATACTATTAATTACATTCTAATTACTACTCCTACACCGCCTCCTTAATTACTTTGCTTTTTGCAAAATCATTCTTCCTCCCTCTGAACTTCAAGGTACTATTGTTTGTCTGTTTCTTTATTTGTATTCCATTTTTTACTTATTTAGTAGAGTTATTAATTTTTTATTTAATGTTATTTCTCTTTTGGTTTACCGATTTTTATTATAACATAGCCAGTGTTATTAATGTATTAATATTCACTAATTTATTTTTAGTTGTCATTACTCTACCAGTTTCATTTTTCAAATTCATCACTGTTTTCATTTTTTTTTTCTCACTAAATCTTTTTTATTTTTTAATTCATTCACTGTATATACCATTGTTTTATTCTTATTTTTGTATCTTGTTTATTCAGCCCTGAAGAAGACCTATAAAGTGGGTCGAAACGTCGGATCCTTAATAAATAGTTTTTACTATTTGTGTTCCATATTTTGACCGCCTCTCGGACCATCTCATTCCTTCATAAGTTCTACGATCAACCATTGATTATTCAATATACGTTTTCTAATTCGAATTTTCAAATAAAAAATCTGGTTAACTCAACCTTTTTAATTGGAGAGGTGAAAGGCGAGTGAGAGAGAAATCGTTTCTATGAATTTCTGTCGGTTTACCCTTCTTTTTTCTTCTATTCAGTTCTCTTTAAGAAACTGTAAAAAAAAAACCTGTAAAGATATTGCTAGCCGCCAATAAGGAGTGATCTGAAAAATTGAGTTCGCTCATGACTGGCAAATCCGCGATAGGAAGGTGTTTTATAAACAAAAACGTTACTGATAGCCTATTGTGCAAGCACAAAAGCATGTACCATAACCAAAATTTTCAACGAATGGGTACAGATATGGAATAAAAACAGCGAAAATTTTTAACTGTTTATTGTTAATTGTACGGCCCACAACAGTACCAGATGACTCAGCGATGTTAATCTTCTTTTTGTCTCCCAACACAACCTCTCAGCTGCAGTCTCTAGACTTGGCTTTAATTAAACGATTTAAGGCATTCAACGATAGAAAGTACTGATGCAACTCTTAGAAAGCATCGAGTATGGGAATCATCTACCTCAAAATTAAGAAACTCCCATAGCTTTTCGAGATTTCGCCTATTTTTACGAAGGTTTAGCGGTACTTTGTTGATCTAACTATATCGTTCGTATGTCCATTAATATTTATACAATTTTGTATTAATTTTGTTATTTCATTTTGGCCATACGAATTATCGAGATTATGCTGTATTTTATTTTAACAATTTCCTTTATTCGGTAAAACTCCAGAATGTTAAACCCAACATAGCGGAGGTCTATCTTAAAAATCAGTAAGGTCCTAAAAATCTAGATGTCCGCCATGTTGGGGTCACGATTCTGGAGTTTTACCAGTAAATATGACAATAAACAATATTTAATTACCAAACAATAATTAGCAGATAAGATTTATATACAAATAATGTTAATTAATCCTATGTAAAGACAAATTGATGATTATATTAATGATGATGGTTCTGAGATGTATATCAAATGAAATTACATGCTTTTAGATGAATGTTTTGAGAATGCACAATATAGTCGGAAGCGTTATAAGATCAATTAAATTTGTATAAGTTTGAAGATTTATTATTGAAAAACTTCTATAAGACTATAATATATGAAATATTGCTAAAAGTCTTCAAAATAAATTTTTTTTAATTATATAATAATTATAATTCTTTTCTATGTTTTTTTATAATGATTCATGGCTATTAAAAATATTTTTTTATAAATAATAATAATTATATAATTTCATAGCCTTCTTCACAATTTAACATTATACTCATTTGATGCACTTTTCTTTGCTTTTTCATCCATTTCCATTCGATATATCGATATTTTTCTAGCGATTATCGGTGGCTATCGATATTTGGTTTTGCGATATCGCATGTTTTCCTATCGATGTTCCAACCGTAGTCTGCTGCGGCGCCGGTTCGAATCCAGCATGGGAGGGTTGAAATTTATTTTGTGGCAGACCCACGAAATGAATCTCGACTATAATTAGAATAGGTTTGCCTTACTAGGAGTAGGAAAGGACCTAAAACACCAATAAATAAAAGAAAAAAAATGTAGCCTAGCTCTTGGTTATATTGCCACCAGCTGGACTGGGGAGTATAACTAAAGTAATCTACACACCAAAACCTATGATAGACTTACATGAATATCTTAAAGCCTTTAGACCACCATGCCAGATACAATTTCTTATGAAAATTTTGACAAAAGATGATTGACAGATGTACTGGAGATCTAAATCTTGCTTAAGGTTGTTTTATGGTGCTCAATCTTCATATCATGCAGGTAAATCGTGTGATATAGGGCAAAACCATCTGGTCTCATTAATAGGATGATGGTATTATTTATAATAATATTTTGCAGCAATTAGCTTGGAGGTGATCTTTAATAAAAAATATAACTTTAGTTTGAAAATCAATAAGTTGGTTCATTTTGCAACCTTGTGTTGAAAATTTTCTCTAAAGAATCGAAAGATGTTTAGATATTTCGAAAAATATGTATTTTATCTTATCATTTGAGTTTAGTAGTAATTAATGGTTGAAATCTTGGAGGGAAGAAAGAAAATTAAGAAAGAAAATAAATATACTATATATTTAATAAATATATTAACCATAATTATATATTTAGAATTTCCTGAAATTTCATGCAACCATGCATTTTTTATGCAATATAAGTAGTCGATGCTTCAATCATCTCTTTGAGCAATCTTTTTTTTATTGTTTCTTCATAATTCATTTTTCTCCTCTTTTCAATATATTTATTAACTTCTTCTTCATTAACAACCGTTCCAAATAAGTATTTTTGCCTATAGCATTCAGTATTCCATGTCTTTGGATATTTCTTCATTTCTTTAATTTTTTTGTTAAGGGGCCCATAACTTGCTATAAATTGTTCTCTGTCACTCAATATACAATTCTGAGGAGTTATAAACTCATTATATGATTCTCCATCAAAATTTCCACAAAGGCCCCTTAACTTATTTCTGAATTTGTTGCTGACGACGATAGTTACATGGTTTCCATGATGAATTATTTCAAATCCGTGCTTTTCAGCAACTAATTTCACTGCACCTTCTGATAGTGAAAACAATTTCAAAGTAACACTTCCACTGTAGTCATGCAATTCTTTTATATCATCTGATATGACTATTTTTTTTCCATTATAAATCAAGTTTAACGAAGAGTCATCATCATCCTTCGTTATTTCTAGGACATCATCTCCAACTATTATGCTGAGGTCCTATAAAGAATAAAGTTAAAAAATGTCATTATAATAATAGTATAAAATTATAATAATAATCACAAAATGGATTTCTTTAATATTTACAGTCTTAATTGTCTAAAAATATAAGGAAAAATATATTTAGATCTTTCATTAAGTTACCAATTGTTGCAATGAATGATGGCCAGCGATTATACTAAAATATTCATCATTTTCATTTGCTTCAAAACCATGATTTTTGGAAATATACTGTGTTAAAATATGATATTTATCTCCCAAATTGACATAGTATGAACTGTTATCAAATGTAGTGATTTGGTCTTTATCATATGTACATGTGGCTATAAAAAAAAAAAAAAAAAAAAAAAAAAAATCTAGAGTGTTCTCTATTAAAGGTATAATGAGTTTTATTAAGTTATCTAATAAAATCAGGAATTAAATTTGTATAGATCAAAAATTAAAGCTTTATTTACTTACGCGATTGCTGTGTAACCAACATTTTATGACCTAAACGTTCCATTATGCTATATTGGGGATGTAGAACAATTAATGGACGAACCCATCCATGAATAGGAATATTTACATACTTGTCTGAAAACTCAGATGTAACAATAGATACATTACTAGAGAGAAGATTTTTGCCAAACTTAATTTCAACATCTATATTTTCTCCATCTTCCTTGAAATCTACAGTCCCAGTGTTATAATCATACCAAAGATTATTTATATATCTATAAGCCATATACACCATATTCTTGAAATCATTTGGAATATGTTCATGGTTAATCCTGAATTGATATTTATCAAGATAATTTATTCTGCGTGTCACATTCCTACAGGCAGGCTGTATTTTATAACCCATTTGAATTTGCTTCTCACACAAAATTACCAGAGGGTGTTTCTGAAGATAATCAACTCTTTCTTGGCTTGTATATAAGTCACCTTCCAACAGAATATGACTTTTATATGGAGGATGTTCACCAAAAATAAATCTTCCCTTAACTTTTGAAGGAGAAAAATTGTTTAAACTAAGTCCATGTTTTACTAGTGGAATTTTGGGCATTATTGTAGTCACTTCCAGAGCACCCTAGAAAAGCATAAGATTTATACATGGCAAAAGGGGAATTTTAAGTAAAAATAGGAATTATAATATTTTATTCTCAGTGTATTAGTAGTTTAAAGTATACATGTATTAACATTAAGGATCACGACTAATAATAATTATGAAACTAAAGTTAAGTCCTAGAATACTAAACATTGGTCGCATCGACAAAGTCGGCCAGACAATTCTGTTGCTGGAACATTAGAAGGCTGAACTCTAGGAAGCAGTGCTTCCCCTAACTATCCCTTGAATCCCACTAAACAAAGGATCACTGTAACCTGATTATAACCAGGTATTTCTATATAAAAGATACATTATTGATACAAGGGTTAGTAATACACATAAAAATGTGTTTTTCATTTTAACTAAAGTTTAGTAACAATACATCTGCACTAAGGTTTAGTTATCTTTTTTGGCAGCTAACCGATCTATACTACTTGAAATAATTTTTAAATAGACAAATTCACATTTAAACCACCCTTTTTATCGTACAGTGTTATATAATTAATTTTTTCAATGCTAAAAATAATAATAAAAAATCTGGTGCGGTGCGTGCGTCACACAACTTTTTCTAACCATCCTATAAAAATCTTTTTAACATAATTTGAAATCTTTCACATAAACTCAGTTGTATGCACTTCTTCACGTCTACTCTCACAAAAGTACAACAAAATATTGGTGAGAGTATGGTTGACCGTGGAAAAGTATGAAGGTGAATCTTGGTTGGGGGTGCGGCCAATTAATTAACACAATAATTCAGCCCTGATGATGGCCTAAAACTTAGGCCAAAACGTCGGCACACATTATATAAGTTTTTTCTTATTGTGTGTTAATTTGTTGACTGCATCCCCAACCAAGATTCTCCTTCATAAAACAAAATAGTTTTTTAAACAATTTTAGTACGTCAATGTACGTACACTATATATTTTTGATTTGTCAAGCTGAAAATATATTTCAAAAAGTTCGGTTTGGTTTTCATGGAAACATTTTCTTATCATTAAATAATATAAACATAAAAATCATTAAGTTTATTTCTACTTTTACATTATTACGGAGCATATTGTTGGCAACAGGTTGGCGGCCTGGTGGGAGGAAGTCCGGCATTTCGGAAGTGCTCAGCTTTCTATCTAGGGTCTTGCAGTCCTTATAACATAGGGTAATACTCCTTTGCTAATACTCCTCAGATTTAGATAATTTTATTTTTGGTTTTGAGAGATATTTAATAACCTTCCTATAATTTACCATGAAATGCATACTTTTTGAGTTATGCGCTAATACAATTTCTTTTCATCCTAATTTTTTTCTCGGTTATGTACTAAAGTTGATGGGCTTTATAGAGAATAATTTAGGCTACTTTCATCAAAATCGTTAGAGCCGTTTTCGAGAAAATTGCAACAAAAAAAATGTAATATCGATGTTGTAAAGTGGCACTTTCGGTTAGTCGATTTTGACGAAAAGTTGCTGTAACAGCATAGGCTTATACCGACCTTAAATATATAATTCAGTTTCATACAACCTTTCGTTTTTGAGCTAGGCTGTTCATACACACCCACGCAGACCATTTTGCGAGACTTGGTTATTTGGACTCAGAAGATATTAAAGCATTTACTTTCATTGATAATTCGAAAATTTTAAAAATCGCAATACTTCCCCTTACTATATATTTCATGCATAGGTAATTTTACAAATTTGTAGATTTAATTTTCATAATGTATAGGTATATTTAATATTCAAACAATAAAAACGTTAAGCTGATCACGATTTGTTCTTATTCATTCCTTTAATACTCACTAAATTGACATTTTGGTTCTGGTAGTCCAAAGAACAAAGGTTTGATAATAAGGTACCTACAATGAAGTTTAGTATTCTAGTGTTAAAATAAATGAAATTAATTTTTATTCTGGGACATATTATCCCTAAGAATAACATAGTTACACAGTATCTGAGCAAATATATATTTGCCACCTGAAAATCCCAAAGATGAATCTGATGAAAGAATTCATTAGTCTCCTAAGTCTCATCTCAAGCTTACCAGGCAGTCGACTATAACTATGGGCAACGTTAAGACTGGGCTAAATGGGCTATAGCCCCAGGTCGCAAGCCTTTTGGGGACAGCAATTTTTATTGGTTTTATATTTTTTTGTTATTTTTAGTAATTTGGTAACTCAGTTATTTTTATTCAAAACCTTTTGATGACAAAAATAAGCAAATTACCTGTTCTAAATGAAACAGAAAGTATTATATGTACATAGGTATGCATATCTTATGAAGAGAGGTGCGTTATTCTTAGTGCCTGTGGGCGTCGAATATCTTAGGATGGCTTTGCTAGGCAAACATAGGCAATGCGGGGAGACATGGGATCATGGAATCTTAGGAACTGAAGATAATCTTCTGTAAGAATAGTAATGGATTTTTAGGTGATTTGGGAAATATGATCATTCTAAGATAGTTGTTTATCCAAATAGATTTTGAGATTTTTAACAGAGTTATGGAAGTGAATAGGTAAATTATTCAGGTAAAAGAAAAGAAAAAAGGAAGTGCATAGAACCAACAAGGATGCCCTTTGTTTTTTCTATGTTAATTGTTACTTATAAGTTTTTAAAACATTCAAAAATTAATTTAAAAAATTCACACTATTTTTTTTTCAAGTGGTTGTTAAAAGTAAATTATTTCATAAGCAGTAAAAATAAAATCTTGAAAACTTACCAAATAAGTTTTGGGTTCCATATGTGCTGTAGTCGAATTCTTTATAAAAGCTAAAATTCGTGTAATGTTTGATGTATAACTGTTAGATGAAGCAAATATTAGTTCATATTCAGTTTCATAAAGTCCTTTAAAGCCCATTTTCAATTGAATAAAGTTTGTTTGAGCATCTTTTATATTTACTGCAGCATTTTTAAAAAGTTCTTTTTGATAAGATTTATTGATTTCCGAGATGGGACCTTTATGGATTTCTCTGTTATGTGAGCTAAAACTTGAACTTGTGGATACCGCTTTTTGTGTACTGCCACTTTTGTTGTATGACATAGATAGTTTCATATTTTTAGACCAACTATTTTGTGGATCAAATGTAATTGTGTAGTTATTATTGTTTATTTCATCTAAGAGATCAACAAATGACGCTAATGATACCATGTCATGACCTTTAAGGTGACTGTAAATATAATTAAGGTCCAGATTTTTTTTGTCAGTTTCCATTTTGATATCAAAAGAAAAGCCATATTTTTCTTTTCCAAATGCTTGTTGGACCTTAATCAGAAACAAAATATTTACATTAGACCAAGTATTTCAAAATGTATGAAAAATAAAAACAAAAAAGTGAAATACTAACAACTTTAATAGGTTCATTATGGACCAATAGAGTGTCTTTTCTAGTCATTAATGAATTAATCTTACTAGAATCTTGAATTGAGGTGAATGCTCTAGTACTATATTCAAATAACTTTTGTGTCTCATTTTTTTCTATGGGTTCAAAAGTAGCACTTATTTTAGATTTTTTCAAGTTCAAGTTAACATCCATTTTTATAGGAATATGAACATGAATATTCCTTTCTAAGCCAGCTGTGTACATTTTACCATTATAAGGTATAATAAATCCTATTTTCCCTTCCTTATGAGTAGAATAACTGAAAAATAAATGAAACTAAATAAGTTTCGTAAATTAGTTAAACAAAAATATGCAATTTTACTTATTTCGTATGATTTTAATAGTTTAGTCTAAATAGTTTCTTGAAGAATTATAAGAAATAAATATTAATTTAAATATCTTACAGAAGGTTATAATTTCCAGCAACACTCAAGTTATCAAATTGGTCAAAAGAATGGCCATCAGGTGGTGTAGTAGGTCCAATTTCTGTCAATTGAAGACCTAAATTAACAAGTGTTGGGGTTTCTAATGTATAAATGAAAGGAAAACCCATAGCTGTTGGAAACACAACTTCCATAGTGTACTGATTGTAAAGCTTTGTAAAATTAAACCTATTGTTATTCTTCATACCGGTTACAACTTCAGCAAAATCTAAAACACAATAAAAATTAAATCTTAAATGACTTATGAATAGACACATATTTATATGAAAATATTAAAAAATTAATTAAACTAACTATTTGGAATATTTAGTAAGGTGTTGTTATCGAAAGAAAAATATCTTTTTACATCCAGTAAGGTCACTAAAATTTGACCTTCCAGTTGCTCATTTTTTTCTTTTTCAAAGTTAAGAGAATTATAAATACTATTTAAAGACCATTTTGAGTTTGATAAGTTAATTCTTTTTTCTCTTCTTTGTTTCTGATTACTAGACCCAAAAAATCCATCATATAATAGATCAATAAGTTGGCTTGTACTTGATGCCATAAAGTTCATCTGGAACAAATTACAACTTATAATTTGTTTATAATTACAATTGAGTTCTCATTAAAACTTTGAATTACATTTATTACTCACTTCGTGTGAATTGTGTTTGTATCCGCCTATATTATTTTTCAAATTGTAAAAAAATGAACTAGGATAAATGCTATCGGCACTCTGGATATAAGCTAAATGATGTTTATAGGCTAAATTTCGTTCTTTTACAATAAATGAGTTTATAAAATTTCTTGAATAGTGCAAACCATAATTGTTGGGAGATAAGAGATTTACAGCAGCTCTTGCTTTGTGAACCCTAAAAAATTATATAAATGCATGAAGTATTGAAATAAATGTATCAATTAAAAAGAGTTTTCTAAAAAATTGTCTATATATTAACACTATGTACATCATTTAAAATATATTTCATTATATATTTATTTCTATTTTATTTATTGGTTTATTTTATCTATATAAATAATACATATTTTACTAAGAACAAAACTGTAGTACTCTTCTAACGTCTTAAGCACTTTGTAATGCTTCAGACAACTAAGTCATATTAAGTTCAGCACCTGTCATTATATTATTAAGAAAGCTGTTTTACTAGTAACTAGGAACAAGAACTTCAAAATCAAAGATCTTTCATATTCTACACTCAGATTAATCAATTGGAGAAATAAAACATTTCTGTAGGTTGATGAATGTTTCTGAAGTAGTTATTCAAAGTATCTTCTATACATCTGGGTACCACAGGTATGCTGTAATTTAAGAAATTATATATTTTTTTTTTTCAACTGGATTGAATAGAAAAAACTTTTTAGAAAAAAAACTGACTTCAAAACTGTACAAAAGAACCAATAAAGAGATTGAAATAATTTTTCTTACAAAAGTAAATTATTAAGTAACATTCATAATTATTCCAAATTAACCTATATATTACTTTTATTACAATAAGTTAATATTTTTTGATGTTGGTGCCTAGCCAACAAGAGTGGAGTAAAACACGTTTATTTCAATGATTAAGTTATTTTAAGTTCTTCTCTTCAAAATTCTCATGTTGTGGAGCGGCTTGATGCCATAAAAAAATATTAACTTATTGTACTATTCAGGTTGATTTGGAATAGTTACTCATGCTACTTAATAATTTACTTTTGTAAGAAAACTTATTTCTATCTCTTTACTTATTGGTTCTTGTGTATAGTTCTGAAGTTGTTTTTTTTTTTCCTAAAAAGTTTTTATTTATTTACTTTTAGTGGTTCTTGTGTACTGTTTCAATGCATTTTTTTTTTTTTTATATTCCTCAGTGGGTAAACTTAAATATGAAAGTGTTTTCTTCTAGGCAGAACGATACCATAAAATTATGGGTATATTCCAGTCAAAATTTCAAAATGTTTACCTGAAATTTTGGCGTTTTTAAAGTTTTGCGTATCTCCACGACTCCACCAAATTAATTTATAGGGCTGAAAATTTGTATTTGAATTGAGTTGGTGTCAGGGAAGTCTTTTGAAGGTCTCAACTTGGTTCCCTTATTCCTTCAGGTTTTTCGATTTTTTTAAATATTTTTGCGCACCTCTAAAACTCTCCAAATTGAGTTAGGGGACTGAAACTGCTCCACAGCTCCGAAGGTAGGGAGAGAGGCAGAGCAATATAATAAAAGTATGGGTAAATTTCAGTATGATAGGGAACTGCCATTTGCGGATCTCAACTTTTCAGTGAAAAAACGACTTTAGTGACGGAGCTCTGCTACTCACGAATTTTTTAAGTGCCTACCTATGCTTATTAATTGCCCATTGTGTGTTCCACTGTTGGGAAAATGTCCGTTTTATTTATTTGAAAAGAAAATAAACAAACAGATTCAGAAATGTACCTGTAAACTAAACTATTGTAATTATCGCGAATGATTAGCTGTTGTCTATTGAGAAGTTCATCTCACTATCTCCAACAATATTGAAAAAATATTTTATAATGTTTTAAGTATTCTTGACTTTTTGTTGCTATTTCATATTATATCACGTGCAAGTTCATGATCATATGCAATAAAATATAAATTGTAAATATATGAAAAACTAAAATATACTATATCTCTAAAAGTTTTCATCGGATGCTGGAGAAAATTATACAAAATTACCCCAAAGGTGAACTATTATGATTACAAAAAGAATCATAGAAATCGGTTTTAGTGAACCTACATTAAAAAAAAGGTTTCATAGGATTCTGATCAAATTTATATGGAACCACCCAGGAGGTGTGTGTACCCTTTCGATTAAAAATATAATCACAGAAATCGGTTCAAGACTGGCGAAGTTATGCCTAGGCATACACAGAACATAATGTCTAAACTGATAACATCCTTTTTTGAAATTTATTTCTAAATCGGGGATTGATAAATTATTTGCAACTTCTATAAATTTGTTTTATTGAAAACTAGTTTCGAATGTTATACATTCATCCTCAGTTCAAGGTTTAAATGGATTATATCAAACAGAAAAGTTTGTATTGGTTCCTTCTCGCATTGTACTAACAATGGAGCGAGAAGGAACCAGTACAAACTTTTCTGTTTGATATAATCCATTTAAACCTTGAACTGAGGATGAATGTATAACATTCGAAACTAGTTTTCAATAAAACAAATTTACACCAATACCATAGACAGAAAAAGTAAACTCCAGGATTAGTGTTTGATAGAAGAACAAAACTTGCAAACAAAGAAAAACTTGGATAAATAAATAAGTAAAACAAATTGGACTCTAATAATAAAAATAAAAAATAAAGCTAGTTACAAATCGGGCTATGTAGATTAATTGTAACTTACATGTCTTTATTGTATTTATTTACTTCCTGCTTTGCAATACTTTCTATAGCTGATTTCACAGCAGCATTAACTTGTTTGTTTTGATCAAAGTTAGTCTGCTGTGCCATTGATTGAAGCATAAGAACTGGAGGATTTGTTTTCATAAACTGCATTACAGCTGCTATCCGAATTTCAGGGATATCAGCAATGTTGCTATAGATTCTAAACAATACTGTTCGAGCTAGATTAGGATAAAGTTTAACGATTTTGTCCATAGATGCGATGATAGTAAATCTTTGGAATTTAGAAACAGTGATTTTTCCTTCAAGGTAAGGTTTGAAAATTTTGAGAATATAAGGATGAGCTATATTGTTGAGTGCTCGAATAAACAATTGAATATTAACAGAATTCTTCTGTTCTACAGATTCGTGCAATTGCTTTTGGAAATAAGTGACATATTTTTCAATTAGTGCAATGTCATTTTTCGTTTTAACTGACTTAAACATATATGCATAGTAATTCTTTTGAGAAGCTCTTTGATCAACTACTGCTTTGCGAACTAATTCAGTAAATGAGAGAACTGCACTTGTTCTTAATGAAACATGATTCTTGATTACTTCGTCATTCAACATTTCCTAAAAAAAAAAAAAAAATTAAAAAATTCCAAAAGCTGTATCATTATTAATAATATTAATACTTACAAAGAAGTAGTCAATATAATCAGTTGTTGGATACTTGGCTGATTCAGATAATGACATAACTAGATGAGAAGCTTCTTCTCCAGCAATTTTGTTAGACACTATCCATTCCCTGACCATCATAAGGGCAGGTCCAGTCCCAGATTGACCAACTGCATCACGGAAAGATATCCTGTCAAATATCAGGTGGCTTAGCTTATAATTGACTCAAGATACTTATGTACTAAATATAAAATAAATTACCAGGCTTGATAGTTGCGGGCAATCTCTAAACTCTTGGCTTTCTTG
Organism: Rhaphigaster nebulosa; assembly: GCA_948150685.1. NCBI lineage: Eukaryota > Metazoa > Arthropoda > Insecta > Hemiptera > Pentatomidae > Rhaphigaster > Rhaphigaster nebulosa. Next base: position 74,591,337 of record OX411306.1, on the reverse strand, counting down.
GTCTTCAAATAGGGGTAATATAGAGTTTCAGAAACTTCCTTCAACTGTTCAGTCGACATGGTTCTAGTTAAACGAACTAACAGAGAAAATTTATTTAAGATTCGCTCTCCAGTCAAGGCATTTGGAGAAATAATTCCTTGGCCAATTTCGAGAGTAAGTCTAATAATATTTTGAGTATTATTCAAAACATCATGTTTGTTTTTTCCTTCATCAATAAAAGTAACATAATCTAAAGGTGATGCTTCCGATAATTTGGAGATATATAAATAATTTGACTCATCAGAATTCATAAATTCTCTTTCTTTTGATGATAAAGTATAGGACGAATCAGAGTGACCTTCTTTCATCTTTTTTTCTAGGTCTTTACTTTTGGGAGCATTGGCATTATACTGATAAACTAAATTTCTTATTGGCCTTGGATTACTAACAACTGGAAAAGGTAATTTTATTGAATTGACAGATTCGAGGGTGAGATTAAATCTGCTTCCGACCATTCCTCTTTGTTTATTGTATAAATGAGGGGCTACAATTATCTTATCAGTAGTAGTTGAAGACTGTATAGTGTACTGTTTAAGGTTCCCTGAAACGATTATCTGGCTTATTGATGTTCGCTAAAGGAAAGAAGAAAAAACGGAAGGAATAATTAAAATATATTATTTTGAGATTAATAGACGTTAATATGATTCGAACTTACAGTGAGGAAGTTTCCCATCTGATTGGAGCCTGGTTTCCAATTAGTTTGGCTATCTAATCCAGAATGGTACACCACATGCCGATTACTATTAGAAAAGTTTCTATTTTTAACAATTTCAAATACCTTTCCTTTACCTACTAAATGAGGCAAAGGTAACAACTCAGGTCGGCTTAGTAAGACATATTCTTGGATTTCAGAAATATCATAAATTGTTTCATAGACTCCATTTACTGAATCCTAGGAATATATTAAAACAATATTTATTCATAGTTACATCAAAGTTTATCTTTATAGGCTGTGGTTCAGCAGTAATATATATTGGGTATATAGTAATTATAAATCATCATTCATCATGTTGGGGAATAAGTAAGATTTCCAGAGCATCTGATAGTCCAGTCAACGGGGGACCATAAAGAGGTTTTGGAGGAAAATTTTGGAGAAGTTATAAAAATTTACTTATTTGTGTTTTTTTTCCAACTTCGTTACCTCAAATTTTTCTTGGAAACATTAAAAAAAGAAATGCAAAAACGCTTAAAAATTTAATCTTTTTTAGTTTTTCTCTCATAGCCTAAAAATCATGCATTTTTTTGCCAGCAATATCATATACTAAATTAAACAAGAGTTAATTCCTTACATTTTTTTTCTCTATAATTTTATTTGTCCGTGGCATTCTTTAGGAGCTTCTGCTCTTAGACCAATGGGGTCCAATTAAATGGGAACCACAAATGAATCTCAGTGGAAAGTTTTGTAGAAGCTCTGAAAATTTGCTCATAAATGTTTTTTGGGTACTGATAACAAATTTCAACTTTATTATCTAAAATTTTTCCCGGAAGTATAAAAACAAACCAAAAAAATAGTTTTTTTTCTTTTTGCTTACATCTTGATAACCAAAACCAACTTTCCACCGAGACCCTCTGCTCAAAAAATTATTTTTGGCATTCCACCTCACCATTTCAAATAGAACTCATTAAAAAACGGAGCGCCCAAACAAAAAAATCTTAATAATCAAAATTGTAGATAATTTACTCTTCTTTAATTTAGTATAAAATAAATATTAGAATTTATTTGAATGATATGTGGTTTTTAGGTATGAGACAAAAAAAAGTTTTTTTTTTTTTTTTTTTAAATTTAATATGAAAGGGTACATTTAGCTTGTTCAAAGCATCACATGGGCATTTTCTACTATGTGTGTGCAATTTATTAGTGAAAATTTGTTGAACTACTCTTAATATTTAAGAGAAAAGTGGAAACTACAATATGGCCTACAAAGGGAAGTTTATACACATCCAGCATTACAGTCCTTGATTTTCTAGTCTTTTAGATTAAGAACCCTAGATCTCCAGTCTGTTAAATTAACCTTCTTGAGGTAATCCTCAGTATGATTAAGCTATTGTTTATGTAAAAGCATTATCCTTTTAATTGCATGCATGCTTCTATACAGGATTTATTTTCGCATTTGATTATCACATGCCCATTACATGTCAAGTCAGCTGATTCTCTGGGATTTCTATCTTACTATGTCTTAATTTTCAAAAACGTGTCAATATTAACACTAAGTTAGCTGATCCTCTTGGACTTTTAAACCATACTATGTCTTAATTTCCAAAAATGTGTCCATGTTAACACTATCTCAAATTTACTTTATTAATTACCATCCATGAGAGTTCCCACATGTATTCTCCTAATGATTCCTCTTCGCACAGTATAATTAAGCAAAGCGATGATGCCTGCCAACAAGCACCTGTACAGGCTATTCAGGGAAAAGAAAGCAACAGTCAAAGTTCAGTGGACAATTTTAGGCCCAATGGTTCAGGTGCTTGGCTATGCTGACGACCTAGATATTGATGTGAGGCCTTCCTGAATCTTATGAGGTTGGCTTCATCCATTGGACTCATCATCAATGAGGCGAAGACTAAATATATGTTTACAGATTTTGGAGGAGATCCTATATTTAGTATCGGCCCTAACACATTTGAGAAGGTGACAGAATTCACCTACCATTGATCCCTCGTCACAGCCTCTAATGATAGATCTGCGGAAATTAAAAAAGACCAAAGACAACACCGGCTGCAGCAAACCGGTGTTGCTTCTGTTGTGAAGTGTTCTGAAGACAATCCACAGCAGACAAACAAAACTGACACTCTATAAGACTTTGATCTGCCCTGTTATCGCCTGTGCCTAACAGACCTGGACCATCTTAAAGAGCAAGAAAAGAGTTATTTAAAAGAAAAATACTGCGGTGCATGATTGGTCCATTGAGAGTTACAGAGGGTTGGAGAATAAAAAAAAATAGAGAACTCTACAACCTTTATGGAGGGCTAGATGTGGTTAGATTTATCAAACTTGGGAGGCTAAGTTGGAGTGGTCACGTTGCCAGGATGAGTGAGGAAGCGACCCCGAGAAGAGTGTTGGAGGAAGTTCCTCATCGAACAAGAAGAGCTGACAGACCAAGACTAATGTGGACTTATGGAGTGGCAGCGGATGCAAGAAGCCTCTTAGGAATCAGGAACTGGAAAGTGGCTGCACTAGACAGAGCCGAATGGTGGAGGCTCATTAAGGAGGCCAAGACTCGCCAGGGTTGTAGTGCCACGGAGATAGAGAGAGATAGATGGTTCAGTAGAGGTAGTCAGGTGTAGGCAGTCTGATGGTTACCCAGCGGTGGTCATTAGTAAGACAAGTGACCTGGACATGTTCACATCAGTTGCCTGTATTTTTTACCATATTAGCACCATATTAGATGAGATGCTATTTTGTTTCTCTTTTAGTCTTTTCATTTGACTTTTTCTTTTTTTTTTTTAATTGGTTATTTATATGTTTTCTTTTCTTTTAATTTAATTTTCATTGAAAATTTACTTTTGAATTCATCTCAAAATATTAGCATTCCATTTATATTTTTTTCAATTTTGATTGTATATTTACATGTTATCTTATTTTAAAACTGACTGCTGTATAAAAAGTTGTTATATCCTAAAGTTATCCTGATCTGGACTCTGCTCAATGGGATAACACATACTCTTATAACTATTGATCCTGGTTTCCGCCTTCATCTCAAATCTACAGTCCATACTAGACATTCATGCTCCCCTTAAAATCCGAATCTTATGCCACCCCACCGCGCCTTGGCTAATCTTCAAAGTAAAGAAAATGATGAAAAGAAGCAAAGCAACAAGACACAATTTTATTGTATTCTTCTGCTAGCAGATTATGCATCTTTCAAACAACTTCATAATGGAACCCAATCCACAGTCCAACTTGCTAAATCCCTCCACGCCCATTCCACACTCTCCAATGCTCCGGATTCCAAATCCAAATGGAAAATACATAAAAAATTATCTATACCAGAATCCAATATCCTAAGTTCTCTCCCAGTCACTCCAGATGATCTCAATAACCATTTCATATCCTTTGCTCCTAATTCTTCATCTGCTGCCGACATTGAACACCATAGCTTCAAACCAGAAAGCTTCTTTTTCTCCCACATGTCATACAATGAATTACTTACCACTATCCTAAAATCCCACTCCAATGATTATTGACCTGACAACATCCCTGTAAAACTAATAAAATCTTGTCTCCACATCCTTATACATGTATTTTACTATATTTACAACTTTTCTCTACAAAACTCCATATTTTCTTCCAGGAAAACTGCCCTTGTCCGACCATCAAGTAAAATTACAAATCCTTCCTCACCCCATGACTTCCGTCCTATTTCTCTCCTCTCTAACCTTTCAAAACCTTTAGAGCACCTCGTACAAACAACTTTCAAACTTCCTAGATGAGCACTCCCTTATTAACCCTCTCCAGTCTGGTTTTCGACGTAGCTACTCAACCACATCCGCTCTGCTGAAAATAATCCGCAACCTCCAAAGCGCCATTGAACGTCGAAAACTGACTATCCTCATCCTTTTAGATTTCTCTAAAGCATTTAATACAGTTGACATTAACATCTTCCTTACCAAACTACAACATCTCCTTCTATCCAACAGTGCTATGGGCTGGTTCCAATCCTTCCTCTCAGATCGGTCACAATACGTAGTCATCCCAGATCAACCTCCACCCAAAACACTGCCCTTTTGTTGTGATGTCCCTCAGGATTCGTCTATGTCCCCTGTTTGCTATCTATATCAATGACCTTCCCCTCCTTATCACTCCCAATACCATATCTATGATGATGATTTCCACGTTTCCCTTTCCTTCCCGCCTTCTGACCGATACCATCTCCACATCACAAAAAATCTCCAAGAGGACTTGAATAGAATAAGTCATTGGGCTGTAACTAATTAGGTGAAATTGAATGCAGAGAATACAAAGGCAATGGCAAAAGGTTCCAATCACCTCTTTAAAACTGTTCCTAACATCCTAAATCCGTTCCTAAACAATAATCTCATCAAATTCTATCCAACCATCAAAATCCTTGAAATCACTTTTGACCAAACTCTTTTCTGGGAAAACCATATCTCCGATATTTCTTGTTGTGCCTTTTCCATCTTAAAGAGGATAAATTATCTTCGTCACCTATTCCCATTTGAAACCTGAAAACTCAGATAAAGAATCAGAAAAATAGATTTAGGGTATGGATATATTTAGAGATTGCTTCTCCTCCATATTTCCAAAGCTCAGCCGGGATTCCATCCACTCCTATCTATGTTGTCCTGAATGTCGTCTTCATCTGCAGGTTTTAACTTTTCATCATTGATATTAGTCTTTTGGTGTTTGACTTACTGAAAATTCGATGGGCAGAAGCAGAAGAGTTATTGTTTCAAATGGAATCCCAACAACATTACCATCAACTGTTCAAAAAGAACAGAGACCGCAAATTAATCTTCAAAAATGTCTCCAAATTTTATGATGAAGTAGAATGCTAAGTATCAACTGAAAATTAGAAAACGCTCTATAGACTGCCTACAACATATTGATTTTCACTGTTCTGGAAAAACAGGCAATAAGAAATTAAATAAGGTTGCACACAACACTCAGAAAGACAAAGAATTCCAATCCAGAGAATAAGAAATATACTATTAAACAATGGTGTTAGAGAAGTTTAAACCATACTCTAGTAGTTGAAACGAGATTCAGATAGACCATTGTTAGTTCCCTAATGGTTATCTGTTGTAGGGATTAAAGACCCCTTCCTATCTGTGAACTGTATGGCAACATTGAATCAGTCAAAAACATATTAGAAGTTTTCGCCAATTCGGAATCAATAGAAATTAGGGATTGATAAATTATTTGCCACTTCTATAAATTTGTTTTATTGAAAACTAGTTTCGAATGTTATACATTCATCCTCAGTTCTAAAAACACACAAAAAATTCAAAGTATATAGTAAGGGGAAGTATTGCGATCGTGAAAATTTTCGAATTCGAGTTTTCGACGGAAATACACGTCCAAATGACCAAGTCTCGCAAAATGGTTTGTGTGTATGTGAACAGCCTAGCTCCAAAACTAAAAGTTGTGCGATACTGAAATTACGTATTTAAGGTTGGTATATGCATGTGATGTTACAGCAACATTTTCGTCAAAATCGACTAACCGGAAGTGCCACTTTATATAATCGATTTCACACCTTTTTACAATTTTCTCGAAAACAGCTCTAACGATTTTGATGAAACTTTCCTAAATTATTCTTCATAAAGACCTTTAACTTTTCATATATGTAGTATGTCAACGAGAAAATGGAGGGAAAAAAGTTATGATGAAAAGAATATTTTATTTGCGCATAACTTAAAAAGTATGCATTTTATAGTTATTTATGTATATAATTATATAAAAGATAATAAAATTATCTAAAAAACAAAAAAATAATCATCAAAATCGTACCAGTATTAACAAAGATACAGCGTATTTTATGAGGAGCACAAGACCCTAGATGGATAACCGATCGCGTCTGAAAGGAGACGGATGCGACTGAACCTCCTCCCACCAATCCGCCAATCTGTTGTAAATAATACGCTCTGTTATAAAGTAAGCTCTGTGCGCTGTTATAAAGTACGCTCTGTTATAAAGTAATAAATACTGTTATAAAGTAATTTAAGAATACAAAAGCGGAAATTAACTTAATAATTTCCACTTTTATAGCATTTAATGGAAAGAAAATATTTTCATGAAAACTAAACCGAAACTTTTAAAATATATTTGCAACTTGACGAAGTTAAAATATATAGGTAGTCTACAGAATTGTTGTACTAAAATTGTTTAAAAAACTGTTTTATTGTACTTAAGTGGGAGAAGATGTGAAGAAGTGAATGCTGCTGAGCTTATTTCAAGTATTGTTTATGTGAACTCTTTAAAATTATATTAAAAAGATGATTATTACAGGACGGTAAGAGAAAGTTATGTGATGCGCGCACCGCACCAGATTTTGTGTGTGTGTGTTTTTAGAACTGAGGATGAATGTTTAACATTCGAAACTAGTTTTAAATAAAACAAATTCACAGAAGTGGCAAATAATTTATCAATCCCTAATTAGATTGATCCTTCTATACAATAATACGGATTTAAACTCAATAGAAATTGTGTCCTGCAATGGAAGTTTGCTTCATGATAGTTCATTAACATAACAGAATTTAATCAATAATTTTTTTGCGAACAAAAAAATAAATATTACATCATACTTTCAAATGTTAAATATTCATTTTTGTACCATAAAAAACAAACAAACCTTGTTGACATTTCAAAGCATTATCGTGTTGAATTAAGGAATCTTATTTATTTTTACTGACCTCCATAGTTTTATAACTACGTAAGCTCAAATCAGAATTTGGAATCTGATTCATTCGAGATTTTATGGCCTTTTCTGCTTGAATATCAACTTGCAGTAAACTAACAATACTTTTTAGAATATTTAACTCCCAAGTAGGTATACTTTGATCCACAGTCATTTCTTTGATCTGGAATAAAAATATAAACCTTTAATACTAATCATTGGACAGTTCAGTAATAATAATACAAAGTTTTGCAGTTTTACTTACAATCCCATCATCAAGGTAAAGCTCAAATGGCTCAAAATGGAAAGGTAGATTAATATAATTAAGTGACTCATCTGGGATGTATGTATCCCAACCATTACTAAGATTTCTATGTATCTCAGAATATTTAGCTCCTGTGATCTGAATAACAAAAGAAGTTTTAAGGCGAATTTTTAAACCGTAATCAGTTTTACGGTTAGAAATAATAGTGGGTCACTTACTTGAAGACTCAGTGTAGAATCAGACTTGGCTTGAATATTCAGTTTTGCATGCATCAACACACCAGAAAATTGGTTTGTAATCTGATTAAGTCCAGTAACAGTTCTTCCTCTGACAGTATAACTATATTGTGTACCAGGTCTCCAGCCTGTGGATTTAATATTTATTTTGTTTCAATAATCTTTTCACTGATCAAAAAAGAAAAGATAAGTAGCCCACATCATTAAAGTGGGTTCTTAAAACAGTTTTTAAGAAATTGCATTTTTGTTTAGTCTTTTAAACAAAGAAATGTAGAAACTTATAAATCTATCGAAATAGCAGTTCGGGCTTCGAAATTTTAATTTTTTTTTTAAACTTTTACTCTTACAGGAGGGAGCTTTGGGAATGTTGGAAAAATATCACAATATCGATATTTTAAAAGAAATATGCCGATATATTTGTCCGATAGTTGCTCGATATGTCGTTATATCGATATTAAAATTATCGGAACTTCCCTTTTTGGTCCCTGCATGATTACCGGAAGTGGTACTTTACTTGAAGGTCATTCTTGATTTTCATCAAAAATTATATTAAAATATAATGCAATTCTTTTCAAATTTGGTATTTACGATTTTTATATTCGTTTAAATGACATACTAGATTTTGGTCTAAATTGGCAAACCGGAAGCTGTACTTTACTTGAAGGCCATAATAAATTTTCATCCAAAATTATATTAAAATATAATGTAAAACGTCTGAAATTTGGTAAAAAGGACTTTTATATCAATATAAATAATACACTAGATTTTGGTTAAAATTGGTGAACCGGAAGAGGCACTTTATTTGAAGCTCATAATAAACAGAAATAAAAATTATATTTAAATTAAATATAATCATATGGTTCGGTGATAAAGGTTACAAACGCAATTTTTTTTACTCTAATTAAACAATTTTATTGTTTTAAGCATTAAAATTGAGTGTAAAATACTTGTTTCCCTCCCCCTTTAGTGAACCGAATTCTGCAGCAGGAGAGTACGATATAAGTTCTTACGCTTAAGATATAGAAACCGTCGATTTCCAATGTTTTATCTAGTGACATAGACAGTTCTAATATTATTGTCACGGAACACGAAGAAATCTCTTAAGAACTTCCTACCTACCGAAAGAAAACTACATATAATAACGGAATGAAACCTTCAAAAACAAGAGCTTTTGTGTGTGTATCAATAGACGTACATCGCGACGCCTAGGATCGTTTTTGATATACTGATATCTTCGAAAACTAGTAACCAAATTCAAGATCACTAATGAGCCACTGATTTATAGTTTAATAGGCATAAAAGGAAGTCATGTGTTGTCCGAATGAGATATTTTTGATAAAATATTGGTTTTCGATACTCAAAATTTAATATCGATTTCACGATTTATCGGATAAAAAATCCCTAACGTGAAGAAGCAAACGACAGTCATGGATCAAATAATATTTTTTACACGTTCAATGAAGAATAACAATTAAAAAAAAAGAAATTATTATTGAATATATCAATATTAAGATTAATAAACACGATCTATAAAAAAAATAAAAACGATTCTGATATTAAAAATTAAAAATGAGAATGGTTACCGTAATAAAGGTGAAAGCACTCACAAGGGGAGGGCACAGTCAGTGGGTCACCAATTTAAACCCAATTTTTTGCGGTAATTCTACATCCAAAATATTGGACATGTGTCCTGGAATTCGTTCGAATGGGCCCTATGATCCGAGAAAACAAATAAAACACGCTGAAACTGCTTTATTTTTATCTCGAGTTTGGAAAATGATATCGACGTGGTTTTTCCACTAAAACATTCGTTTTTTACTTCCTTGTACGTAGTAGAGGAAGTATTAATAATCGCGAAAATTTTCGGTTTTCAGTTTTCAACGGAAATATGCATTTTGACCATCTCTGAATCCATTTTGACTAGTTTCGTCGTGACGTCTGTACGTACGTTCGTACGTATCTCACATAACTCAAAAACGGTTAGCCATAGAAAGTTAAAATTTTGTATCTAGGATTACTGTATAATACAGTTGTGAACCTCCGTTTTTTGGTCATTGTATGATTACCGGAAGTGGTACTTCACTTGAAGATTATTACTGATTTTCATCAAAAATTATATTTAAATATTACGCAAAACTTCTCAAATTTGGTATTTAAGACTCACATATTAATATAAACAACATAATAAATTTTTGTATACATTGGAAAACCGGAAGTTGGACTTTACTTGAAGGTCATATTAGACTTTCATCAAAAAATATATTAAAATATAATGTAAAACGTCTCAAATTTGGTAGAAAAGACTTTTATAGCAATATAAATAATATACTAGATTTTTGTTAAAATTGGTGAACCGGAAGAGGCACTTTACTTGAAGTTTATAATAAACAGAAATCAAAAATTATATTGAAATTTATTACAGAGATCATATATTTCGGTGATAAAGGTTATAAACGCATTTTTTTTTTCCATTCTAATTAAATAATTTTATTACTTGTTTTAAGTGTTAAAATTGATTGTAAAATACTGGTTTTCCACCCCATTTGTGAGATGAACAAGTCTGTAGCAGAAGAATAAGATATAAGCTAAGTAGGTTTTTTTCACTTAAAATGTCGAAACTGTCGATTTCCAATGCTTTATCTAATGATATTGACAGTTTAAATGTTGTCTTGGAACACGAAGAAATCTGTTGGAAATTTCAGTTATTATGAAACCTCCAGAAACAAGAGTATGTCTGTGTGTGTGTGTGTGTCTGTGTGTCAATAGATGGATGTCGCGACGCCGAGTATCGTTTATGAGATACTGCAATCTTCGGAAACTAGTAACCAAATTCAGGATTACTTTTTGAGCCAGCAATTTATATTTAACAGGCGTACAAGGAAGTCATGTGTTGTGCACATCAGATATTTAATGCATATTAACGCAAAAATACAAAATTAAAAAAAAAAAATTGTTCTTTGATCAACTAAAGTGAAAAAAAGTTTAGATTATTGAGTAAACATCCAAAACTTATGGCAGATTTTGTTTCAGGACACGAAGTTTTTAGTAAAAAAAAAAAAAAAAAAATGAATTTCAGATTCACCAGAAAATTTTAATACAACGGTTTTTCAGAGTGATAAAACCAAATCTGACACTAGAATGAATAAAAAATTCTTTTAATAGACTTCACTCCGTATAATAGAAGAATATTGTTTATATTACATTTAATTCAATAGAAACTTGAGATCGCTCTAAAATTTAATTATTTCGTTTAAAACATTCGATAACTGTAAAATTTACTATTTCTGGCTCTCAAATAATGTTTTTATAGTACTTATAACTCTTTAAACCTGACCTTAAATTCTCAAATTAAATATCAATTTAGTATGATATCCTGAGTAAGGTCATTTACTAAATACCAAAAAACATTAATTGAGATCCATAAATAGTAAATTTTAGAGCTATCCAATTTTTTAATGAAACCATTGAATTTATTTAACCAAAAAGCAATTATTTTTTAAATTTGTTTTTTTCTTTTAATATTCACTGAAAAAAAATATATTTTGGTGGAAAAACCACATCGATGTCATTTTCCAAATTCGAGATAAAAAAAGTAGTTTCTGAGTGTTTTTTCTCTCTCTCATGTCTTAGTGTCTTATCTCTCTCGTCTTCTAGAGCCCATTGGAAAGAACGCTGAGAAACGTGTAAAATATTTTTGGTTGTAGAATAGACTGTGACATAAAGTTAGACCTCCTGAGTGCGCCGTGGTGAGCAATACATCTCAAAAATGTTCGATTTTATTTTTCTATTTTTCACACATATCTTTACAATCGTAGATTTTGAGAAAAAGTTATGGTATAAAACTTGTAGATGGTAAAATTTACTATAACTTTGATACCTGTAGTTTTATTCCATGCCCATTGGCTTTGGCGCTATTGTTGGCCAAAGTTAGGCAACATTTTGAAAATATATTTATTGCAGGATTCTTTGAAATACCACGAAGAGCAGCAGAAAATCTTGTGGAATGCCATCATAAGAAAAGATATCCAGTCGCAGCCTTATGAAATAAGTGCATTTAGGTTTATTCGTAGAAACACAATTACAATGGAAGGATTTCAATTTTTTTTTTAATGAGTTTCTTACATCTAGAAATAAAAAATTTCCACTGTTCTTTTTATTTATTTTCAAACTTAAACAACAATTCAATTTTTACCTAGACTTTGCAACAGGTACAGTAAATTTCCTTAAAAAGTATATATTGAACTATTTAAATAATCCTAACCACTTTATTTAAGAAAAAACCTAAAATTTTCAAAATCTTCAATACTCAATATCATGCAAAGTAGCTACCAGGCGAAAAACATTGCGAATTAATTTTTTTAAGTAAAGTAAATTTGCTAAAATTTGAGCTCTTTATATTCACTAGTTCCCGAGATAAAGTTTTTCAAAGAACAATTGTTTTTCCCAAAAAAACGAAAATTAAAAATTTATTATGGTGAATATCGTGGAAGCTGCTCTTGCTACGAAGATAGTCATAATAAAATACTTTATGGTGCAATAAACTAGCTCTAATGTGAGTGGTTATAGACATCTATACGTAGTTGCCGAGACAAACTTATTCTAAAAACCCTGGTTGAGGACTCACTTCAAAACCAAAAAAAAAAAAAATCGTTAGGATCTTAATTGCAGATAATTAACTCCTCTTTAATCTGGAATAAAATAAATATTAGAATTTATTCGAATAATGCATCGTTCACAGATATGAGCACAAAACAAAAAAAATCTTTTTTTTTTTATACATACTTTCGGTAAAAATTCGACATTCGACAAAAAAAAAAAACATAAATGAACAAATTTTCAGTACTCCAAAACTTTCCTCCGAGATCCCTTTCTGGTCTCAACTGGGTTCCAGACGTTTTTCGATTTTCAATTATGATTTTTCTGTCAATCCGAATTCAACAATCTAAGTACTCATTTTAAAGAGAATCTAATGTTTTTTAATTTATAATTGAATAAAATTTTCGCTAGGGTGCGTGTTTAAATATTATAGGCCAAAAACTGAAAAAAGTCCGAAAATTTTGAGTTTTTCCCCATCCTCCCACCTAGGCTCACGACTTAGAACGGAGCAAATTTAGGTTACTATTATCTGATGAACAGATTAAAATCATTTCCAGCTTTCCAACACTTACTTCCAACCGCGGTGTCCGATAGGTCTATGTTAAATGATCTACTATCTTTGTAGGAAGAACAGTTTCCGTTATAGTCGCCAAAAGAAATTTTTAAAAATGGTGATTTTTCGTTTTTTGGGAAACAAATTTCTTTTTTAGTAAAACCATCTCGATACCTAGTAAACGTAAAGACCTCAAATTTTAGCAAATTTATTTTACATTAAAAAAAAAGAAAGTATTAACAATGTTTTTGGCCCTGTTGGTGATACTAAATGAAAAATGAGCGAAAATTTTGAGTTTTTTCATTTTCATTTTCATTTTTTTCTTAAATAAAGTGAACTTCCGATTATTGAAATAGTTCAATATCTATTTTCAAGGATATTTACTGTACCTGTTGTGTAGTCTAGGTAAAAATTGAATTGTTTTTTAAGTTTGAAAAAAATAATAATAACAATAAAGAAAATAAAAGTGGAAACTTTTAACGGGTAAACATTTTACTTTTTGAAGTAAGAAAATTAATTAAAAAAAAAAATTGAAATGCATCCATTGTAATTGGGTTTCTATATTTATATTAGGCTATAATTATAGAATATCGGTATTAGATTTATACCTAACTGCACTTGTATCAAAAACCTACGACTGGACATCTTTTCTTCTGATGACAACAGCAGTCCACAAGATTTTAAACTGCTCTTCTTTTTCATCGTGGTATTTCAAAGAACCTGCAAAAAAAAAGAGTACTGATAACCTTAAGAATTTCGACAATGATATATTTTTCAAAAGTTTGTATAACTTTGGCGAGCCAATGGTAATGGAATAAAACTGAAAGTATCAAAGTTATAGTAAATTGTATCCTCTACAAGTTTTATTCCATAAGTTTTCTCAAAATCTACGATTATAAAGATATGTGCGAAAAATTAAAAACAATCGAAAATTGATGAGGTTTATTGTGCACCACGGCGCACAGTTCTCAAAACATGGAAAAACCCTGAATCGCAACCCTCTTAAAATGCTGATGTAAATCCCATCATTTTAGAATAGTTTCCGAGCCAATTTCTTGAATTATGGGAGGAAATGGTATTTTTACAGCTTAGCTCAAATTCTATCTTAAGCATGGAATTTGATGTCAAAATTCTGAGTTCACTTCATTTCTATTAATTTATTAATGAATATTCAATGATGCTGATGGTATCTATTTGACATATGACAATTATGGGTGTTTGAAGGGCTTTTTTATATATATTTTTGTACTTTTTTTGAATTGTTTAAAAAGCTTTTTTTTAAAGTGTGCATCTTTTGTGCGCGGCCGAGCGCTATGTTTCTTCAACTAGTTTCTCTTAGCCTATTAGCCTTCTATTTACGTCAGGAATCCGTATCCAGCAGCGTTATTTGCGAACTATTAGGTATTTTGATTATAATTCGTCAAATCACTGTTCTGATTGAATGTGTCCAGAAAGAGATCTCGTTGGAAAGTTTTGGAGAAGTTCTTAAAATTTGCTCATTTATATCTATTAGGGGGCAGATTACGACTTTCAACATTTCCATCTCAAATTTTTTTGGAGGTATAAAAAAAAATGCAAAAACGTGTTTTTTCTTATATTTTACTAAAAAAAAATGCAAAAACGTGTTTTTTCTTATATTTTACTAAAAAAAATGCAAAAACGTGTTTTTTCTTATATTTTACTCACAACTTGAAACCACTAATTCGAATAACTTCTAATATTCATTTTACGTTAAATTAAGCAGGATTGTATTACCTACAATTTTTATTCTAAAGATTATTAGATTTGGCGACTCTGTTTTAAAGTGAAAACGAGTAGAAATTAGGAGATACAATGTAGTCCAGTCAAATGGGGACCAGAAAAAGGATGGACAATTTTGGAGAAGTTCTAAAAATGTAATCATATATGTTTCTTGGGGTGCTGATTATAAATTTAAACTTTGCCATCCCAAATTTTTTTCAGAAACTATAAAAAAAATAAATAAATTTTAACATTCGTTTCATAATGTTATTGCCATGAAACTGCAAAACTATTTATATGTGCAACTGTATAGTTGGTATAATATGCCTAATATTGTCCACAAGATTGTTATATGGTGGCACTATAATTTCAGCTGCTATTCAGCCAATTGGGATGCTCACAGAAGAAACAGAGGAAGCTAGGTGAAAAAAATATCGAGGGTATCGACTAGGGCATTTCCGAAAGTTGAGCACGATTGCTACCAATGAGGATGTCATCAACACACCTAGATATATTATATGCATCTATTAATAAATTAATAACAAACTAAAAACGAAAATTCTTTGTCTCAATGTTTTATTAAATTTTACAGTAAACTAATCCTTTTAAGGTATTCTGTTACCCAGCTCAAGCCAAGCTCATAGGAGTGAAGGTTCAGAATGCAGGATTCTGGGTTAATGTTATCCTGGGCCAGTTCATATTTATTTTGTGGTGGCTCCATGAATGTTGATACTCCTACCCTGGTCAGTAAAAAGTGACAACCTCTAGTTATCTGTCATTGGTTGGATAAAAGGCCTATCCAAAACTAGTTCTTCCACCTAAACCAGCACCATTACAAGCCCGCTTATAAATACATGTTGATATATATAAATATATTCATCTGAAGAGCCACTTTTTCAAATGAAGATCCACGGAAGAAAGGGGGGAGTGACTCATAGTGCATTTTGAGCAAACCAAGTTTTAAAGTTTGGAGCTACTACTTTCTTCAGTCTAAGGTGTTCTTCAAAAGCTTCTAACAAACCAAACATCCACATTCCCGGCTGTTTCTTTTCACACTATTATTCTACTGAACGATATGAACATATTGATGAGTGTTATTAATACTTCATTTTTTATTCTTTTAATAAAAAGAAATAGATAAACTAAATAAATATTACTTTGTTAGATTTATTTTTATTTTTAAAGGAATAAAACCATCTGATTATCAATGCCTATTTCTAATGTTAGAAGTTACTTTATTATAATTTAATTTTTTTTTTTCATTATTTGTTAATTGGCCAATTTATAATTTATCTACTCTAAGGCTCTAAAGCCGACCAACCAATGCTTGTAATGTTATTCTAAAGGGACTTGTCCTAGAATAAATAAAGAGTTTATTATTATGTTTTTATTCCTTCCTTCCTCTCAGATTTCTGGATTCACATCTATGTCCCGAAAAAACAATCAAGAGAATGCAGACGATTTTATTTATTTAAAAATTTTCAGACAATCCTGCAGATATCCAGTAGGACTGCCTTCTGGGCTAATTTTAATTTTTCTAGGTTGAGGCCAAGGTCTTTCGTACCCTCTCTTGTGCTTTATGGTATCTAGTATTATTATAGTATATTATTATGCAGCATATTATATTACAGTATATTATTATAACTACATTTCGGAAAAAATGTGACTTCCCCTCTCCCTTCCATGGGCTTTTTAATTATCATAACATTAAAGAGGTGGTGATATCAAGCATATTATTATTTTTTCTTTATTGTTGTATTAATTGAATAATTCTGTCAGAGCTTCTTCAAACACTGAATTCCTCAGATACATAAAGCAAGCCAAAACTATACCTAATAGAAACATGTTAAAGTGGAAAATTTATAAGTTACTGAAATAATATTAAAATATGAGACGATGGTGGAGGTGTGTTCAAAAAATAAAAACACAGAAAGAAATGTTTAACATCAGCTTAAAATGTTTAATATCATTTCGGCTTATTTTGTAGGTCTTCAAGCAAGGACAACAAAAACAACATATAGGTTGTATTACGTAGTTACATATAAATACATTGGAAACCCACAAAAAGTGGAGGCCAAGAGTAAAAGTAATATATATGAAATCAGGGAATAAAATATATCAATTTACTTATG
The DNA here is from genome assembly GCA_948150685.1 of Rhaphigaster nebulosa. Classification (NCBI taxonomy): domain Eukaryota; kingdom Metazoa; phylum Arthropoda; class Insecta; order Hemiptera; family Pentatomidae; genus Rhaphigaster; species Rhaphigaster nebulosa. The sequence continues at coordinate 74,574,412 of OX411306.1, read as the reverse complement.
TCATAACTCTGATTTTCTTTATATTATTTTTGTACTCTCCCCTTCTACATATTTCCAATATATTTATCTGTTATTTGTTTGTTCATATGCTACTTATATTTTGTTTTTTATAGCATTGGAGAAGACCTTCACAGTAGTCTGAAACGACAGCACAGATTTTTTTTAAATTTTTCGATCCCACTCTAACCATCATAATGATAAACCTATTCTGCTTGACCCTGGAACTTTATTTATTTTCAAGTAGATACTGTTTTGTTCTAAATATGAGCTATATTTTAAAATAATAAAAATTAAAAATAATTCTACACAACAAAACTTTAAATTAATCATTAATACTCGTATATACAACATTTTGCAATATATTTAGTAGTTTTCAACTAGCTGGGATCGATACGTATTAGAATAAAGTATTGAAGAAAAAACCTTTATACTATTGATCAAATTTCCCAATTAATTGGAAAAAAGTAAAAATATAAATACAAACACACATACATATGATTATTTAGATTTAACCAAATATTTATATATTTTTATTCCTTATATGAGTATAAATGTATGAAATATGTTAATTCTTACCATATTCAGCTGTTGCAATGCCAACTGCAAAAGTAATAAAGCAATAAAATTAGTTCTTTGATACTTTCACTTTGTCATAATGTAATTTAATGTTTTATTATTGATTTTAACTGTTGGAAATAAAAATATTCAGTTTAATGTAAATTTATTGGATAGAATAATTTCTGACTTTATATATACAATTTCTTTTCAGAAACATGCTAGGGTTATATATAATAATAATAAAAATAAGTATAAGAATAATTCTGTGGCCAGAAAGAATAATTCCAAAATTAAATCAAATTTCTTTTCAGAAACTGTTCAATGTTTAATAAAATATTTATTGATACATATTCCACTAATTAAAAAAAAAAGGGAGGTTCACAACTAGATTTTACAACAATCCTAAATACAAAATTTCAACTTTCTACGGCAAACCGTTTTTGAGTTATGCGAAATACGAACGTACGTACAGACGCCACGACGAAACTAGTCAAAATGGATTCAGGGATGGTCAAAATGGATATTTCCGTCGAAATCTGAAAACCGAAAATTTTCGCGATTACAATACTTCCTTTACTTCGTACAAGGAAGTAAAAAAACGCTGCAAATTATTGCACATTGATTTATTGTATCCAAATAGTAATATTTCAAAAATATCTGGTCTATCCAAGTGAAAGAAATTAAACAGTAGGCATCAAAGGAAAAGAAATTTGAAGCTTGTCCCAAGATGATCGCCGCGAGAGTGCCGGCTGAGATGGTTAGGACATGTAATCAGAGAGAAAAATGATACAGAGAAAATATTGGATGTGCAGTTCAGTAGGAGAAAAAAAGGTAAGACTAAGGAAGCTAAAGGAAGTGCAGAAATAATCCAAGGAAGGAAAAAGCAGAGAGATACGAGTTAGTCAGAAGCCCGATAGATAAGTCAGGAGGCCTAGGGATGATGACCAGCAACGCCGGAGAATTAGCCTAGGAAGTTCATACACTATATCTCACCTAATACTGGTCCGTATTAAATGATTTTTTTTTTTTCCGAAAGGAGACGGATGCGACTGAACCTCCTCCCACCAATCCGCCAATCTGTTGTAAACAATCCGCTCTGTTATAAAGTAAACTCTGTACGCTGTTATAATGCACGCTCTGTTATAAAGTAATAAATACTGTTATAAAGTAATTTAAGAATACAAAAGCAGAAATTAACTTAATAATTTCTACTTTCACATTATTTAATAGAAAGAAAATGTTTCCATGGAAACTAAACCAGAAACATTTAAAATATATTTGCAACTTGACAAATTTAAAATATATAGGGATTGTTGTACTAAAATAGTTTAAAAAACTTTTTTTATTGTACTTTAGCGGAAGAAGATGTGTATGCTGCTAAGTTTTTTAGAAGCAGTGTTTATGTGAACTCTTTAAAATTGTATTAAAAAGATAATTATTATAGGATGGTAAGGAAAAGTTGTGTGATGCGCGCACCGCACCAGATTTTTTTTTATTTTAATGCCTTGTTATGCTGATTCTAAAACACCTTAAATTTCCCCTTCGTCTTTATAAATGGCCGATTTATAGGCTTATAAGATCTTTAATCGGCAATTATATAGATTTTTTTTTTTACTGCCTAGTTAAGCTAGCTGATTTCAAAACACCTTACATTTCTCCTCTATCTTTATAAATGGCCGACTTATGTGCTTATAAGATCTGTAATTGACCGCCATTTTGAAATAAACAGACGGATGGTAATGTCGAGTTCCGGGGATTATCCTGGGGTGCCTTCTGACACTGGTGCCACTCTCTCAAGAAAGTCGGTCCAGTAGTCTCGGAGAAAAGTACGCGGACAGCGTACGGCGTACTGACGGATTTTTTTTTAATTCCATATTTGGATTCTACGTATCTTGAAACGTAAAACCTCAAATTTTGAGGGAGGATTACAAAAAATTTTTCCTTGGTCGATTACAAAGGTCTATTATTGAAAATAACAAACCAAAAAAATTAAAGAAAGAATAGTTAAGGATAAAATCCAACATGGAAATAATTCGTTTTATAAAAAGTTGCTAATATATATAACAAAAATCTGGTCCAAATAATGAAAACTATTTAAAGTTTTATTTTTTCCAGTTTTTATTATTCGATATTGTCCAAAAAAAAAAAAAAACATTGAATGATGGAATTTAAAAAAAAATAGAAAAAGCACAAGTATATATACTTAATACAATCCAAATAAAAAAAAAAAAAAAAAGAATCTTAGTGAAGGAAAAGAAAAATTACCAAATAAGCCAAAAAACAGAGAGGTCAACATTGTGTCATTTCCACATCAGCCAATACTAGTCAATAGAAGATTATATTTCCTATCTGCCTTTATACAGAAAAACATCATCATAAAATAGATCAAAAAAAGACAGAAAAAATCACCATCAGCATTTGTAAAACATGTGCTCTGATAACTTTATGCAGATCTAGGCGTTTCTAATAGACCTGCTGTTCAACCTGATGCTTATAACAAGATACCAAGATTTTTTTTTATTCTTATGTAGCAGTGATACAAAAATAATATTAAAATAATAAATAAATAAAATAATATTTCTATATTACTTTTATAATTCAAACTTTTAACTATTAAAATCTCTCAAAAGGGTGTATAAATTCAATTATTGTATTTCTAGAAAAACGAAAATAATCCTTTTATACAACGGTTCATTCCTTCATTATATGTACTCCAACAACTTTTCGGCCTTATTTGCCCACTTTCAAGTTCGATTACTTCTTTTCACACGTTCATGCAGTTTATTAACTAAAATCTGTGTCGTGATTTAAAAACCTTTAGACAAATTTTCTTCTCTGCATAATAATAATTTCCTTTTTGCCATTAACATTAAGTCTAAAATAATTTATAGCCCTATTCTACAATTGAAATTCAAACAGCTCACTTATATTTGTACTTATTTATTGTCTGTTTTGAAAAATCAGAAATGTTACTTTAGAGGTTAATATAAGTAGCACAATGTACTTTTCTAAATAGTCAAACCAACAAGAACACAACATCGAAACACTCTCTTTTTTTTTCATTTACAACCAAAGTTTCATAATCAGGAACATGAATTGTTTACTCTATTCTTAAAAAAACTAAAATGCTAAATAATTAAACTTATGCTCACAGAATTTTTTCAAAATAACACATTTCTTACTTAATGCAAGAAAATCTCTACCAAAAATTTATGAAAATGTTTGGTAGTGCAGTGGGCTAAAAACTATACTTTTTTACTTACTTGTACGAAGTATAGTAATCGCGAAAATTTTCGAATTTCAGATTTCCGCGGAAATATCCATTTTGGCCATCCCTGAATCCATTTTGACTAGTTTAGTCGTGGCGTCTGTACGTACGTTCGTATCTCGCAAATTATCAGACGACTATTATATTTAACAATTTTTATAACTATAATTTTAAACATTAGTTTAATATCAGTTAACTGTCTTTCTCAGGGTTCTCTAACGTCTTAGACCATACATATGGGAATCCTTAGCATGTGGTAACACCTTGTCACTGTCAGTGTCGACTGACCATTCACAAAAGATATTTTGTCTCCTACCGGAAAGCCTGTCAAGCTCTCTCTTATATTCAACAGTTTATTGCTACCATATTCTAGTTCAGATGTCAATTGTATACTTTAACTGAACCTTCAGAACAGCCTTCACAAGAAGTTCACATGAGCTTCCAAGAATTGTTCCTAAATAGGCCACCCAGAATTTAGGTGTAGAGGAAATTATCTCCCTCCCTCTGCTCCTTGCAACTTCATCCCCTCTCCCTTTCTCATCCCTATAAAGCCTTCTCTAAATTTACTATAGACACATTCCATATCAGAGTTAGCCATGATGTAAGATAGCTAAGATATTGTAACTTAGTTTGTAAGAAGCATTATAAATGTCATTGTAACATTTTGTTTAGACAATAAAAGTATATCTTAAAGTCTTCACTGTTGTGTGTTCGTTAATTCGCATAACTAAAAAACGGTTAGCTGTAGAAAGTTATAATTTTGTATTTAGGATTGTTGTAAAATCTAGTTGTGAACCTCCCTTTTTGGTCACTGCTTGTTCACCGGAAGTGGTACTTTACTTCAAGGTCATAATTGATTTCCATCAAAAATTATATTAAAATATTATACAAAACTTCTCAAATTTAGTATATATAATTTATATATTGATTTAAATAACATACTAGATTTTGGTCTAAATCTGGATTTGTGATTTTTAGCACGATTAGTATTCCTCCCTTTTGAGAAAAAAACAAAACAGTTTCAGGTAAAGTACCACTTTTGACTTGTACCGGAAGCGGTACTTTACTTGAAGGTCATGTTAAACTTTCATCAAAAATTATATTAAAATATAATGTAAAACATCTCAAATTTGGTAAATAGGACTTTTATATGGATATAAATGTATTTAATAGTTTTGGTTAAAATTCGTGAGCCGAAAAGGGTACTTTACTTGAAGGTCATAATAAGCTTACATCAAAAATTATATTTAAATTAAAAGAGAAATCATATATTTCAGTAATAAAGGTTACTAACGCATTTTGGTTTCCAATCCAATTAAACATTTTTATTACTTGTTTTAAGTGTTAAAATTGAATGTAAAATACTAGTTTTCCTCCCCATTTTTTATTGTTTTATTGTTGTCACGGAACATGGAGAATATCTTGGAAACCTACTGAAGGAAAACGACATATAACAACGGAATGAGACCTCCAGTAACAGGAGTGTGTGTGTCAATAGATGGATGTTGGGAGGCCGAGTGTCAATTTTCGGAAACTAGTAACCAAATTCAGTATCACTTTTTGAGCCACGGATTTATAATTTAATAGGGCTACAAGGAAGTCATGTGTTGCCCACATCATACATTTTATACAAAAACAAAGCAGACAACAATGAAAGTTATTGAAATTAATACACATATTCCTGCAGTAATTTACATTCAATGATTCATGTTCATTTTAAATCAATATTTATAAAAATTGAGAAATTTTGACAGTGATTGTTCTTATATTCTTATACATATTTGTCATGATAAATATCAACATTTTTAGTGTAATGTTCTGTTAATATCTACTAATGCTGACCAGTTTAAAAGTAACTGCTGACAATGATCATTGATAAAAGCAAAATCATTATCATTCATTCATAAACTAGTATATCATGACAAGTTTTAGGGAGATTTGTTTATTGCATACCTGTATTAATACTACAGCCCGTTTTTCGATATTATCTTCAAGCAATGGAGCGATGATAAGTTTGTGTTGTTTTTATAGGATAGAAGTTTTTTAGTATATCATATACTTCTATTTTCATTGTTATTAAAAATCAGGACTCCAAAATAACTGCGCACTTTTAATTGGAAAAAATCTTGTTCTAGCTTGGACTCTTTCTTAAGAACTTTTTTGAAACAGTTTATAGAAGAATTTTTATTACAAGTTTTTACGAAAACTTTTATGGTAAAAGTTCTTTGAGAACTTTTATAATAAAGCTTATCTAAGAACTTTTTGGCCAAGGCTTTTGTTATTATAGATGTTCTCATTATTACAGCTCTATATTACATAAGTTCTCATTATTAAAGTTCCCACTTAAATGTGGAAAATACTTATGGAATTGTGTCGACAGGTTTTCTTATCTTTATATAAACAAAATATAGGTGATTTTTTTAAAATTAAAGCAATTTTTCTATTGGAATTAAAATTGTGATATTAAATAAAATAAATAAAAATTAATTGTTTTTTTATTTGTACCTGTTTTATTTTGTTTGTGTGCTCATCTAATTAGGTTTATACTTATTAAGATTGTTTAATTTTTTTAACAATAACATTGTCTACCGAGATTTTCCCTAGTGCACGGTGTGCCCGTCGCCGATTTTTATCAAAATGTTTGGGTGATTCTACATATAAAAAGATCTGGTGCGATGCGAGCATCACACAAGTTTTCCTTACCGTTCTATAATAATTATCTTTTTATTATTTCTCAGCTCCTAAGGCCCATTGGACGAAACGGAAGGATATGAGTCAACTTTTTTTTCAATGCAGAATCATCCAAAAAATTTTGATCAAAATCGGCGAAGGAAACACCATGCACTCTCCTCTCCTTGTGAGACCTTCAAGCTTTGCGCCATAAGCATGTGAATACCTATATTTAAAATGTTTTAGTAGGAACTTCTAATAACAGTGTTGATTATTTTATTTTATTTTAGGGCGATTGAGTAAAAATTCAATAATCTAATGTTACATTTTTCCTTTTTGGTCCATTTTGTAAGTAAATTTCCTATGGACACCTCAGACTAAAATTAACATGAAAATACTACAACATATTTTGTTTAAAGTACAGAATTTATGCAATCTATTTCGCAACAAATTTTCAGTTAAAAATAATTAACAAACTTCAGCGAAAATAACAGACCTAGAAATCAAACAGAATGGGACAAGTGAACAAAACCTAGCACCTAAGAGGTAGTTTTAGATTTTTCTCAAATTCGGTTGAATAATCTAATGCTTGCTATAGGTAGAAAGATCTAATTTAGTTTGAGAAGTTTCCGGAAAAATGTAAGCAATTTCTTGGGGTAGCATTTACTAGGCCTAGTAATTGCTAGGTTTGTGGCTTTCATGTCGTAGCTTTTCTGCCTCCTCACCTTCATTTCTGATCAGGTGTCGGATAGACGTAGCTTGATTGTCTGTTACATATCCGCATCGCCCAACACTTTTTTTTTTTTTGTTTTTTAGTCTGATCACTGAAGAAAAATATCATCCAGTGATGAAAACGATGGCAGTGAGAAGTATTTCGACAGGTCACTCTTCGTTAGACTTTTAAGAGAACATCCAGAATTAATTCACAAGTCGAAGACACCGACTGCAGTTAAAACATAAAAAAAGGCATGGAAAACTATAACAGAACAATATTATCAGCCGTTGGTAAGAAAGTGACGGCTGCTAAACTAAATAAACGTCCATACATGCATGCATAATATTCGTAAAATAAAATTACACTTTTTTGGGTATAACGTATTTTTTAAAAATTGTATATTTATTTTATGAATCGCACATGAAAAAAAAACTTTTTCCAGGACAACTCAGTTAAAATGATATAAATGCATTGAAATGATATAAAGTATTGTTGCAGCATATTCACATTGTTCTTTTTCAATTTCCTCTACATGAAAGACATAATTGTCCTCATCGAAAACATCATTAAGAAATTTCACAATGTTGTGTAAAACTGTGCAACATATAATTAATTACCTTTGGTTCATTTTTCAATGATAAACGAACACAATTCTCCAAAATTGCAAACTTTCTTTTAAGCTGCCCGAAGCATCTTTCAATCACAACTCTTTCCCTGGAATGGCAAAAGTTAAAATTACTTTCTGCTATGTTAGAGGGTTGTTTGAAAGATGTTATTAACCATGGAAATTTTCCATGGCCGGAGTCTCCGAGTGAACATGCTCCACCATCAAAATGCGAAATAATCCCCTTAACAGGACTTCTGGGTCATATTCTTGCGTCATGAACACTCCCTTTCTATTCGCTCTCACACTTGTAAATCTTTCCAAGGGCATCACATGTACCTTGGACATTAATAGCTACATGTCCCTTTTGGTTGATGTACTCATCCCCAATATGATGGGTTTTGATTTTCATGTGGATACCGTCCAAGGCATCTATCACATTTGGCAAATGGAAACGTCTATGCCAGAGAAGTTTGGCTTCATTTACTTCTGCTTCCGCTGATAGAAAGTGGATCCATTTATGACATTTGTCGATTATTCGATCCATCCAAAAAAATTCGGTGGCTAAAAAATACATACTTTCAAACTCAAATCTTAACATTCCTTTGCAATTAAGTATTTCCTGACGTATTGCATACTCTTTTTGTTTGCACTGCATAAACTCTGCCATGTCTTGAGTCAAACTTACAACTAAGTTAAAAGCTAGCATGCCCTTGACCAGACTAAACAATTCCTTAGAAAATGCTAGCTTTAAAAATTAGAAGTTTCTCTTTATTCACATAAATTCCTAAGTTGAAACTTCTCAAAATTCTAGAATTCTAGAAAATTTTTAGAAATGACTAAGCCTAGTTAATACTAGCCTTTTTAATCACTTGAGACCTACCACTTACTTAGAAAAATATAAGACTTAGCAACTGCTAGGTTTTATTCACTCCACCCAATGGTTAATAAATAAGACAAAAACTAAAATAAAATACGTATACAAAATCGTCAATTGATTGTTGATGATTTAACTGTATTTGTGTGTACAATAAAACCTTAATGACTATTAAAAGACACAGGAAATTTTAATTAAAAACATAAGTGAAAAGGCAAACAAAATCAAAATTTATTTTTCTTTTGTGGAAATTATGATATTTACAAATTATTTAATACATTTTGAAAATATAAATGGTTCTCTGTTAACTTATCTCTACAATATTACTTGTTCCAATCAAAGATTCATTGAATAGCTCACATAGGATTTGCTAATGGTGCTAACAGGATTTTTTTTTAAAGAGTAATATCTATTTCCTATCAGAACACTGTCTGCCATTTGTCTGATTCGTTTTGTTTTGACATTTGGATTGCGAAAAATTGTCACATCATGAGTGCTTCCAGGTTACCGAACAACAATATTTCTGATTTTCAAATTTGCATCACTTATGATTGGTACATAATCTTTCCGATTACGGAAAACCCATGCTTGGTCACCATCTACAAAATACTTTTTTTTTCTTGATATAATTTTGTGGGAAGCCTTCATATCTTTTTCATTAGCTAGTGATGAAACTTAGATTTATTGAAATATAATTCATCTATCATAAATAAACATTTAGGACGTTTCAACAATTTGCCTTAAAACATTTAAATTAATTTGTAGCACTGTATAATTTACCTTATCGATAGAATTTTGGCAGATAAAGGTTCTACAAGCGATATTTATTTAAATAACTCATAAAAAGGAAGTTAAAGTTTCACCACTAATCTATGACAAAATATTTTTTTGGATATTGTTAGTCTTCAATAAATTATAAACAAGGTATAAGATCTTGTCTATATCCTATCTATTTATACTATTTTATCAATCTCCCCTATACCTTTTTAATGATTGTTATTTCATTTAATCAAGAAATCTATAATTCTAATTATTTGTACTTTTTAAAATTTATATTTCTATTAAATATATTTTTTTTTTTTTGTGAACAAACACCTCTTACATTATCTTTATTATTTGTCTGCATTAATATTTTTTTACCCCAAATAATTAGCAGACACTCTCTAGCGCAATAATATTTTTAAATATGTATTATGGAAAAACATACTTTAAAGTACTGCTAATTATTTTAGATTAGAAAAATAGCATAATTAAGGTAAAATAATTTAGGTTTTAAAATATTATTTTAAATTACATTAATAATTTAAAAATATATATAGTCTTGTATTCTCGAATTTTAGAAAAAAAGAAAGGAAAACCGAGAAGATGAAATAGAATTTCAAAATGTTGGTTGTTTGTGGGCAAAAAAATATTAATGCAGAAAAATAATAAAGATAATTTAAAAGAAGTATTTGTTCACAAAAAAAAAAAATCGATTTAATTTAGTAACGTAAACTTCCGTAAGTAGTAGTAATTTTATAATATAATTTATATTTCTAATTTGTGGTTGTTTAGTGTCTGTTTTATTACAATTTTAAACAAATGAAATAAATCAACAAATGAGGAAAGTTTACTTTTCACTATTCTATAAAACATAAGGTATATTCTTAGGCACTGTTTCATAATAAAGTAGTACAAGTGCAAGTGATAAAAGTAATAGTGGAATTGTTTGTTTTTAGAGTTACAGGTTATTGATCTTCATTACATAATAATAATTTTATTCAATTATTTTTTTATTTACATTTTTTAAAATAAAAAACTGAAATTATTTAAAATGTTATTGTATTTCAACATTTCACAGTGTAAGTCATAGTTGTGGTAAGTTATTGGCTCACTTGTACTTCTACTTATGAACTTTATTATGAAATAGGGTGCAGGTCGATTACGAAGATTCATTATTGAAAATAATAAACCAAAAAAGAACCATGAATTATACTAGTTACCAATAATTAAATGTCAAGTTCTTGTAGTTGCTACCGGGAGATTGCAGTCTATTGCTCCTATACATTTCAGAAAAACCACTGATGTCAAACATTTTCCTTCGCATACTCCTTAGCTCATCATCATCTCTGAGCATGTAAATAAAAATTATTTAACAATGAGACAATGACTCTTAAAACTTTCTTTATAATCCTGGAAACAGTTGATTTTTAAAACCCACTAAAGTCTCCATAAACATTTAAGAATGACCCTGCCACATAAAACCTGAAAAAAAAAAGTCATACAGACTGATAATTTAAAACTGAAAATACAATAATTAGAGATTGTGTTGGCTTTATTAAGGTGATTAAAGAGCATTACAGCAAAGTTTTAGTTGGAATTAGCTATGGGCAATATTTGAACTTAGTATAGGAGGATGAATAAGTATTTTACATAAACAAATGTACTTACCTCAATTTTGTCAGTAGCAATAGGTCTTCACTAACTCCCTCGTTTCTCTCCGTTGTGTTAAAAATAGCTGGTTTTATTAAATTGAAATTAAACCTAACGGCTACAATGGAAAGTCGGAATCTAACACAAAATTCCTCATTCGACCATCGGAGAAAATAATTTTCTCGTGGACAAAATACTTTTCGCTCCATCAGTGGATGAGCAACTAACTCATTGAACTCTTCATCACCTAATAAATCATTAATATCAAGCAATTCCATTTTTGATAAGTTAGAACAGAACAGAGAACACTGAAGCAACACAACAGAGTTATAGCTGATACGGAAGGTTCCTTGTATGGTTAATAGTTTACCTTAGATTATTCTTCAACTAAGTTTAAGCAGCCATTGCTGGCTGGTAAGTTTAACGTTAGTATTGAAAGTAAACTTTGTGTAATGCAACGGGTGATAATCAGTTTAATCTGAGATTTCAGATAACACAGCTTAAACTGTGCTGATACAACTGGCCTCAAGGCATATAGGACAGGCTGTTCTACAGCTTACCAACCTACTCTAATCAGAATGGGAAAGTCGAGATTCATTATGTGGGGCTGCCACAAAATAAATTTCAACCCACCCAGGCCGGATTCGAAGCGTTATGCTGTGACGCCTTAACACTCTCGGCCACCACGGTCTCAGAAGATGACCTTGTAAGTTGTCACAAATATAAATTGTTAATGTATTGCCCCCTATGGAAGAGGACCTTAGCATTAATGAAAGTAACAGGAATAATAAACTAGTAATCTGTAAATAATTTAATGGTAACTCAATATTTACAATGTTTATCGCACATTTTTATTAAAATTCATTGTATCACACATTCTTATTTCATGAAGTACATAATTAGAACTACTTAACCAAATTAACAGGGTAAGTACAAAACATTAAAAAAATGCATAAAATGAAATATATATTCCTTAAAATAGGATAAACACTAACTTTGGTAACTAAAATATATATATATATAAAATTAACAATTTAAAATAAAACCAGTATAAAAAATTATACTTAAATAAAACAAACATAATGTAATTATATAACATAATATATATTACTACAAACTTAATTTCATAAAATCTGCATTAAATTTAGAAATAATATGAAGTTAATAACATCTATAATCCATTCAATGGAAGTCGAAATGACTAGGCAAATCATTAAAAAAAGAAAGATAATAATAAAAAAAATCTGAATTACTTCGTATCTCCTAAACGTAAAGACTATAATACTGATACAAATTGTTCTACTGCTTTCACTGATCGATATTTAACAATTAAAAGGCAAGATTTAGGAACCAATCAAATTTCTAGTAGAAGCATATAAAGTTAGTCATAAAAAAAAAAAATGAATAGATTCTCTAAAACATATAAAATTAAGTTTATCTATTTTCTTTTTAAAATTCATTTCTGTGCCTTCATGGGATAAAGCTTGCACTCCTAAAGTCATATTTATACACACAAATAAAAACCTAACATATAAAAAAAACAATAATTTAAACTGAAAATATCATAATTCATAAAATGATAAAAATTAAAAGTTACAGATGGTATAGAAGTTAGTTACTACATAAAACTAAACTACATGCACAATGCAAAAATTACAATAATTTACAGATAATAAAGAAATAGGAATAATTACATTAATAATGGATTTAATAACAAATCAGAATGGTGATACTGTCCAACCAACATCGCAGCCATCCACTGTAAATGTTCTTCTTTCGAGCTTCCGGCTATCGTATTACCAAAATAAGGATATTCTTTGGTCCTACAATATAAATAAAAAACAATTTTCATAAGATGAATACTATAAAAAGGTAATTTTAAGAATACAGGCCATTATTATGTCCCTATTATATGTAGATATTGATCCCAAGGAAACATTACCCTTTCTGAAGGCTTCATTTAGTAATTTTGACCACTATTGTATGCAAAAGAACTTAAGATTTTGTACTTGAAAAGATCATCAATATTTGTTATTATATTAGTCATTTAAAAGTTTGAAACTTGAAAATGTAACTGTCTCAAATATTATTTATATCCCATTATTTTTCAAATCAATGGATAGCCAACTTTTAACTTTCCTCGAAAACTCAACTATGATTTAATATTTTTAATGGTCTTTACTTTCTTTATAGTTTTTTAAGTACACTTTATAGTCTCTGGTTTATATCTACTGAGCACTGAGTGAAAAACACATGCCCCATGTTGGCAGAATCATTACCCTGTACAAAAAGGAAACTGGTGACTATGCAGATCAAAGTGAAACCTCAAGAATCCTCCTTAACAGTTGTCTACTGCCGGCATCGAAAGCGAAAGGTGACAACACAGGTTCGTGCATTTTTATTTGACATTGCCATAAAACTTTACTGTAATTAGACGTTTAAAATGTTTTAGTAATGAGCAGAATATTTTCAAAGTTGTTGTCAAGATCTTCACGACTCTATGTAAGCTTTCTCTCACAATTTAAAAAAAAAAAAAATATACAGCTTTAAATTATAAAATTTAACCTATGTGACCAAAATTATAGTGATTAGGGATTGATAAATTATTTGCTACTTCTATAATTTTGTATTTATTGAAAACTAGCTTCTAATGTTATACATTCATCTTCAGTTCTAAAAACACACAAAAATTCAAAAATAAGCAATTCAAAATAGAAGTGGCAAATAATTTATCAATCCCTAATTAGATTGATCCTTCTATACCATCATGCCGATGTCAACTCAAAATCATTGTGTGACATCTGTGTCATTAAAATATTTTGGTGATGGTAAAGGCATCAATATTTTAGTTGATTCAATTTATGAAAATATTAAATATAATTAACATTAAAAAGAACTATTTTTTCAAGTACTAAGTATTGTTATAAAAGATTTTTTATAATTAACTAAAAAACATATACACATTTTCTTATATACTGCAATATTATTCATATCTCCTTAACCTCTTCCCTCTTCCACTTTCCTTAATTTTGAGTTTGAAAGCAAAATATATCAAAAGTCATTGCCATAACAATCATTGTCATTACCATGAGGTGTCCATGGTAAACATGTACATGAGGTGTACATTTACGGTTCAAAATTCAAAATTTGAAACAGGAAAATGATTTTAACGCCACCAGACGACCGTTCTTAGTACAAACAATTTTAAAAATGCAGATTTTATTGATTAATTTATTTTTTGAAGTTTGATTATTCAAAATGGTCTATGACATGACATGATTAATTCACAAAAAACAATTTTCCACAAGTGAAATCTGACGATTAGATTGATAAACTTAAAGAAAAAGTAAAAACACTGTATTTTTGTTTATATAATTGTATATTAACAATTATTTATTAGATTATCAGATAAAGTAACAATTTATATGCTTCAATATATCAAATTTTCATTTTTATTGCTCAATTTCTGAGTGTGCAGAACTTATATATATATATATATATATATATATATATATATATATATATATATATATGTATAAATACATATATACACAGTCAAACTTCTGTATATCGAACTTCCATATATTCAAAATCTTTATATATTGACCTTTTTTTAGAAACCTTGAATTTTTATTAGAAAAAAAATATTCTGTATACCGAATAAAATTTCTATATATCGAAAAAAAAATTACAATTTAAAAAATATACAATGTGATTGTCATCAAAAAGAGCCTGAAGTTTACTTATATAAGAATGGGTAATAATTAAATAAGAAAAAATTTCCACTGGTTTGTAAAACAATGGAAATTCAGGGAAGATCTTGTTCAGAAGAAGCATTCTTTTAAAAACGCTATACCATCTTACTCATGAAGATACAAGGTTCACATTTGACTGCATTTGTTATCTCATAACTTAAGCATTATACTCCATGCAGTATCTATTACAATATATTTGATAAGATGAAACAACATACACAGTAAACTATGAGTTGAAACAATTAAGTAAACAATTACAATAACATTAGAAATCACTCTAAATCAATAAATAAAGAACTAAATATAATAAAACATTACATCTCACCTTTTTACGGGATCCTTTTTATCTATAAATGTAATAGCCCACCTACAGAACAAAATAATAATGAAATATATTTTAACAAAAAGTTGGCCATTTATAAAAAAAGAAATAATTATTCAGACCATTTTATTGTAGTGTCATTTATAACCTATCAAACGACGGGTCAAATTTTTGATATTTAGTTTTCTACAGATCATTATGTTTAAGAGCCTCAAGAGTCCAAACAATGCATTTTCTGATATTGGTCTGTGCCACAATTAGATCTTAAATGGGGGGAATGATTTTGTATCTTTTTTTTTGTTTTGGATCCTAATATCAATGTGTACCAAATCGGACACCCTGTATGCAATAGCAGCGGCTCAATAGCTCAACGTGTTTTTCTACAGACTAGTGACAAGACGCCTTTAGTGATTTTGATGAAACTTTCCTAATGTCTTCTCTCTAAAGTTATGAGGAAAAGTAAATTTTATTTCTGCATAACTCAAAAAGTATAACATTTTTTGTAATATATTACAGAACCACTGAAATAATTAAATTCTAAAAAAAAAAAATCATCTGAATCGAACCAATATTAGTTAAGATACGACATAATGGACTTTTTACCCATGTTTATTTTTAAAAGCTTTTGTTTTTCAAAGTATTCTGCATCTGCTCTCATATAAATAAGTTCACTTATGTTTATTTTTTCGAATAATTTGAAAATAATACATCTACAACAATCCAGATACTCATTTGAAAGATAATTAAATTTTCTACAAAGCTAAACTTTGTTAAAAAAATTACAATAAACGTTATGCCCAAAGCGGTAAGGTATAAATCATAGGTGGGGAACGTGCAGGCTTTTGTGAACGTGGGGTTTTGTGCAGTCTTCATAAAAGCTACTTTGATGTGATTAAATATTAATTAATTCCAGAGCTAGCTTTTATGAAGGCCGCACAAAACACCTATAGGCCTCAATCATTTATTAAATGTTTAAATGAAATGAAATTATTCCAAATAGGCCCCTCTGTCCTGTAGTCTGCGGGGTTAGCACCCAGTATTTCTTGTGGAAAATTGTCAATTGCTTTCACCAAGGAATTTTTCAGGTTCTCCGAACTAGTAAACCCGTGTATCTCAAATTTCAGCACTGTGTCCCAGTGTCCCGAAAAAACTCATTTTTGTCCCAAATTTTCACCAAATCAATTAATTTCCGAAAATAATAGCCATAGAAAAGTTTCTATAACAGCTTTTATTTAAATTAAAATATAAATATGTGGGTTTAAACACAATGTTGGTTTTAATGGTTTTCATTTTCACATGGGTTTTCTCAAAAGTATACATGTAAATTTGGCTTTTACAATATATTTTATTTTTAAATAACACATATTAATACTGCAACTATGACCTCTCGAAAATCAAAGACATTTTATGCCTAACTATAAAAAAATTATTAAAAAAAATTAAAAACTTAAAAATTAAAAAATTAAAAACTATTAAGGACCCTCCAGTCCTTGAAATTTATTCATCCTATCGCCCCCATTGGTGTAACTAACCAAATTTTCTAGAGGATCAATCTCCCTTCTCTCTCCCAGAAGAACTATCTATGACAATGTGGAGGTTGACACCAGAGACTAATCCAAATGCTTTATACATTTAATTTTTTTTTTTTTACTTCTTATTTTTTTAAAATTATATAGGGACGGTTTGGCACCTTCCTGGGGGAGAGACGAGAGGGGAGGAGGAGGGCTGGCTCTCGCTGGAGATACCTATCTACACCTATGTTTTCTCCTCCCAATGAATGGATAATCTGTCCCAAATTGAAACTCAGGAAATAAGGTCACCGTGCCTATTGAAGCGAAAACATAATAAAAATAATAAACAAAAACAAAATATGCTCTTGTGGTTATATATTCCATTTAATGCTTTAAGCCGATCTTGGGCAAATTGTTTAAAAATGTATATATTTTTCAATTGATTAATTTATTTATTATGACTTATTTTTGTTTATATTTGACTAGGAGAGGGTCTGGCAGGTGCCTGGGAGGGTCAGTCTGCTTTTTCCGATAATAGTAGTCCAACTACTAAAATTTCTGATACTAGAAATTTTGAGTTGTGTCTCTTTAATTCTGGATGAACAATATGTTAAAATTATAAGGTAAAATACGCATACATACCTTGTTTGGGGATTTCTTTTAGGTTCATGACCAATGTACCAAATTATTTCTTCAATATTCCATTCACATAGTTTTATAGCACACTAAAACAGATTTACAATAATTATTATATAACAAAAGTCATTCATACTCCTGACAATTGATTTAATATTGAAAAAACATCTGCACTATGAAGAAATAATTTATGAATTATTTATAGTATTAGAAGCTGGTAGTGGGGTGTGGTCAGCAATGAAGAACAGACAAATAATAGACTTATTTTATTGTGTGCCGAAATTTTGGCCTAACTTTAAGCCATCACAGCTAAGAAAAACAACTCTGCTACAGTAACAGTATCAGTATTAAATATAATAACAACAGTAATATAAGAAGATAACTAGGTACTGTTATGAAGTTATAGGAGTATAAAAAATATACCTAGATAATTATGATAAAACAAATAATGTGAAAAGAAAGAAAGAAAGATTATGAATTATATATAACATAATAAAATATATGAAAATGACTAACTATAATAATTCTTAATAAGAAGATGTAAGTGTATCAAAAGTATATCAAGATTATTATGACAAAACAATTAATATAAATAATGAAAAATTATGTTGATAGATAATGTTGACAATTTAAATAATGACAATCAAAATGAAAGAAGGATGTGGAGGAAGGCAGAAGAAAAATACTTAATAATATGAAACACCTACCAACAGACTTGGAGATCTCTCTATACCAGTGCCAAGAATCGACAGATAGGAACGCTCTTGCAGCACATGATGGTGGACAACTAGACTAAGAAAAGCTGTTACAAAAAACATCGTGCGAGAAGGGGTTTGCTGACAAGGTACTAGTTTAAAACCAATAAACATTCAAGTACAACACCTGATTTAAAGGTTAAACTGAAGAGAATTGAATTGAGGTGAAGAATATAACAGTATAATGAAAATTGGGAATGATTTACTTATATATAAGAAAATTAATTTATACAAATTGTCAAAAAAATTGTGATCTTTTTTCCTAGGAGAGGATCGAGTATTTGAATTGTAACTGTATTTGAATGGAGGCTGTAGATGTAGGAAAGGTGCTGGGAGTTAATGGTTTGTTATAGGAAAGAACTTTGAATATTCGTTTGGCAAAGAATATTGCCGGTGGGTGGGAGGGAAGGGCCACTTTAACTTACCATTAAGGCGGGACACATGAGATCGTCTTGAGGTACCTAGGAAAAATCTTAAAAAGCAGTTCATGATTTGCTTCAATCAGTGCTCGTATATTGTATGTATAAAGACAAAATAAAAAAATAAAATACAGGTATGGATAATAATAAATCAGGGATGTTTTAATAAACTTAATATTTGGGAATAGGCTAAGGATAAGTTTTGTTTGTCAATCTTTTGATTTAAGGTGGTCTTACACGATTGGTATTTTGCTGGCATTCAAAACTACCTGTGCAGGGCTGCATCGTTCTGACAAGTCAGTTTTTCTTCTGATGTTTCGTTTATTATAGATTAAATTTTTATGAACTTTTACCAAATCCATAAAGGATCAATTAATACATTTAAGATAAAAGCTTAAAATACATTTTTAATTCTGATCTTACTGTTTAATAATTTTTTTACTTCCTTGTACGAAGTAAAGGAAGTATTGTATTCACGAAAATTTTCAGTTTTCAGATTTTAACGGAAATATCCATTTTGAATAGTTAAATAGTTAAATATTGTATTTAGGATTGTTGTAAAATCTAGTTGTGAACCTCCCTTTTGGGTCATTGCTTGATCACCAGAAGTGGTACTTTACTTGAAGGTCATAATTGATTTTTATCAAAAATTATATTAAAATACTAAGCAAAACTTCTCAAATTTAGTATTTATAACTTATATATTGATTTAAATAACATACTAGATTTTGGTCTAAATTGGAAAACCGGAAGTGGTATTTTACTTGAAGGTCATATTAGACTTTCGTCAAAAAATATATTAAAATATAATGTAAAACATCTCAAATTTGGAAAATAGGACTTTTATATCGATATAAATGTATTTACTAGATTTTGGTTAAGATTCGTGAGCGGAAAAGGGTACTTTACTTGAAGGTTATAATAAGCTTACATCAAAAATTATATTTAAATTAAAAGAGAAATCATATGTTAAGGTAATAAAGGTTACAAACGCAATTTGGTTTCCACTCCAATTTAACATTTTTATTACTTGTTTTAAGTGTTAAAATTGAGTCTAAAATACTAGTTTTCCTCCTCATTTGTGGGTTCAACAAGTCTTCATCATGAGAATAAGATATTAGTTAAGTGGGTTTTTCCGCTTAAAATGTCGAAACTGTCCATTTCTAATGCTTTATCCAGTGATATTGACAGTTTTATTGTTGTCATGGAATATGAAGGAATATCTTGGAAACTAGTACTAATAGGAAACTAGTAGTAATCTACTGAAGGAAAACAACATATGATAACGGAATGAGACCTCCAGTGACAAGAGTGTGTGTTTGTGTGTCAATAGATGGATGATGGGACGCCGAGTGTCGTTTTTACTGCAATCTTCGGAAACTAGTAGCCAAATTCAGTATCACTTTTTGAGCCACGGATTTATAATTTAATAGGCGTACAAGGAAGTCATGTGTTGCCCACATCAGATATTTTTTGTTTACTATTATTGATGCTGCCACTGTTGTTACATCTATTGTTATTTTGTTTTTTCTTAGCCCTAATGATGACCTAAAACTTAGGCCAAAACGTTTAAAAGACACACAATATAATAAGTTTTTTCTTATGTGTGTTTTTATTCATCGACCGAACCCCCTACCAAACTTCTCCTACATATTTTAATTTTCATTGTTTAATACATTGTCAACATTATTAATTAACACCAATTTTTATTATTTGTTTTATCAAAATAGGATATGCATGATTTTTGAAAATACCTTTCATAAATTATTTTTGTCTCAAAATTACCTAAAACATTAAATTATTCATAAAAACATTCTTATTAAATTAGAAAAATATATTTCCTTTGGGCAAGATATTTTGGCTATTCAAATGCGCCATTTTTCGTGGGATTTAAGTGACGTCACTTTTCATGTCAACAAAACTATTTAAACGAATTTGTTTTGGTGAAACTTGCTAAATTTGATATAATTCTGTGATTAGTAAAACCATGGAACAAGAGTGAAAATCTTCATATAAATAGTGTCTTGTGCCTATGTGTAAGAATACAACAGAAACTACACTAGATAAAGTATTTTTTTTCGTTCCAAAAGACCCAACCAAGCAAAGTCGTGTAAAGCAATTAAAAGAGATAAAAGTATTTCCAATAACTAGTTTTTATTGTTTTGAAGTCATTATAATGAATAAATCGTTTCCTTTACAATCAAATTTACAATTTTGTTGCTTTATGCTAAAAAATGTATCATAACTTCAAAAAGTTTTGATTGGACATTTAATAAATTTAATCACGCTAAATTTTTTTATTTGGGAGATATTTATTTGCATATCAATGTTTTTATGTGAATATAGTTAATATTTTTTTCTTTGTTTCAGTTAGAAGATACAGAAAATTATATGCAATACAAAATAATGAATCGTCATACAATTCCCGTTGAGATCTATAAAAGAAATATTAGAGATAGTAATCTAATTGTAACACATTCTAACGACAGAAACATATGCACCTATTTACTCGATAAAATAATTCGTATTTGTATACTTGACATTCTGCATTAATAAGTTATGTTTAGTTTTCCAAATTAATACAGACAATTATTAATATCTTCAAAACTGAATTAATCATCACAAAATTATATTGTAGCTTTTACTCCTTTAAATTCAGTAGATATGCGCTTTAACAAATTCTCTTTAAGCCATTTTAATTAATGATTTCACACAACACTTAATGAAAGAAACTGCGATATAATTCAATTTATCATCAATCACTTAAAGAAAGTATCCAGCAACCATATGAAGTAGTTATGCCAACATGAAATTTAACTTCACATCTGAAGTAATGAATCAACAGCATTACGTTTAAATATTTTAAATTTTGGGTGTATTTATTGCATTTTTGTTTAAATAAAACTTATTATTTAACAAAAATTGGAAAAGAAAAACTATTTAAGTTTTAATAAATAGCAATAAAGATTACAAAAAACAGAATATTTAAGCAAAATATATTTTTTATCTATATACCCTATTTTCTTGATATATTTTTCACACTCCTATAAATTCATACTAGTAGTTATCTTCTTATATTACTGTTACTGTTTTTCTTAGCCCTGATGATGGCCTAAAACTTAGACCAAAACATCAGTATACAATAAAATAAGTCTCTTATTTGTGTGTTCTTCTTTACTGAACCCACCCCTTAATCAGCTTCTCCTGCAATTATTTCTATGGCCAATCATACTTCCACTATTGTGATTTATTTATTTTGTACTGAGCTAAAACATAACATTGCGGAACGCGTTAGAGTAATCATAAACATGAAACAACAAGAAGTCATAAAACTTATTACTCAACTCATAAAGTTAAAAAATATAAACAATTCTAGAATGCTAAAATGAATTCAATAAACAATAATTATAACATGAAAAACCACTAACTGCCTTATCTTTGTAATAACTTAGTTTTGCTTGACTAAATTCAAAAATAAAAGTCTTGAATGATTTGCTTTTTTTGTCAGCAAATCGGACCTCACCAGACTTCGAGATAGGAGGTTTAGTCTAAAACAAACAATAAATTAGATTAAAAACCAAAGTTTAAAAATGAGGTACATATAAAATATTCCAATTTAAGACTTAATTTTATTTAGCATATCGTCACCTAATTATAAAACCTCGTAACTTCATATAAGTAAAAATGGAGTTACAAGGTTTTATAATTAGGGTGACCATATGTTGGTGAAAACAATCAAAATAAATTAAAAAGTATTTTAAAAAAATCTTAATTTATTCAAAAAAAGGTAAAAATAAATAACTATTATAATTACAAACCAGGACTTCTATTTATTTGGTAAACCCTACCTTGCCTTTCGACAACATGGGTTTTGGCGGAGGTAACATTCATAGAAGCATCTCTATCCTTTTCCAACAGCTCTGTTCTCTGATTTCAATCTTTCCTTTCCGATCGGTCTCAAGCAGTTGCTATTCCTAACCAACAGTTATCTTCCTCCCTTATCCTTATTTATATTTTCCTCAGGAGTAGCCCAAGGATCTAGCATTTCCCCTCTTCTTTTCATTTCCTATATCAATGACCTTACAGATTCAACTCACCACGATCTACGACTTCCAAATCTATTTATCGTTTCCTCCTTCTGAGTTACTAGTTGCGTTTGCCAATATTTAGAAAGATCTAGATAGGATCAATGTCTGGGCAAACCTGAATAAATTAAGATTAAACGCTACGAAAACTCAGGCCATTTTTACTAGTTCCAATTCCCTTATCAGATACAATGCCACCTTTCCTAATTTATTCCTAAATGAACATACGATCACTTTCAGCTCCTCTGTCAAAAACTTAGGGATTACTATTGAACAAAACATTTTCTGGAAATCCCATATTGCCCAAATTTCCCGACGGTCAATAAGTATCCTAAATTATTCCATCGTTCCCGCCATCTTCTTCCACAACCCACCGGTAAACTACTCGTGTCCTCACTCATTTTTGTGGTATATAGTGTGTAGTATATAGTGGCCTCTTGTTTGTATTCGAGAACAGATTGAAGCGTATCATGAACTGCTTTTTAAGATTTTCTTCGGTATCTCAAGGCAGTCTCATGTATCACACATTTATGGCGAGTTAAAGTGACTCTTCTCCTTCGCTCGCAGACAATATTTCCTGTACCAATCCATCAACTCCCAGCCTCTACAGCCTCCTTCAATTAGAATCCTCTGTATCCCACAAGAAACAAGACCACGCCTTTTTGACCTCTATATTCACTTCCACAGAAGCAATATAATCGAACGTTCTTTTCTTTTCCGCTCAACTATCCTCTGGAATTCTCTTCCATCATTCATCTTCTCTCTCCTCTTCAAATTCCACCTACAATATCTCCTAACATCCCATAAAGACTCTGTCCAATCATGAAATTTTAATTCAAGATTAATATGTTGATTAGTAGGAAATATTTGTTTCAATTATTATAGAAAGTTTCAACTCTGTGAATCATTTCATTATTTTTATATCCTCCAATCATGAAATTCTGTTTAGTTTTGAGTACTTGTTTTTGAAGTTGTTTTAACTCTGAATTGTTTTGTTGTTTTTATATTTTAATTTTCTTTGTTCTTTCTTTCTTTTCATTTTTTTTTTGTGTCAGTACAATTATATTTATTTTTATTTTTTTACCAGAAAAATGTTTTGTTTTTTTCTTTACTTATATATTATAATTGAGGTTATTTTAAATATCAATTGCCTTATATTAATATAATCTTTGGGTAGACATTTTTTCTGTTTTCTTTTTTACTTGCACATACTTATTATTCTTAAAGGATAATAAAGTTTATTAGTCCCAGAATAAAGTTTATTTTTCCATTCTATTCTATTATGCTACCACTGCCAATAATCTTTATCTCCGCTCAACAGCCATCTTCATTCCATCAGCCACCAGCGGCCCAGCTCTAGGGACTCAAAGATTAAAATGGTTTGTTCCCACTTTCACTTTTCACCCATAGAGGAATTCTTCCATATCTACAGTCATCAGGAGATGGCGGTCGCTCTCGGTGAACATATAAATCCCTGTCTTCCTCCAGAAGGCATTTCTTTGTGCCTCAAATGTGGTGCAGGCCTTTATTACGTGCTCGGGAGTTTCCGGAACTTGCACGTTGGGCATGGGGATCGACATCCTTGCCAAAGTTATGTAGCTCGGTCCAAAAGCCTCTACGCCCCGTGAGAACTTGAGTGGGGAAATATTTGTATATATATATATATATATATATATATATATATATATATATATATATATATATATATATTATTAAGGGGACAAAATCAAACTCGTCAGCAAAGTCCTGGAGCACTTGACCATTATCCAACTTCGCTCGATCCTCTGTGTAGCAAGCCACCCACGGCAATTTGGCTCAAACAGTGGCAAGAGAACCACAGATGTGCTGCTGAGAGTTTGTAGGGACGTGGAAGAGAGGGCGGAGAAATATCCCCAGACTACCGCTTAATCAGTATATGCTGTCACACTAGCGCTTAATCAGCACACATTGTCGCACTAGCGCTCTCTAGCGCCATTCATGCTAACTGCTTAGTATTCAATTGTAAAATTGTCTTCATTGGAATTATTAAAATTATTAGTCCATTTATTGAATATTATTTAGAATTATTAATGCTGCCGGCTTACGCTTGCTAAAGAGATAAAAAAAAAAAAACCTTACCAATTTGAATTGCTAAGGTTTTACTGCTTTAATTAGCTATTAATTATTAATTAGCTTTAATTAATAATAGCTGTTGACTTCCATTCACTCAAGAGATAAAAACGATCTCCCAACAGATCCTTATCAGTTGAGGCCGGACCCTTACAATAGTTTAAATTATTACTGCTTTAATTAGATTAATTTTCAATCTTATTAGACAACTCATTCACTTTATCTGCATTGTAATATTCTTCTCTTATTTTAAATTAAAATAAAAATCAATACAAAACAAAGCTGTATAACATATTTAAGCAATAAACATGCAATGAGGTACATAACCTAGTTTTAAAAAAGTGCGAAAACGCAGGCACATAGTTAGCAGGAATGGCACTAGAGATCGATAGTGTGAAGACAATTGATAAGGCGTTGGTCTAGGGAAGTTGTACCTTTTATTCTTATAGTTTTTACACTATTTCCACAAATGTCATTCAGAATGGTCCCAACCCTACATTGTTCACAATTGTTATCTCTTCAAGATGTGAAAAAAATAATAAAATATCAAAAAATCATAGCCATGTAATTTGCTTGTAACTGTTTCCATCAGGTGTTAAAGATATTGTTATTAATAGTAAACATTTAATGTTAAAATAATATATGAATACAAATTTCTTTTCAGTTGCTATCAGCTGCTATATATTTTGCGATCTGGCCGGATTACTCCAGCTGTTTGTTAGAATTTTATAAAATGTATAGATATAATCCGATAAATATTTTTTCAATTGATATTTTCCAATTTACAATTTAAATATGCATTGCCATCCATAAATTAATTAGGGATAAATGATAATTAATTTTGTTTAGATGACTATCAAATGTAGTCAAGTCTGATTTACCATTAATTATGAGCTAGTTGCTCGAAACAATACCGATAATTTTTTTTAAACTTGAATTGATTTGATAAATTTTCTATCTTAATGAAGTCAATGTTTATGTTACTAGTAATTTAAAAGTAATAATAATAATAATAATAGCAATGTCCTTTTAGTGTATTGGCATTTGGTGGATACAGGTTAAACTTGGTAGAGCAGGTGGCAACAGACAATAACATGAAAAACAACAAACCAGATATCTTATTAGATGATATGAATTAAAGGATATCCAGTTAGTGAAATGACAATATTCAAAAGACCATCACTACCAAAATCTCCAGGTATCAAGATCTAGGTGGATGATAAAAGACAATTTAATATTAAAATATTAAACTTACATGTTATTGTTTGGCTATAATATCCATAACAAAAGCTTTTAATTATGACTCTATTTGATGTAAACAAAATAATAATGAACGGATGATGAATTCTAGAAAATGCCATCAGCAATCCTCAATAGTAAGAATGTATCTTCCAAGAAAAATAGAATAATTATAATAATAATCATAACTAATACTGCAGCACAGGACTATAATTACATCACACTAAATACTCCTATACATTAAGAATAATCCTTTAACTCAAAATCAAGAATTTATACTTGATACATGGAAATTTTAAGAACTACAAGAAAGAAGTTACCATAGTTTGACAATAGGAATAGACTTGTGTCCATCTTTTATTTATTTGTGAAGTGGCATATCATTCCTGAAACAGAAGTAGTTCTATCAGGCATTCAGGAATAGACCATCTACACAAAGACTAAGACACCATAGATAAGGAGAAGCCATCAATGAAATACATCGACTTTGCCGAACAGCAACGGAATCAATGTAGTATGTTACATCTGGTTTTCAAATTCTGGCAGGTAAAAATAGCTGTTGAGGCATAACACTATCATAAACACAGCCCACTAACCATTAGCCAAGAAATTTAAAATTAAGGACGATATCTGCCCTTACTAAAACAAAAACAGTTTTGAAAGGCGGCGTAATAATGTGCATTTGGACCAAGCTATAACCGATCAAACCATCCTCCACAATAAACCTCTTTTCTTATATCAAAATTTAGTAGGAAGTCTGTAGTTAATTAAGGAAGTCTGTTGGCTTCATTATGATTTGAACATAATAAAGAATTTGTTGAAAAGTCACAACCGAAAGAAGAGAAAATTAAAAGCATCATAGAAATAGAGTTCTCATCATTTTTCAAGTCTAACCATTGACCTTGGTCTGGCTATGTGCTTCTTGCTAAGAAAAAGAGAAGTTGAAAAAATAATAATAATTGCAACCTATTTACAAGTCTGTAACTTGTGGCCCTCCCCTCACTAAGATGATTTAACTTTCTTTCTTTTTAATTTAACTTTCTTTTATTATGATTTAACTTTCCTCATGGACAATTGTATAGGGAAGAAGGAGCCAGGATTTGAATTCATGATACCATATTTACATACATCATAACTACAGCACTCTACTCTATCCACTCGGCTACACCTGCCTCCAATATTGAAATAACGATTTACAAATGAACCATGTAACCATTTGTAACACAATCTCTGTTTGAAAATTGCACTTAAAAACTACATTATTTTGAGTTGACATCCGCATGATGGTATAGAAGGATCAATCAAATTAGGGATTGATAAATTATTTGCCACTTCTATAGTTTTGTTTTAAACGTTAAAACTAGATTCGAATGTTATACATTCATCTTCAGTTCTAAAAACACACAAAAAAATTCAAAAATAAGCAATTCAAAATATAATTTGGCATTATTATACATATAAAATTAGATGCAATATAAATCAGTATTATAAAACATTTATGAATTATGAATTTAATTAAGACAAGAAATCAAATACATGTAGGTACTCACCAAGGTTTAAATGGATTATATCAAACAGAAAAGTTTGTACTGGTTTCTTCTCGCATTGAACTAACAATGAAAGAAGGTTGGATGTTTATAGGTAAACGGTTTAAGGGTCCAGTAATGCCAGTGAGTAATTGGTTTTTCCGTTATAGATGGGAATAAATTTAAGATTGGACTATTGGAGATATTTATTTGGTCATTTAAGCAAAAATCTGAATTGGATTTGAAGGATTTTATTATTTCAAGTGCTTCATACTTATTTAATTTGAGGCTGTTTTCAACGTGATGTATTAATTTAACTCCTGAGTTTTTGATGAATTAATGTGTTTTTTTTTTCCATTTAAATGAATTGCAAAGTTGGAATTGTCTGTCTTATTATTATATGCACATCTATGTTCCTTTAATCTCTGATTTAGCGATCTTCCAGTTTTGCCCGTGTATTTGGCTGCACAATCATTACAATTTAGTTCGTATACTCCGCTTTTTTGGAAAGGGTCTATTTTGTTTTTAGGAGAAGAGAAATATGAGAAAAGGGTTTTTTCCATTTTAAATGCAGAGTTTAATCCTAGTTTTTTCAATTAATTTCCGACTTTGGTGGTTATAAGGCTGTAATATGGAATCAATCAATTGTCTGTTTTTGTATTTGATTTTTTAAAATATGATTGATAGTGGTTTTATAGTATCCGTTATTTTTTGCTATGGAATATATTATTTCAATTTCTTTATTATAGTTCTTTTCATTTAATGGTACGCTCAAAAGACGGTAAATCATGCTATTAAAGGCTGTGAGTTTATGTGCTATCGGTCTCCTAGCTTCATTGTTTATAACGACATCTGTGTGGGTGGGCTTCCGGTAAATTCCAAATTCATGATGTTTGTTTTTTACTGAGATTTCTAAATCTAAAAAGTTTATGGTTTTGTTTTTTTCCAGTTCTACTGTGAATTTAATCGAGGGATGAATTTCGTTTATTTCCTTTAAAAAGTTATTTATTTGCCTTGTCGTACCAGATCGTAGGCATATAATGTTATCTACGTACCGATACCAGTATATATGTTGAGCTAGTTGAGAATTATTTGGGTCAAGAATTTTTTGTTCTAATTTGTCCATAAATAAATCTGCCAGAAGGGGTGAGAGAGGGGAGCCCATCGGTAAGCCTTCTTCCTGTTTGAAGAATTTTCCATCAAATTGAAAATAATTATGGTTTATGTAAATAGACTTCAAATTGTAAAGATCTAGTTTTTCTAGCGGTGATAGATTTGATCGGAAGATTAACTGTTATTAAAAAAACAAATACAAAAAAAGACAATTAATGATATCTATTCAACAACCCCCGAAGATAGACCCATCCCGAAACATTATGTTTTGATTCCATATTACAGCCTTATAACCACCAAAGTCGGAAATTAATTGAAAAAACTAGGATTAAACTCTGCATTTAAAATGGAAAAAACCCTTTTCTCATATTTCTCTTCTCCTAAAAACAAAATAGACCCTTTCCAAAAAAGCGGAGTATACGAACTAAATTGTAATGATTGTGCAGCCAAATACACGGGCAAAACTGGAAGATCGCTAAATCAGAGATTAAAGGAACATAGATGTGCATATAATAATAAGACAGACAATTCCAACTTTGCAATTCATTTAAATGGAAAAAAAAAACACATTAATTCATCAAAAACTCAGGAGTTAAATTAATACATCACGTTGAAAACAGCCTCAAATTAAATAAGTATGAAGCACTTGAAATAATAAAATCCTTCAAATCCAATTCAGATTTTTGCTTAAATGACCAAATAAATATCTCCAATAGTCCAATCTTAAATTTATTCCCAT
Organism: Rhaphigaster nebulosa; assembly: GCA_948150685.1. NCBI lineage: Eukaryota > Metazoa > Arthropoda > Insecta > Hemiptera > Pentatomidae > Rhaphigaster > Rhaphigaster nebulosa. Next base: position 74,545,099 of record OX411306.1, on the reverse strand, counting down.
CTATAACGGAAAAACCAATTACTCACTGGCATTACTGGACCCTTAAACCGTTTACCTATAAACATCCAACCTTCTTTCATTGTTAGTTCAATGCGAGAAGAAACCAGTACAAACTTTTCTGTTTGATATAATCCATTTAAACCTTGGTGAGTACCTACATGTATTTGATTTCTTGTCTTAATTAAATTCATAATTCATAAATGTTTTATAATACTGATTTATATTGCATCTAATTTTATATGTATAATAATGCCAAATTATATTTTGAATTGCTTATTTTTGAATTTTTTTGTGTGTTTTTAGAACTGAAGATGAATGTATAACATTCGAAACTAGTTTTCAATAAACCAAAACTATAGAAGTGGCAAATAATTTATCAATCCCTAATTACATTATTTTGAACTGTATTTTTTTTTCTGTTTAAGATTAGTCTTAGTTTTATTCTATTTTTACTTTTATTATAATTGTATTCTGTTATAAATATGTATTATAATAATGTTATATGATAATACTACAATTGAAGAGTCAAGTGGATGAAGATAACAGTCGAATTTTTTTTAATTCTGATAAAACTGAATTCAAATCACCTTTATCCACTGTAAGACAGATATGCATTGTCATCATTTGGCACCTTCATCAACTCAGTTCAGAACCAAATATTGAGTTTATGTTGTGAATGGAAGGAGGAAATATTAAAAAAATATAATTTCACATCCTTAGCCAGAGCAATAATTCAGTTTTTCCAAAACTATCACATATCATCTTTATCCACTTGTATTATAGTTGAGGCCAACTGTAAGAGAATTTTCTTCGAGGAGAAATAAATAGAATAATAAATAAAAATTCATAATACAAACAGGAGAAAGAATGCTTACCAAAGGCATTATTTCTTTGTAAATAGTATTATTTCCAAGAAGTAAGTAATTATCCTTTGAATCCGAAGAATCCCAGTATGCCCATTTAAGAACAGTTTCAAGAACCATCTCTGAGTGATGCAATGGCCTGCTAAGCACGCCTCCAAGAACACATTCAGATAAACAAAGCTCATGAGGAGCGAAATCAGTCTTATATGCCAGTAAACTACAGATTTTTCCACTATCCACTCCAGGCCCAACCTGAAAAATATTTATAAAGACTTAAAAGAAAGTCTTAATTGTATTATAGGAACAGATTATTTTTTAAACCCATAACTATATTATTAAAAATGTGTGATTAACATACATATGGACATGAAAACTATCTTCAGTAATCAGAAAAAAATAAGATATAATCGGCCATATGATGCAAAATATTTAGATCATTCTAAAAAAACAATCTAGGCTACCAAGAAATCCTGTGACAGAAAATAAAACTTAAAAAATTGAAAATAATATAAATTATTGTTCTTCATCATCAATCATAGATGCTGTGCTCAAAAAATTATCTTAGTGTTCAAGATCAATAATTTATAGTTGAAACAGTTTTATAACTAGTTCTGTGTTTATTTCCAATTATTAATATTCACAAAAGATCTTATTGTTCAACTCTTTGTTGTATTTTTAGGCTATTTTTTAAAAAGCCTTTTTTACCTAATGAAGAAAGCAACAGAATATACAAAGTGGAAATAAAATTGTCCATCTAGATTGAGCATATGAAACACTTACGGGAGGTGTAAGACAAATATTCACAACCCTCTAGGACAATTTGGATGGGCTCACAGTGGTTCATCCGAAGAAGCAAGGTGGATAAAATTATTTGTCGGCATTGTTGCATTTATATTGATCGGTTTATTAAAAGAATATAATGCATTTTTATTAATAATAAACTTTATTAGAGAGGATTTCCAATAATAAAAAAAAGGAAAAATTCATTATATTTAATAAAATAAACAATTAAGGTGGTAGAAAAATATAAATAATACTAAGAAATAAAAACAAAATTTAAGAATTCATGTTACTTAAAATACACATTAAATATAATATAATAATAAAACAATTTTATGACTTATCCTCATCAGAATCATCTGAGATATTAGCTTTGTCTTTCTCATTTTGGTGTGTTAGGGTCGATTATAGCAGAGGTCGAGACTCTATTATAGGAGCTAAAATCAGTGGCATAAATAACATAAATGCAACCAATGTGATGCATTGGAGCACAGTGCATAAACGAATAAACTGGAAAACATTTCAACCAAATAAAAAAGAAATCAATTTTAAAAGAATTGGTTATTTATAGTTAGCGTAATTACGCTCTGTTTAGTAGGTTGAAGAGGGAGTTTGAAAAATGCTGTAAGGTGAAGAACAACTTAGAAGGTAAGGATAAATTTGATTATTTTTTTTCTGGAGGAGAGTAAAGGAGAAAGACTTGCATTAGGGTGTAGTCGTCCTTAGTTATGCTATGCCTCTGGCTATAATCAGCTTTAAGACTTCTCAACAAAATTTACCTGTCTTCTTCTTATGGAGGCAATTGATCAGAGGATTAGATGTAATCAACAAAGAAAGTAAGTCTCTATTCGCTGCAATACATGAACGCTTTCAGGAATTATGCTTCCAGAACTCAAGACAATCTTTGTTTTAAACTTCAGGTGTTTCTTCTGAAAGTTGCCCAGTTGTAATTTCTTTTTTTGTGACCTCAGTACTATGGACCAATATTTTATGTACAGTGAAAGGAATGTAATACCATAACTAAAGCCTGAGATAATTTCTAGAGTACAGACTCAATTTGTTGAACTCCACTAAATTTATCTCGAAGCCAGAAGACAATGTTTTCAGTAATACCTAGTTACTAGAGTGCGTAGTAGATTTAGATTCGATGTAATATGGTAATGCCTTGTCACCACTTAATTATCTAGCACTCTACAAAAAATTAGTATTCTTAAAACTTATGGAAACGCTTCCGAATTCTGGACTTTCTTTAATTTTTCTAATTGCCATGGCAACGTTTCTATTTCCTATTGTATCCACAATTACTTCTGTAGCAGTCATCAACACCCCAACGCTACATGGTTGACTGAGGTCTTCAATTCAACATTTTTCTTGACTGAAATCTTTTCAAAGTTTTCATGAAGGAGTTGATCTTAAAATGATATAAAAAGATTAGGACACGGTAGTACGCACATGTAATCAGATATCATCATCTTCCAACCAGCTTTTATTAGCAGTCAAGAAACGCTCCTTTGACTTTCCTGCAGCAACCCATTTGGTAGCAAATTTCAACAAATAGCAGGCCAACTTCATTTTGATTTATCTTTGAGAATCCTCAGCAACATCACTATAATAAAATTTAGACAAAATAAATTCGAAAACCTGAACATTTCTATCACCCTTACCATGTTTGAGCCATTCTTAAAATGCACAATATTTAAAACAAATTGAAGGAGCTCTGCAAAAAATTAAAAAAAAAAATTACTCGAGTGAGTTGGCTAAAGTACATGTTATTACAAATAGAAATAGTGCAGCTAGGATATATACAAAATTTAGCTTGGGGACAAGTGGGCACATGTTATTTGCAGACCAAGAAAGTTATAAAATGAAGAAAAAATAACATATATTTTTCATGTATTTTCAAAATATTCTTTCATACAGTTTGACTAGCAGACAGATTTATATTAATTAAAAATATATAGTACTTATCTTCAGAAATAAGATCCATCACTAGAAATGCCCACACATTTATGAATTGGTGGAATTTGAAAAAGTAGCGGAAATGTGACTGACCTGTTCACCCAATCGCACTATAACTATCAGTTAATTTTAAATTCTTATGACTCAACACTTCAGAATGTTAGATATAAACACTTTTAGATATCGGATGTTTAGAGGTATTGTTTAAATTAGTTAATCACCCATTACAGCAAATCTGGAGACAACTTTTGTCCACCTAGATTGAACATATGAAACACTGTGGAGTTGTAGGGTCCCACAAAGCCTTAAAAACTACAGGAAGTGGGAGAAAAAAGTTGAGACCCTCAAAAGGCACTTATCTAACACCAACTCAATTCACATACAAATTTTCAACTCTCTAACTCAATTTGGAACAGCTGTGGAGGTGCAAATAAGCTTAAAAACATTTGGGCATGACAACATTTTGATTGAAATTTACCTCCACTTCTATGGTATTGATCTGCCTGGAAAACAACTATACATACAAATTTTTAGATCCTTAGATCGAAAGGGGGCCCCTGAACCGCTTATAATCAGTAAAGGATTTACTCAATCTAGATAACCTTTCTTTCTTTAAAAAGGAGTTAGTTAGTTAGTTTTCCTAAAATATTTAACATATTCTAACTTCAGATTGATTTTGTTCATAACCAATATATTTTACTTCACAATAAATAAGTAAAAATTAAATAGTAAGTCAAATAAGACTATCTCTACATGAAAGACAATTCTGCCATAAAAATCGTAATGATAAATTAAGGCTTATTAAACGGGTACCTACAGGAATGGTAATGGCTTCTCCTCTACGAGAGCCAATATAAATTGATATCTTTAAATCTCCAGATGGTTTTGGAATTGGCAAAGTATTTGGAGATTCATGCACTTTTTCCAATACTTCCATGATGCGTTTTTCTCTTTTAGCTTCTTCATCTTCTACTTGAAAAACAGATTTGTAGTTAAGAATAAGATCAGTAATCACTTCACATTCTTTTTTTGTCCATTCTATTCCTTCTTTACCCTAGAAATTTAAAATAATAGGTTGAAACATAATGAAAAACTTAGAAAAACATACATGATACTTTAAGATTATTTATCTATAGTATTACTTATAATTGATTATGTTTTTCTTTTTACAGCTTTTCTAATTTCAACATAAAACAAAATTCTCAACTCATTAATATGCTTCTGAAATTAAGTTAATGCTGGATTCTAACATTCAATTTCAAAGAGTATACCAAGAAACTATATTAAATCCATAGTTTAAAAATAAACTTACCTCTTAACTTAAAAATAGCAGTAAGCTTGAAAAAAAAAAAAAATTCATCACAATTTTAACAGCAATATAATTTTTTTTTAAATATGAGTCAAGTGATCAATAATTCAATCAAACAAATTTACAACATAAAGTCATAATAAAAAACAAAGTAAGAACATCACTTTTTAGAATATGACAACTTAAATTTTAAAATATAACAGAATCTATAAAAAATTAGACTACCTCAAGATATATATATACGAGCTTGCAAAAGTGCACCTACTCACAAACCCAAAGATTGTGAGTTCGAATCCCGGTACCGGCATTACTTTAATTTAATTAAATTAATAATTCAAGCAATTTATCATCCCTGCCCCGGGTATGTGAGGGCTGTCAGCCTACTGGAGGCAATTCACATAGGCTCAGCGTAGGAGTGATGACCCTACCCCGTGTACCTAAATTGAGAATTATGGTGTGGTCTTCCAGGACGTAAAATGGCTGCCCGGAGGTTTGATCTATGGACGGTATGCTTCGGGGAAAGAAATATAGATCCACGTGCACCTGCTGACTCCGAACAGCCATAATCCGTGGATCTTGACCGGTTTGTCACTGTCCTTGAACCCGAGTTAGTCGTGGGAAGGACACTGCCGAATTGGCTCCAAAGGGACCGGTTATGGAGCTACGGATAGGCTGCCGCTGCACCATGGAAAGCATGGTTCGTAACAACGTGAGATTGGGTCCCCCTCCAGGCTGTCTGTTCTCCCGCAAGCAATACATGTCTGTATGAATACCGTATCGCACGGCCAAAGATCTCCATGGTCTATAGTGCCAACCGAAAAATAAAAAATAAAATAATATAAATTAAGAAAACCAAGAGATATCATACGTGATTTTTTCTGACAGAGTTTTTAAATACAGATTTTTGTTTATTTTTAGATAGACAGCAGAATGAACCCAAATAAATTACAGTACATTTGAAGTAAAAAAAAAAAGAATTAAAAAATTAGACCAATATTACCTCAACATGCATGAGAGTAGGAGCCCAGATGGCAGCCAAATTCCCTACTGGCATTTTGTTTTTATCTGACTGGCAATGAACAAAATAAAGATGTCCAATAAGTCTTCTAAGCGTAACATAATTTATTTGCGGCAGTTTATCAAGAAAATTTTTATACATACTTTCCTTTTCTGATTTTGTACATTTCGCTCCTAGAATTCACCAAAAACAAATTATAAAACAGTGTGGTTATAGGATAAACAAAATACAAACAAGAACAAACCTGCAGCATTACAAAAGTATTTATGTAAGGTATTCGTAAGAAGAGGTTCTGGAAGATCTCTAAAAAATCTTTTTAAAACACTGGAAACATCATATTCTGTGTATTCTTTTCTTGATAACTGCACTTCCCAAGCATCTTTCCTAAGTAAACTCAAAAGTGAAGTAACTTTTGAGTTGGTACCACTTCTCCTATAAATACCTTCAGACATACTACCTGTAAAATCAATATTAAAATATTTGTATTCTTAACTTTTTTAGTGATTAGCAACTTCTAGCCAAAAGTAAGTGCTTATAATACAATAGTTATTTATACAATATTAGTTGAAATTATAATTCAAAAATAAAAAGCCTTAAGGATTCTTATCAATGGTTGACCCCATAGCACTATATATTTTTCTTGCCATCTGCGGTGTTATTTCTTTTCAAAAAAATTGATTAGTAACTCATCCTCTTTAGAACATGAGGAGTACATCTATATCAAAACATTAAAAATTTCATTGATACTATATCCTTTATACAGTCAAAACAATATCATTGGCAAAAAAAAAAGGGCATTAAAAAGTTTGTATTTGTTTGGTGCCCGTCTTGTTAGGAATGTCATATAAAGATATTGGTTATATTTAAACAGATGTTAGTTTTTGTAGCTATTTGTTTTTTATCTATAACCGTCTTACAATTCAATATAGTATATAAAGAATATAGTATTGATATTATTAAGTTGCCGTAGAATCTGTGACAGGTCTCTGGCATCCTCTATAAGCCCCTCTCCGTTTTTTGGCAGCTGCTTTTCAATTACTGACATGTAAAAGGTTCTTTACATCGGCTATCACCCCGATGTTGCTATCCCCAACATAGCTTTGGAGATCCTCCTCTCCTCGTATAGTATAGCTCTTCTCTTCATATTTTCTTTGGAATTCTACATCTACCATTTTTACTAAGTAACCTGCCCACCTCAATCTTCCTAGTCTGATGATTCTGATATCAGCTAATACAACTAAAACAATATCAACTATTAGGCCGGGTTTGGTTGCTTTTTGAGATTTTCTATCATAAAAATTGTATTTCTTTAATCTACAAATCTTTTTATTAAATTTTGTACCTGTGAACCTCACTAGTTTAATTTTAGAAACCATCTACCTAATAAGGGTAGTTAAGTAGGCCCATCCTCTTCAGTTTGTCTTAAACTTGGTTGTAAACAACATATCCCCCTTTCTATGAGATTCTCCAATCACACGACCAACAGTATCGTAAAGTTTCTTCTTCTTCTTAGGTTCTACAACCTGCTAAAGAGTCATGGCCTCCTGGATCAACCTACGGCAGGTGTCACAGTCTTGTGCAGCCGCCTTCCGGTTCTGAGTTCCAAGGAGCCATCTTGCTCATGTGCCAAACCATCCTACCATCCCCGTCATCTTGATCCATGGAGTATCTTGTTGAGAAAATTCTTCGGGATCGCTGTGTCACCCATCCTGGCTACATGGCCGGCCCATCTCAGTCTTCCAAGGCTGATGACTTGACATCTGTCCCATTCATCAAGCCGTATAATTCCTGGTTGTTATGTCTTCGTCACTCATTCACGACTTGGTTCCCCTCATAGATGCAACAAAGGATGCACCTTTCAAATGTTTGCAAAGAATGCATGTTGGCCTTGGTTATCGTCCAAGCTTCAGACCCATATGTAAGGAAAGGGTGAATTAATACTTTGTAGATGGCCTGCTTTGAAGCTCTTGTGATGAGATTGCTTCTCAGCTGAGACCTCAAGCCTTGGAAAAATCTGTTTGCGGCAATGATCTGGTTCTTTACTTCGGCAGTTATATTGTTTTCAGAGTTACACTGTGTTCTGAGGTACGTAAACTCGTTCACTTTTTCAAATGAGAATCTGCCGAAGCTCACTTTCTCCTCCGGCTCTGCTCATTGTTCCATGACCATATACTTGGTCTTGGTCTTGTTCACAAGTAATCCTAAGCTTCTTGCATTGGATTAAAACTCAAGGAATGCTTTCTCTACAACTCTCTTAGACCTTCCAACTATGTCCAGATCGTCAGCAAACCCCAGGATCTGTACCGTTCAGTTCATAATGGTAGAAGCCTGAATGTTGGAGCTTCTGACAGCCTTATCTAGGGCAAGATTGAAGAGAAGGCACGCCAATGCATCTCTCTGTCTAACACCAACTGAGACTGAAAATTCCTTCGAGTGCTCAGCCTGAATCCGCACTTTACTTTTACCTCTGTCCATCGTAGCCCGACACAGTCTTATAAGTTTATGGGGCACGTTGCATTCTTCCATCGCTTTGTATAGTTGCTACCTGTTGATTCTGTCATATGCCTTTTTAAAATCAATAAACAGGTTATGGGCCTGTAGTTTATACGCCCTTCCTTTTTCAAGTATTTGTCGCAATATGAAAATTTGGTCAATTGTTGGCTTCTCTTTCCTGAATCTCCATTGGTAAAAACCTAGCTCTTGCTCTGCAAAAGGAAGTAATCGCTCGAAGAGAATATTGGACAGAATTTTCTAAGCTAAAGGCAGCATTGAAATTCCCCGGTAGTTGGTGCACTCAGGGGGGAGAGGTCACCCTTCTTATGGATCGGGCAGATCACTGATTAGTGCCATGCTTCCAGTAATTTTTCTTCATTCCAAACACAAATTAAGGTCTCCAACAGGGCTTTAGTAAGTTCAGAACCCTCGCATCTTAACAATTCCAGACTGAGACTGAGACTGAGAGCCAGGAGCCCTATTAGCTCTCAATTTCTCAATGGCTGATTACACCTCGCCCTCATGTGGTGGTTCCATGTCTTTGACCCCTCTTCCCTCCAGTATCTCAGGTGAGTCATCATCAGGAGCATTAAGATTAAGGAGCTCTCAGAAGTGCTTTTTCCATCTTTTGAGCATCTTATGTCTTTCCCCTGAGCAGCTGCCCATCCAGGGTTTTACAAGGAGGGAGCCTTGGCTTAAAAGGTTTCCTGCATCAATTCACCTTTCAAAAGTATTTTCAAGAGTTGTTCGAATTCTTCAGCTCTTGGATTTCTTTCCTCCTAAATGACATCTTCTTTTTTCAGTGGAGAAAAAAGAAGATGTCATTCAGGAGGAAAGAAGCGCTTCTTGTCTCTTTTCCTCCACTGTTCTTCTTTTTCGCCTTCAATTTATTTGATTGTAGGCCATATTCTTGCAATCTGTGACAGCCTGACATTCATCGTCAAACTAAGGTGTGGCCCTGACCTTTACCTCCCAACCAAGTACTTCTTCTGCACTCTGGACTATGGCACGGGCTATCTGGTTCCACTTGAGTTCAAGACTACAATCTACAGGAAGACCAAGGTAGCATATTCTCGAGCCAAGTACAGACTGATAGTTAGTCTTTAGTTTCAGGGTGCTGAGTTTATGGGATCTTGTGTTCACTGGTTTATTTGTAAGGATATTCGATAAGGGACATGAGCCATGATCAAGAGTGGTCAGAATCTATGTTGACTCTTCTAAATGTCCAAACGTCTTCCACTTTGCACTTATCATAAAGTACTCAATTTGATTGACAGTGGTACTGTTGAGAGAAAGCCAGGTTCCTTTAAGTATGTGCTTATGAGGGAATATAGTACTCCCAATAATCATGTCTTGAGCTGTTACTAAATCTATTAAGCTTAGCTCATTGTCATTACTCACTTCATGGTGACTATAATATGGAATCGAGACATAATTTTTCAGCATGGGCCTGTCTTCGAGGGTTGTTGAATAGATTTCCATTTATTGTCTTTTTTTATAGTTGTAGATATCTATTCTACAAGCCTCGAAGACAGGCCCATCCCGAAACATTATGTCTTGATTCCATATTGTGGCCCTATATTCACCAAGGTCGGAAATGAATTGAAAAAAAACTAGGATTAAACCCTGCATTTAAAATAGAAAAAACTCTATCCTCATATTTCCCTTCTCATATAGACAAAATAGACCCTTTCCAAAAAAGCAGAGTATCCAAACTAAATTGTAATGATTGTACAGCCAAATATATGGGAAAAAATGGGGGATCACTAAATCAGAGATTAAAGGAACATATACGTGCATATAATAATAAGACAGATAATTCCAACTTTTAATTTAAATGTAAAAAACAACATTCATCAAAGATTCAGGAGTTAAATTAATATATCACGTTGAAAATAGTCTCAAATTAAATATATATGAAGCACTTGAAATAATAAAATTCTTCAAATCCTATCCAGATTTTTGCTTAAATGACCAAATCAATATCTCCAATAGTCCAATCTTAAATTCATTCCCATTCATAACAGAAAAAACAATTACTCACCGGAATTACTGGAAAAATTCCGACCCCTAAACCATACCATTTACCTATAAACACTTCACCTTTCTACCATTACTAGTTCAGTGCGAGAACAAACCATTGAAAACTTTTCTGTTTGATATAATCTACTTAAACCTTTGATCTCTTGTCTTAATCAAATTCATAATTCATAAATATTTTACAATACTAATTTATATTACATTTAATTTAATATGTATAATACTAAACTGTACTTTAAATTGCTTATTTTTGAATTTTTGTGTGCTTTTAGAACTGAAGATGAATGTATCACATTTGAAACTAGTTTTCAATAAAAACAAAATTATAGAAGTGGCAAATAATTTATCAATCCCTAATTACTTGATCTAAATTCGAATTGCTATTAGAATAGCCTCTCATGAACATTAATACCACATTATTTACATGCAGAAATTTCCATACCAAAATAAACCTAAAAATACGTCTTTTTTAAAAATAATAATTGTTTGCTTTCTTTATAATATTTTAATTTCAATTTAAAGACGAATAATACTTTTAAATATTTCCTTTATTTTCAAGAGTAAAGAGATACTGTGGTTCCCTTATATTGAAAAAACAAAATAAAACTGCTATACGTTGAAATTTACTAATCAGATAGTAAGATATATTACCATGAGCATAAACAAAGTTGATACATTTGTCAACAATGACAGGTACAAAATCTTTCGTAAGCTGCTGTTCCTCCAAGGATGTGCCATTTCTTAAAGCTGCTGCTTTTATGATGAAATGCCAGTTTTTAGTTTCTTTATCATTGTCCATTTGTATGTACAAATTATCCTCAACAGAATGAATCTTTATATAAGAACCAGATTCACTGGTACTTTCACACTTTCCTTCATCGTTAGCTAAAACTTCAAACATACACAACTGAATATTAAAGATCATCAATAAGTTCAAATATATATTAAAGAATCCATTATGGAAGAAGGAGGTCAGGGGGTGTGGTCAAAGACTAAGACACTAATAAGTATGACTTAGTGAATAAATAAGTATATACAATTTATAATAAGTTTATTTTAAAGTATATATAAATATGACTTAGTAAATAAATAAGACATATTGTCTTAGTCTTTGACCCCACCACCTGACCAACTTCTTCCCGAATTATATCTACGGTCAACCAAACTTACTCCAATAAAGAATCCATTATCATATAAATGAAAAACACTGTAGCAATATTTAAAAATAATAATGGTCAAATTAAAACAATTAAGAGAAAAATGCAGATTTTAATGAAAACAAACAAGACATGGTATATAACGCCAAAACTCATTTTGAAATTTGAACTTTCAAGTCGATGAAATCAGCATTACATCAAAATGATATATATATATATATATATATATATATATATATATATATATATATATATATTTTAATGATAAAATTAATCAGAGTTAAATTTAAATAAAGCGTCATCAAATATAATAATTTTATACAAAAGAAATGGACTTTAAACAATTCTATTTTAAAGAGAAAACTGCTAACATTAAAATTATTAAATCAAATGAGCAGTGGGACAAATGCTTGTTCAAAGGCACGTACACATTAAACCAATGCATTGGGGCAAACATTGGAGTCAACAGTTGGTGATGGACCTCTCATTCACACCCAACAACTATTTTTTGTATTATTATAATATAGCGCAATGCAATAGTAATCATCATAATCCGAAATAGTTATTAATTTTTTAAAAAGAAATTTCATGATACAGTTACTGCATAATTATTATTTTTAAAAGTAAGCGATAAGTATTATAAAAGAACTTTTGTTAGATTACTCAATATTTTTTTTTTTATTTAATGAAACTGTTAAATAAAAATTGTTTATAATCAGAAAAATTCTAATTTAATTTTAATTTCTTAAATCTTAAAATTTTTTTTTTGGAATTAAATAGATTATAATTCTTGAAATGTTTCAATGAATTTGTAAAAAACGGATTATTGGTGATCTAATAGAATGATTAGAACTCAAAAGTAGAGATGATTTCTATTTTATTTGACAGACATGAAAATATAATATTATATTATTAAAAGTTCCTAAATATTAATATGTCTTAAGTGCTTAAATTTGGGCTTAAAAATTATTTTTTTTTTATAAACAATCCCGAGAATTTGGTGTTTGATTAGTTTTACAATTTAGCACTTATTGAGTGAATATAATTATGGACATTTTTTTAGATTAAAAAAATCGTTTCAGTAATAATTAAATAGTAATATAAGAATCAAAGATTATTACCAAAAAATACTTTATTCGAAACTTACATTTCATAAGTAATTTTAGAATATTTTTGGTTAATTAACAGATATTTTTTCGGTTTTGTTTCATAAAAAAGCTTTTTATTCTAAAAATAACGTATATATATGTATATAAGTATGTATTTAAAAACATAGAAGTTTTTAAGTTTTAAGTTTTTAAGAAGAGATAATGACAAATAAACTTCCATTAGTTTAGAATATGAAAACTTCCTCAGCCTCTCCCCAATAATAAAGATTCATAAAACATAAGTTTGATAATAGACAAAGTGTGGTTCAAAAGGTCAAAAAATAAATGCAGAACAATCAGGTTTGAAGGTACTAATTAAAACTTCTAAAAAATAAAAAAATGGTAGAAAAAATGAATAAAAAACAAAAAAATCATCGTAATTTAACCTTGTCTCAAGCCTTATTTAATAAAAACATTTTTTTTTTTCACTTTTACAAATTTTTTATCATAAATTTTTTTTAATATTTTCTTTATTGTTTTTTTTTTTTTATCCTTGTAATTCACATTAAATTGCAAATTATTTTTATTTTGTAAATTATTATTATAGTTTTGTAAATTATTTTTCATACTTAAGATATGTAGATAGATAAAAAAGATGAGGACAATTTATCAATTAGAGAATAGATTTTGTTAAATTTCGAAGAATAGAATAGATTTACATTAAAGATTAAAAATAATTTCGGCTGCTGGCTGTTGATTGTAGGCCAACAATTGCATGGTGTGAATGCGTTGGTCGTTGGCTCCGATGTTGGTTCTGATTTGCATCATGTCCACACAAGCCGAATCTCGGCCAACATAGCGTATTGGCCTTGACTGAAATTTTCCTAGTGTGTGCGTGCCTTAAGTGATAAAAATTTAGAATTTTTTATGTATTAAAAAATAAATGTAGAATTAACTTATTGTACAAACATGAAAACATGTTTTGTTTAAACTAAACAGTAAAATATAAATTTGGATATTTAAAAGAAATGAAGAAAGAAAAAAACAAAAAATATCAGTGCATTATTTGATGCTCTTAATTAGCCAGTCATAGCTTGACGGAATGCAACGGCTTGGTGAGCAAGTATGCGTCTTTGATATTCAACTGCCTGAGGGTACAGACATCTTGGAGCTCCTTATGTATGTCAAGTTCATAATAAAGTGAAGTTAAAAGTGCATGAATTAAAACTTATGAAGTAAAACTTAAATATAGGTCAGTGAGTAAAGACCAAATTAAATTGTATCATCTCCTAGCTAGGAAACACCATTAATTGTAATTATGAAAAAAGAAGAGAAACATCAAACAGGAGTTAAGAAGACTTCGAATAAAGTATCAAAATAACATTTCTGATATTGTATATAAAATTTTAATATATTTTGCTTATAGAGTAGTTAGGAATTACTCTACCTCAACCTAGTTGCCCCATGCCTCTGCAAACATCCAAGGCACTAATTAGCGCAGCAGTCGGCAGATGGAACGAACAGCGCCTCTTCGACGCGGCTGCTGGTAAAAAATGGGAGACATTGGTCATTGAGGGTCCCATCAACACAAGCCTCCCACGAGCAATCAGCGTAGCCGCCTTCCGTTTGAAAACAGGGCATGACTACCTCGCTAGCCACCTCCATCGTTTCAAAGTTCTGACATCCTCCGAGTGTCCACTATGTGGTTGCGGTATAATGGATGCTGAACATCTGAAAGACTGCTTAGCTTTGGACCACACCCCACAGAATAAGAGCCCGGAGTTTGAAGAAGCACATCTCTATTGGTCAGCGCGTCGCCAAATGGCTCAACTGCCAAGGACGGGCGTTGGCTAGCAGCAGCAGCAGCTTATAGAGTTAAGCTATATTTTAAATTGTTATTATTTTTTTAATACTCCACAACATTATTAAACCGATCAACTTTTCTTTGCATCAATACAAAAATTAATAATTTTAACTCTTTTATATATTTACGATTTACCATATTTTGAACATATCATTAAATAAAAATCTGGTGTGGTGTGCGCATCACACAACTTTCCCTTACCGTCCTATAATAATTATCTTTTTAATATAATTTTAAAAAGTTCAAATAAACAATGCTTGATGCATAAACTCAGCAGCATTCACTTCTTCACATCTTCTCCCACTTCAGTACAATAAAACAGTTTTTTAAACAATTTTAGTACAACAATTCTATACACTACCTATATATTTTAACTTCGACAAATTGGAAATATATTTTAAAAGATTCAGTTTAGTTTTCATGGAAATATTTTCTTTCCATTAAACAATATGTAAATAGAAATTATTAAGTTAATTTCCGCTTTTGTATTCTTAAATTACTTTATTATAGAGTACATTGTTTATAACAGATTGGTAGGAGAAGGTTCGGTCGCATCCGTCTCCTTTTAGATGCGCTCGGTTATCCATCTAGGGACTTGTGCTCCTCATAAAATATGCTGTATCTTTGCTAATACTGGTCCGATTTTGATGATTCTTTTTTTGTTTTTTAGATAATTTAATAATCTTTCATACAATTCTATACATAATTTAATATAAATTGCATGCTTTTTAAGTAAAGCGCAAATAAATTATAATAAAATAAATTTCTTTTCATCATAACTTTTTTCGCTGCATTTCCTCGGTGATATACTACATAAATGAAAAGTTAAAGGCCTTAGGCAGAAGACATTAGGCAAGTTTCATCAAAATTGTTGGAGACGTTTACAAGAAAATTGTAAAATCCCTTATATTTGTATAGAGGTAAGGGAACGTAAAAAGAACTATAATAAAGAAATTGAATAATATATTCTATCATATTTCTCTTCTCCTAAAGACAAAATAGATCCTTTCCAAAAAAGTGGAGTATACGAACTAAACTGTAATGATTGTGCAGCCAAATACACGGGAAAAATTGGAGATCGCTAAATCAGAGATTAAAGGAACATATACGTGCATATAATAATAAGACAGAGAATTCCAACTTTGCAATTCATTTAAATGAAAAAACCTAAATTCATCAAAAACTCAGGAGTTAAATTAATACATCATGTTGAAAACAACCTCAAATTAAATATATATGAAGCACTTGAAATAATAAAATCCTTCAAATCCAATTCAGATTTTTGCTTAAATGACCAAATAAATATCTCCAATAGTCCAAACTTAAATTTATTCCCATCTATAACAGAAAAAATAATTAATCACCGGCATTACTGGAAAAACCTTGACCCTTAAACTGTTTACCTATAAACATTGCTCCCTACCTTTCGTTCATTGTTAGTTCAATGTGAGAAGAAACCAGTGCAAACTTTTCTGTTTGATATAATCCATTTAAACCTTGGTGAGTACCAGCATGTATTTGATTTCTTGTCTTAATATTTTATAATTCATAAATGTTTTATAATCTGATTTATATTAATCTAATTTAATATAAATAATAATACCAAACTATATTTCAAATTACTTATTTTTGAATTTTTTGTGTGTTTTTAGAACTGAGGATGTATGTATAACATTCGAAACTAGTTTTCAATAAAACAAATTTATAGAAGTGGCAAATAATTTATCAATCCCTAACCAATAACAAAATTTCATATCTAGGAAGCAAGAAAGTAATCGAGTCAACGATAACAAAGTTCAACTCAGCAGAGTAGTCTAAAATACCTCTGGGGATCCCAAAAATAAGACGTAGAAAACAATTAGTTAATCTTTTCAGCCTAGTTTCTATTTTATCAGAGATCTCTTCATAAACCACAGAACTGTACTTGAAATGAGGGAAGATAAGCAGGGAGAAAAAGAGTTGATGGGAGTAATAGCATTGTTTCAGGAAACAGTTTAAAATGAACTGAGCATGACTCTAAGGTTTTGACAAAGGATTTAATTAGAAAGTTTGAGAGAATATAATATATAGGTTAAATTGGAATTGTCAGCAGATTAGAAAATGAGACAGCTATTGAAATCACCAGCCGATATAGCCAAATTTGGTTAACAAGGATTTAAGTTGATAAGGTAGTCTCAAAATATGAGTCAATGGTAACTTGGGGAGGTAGGTATACTATCACGGATAGAAGAGGTGAGGATGGGGTAGAAATATCAGCAAAAAGGAACTTAAGGAAAGGTTGATTATATGATTGAGAGTTGGTAGGGATTTCAGCATTTGCACTGTAATGAACAAAGCACACCACCATGGGAAAAAGACCAATCTACAGGTCTTCTTCTACTGCATCCAATTCTGACAAATTCCAGAATATCATGAACATTGAATTTCTTGTATAAAAGACTAAAGCCAGCCATTCACGATCTAAAATGTAGACCAACGTTGAAGGACTACGTTAGATATCAGACTACCATTGGATCGTCAATGGGGGTGAGGGACTATGCTTTATGCAGTGTGTTCTGCCATGAATGGCTGGCTAAGTACAACTCTCGAAAACGGGATTGATTAGATAATGGGTGTTTGGGTAGAATTTCAGTATTTAGACTGTCATTAAAAAAATGGCAGCACAACCTCAAAGAGACCAATATGTGCCTGTTTCGTGTATAAAATTAATTGTTCTAGGAAATTAAACTTTTATTATTATTATTTCACGGCGCTACAACCCAGTCACAGGTCTTGGCCTCCTCCTCTCCACCTCCTCCAGTCCCTAACTCCAAGGATGCTGTAAACATCTCCTGCCACACCATCTGACCATCTCAGCTTTGGTCTCCCTCTCATGGATTGGCTGTGTCAGCAGTATTTTGGGCATTTCTTCATCTGCCATCCTGACGATATGCCCTGCATATCTTAAGCGCCTCAACTTCGTTGATCTGACTTGTTCTGATTTGTGCATTGGCTCCAATTTTCTTCAATCTTTACACCTTCAAAGATGCGACAGAGTACTTTCTTCCAAAAATGAGGAGCTCCTTTTCGGCACCCTTAGATGTTGTCCAGCACTCTGTTCCATAAAGAAGTACAGAGCGCACCAACATTTTATAGAAGTGGAGTTTGGTCTGCCTTGAAAGGATACATTTGCTCAGCTGTTTGCCTAGCCCAAAGTAGCATTTGTCGGCTACGGTGATCCTCTTTCTTATCTCAATATCGGGGTTATTATCCTGTGTGATCAAATTTTATCCCAGGTAAGTAAACTCCGATACTATTTCAAAGTTATGAGGTCCAATAGTAACCGTTTCGCCTGGCTTTGGAGAATCAGCACCAGGAGCCTTATTATTCTTGAGGTTGCTGATGGCATCAGTAATCTCAACTTCGGGGTTCGAGGTTCAACTTTCTCAGGTTGAAGCTTTTGGGTTTCTCTACATCTTCGGGATTCCTTATTGAACAGATCTTGGCAGTTATATGTGTTATGCTCAGAAAGTGGTCCGAATCTACGTTATCTCCTCTGAATTTTCTTACATTCTGTAGATTGCTTCTATGGTGTCTTCCTATAAGAATATGGTCAATCTGGTTTTTCACTGACCAGTCGGGTGACATCCAAGTGCCCTTATGGATATTCATACAGAGTGCTCCCCACAACTAGATTTCTGGATGCCGCCAAATTAATTTGCATTTATCTATTATCGTTGGTAGCATCATGAAGGCTGTGTTTTCCTATTCATCGCTGGTATATAGATTCTTTTCCCAACTTAGTATTAAAGTGGAGACTTTATCACAAGGTGTGATATGAAAGTAGTAGCTGGAGAGCTACTACTTTCATATCACACCTTGGGCATGCATCCAGAGTCCTTTCTAGGAGTTCATAGAAGGCGTCCTTATCTTCTTCATCAAACACCTCTGTAGGTGCATGCACACATAGGAGGCTATAATTGTAAAACTTTCCACCTATTCTTATGAGACAGATTCTTGGACTTACTGGTTTAAACCCTATTATCATCTACCTATACTTTCCCTTTACTACGAATCCGGTGCCAAATTCATGTAAACTCTCATGATAGCTGTAGTAGATGGAGTGGTACCTTTTTTCAAGCAATTCTTGACCAGTCCAGCTGATCTCCTGGATAGCGCCTATGTCAATTTTGTTTTTGTCCAACTGATCTAAGAGCATTTTTAAAATGCTCCGAGTCTATAAAGTGACAATACGTTCCAATATACAAAGTTAAGAATCCTTTGGTGGTTTCCGGAACGTTTCATTTTAAGACTAATTATATCTGAGGCTGGATTGGGTTTCACGGTAGTTGTTGTTTCAGGTAGGGAGGCTATCCACCCTCTTTCTGTATGCTAGTCCGCCAATGGAGCTGCCATCTCTATGCATGCAGACCTGCATCCCTATCCGTGGTGGCTCCATAGGGGAAGGTGGTCCTAGGGTGTGTACTGCATATGACCTTGTATAGTGTGCTGAATTTGTGTACTGTATATGTGTTAGTGTACAGTTCCCCCAACCTGGAGGGCAAGTTGCTGACTGCAGTACAGTGGGGTTGCCACTTCCCTACACCATAATTAAACTTTTACTTAGAGTTTATTTAACATTCATACAAGCAACAGCAATCCTTCTTGAAATTTTGATAAATCTTTCCAATTTATGGCCTATTCTAGCTATTATTTTACTTTACCAACAGTTAGTACTTGAACAGAACAAATATTAAATTTTTCAAAGAAATCACTTACCAATGCATCTAGCTTTTCTTAAATCTAGATCTTTAGATTTTCCTTCAATCTGGCAGTAATATAATGTTCTGTTACAAAGAAGAATCCAGGCTTCGTGCCAATCACTACTGATACCCTCCTGAAAATTAAACATACATGATTTAGCAAACAATAAACCAGAGAAAATAATAACAATTGAAATACACCAAATAATCCCAAGAGTATATTGTAGTATTTAAAGATGAATTTTATATACAATTGAACCTCTATGTAACGAACAAGAAGGTTCCTTGAAAAAAATTCGATATATGGAAATTTTGATACATAGAAAGATTGCAATTTTTCACCCTAAAAACAATTACAGCTATTCTTTAGGGTTAAAGAAGTATCAAAGATTATTTTTTGGGGTTAATGATGTAACAAAGGCAATTTTTTAGGGTTAAAATTAAAATAAAACTGAATGATCAATAACACTTATTTGAAAAATTGTACAAATTTCTCTGTGATTGCAGATTTTTATAATTTTTTACATTTATAATTTAATAAGGACATGTATTAAAAATATGTAAATATACATTATAATCAAATGTATATTTGCATATTTTTAATACATATCCTTA
Source organism: Rhaphigaster nebulosa (assembly GCA_948150685.1). Lineage (NCBI taxonomy): Eukaryota > Metazoa > Arthropoda > Insecta > Hemiptera > Pentatomidae > Rhaphigaster > Rhaphigaster nebulosa. Next base: position 74,525,171 of record OX411306.1, on the reverse strand, counting down.
TTAAATTATAAATGTAAAAAAAATGTATTTTCGCACAAAATAGCTTTTAATGTCTTTTTGTGTTTCATTCATAACCGAAGTCATGTTTAGGGACAATTTTCACAATAAGAAAGGCAAAGTTAAACTGAATTTAGAATGAAAATTTCACTCTCTAAATTTTGAAAGAGATTCAGAGAATTTAGGTACTCGCGTGCTTCTTCTGGTACAAGATCTTCCCTGAATTTTCATCAACAATTTCAACATTTTTTTTTCTTGTTTAATTATTACCCATTCTTACATATGTAAATTAATTGTTTTTTTTTTGTAACTAATATAAACTAATTGTCTTTTTGAAGACAATCATATTTTATATTTTTTAAAAATGAGAATTTTTTGTTCGATATACAGAATATTTTTTTCTAATAAAAATTCAAGGTTCCTAAAAAAAGTTCGATATACAGAGGCTCGACTATATTTAAATCATGATGTACCTTCAAAAAACATTGACCAGCACGAATATAATCAACAGTTAATGCAGCAGGAAAGACATTTGTTAAAGATTCTAAAATCGTCCGCATCCATAGTTTTGAATCAGTAGGGGCGGGGCATCCAAATAAATGAGGTTTAATTCTTCCAACAGTACTCAGCTCCCAACAAATTAAAGGCTCTCCTTCAGAACTAGAAAGAGAAAAATAGTTTTTAACAAAGAATGAATAAAAAAAACCTACCAAATAAAAGTAATTAAGTAGGTGTAATGGATTAATTTATGTAATTAATAGAAAAGTTAATTATTAAAATTAGAAAAAGAACATTATTTTTCTAGTGGAGAAGAGGATGCACATATCATTGGTTTGGAGGTAAAAGTGACTTTTGCAAAGATGAGGTTTTTTGCTATCTACCAGTGTCCGAGACAAATTTACAAATTGATTGACAAAATAGTAAAATTATCAATAATTAACTCATAATTATTGATAATTTCACAATTTTGTCAATACTGAAGCATAAATTTAGTTCTGGCACTGGTAGAAAGCAACAAAGCTCATCTTCGCAAAAATTGCAGTTGATCACTTTTACCTCCAAACCGACGATATTATCATTCAATAATGAAACTCTATTCATTTATTCTGCTGTCTTTTACAGATATTATATAAAATTATTGCAAGGTAATAACAATCAACATCCTGATGGCTCACAAAATGTTTTTTTATATTTTTGAAATTTGGTTGTTTGTTTGGTTTAATGCTCACATATACTATATTTGGTGAAGGAAGGATGGGTTCTTTAATATATTCATGAGTGCAATAAAATTAGTTTCACTATGACATTAAAAAATGAATACTTTTTTCAAATAATTCTGTTTATAGTAAAGAACAGATACTTCTATATCTAGTATAAAATTATTTTAAGATAAGAAGGATAGAAGTCAAGATGGGTTCATACACAAAGAAAAGAAAGTGACATACACAACTTAATAAACTTACCCAAACCGATGAAAAACATGAATTATGAGGTTATATTTACAGCGATTTCAAAGTGAGCCTAATTCAATTAAAAGGAACAATCTAGTTGTATATTAAATAATCAAAAAATATTATTTAAATGAATACATCTTGCTAACAGTACTTAATTTAAGGATTTAAGGACTATACTTTCAGCATTTCTCAATGTAGTCACGTGCATGAACTACACTTGCCAAAGATTTGGAAGCTTGGATATTCCTTACTCATAAAAAGTTTGAGAGGGCGTTGTCAGCCAATAGCTGACAACATGCTTCTCAACTTCTTTCTTGCTTTCGAATTGTTCTCCTTCAAGTAATTCTTTCAAGGGCATAAACAAAAAATAGTTATAGGGGGAAGAGTCTGGGGCTATGAGTGTTTCCCAGGCCATTTCTTCTAATATATCCCTAGGCAAGATTGCAGTGAGAGGACTTGCGTTGTCATGGGGAAGGATGACATCTGTAATGTATTCATCTTTTGTTTTGCCGTTTAATAAGCTATGACCATCTCTAAAAGCTCTCGAGCGCCATAAATGTTGTCATATATAAGACTTGGCCTTGGGTGTCGATTATGGTTTTTGTTTTTGAATTTTTCTCGCTCAACCTTAAATTCTCTGGCCCACGTAGACAATTGATGTGTGTATTTTCCCAGACTGTGCCTTCAAACAAGTACTAATTTTCAAGAATTTAATGCCTTCATTGGTAAAAACCGTATCATTATGTGCTGTGAACATACTAATGCACTGCTCAGTCATGGCTGTATTGAGGACAGAACAGAGTATGGCTGCTAACCAAGCCGATTCTCTACTTCTCACAAACAAAGCTTCAACCTCCCACTCCATCATCTAGGTCAGAACTGCGCAAAATGCCAAATTACCGTTTATATTTGATTCACCCTTGCAAATTCCACCCATCTTCATTATACCTAATAACTAACAACAATAATAATATATTACCACGACTCATTCAAACAAATACTATAACAGCAATTCAACATCAAAAATTAACTAAACATTGAAATATACACAAGAAGTAATATACAATACCTCAGTTTAACGTCCAGAACGGTTTGAATGCTAAGTATTGAGTCTAAAGCAATGACTTCCTTGTTCCCACCATTTTTATCAATAGTCAAAGTAATTTTTCCATCAGCTATCTGGCACCACTTTTTCAATAGGTCTTTCGTTTTTTCTCCATTAGATGGTGATTTAAAAATATAACCGTTATGCAAAAGAGTTGTCATTTTCTGTCCATCTTCCCGCACTTTTGGACTTTTTCTTGACATGACAGGCGACCATGGTGCTGCAGCATCAGCAACCATTTTAATTGCACGCTTCATACTACTCCATCTAATTAAGCTACTCTTCTTTCTGCCTTGTGTAAGTACAGGTATTTCTTTGGGAATATCTTCAATTCCTAACAAACATTGATTAGCAGCCCCTCTATGGTACAAGAAATATTCACCAGAATCATTGGCTACCAAAGATGTAGATGAATGCAAATCAAGCATAGCAGGAGAAGTAGGTGATTTCTGTAACTCATTTATACCATGAAAAATATCTTTAGCATCAAGTTGCGGCTTTATTTTATCTTCCTTTTCTTTTCTAGAGGCTCGGCCTTCAAACAGAGGGTCAAATTCATCTATTACTGATTTTGTTGCAAAAGATCTCTTGCTTTTAGTCGATATGCTCCGCAAAGAAGCTGAAATTTGCCAGTTCTCATAATTTGAATTACTTAAAATGTTTGTACTGCAAACTGAACTCACTTCACTAGATGGACAAATGATAGGCTTTTTCAAAATTTTAGGTTTAGCTGGTTCTTCACTATATATATTTTGAGAAGACTCAATGGGTAAATACTCTATTGCAACATTTTCATAACTATGGCCTCTTTGCTTGGCTAGAGCATAAGGAATATCATAATAATTAAAAGATCTGGAATCTTCTAACTCACCTGAGGAAGCATATGAATTTGAAGCACCATTAGCGCTTTCTGATCTATGAATTTCTTCATAATAGCTACTATTGCTAGCAATGGACAATTGAGGTGACGGTAAAGAAGTAAACAAATTACCTGAAAATACTGACTGATTAGAACGAATCTCATCATAGAGTGATTCATCAGGTAAAGGTGGAGGTGGATAACACGGTGGGCTAGATGATACTGAGGGGCAATCGGATACATCTTCTGGCTCTGACAGTGGGGATTCAAAACTTATATTTCTAAAAATATCATCAGAAGGAAGGGAAAGACACCGATGTTTATCAGTATCACCTTCCTTCTCAAATGGCTCTTCAACACCCAAAACAGTGTGGCGTTTACCCAATATGTTACGAACTGAAGTTTCCATTTTAGAGCTTACATTTTTAGCTGAGTTTAAGACAGCATTACTTTTTTCTTGTACATTACTAGTTACTCTTCTCAAACTTTTGCGAATAGTATTTGGATGAAGTAAAGGAGCCTTAGATGGTTTATTATTCTCATTATCAAATGCTGACATTTCATTAGAGGTTGCTTCGGAATTGGTAACATTTATAACTGTCCTGGGAAGAGGAACAGGTGTCTTGGTCATATTTCTATTCCGGGGCAATGGAACAGGCCCAGAAGGTAAATTATTTCCTTCCATTACAACATTTACTAAATGAAGAATTGCTATGAAACCATACTTATTTATAAACGCACCATAAAAATTTACACACAAAACTTTTAAAACTCAGCTTCCATCATAACATTGCGATACTTAAACAATAATCTATTAACAAAAGATCACTATCCAGGCTAATATTACACAGTTCAAAAGATTGACATAAAAACTGATGTCCACTACAACCAATAAAACACTACATACGTGACTCATAACTAGTGGAATGAGTGGTTTAATTTATCTGCATCAAACAACACTTGTTGCTATAATTCAGATAGCATTGACAATGACTATAATGATAAACAAAATCCATGAGTGAAGGAAGGAATAAATAGAAAATATTTTTTCGTTGGTTTTTTTTTCAAAACAAAAGTTAATTTTGAAACTATTAAATAATTGACACTAAGCTAATTGATATAGCTTTGAAATATGAACCAATAGGAAAGCCCATGGAGTTAAATGAGGAATGAATGCTTCTTCAAAGGCTATTGGCTGTTAGCTCAATCAGTCGGCAAGATTGTGGAGTGGAAGATGGTTTCAGTGTGATGTGTCAGTTTAACCTCAATTTTGTATTCTACGTATGAAACGATATTTGGCGGTCTTTTTTTCCCTATGACTTATTGATGTTTTTAAATAATTTAAGTATTTCGGAGTTTTATATGTTTGATTTGTATTTTATGCTGCGTGTATTGTGCTACACCTTATATTAAGATGGCGGACTACAGTTATTATCAAGTAAGTATTTAACATTTTATTTTATAATTTTTACTGTACAGCTTAAAAATGTACTCTAAAACTTAAAAGCTTCTTAACTAACTTGGTGTATGCTTGATTGCTTTTCCTTGTGTGGGTTCATGTTTAATCTTTTTCTAATCTTGGTACATAACTAATCATATATTTTAATAGAATTCATATTTTTCTCTATTTAGTCAAAAATTTACTTACTATTCCACTTTAATAATGAAATTAATTCTAGTTTTATGATTGTTGGTGTATATCTACTAATGCCTGAAATTTAAACTTCCTATTGATACAATAACAGTTCTTCATCATTGATACTAACAATTAGTAATCTTTTTTAATCTATGAGTTGATATTGGAGAAAAACCTCAATCCATCAAAATTAGTCAGTATTCTTCCCTGATTTACCCATGGGAAAGAGCTTGCCTGAGAAAAGAATACAATGAAACAAGAGGAAATAGGTAATTGTTTGAAAAGTTGAGAAAGATAATTGTGATAAGAGCATTGATGGGGAGGGGGATGGGATCTTTTGAAGTGAAAATATTTCTTTTAGCTTTCAGTAACTATTTTACCATGATGAGAGGTGTGGTGTTAAATTGTTCTCCCTAACTGTGATGATTCTTTATAAGGTGAAGTCCCTGAAATTTAAATCTCTGTATGTCACTGTAAGTATAGGTCCTGTCTTTGTAATTTTTACTTATTTTCAATTTTTTTTTGGCCATCGATATAGTTAATTGGTAGATTACTTAACTTTTCTTCAAGTTCAAGTTGTCGTTCTAGTCTTGATATATTTACTGTTTTAAATAATTTAAGTATCTAAATGCCCCAATAATGTCAACAGATTCTATGAATAACCACGATGAATGATATGGTCAGAGAAACCTAAATGAAGTCATTCGACTCACCATTATGGCTTATCACATCCTACTTACCTTACAATTGGTCTTTTCTTGAATTATTTTTGGGGAATGAATATATTCATGAGAAATGTATTGAATACTTCTGTTGGGCGTAACTGTTTTGAAGTGCAACGAACATCTTTTGGGACGGTGAGTCGAATGGCTAATAATATTTTATCTAGTATGTAGCATGCCCTGAGTAATTACATCACATTTTATTTTATTTTTTGTAGTATTTATGATATTTCATTAATATTTGCATGCCCAACATTTTACGTTTAGTTGTTAGACACATAATTTATTTTAGCACTCAGTGGTCTTCTTTAGATTATGCTAATTGTCTTATTCATATATCGCACCTGTCGTAAAATAATGGTGCCTACATCTCAAAATTCAAAATTGTTGGAAAATCATATTTAATTTTTTTCTTTTTTCTACACTTTTGAATATCTTATTAAAACCAGCTTAACATTGGTAATACTCATTTTTAGGGTTTTACGAATTTTCAGTGTTGTTTAATAAAGAGAGATATTCAAAAGTGTAGAAAAAATACTTTAAATATGATTTTCCAACAATTTCAAATTTAGAGATGTACTTTAATTCTACAACAGGTGCAATATGTATATTCAAAGTATTTGTAGTTGATCACCAGCTAATCAGTGGTAAGGGTTTCAATAATACTATCTACCTTTTTATATATTAAATTATTGCATTCAAACATTTTTCTTTGGTATCAAAATTTTCTTTTTCACAATATCAAAGTAGTAGTAGAAAATTTAAATTAAATAGATATTTTTAATGCTGATTTTACTTTTATACATCATGATAAGTATTAGTTATATCTTCTGACTGTATTAAAATATTTAAAGTAAAAATAAAGTACTATACAGTGTAATTAGGGATTGATAAATTATTTGCCACTTCTGTAATTTTGTTTTTATAGAAAACTAGTTTCGAATGTTATATATTCATCTTCAGTTCTAAAAACACACAAAAATTTTAAAATAAGCAATTCAAAATACAGTTTGGTATTATTATACATATATCACTATATAGTGATAGTTTTTAGAATGTTTTAAAATCACTTAGTCTCTATGTAATCGCTTTTAAATGCTACCCATATTTGCTATTAGTTTGGTGTCCTGACTTTTATTAATTTTTTTTTTTTTCAATGAAATGTTAATTTGTTTTTTATTAATATTTTGTATATAGGTGTTTTTAAGTTATTGATAAACCATCAAATTTATTTTGTTGTTTCTAGTTAGTGTTATATAGTTATTGTATAATTTTCATGCTTTGCTACGTAGTTCCTAGAAATCAATGTTTTGATTTTATACTGAATTTGTATATGTGTTTATTTCTTTAGGGGGATTACATTCGGCATCCGGTATTGTATGAATTAAGTCACAAATATGGGTTCCAAACCGAGTCTCTACCTGAATCTGCACTTCCTTACAAATTGGAAGAACTTAAAGAGCACATTCGAAAAGAAATTCGCAAAGAGCTTAAAATTAAGGAAGGAGCAGAAAAATTACGAGAAGTGGCTAGAGATAGGAAGTCATTATCAGACGTAGCCCACATAGTTAAGAAATCAAATTCAAAATTGAGTGAACTACAAGCTGAATTACAGGAGCTGGAATCACAGATCATTCTTACACAGGGACAAGACAGTGATCAACACTCACCAAAAAATGGACATGGTAAGCATCTTTTAAAATATAATATTCACCACCATAATAATCTTATTATAATAAATCAATTATTGTTCATAATTGATTTTTAAAACCTCATAAGTCATCTCTTTAACTCTCATAAGTCATCTTTTTTTTACAACTGCTTCTCCTAATAACTGATTTATTATAATATTTCTTAAATCGTTGACATTAATATTGGATCACATAATTTCAAGTTAATTTAATCACTGGGATTAAGGTACTGCCTTTTTTATGTATGTATGTGTATATCTACAATAACTTCTTATTTTAATGTAGCATTCTGAGTAAATTAGTATAAGTGTTCCCAAGTTTTCCTGGTGAGTTCAAACTCTTAAAAGTGTTCCATTGTTTCCCTATAAAATTTCCTTAGAATTAGACAAGAAAAAAAAATAAGAAACCAAGTACATTCTCATATTTCCACATTTATCCAAACCAAATTTATGCTGTGTTTTCTACATATTAGTTTCTTTTTATTTGTTTAACATTTTCAGTATTGTCATGTATTGAAATGCTCCTTGGTAATTAAATTTGTTTCTATATTGGTACAAAAGTAAGTGTTAGGATATATTTTGTTAGAGCCGAAGCCGACCTGAAACAGACCTTGAAAACAGAATATTTTTTTATTAGACGGTCCTCACAAAAAGATACAATGACAGATGATTTTTTTTTCTTGTTGAAACAAATCTTAATGCATTTAGAATTTTTGACATAATTAGTGGTTTATATTACTTTAATAAATATTATTGCTTGTTTATTGGGTTTAATGCCCTTCCATGCTTTAAATAATGCTGTCTATCTGACAGGTAATCAATTGATTTCAACCCGGATGTAAAGGTCAGGCCGACCAAGTTTTATTTTTTACCTTTTTTCATAAAATTACATATATTATATGTAATGCATATAGAAGTAATAGATATTATGTAATATCTTTAAATAATCTTTTTGTTGTATACATTGAGAAGGACAGAGTTGGGTTTCAGTGGTGAATTTAATATTTATAAGGACCTGAGAAAATTTGTCACTGGGGTCTTTGGTTTCCCACTATGGCCCTGGTGAAGGTTAAGATTTATTAGGTCGGTCCACCACAATATAAAGGCTATATGTATTACATATATGTAAATCTCAGGTAGTATGTAAAGTTCTTGTAATCATTCATGTCAAGGCATGGAGCATGAATGTAAGTCTGATAAATGGTCCTTATGTGGGGTTACCATGTAAGGAAAAGAAAAAATGGATTATTATTAGGGATTGACTGATATTGAAATTTTAGTCGATACCCATATTATATTGGCCATTCATTTGTTTCCTTCCTTCACCCATAAATATCGATATGTTTGTGTCCCTTCAAAAGATTCAAAATATCGAGGTTCAATATATAGATATTTTTTACCTACACCATCGGTATTTTTTAAGCTTCTGAACCTTCCATCCACTCTTTTTAATTGATTTATTTTATTTATATTTTTTTCAATTGATTTCTTTTTAATTTATATACTATAGACTAGTCGAAAACGGTTGAATGAAAATCTAATTATACTTAAATTTCCACCCCGCCAATGTTCATATATTGAGGAAAGTAAATAATAATTAATGATAAAATATCTGATGTGGACAACACATGACTTCCTTGTACTCCTATTAAACTATAAATCGTTGGCTCAAAAAGTGATCCTCAATTTGGTTACTAATTTCCGAAAATTGCAATATCTCAAAAACGAAATTCGGTGTCGGGAAACCCATCTATTGACACAGACACATACTCTGGTTTCTGGAGGTTTCATTCCATTATTAAATGTCGTTTTTTTTTTCAGTAGGTAACTAGTTTCCAACAGATTTCTTCGTGTTCCATGACAACATTAAAACTGTCAATATCACTAGATAAAGCATTAGAAATCGACAGTTTCTAAATTTTAAGCGGAAGAACCAACTTAACTTATATCTTATTCTCCTGCTGCAGACTTGTTCATCGCACAAATGGGGAGGAAAACCAGTATTATATGCCCAATATTAACACTTAAAATAAGTAACAAAAATGTTTAATTAGACTATAAAGAAAATCGCGTTGGTAACATATGATTTCTCCATTTAATTTTAATATAATTTTTGATGTAAGCTTATTATGAATTTCAAGTAAAGTACCCTTTTCGGCTCACCAATTTTAACCAAAATCTAGAAAATACATTCATATTGATATAAAAATCCTATTTACTAAATTTTAAATGTTTTACATTATATTTTAATATAATTTTTGATGAAAGTCAAATATGACCTTCAAATAAAGTACCTCTTCCGGTTTTCCAATTTAGACCAAAATCTAGTATGGTATTTAAATCAATATATAAGTTCTAAATACCAAATTTGAGAAGTTTTCCAAAGTATTTTAATATAATTTTTGATGAAAATCAATTATGACCTTCAAGTAAAGTACCACTTCCGGTGATTAAGCAGTGACCAAAAAGACTAGATTTTACAACAATCCTAAATACAAAATTTCAACTTTCTACGGCTAACCGTTTTTGAGTTATGCGAAATACGAACGTACGTACGTACAGACGCCACGACGAAACTAGTCAAAATGGATTCAGGGATGGTCAAAATGGATATTTCCGTTAAAATCTGAAAACCAAAAATTTTCGCGATTACAATACTTCCTTTACTTCGTATAAGGAAGTAAAAAAAAAAATGATTATTGTTTAAAGTTGGCGAAGTTGATAGGTCATCTTTGAGGAGATGATTTGTAAAAAAAAAAAAAAACATAATAAATTTATTTTAAGCTTATATCTGGAATGTTTAATTGATGCTTTATGGTTTGGCGAGAACATTTTTGATTTAATATTGATAAAAGTTTATCAAAATTGAATCTATAATGAACGAAACTGCAGAGAAAAAACCTGAAGTGTCAGAACCATGCAGCCCTACATGGACAGCTTTAACGCCATCGTTCCACCACATCGTTTTTTTGTTGTTTTTTTTCTGTCTTCGACTGGCTCTTGAAACGACAGCAAAACCTGTGATTTTCACACCTACACGATCGGTTTTGAACGACGCACAGTGGTCAAAAAACGGGCCTTTTTGCGAAAAAAAAAACTAGCCTCTCATTCTTGTCTTCATCTAAGTAACACCACAAGAGGGTTGTTTTAATGTATATTTTAACGCTGGATCGAATGCAACAAACCCCGATTCAATAGGAATTAAACATTTCAAGATATAATTCAAAAGATATAGAAAATAATTGGGTTAATAAAAACACAGTTAAAAAAATATATGAACATGAACGAAATATAATTTTACTAAAAAAAGATAATAATTTAAAAACTTTTAACATAGATATTAATGTATCTTCTCATATTTTATATAAATCATATATAAAACATAGTGCAACATAAATCAAATATAAATAAAAAAAAATCTGATGTGGACAACTTCCACACATGACTTCCTTGTACGCCTATTAAACTATAAATCGGTGGCTCAAAAAATGATCCTTAGTTTGGTTACTAGTTTCCGAAGATTGCAGTATCTCAAAAATGACACTCGTTGCGACATCCGTATATCGATACATACACACTCTTATTTCTGGAGGTCTCAACCTTTATTATGTGTCGTTTTTTTTTTTCAGTAGGTAACTAGTTTCCAAGAGATTTCTTCGAATGTTGTCTTGTTCCAAGACAACACTAAAACTTTCAATGCCACTAGAAAAAGCATTAAAAATCGACAGTTTCGTCATTTTAATCGGAAGTGCCCACTTAAATAAATTATATCTTATTCTCCTGCTGTAGAATTGTTCATCTCACAAATACGGAGGAAAACCGGTATTTTACACTCAATAAAAATAACAAGCAATAAAAATGTTTCATTGGATTGGAAACCAAATTGCGTTTGTAACCTTTATTACCGAAACATATGATTTCTGTATTTAATTTCAATATAATTTTTGATGTAATTTTATACCCTTCAAGTAAAGTACCCTTTTCGGCTCACCAATTTTAACCAAGATCTAGTAAATACATTCATATTGATATAAAAGTTCTATTTACCAAATGTTTTACATTACATTTTAATACAATTTTTGATGAAAGTCTAATGTGGCCTTCAAGTAAAGTACCAATTTCGGTCTACCAATGTTAACCAAAATTTATTATGTTATTTATATTAATATGTAAATCTTTTATACCTAATTTGAGAAGTTTTGCATTATATTTTAATATAATTTTTGATGAAAATCAATAATGACCTTCAAGTATAGTACTACTTCCTTCTGGTAAACATGTAATGACCAAAAAGGGAGGTTCACAAGTAGATTTTACAGCAATCCTAAATACAAAATTTTAGTTTTCTACGGCTAACCGTTTTTGAGTTATGCAAAATAACTCACAAATAAATAACAATACGCACGTACATTACGACAAATCTAGTCAAAATGGATTCAGGGATGGTTAAAATGGATATTTGCGTTGAAATCTGAAAACCGAAAATTTTTGCGATTACAATACTTCCTTTACTTCTTACAAGGAAGTAAAAAATGTTGTGCAACAATATTAATTGCATCTTCTCGGAGATCTAGAATTCGGACAAGAAAGTAAATGTGGAACATCGATGATATAAAATGGCACTTCCGGTTAATCGATTTTGAAGAAATAGTTGCTGTAGTATCATATGCAAAAACCTATCTTAAATACATATTCTCAGTTTCGTACAACTTTTCGTTTTTGTGCTAGGCTGTTCATATCCATACAGACTATTTTTCGAGACTTGGCTCTTTGGACTCAGAGGACCTGTAAAGCGTGTATTTCCGTTGAAAACTCGTATTCTATATTTTTCACCGTCGCAATACCTATTCCTCTTAATATATATTTATGAGTTAATATAATCATAATTATGATTATAAGTATGAAAAAGTAAAAATTAAACTTTTAATGGAATGAAAAATAGAAAAACAATTAGTTTCATAGTTTTCTATTATACAATGTTTTCTTCTGATATTCAAACACCAGTTTGTTGAATACCACTTTTTCAAGGATGTCCAATATATTTCTAATTTATTTCTATCAAATAAATGCATATTGCTATTATTAATGCTGTTTGTTGTTATTAGTATGATAATAGAAAATAAGAGCCAATTCTTAATTACCAGATCGTTAAACAAATGTAAGAGCCAAAAACAAGTTTCAGGTCGAGAGTAAGATAGAGTAATTTTTCGCAACAGTACAAAGCCACCAACAAACCAAACCACAACAAAACACAAACACAACCACAAACCACCAACCAAAACACAGCTGACGAGAGGTTTCTAATGGATTTTCCATTGAAAGATATGTAATTACTAATTAAAATAATAAAATAAATAATAATTGAAAATGAGTATTAAATAAATATACGAAGAAATAAAATGTTAAGAATAATTGCAGTCGTAGCAAATCCATTTTACTCAACCTCCTTGCTCTCTGCCAGCTTTGTGATGATTACCTTCCTGCACTCCTCACTACACACCCGTCACTTGATTCCCCTCTCCCCCAATGACATCGGCATAGAACCTAGCCTTCGACTTCACTGCACGTCCGGTGCGGGTGTAATAACCTGCTTTGGTTAATGGTGTTTTGCGTTGAGGTCATTTGAATGGTCGGTATTCGTTGCTGCGGGCGAAGGAGTGGGGTGTGTTACCTTCAGGCGATCCATTGAGATAGTCTTCGGCCCCATATGATAGTTGCACCTGGAACGTTTTCTCCTGCCGGTGTACGGCGGCGATTTCCTCAATGCGTCATCCCTCAGGAACACGTGGGTGCAGTCCTTTAGCTTCCGATGAACAAAGGTTTTGGCTTTACTGCTGCAGTGCGGAGCTGGACAGAGATCCTTACCGCGTCCCGTTAGTTCTTCGTGCCGATACGGCATCTCCGGACATCTTGATGCCTCGAAAAATTTTCCTGGGAGCCTTCAAGGGTGACCATTTTTGCAACACTGGCTCCAATGTGTATCCCTTACTGCCGAATTGAGACCTAAAAGGACCTATGCTATCGCTCCACGCACCCGTTGGGTAGAGGATGATACGTCTTGGTCCTGATTTTCTGGACACCAATGATGGGATTGAGGTTTATGACTAGTCAAACTGGCGCTGTTGGTCGGTTGTTGCGGCTTCATCTTCGATGCCACTGCCGCAATCTTCAGTTCCATTCAACTACTGACTTATACATTGTTCAAAATCATCGTCACCCACACACTTTACTACGGCCAGGTCTATTTTCCATTCTAATCATACAAAAAACTCGTTATCTGAACTAAGCCAAGTAATTTGAATTAGAAGTTAGCGGGTAAAGAAGAATAGAGTCTCACTCGCAGGGACAAAGAGTCAAAAATACCCTTTTATCGCAATTTCTAATAGGTCTCAGAGACAAGTAAATAATGAGTGGATGATAGGGGTTGGCTTAAGTACTGTGAATCACATAAAAAAAAGGTAGAGAGGTGATTGGTATAGTAAGTACCTTCTAGGGTCTCCATCCCTGTGAATCACTCAGTTGGGCCGCAACCTTGAGTAATTTTTACCCACTGTCCCAGGATAAGGGTTAATAGTTTTGAAGCCACAACGCACAGTCTCAAAAGGAGCCGTGCTTCTTCCGTGGAAATAATTTTTTTTCTTCTGTTATAATTATCTATCCTACTTACTACAGAAATTCTCCTCATTTACATCGAGTACAGTCTATGAATTCGGCCCTAAGTCTTATTCGCTATCAGTAGAATTGTCAATATTTCTGTTCTCATGGAAGAATGGAAGCAATTCTTCTGGCTTTTATCAAGGTTGCTCGGATTGGTTATGCTTTGTATCAGTTAAGGAAGGTACGTTTATAAGAATCAGTTTCAAGTTTTTAATTCGTATTTTTATTGATTAATTCATGTGCAAGAGTGATTCGAAGAGGGGTTGAATTGTTGACTCACAGTGACTTACCTAGCGATGATTAGATAGAAGTGGTCTGAACAGACATTTAGTTGTGTTTCAGTATAGCTTAAGTTGATACTTTAAGACGTCTTAGTTAATTGGTTTGCCATTGAGAAAATTTCATTTTGATGAACAGTGGATGATCGGTGACATACATCCATTGATGTTATTCTTGTTAGACACAAAACATATACATTTTGGTGTTTATAGAGTCTACTTGCAGAGTTGCTGTGCTTCAGAAGCGATTGGAGAGGTCGATGGCCGACTAGCAAGGCCGGTGTGGGCCGTCCACATGTCTCGGCCAAGGCAAGGTGAACTTGTCTTTCTCATCCCTAATAGCTCCTCCCAGCTGTAAACATTTTATTGTATTGTATCTAATAATTTAGTTTTTCCTCATTGTAGAAGTAACCTTATGCAAGTAACAAGATGTCCTAAGGATTATAGGATTTTTTTTCCGTCTTATTTATCATCTTATCAAAACTTTACGCTAATTTCATATTTGTAGTTTTTGCTCGTTTTATTCCAACTTATATAAATTTCTGTGCATTTGAAACAGCTGTGGACGAGTTTTAAGAAATCAATAGTTCAAATGCCTTTAATTTTTTTTTAACCGAATCTTAATGTTAATGACACTTAATTCGTTATCCATGGAGTACAAGTAAGTGGAACATGATAACATGATAACGTTGTAACATGATAACGTTATAACATGATAACGTTATTTTGTAGGCGCCCTAAAAATCATTTATATTAATGAACATGTATTAAAAGTAAGCAAATGATCTACAGAAAGATGCTAAAAATATAATAACAGAAGGTGAGCAAATCGCTCTTCAGTTTAAAAATAATAAGGCAATAATTGTAAACCGAAGATTACATCAGATTCTAAATAGCACAGTTGTAAGAACTTTTCTTTTATATTTAAATTACTCATCACCTCAATAAATAGTCAAAAGAGGATGTGACGGAAATGACCAGACGGTCAAAGTTGACTCCAGCGCTTTGTTTGGACTTGTTAAGAGGTAAACGTACTAAAAGTCCTCGGATTTAGGAGTAGAGGCAATGAGAGGGGTGATGGAGAAAGTCGTGTTATTCAGTTTTTCATTTATATCTCGAAAACGGTTTGTCCTAGTTTAAAACACTATATATAAAAACCGCTACAAATTACAGCACAATTGTTTATTATTTCTAATTAGTTATATTTCAAAAATATCTGGTGTGTCCATTTACAGGACTTTTCTATAGTAGACTAAGATGGCCAGGATATGTGGTCATAATGGAGGGTGATTGAAAGGGTATAGAGGAAACATTTGAAGGCGCACTTCAGTGGAAAAAGGAAAACGGAAAGACCAATAAGCTGGTAGAAGTGGAGGATGGATCCAAGGAAGGATGAAGTAGTGAGAGATGCGAGGAAGCTGGTAGTCCGCGATTGGAAGATAAAGCTCAGGAAGAACTGGTATAGGATAACTCGCTGACTGCGGACGAACGGATTTTTTTAATTCGTTATTTGGATTCTAAGTATCTTACCTAGAAACGTAAAATCTCAAATTTTGAAGGGAAGTTGATTTTTTTTTGTTGGTCGATTACAAAGGTTCATTATTGAAAATAATAGATTTTTTATTTTAATTTCGTGCTATGTCGATTCTAAAACACTTACCATTTTTTCTCTATCTGTATAACCGGCCGAATTATGGGCTTATAAAATCTTAATCGACAGCCATTTTGAAACGAAAAGGCGGATGGCATTGTCGCGGTTTGAGGATCATCATTATAAATAAAGAATAGCTCTTAACTTATCATGCTGGCCAACTGAATTCTAACTTTGAGTTAAATTCAGTGTCTAATCCTATTAAATTTGTAATGGTTAAAATATGCTTAGATTAATATCTTCTTATTACCTTCCCTCTATACCGTTAGGTTTAAAGCAGGTGTGTCAAGCTGGCGGTCCGCGGGTCGCATGCTGCTCTCAAGGTGATTTTTTGTGGCCCACTGTGTTCTCAAATAATATAAAAATAGGACAGTAATACAACAATAATACCAATTATAACCAATTGCCCCTCCGAGGACGAGCGCTACAAATATAAAACTGTAAAGGTACTTCAGAAAAACTACTTTGCTTCCATTTACAAGATATTTCATGTACTTTCGTGCCTCCTATCTTGTGAGCTGGAACCCGGGAGGCACTAGTATAATATTGGTTAATGGGTGTTCTGTTGAATTTTGTGATATCCGCGCCATGGATCTTGAATTATGGAAAGTGAAATAGCTCATCTGATTATAATAGTGGTTCGGTTCAAAATGGATTGAATAGACAAATTTAGATGGCTTCTATGAATGTATTGACAATTTGTAATAGAATCAACACGTTTTTCAATTTTGTAATTCAATCCCATTGCGAACGTAACAAACATGTAACGCTCGTCCTTGCACAGGTCACAAGGTTGATCGATATAGCAGTCCACAATGCATGGCTAGTGCACATAAAATCCGACCTGAAAGCAGCGAAATGCAACGTCCAATATCACAATATTACCGTTTTTTTTTTACAATTTTATCATGATTACTGACTCCTATTAATATTTTCTAGTCTGTAAAAAAATGCTTTTGATGTCAAAATAATATGTGTTTATATTCAAAATGGTTTGCACTATTATTTTATCCTTTTTCCACAGAGCTCCAGCGTGGGACGAGCGTTAGGCCTCGTCCACAACGTAGCACCGACCCGCGCATCGCCCCTACTGCCTCGCATCAAGAAAAAATAAACACATTGTTTCCTATGGGACTGGCCATAACGAAGCCTCACCCCGCGCACCGACCTTCGACCCTAGCTTAGCACCAAACCAAGGAATTGTTTCATCAATTCTTTTACCCTGGACCTTAGCACCTCCCGGCCTCAGAACGTCAAGATTTATTAAAATCTTTTTATATTATCTCATTTTTACAAGAACCAATCATAATTGAATTACTTTAATTGTTCATATAGTGATGTACTTTACAAATATTAAATTTTTCATAATTTTTCCTAATAAAATAGCAAATAATATTCGCTTAAATATTTAATTTTTTATAATTTTTCCTAATAAAATAGCAAATAATATTCCCTTAATTATTTAATTTTTGTGCTACAATTATTTTATTTTGATGTTGAAGTTATTTTGATCCTACTGAATTTAATTATTCATATAGATATTTGAATTTAAAATATAGAATGTTTTTATTAGTTATTCGATTTGTTCAACTAAAAAATCAAATAATTGAATTATAATTATACGGGCCAACTTTTCATTCGCTTTTCCTCTTATGTCTCGTGAATTATTTGTATTCATATTTAATTTAAAATTGAATGAGATAATTAATTTAAATAACGAAGATTAGTAAACGGATAATCCAGATTATCTGTTGAATAACGAATTTATCAATTATAAAAAACTAACGAATAACGGATAAATATGTATTCTTTGTCCGTTAGTTAAATAAAAAATTAATCGAATAACGCCCTACAAACAGGCGCAATACAAACTTCAATTGATTACATTTTAATTCAGCAAAACTAACTGGAAGCAATTAGACAAGAAAAGAGATACGCGGTTGGTTCCTGATTAAAATATTTAAAATATTATAGAATTTTGTTTTTGTAATATGTTTTCCAATTCTGTGAAAATAATTCAAACAGACTCTGGTGAATTAAATAAGTAGCTCCTTGAAAATTAGGATCTACATAATCCATATATATATATATATATATATATATATATATATATATATATATATATATATATATATATATATATATATATGCAGGATTTTCGAAAAATCTTTCAGAATCTCATCTCAAATCCTCGTAAAGATGATGGAATTCACTATACTGATAACGTCCCTTATTTAAAAAAAGAACTCCGATCCTTTTTCTTTTTTGGTGAAAATGACAGTAATTGGCTCAGATTGAATCCAATGCAATATATTCGTCAGATGTTCCGTCCAACATGATGTTTGAAATTCAACTGAAGGGGCAAAGAGATACAGTCCTTGCTAACTTAAGAGAGGGGCGATAGTGGTGCTCCGATGTGGACAAACCGGGGGCTAGGGACGAGGGTAGTAGGGTCGGTACGAGGAATTATTCCTGATTCCGGTGCGAAGGGCGGTGCTCAATTGTGGACGAGGTCTTAGGTTACATATATGCCATACTCCCCTCCCTAGGAAATGATTTTCAGCATTTTTCTAAGTTAGTCAGGATGTAAAAAAGGAAGACAATATCTTAAAAGTATCTGTTTTCATATGTATAAAAAATATCTTCATCGGAAGGTTTTTTGCATAATAAGTTATAATTATCCTATCCGTATTCATGACTCCTCATTTTAAAATATAATACTAAGACTCTGTGTGTGTGTGTGTGTGTGTGTGCGAATCTTAAAGGTTTCATTATATGACTCGCGCTTTTATTGAGTTTTTAAACGTCTGGTTTAAAGGTTTGAAAACATATGGTTGACAGTCCTTTAGTTAGTTGCAGATCAAACCTTGCTCACGTAGAATTGCATCCATGCCTTCTGACCATTTGCTTCTCCTTCCTTTGGGCCACTCATCATCCACTCTCGCCAGCATCGCTCTTCTCTGAGAACATCATTCATTCTCTGTATCTGGTCATATGGATATGATATTGTCGCTCAAGCTATGACAACTCGTAACTCGGAAAAGTCACTTTTGCAGGCGAAAAACTTATTTTTTAATTTACTTTCTATACGTTTATCTAATTATTTATTTTCTCGTTTCAACCGTCGTGACTAACAAGGTGTCTCTGGAATGTTAGACCATGTTTTAATAAATCGTCTAAAAATTGTATTTTTGAATTTTTCGTATGTAAGAGGTATCACAGCTTAAGCGACGATATATTAAATGTACTGATCAATTTGAAAAATATATTTGAAGTATAGTGAGATGCAATATTGAAACGAAAGTTTTTCAAAAGTATATTTTTCTTATTGGAGTGCTTGTCATTACTAGAAAAGTTGCATAATTTGTTTCAAGATTAAAAACAATTGCCACAAAATGTTATTTGCTATCAAATTAAGATGAACTGCGCGACCAATAACACTCGGGGTACTATACATTGTCCACAAATATATAGAGAATCACACATACAAATCCTCCCTTTTTACAAATCTTTATAGCCATCTTGAATTATTCTTTATAAATCGTAATTTTGACCTAAACTAACTTCTATGATGGATATAAATCGTAATTTTGACCTAAACTAACTTCTATGATGGAGGTGCTGT
Source organism: Rhaphigaster nebulosa (assembly GCA_948150685.1). Classification (NCBI taxonomy): domain Eukaryota; kingdom Metazoa; phylum Arthropoda; class Insecta; order Hemiptera; family Pentatomidae; genus Rhaphigaster; species Rhaphigaster nebulosa. The sequence continues at coordinate 74,505,497 of OX411306.1, read as the reverse complement.
TATTATAGGATAATTTTTAACATTTCGATGAAAAAATTTTCATTTCTGTGCATATGATCTAAAAAAGTATGTACTGTCATACTTCTATAGACGCGTAGATTCCTGCTGGAATGGACTAACCCCAGCGGCGCCGGTAAACGATGTATGAAATGAAGCGACAGGGCGGATGATGGAACACTGCTGGGCGTAACGGGTCATCTCACTCCGTTACAGCCACGGCCCGATAGTTCTCATATCAAGCCTCCAGTTTGCTTCATGGATTTATTTTTTTACTTGCTCATTCTATCCTGTTTAGCTCAAAATAGGAATTTCCGATGGAATCACTAGTAATCAACCCAAAGTCGCAGTTATTTCTTAATCTGTCTCATTTGCATATGCATAAAAACATCACAAGGCATTGATTCATTCTGTGTAGATGAATGGGGATGCACATGAGCATTGCCCAGTCAAAAACTGCTTCGGTTTGAATCCGGCATGTAGAGGCTCCGTGACCGAAACATATTTTAATCACGTTTAACCAATGATCTACAATAAACCGCGATGTGGTGAATTTTTATTCTCATCTTCAAAAGTGTCTCTGAATAATTTTATCTAGTTCAGTACCGAAATAAACTTCCAAACATTCAAGCTAAACAAGGAGAACAAAAAATTAAAGAAATATGATTAAATATCTGTATAAATAACAAATACAATAGGCTTAGGCTACAAATGAAACTGATCTAACCCAGAAACGCTCTTAGCAACCTGTTTCTTGTTCCAAACAGGACTGATAACGGTTTCAATGCTTCCTTTGTTATCTATCACTCCCGGGCACTTGATCACTAGCAGCGACTATATGAACATTGAAAAAATATCAATATTTTTCTCCCGATGTCAAAATATCGATACTAAATTTTGAGTATCGAAAACATATATTTTTTCACAAAAAAAAGGAGAAAAAAATATAAAATAAAAAGAATCTACTAGGACGCCAGAATCGACAAACAAAGAACCATAAAAACTTGTGGTGTGGAGTATAAAATATTGATATCGATATTTAAAAATATCTTTAATTCTTTTATCAAATTAAAAAAAGAACCTTAACACATTGGATGGTGGTATAGAGAGATAACTTGCTTCTTATTATTTATATCCTGCTTTAAATATACATAATAAAATAAATTTCTTTTATTAAATTTAAATAAAAATTTAACGAATCGGACGAAGGATTGGAAATAATCTGTTTCTTATAATATATAATATAAAGTCTGCTGTAAATGAACTTCATACAAACAATATCTTAATGGAATCGGCATATGTATGTATATGTATACTATGTATACATATGTGTGTATATATATAGATATATATATATATATATATATATATATATATATATATATATATATATATATATATATATATATATATATATACATATATAAGAACCATAAAAACTTTTGGTGTGGAGTAAAAAATATTGATATCGATATTTAAAAATATCTTTAATTCTTTTATCAAATTAAAAAAAGAACCTAAACAAATTGGATGGTGGTATAGAGATAACTTGTTTCTTATTATTTATATCCTGCTTTAAATATACATGATTTATATATATATATATATATATATATATATATATATATATATATATATATATATATATATATAAATAAATACACATATATGAACCTCTCCTCAATAAGTGTTCAATTATTTACAGTTAAAATCATAGACTATGTAGAAGGTGGTGTCGTAGTAAACACTTAGATTGTCGAACAGAAGTCTCTGTTCATTTATTTTATTTATTATCATTATTGGTGACGTATCTTCCTGGAACTCACAAGGGGAGTGTACGATGTGTCCGACGCCGATTTTGACCAACATTTTTTGGGTGATTCTGCATTGGAAAAAAATTGACCCATTTCCATCTGTTTTGGGCCTTAGGAGCTGAGAAAAAAAATAAAACATGCTGAAAATTCTTTATTTTATATCTCGTGTTTGAAGAATTATATCGACATGATTTTTTCAGCTAATCATTTGTTTTTTAGGGTATATTATAGAAAAAAAATCATTAAAAAATAATTGATTTTTGGTAAAATAAATTTAAAAAAGTGTTTAATTTATTATTAAACTAGCCTCATAGATTTTTAAACACAAAAAAATAAGGCAGATCTGGATTCAGAGCAAAAAACCCTTTTGATGAAAAAATCATCGAAAACAAAAAAAAAAATGTTTTCAGTCCCAAGTATGTTTAAAATTTTTAAAGCCACATAATTAATTACATTTGCGTTTTAAGCTCTGTAACTTATCTTCAGTTTACCCGATATAGGCGTTCTTGAACTTGATAAAAAGAGGGGAGTTTCTTCTTTCCATACATATAAAAAACTATTGCATTATCATCTTAGATGGTATGTGTAGAAAAAAGTGATTTCCATATAAAAACAAAATTGAAGTTCTTTTTGCGGATAACATTGGTTCTAAAACACTTAGGAACATCAATGTTAAAGCAAATTGTGTAGTTTAAGAACCTTTACCGATGCTCGAAGTATAAATAAGTATAACATATCGTTTGTTATACATAGTAGCGAAGATATGTAAATATTTAATAAAGTTTGAATCGTCAATTTCTATTAATCAAATATGACATTAGAATAGTAGTTTGTTCCGAAAATGGTGTATCTCAGGGTGGTAAGATAATCCGTACCTGGGCATGCTGTTAATTTGACGTTAGGATTCGAAGACTATTTTACTAATCACTACGTTAATATAAGCAACTAAATCTAGAAGCAAATAGATCTTAAAATAAATACGGATAATACGAAATATACCGTTGTAAAAACAGCGACAATGCCAGTAACAGAGAATAACATTTAATGCGTTGAGAAATTTATATATTGATGTTTACGATAACTGGAAAAGCGAACTTCAATAGGAAATATAGGAGGATAATTCTTATTATTTTTCTGTTGCAAAATTACTTTACAATTAGTTCCCGCTTAATTTTCAGAAACTTAAAAATTACCATAAAATTTACATAAATGCCTACTATCTTACTGTTCTTTTCGGATTGCAAAACGTGACTGCTTACTTTGGAGGAATAACAACGTCTTAAGGTCTTCGAAAATTAATTATTGCGTGACATATTTGATCCGAGCAAGGATGATACCTCTGAAGAATATTTTGGTGGCTACACAACCTGGAATTGAGGTTGAATGGTCATGTACAGTTGTTGAGCTTAGTAGCGAACTAATTAATTAAATTTAGAACAAATTAAAAAGATTACTAGCGCTGAAGCGACCGACGTCCGCGGAGTAGAACAAAACGTTGGTGATTGTGTTAATGATGACTTTGTGGTTTTGAATTTTGACAGGAGGTCGGTGGGCGGGTTCTCCAAGACTTTAATTATCATCTTACCTTTATTAATGTTTCCATAAGACTGATCGTTTTAATGCATTTTTCTGTTTTTGTTTTTAATATTATTTTTTTGTTGGAACTGTATGCCCTAAGTTCGACATTCAAATTAAATCCTAGTTGATCATGCCAGTTTGAATTTACTTTCCTGATTGATTCCATCGGTCTGGTTGATTTCCATTTCCAGGAGTAACCTGATAGACAATTTCCTGTTGTAGATGGTCTTCGAAGTTTAATTACTCAGGAAATATGATGGAACCGTTACTCCCTAAGTCGTATTAAAGGCCCATTAGTCCGATTTTTTTGACCTATAAGCATATTTTTCAACTGGGATTCAGATATAACATAAGTCTACCAGATCTATTTATACTGAGGAGCTGTTTATATGATATATGATATTTATTTGGCACTAGACTTGCCCAAAGACGTCAAAAGTCAGATACGGTATCACTTTTTAATGAAATTACAACAAAATCTTGAAAATTTCTAGCTGTGCTCATTAAACTTCTTCCATAGTCTACCTTAAAAAAACCCAGATGTACCACAAAAAGAAAAAATTACTTGGGGATCATGTTTCAATAAGAAAGATCCGAGTAACTCAAGATTGTTGGCATTGATTCTGCTAGAATATTAAGATGAAAACTGATTGTGATACAAATTTACTATCAATCATTGGCTCGGACCGAACTACCACTCTCCAGCGCCATTTGTGGTAACTAACTGCTTTGTATTCAATTCGAACATTCGTATTCATCGGAAATATTAAAATTATTACTTAGGGATAGATAAATTCTTTGCCACTTCTATAATTTTGTTTTTATCGAAAAATTTATATTTTATACTAGTTTAAAATGTTATACATTCATTTTCATTTCCAAAACACAAAAATAAGCATTTTAAAATACAGTTTGGTATTATTACACATATTTAATTAAATGTAATATAAATTAGTATTATAAAACATTAGGAATTATGAATTTAATTGAGAGAAGAGATGAAATACATGTTGGTAGTCACCAAGGTTTAAAAAGATTATATCAAACAGAAAAAGTTACATTGGATTGCTCTCGCACTGAACTAGTAATGGAAGAAAAGTGAGGTGTTAGTAAGTAAATGGTACGGTTTAGGGGTTGGATTTTTTCCAGTAATTCTGGTGAGTAATTTTTTTTTTTTGTTATGGATTGGACAATTGGAGATATTTATTTGGTCATTTAAGCAAAAATCTGGGTTGGATTTGAAGGATTTTCTTATTTCAAGTGCTTCATATATATTTAATTTGAGACTGTTTTCATCCTGAACCTTTGATGAATTTATGGGGTTTTTCATTTAAATAAATTGCAAAGTTGGAATTCTCTGTCATTATATGCACGTATATGTTCATTTAATCTCTTATTTAATGATATCCCAGTTTTTCCCGTGTATCTGTCTGCACAATCATTAAAATTTAGTTCGTATACTCCGCTTTTTCGAAAGGGTCTAATTTGTCTTTAGGAGAAGGGAAATATGAGGATAGAGTTTTTTCTATTTTAAATGCAGGACTTAATCCTATTTTTTTCAATTAATTTCCGACTTTGGTGGATAAAGAGCCGAAATATGGAATCAAGAGATAATGTTAACAAAGAGACTATTTCAAAATACGAACATATACGTGCATATAATAATAAGAAAGAGGATTCCAAATTTGCAACTTATTTAAATGAAAAACCCATAAATTTATCAAAGACTCAGGAGTTAAATTAATGCATCACGTTGAAAACAATCTCAAATTAAATATATATGAAACACTTGAAATAATAAAATCTTTCAAAACCAACCCAGATTTTTGCTTTTATGATCAAATAGATATCTCCAATAGTCCAATCTAAAATTCATTTACATCCATAACAAAAAAAAAATTACTCACCAGAATTACTAGAAAACTCCAACCCCTAAACCGTACCATTTACTTACAAACACCTCACTTTTCTTCCATTACTAGTTCAGTGCGAGAGCAATCCAATGTAACTTTTTCTGTTTGATATAATCTACTTAAACCTTGGTGAGTACCAACATGTATTTGATCTCTTCTCTTAATTAAATTTATAATTCCTAATGTTTTATAATACTAATTTATATTTCATTAAATTTAATATGTATAATAATACCAAACTGTATGTTACAATGTTTATTTTTGAATTTTTGTGTTTTGGAACTGAAGATGAATGTATAGCATTTTAAACAAGTATAAAACATAAATTCTTCGATAAAAACAAAATTATAGAGGTGGCAAATAATTAATCAATCCGTTATTAGATTAATATCATGCTTACGTCAACTGAAAATTATTAGTGCTGCCGACTTCCGCTGACTACATTCGCCCAAGATATACAAACCTCCAAAAGTTCCTTTTCAGTTGAGGTCGGGCCCTTACCCTAATTTCAATTATTACTGCTTTAAACTATTACTACAACTTCCCCAGATCACCGGAAGTCGATAACACTAACATCTTTAAATAATATCTAATCAAAGCAGTATTAATTCCATTGAATGCGAAATTTAGAATTGAATAGAAAGCAGTTAGTTAGGTACCCTGATTTTTATTGATAATCTATTTTTATTTTGAAATGTTGTATTCTGTATCAATTAAGTACATTAGGTAACAACTTTACAATCGGGTCGCATTGTCAGTGCCTGCGGTAACCCGAAGTTACCCAAAGACCGCAGCACTAGCACTAGCCCTCTCTAGCACCATTTGTCCTAACTGCTTTGTATTCAATTGTAAGACTCGTATTCACTAGGATTATTAAAATTACTACTGCTTTAATCAGATATTAAAAATAATTAGTACTGTCGAATTCCGATGGTCTGTGGAAGTTGTAGTAATAATTTAAATAACGCTAAGGGCCCTACCTCAACCAAGAAGGATCTTTTGGAGATTTGTAGCGAGCGGAAGTCGACAGCTGTGATCTGATGTGAGCAGCAATAATTGAAGTTACGGTAAGGTTCCAATTTCAACTGAAAAGAATACGACGGGGTTTTGTTTATCTTGTGAGCCAACATAGTGAACGGAATAAACACTAATAATTTTAAATAATTAATTATTAAAGCAGTAAGAATTTTAAATAATTAATTATTAAAGCAGTAATAATTTGAATAATTCCATTGCATACGAATTTTAGAATTTAATACAAAAGCAGTTAGCACAAACGGCGCTATGGAGTGCTAGGACGGCGACCTTCCTCTACAGACACTGATAATGCGACCGAATGTAAAGTTGTACCAAAATAATTAAAACCTGGTTTATAATAATAATGAAACCGCAGTAAACCGCTGTTCAGCGTCGGTTTACCGTAGGTGGTACTAGGAAACGCTTTTAATCAGAATGCGGTTTTATCATCGTACCTATAAACATTGGTAGTTAAGATTACTCTCATGGTTATGTTTTTTCAGTCTTCACAGATCTTCAGTTTCTATGAAGAAATGGTGGAACTATGGTTCCTTCCTATTAGACCATTTTTGTTTCCATCTGATTCACGTGTCACTGGCATATCTGCCATTTTAACATTCTACAGCTTTGAAGCTCTCTACCTTTTTTGGGAGAGGCGGGAGGAGAGGTTTCTACAGTTTTTAAAATATTAATATTTACTATTAAAAAAATGTTAGAAACTTAACTCATTTCGTTTCGAGGTGGATAATACAACTGAGGTATTATTTTTTTAAATTCAATGGGATGTTAAATACATGGCAGAGCTGGCTCATAAAAATGGTATTTGCAGAAGGTGAACAAAAAAAAAAATTATCGCGAAGAAAAGGTCTGTCTTACTTCGAACTTCTGTATTCCCTTTGGTATACAACTCTTATTAGCTACTCATTATTGCCTCCCATTGAAATCTTTAGTGAATATAATGTTAGTTAATCAGACCGTTAATATGGAGGGCATAGTGGGCTTGTATTGATCCACATCCTGTTCCAGTGCAATTAAATATTTGGCATGGTATGTTGTATGCATTCTATTATGAACAGAATTTTCTTTAAATAAAATTTGGAATTTCCTTTTTAATACTGTAATACAAAAAAATAATATTTTTCTTATACAATGAAATTCTTTTTTTTTACTACTCTATAATTACTAATATATCAGTGAATGTAATAATGATAAATTCGATATGCATATAAAAATGTATCATTAAAGTGTATAAAATGTAATCCATTTTTCTTTTGTTTCAGGTAAGAATTATTTTCTATGCTTCCGCTTTAAGAAAATATTTCTCTCATTGGTAACTATATAGTTCGATATAGCTTTTGTTATAAGTTAATGCTAAATATATAATAATACCATTAAGCAATGTATTTTTTTATTATTATACATTTAAATCTCTGTTTTTTAATTTATTTTTTACTTTTTGTTTCAAACATTATAATCTACCACATTTAAGCAATAAGCAATAATTAAGACATTTAATATGAACTCATTTAGCATTTTTTCCATTTTAACTTATCACATATAACGTTTTTAAAAAAACAAAATAAATCAATAAAGTTAATAAAACACGTTAAGACAATAATTATATTCGACGTGATTACCTCCGAAGAATGCCTTGCAGAACTCCAGGATATCCCTGCGCTTCGCTCTTTATCACTGGAATAAAGAGCCAATGGAGGCTGGGTGAGAGATAGCGCTTATGCACCAAAATTGATGTGGCAAATCCTGGTATTTTCAGTAGTCATATTATTAAAGGTTTTCAAACCGATTCCTTTTCGAACTTCGGAAACAGTTTTATGTTTCTGAAAATCTTTTTATGGATGTTAAATAACATTAATACGAAGTTTGGTCTAAATTGGTTAGGCCGTTTTTCCATGAAAACCAGACAAACTTCTAGATTTGCCCTCCGCCGCGGTGGATGGCATGTTTATATTGCTTAAAATATTCTTACGGCTCTATATAACTTTTGAAAAAAGTTTCATCGAAATCAGTTCAACCGTTTTCTCGTGAAAAGCAGCTGTAAAAACGTTACGCAATTTGCATGTGGTATTTTATTTATAAGATTGATTGGTTTCGCCGACATTTCTATAGAGTAAGAGTTTTATTTCGTAGAAATATGTTCAAGACCATACGCGAGAAACTCCCTGGCGATTGGCCTTGACACTGTTTCCTCTTCCAACTCCTCGCTAAATAATATTTAAAAAAAAATCATTTGTTTAATCTTTCCTTTAAATCTCTGATTAATATCCCTCAATCAACGGTCCCAAATTTCGTGTCCAGTGCCTCTGCTTGATGTGTAATCCTGTCTCGTAGATCAAGTATCAGTCATTTAACGGAGATCATCTCTTGAGCGAGTAGGAGTCAACAGCTATGATGTGCCTAAAGCTGTAATGAGGTGATCAATCTCCAAAATAAGTTGTTACTTTAGATAAATTTTTGACATAATCAGGTATAGAGGGAAAAATATCACCGGAATAGCTTCATTACTGTTTGTAAACATATGAAGAGCCCATTGCAAAAATCATAGGGTTTCATTTTTTCTGATTTTGGGTAAAAAATAATCTTAATTTCTATGACTACAGAGTTCTTTCTGATTAATTTTTATGATAATTAAAACTCAATTTAAACCCAGAAACAAAAAAACAATGTTTTTCATCAGCCGCACGAGAGTTGCATCGCTCTTCCACTATGTAACATGTTTTAATTCACGTTTCTCAGTGGAGCCTAATTGTTTTTCTCCTGTGCCGTTTTGTCTACTATTATTTCATGTCACTGGGAAATACTGCATCAATACTTCTGAAATCTCAATTCCGACAAAATATGGAATTTCATCGTTTTTCCGCTGGGCCTTCTTATGTCTGAACAATAAATCAATGGTTGAAAATAAATAAAGCATTGATGGGGTCCATCCTATTCAGATTTCGAAGATTTTTTTTTTTATTCTTCCTGCCTCACCTTTAGACAATTATATTACGGAAACAACAAAATGAGTTCATATTTTGTTACATTGTTAGAGGACACTGTTGAGCCCATGCACATCTCAGGATAACGGAGGACCTGTTCTGTTACTCTACTCCAAAAAGAATAATAGAGAAAAATATTGAGCGAAACTCACGTTTCAGTTCGTTTGGACGATCAACGCAGGGATCACCGTCATAGCTGAGAAGACTGAAAGACAACCCAAGGTTACCCGCTCATTTTTGCTGGAAATGGGGGAACTGTGGGGAAAACGTCTGCTGGAAATCCACTTCATCTGATGTTGGCTTACCTACTCACTTTAATTCAGCCGGCTCTGTATAATTTGGAGTGAATTTCTGTTGTAACGGTGTTCACGGCGGAAATGTGACGTCAGCCATAGACCGGATCTCACGTATCAAGCAGGCAGGTGACCAGAGTTACATGCTTCTTAGTCTCCTTCCGTTCGATACATCACCAGCTTGAAAAATTACCCTTTTTTGAATTTTATATTGGTTCATCCGACGTATAAGGTCTTCCTCGCTGTGCAAAAATAGGCAGCTAGAATTATTGACATGCTTTATTGTCATTTTTTTTAATGGTGTTCTATTTTGTTACTTTATTTTATTTTTTTCAAATATCACAAAATGTTATCATGGACAGGAGTAATTATTATACTAAATTTCATTCTTATTGTATCTTGTTTATTACCTAAATTTCATTCATTATCGAAATTAATTTGTCAAAGCGCAGAGTTTCTTTAACTTTTTATATATATTAAACATTTTTGTCCATCTTACATTAATTGGTGTCTTCTGCTCATTCCAAACATTTTATTTTGTGCTGTTTGTTTTTTGCAATATCTTATCACACACAGTTAAATTTCTGCACCGACCTAATCCATTACGTCGTACGCTCTCATTTTCTATATTGAATGAGGGACTTCTTATCACTTTCGTTGTTACTATTCTCTTTTTATTGGGAGTATAAAGTTTCAATTCATGCTGTATCTTCCATTTCTCTGTTAGTTTTTTCTTTTGTTAATTTAGCCGGCTCTGTATAATTTGGATGGGATCTTTTTAATTCCCATCTTTTTAAAGTATTGTTTGAGATTTTCGACCCATGTTTATTCCTTGAATTACCCATTGCTCATAGATTTCAGACGACTGGATTTTTTTTTTCTTCAGCTAGTGTTTTTGTGTACAATATAAGAAAAACTTGATCATAATACTAAAAAGGCTTAAAGAAAGCTATATAGTTATACTAAGTTTAAATAGGTATACAAAAGATTAATCTTTTTTAATGGCTAACCAGTTGTGTGTAAAAAAGTTCAGCATCAATGGTTTAGTTCTAAAAAAAATATTTTTTAAATTTCAGAAGATTTTGTGGTCTATTCTCCAAGGCCACTGTTACTAAAGGTGCCACGAAAAGGTATGTATTTTGCGAGCCTTGGAATCCTCGTTGCGAATCATATTTATAACATATAACTAATCCTCTGTAAATTATTTAACATGAATGTGAAGAGGTTACCACTCCTCTTTCTTTTTTTGTTTGATCTTAGGTTCCTTGCTCCGTATTTTCGTGTCACTTCCATCTGAACTGTAATACCTTGCCGTGTTGAATTGGGAACTATAGGTTGGAATGTTTATACTGTTTTATTTTACTTATAATACTTCCTGTTTTAATGATTGTACTAACTACCTCATAGACTGCATAGATCCAACAAAACCTTGTTGACTGGCCTTAAAAGTGTGTTTTTGATGAATGTTATTTTTTATTGATTAACCCTACGCTATGATATCAGATTTTGTAGTTAAATTTTGAAACCAATTTGGACAAGGATCTTTTATATTTTTTAAATTCCAACATACTTGCAACAATTCTTTCTTTTTTAATGTAATTTCGCTGGTCTGATTCGTTTCAAATCTCTCGTCGTAGTTTAAACAGATTAATCATTATTCTGATCAACAGAATCCAACATTTTAGGGAGGGGTTTTAAAAACGTTTACGTTTTCTAAAGATGGTCTTGTAAAGCCTTCCTCTAATTTTCTAGTTCACCTATCGGTGAAGCATCATTCAACTGCGTTATTTACTTCGAATGTTCCTGGACCTGAAACTTTTGCGGACGGCCTTGTATCAGAGAGAAGATGCTGGCTGCTGGACTTATTATTTTTTTCATGTTGTGCGTGCATATCCATTATTATGCGTACATCTATTTTGATTTTTTTCTGGCATAATATTCCCGCATCTGGTTTTCGTGTTATTCTATAAGGTGCATAACAGAATGTCGATCAGTATTATTAGGAGTTATCATTGGTTTCCCACTTCGATATACAGTTTCTATCTCTTTTAGCGCTTCCTCTTTCTCCTCCTCCCACCCTCCAAATTTAAGGAACGCCTCTCTATTTCTATTACGCCTATCTAGTTCTATCTACTGCTGGTAGCGTCTGTGTTCCCTTGTTGTCTCTATGTTTATTATGGCAAACTCATATTAGGTTTGGTAGAAACTTCGGATCAGTCTCTTGCAGAATAGTCTTTTCGTGAATTTAATACATGTTATCTTTTTGAAGCTAATTGTTTTGCATTTGTCGCCTTATCGACATCGAGCCATGATTCTAATCTATATATGACATGGTATAAAGTCCTTACGGCTTGCTTATTGTTGACGCTGGCACCGAAGTTCTTTTCAGTTTCTTTGCTATTGAGATATATTTCGTATGATGCAAAATGAATTAATTCAAGCATAATGGATGCATGAATGTTTGGATAAAGCGATTCAGAAATTAAACACTTTTTGATGAAATATTGAGTTCGGAGGGCATAAAAGCTAAATATGGCCGAGTCTGTTGTGAAGAAACATTTAAACAATAAGTCATACTAATTTTAAACTCCTTTAATTCTTTTTCTCATATCTCTGACGAAATCTTTTCTTCTGGATATGGGAAGAACGGTGACACAATTTTTTATCATTACGCAACAGTAGGTGTTTGTGTTGTTGAACCGAACCAAGGTTGTACATTGTATTTTCTGTGGATCTTAAGTAATTTTATTATGAAACGAGTGGTTTTACAAAACAGAACATTTATTTATTCAACTTGGTTTCAGTAAAAAACATGGAAAGCAGTTTTTGGAAAAAAATCGTTGCACAATCATAATTAAATACAATGACAATAAAGATACAATTACAATTAGTACAATACCTAATAACCGGTATTTTGTCAAGGTTATTTTAAACCCCTTAAAATAAAAAATATCCTAATAAATGAAGTTTCGTTTTTATGAAGTTTAAAGGATCGCTTCATCCTAAAAGGAGTTTTGTCACTACGGAAATGTTAAGAAAAAACTCCTTTTAGTATGAAGAGATTCAAATGTTAAGCTAATTGTTGTTGGCTAGTTGAAATACAATATTGCTCAAGTTACTCAAGCTTGTCATATATGATTTAATGCTATCGATATTTTTTATAATTACCAATATCAGTTCTTATTTTTAAAATTATTTATTTATTTTTTATTAATAATTTCAAATAATAATTACCAATATCAGTTCTTATTTTTAAATTTATTACATTTAATTTATTTTTTAAATTTATTTATTTATTTTTTATTAATAATTTCACTTCGCAAATTGAATGTTTCTTAAATTAAGCTAATTAATTGTGTAAGTACACATTTTAGCCGGAGAAATTCCAAGCGCTTTCTCTTGTGTAATTTCACAGTATTTTATAGTTTAAATAAAGTATTTTTTATCCTGAAGAACTTTTAATACGCGAATCAGCTCCCCTCACTACAAAATTAATAAATAAGAAGTGAAAAAAAAAAAGAGATACCTTCTGATTATGGGTCTGATATTGTAATATGGAGTACTGCACATCTTTAAAATTTTAAGGCATAATGAATAAGAAACTTTAGGATTTTTTCAACGGATTTGCTACATTAACGAAAAGCAGAAAATGAAAATGGCGAAATTATATGCTTGATCATGTCTTAAAATATTAAGCAATGGTTACAAATGAATAAACATATCTTTAATGAGAACAATCCATGACTGATTTATTCAGCAAGGCCACGAGTAAATGCGTCAATGTTAGGAACAATTCATCTTGCAATGGAATACAAGCTCCAACCATCTATTCAAATCGCAACGTCCTACTTCTTTAATTTTTGGTTAATATATAATATCATATATTATACTTATTTTTCATAATATGTACTATTTGTTTTGTTGTTATTCTAACGGCAATGATTTCTGATTTAGTGTATTTTAGTTTTTATCTGCATTTTCATCAAACAAATACTGAGAACTTAATTACGTTTAGAACCAAGCAAAAGTAAATTTTTTTTTGTTTTAAGCCAAGAGAAATATTTTGACATTATATAGTATGTGGACCAGCCACCCCTAACGTGCACTCTCCCTCCTGCTTCCCACATCCCTATAAATTGCATACCGTTGTGTTTCTTCTAAATAATGGTTAAAAAAAAAAAACAGTGTTCCCAGACAAGAAAAGTGGCCGCTCTTTGCCCACCTGGCGTCTAAAGCTGGCTGACTACCGACTTTGACTTGGTTTAGTTTTTCGGTCACTATCATTCAGCATTTGGCTTAATTTCGCCACAATTGAACTTGTTTCAAAGCTGAATAGTCAGAGAATCAATCACAAGGCACATAATAATTATTATTAAAAAAAAAGAAGATTGGTATAGACGCTAAAAAACACCACAAAGTCGTTCACACCAAAGTTGCAATTTCATGGGCAGCGGCAATCAAACGGCCAACAATGACGAAAAAGTCTAATAAAGCGTGAGGAGCACGTATTCTTTCAGAAGCGATAAGGACCTAAGCGCTTTCAATCTTCTTCTACATCAATGAGTATTTATAAATGCAATAGTTATATATTTTAGTTTAATTACATTAACGAGCTTATATTCCTTCTCACGTTTAATTCCCACTTGCTCAATCACTTCTTGTCGATCCAGTTCCAAAAAAAATGTAAAAAGAGTTTCTTTCATGTCAATCAAAATTTGTAAATATGCACTAATAGATTTTGTATCTTGTTAATTATTCTTACGGCATTTTTAATTTTTATTGTGATCCATTAATATTTGAAGTTGGTATGTTTTTTATTTAAAGGACTCAGACCAACAATTTGAAGTGTGTAGGAGACTTTTGCGGCCGTTTGGTTTTTATTATCGATTTGAGAACTGCCAATGGAATTGTCGTTGGCATACAACGAATTAGGACTTCCTCTCCTCGTCGCCAACGACAATCCCATTGGTGGTCTTCAAATCGATAGTATAAACCAAACGGTAGCTAAAGTCTCGTACACAGTTAAAAGCGTATGCACTAGAACCTTCCTCCTTAAAATGTGGCCAATTCAGTGATGCTGCCTGTTACGCCGTACTAACGAAGTTTGAAATTACCATATCAGAAACAGAGGCTAGTTTGGACCCAATTGTTTTCCTTCATCCAGCATCGATTCTTAAGACATTTTCTCTCCTAATTAATAAAATTATTGCTAGTGAAAATTTCCTGAAGGAGGCAAAACACACCGAATCTGTTGTCCTATTGATATTGAATATTGTTGTTTTGTTATGAATGCCATTTAAACGTAATTCCATACAACTTTAATTTTGAATAGTGGAGAAATCGTTGGCAGTAGATGTAATCAAGGAGAAGTTGGTTGATAGTGCGGTCAAGATAGATAAACACACCGCAAGTGTAAACTTATTTTTAATGTTTGACGACGTTTCAACCTATGTTTTTATGTCGGCTTATTTTTATATACCTACATAAAGAGTGCGTCACACACATCAACCAGCAGTTCGAAGAAGGGAACGAATCCAAAAACTACTTTTTCGGGAAATAAGGATAAACGTTCTACTTTTCTTATTTGTTACTATATCTTTACCAAACTTCTTATTAATGTTTGTTTCTTTATATCACCCCGTTATTTCTGTACCTTGGATAGATCGGTTGGATTGTTCTAAACGAAGTAATAAAATATTGAAACCACTGGATTTGTTCCCTTGTTCAAATTTATAATGAGCTAGTTATAAAAATCTATTATTAAGTAATCAATAATATTCTTATTTTCTCAAAACATTACAAATACAATGAACCACTTACATGTTTTTTAAATCACTGAAAATATGAAGTTCTTTAATTCTTGTACGAAGTAAAGGAAGTATTGTAATCGCGAAAATTTTCGGTTTTCAGATTTTAACGGAAATATCCATTTTGACCATCCCTGAATCCATTTTGACTAGTTTAGTCGTGGCGTCTATACGTACGTACGTTCGTATTTCGCATAACTCAAAAACGGTTAGCCGTAGAAAGTTGAAATTTTGTATTTAGGATTGTTGTAAAATCTAGTTGTGAACCTCCCTTTTTGGTCACTGCTTAATCACCGGAAGTGGTACTTTACTTGAAGGTCATAATTGATTTCCATCAAAAATTATATTAAAATACTTTGGAAAACTTCTCAAATTTGGTATTTAGAACTTATATATTGATTTAAATACCATACTAGATTTTGGTCTAAATTGGAAAACCGGAAGAGGTACTTTATTTGAAGGTCATATTTGACTTTCATCAAAAATTATATTAAAATATAATGTAAAACATTTAAAATTTAGTAAATAGGACTTTTATATCAATATGAATGTATTTTCTAGATTTTGGTTAAAATTGGTGAGCCGAAAAGGGTACTTTACCTGAAGTTCATAATAAGCTTACATCAAAAATTATATTAAAATTAAATGGAGAAATCATATGTTTCGGTAATAAAGGTTACCAACGCGATTTTCTTTATACTCTAATTAAACATTTTTACTACTTATTTTAAGTGTTAATATTGGGCATATAATACTGGTTTTCCTCCCCATTTGTGCGATGAACAAGTCTGCAGCAGGAGAATAAGATATAAGTTAAGTGGGTTCTTCCGCTTAAAATTTAGAAACTGTCGATTTCTAATGCTTTATCTAGTGATATTGACAGTTTTAATGTTGTCACGGAACACGAAGAAATTTGTTGGAAACTAGTTACCTACTGAAAAAAAACGACATTTAATAACGGAATGAAACCTCCAGAAACAAGAGTATGTGTCTGTGTTCGTTTTTGAGATATTGCAATTTTCGGAAATTAGTAACCAAATTGAGGATCACTTTTTGAGCCAACGATTTATAGTTTAATAGGAGTACAAGGAAGTCATGTGTTGTCCACATCAGATATTTAATTTTTATCTACAGTTGTCTGCATTTAGCTTCTCCTTCCGGATAAACTTTGTGCTTTGCATTGTCGCTAAGATGCGAGATGTTAATCTTTGCAGCTAGCTCCTCACAAGTGCTGCCTGCACACGTCTGTCTGTGGACGTCCAAATCTATAATCACAATTATCGTGGAAATTTTTCCTGGAAACGTCAGGATTATACCTTATCGGCAAGATTAGTATGTTTTTTTTTTTAAGATTTCGTATAGGGTTTCACTTTTAAGTTCGGCACCTAAGGACTTTATGTTTATTGATGTAGTGTGTTTCTTTACCTGGAAATTCTTTAATTTGTTCATCGATGAAAGCACGAACGTTTTCAGTTATTGCATTTCTGCCGTGTCTGTGTTTACTCCTATTATCCACGGGAGCTTGACCGTCACTTTTCAAAGAAGTCAAACGAAAGATGGCTTTATTCCTAATGCAGTACAAAAATTCTTACATAGAGCCATTCGTTCAGTATCAGTTTGAATAAAGAAACAAAACCTGGATATGTTCCCTTCTTCAAACGAACGAATATTAGAAGGCCCGTTTAAACTGGGATAAGAGTGGTTTTTGTTTCTTTTTCATACTGTAAAATAAGCGTCTATATGAAAACAAATATATGATACAAAAATATTTTTTGGCGCTTGTTCCCTTCTTCAAACTGCTGATTCAATTGTATTATGTCAGTGCATCGAAAACCGCAATTAATAAAAAGTACATGTTTTATTACAATCTTCTCTCGACTGCCTGACGCTTTGTACACAAAAAATACTCTCTCTGAAAATCCTGATTTGTCTCCAATAGTTATCTTATCCACCATTTTGTCAAAGCCCATTCAACGCAAACCAGATGCTATTAAATTAAATTTTTGTTAGCAATTCATCTAGACATAATCATCAGTGACGTGAGTAGGTCATCTAGCGCCCCGGGCAAACTTCAAAATTGCTGCCCCCTCTCCCTCCTCCCCCCAGGATCGGAACAATGGGTGGCAGAGAAGACACTATCGCTGAGCGGTAGAAATTAAAGGACAGCAAATTTCTAGTACAGTAGTATTTTTACTTCCTTGTACGAAATAAAGAAAGTATTATAATCGAGACACTGTGAACCTCCCTTTTTGGACACTACATTATTACCGAAAGTGATACTTGAATGTCATTATTGATTTTCATCAAAAATTAAATTTAGATATAATACAAAACTTCTCAAATTAGATATATAAGGTTTACTTATTAATATAAATAATATAATAAATGTTGGTTAACACTGGCAGACCGAAAGTGGTACTTAACTTGAAGGTCATTTTAGACTTTCATCAAAAATTATATTAAAATATAATGTGAAACATCTCAAATGTGGTAAATAGAATTTTTATGTTAGTATGAATGTGTTTATTAGATTTTGGTTAAAATTGGTGAGCCGAAAAGGTTACTTTATATTTGAAAATCATAATAAACTTACATAAAAAATTATTAAATACAGAAATCATATGGTTCAGCAATAAAGGTTACAAACGCGGTTTTGTTTTCACTCCAATCAAACTTTTTTATTACTTGTTTTAAGTGTTAAAATTGAGTGTAAAATGCTAGCTTTCCTCCCCATTTGTGAGATGAACAAATCTGCAGCAGAAGAATAAGATATAAGATAAGTGGGTTCTTCCACTTAAAATGCCGAAACTGTCGATTTCCAATGCTTTATCTAATGATATTGACAGTTCTAATGTTGTCACGGAACACGAAGAAATCTCTTGGCAACTAGTTACCTACTGAAAGAAAACGACCTTAATTCAGTCAATAAAACGAGATTATGTTATGATATGATAATATGAGTTTCGAAATATACTATCTAACTTACTATTATAAAACTGTTGATTTTTATTGGAGAGGGGATGAATGCCGCCCCTTGCCACAATTTAAGGTTATTTGTTACTTCTAGGGAAATACGACACCGACAGAGTACCGATACCTGCATTCATTCAAGAATTTGAATGAAATATTCGGTACGACAAAGATCAGTGTTATTCGGATACACTACATTAATGTATTTAGGAAAATAATTTGGCATTAGGCCTTTTAGATTATGAGCATAGTATAGCATGCAATACTTGGATTACGTTTGCGTCAGTGGCCTTAGCTGGGGAAGAGATTGTGGAAATATATTTCCCCTCCTAGAAATGTATGAACAAATATTATTTTCATATCCCCAGCATAAGTTTTGTATTTTGAGTCATATTTTTGGTAATTATTTTTCAATTTTCATGATTATACTTAAAATCTTCGCCCTAACTTACGCTCTTTAAACCTTCAGAGATTCGCGAAAAGGACTAAGGGGCTCGCTCACTTATCCCATGAAACCAATAAGAGTAAAGGTAGATATTTAATTTCATCATATCTTTGATGTTGTTAATGCTGTTAGATTTCTATTTTCCCAAACCGCATGCTGACCAACTTACGGTTTTATGAACATGTAATATCCGGGATATTTGTGGATTTGATATGATAATATGTGAATTGAAAGTAAATATTATTTTATGCAGTATAAATATTATCAACTATTTTACGCTCATTTTCACTATCTAAAAGGGGATGTTCTAAGCATTGCAACTCGTTGATATTTATGCTTATTTAGTACTTAATTAATTATATTCCTAATATCTAGTGATGACGATTTTCCTCTTTCAAATTTGAATTGTATGGGATTTGAAATAATTGTATTCGTATGTATTCGTGTAATGTATGCATCTGGCTGGCAGAAGGCAGTCTTTATCCACATGGGATTCCAGGATGGAATTCCATTACAGATTAGAGAATTTATTTTCTAAACAACTTTGAATTATCTACAGAAATGGACAAAATAGTAGTAAAAATCACTGTTTTATTTAATATTTGAAAAGTAACTAACATTTAAACGAAAACATTTACAAGAGATACTTATCGTAAATAGGTACTTTTCTTGTTTTTTGATTTGCAAAATTATCTTCTTCAAAGCCTATTTCTTTAAATATATCCCTTTCTACCGACATCAGTAATAATCTGCTCAATCGATCTTAAAGCATCCATCGTACTTCTCAGTTATTTCTTGTTCCGTTTTAATTTTGAGAAGAAACGCTCCCCACTGCAATTTGCTACCATTATGCATAAAAATATTCTCATTTCTATATTTGGAATGTGCCTTCGTTTTTTTCTGCTTTTACAATTTTATATAGTTCTTAAATACTTATATTGTCTTCACTATTACCAATCTGGTAAATAATCGGTTAAATGCAGAAATATTCTAACCCATGCTCATCTGCGTATATGTCGTTGAAGTTAGGTCTATGATGTAAGGAGATAGGAGACCAGAGCCCAGCGGGGCCATAGGGTAGAAATGACACTGATATCTGGTTCTTTTGCCTCTGGGGGAGGAGGGATGTATACACAATGCTATTAATCTGTACTGGATTGACCACGGCGCAACAACATGTTATATCTATATTCTTAAATACTATATTTTAATCTAGTGCTATCTACTATAATCTATTATATTTTAATCGTGTATCTATTGCTTATTATTTGCGGGATTAAGAGGTTATTGCATTCTAGATCCCAGGTCTGATGCCTTGTTGAACTTTCCAGTTCTCAAGGCACTTTCTCTGCTATCGGCTAAAGTTTCTCCATTTACCGCAACAGATCTTTGTTTATATTCTTTGACTTCATTGTATTGTATAAGCCAATAACCTTTCCTTGCCTTCTTACTTTTTATTTACTTCCTTTGTTTTCGGTGACAAAGTTTCTTGGTATTTTAGTTGAGGTCTGCACTTATTAATTTAGAAGATTAGGTGATAAATGAAATGCGAAAAAAATTGTTGCTGATTGATTATGTATTGTTTTCGAATTGTTGTAACAAAACATTATTTCAGACACAAAATTTATCGGTCCTAGGAATCATTAGTAATCGTCTAGAAACATCAGGAGATTGGTAAAATGAATCATTAGTTATTTTTGGCTCGTAATTTGATGTTTTGTGTAAGAGAAACTCATCTCACGCTTCAGTGTTTTAATGGTTTTCATTGCAAACGGTGATATGATCTTTTTAAAATTGCGAAACTATAAAATATTTGAAGTTGCTGATGATCAACTATTCCTGTAAATGAATGACCTGGCATCGTGGGATTCCCACAATCTTTTCTGTTCTTCTCCTTTGCAATTAGGGTTGATGACTTTTTCTCCATTTCACTCTTGATTACCGAGATGAAAAAGACTCTTCTGGAATTGTTCTTTAAACTTAATATACGTACTTACTCCGTGTAACTTAAGCTGATTCATTTTATGGTGTAATTAGTTTTATTGAGTTCTCAATCACATATGTATACTATTCTGTTTTAACTATTTATTTTTTGGAGAAGGTTCATGGCGTTCATGTTCATTGAGATCTTAATATAATTTTAATTAACTGAATATAGGTCAGAAGTAGCCTTTAATATCTCTTTGATCAGTTTAATTAGTGAAGGAAGATGTTGGTTCGATTCTCTGCTGGGAGAGATAATATTTATTTTCTGGCGGTGCACGAAATGGATATTCACTCTCCCACTCTGGTTATGTCCAGTCGGGAAAACTAAATAGCCGTCAGCGGTTGGCAAAAAAGACCTGAAGGCTCACTTGCCGGACTAGCTCTCCCTTCCCTCTCCACCACTACCAATACCTGTACTAGTAGTCTCAATAAAACTTTCCATCATCATCCAGGGAGACTGTTGACCGTGACCATAATGTATAGTCCTAATTCTCACCAAATGAAAACCTGTTAAAATAATGTGAATACCTATTTACTATTTCATTACGTAAGTTCATTAAATTTCTAAAAATTAATTATCCTTTTTTTCTTGTACAAATATTTCTTTTTTTTTGTTGTAATTATTGCAATTTGGGGTAAGTGCGTAATCTTCTCGTTAAATCCAAAGCCTGATCAAGTTAGAAGTAAAGGAAGGCTGCCCTTAACGGGGCATGAAGTTTTTTTTTTTTTTTTTTTTTTTTTTTTTTTTTTTTTTTCTTTTTTTTTCCGGCTTAAGACTTCCATTGAAGTCCTATACTGCCCGCAGTATTATCATGTGAGTTTATGGAGGGTAATGTAGTTGGTTTTTAGAATTCTATACCACTTTCTTCTATGAACCGACATAAAGATTGTATCATGTTCCCATCCAGATTTGCAACTTTTTGGAGAAATGTGTTGTGGTTTTGTATATCAGGGTATTTTATCCGATAACTGTGGTATTTGCTGCATTTAACGATAACATGTATTGGATCTTCGATGGTGTTACATTTGGAGCATTTTTCATTCTTATTAACTTTAATTAGTGTTAGTCCGCGATTTGTTCGGCCATGGTTGATTCTTAGTCTAGTCAACAATGATATTTCTTTTCTGTTCAGCATAGTGCTGATATGGGAGAACCATGGTCGAAGATTGACATTAGGCTGGATAATATAATGATCCTTGCCTTTCGATCTTGATTCCCAGGTATATCTTTCTTGCCATTCGATAATATGTTGTTTTTTAACCCACCGGACTAGTTCAGGTAGAGGTAGCTTAGCGTTTTTTGCACTTTCTGTTCCCTGCTTTGCCAGCTTGTCAGCCCGTTCATTCCCATAGAGACCAACATGCCCTGGTACCCATTGGACCTTGAATCTGTTATTTGTTGTGCAATGGACCTCCTGTATTATGTTATTGATTAAATATGATGGGGTTTGTTGTCTGTGGATGTTTTGGAGAGAGTTACATACGGATGCAGAATCTGTTAAAATGACTACTTTTGAATTTTTGTACAGTCTATTGGCTAATTTAAAAGCCTCGGTGACAGCGTATAGTTCAGCACTATAAATACTAAATTTTGTCGGGAGATTCATAGATATTTCTTGTTTAGATTGGGCATCGTATATCCCTACTGCAACCTTGTTTTTATCTTTAGACGCGTCAGTATATATTTTATGATGATGTTTGAACTTTTCTGACAAAATTTCTATGGTTTTCTGTCTTAGAACTGTTGCTGGGTAGTGTGGTTTGGGCAAGTCTGTTTGATGTAGTTTGGAATTGGTTTTAATAACGATTTGTGACTTCGGGATGGGGGTGCATAGGTCGAGTGGTCCGGCAGAGGTAGCAAGTGAGTTAAATGAGTGTCTCATTTGTTGAACTATAATTCCTGCTTTTGGGATGTATAGGGTTCCCTTCCGGATAGATTCATATAGAGGATGGGTACTGTTAGAGGCTACTTTTAGAAGAAATTTTTTTGTTATCCACTCTCTTCTCAAATATAGAGGCATTTCACCTGCTTCGGCTTGCAGAGCATTTACAGGGCTTGTGCGAAACGCTCCTAAACATATCCTTAGAGCATTATTTTGTATTGTGTCTAGTTTTTTAATTAACGGAGAGTTAGACTCATTGTATATTATGGATGCGTAGTCCATTATTGATCTGACCATAGTTTTATAAATGGTAAGTAAATTGTGGGGGTGTGCTCCCCAGGAAACTCCTGCTATTGATTTAATCATGTTTAAGCTATTGGCTGCTTTGTTGTATGTGTTTTGTATGTGTGTTTTAAACAAAAGTTTGGTGTCAAGGTATACTCCTAAGAATTTTACAGTATTGGCGACTTCTATTGCTCCTCTGTTTGTGGGAATGGTTAATTGTGTTAGGTTTAGTTTTCTTTTTTTTGTAAAAGGGATAATTTTGCATTTTGATATGTTTATTTGAACATTAAGTGCATGAAGCTTTTCTTCTAATGTATTAAATCCTTTTTCCAGTATATGACATCCTTCAGATATATTTGAACAGGTTGTATAAAGTATCAAATCGTCAGCATACTGTAGAATTTTGCATTTATCAGGGGGGAACTTCGTTATCATGTGTGTGTAAATATTAAATAAAATGGGACTTAAAGGATCTCCCTGGGGCAAGCCTGTCTGTGAATGAACTTTGACCTCTCCATCGGATGTTCGTAAGTGGTATGTTCTATATGATAGGTAATTAATAATCCACTTTATCATTACTACCTGGAGATCAATATCTATCAAGATTTCTTTTAATTTTGTTATATTAACTTTGTTATAAGCGTCTTGGAGGTCCAGGGAAATCGCTAGGAGAATATTTTTGCTATTATATGTTTTGTATATTTCATTTATAAAAAACATGATGCTATCAGACGTTGAACGGTTTTTTTGAAAGCCAAAACTGTTCTGACTTATTATGTGATTATTTTCAAGAAACCACTCTAGTCTATGTTTAACGATAATGTTAAATGTCTTAGCTAAGCAGGAGATGAGGGCGATGGGTCTCGAGCTGGATAAAAGGGAAGGGTCTCTGCCAGGTTTGAGAATAGGAATTATTAGAACCTGTCTCCAATCAGGAGGGACATTTGATGTTTCCCAAATATCATTGAATGCTCTGAGTAGCTTAAGCTTCAGAAATCTAGGAAGAAGAGCTATCATCTCATAATTGATTTCATCTAGACCAGGGGCCGTGGATTTTTTGCCATGTAGAGCGGCATCCAGCTCTGATTCATTAAATTTACAAGCAACTGGATGGGCTGAGATGCATTCATTTTTGGGTAGATCTATGTTTGCCAGAATGTGTGGTGGCATAGGCATCGAGTTGTCTCCAATCTGCTTGAGGAAGTCTTCGGCTTTGGCTTTACATGAGGTAATTGGGTTTGTCGATGAGGAATACTTTTTACCTTGAAAACATCGAACTTTGTTCCACATCGATCGATAGTTGCCAGGATCGATTTTGCCAGCAAAATCGTTCTTCCAGCTATCCCTCTTCGCCTTGGCTATAAGCTTTTTAACCTTGTTTATGTTTGTTCTCATTGTCTTATAGTTCTCAATGTTCCTGTTTTTCCGATAATTTTTTATTGATGTGGTCTTTTGTTTATACGCTGCCTCCAAGGCCTCATTCCACCAAGGTTTTGGGAAAAAATTTTTGCATGTATTTGGTTTTGTTCGAGGAATAGCCATCTCTCCAGCCTGATTAATAAGGATCGTTAAATTTTTAATGTTATTCTCCGCGTGGAAATTTGAACTATCAAGTTGTGTTGTATATAACTCACGATTAATTTTCTTGAAAATCCTTCTAGCCTGTACCATACCAGTGAAAGAACAGGAAGAGAAGGAGATGGTTATTATTAGGTGGTCGCTACCAAGATTTTCATCAGTTATTGACCATAAAAGTCTATGAGATAATTCCAGGGTTACAAAGGTAAGATCTGTGATAGAAGTTTTGTGACCTGGACTTCCAAGACGTGTGGCTTTACCAAATTCATTTAGTAATACAATGGGCTGTTGAGAGAGTTGTTCGATTATTATATTGCCTCTTGAGGAGTCCCGTGAACTACCATAGAATTTGGACTCAGCGTTAAAATCCCCTCCTATAATTACAGAGCAGTTACTTAGCTTTTCCGGAATCGAGAAAATTTTCGAAAAGTGGGAGATGTTTGGTCTGGCAGAGGGAGGAATGTATACAGAAATGAAGCAGATTTTCGGATCTAGGTTTGTTGATTGGATAGCAAGTACTTCTATAGGGCCTGTATTGTCTATTGTGATTTTTTCGTATTCGATGGAGTTGTGAATGATAATTCCTACACCACCATAATTATCTTTCCTATACTTTTTTATCACTGAATAATTTTTAGATTCATATTTATTTGTTTTATTGAACCACGTTTCCTGAAGAAGTGCTACATGCACCTGGTTTATATTCATGTAATTGATAAGTTCTTGAAATTTATTATTAATACTCCGGCAGTTGAATTGGATAATTTTTAAATTGTAGACACGTTTGAAAAGTTTTGGTCTTGACATAGTAGAATTTTGTTGTGATATAGATTTATATATATTAAATTTTGAAATATTAAGTGTAAACTAGTGAATGCCTGATTATTTAAGTTGGAAATACTACTCCATGCTATGTGTTCTTGTTTCTCCATATGGTGATAGACTGTTTATTATTTGTTTATTGTCTTGAACAAAATTATAAAATGATTGACCGATTATATTGACAGTTTCCTTTTCATCTGATGAGTTCCTTATTTTCAAAATTAAAGAATTGAGGAACTGTATATATTTTGAATCTGGTGTGCTTTTGTGTGGGTTACTATAAGTGAAACTTTTTGGACTGGTATGAATTGGATGAGATGCCTCAGAGATGGGAGGAGGGGGTAAGTCCCAGAATTGATCAGAGGATAATCCAGTACGCGGTCTTTTAATTGATCTATCTCTGTGATTTTGAGCTGAGAAATTTGTTAAAGTTCGAGTCTGATTGATATTTTGTACGTTGTAAAGATTTTGTGACTCTGTATGGGGTAATTCCGGAAAATCGAGAGGGGAGAACCTATTAAAAGTGGCTATTGGCTGTATTAGCTTAGCCGCTTCTTTGTAATTAATGGGCTGTGTTGCCATTACTTGTTTAATCTTTTCTTGGCGTTTTCTTTCTGAACAGGATTTATCTGTTGGCAAATGCTGAAGTTTGCAGTGTATGCATTTGGTAGTGTTCCCACACTCGTTAGTTTGGTGAGTAATGTCTCCACAATTGCTACATTTAGTTTTACCCCTGCATTTATCTTTTAAATGACCATAATTTAAACAGTTTCCGCAAAAGAGAGGCCTAAAAATATATGGCTGAACTTTACGCGGAGCTAGGTAAAGGGTGACGTTTTCAGGTAGGCGCTGAGAGTGAAAAGTTATTTGTACGGAAGGTGTTGGTACTTTTAAAACCTCCTCTGTTTTGACTTCTCGGCGATATAGACGACGTACACTAATTATTTTTTCTGCACTGACTAAATTTTCGAGAATCTCTTTTTCATCAATGTTAATTGGAATTCCCCTAATAACGCCGTATTTAACTGTATATTGTTTCGGAATGAAAGCTTTAAGATTATTAGTTTTGATAAAGCAGTTTGATAAAAATCGATTAGCGTATTCGTAAGTTTTAAAATTAATTTCGATTTGATTTTTATTTTTTCTCCTAACAGAAATTACTTCTGAATTGCTTAAACCCAAAAGCTTTCCAATTTTCATGTCATGAAATGTCTCGAGTTTGTTGTCTTCGTCTTTCTCGATAATTACAATAAAAGGGGCTCGAAAGTGTCTCAAGAATTTTGGTGAATTTTCAAAATGTTTTATTGGTGTATTTTTCACTGAAAGTTCATTTTCTTTTTTATTTGATATGGGATCAGGGGGTTTTTTGTCCCCTGGGTCGTCAAGGGCCATGCTTTGGGAGCCGTTTACGCGATTCCACCAGCACGTATTAGTTTACACAGAAATTTAGTAAGAAAAAAAAAACAATGAAAAGGTGATAATTAGTACAAATTAACAGCAGACGCAAATATGCCAGCTGAGTAAAATAATGGTTAGTAATAATATTGGACAGGACTGGCCTGATAATCCCAGCGAGCTGTAGAGGATTAAGCTGATGTGCACTCAACCACTGTCAACTCACTACTGGCATGAAGTTTAAGAACTGAAGTATCACAAATCAGCCACGAGAGTTCGCCAAGGTAAAGTAATAAATAACGAGTTGTAAAAAATATTAGTTCCAACCTATTGATTATGTTTCAGCTTTTACTGTACAGCTATATTGGTTTTTATCCGCCACTAGGTCTTTTTTTATTTTTGCTGATAGTAGAACCTGCAGAAGATGTTCTTCAAAATACTTAGTGATTTACATTTCGCCTTGGCAGTTTTCAAGTTTTCCTTCCGCAGTTGTCCCGACAAAACATGGAAGTAGGTATAGGTGCAGATCTCTGTTGTGAGGCAAATGCATGTGGTGTAAACTTATCCCTAATAACATGTTTGGCCTGTGCAACCGCTGACCAAGGCATTGAAATAAAAGTTCTTTTTTTCAATACATTTATTAAATTATGATCCACATCCCACATTCATGACTCACTGAAAATTGTAAAATGTGAATCTCAGACGTTTTAAAATTCATTTTTAAAAACAGGAAAAACCTACCATCAAAAATAAAGAATTTAAAGTCATTCAATGTCGAATTTTGTAAAATTTATTGCACTCTTACCCCACATTACCGGACTTAGGTCTTTCCTTATTTTCGGTGGCTATTCCTAATTGGAAACTAGGGTTGTTCTTTGATTGTCACGCGTTCTAAACATCCGGTGTTGAACCACGGTTTACTTTTATAAAAATGTTTTGTCTTTAAAATTCTTAATCCTATTTAGGCATTATATTCGTGTTCAAAAAACGTTACAATATTTCATTTAGAGTTTTTGGAGGAGCTTTGAGATAAGCCTTCTGTAAGAATCCTTGATAACTGGGACTTTGATAACTACTTGTTCATGTTGCAAGTCTTTGATTCAATGCTTGTTTTTTATGCGTTGGTAAACCTGGGTTCAGATCGAATAGCAACCTTTATTGTTAATAAGATTTTTCTTGGAGAGTATGTCGTAGTCATTCTTGGATACTAACAATCCTTTCGGATATCTAGTTTTTTATTTTTGTGTTTTTAGACCAAAATTATCATTATACAAAAAGCAAAGTTACAATTTTATTTATTAAATGAAAATTGGACTGAAAATTGCAGCGCACATCCTCCTCCGCGCGTTTTGTGTTGCAGTCCCCACCTGAAATACCAAACTGTACCATCCAATTTTGTTATCATTGGATTTTTCCATTACCTACTTTACAGTTACGAATTTATAGACGTGTGTGCGTGAAAAAGAAGATTATTCAAATGACATGATAAAGACCAGTAAGGTTTAAATTAATAAAAGTTTTCCTGTGTTCCATTCTTTCATGGAATCCAAGGACAATCTAGTAATTTGTTTATTGTTTGTATATATTGGAGTAAGTTTGGTTGACCGTAGATCTAAATTAAGGAAGAAGTTGGCGGGGGGTACGGTCAAAGACAAAGACTAATAAGTATGATTTATTTATATTTTGTTCCAACGTTTCGGCCTAAGTTTTAAGCCATCATCAGGGCTAAAAAGAATTGTTATTGTTATTTTGTTTTTCCTTTTTAGCCCTGATGATGGTCTAAAACTTAGACCGAAACGTTGGCACAAAATACGAGTATAAATAAGTCATACTTACCCGTGTCTTGTCTTTGACCGCCCTCCCCGACAAACTTCTTCCTTAGTTTATATATATTAATTATTGCTAATCCTTCTGAAGGTGTATGAGAGGCGGTGGCTAGTGGCTGCATTCAGAGCAAGTGCATATGTGCAGTCTGTTGCAGCCAATCCGAGATCTTGACATAACCGATGAAATTCCAGACGACAATCTATCCAAAGTATTTTTTACAAGACGTTAGAGAAGATCGATAACCTAGATTTCGATTACTTATTTACTGATGGTTGTTATGCCTTGATTTCACTAATATATGCTTGGAATATAATCGGAAGTGGTCATCTCTTCGTTCCATATCTATGTCGGTTATGCTCCAAACCTTGTTTGCTTGTCGAATTGGTAACTCGATTAATTGTGGGTTGGTGATTTAACAACTAACAAAACACCATCCAATAAGTTTTTCATATTTGAGATGTTCCCAGAAAATTGGGAACTTATTCTTTGTTGATATTACAGTCATTAATAATAAGATCAATTGTCTGTTTTATTAGTTCTATTATTCTGTTGAATTATTGTTACTGCAGCTCCTTCTTAATCAGTTGTTGAACTGTGTGACATCAGTAAACCCAGAAGTATCTACATATTTCAACTGGTAATAAATCGGTAAGGTTTTCTAACTCCTCGGGTTTTGAAGCAGTATGTAATTCCTAGAGAGCTGGGCAAGCTACAATAGGTAGCTTTTGAAACAATTACAGATGTTAGCCATGTGTCATATTTTACCACATGGTCTGACTCAGTGAAGGATATACATATTATCAGCTGGTTTTAGGTTTCTTACGGTTTTGTGTTTCTTTGGAGCTAATCCCAACTGAACGGATTCAATATCCGGAGTATATTGAAAGGCGTATTTTTATTATTACTTTTG